>OY977942.1:17441325-18754450 GCA_963854355.1 Epinotia brunnichana | reverse complement strand
ATCGTTTCATATGAAGGTGCGTTTTGCGGAAAAGGGACAGAACATACCCCTTCTTAAAACTTTGGACTCTTATAACTTAGTCATTACCTATATAACCTCTTGCGTTGTTTTTTTCTCCATTTGACTATATTTATTTTAAATTATTTTTCGAGAAAATACATTATGATTATTTACCATATTTTCGATTCCTGAGCTATAACCACGAACTTCGGAATTCGAAAATATTCAGGTATCTCTATCTCTATCGCACTAACCATACTCGAGTGACAGGGATGCAAATATATGAACATTGAGTATCGTTTTTCGTGGTAGCGCCGCAGGTAATTTGGCTGAATGCGCCGAGCGCGTGCCATTGCCATTAAAAAAAACAAATTCGTGTAAATTATATTGTTCAAATTTGTTGATTTCATTTATTGAAATTACGACATAAAACGACATTTGCGCATATAAGTTCGCATATCAGAATCGAATATTTTTTTATGGTTTATATTTTAGCATTTGTCTCGTAAAGGTCTATCGTAGACGGGATTTAAATTATTAATAAGTGAAAGGCAAAGCAATTCCTCCATTTTGACGAAAATTTGACGTTTCTTATAGCTGACAGTTGGAGCAGCGTTTGATTTCAATAAAAATAAATGAAAAATTAAATGAAGTCGTATATTTCGGAAAATTAATTAACTGTCGCAGTCGGATAAAAACTATCCTAAGTTGCAGCTAGAATAATAATGTACCTATATAAAATGTTTCATATTTTTCCGTTCATGGGATGCTGAGAACATTCGAACCGCGCAAAGCTTAGTTTCAAACTGGCTGATTCTTTTTTTAATTTAGAGATTTATTATAAGTGGAGATTACTTAGACGGTATTGATTCTTAAGCGTCGTTACTTTATGTATACGTTTTTTAGTAAACTGAAAACGAGTTAATTTACTTGGAGTGATTAGAAAGAAAAAAATCAATTCAATTACAAAAATAATTAGCATTTTAAGAAAGTAGGTTATCTTTGCTTTATTAAATAATGAATTTATTTTCTTAGGTACTAATCAAATGATTAACGTGAAAGTTTGTATGTTTGTTTATAATTAACGAACCGGCTCACAAAACTTTACTAGAATTGGTTGAGAATCAGGACAAACGGACATACGAAAGCATTTTACCCCGAGCTGAAACGGAGACCGAGTGGGCGTCAATAATGAAAAATGTTTTAAGTAATTTGTAATTTTACGAAGTAATTCATAACAAAATGAAATTTGTAATTGCAATACAAATAACATTTTGTAATTGTAATGTATGATTGTAAATGCAATTACAATTTCCTTGTAATTTTAAGTGATAATTGAAATTACATTTTGTTATGGTTATTATTAATTTGTATTTCAATTACTGTTTGCCCCACACTGATATTGATTTTCACATATATATATTTACTAACGACCCGCCCCGGTTTCGCACGGGCTTATATGTATAATACAAGCATGTATTATACATATAAACCTTCGTCTTGAATCACTCTATCTATTAAAAAAACCGCATCAAAATCCGTTGCGTAGTTGAAAAGATCTAAGCATACATAGGGACAGACAGACAGCGGGAAGCGACTTTGTTTTATACTCATCATCATATCAGCCGAAAGACGTCCACTGCTAGACATAGGCCTCCCCCAAAGAGTGCCAAAATGGCCGGTCCTGCGCCACCCGCATCCAGCGGACTCCCGCGACCTTTACCAGGGCATCAGTCTACCTTGTGGGGGGCCTACCCACGCCGCGCCTTTCGGTACGTGGTCGCCACTCGAGAACCTTTCCGCCCCAACGGCCATCGGTTCTACGTGCAATGTGCCCCGTCCACTGTCACTTAAGTTTAGCGATTCGAAGGGCTATATCGGTTACCTTGATTCTGCTGCGGATAGCCTCATTTCTGATGCGATCGCGCAGAGAAACTCCCAGCATAGCCCTCTCCATCGCCCTTTGAGTGACTTTGAGCCTTCTTATGAGGTCCATAGTAAGCGACCACGTTTCCGTTGCATATGCTTATTACCAATAAAGGATGTTTATGTCTATGTCTATGGCATCACTGGCAACACACACTCTCGTCTTGAGACACTGCGGAATATTGGACGAAAAGATGTGCCGTAGCTTCCCGAATGCTGCTCAGCCGAGTTGGATTCGACAATTGACCTCCATCATAAAGTTGGACCTACCTAACTAGACAGTCTGTCCTATGTATACATAATCGTCTACAACTTCGAGCGTAAAGTGTCCGATTGAAATGGGAGTTGGTACTAACTACATAGACGTTTGACATGATCTTCGTCTTATCCATGTTCATGCTTAGACCAACTCGCTCGGAGGCTGTTTTATACTATGTAGTGATATTTATCTAATAAGTACCTACAGCAGGTGGACCCAAATCCTATTTTTTTTACTTAAAAAGATACTTGAACACCAATAGGCTTGTTGCGTGGTGTTAAAATTGATAACGTCGTGTTGCTAAATGGATAGTAAACCATCAAATGATTGTAATAAAGTATAAATTGCAAAATATAATTCAAATCATAAAAAGATATGAACCTTGAAAGTTTAGAAAAAAAAGTTTTTTTTATTTATTGTCCAAGAGTAAATTTAAAGGTACCAATAGAATTCTTACGCTTTTATAGAAACAAATTTGTATGACAACTATGGACCTAAACGCAGTATTTTGCGATCGAAACAGCAATTTACTTCATTTTCCATGCAACGGTTAGTACAAATTGCACGGTGTGACGTCATAGTTTAAAGCCAATCAGTATGAAGCGTTTCGGCTGCTGTCAGTGAGGTCCGTCTTTAACTCGATTTTTTGGGTATTAATGTCCTTTAAATGTAGTTGCTTCCATACAAACATTTGTTCATCTACAAAAACTGGTTCGAATGGCATCGTAAACAAATTTAAGGTCACAAGCCCATTTAACCGGTTTTCAGCTTTTTGAAAATATCGTATGACTATAGTTAGTTAGTAATACTGAGCATTTTCAGCAAATCGACATCCAATGTGCCTATTTTGCGTTAAACGGCGGTGTGGCGCTACTCTAACCACCCCAGCACGGCTATCACAAGACAGCTGCGACATACTATCGCGCTCTCTCACACTATTTGTCTATTTCTAAGTGGTCTAATAAGAAAGAGACGCATAGTGCGTGAGAGCATATCGCAGCCGTCTTGTGATAGCCGTGCATCTCGTCTAGAAACTTAGTGAGAGCCTTGTTGTTGCTGACTGCGTCCCGTATAGTGTGTCTGGAGAACCTAGGTGATTTATTCTGTATACTTCTACCTGCTTGCAGTCCAGTAGAATATGTTTAGTCGTTTCTTCTGCCTCCATGCACGCTCTGCACATGGGCTGTCTGTGACACCTAGTTAGTTAGTTATACTGGGCGTTTTCCGCAAGTCGACATCCATTGTGCCTATTTTGCGTGAAACGGCGGTGTGGCGCTACGCTACTTTGACCACCCCAGCTCGTCTAGAAAGTTGGTGGGCTTGATGTTGCTGACTGCGTCCCGTAGTGTATCTGGAGAACGTAGGTGCTTTATTCTGTATACTACCTGCTTGCAGTCCAGTAGTATATGTTTAGTCGTTTCTTCTGCTTCCATGCACGCTCTGCACATGGGGCTGTCTGTGACACCTAAGTTATAGAGGTGTCTGTTCAAGGTGTTATGTTTTGTTATTATTCCCAATATCTTGCGCAGTTGGTTTCTATGTGTCCTTAGCAGTGCGGTTGTGAGTTTGTAGTCGCGTTTCGACAGAATTTCTTTGGTATGTCTGCATGTGTATGTCTCCTCCCAGTATCTTTGGTGTAGTTCTTTAGTGTATTGGTCCAGTTGATTATATTTATGTAGCTTTGTGGCAGGGGTAAGATTGGCTCAGGTTCGTGTGCCGTTGTTTCTTAGCATTTCCTGGCCCGTTCATTCGCTGCATCGTTTCCTTTTGAGCCACTGTGCCCCTTAATCCATTGTATAGTAACTGTGTGTGTAAGTGTTTTTATCTGCGCACACCTCTGTAAGGTTTTGGTGGCATTCGTATATCAAGCTAGATGTGATGTTGTCACTGCTCAGTACTTGTATTTATTACTTGTATGTAGTACTTGTATTTATTTATTGTCTGAGAGTGTCCGTATGTTTGTGTTCTCGACTTGTCGTCTCTTTACGGCATTGCAGGCTTCAATTATCCATACGCATTCAGCCTGGAATACCGTGTTTTGTTCACCAAGTGGTTTGGATATATGTACGTTTAAATCCTCTGAGAACAAACCATATCCCGTTTTCGTATTTGTTTTTGAACCATCTGTAAAAAATCTAGGGTCTGTTTGGTTTAGCCCCTGTCTCAAGTCTTCCGTTAGTGATATGCCATATCTTTCTTGAAGACTGCAGTTCTTGGTATTTTGTCGATTGAAGCCTCCATCGTAGCTTAGGCTCTCTTAGCTCCATAGGAGCTTGTTATCAGTCTGTTATGGATCTTCGTGTAGAGTGTGTTTAGTTTTGTCCATAGGTTGAGGCTTTTTAGGCGCATTGCCGTTGCAGCCGCTTCCTTTTGGATAATAATGTGAGAAGCTAGGATGATTTCTAGTGCTGCTGTTGTGGTTGTTCTCATACAATCTGTAGCTGCGACACATTCTAGTCTTTGCGTGTTCTGGATTTTGGTAATTGCACTCGTGCTAATCGGGGTTTGGGTGCGAGGCCACCTTTTTATGGCACCATAGCTTATCATTGGTAAGTACTATCACCATTCTGTATAGCCACAGTATGATGTGGAAAGCCATGCCCCATCTTTTCCCCACCGTCTTTCTGCATTGCCAGAAGGTGTTTGGTCGAGTTCACGAAACTGTTTATCACCCAGGCCGTTTTGTTTTTCTCTGTTATTCGTTCAGCTACCTTCCACTCATTATCTGTTGGATGATAGTTTTCCTCCTGTTCTGGCCAGGTTTGTACATCAACTCCTTTGAAGATAGAAGAAGAAGAAGAAAGAAAATACGTTTATTTAGCACATTTGTAGGATAAAAGACAAAAATTACAGACATAAAAAATTACAGTGTGTGTGTGTGTGCGTGTGCGTGTGTGTATGGCTGCCTATTGTTTTTGTTTTTTAATTAAATATTGCTTGAGGGAATGTTTAAACGATGCTTTGCACCCCGGGAAGTGGGTTTCTATCAGTAGATTTTAAGTCTCACATGGATTGCTAGTGTTTGTGTTGTCGGGTCTGCTCAGTGTGCCCAGTAGTTGATTAGATTGCTTGGCTAGTATCTTCTTTGTTCTATTGGCCTGTATGCTGCTAGATATGTTGTCACAGAAGTTCCGCCAGAAGGCAAATCTTCTGTATCGTATTCTCTTTTGGTAGTCGGCTTTGACTGTTTTATACTTGTCCCAGTCCTCTTCTGCTTTTGCATTATTTGCTCTGTTTAAAAGTCTTCTCATTTTGGTTATCATCCGATCCATTTCTGAGCCCCGCCAGTTGAAGTTTGTGTTCTTTCCAATGACTGATGGTGTCGATAATGGGCATGTGTTCTCATAGCTCTCTGTTACACGTGTGAATATGTTTACCTGTTCCTCCAACTCTGTGGTGTTGTGAGGCCTGTGTGTAATAAATACATTCCTTTGACTGAAAAAATATACAATTCCGTATCTTATTTACCTACTTATTATTGAGTTAAACGCATGTTTATAAAACGTGATTAATATATTTTAGATAATAGGTACTGGCTTTTAAATATCTTATCTTTTGGAGCTAATATGTGTTAAACACGTGAATAACACGTTCTGTTTGTGTCTGTCTAGTTCGGCAATTGTGTGGCAACAAGGCCACAGGACATCAATAAAAAAAATAGCTACCTACTTATTTCTAGTCTCAATGCGATACCAATTAACGCCTTAACCAGATCGCTATATGCTTGGCTAAATTTTTATTTGTTAAATTATAATGTATTTTCTTAACTCAAACTTGCATTACATGCAAAAGTAATATGACGAAAAATACGAATACCTACTTACTACTTACAGTTTCTACCTGCTCTTCTGAACAAAATCCTCTACTTCAGATTCATATTCGGGTCAGATCCGATGGGTGTACAGACGCTAGTTCTTCGGTGGACCATGATATTGTTTTGTTTTAGCGTGATTATCAGTCAGCGGGCCTGTCCGGTGGGCAGAAGCGGAGGCTATGTGTCGGCGTAGCATTAAGCGGCGCACCGCGCGTGGTGTTACTCGACGAGCCCACCTCCGGCATGGACCCGGCCTCCCGGCGAGCCTTCTGGGATCTACTGCAGAGGGAGAAAAAGGGTCAGTAAACTTATTAACTACTATTGTACCAGTTGGGTCATTGTCAGATAGAGGTGCGCGTCTCTTCTGTGGACATTGCCAAAGTTAAGGAATATAAAGCTAAATTTTTGGTTGAACTCTGAATACGCATAAACAACGTCGCCTCTTCTATAATCCTATGCGATAAAAACATATCTAGATACGCGGCAGCGTGTTAAGCCAAGTTCAAGCAAAGGAACTGGGTAGCCAGCGCCAAGTGTAATATTACTCGAACCACTTAGACTTAGTGCCACTTTTGACCCTTCTATAACTCAAAACCTCTTTAACGTAAATACATAAAACTACGTGTGTATAATAATATCTATAAGGACATCGAGAACCCCCAATTTCATGAAGCTAGCTCAAACGGTTATAAAGATATGAAGGTCAAAGTGTCGTAAATTTTAGCACTGACTGACTGACTTATAGTACCTAAATCTAACCTACTTCCAGATGACCTAGAAGAATGAAATTGGGAATCCAGCTCGGTAATTGTGTGTAAGCGCAGGAAAAATCTAAAAAAAAAAAAAAAAAGGGGGGGTTCCCATACAATTTTTTTTAAAATTGTAGCTTTGGAACCGTTACAAGCAGATATTTGAAACTATCCCAATATATGTATTATTATATTTGCTATATAACAGAAATATTAAAAATAAAGTCAACTGAAAAAATAAGTGGTGTCCCCATACAAAAAAACTTGTAATACGCGCTGAACAAAGTGTCGTCGGCGGCGCGCGGCACCACATAATTATACACAGAACAGAAGTAAATCTCAATACCTGCCTAGTTTTCTTTACAAAAAGTAATAATGTCCCAAAAACATTAATGTAAAAAAGGAGAGCCAAGTTCAATACATAAATTATGCTTGGCTGTGGGCTTCGCCGCAAAAAGAATGGAGGTTTAAATGAGTGCCAAGTTCTATGCAAAATCCATATATGTATTTAAAGGAACAAAATAGCATTATGAACAAGTATTAAAGTTTTTATCAGAATTAAAATATACATATATATGTATATTATATCTACTATTAGTAGAAGTAATAATGAATGTACCCACAGACCGTTCAATGATCCTCACGACTCATTTCATGGACGAGGCGGATATACTCGGAGACAGAGTCGCTATAATGTCCAGCGGACGGCTGCAATGTATCGGTTCGCCGTTCTTCCTCAAACGTCACTACGGAGTCGGCTATACGCTGGTCGTTGTTAAGAAGGAGGGCTTCAAGCATGAGGCCTGTACGAAAATCATCGGGCATCACATTCCCGGAATAAGGATCAAGGAAGACCGAGGTAAATTGCTTTTAAAATATCCAAAAATGTATATATATTTACTTAGTGAACTGTTTATTTCAATAATTTTACACAATTATATGTTTTATACTTAACACAATCTTAACTTTTAAAGATTATTAGCTAAGTCTAGTTTATTATATGTATATCATAGCATTGACATTTTATTTTTGTTAGTTAATTAAGATTTTTTTTTCACACACATTCAGTAGGGCTTTCTTGATTATATATTTGGCTTTATGCGATTTAACCCTTAGGTATACTATCTAGCCCGACAAGTTTCTTTTTGACCCTCGACACTAACACAGGGTCACATAGCGGCTTGTCTGGCTATACTTTGTCTATAATATTTGTAGGAAGACTAATTAGGAAAACAGGCACATAACTGGACCAGACCCACCGCCCATAAAAGTTTCTGCTACTTGGTACCGTGAAGGTACTTGTTAGTTTCCGTTAATTTATAATTCTGTCTTGTTTTTGAAATGAGTGATGATTTCAGCACCCTAGGTTCTGATATATACAGGGTGAGCAAGAAGACCAAAAGCGAATAAGATGGTCATACTGAACAACTTTTCCCATGGGGCCACCCACGAAATCGCAAAAAATAAGAGTCAATTTAGAGCAAATTAAGAGTTAACTGTGAAATAATTGAGAGTTAATGTATAGAACAGCTGTTTTTATTGCGATTTCGTGGTCGGTTTCTTGGGAAAAGTTGTTCAGTGTTACCATCTTATTCGCTGTTGGTATTCTTGCTCCACAACCTTAAATCAGCCTGTATATCGATGACATAAACAAACCATACACATTACCTACTTCTTCTAATCGCTAGAATCGGTTTTGGCATAAAACACGACTGATCGATAATGAATAGCTGTTATCTTATCAAGCAACAACATAATGTGCGTACAATTGTATACTCCTCGTGATGATTTCATCATTTATTTCAAATTATTTATATTACGTTTGTTTAAAGTAGCGTAAAATGGGGTGAGTAGGGATTGCGGGTGCGGTTAGGGACACGAATATTTTCAGTTACTACTTTGATTTTCTGGCTCAGGTTGTTGCAAAAATAATTTTATTATACTTTAAGACATATTTTATTATCTTGTGGCAACAAGGAGTAGCCAAATTATAACATAAAAAGTGGAGTCTCTAGAAGTGAGAGGTGAAAGATATATGGCCTGGAGTGGAACCAGGGTTGTGGGGAGCGATCATGCGGAGAGTAGGACGGAACGCGGATCGAGGCAAGCTAATCCGAAATTCGCAATCCTCTTTTCCCCATACATTTTCCCAGCTGACCCCTTTACTATCTTCAATACGGGGTGAGGTGGGATTTTCCACAATTTTTGTGTTTATCGTTAAAATTATGAAATTAAACGACAGATAATCATAAAACTAAAATTCATGCGGCCGGAACATTTTTTATGTATATAAATCAAAGTGCCACATGTCAAAAACACTTTTGTTATGGGCTAAGCCTGCAATAAACATATGAATTGAATTGATTTTTTTTTAAATCGAGGTTTGAATGTCTATTTTGACCCGGGGTGACTTGGATCAAAATAGAGAATAGATTTTACGGTATTTATAAAAAGCTATTCATGAAAAATTAAAAATACTCCCAGGAATCGGGGCAGTTTCAAGTGATAATATAGACATTATTTTTTCAGGTACTAGTTAGGTTTTTGATGGGAACCAACTCGTCCATCAGCCATTTTTTTTATAGCGGGGATTTCGAATCACTTAGAATTACAAACTTGGTGTCTACATATACATATTTGGGGTCAGGAAATTCAACTAGATAGGTATTTTTTAGGGTCGAGTTCCCAAAGGATACCAAACGGAACCCGTTACTAAGCCTCCGCCTGTGGGTCCGTCTATCCGCGTGTCAGGAATAGCTTGACTGTTAACACTTTATTATACTTTTATTATTTTTAATTTTATTTTATTTATTTATTGCATCATGTTGTTGCAAAGGTGTTATCAATACATTAAGCAGCGTCCAATACATGAACTCTGTTAGGGCACGGCAATATAATCTTATAGCTTCCATGCATCTATACAATTACTAACCTACCTAATATTCGTAATAAATATGTTGTTTAAATGTAACTGTAGTAGCTATAGTAGGGGAGAGTAGTGTAATGGCGAACGCGGGGTAGTGCCGACCGAGGCCGTCTCGGTGTGACAGAGACAGGTAGCCCAACAACTCTATTCACCTTTCGAGGCCGTCCCCGCCACTAAGTGTCGGACATGCAGTGTTACAGTGGGGATGCGCTCCTTGCTCACGGTAAGAAAACTTAAAAATGTTGACCTAATTTCATGTAATTTTTGCATAAACGAATTTTCGCGTAGTTACTACGATTTGTGTCGTGTAATTTACTTGTTTTTTCATTGCAAGGCTTTATAATAGAAGATTCGTGCACGCATAACCTACTTTTGACAACGATAAAATAACCTTGAAAAATAATTTTCGTTTTTGTACTTCGGTTTACGGGGCAATATTCGCAATTACCCCACGTCTTGTTCGGAATTACCCCAAGCCTGTCGGGTAAATTCGAACACTAAGGTTTTTGTTTTTGTTATAGAAAATGATTTTATTTCAACATATTATAATAATTGTTAATGAGAGCTTGTGGCTGATTAGATACACTAAACAATAAGCAATAAAGAAGATTTCATTCGTTTATAGCTTCGTTTTTATTCGTATTTCCGCTTAAGTGTTCGTAGATACCCCACTCTCCCCTAATACATAATCTGCGGAAATTTCAAGTGTCTATCTATTACAGTTCTAGAGATAGATATATAGATAGACTGATTATAATGGACGGGAAAAAAAAAACTTTAAAATTACTTCCCATGTATGGGAGCACTGTTTAGTTTTTTTTGAAATTTTTTTGTTTGCATTGCTGCATACCTAGTTATAGCAGCAATAGAAATACAAACTCTGTGAACATTTTAACAGTCACGCAGACAGACGGACCCACAGCGGAGGCTTAGTAAAAGGGTTCCGTTTGGTATCCTTTGGGAACTCGACCCTAAAAAATATCAAGTTCAACTCCCTGACCCCAAATATGTATATTTAGACACCAGTAGCGGCGCGTGCAAATTGTCACTGGACGGACAACACACAGCAAAAAAGGGTTCTTTTTTGATGATTTACGAGTTTGGTAATATTTCTTCTTCTACCGGCCTTCTTCCCATTTTTAATTGGGGTCGGCTCTCCTAATCATTTTCCTCCAGAGCTGGCGGTTCTGGGTCGTCTTTGGGTCAATATAATTTCTCTTAAGGTCGATCCACGGTCTTTATCCATGTGAGTCGGGGTCTCCCACGTTTCTTCGGCGCTGACTCAAGCTCGAGAATTTTTCTGGTCATGTGGTCCGCTGGTCTCCTCATGACGTGGCCATACCATCGCAGTCGTGTTTCTGCTAGCTTGTCTTCAATAGGTCTAACTTTAAAAGTTCCTCTTATGTAATGGTTAGGCACCTTGTCTAGAAGTGTGACTCCCGCGGACCATCTGAGCATTCTCATCTCTGTGACGTGGAGTTTGTCGGCTTGTTTCTGTTTAAGGGGCCAGCATTCTGAACTGTATGTTAATGTGGGTCTTACGGCAGTTTTGTAAACTTTTCCCTTGGTTCGAATGGGCATTCTAGCATCGCAGAGGACTCCGGTGAGCTCTCTCCATTTTTGCCAACCTACGTTTCTGCGGTGTTCAATATCCGCATCGATGTTACCCGATGGTAACTAGGCAGC
The DNA here is from genome assembly GCA_963854355.1 of Epinotia brunnichana. Lineage (NCBI taxonomy): Eukaryota > Metazoa > Arthropoda > Insecta > Lepidoptera > Tortricidae > Epinotia > Epinotia brunnichana. The sequence continues at coordinate 18,743,090 of OY977942.1, read as the reverse complement.
GTGTTATCCAACGATTTGGATAACACGCTGCCTAGGTACTTGAAGCTTGAGACAGTCTTAAGAGCAGTAGATTGCAGGTAGACAGTGTGGTGACCGCTGGAATCGGCAAACTTGCAGTGCATGTATTCTGTTTTTTCTCTGCTGATTTTGAGTCTTGCCGTTTCCAGTGACACTCGCCAAATTTCTAATGAAGCTTGGAGACCCTCGGGGTCAGAGTCGATCAGTACAACATCATCAGCGTACAGTATGTTCCAGGGTGAAGGTTGCTGGGCTTTGGAGGTCAGGTAGTCCATTACAAGGTTAAACAGTAGAGGGCTAAGGGCCGATCCTTGATGAACTCCTACTTCTACTTGGAACTCGTCGCCCATTCCAGCTGGACATCGTACTCTAGTTGTGACACCGCTGTACATATCGACTATTACTCGGATGTAACATTCAGGAACATTTTGTGATCGTAAAGCTTGCCAAATCAGTGGTCTGGGTATGCGGTCGAAGGCCTTTTCCAAGTCAATAAACGCCATATGAAGGTCCTTCTTTCTGTCTCTATGAGATTCCATTAGGATACGGATGGTATGGATGGCGTCGGTGGTTGATTTGCCTACGACAAACCCACACTGATTCTCTGACACTTTTGTTAATTGGCGTAGTCTTTCGTTGATCACTCTTTCCCAAATTTTAAATGTGTGCGATAAAAGTTTAATAGCCCGATAATTTCCACAGAGCCTCACATCTCCTTTGTTCTTATAAAACGGTACTAGGTAGCTTTTCCTCCACGAGAGTGGGATACCTTCAGAAGCAATTTTATTGAGTAGATTGGTTACAAAGTGAACTCCCGTGTTGCCCAGCTTTTTCCAAATTTCCGCTGGCAGATTATCGGGGCCATTGGATTTGTTATTGGCCATGTTGCGCACCGCTAGTTTGACTTCATCAGGTGTAATGATAGGCCATGGGCCTTCTACTGTCGGCAGTGCTACAATCGGTTCGCAGGGATAGGTCTCGTTAAGCAAACCCGAGTAGTACTCTCTCCACCTTTCGTTTATATCCTTGTCTGATGTTAAAAGCGTGCCTTGGGAATCTCTTTGTTTCTGCTTGGCAACTTTAAAAAGCTGTTTATCATTGGTGGCGTTTTCCAATATAGTATAGAAATTCTCTCTTTTTAAGGCTCTAGTCTGTGCCACTATGCGCTTGGCATTCTTCTTTGCGACTTGGTATGCCTTACGATCCTCGTCACTTTTAGAGGTTTGCCAGATCTTAAACAACTGCTTTTTTGTGCTGATCTTCTCTTGGACATTCGGGTTCCAGAAAGTGGGATCTTTGTTTTCTCTCGTGGTTCCGTTTGAAATACCAAGGTACGAAGTGGCTTTCTGGATGGCTACACAATGAAAGTCGTTCCACATTGCGTTAGCGTCTTTAACTGGCTCATCATTTTCTATGTAATCACTGAGTTCGTCGCACAGTCTGAGGCCCTCCTCTTGATCCAATTTATACCATCGAATCTTGGGAACCTTAACTTTCTTAACCTTAGCTGACCTTGGCATTTTAAAGTCAGCTACAATTAACCGGTGTTGTGATGTTAGAGGTTCGCCAGGTATTACTTTACAGTTGTTGCAGGTTTTAAGAAGTTTCCTGTCCGCTAAGATATAGTCCACCTGTGTGCACTTTCCACCGCTCTTATATGTGATCAGATGTTCAACACGTTTTGAGAAGAAGGTATTGATGATTGCCATGTTAAATGTAGCCGCGAAGTTTAAAATGTCTATACGAGTTTGGTAATATATAGCAAGAAATTTTAGGCAAGTGGGAATCGGCTTGTATTGACGCTCGCGCTCCGCCACTGTAAGGCACTGGTCCCACCGCCGCCGGCGACAAGCGATAAGCTATCGGCGATTTTCTCGCCCAAGAAATGAACAAACATATATATTTATAGTTCATCGCGGTGTGAACAGCCAGCAATGAACTATAAATATATATCTCTCTCTTTTGTTTACACGGGAACGGTTATCTTTTGTTCGTTTCTTGGGCGAGAAAATCGCCGATAGCTCATGGCTTACTCGCCGGCGGTGGGATCAGTGCCTTAGACACTAAGTTTGTGATTCTAAGTGATTTAGAACTCAAGATATTAATAATATACCTACCTACAATTCAAAATCACTGCCATAAAAAAGAGATGCACGACGGAGGTGTTGGTTCCCATCAAAAACTTAAAGCTATGTAGGTAGGTACCTAACTAGTATCTGAATAAGATTTGGTGTGTCCACATTAACGACAATTTGTTCCGGCAGTCTGCCTTACTAAAGGGTTTGCGAGGTAAAACCACAGTGTGAAAAACCCGGAATCGTTGATTTCTCTTCCACTCTTCCGTAGATAGTTAGTAACGAATTGTGTTTATTTGTTCTGTAGTCGGTTTCATATCGGTCATAGTTATTGATTAAGCCTAGTGCCTAATCAAAAGCCGTTTAGTAGTTAGTTTCAAAATCAGTTTTTTTGTCTTTTCAAAGTTGGATACGAAGTTTACTTATGAGATTTGGGCCAAAGTTATGGGTATTAATAGACTGCGTGATTCTATTTGGATTTCAACAGTTTCATGAATCAGCAACATTACTTTATTGTTATTTTATAGACAGACGAGACTTTATCTATACCTATAATATCTGTAATGTAATGAACTAATGACACTTACGACTGAGCAATTGAGACAGAAATATGGTCTTATTTTTAGGTACTGAAGTAACATATTACTTAACCAACGACCAGTCGCACTTATTCCAAGCAATGCTGAACGATTTGGAGACGAACATTGACACCATCAAATATCAAAACTACGGTTTGGCGGCTACCACACTCGAAGATGTTTTTATGATGTAAGCGTTTCACTTGAGATCTAGATGGGTTTGAAGTTTAGAAGTAGAGCTACGCAATCTAGATAATGGCAAACTTGTGTGTTGATTTAATGTGATTTGGTGTTAAGTTATGAATTCCTGTGCATGTTGTAGTTCGAATAGTTTATATGAACTTGTTCTTATTGTAGGGTCGGTTCTGACGTGGCGGCCGTCCATTCGGTGTCTGAAGATCTGGATACAAACACTTTGGTGATTGACAATCAAACACTGGACATCAATACATTATCAATGGACCAAAGTAAGAGAATAAAGACCGAAATAAGTAAGATGAAAAGTGGGGTATTGGAAAGTGAATTTCTGAAATAATATTTTTGTTCCGTGGTGACGTGAGGTTTATTTTCTCGCTATCGTACCTATATCGTAACGTAGTAGCTGGCGTGGCACTCACGCAAAAAAACCTTCTTCACTATACCGCGTCGCGGCCATCCAACTTTAAATTCTTTAATTCTAAAAGAAAATTACTGGAAATTAGAAAATAAAATATGTTTTTAGTTGATAAAGAACACGAAACGTTAACGGGAGTGCCTCTCTGGACGCAGCACGTCCTGGCCGTCTGGCTAAAGCTGGGGCTGGTGTGGTTGCGGTCGTGGAGGCTGCTGCTGCTACAGGTGCTAGTTCCGCTGCTCATGATCAACATCACGCTCGGTATCATGGAGTGGGTCATGGCGATTCAGGCGACTGTCATGCCGAGGTCGCTGACTCTCACCCAAGGGTATGTAATCGATACGGATATACAGATGAAACTTTGAACTATATCTAGATATCTTGTCTTACCAACAATACCTCTTACCAAAAAATATTGAGAAGTCAAGATAGGTTACTCTTTGGAAACGTCGTAGTGTAGTTCAGAAAGCATTACGAGATGGCGCTACTAGGCTCTCAATGAAAAAGTAGCGCAAAAATTCCTCAAAATGTTGCATTTTAGTGTCCCTAAATCATCACATTAACAAATTTGAAGCCATAAAATACACCATTGTCACAACATAACACGAATAGACGGAGAGCTGAGGGACCAAAACTGCAACAGTTTTATGAAGGCTGATATTTTAATATTAGGTCATACATAGGTAGAATATCAATAGCCTGCCGTCAGTCAGCCAGTTTTTGGGACGACTGGCGCGGGGGTGGTTCCGAACTTGTTAAAAAACACCTACGCCGCAACTGTTTTATAAAATCTGGAAATTCGTCTGTGGGTAGTAAGACAACTATCAAACTATGCGGACATAGTCAGTCTGCAGAATATTGGATCAGTACGCGTCAGCAGCACGCTAAACCCGTCAAAAAGTAGGTTGCAGAAAGTCTTTTATAAAGTCTAAAAATTTCGGTGCAAGTAGTTCATAGTACCCAAAACAAGACTAACATAGTCAGCCCAAAGTTTTATGGAACATACGCCGTCAGCAGTCAATAGAACGGCGCGCTGCACGCTTAATTTATATAGCGCACTCAACCGCAAAATGGTTTTATATTCAGAAATATTTGTAAATCAATACTTTATTTATAGTATTTTATGCAACTGTTCTATAAGAAGGGTCTTAAAACGCGAGTGGCGTGGGTTGCGATGCGAGCCTTGGCGAGCATCGCAATTAAAGACGCCACGAGCGTTTTTAGACCAGTTATACACAGTTGCATACAATACTTTTTCTACGACAAATTTAAAATAAATAGCAGACTACAGAATAGTTAAACTTTTCAGGCGGCAAGTTTTCTATTCGTACTTTTGCTACCTACTCGCGCAATTACTTTAGTAGGTGGAGTTATTAATTTCTTCGACCATTTTAAAAGGAACGTACACTTTTGTCTTCACAAACACGAATATAGTATTTTTTCTACTCCTGTACCGTTATCTGTCATTTATATAGGCTGTAGCTCAAAGACAATGACACCACTAATAAGTCGTCGAAAAACTCTATGCTCTATGGCCCAAAAACGTACTGTTTAGCGTACTTTTTTGGTTCATACATTTTTCATAAAAGCACTGTTTATTTTTTTTTAAATCGGCCGTTATATTGCAGTAGTGCCACTTCATAAACAAATATTTCGAAATGAAAGTATTTATTTACGATTTAACATTTGTATATTATCAATTATTTACTAAATCATCATCTATTATGTGTTAAATTACATGTTTTATAAATTATTGGTATTATTTATAAAAATAATCAGTTCGAATTCGGTCTGGGTCCGGATTCGGTTTGGTTCGGATGGCAAGTGCACACAAATTAAAAACAAAACAAACCATAAGCAAGAGGTGTCACATTTCTGATTTCCCACCAAAATACAGTTCAAAATGAAAAGACGAAAGATGATAAACTATTAGTCCTGAACTATTAAGATTTGTTTCGTGTTTGTGAAGACAAAAGTGTACGTTCCTTTTAAAATGGTTGAAGAAATTAACAACTGCACCCCTGAAGAAATTGCGTGAGTAGCAAAAGTACGAATAGAAAACTTGCTGCCTGAAAAGTTTAACTATTCTGTAGTCTGCTATTTATTTAAAATTTGTCGTAGAAAAAGTATTGTATGCAACGGTGTATAACTGGTCTAAAAACGCTCGTGGCGTCTGACATTGCGATGCTCGCCAAGGCTCGCATCGCAACCCACGCCACTCGCATTTTAAGACCCTTCTTATACAACAGTTGCATAAAATACTATTATGCAACTGTTGTATAAGAAGGGTCTTAAAAGGCGAGTGGCGTGGGTTGCGATGCGAGCCTTGGCGAGCATCGCAATTAAAGACGCCACGAGCGTTTTTAGACCAGTTATACACCGTTGCATACAATACTTTTTCTACGACAAATTTTAAATAAATAGCAGACTAAAGAATAGTTAAACTTTTCAGGCAGCAAGCTATTCGTACTTTTGCTACTCACGCAATTTCTTCAGGAGTGCAGTTATTAATTTCTTCGACCATGTTAAAAGGAACGCACACTTTTGTCTTCACAAACACGAATACAATCTTAATAGTTTAGGATTAATAGTTTATCATCTTTCGTCTTTTCATTTTGAACTGTATTTTGGTGGGAAATCGGAAATGTGACAGCTCTTGCTTATGGTTTGTTTTTTTTTTAATTTGTTTGCACTTGCCATCCGAACCAAACCGAATCCGGACCCGGACCGAATTCAAACTGTTTATTATTCGAAGAATTTATAATACATGTAATTTAACACACAATAGATGATGATTTATTATTATTGTAGTAAATAATGTATAATATACAAATGTTAAATCGTAAATAAATACTTTTATTTCGAAATATTTGTTTATGAAGTTGGCACCACTGCAATATAGCGGCATTAGCGGCCGATTTAAAAAAAGTTAAACAGTGCTTTTATGAAAAATGTATGAACCAAAAAAGTACTCTAAACAGTGCGTTTTTGGGCCATAGAGCATAGAGTTTTGCGATGACTTATTATTGGTGTCATTGTATTTGAGCTACAGCCTATATAAATGACAGATAACGGTACAGGAGTAGAAAAAAATCTTAATAGTTTAGGACTAATAGTTTATCATCTTTCGTCCTTTCATTTTGAACTGTATTTTGGTGGGAAATCGGAAATGTGAAATCGAAAAAACACCTCTTGCTTATGGTTTGTTTTGTTTTTAATTTGTGTGCACTTGCCATCCGAACCAAACAGAATCCGGACCCGGACCGAATTCGAACTGTTTATTTTCATAAATAATACCAAGAATTTATAAAATATGTAATTTCATACACAATAGATGATGATTTATTATTATTGTAGTAAATAATTTATAATATACAAATGTTTAATCGTAAATAAATAGTTTTATTTCGAAATATTTGTTTATGAAGTTGGCAGCACTGCAATATAGCGGCCGATTTAAAAAAAAGTTAAACAGTGCTTTTATGAAAAATGTATGAACCAAAAAAGTACGCTAAACAGTGCGTTTTTGGGCCATAGAGCATAGAGTTTTTCGACGACTTATTAGTGGTGTCATTGTATTTGAGCTACAGCCTATATAAATGACAGATAACGGTTCAGGAGTAGAAAAAGATATTAAACAGTCTGCTATATTTTTTTCACGGAGAGAAAAATCTGTTACGAATAATAATCTGAATCTGAAACTGATGCCAGAGAGAGAAAGCGTGTAGAGAAGTAAAGAGCTGTGAAGTAGGCGCGGGCGGAGTAAGCCAGATTAATGGGCATAGCCGGCTATTGAAGTGGTGCATTGATCAGACTATGTAGTAGCAAAAAGCAAAGTATCTTTTGCCAACCTAGATGCGTGGCGTCCTGCAAACCCAAGGTCATTTATATCCATATCAGAATCTATCTTATAACCTTATAATTATAACACCGTACTTATTTGCAGCATGTCATGCAGGACTGCCTGGATGTTACTTTTGGGCAATAGAAAAAATGTTAAGTATAACAGATTGTTTTATTCCGTCCAAATTAATCCCCCTTAAATAAAAAATATGGTAAAACATTCTTCTTTATCGCAAGGCACGCATGCCTGCTCGATTTTGTGAAAGATCTGCTTGCTTCCGGGTAGTACATGTGTGAGTAACAAACATGACTGTGCGTTTTCCGTATCAGATGTCTCCCTTTATAAGTGGTATCCATTCATTTTCTTCCTCGTTTATAAATCTAAAATTAAAGTCGAGTTTTATTAGCTAGGTAACAAATGCAACAATGAGTGGTACATTTTCAATGCATAGAAAAGACAGAAAACAATTTGTTTTAGTTTTCCAACAAACTTCTAATACCCGGACGTTTAATATAAAGCATGATGTGATAGAGTCTGGCCATCGAAACGTTACAGAGATTTTTTTTTTAATTTCAAATATGTAGATTTGGCAAACCTTTATGAACTAGGAATACACAATCTTGATAATTGCCAACAGCTGTCAAAGCAAACTTGACTTTTGGCTTAAGTAGATTGAGATGTTTTCTAAATCACTATACAAGTACCTACTATGTTCTTGTAAGATGGGCACGCCAGTTAAAACCTGTTTTAGGGTTCCGTAGTCAACTAGGAACCCTTATAGTTTCGTGTCTGTCTGTCCGCGGCTAAGATCAGGGGACCGATTTTTGACTTTCGAGCGCTCGAATCTTTCACTCGAAAACGGACTAAAATTACGAAATGCTCTTTTCAAATAGCGATAGAAAATTGAAAAGCGAGTGGTATTGACCACTCGTATTCATTTATATCGGTAGAAAGTTAGTGCCTGCTATTTTGACACTAAAATCGTATTTACTTTTATTTAATTTTCGAGCGCTCGAAAGTCAAAAATCGGTCCCCAGAGACCTTAGTACTAGAAAGCTGCAATTTGTCATGAATATACATATCAATCACGCCAACAAGGTGGTAAAATAAAAAACTTAAAATAAAATTTGTTTCACGTGTACTTAAAGTGGGGATGATTTTTTTCTTGCTTTCTCCCTCTATTGTGGGGTATCGTGAGATAGGTATTCTAAAAAGAATAGGGGTTTGCACTACAGTCTACACTCATCGTTTATTTCTAAGAAGTAACTAGAAGACAATCATTCTCTGAACTACTCTAGAACTATTCTACCTATAACTAACTACAGATTCTAAAAACTCAATTGGCTCCTCAGACTCACTGCTCGAGTCCCTGTCACTGGTTACATTTATAATGAATGGTTCTAATGTAGTATCGATTCCATCTTGTTTTATATTATATTTTGTTCCACATGCAGTACATGATCAGTGCATTTTTTCCAGTCCTCTGGCGTAACAGTCCCAAATCCCGTTGTAATCGCTTTTTCTACTTCTTTTACAGTAAGAACCATATTTTTGCTGCCATCTTTCCTTTTAGCTAATTCAATGGCGTTAAGGTCGCAATGGTATGGGGGCAACCGTATAACTTCATGACCATATTCTTTTAAAATTTCCTCAACCTCATATTTTGGGTCGGTTTTGTATCTGTCCACCAGACACATCAGCTCTTCCTTCGACATGTAAGTTTCATAAGTGATTCCATTGGTAGTGAGCCAATCTTGAATGTCTGCCTTTCTCTGATGCATTGTGGGTGGTTTATTTACCCGAGTTGAATGATAACTTGCATTATCCATAATTATTACACTTTGTTCCCTTAAATTAGGGATTAATTTCTCTTGCAGCCATTTTAAAAAGTTCTGTCTGTTCATCATCATCATCATCATCATATCAGCCGATAGACGTCCACTGCTGGACATAGGCCTCCCCCAAAGAGTTCCAAAGTGACCGGTCCTGCGCCACCCGCATCCAGCGGACTCCCGCGACCTTTACCAGGTCATCAGTCATGTCTGTTCATGTCATAATCAGCTGACAAAGATTTTATGCTAAAAACCAATGGGGCATTGGGTACAAATCCTTTTTTGTACAATAATGAACCGTTTCCCTGGGGATTTTTTTTCAACCACACCGCTAGTAGACCTTGCCAAGATTTTTTTGGTATATCATTTTGATGAATATATATTTCATCCTAATAAATTAACGGCTTTTCATGATGGCGGTATTTACTAATGGCTCTCAAAAATATGTGCCTCCATGCTGCAATGTCATATCTCTCCATGATTATACTAGGCTCGTTTATATTTTTCTTAAACTCAAAACCATTGGATAATAAAATTTTGCGCAACGTTTCACGACATCCGTTAAATCCAATGCTCTCTCTTAAATCTGTTAACAAGGTACGTAAAGTAGGTATTTGTTTCTTAACTGTGTAGAATTGATTGATCTTCTGCCTGATTGCGTTAATTTCAAAACTATCCACATCGGCAACTGTTAGTTTATGTGGTCCCTTTTTCCCGGGAGTATTCCAAACACTTGTATTTGCCTGTCCTTCTTTTTTTATTCTTATGATAGTAGTAGCAGTACTAACATTTGAAAATTAGAAAATAATACATTATATTGTTTAAATAACGGTATAGCTTATGGTTATTGGAAGCATCAATCACTATGTAACCTAATATTATATTGTAAGTGATCTAACTAATCATCCCTATTTGGTAAAGTGTTACATTCCTAACCCCCGTCCCGGGGCCAATAGCAGGTGGTGTGGTTAATAAATTGTTTTGGCCAACTGATCAGAATCCAATGTGAGAGTTATCTAGTGTCCACCCATTTATTTATACATTTCATTTATCTATACTATTTTAGTAATATTATTTAAAATCTTTTCCCTCATCCTGGCACTATCCTAGTTGCATCTTTGCACCCCCACATCCGCTAAAGATATTATTTTTAACGTAATGTGATTTCCTTGCTTATAAATATATACCTTTATAGTATAAAGTTGGATTTTAATACACTTAAGTATATTTATTTACTGTCAGAATATCATATATGTCATTGCAGAAATTTCTTGCACAAATTTAATTTCTGTTTTGAGCCGACTATTTTCCTCTAGTTGTTGTAAAGTCTTCACAGCATTAGTAATATCATTTAACTCATTTAAGCTGCTGTCATCGGCTCTTATCCTCTCTGAAATAAAAAAACATGCATTAAATACCTTTCCGATTACAATCGGAACATAACCTCTAAATGTAGGAGAAACTACCAGTTCAAACTGAAACCAACAACAAAAGCATAGATAATTAAACGAATAATATTTTTAGTCCAACGAAGTATATCTTGAAAACTATTCAACAAATATCAAAATAATTGCAGTGCACTAACCTGTGGCAGCCATTATTTCATGGAAGTATCGTTCTTTCTCGCGAAAAGCAGAGGCTCGCTCTTCTTGTTTTGCTTTAAATTTACACATCATTGCAAAAATTAACTTCCTAGCCGAACTTTTTATAGGTTTCGACACGTAGATAGAGGATATATAGATGACGTCCTAGCGTATACCCAAAAAGGACGATGGTAAATTAACCTTACTAAATTAAGAAGTATCAGAAGATCATTATATATTCTTGACGTCTAATGTCATTTATAATTTAGTCGTATTATATCGGTGACGTCATGGTGGTGTCAATTTCAGTACAAATTTTGACAGGTGTAGTGGCAAACAAGCTGGTGGCAAATTAAAAATCCGTATACGCGATAAGGGACAGAGAATATGACACTGTATCGCCATCGATAGATATAGATAGCGCCAGCTATCGTGATCTAGCGTGATCAGCTTTCACCAGCCAACCCCATTAGAAAAAGACGGGTAAGTAGTCTATCTCGCGGCGACACAGCTCGCGCGCCGTCTTGTGATAACCGTGCAGATCAATGAAAATGTCGTTTATGGGCGTTTCAAACAAGAATATTTTTTTTACTCTCATCAGCCGAGAACTCACAATTGATATAAGTAGGTACTTACTGCTAAAAATAAAATAAAAAAAATTCAACTCTCTAGCTATCACGGTTCTTGAGATACAGCCTGGTGGCAGACAGACGGACGGACGGACGGACGGACGGACAGCGAAGTCTTAGTAATAGGGTCCCGTTTTACTCTTTGAGTACGGAACCCTAAAAAGAGAGATGCATGGTACAGATAAAATAAAAATCACAGTTTACACGAGTCAGGACGTGAACCCGAGTACTTAGACTTGTAAATCAAACACCCGAACCATTCGACCAAAACCAAATAGCATCATGCGCCGAAATTTTAAATCTTATCTTAGACGTGACTACTTAACAGCCTACTTCACCGCTAACTCGATAGATGGCACAAGTTTCGATTGAAAACAACTATCTAGTGTAATAAGGGGAACTACGAGGTACCGGCGACGATACTAAGATTTACCCGTGCCTTGTAGCAATGTATGGAGTGAGCAATCTTTCTTTTCTCAATAATCTTTACTGATTAATCGTAAATTTCAGCTTTATGGAAACGGAAACTGTACTATCATACAATGGTTCCTCGTCGAGCTCACTTGGGGCACTCGCCAAGGCAGCTTATGAGTACATGTTCGCATCGAGCAATGTTGATACCATGAAGATAACGGTCGTGGAAAATCAAGCCGTTGATGACTACTATCTAGAAAGGGTAAGTTTAGCATAATTAGGATTTTATATTGCGTCTGACCAATATTAGCAATATTTTTTTGGCCTTATTGGTTTATTTGTCCGTACTCCGCGAAACATAAGTTTCCTTTCATTTATACGCTCTACCTACTTTAACTATCGTATTGCTATATATTTAATGTTAATAATTTCAACTGAATCTAAGCGAACCAACCTATAATTTCTGAGAACAGACGGATTGTGTGGACCAAACGATCGCCTTCATTCTGAAATCAAATGATAAGATAACTATTCAATGGGTATTTTCCAGACGGCTCTGCCCTCACAAATGGGATATCTGAGAAACCGAATGTTGACCGGCGCCACATTTGAAGATAACTCAGCCACGGCCTGGTTCAGTAACTTCGGCTACCACGACGTGGCCACTTCGCTGAGCGCCGTCCACCAGGCACTGCTCAACGCCTGGGGCGCCAATGCCACTCTCAGTGTGTTCAACTACCCGCTTGAAGTCAGTTATGAGGAACAGGTAAAGCCTTTGTGATTCCTGAATATGAACGATGGCGTTTCCTATGTAACTGGTTGGATTCCAACCAACATTTGCATGGATTGGAAAATAACCTCGGACGAACTTTTGCCATTGTATTGTAACGTTTGTGAAACCAACTGTTTGTACTGTTTATGAAATCGATACATCTAATGACGACAATAACCTTAACATCTGTCACTGACACCCATGAGCAATATAAAACTTATTTTCCAGACCAATATGCAGACGTACGTCGCATTCATCTCGTCGCAGCTTTCAACTGGAATAGGAACCAGCCTCGGTATCGTGAGCGCAGTATTCGTTATGTTCTATATCAAGGTGAGAGGGCTCCCCTTAAATCAATTTATAAGTTCACTTCCGCTTACAATTTTTTTGCTTCGCTTACTATTTACTTCATTATTGAGCTACTGGCTACGGCAGTCTGCGGAAGCCAACAAGCGATGCATAGCAGGGTGGTGCGAAATTGTCTTTGGGCGCCCTTTGACGCTTTCACTTCACATTATAATTGGTTTCGCTTGTTTTTTTTCCGCTTCTCATTTTGGCACATCTTGACATTTCATTATCCAACAGGAACGTGTTCTACGAGCTAAACTTCTGCAGAAGGCAGCTGGGATCCAGCCTGTCATAATGTGGGGTAGCGCTGCCGTGTTCGACTGGGCGTGGTTCCTTGTCATTTGTGTGACAATCGTCGTGTCTTGTATAGCATTCCAAGTCGTGGGTCTCAGCACAGCTGAGGAATTAGGTAGGTACTTACTTAGTCAGGTTAATACTGTACGTTAGCCTGGTATGGAAGCCAAGGACTTTAATGAGCACATGCAGAGAGGCCCTGAGGAAGGTGCAGAGAACGGCATGCATGGCTATAACAGGGGCGTTTCGTACCACGCCTACAGCGGCGCTAGAAGTCCTACTGAACCTACTGCCACTTCACATGGTGATTTAGTCAGAGGCGCGCAAACCGCTCTACAGATTAAGAACTCTTGGACTGTGGAGCGATAGCAAGCCGAAGACTAAGCACACGAATATGGAGACTAACGGTTTCTTAGACAGAATATTAATCATGGTATGCGATAGAATGATACCCAAGTATGTATTCCATAGGAACTACACAACAAAAGTTCCAACCAGGGCTGAGTGGGCCGAAGGTCTATTTAGAACCAACAAAGTCTGGTATCGAAGACAGCATATGGTACACGGACGGATCAAAAATGGGATCCGGTACTGGAGCAGGCATTTATGCAAATGACTATAGTAGTAGTGTAAGCATGGGTAGTTTGGCAACCGTCTTCCAGGTGGAGATATTCGCCATAATTGCCTGTGTACAGGAGAATATAGACAGGCGAACCAAAGGGCAGACTATTTATATACTCAGTGACAGTCAAGCGGCCCTTAAAGCGCTTACGGTGCCGAAAGTGGATTCTAGACTAGTTTATAATGGCGTCCAAGCACTAAACAAGCTTGGAAGGCACAATAAGGTGCAACTAGTTTGGATACCAGAGCACGAGGGCTTCATCGGCAACGAAAGAGCAGATGAGCTTGCAAGAGGGGGCTCTACTAATCACTTTGTAGGTCCAGAACCATTTGTGGGACTCTCGCAGGGAACCATAATATCGGCCTTAAAGCCTACGCCAAAACCAAACACCAACACGAGTGGAGGAATGAGGCTGGCTTAAGGCACTCTAAGCTCTTCATAGAAGGAGTGGACTCGGGCTGGACCAGGAAACTCTGGAAATCCAGTAGAAAGCAACTCAGAATTATATCTGGGGTGTTCACATGTCACTTCGGGGTCAAGGATCTCTTGGCCAAGATGGGACTATTGGACAGTTTAGACTGTAAAATGTGTGGCGAGGAGGAGGAGACTATAGAACACTTACTGTGTGAATGTCATGCCCTTGCCAGACAAAGAATGAATTACTTTGGTAACGGTTACCCGCAACCAAAGGAATTCAAGGTGCTCCCGGTGAACTGCATCATCCGTTTTGCGGAAATGATGGAGCAAGCCTAGGAGCAGGCATAAAGGAGAGGGCAAATGCACAAAAGATCCCACTGGGTCGAAGTGCATCCGAAAGTGCCCTCACCTAGATAAGATAAGATACTTAGTTCCACGTTTCCATGTGGTCTCCACTAAAATTAGGTTTTCTCCATAGGAAACTGTTCGAGCTCAATCATTCTAATCATATAGCGAAAAGCTGCTTAATAGGCACTTAAAGTTCTAACTTAAATTAAGGGACAAAGTAGGTTATAATAAAGACTTAGGTACCTGTTTCTTCCGTGAAAAATACCGTATCTGCGTCCACTCCCATTGAGGGTTGAAGCCCTACTAACGCGTTATCGAATCGTAAAGTAAATGTGACGGTGAGCTAAGTAATAGAAAACCCAGATTTTAAGGGTATTGAGTTTGAGTCCTACCTAATAAAAGGGCCGCGCGTGTACTACCTACTAAAATACTTCACTAGTTTTAGTTATTAAATTTCGTTTGAGCAAAACTGCAAGTGAGACACGCGAAAAAGCGGTAGAATTCGCTCTTTTATGATTTAATATATAAAAAAAACATAAACTAAAGCTACGGTAGCCTAGTGGTTCAGGCATGCGGCTGTCAAGCGGCGGTCAATGAGTTTTTCTGAACTTATGTACGGAATATTTACCAGTGAAGGAAAACATCGTGAGGAAATCGGTCTAATCCCAATTTCCCCTCTGGGTTGGAAGGTCAGATGGCAGTCGCTTTCGTAAAACTAGTGCCTATGCCAAATCTTGGGATTCGGTGTCAAAGCGGACCCCGGGCTCCTTTAGGGGCACAACCGGGAAAAACACTAGGAGTATGATGACAAAAAAAAACAAAATCAGGTGATATTATAAGGTGTGGTAATATATATTTTAAGTACTTTATAATACACAGAATGCAAATATATATCTATCAATAGGTACCGACTCTTTGTTAAACTGACTTGAAATAATAGCCGTGGGACAGCAAAAACAGCTCGTTTGAAAATTGACCCATATACAATATCTATATCCAGTAAAAGCTCATGGGAACCGTAGACCTTTTCTTAACCAAAACCATAAGCTTGATAGCTCAACCAACCTAGAGTCTATAGATTTTGAGCAAGAAAACCCAAACAGTTTTAGTAACTGTACCTCTAACAGGACAACAGCATAGTGTTGATATCGTATTTGATCCACGACAGGTCGCATGTACTTGGCGCTCATGGTGTACGGCGCAGCCATGCTCCCGCTTCACTATCTGGTGTCGTTCTTGTTCAACGGGCCCGCATCAGGTTTCGTCGCCATGTTCTTCATCAATGTTTTATTTGGTGAGTAGACTTTTATCCCCGACTGCGGCAGAAACAAGGTTATGTTATGTTTAAGCGTGTTCACTCAAATTAAATTGAGTTACTTTTACTTTTTTTCTTAGAATTTTATTTTTTTAGTTTTTCCTGTTCAGAATTATGAGCACTCTTGATCCTGATTAAAAAAAAATGGAGAAAAAAGTGTAAGTCATACATTTGAGAGAAAACGCCCGTTTCTAGAATAATAATACCTAATAAATAATACTTTACATACTCCTCTTTGCCCACCCATGAATTCTGGAAAAATCTTAAGTAATCAATAATCATAGTAGACGTTACAGTCATGAGTAGGTAGGTAGCTACAGCGCCATTAGCATTGTTACTACTTGCGCAACTAAGGAACTTGGTATGTATTTATTTAAAATTTACTACATTGTGATGTAATTGTAACGTATGGTGGTTTTTCAGTGATAATTCTTTATCTTGTGAACCAACTTCAATATTTATTTTATATGAATGAAGGTACCTACTTTCAGAATAATCTGATAGGTAGGTAATTCCTTTTATATTCATGTGATATTCATAATGATGTTAATGTGTGTAATAATTTAAAAGAAATTGCTGGATAAACTTCGGAGGTGGGTGGGAGGAATGGTATTATTTACGACGTTTGCACTGTAAAAAAATAAAAAGCTGTATCCGAAAGTGCATCTGAAGCCCAATTACTAGACTTTGAATTCTCATATCCTTAACTTTCATAGAAAATAAAAATATGTAGGTATGTTACAAAAAAAACATTTTCCATACAATATTCGTTCGCATTTACAACTATTCCAAATTGATAACATACGTAGTTGCTGAGATATTTAACGTTGTGACAGACGGTCGAACAGATGGAGAGTGTCGCACGTCGCACCATAAGGGTTCCTTTTTACCTTTTTGGTAAGGAACCCTAATAAGTTTCTGTCAAAAATTTCATTTTTGGTACAAGCTTTTACTGCCGACTGTACTTTTCTGCACACCATCATCAAGTACGCATTGAGACGATTCTAACGAGCCCAAACTCGATGGGGTTGGTCGTTTTATTGCGGAGTTCCTATGGCCACCTTCCAGCTCCAGCATCAGATCAGCTCCAATTCATCATAATATTGTATTGTCATGCGATATATGTATGCAAAATTTCAGCTCAATTCGATAACGGAAAGTGAATGAAAAATTAATTGCAAATTTTGACGGACAACTTACATACTTACATATTTACATACATACGAACAGTGCAAGTTAATATAAAGCTTGTAAAAAGGCTCTAATGTGTGTCCACACCTCCGAGCTCCGTGTTTAGTATGTACTAGCCGGTCAAATCTGGTCCCTAGCTGATCGAATCTGAATTTATAAAAAAAAAATAATAATGTTGCTTTAGGCTTAATGGGACCGCAGGTCGTGGAGGCGCTCTTTACTCCGCAGCTGGACACAGAGAACGTCGCCAGAATCCTCGACAACATACTGCAGTTCTTCCCACTTTACGGTCTCGTCAGATCCGTCACGTGAGTATGGCAATGGGTGCAGCAGGCCATGTAATTCCGGCCCGGATACAATGCTTCTCTGGGTCACATTGTAAAGCCTGACCATATCTCTGACCTCCAATCGAATAGTAGCCACAAATCATAGGCCTATCCTTTAGCGCTATGATTATATAAGAAAGTTACAAGAATTCAGTTCTCATTTATTTTTATGCGTTTGGATACAGTCTCGTATTTAGTTAATGTGTAACACTTTTGTCGGTGGAGCAGTCGCCAGCCGTTTCGGTTCTCTGCCATTTCCTTTACTTTCTGGTATGACCTTAACATTCTCTTTTTTTTTTACCTATAAACCGAATGTAGCTTTTTCTATAATGTCAGACTAGTTCTGACCATTTGTGTATTTTTCTTATTTCTAGTTAAAGAAGAATAGTAGAGATGCAGTAGAGATTCGTAAAAACCATATTTACGATTTTCGTAGGACCGAAAAAGTTTATCCCGACAAGTGGTATCGTTGGAATCAGCTTGATCTACTGATTATCTAAATGTGTGTGTTGTCGCTTCTTAAAGTGGTGGAATTACTTTTTAAATAAATAATAAATATTTGTGGACAATCTTACACAAATCGACCTAGTCCCAAACTAAGCAAAGCTTGTACTATGGGTACTAGACGACGATATAGATACTTATATAGAGAAATAAATACTTAAATACATAGAAAACATCCATGACTCAGGAACAAATATTCGTGCTCATCACACAAATAAATGCCCTTACCGGGATTCGAACCCAGGACCTCTTGCTTCGTAGGCAGGGTCACTACCAACTAGGCTAAAGCGGTCGTCAAATTTATGATGACGTTTTATGATGTAACATTAGATTTAGATTTTGTCGATTATTGCAAAAACGATTTAGCAATTTAGCAAACAAGGTTTCATATGATAGGTATTTACATGCTTAATAAAACAAGTAGAGCCACCACCAACCTAAAAAAAGAATTAAATAAAAAATAAGAAATACCAAATTTATTTTTATTTACGTTTCTAACACGCATTTATTTATATATGTTTTACCAGAAAATTAAACCATTAAATACTAATAAATCGACCTAAACCTTGTTGTCAAATAAGCGACATGCCACTTTTACTGTACGTACATCTGCATTATTTTCAGTGTAATTGAACTGATTGAAACATTGGTCACCGATATGGAATATATTTTCCATACATTTTTGTTTCTGGTTTGCACATCCACATCGAGATGTTCTGCACCCTGTCTTGCAATTGCAAGAAATTAATTATAAATTCTTAAGAGTGATAGGTTCTTGGAATGATGACGTAGACAATGGGGACGTAGATGCCCATCTTCTAATTTCCAGCCCCTATCAATAGGCTCAGGCCAATTTTGAATTGCTAACTCAGCGGCATATCACCCAACTGGATTTCTTCGTTTGCCTGGAGAAGACGTTGGTGCAGGAGCAAAAAAAAATGGAGATACTTGTCACCAAAATGTCTTCTTCTTCTTAGTCGATCCCTCATGACTGAGGATCGTGACCGCATGATATAGCCCTCCATGCAGTTCGGTTCCTCGTCAAGTGGACTACACGGGAAAGACTGCATTTTGCAGCCCTCTTGATTGCATCAATCCAGCGCACTGGAATCCTTCCTCTAGCGCGTTTGCCTTCCACAGAACCAATAATTATTTACTTCTCTAAATCATGCCTAAACGAACGCATGATATGTCCAAAGAAATAGAGTCGTTTCCTGGCAGATGTCAGAGAGTCGTGTGGTGATGCCGAGTTCTTATAAGATGGAGTCATTAGATATCATGGCTATCTACGGAATCCCCAATAGCACCACATCTCAAAGGCATTTTTTGACCAAAATGTATGTCAACAAAAAACCTGCGCTTGACACAGTATGACGATTACATGCAAACAAATGCATGCTGCATGAAAACTTATGTTTATATTGACCATTAATTGAAGCCTTTATTTTGTTACACCTTCGGGTAAGACATAGCGATACCAAGCTGCATTTATAACATCTTTATAACCTGTGTTTTGACAAATAAATACTTTGAACTTTGAACTTTGAACGATTTGAGGGCATCCATGTTTCCCTCCAACTGCCGCCATCAAAACATGTTGTGGAATTTCACCTTAAAAGGGCAAATTACCAAGCATTTTGTTGGTATACCGCTGATTTAGCAATTCAAAATTGGCCTGAGCCAAATATATTCTTTTAATTTAAAAAAAAACTACGTCCAATTACATTATTGCAAGAACCTATCACTCTTAAGAATTTAGAGTTAATTTTTTGTAATTGCAAGATAGGGTGCAGAACATCTCGATGTGGATGTGCTAACCGGAAACAAAACGGTATGGAAAATATATGCCATAGCGTTGTCCAATCAATCAGTTCAATTACACTGAGGATAATGCAGACGTACTACAGTAAAAGTGGATATCGCTTATAAGTATACCTAGATATTTTTCTAGCACGAATGATTTTCTTTAAGTGCTTGACAAAATAAAAACATCGACATTCCTGTTATCGATAAGTACCTACATACTACTTTATCGACAAGATGTACTTTCTTCTTCTTCTATATCGGCTTCCTACCTTCACGACGCGTGCCATCCGTACACTTTTGATCCAATTTACTTTTATACTCGTAATTAGCAATGAATAGATTATTATAGAACAGATATGTACCTAAAACTTTCAGGGTGTATTGTCTTTTTTGTATATCTTAATTGTAGTATAAAATTTGTGATATCGCACGCAGACGTATCTGCATGTTTAAAAATTGATTTTTCAAACAAATTTATCAAAAATTAGTTTACACGAAGGGTAAGGAAATATATCGTAAAATTTGTAGCGTCATAAACTAAAATTCGGGATACAATACTGTAATGAAAATGAATCAACTACTTAATTGGGAAGAAGTGGAGCCTAATCAAAACGACAAACGTGGAACAGTTGATAATTTTCCATATTTCCGATACGCACCCATAACGTCAGTCGAGGTTGAAAAGTCTTTTAGTCAGCTGAAGCGGATTTTCTCCAAAGGGCGAAGAAGTTTGACACCAGAAAACGTGGGAAATTTTTAATCGTTTAAAGTTGATAGTACACTGTAACCATATACATAGACACGGATTTGCTGTGGGACCAAAAATGGGTTTGGGACATACTACATGTTGTGTCATTCTGCGTCAATTTGAAAGACAATTTGGGTGCGTGTGTGTGTATTGTGGAGTAACTTATGGGAGAATTAATTCAGTGACACGAAGAAAAAAAGCTACGAAAGTATTCCAAATTGTTTTTTGTTGTATGTAAAATATAAATAAATTGATAGTTTTGTTATCTTTATTTCTTTCAATTCTTAAGCTAGGTTTTTTTTATAATATGACTATAAAAGTAAAATATTAAAACAAATTACAAAATACAAAAACATTATAAAAAACCCAACCTAGGGTGCCGCCGCCAGCGAGGCGGGGCCTAAGATACAGTTTTGTTATTATTATCCATTTTTTAACGCACTCTATTAACCCTATAACGCACACTTCGTATTATCTACTCTATGACGTTTAAGTGTTACTTATCGATAACAGGACTGTCGATGTTTTTATTTTGTCAAGCACTTAAAGAAAATCATTCGTGCTAGAAAAATATCTAGGTATAGCCAGTCCGTAGGGGCTCAAAGCACGGGGAGGTACGTTGCAAAAGGTGGTGTAGAAGTCTTTTTTTAATATTGTTTACATCGATACAACCGAACAAATATCAAAAATGGTAACACGAGATATCTTGGGACAACTTTTGGCAGCCACAAATCCTCGAAATCTTGGGACTTTTTTTGGTTTCTCACTTGTAGCTTCTATACGGTGCATCCTAGCGAAAAGTTACTCACTAGGAAATACACCTATCCTCTAAATTTTATTCAAATACACTTAATAGTTTTCGAGTAAAATGCCTATGACATTCCGTTTATTAGGGTTCCGTAGCCAAATGGCAAATAACGGAACCCTTATAGATCCGTCATGTCTGTCTGTCTGTGTGTCTGTCTCTCTGTCCGTCCGTATGTCACAGCCACTTTTTTCCGAAACTATAAGAGCTATACTGTTGAAACTTGGTAAGTAGATGTATTCTGTAAACCGCATTAAGATTTTCACACAAAAATAGAAAAAAAAACAATAAATTTTTTGGTTCCCCATACTAAGAACTGAAACTCATTTTTTTTTATCAAATCCATAGGTGTGGAGTATCTATGGATAGGTCTTCAAAAATGATATTGAGGTTTGTAACATTATTTTTTTCTAAACTGAATAGTTTGCGCGAGAGACACTTCCAAAGTGGTAAAATGTGTGCCCCCCCCCTGTAACTTCTAAACTAAGAGAATGATAAAACTAAAAAAATATAAGATTAATGTAATGCATGCAAACATCCAACGAAAATTGGTTTGAACGAGATCTAGTAAGTAGTTTTTTTTATACGTCATAAATCGTAAAAAGCAATTTATTTAACGGAACCCTTCATGTGCGAGTCCGACTCGCACTGAGACACTTCCAAAGTGGTAAAATGTGTGCCCCCCCCCCCCCCTGTAACTTCTAAAATAAGAGAATGATAAAACTAAAAAAATATATGATTAATGTAATGCATGCAAACTTCCAACGAAAATTGGTTTGAACGAGATCTAGTAAGTAGTTTTTTTTTATACGTCATAAATCGTAAAAAGCAATTTATTTAACGGAACCCTTCATGTGCGAGCCCGTCTCGCACTTGGCCGCTTTTTTGATATGTTTTGTTCGATTGTATCGATGTAAACAATATTTAAAAAAAAACTTCTACACCACCAACAAAGAAATACTCTACGGACTGACCTATTACTTGACAACAAGGTTTAAGTAGGTTGATTTATCAGTATTTTTTTTTAATTTCTGGTGAAACCAATATTAATGCGTGTTAGAAACATAAATAAAACTAACTAGCTTTTTCTAATTTTTTGTTTATTAATTTTTTTAGGTTGAAGGTTACAAGATTTATTGGGCATTTATATACCTATCATGTGACACCTTGTTTGTATAAATCGGCTAAATATTTTTTGCAACAATCGACAAACTCTAACACCAAGTCGTGCCACCATATTTGTGACGTCATAAAAACTCATTCCAACACCTTTAGGAAGTGACAACATGCATTTTGATAACCATTAGATCATGCTGATTCCAAAGATACCACTTGTCGGTATAAACCTTGTCAGTCCTACGAAAGTTGCTATTCTTCAACTTGGCCCACCTTGGCCACTCCACTAGAAGACATCAGAATGATAAATGCTTGCGAAGTAGAAAACCCGGTTTGTCCCATTTTCGTCCAGTATAACTTGATATACAATCGCGAGAATTGACAGACTCACTTCACAATTTCATTTAATTTTCAATTTTTAAATAACATCGACTGTATTCAAACACCTATTTAATGATAGGTACATTAAAAAAACATTAAATAATAGTGGGCGGTCACTGGAAGTATGGCGATAACGATAATAGAATGGAAATCATTGCCTTTCCAGGTTTTTGAACCAAATAGGATTAACTGAGTGGTCGTGTTTGCGGGCGTGCGACCTCCTCTCGGCCGTGCTGAACATCGACGACTGCACCGTGCAGACCATGTGCGATAACAACTATTCTTCTTGTTGCGGTAAATATTATATACGTCATACGCTTCGTTACGTTTATTATGAATACGGAACACACCTGACATTTTGAGCAAAATTTCAGTGCGCGACAACCCGTACTTCGATTGGGAGGAGCCCGGCATTCTGCGCTATCTAACCTGCTCTCTGATCACCTGCGTGGTGATGTGGGCCGCGCTCATGTTCATCGAATACAACGTCTACCAGAGGGTAATCGTCAGCGTCTTAGTTGTGCTTGCTAGAATTTGATGCTCTTTAGCCACAGAAGATTTAAAAAAAAAAAATATATATATATATATATATATATTGTTGTTTTTGAAAAGCACTTATTTAATGATCGAAAACAGTAATACTTCTAGGTGGTACGTAAATATAAATGTACTCTTATATAATATATTCCAGATGTTTAACTGGACGAAGTTACCGCTGCCTCTTGACGAAAGCTCAATGGATGCCGACGTGGTGGAAGAGATGAGGCACGTCGAGCAAATCGGCAGTACCAACTTGACACAGCACAGCCTAGTGGCAAAGGGCCTGTCCAAGTACTATGGGAAGCATCTGGCAGTTAACCAGGTTTCATTCAGTAAGTGTGAAAGCTCTATGATATTGCGTTTTGCCGAGATGAGTGATGGATGGTTGAAGTCTCGCACGTAGACTACAAGTCCAATGCTAAAAGTGATATGGTGTAGTTAGCCATAAAGGGAACTGATTGATCTCAATAAGCTGCCAATTTATACTAAGCACAATAACTGCGGCACCATTGGCCCTCTGTAGGTATAGGTATTTAGGCATTACTGTTGTAGTACCATAGGACATCAACAACAACAAGCACCATACAGTACGCGGCACAAAAGTTTGCGTGTCTGAAGTTAGCCTAGTCGCCTCCCGCATACCCGTCCGACCCCTCTGACATAAGAATCGGCGCTACTAGTAGCTAACATAAGAATCGTTAACTGATTTTAATCGTATTGTAACATGAAATTAATAAAAGCAATGCACCGCTGTAGTGCTGTAAACATATGTTATTTTTGTTTTGTAAAACAAAAATAACATATGTTTTTATAAACAAGGGTTTCGCAGATTGCAAATATGTGTCTGCGCGGGTAGGAAGCAATAAATGCAACTTATTTATGTGTGTCTTAAAAACCTCTTCTTTCATGTTCATGAAGTGAGTTCAAAGTAAAAGTGTTAATTGCAGCGGTGGCAGACGCCGAGGTGTTTGGTCTCCTGGGCGTGAACGGCGCCGGCAAGACGACCACGTTCAAGATGCTGATGGGCGACGAGGCCATTTCCAGCGGAAACGCCCACGTCAGTGGCTACTCCGTTAAAACAGACATCAACTCTGTGCATGAGAATATAGGTGACTACTATGTAGATATATTTATGTGCAAATGGGTAGTAGTGCGTGATAAATGTTTGAGGTTCTGCGAGAAGATGAATGTAGTTAGGTACCTACGTCTCTCTTCTGTTTGATCAACATTTGTTTAGTTAAGTATAATATATATGCATTTCTCAACCGATTCTTGTGAAATTTTGTGAACAGGTTCAATAATTATAGATTTTTTTTGACATTCAAAAATAATATATTTTTCCTGGCGAATGTCTTTACGTAGAGCCATTAGTAAAATTAATTCATTGAACGAGCGAGCGAAGCGAACGAAGAAGAAATTCTGAAATTTTGTGATTGTTTATATAATTAATTACCTAAGTAAAGGTTTTATTTTTCGATTCAGTTTTTGTAAAATTCTCAATAGTTTTTTATTTTTTAAACACAGACTTGTGAGGGATCGCTCCCGTACAAACTGAGGTGATTTCATTCCGACTGTTATGCAGTGTAACAATTTTTAAATAAATAAATAAGTTTACATGGAGAAAGTGTCTGGTAAAGACTTGTATAGAAGCCGTGATGTGTTGTACTGTGAAAGGTTACGAGCCCAGACCCCACGCAGTTTGCTGGGATACAGCTCATTGAAGTACCTACTTAGATACTTTAGATAGTTATGTACATTATTGTCGTTCGGTGCAGGCTACTGCCCGCAGTTCGACGCGGTGTTCGGCGAGTTGACGGGGCGCGAGACGCTGCGGCTGTTCTCCATGCTGCGCGGGCTGCCCACCCGGCACGCCTCCAAGCGCGCAGACTTGCTCGCGGATTCTCTCGGATTCACTAAGCACCTGGACAAGCAGGTACCTACAACATCATTGTTGTGACGTAAAAGCTAGGTAGTGCTACCCTGTCAGTTCACTGATCCCTTCCTGCGACGGTAATATGGCACTATGTAGAGTAAAAAGTTTAGTGTGAGTTTCATGAGGGATTGAAGATTATTATAATGTGAATTGCAGGTAGACCAGTACTCTGGGGGCAATAAGCGCAAACTCAGCACGGCTATAGCATTGCTCGGCTTTACCCGGCTCGTATTCGTCGATGAACCCACAACGGGTGTAGACCCTGCGGCGAAGCGACAGGTGAGGAATGAGAAAATATACCATGCTGTTTTTATGATATTGATCTGAGATCTTTTTTTCACGACACCTATAAGTATGTTAATTTAGGAGTTTAACCCTGTGCGTCGTGGGTTATATTCACGGCGCCGAAAAAGACTATGTGTTATTGTTACGGTTCCATCATTACCAGGTTATTGCCAGGTCACAGTTTATCAGTAATTCTGTACATATTTATAATAAAATTAACAAAGTATTAGAAATATATCCAAAACTATATCACGATTGCAAGAAGCTGCTTATAAAATGGCTTAAAACAAAAACCTACGATGAAGTGTTTATTACAACATTACTCTATAAAGTCCCGTCCCGTATAATAGTACATTATGATACAAGTGTGCTAAGTTGGTCATTACACTCGAGTCGGTTTTTAAGCCTGAGCCGAAGGCGAAGGCTTAATGGAGACGAGAAGTGTAATGACCAATGCTCACGTGTTTCATACGACGTTTTTCAACACATTTGCGAGGAAAAAATAAAAAAAATTAAAAATTAAAATGTTAAAAGATATGTAATGAAAAGGCACTAGTGCGATAATGTAATGTAAAAGTCACGGCATGGGTAATATTCTGCATTATTTTGCTAATATTTAAAAATGTATGTAATGAAAAGGCACTAGTGCGATAATGTAATGTAAAAGGCACGGCATGGGTAATATTCTGCATTATCAGTGTAAATACGCTGTAATAAGACCTACTTTACGAGCAGGTGTGTTGAAAAATTTATTACACACCCACGCATACATACACGCACACACACACACTTACACACTCACACACAAAAACACACAGATACACACTCCCTCACACATACTATTTTCTAGTCTATTATATAATAAAATATAAAAAACCTGTTAAAACCTTTTGTGTTAGCATAATACTCGTACCTATTATAATCTATGAAAGAGCGGAGCTTCCCAATCCCAATACAGGATTGTTTGCTTGCCGGGCGGCTCCACCCCTATAATAAATTTAGTCTGTAATTTAAGAAAATAAAGAATATTGTAATTTTGTAATCATAAATTTAAGAGTTAGATTACTATCGGTGTAGCTCTCTTATTCAGCTACAAGATTGGGAGTATTGTGCAGTAGGTTCCTATTACTTTCTGCACCCTGATTTGAGAGTCATTGGCCTGCTCCTCAAAGAAGTATTTTCTTCGACCTTTTGCCAACACTGATACTGCTGCTGCCCAGCATCAGGGAATGCGTTTACTGGCGGCATTTATTCGCCACGTCACAGAGTTAACGTTGGATCTAAAACGTGCCGCGCCATATGAGTAGAGTCAGTAGCGAGAAAGCTACGCATAAGGTATTCATGATAGAGTCATGCGCAGATCAGATTGAGCAGGACTTTGTGTTGCTGGTTGTATATATTTCGCAACGTCCGGACAGGTGTGGCGCGCTATCCGAAACGCGCGGCGCGCGGGGCGCGGGGTGGTGCTGACGTCACACAGCATGGAGGAGTGCGAGGCGCTCTGCTCGCGGCTCACCATCATGGTCAACGGCAAATTCCAGTGCCTGGGCACGCCGCAGCACTTGAAGAACAAGTTCTCTGAAGGTATTTCGTTATCTCACGGTGAGATGCATTATAACGGCGACGGCACGGAGGAGGACATAACTTCTTGAAATCTGGGCTCGTCAAGTGTTGTCGGTTACACGACCCGCGATAATCGGTTTATGAGCCGTTTATTACTCATTCTGTGGGTACAAAGGTACTTTCCCCATAAACATAAATTAAGAGTGGGCATGGCGAATGCGCGATTTGTGTATTTTCATATAAGTTGGCTCTGCCGCTTGATATTACGTTACGACATGCGAATCTATAAGCCTATAGACGTGACAGCACAGGAACAAGAGGGGGACGGCACGGCAAAGGGTAGATATCCACATAGGGCAAACCTTGGCTAATCTGTGATATGAAGTTATCCGGTGATAGTTACTTTAAGGTCTAATAGTGGAGTTGCTCGATATCTTTACGGCTTGTCATAATTTCCAGTAGGTGGCGGCACTGTCATTCAACTTACTGACGTGCAGCAAGAATCCGAACGCATCCATCAAAATTGAGAAAAAAAAAACTAAAAAAAAAAATTAAAAACCTAACTATCACCGATTAGCCAAGGTTTGCCCTACCTGCTACCCGCGGGCCTCCCGCGCCGTCTCAGTCGACCTGTAGGTTATATAACTTTTGATCAGTTACAAAAACGCGAAGTAATGATAATAATTATGGCCATTTACCAAAATTGAATTATATTAAAATTGAAACTATTCTATATTACCCTTACAGGATTCACATTGACGATAAAAATGAAAACATATGAAGAAAATACAGACTCAATAGCAGGTGCACGCGGCATTGCAGCTGTGAAACGTTACGTAGAGTCCAATTTCACAACTCCAAAGTTGATGTAAGTATCTAATGTTATAGTAGGTAGAAATGTGTGCTACAAATGAACGTAGGTAGCTTAAAACGTTGAGAAATATTCGTCGAAATCCTATTCAATTATCGACGTCTTAAACACGTTAACCTTTTCGACGCCAACGACTGATATATTCGTCACGGCGGAGCCCAGCACGATAGCAAACTTCTTACATTGACATAAGGTTTAATTCCGCACAAAATGTCTTGTTGATTTGGCGTGTGGTTGACAACTTTTCTCTTTGACAGACCGTGGTAAATGGTAACTGCTGGGCAACGCCGATTAGAAACAAAATTGCTGAACGGTTAACGCATGTTTTCATTACCTACCCTCAGTGAACGCTACAGTTTGCCCACTTTACAATAATTATCGTAAACTTCGGAGGTGCATCTAATGCATTGTATACTGAAATCCGTAGGTAGTACAGTCACTATCATACTTATATGTAGATAGTAGCAGCGAAATATCTCGTAACACTACATCCTAGTTTGGTTACTTTGGCTGCTATTTAACATTCCCATCACAGTTTAGTCAAGGCAAGGAATTCGGTAGGTGACCAGAAAAAAACTTTTTTTGAAGTGTGAAGTTTACTATTGACTTTACTGTAACAAAACCATAATTTTTGCAGGGAAGAGTATCAAGGTCTACTCACTTACTACCTGCCAGACCGAGGTGTACCCTGGTCCAGAATGTTCGGGATAATGGAACGCTGCCGAGAACACCACGACGTGGAGGACTACACCATTTCCCAGACAACCCTGGAACAAATCTTCCTACAGTTTACGAAATATCAAAAAGAATTGTTATAGTACAGTCATGATAGTTAATTTAGGGTAACTTGTTTTGAAATGTATTTCTTTGAACACTCGACTCGACATATCAGAGTCATACCTATATTGATGTTTAAAATTATGAAATGAAAACATAGTCTAATAGTACGTATTTCAGAAATGAAAACGTGCAATAAATATCCTAGAAAAAACGGGTGCCCTTTGTTTCCCATAATTTTGTTGTTCCGAATTTCGAT
The DNA here is from genome assembly GCA_963854355.1 of Epinotia brunnichana. NCBI lineage: Eukaryota > Metazoa > Arthropoda > Insecta > Lepidoptera > Tortricidae > Epinotia > Epinotia brunnichana. The sequence continues at coordinate 18,714,283 of OY977942.1, read as the reverse complement.
GGTCAGAAGTTGATATCCATAAAATTTATACACAAACATCACGGGTCATAATTTTTATTAAGTATAACGCAATAGTTCTAACATAATTATCTATAATATTAAACACTATAATCACAAAAGTCATAAAATTGCTGACTATAATGTTCAAAGGTATATCGATCATTATTCAGAAATATTTTAAAGCATATATTTTAACGTACTAAATTGTTGTTATTCATATTGTTTTAATGCCTAAAGTGAGTTACGTCTACCAAATCATATCTATAATATCCATAGGCATATAGATAATTACGCAGAAATATTTCCATACATACATTTGAAAGGGGGGAACCTATCAAAATAAGCATAAAACGTTAAGTTTTTTCCGATATTGGTGTATACCTAAAGTTCAAATTTTTCAAACGCAGGCAGTAGGGAACAGGGAATAAGGCGCTATAAGGTGAAGCGAACATAGTTTTTGAAACAATATAATGCGTCTGTTTATAATAATATGGTTTCAAAAAAACACGAATAGTAATCTTGAGGCTTTTCTGCAGGGAAATCAGTGATTCGAAACACGATTAAGCAATTTTCGCACAAAAAATTTAAATTAAAAAACATGATATCCGCGCTTCCAAACACGCACTTCCATCTCGCTCACGCTTATGCTCAGCGAGAGGGAGAGAAGACCATGATACTATAGCGCCTTAATGGCAAAACCGATTTGAATCGCGGATAGGTTAGAAGACGAATAGAACGGCGCGCCGACATTGACTGCTGACGGCGTATGATCCATAAAACTTTGGGCTGACTATGTTAGTCTTGTTTTGGGTGCTATGAAGTACTTGCACGAAATTTTTTAGATTTTATAAAACACTTTCATCACCAACCAATTTTTTGACGGGTTTAGCGGGCTGCTGACGCGTACTGTTCCAATATTCTACAGACTGACTATGTCGCCATAGTTTGTTAGCTGTCTTACTATCCACAGACTAATTTCCAGATTTTATAAAACAGTTGAGACGTAGGTGTTTCTTTTACAAGTTAAGATCCACCTCGCGCCAGTTGTCCCAAAAACTGGCTGACTGACGGCAGGCTATTGATATTCGACCTATTTATGACATAATATTAAAATACCAGACTTTATAAAACTGTTGCAGTTTTGGTCCCTCAGCTCTCCGTCTAGTACTCCGTTGATGATGAATGAACTGATTAAGTGACTACGTGTTTACGCAATTTAAGATAAAGAATAATTAAGTATGTTTCGTCCGTGGGAAGATAAAAAGGAATGCGATTGTACTCGTTTTCGGACTCATTTAAATAGCGAGAGTAGGTAAGCAAATAGTGAAAAATGTGTTCGACGGACTTTTTAGAGATAACTAACTCAGGTGCCATACGCAACAGTGAACAAAATCATACGTGGCGGTACAAGTGAAGGAGTTACTAATAAAATCAAAAAGCAATAGCAAAAAAGTTACCCTAAAATTTACAATTTCTCAGAAGATCTTTTAAGTCGAATATACATATATATTTTTTAAATAAATATCATCAATGAATTATTTATGTTGTTTATTTTACTCACTTATTACTGTTTTGACAGCCCTATGCATCTGTGAAGATATCTTTTGTTATTGAAACATGAAAGGCATTTAAAGGCTTTAATTGAAACTATGTGTAGGTTGAAATTCGCTTTTATGTATTACGACTTATCACCTTTTAAAATAAAAATGTAATTGTTACAAGTTTTATTGCTCTTTACTCTAACGCTGGCGGACAGACTATACTTATTATTAGTAGGTAGTATAAAAGTGTTCGATTCTGTATAATGGCCAGTCTGTATAATATTTCATGGTCATAATATACGTTTTATAAAGAACTTATCGTTTCTGTGACCTAATCCTCCGCACTCCGCCCGGGCTCCCGCCAGAAACTCTCTACGTCAGCCCTTCGTTCCACTGGTGCACTCGACCTACTCGTATGCTCCGCTCGGGAGGTCGCCAGCTCGCTTCGCTCTCCACCTCCCCCCGCTCACGTCGCTTCGGCCTCGTGCGCCCGCTCAACTCAGGACCTCCTTCGCGAGCTCCTGGCTCCGCAATTTTCATATACACTCTAGGGGTAGGACAGACGAGACCACGTAGAAGTGGGGTGCTCTGATTCAGTTTTTGGCAATAATGTATCCTAAATCAGTTGTTTTTATTCTTCTTAGTGATATCAATTACTTGGTAAGTAAATGATCTAGAGTAGGTACCTGATAATTATATAATTATGTCATTATATCATTATATTATGATCAATTCAAAGTATCTGTACCTTGGCGATCTGGTGCGTCAGAACTAGCCGGGACTCGTACACACGCGCGGCGTTGTCCACTTCGTTGAGCAGCCGCCCGCGTTCCTCTGCCGACATGGACAGCTGCGCCGACTCCGCGCTGCGAACCAAAAACATACAACTTTATAAAGCTGGAAACGCACTGACAGCGGTGAAAGAATCCGCACAGAATTCCGCACCGCGCCGCGCCGTTCTGTGCGGATCCTTTCATAAAGGGTGAACACTATTAAATTGTAACCTTTTGAATTCAAGTTTACTAAAATAAATAACATACAAGTTACTCAAAGTTATTTATTACTAGCTGTTGCCCGCGACTTCGTCCGCGTATAACATGTTATCGTCTAAATGTTTGTTGAAGAAATGAATTAAAAAAAAAGCATTGAAATTAATTTTCTACCTAGACTTTTAGAAAACAATCTAAAACCGAAGTTACAAATCTCTTACTTTCAAAATCTCTTGCTCTCTATACAAACTAAGAACCCTCTCTGCACCCTCATAGTAAACAGTTTGAAACCGTAGTTAAAAATTTCTTACTTTAAAAATGTCTTGCTCTCTATACAAAGTTCGAACCCCCTTTTAACCTTCTTAGGCGATGAATTAAAAAAACGCTGAAATAAGTTTTGTAGTCTAAACAGGCTAAGATCGCAGTTACAAATATCATACTTTAAAATTTTCTTGCTCTCCATACAAACTATGAACGCTTTTCAGGGAAAAATTAAAAATAAAACACTCGGTTTTTTTATTGTAATAGGTAAGTATTTTTTCTACAAACTATTTATCTAGTCTCTAGCTAAAACTAAGTGTTTCCCATACGAACCTTGCACCCCTTTTTAACCCCTTAAGGGGTGAAATTTTCCAAAACGCTGGCAGTAGGTATTTTTTTTGTATTTTAATAAGTAGGTACTTAATCTTTCTACAGAGCTTTAAGTTTCTACCTAAAAAAAAAATTTCTACACAAACATTGCACCTCTTTGTCCCCCTCTTAGCGGGTGGAAATTTTCAAAACACTGAAAGTAATTTACCTATATATTTGTATTCTAATAAATAATCTTTCTACACAATTTCAAGTCTCTAGCTCAAAAAAAAAGTTTCCTCTAAAAAAAATTTCACCTGTTTTAATCACCCTTAGGGGTGGAATTTTCCAAAACGCTGAAAGTACTTTATTTGTATTGTAATAAGTAATCTTTCAGCAAAGGTTTGTCGCTTGCGATCTTTTTAAAAAGGTTTCAGATTCTAGCTCCAAAAAATCCCCTTTACCAACATTGTACCCCTTTTTCATACCCTTAGGGGTGGAATTTTCCAAAACGCTGTTTTTTTTATTTGTATTGTAATAAGTAATCTTTCTACAAACTTTTAAGCTTCTATCTCAAAAAGAAGTTTCGCTCATACCAACTTTGCAACCCTTTTTAACCCCCTAAGATGCAGAATTTTCCAAAACGCTGGCAGTACTTTATTTGTATTCTAATAAGTAAGCTTTCTACAACGTATTGAGTCTCTTGCTAAAATAATAAAGTTTCCCCCATACAAAATTTGCACCCCTTGTTTACCCCCTTTCCTAAACGTTGAAAGTATTTTATTCGTATTCTAATAATTAATATTTATACAAAATTTTAAGTCTCTAGCTATAAAAAATAAAGTTTCCCCCATACAAATTTTGCACCCCTATTTGACCCCTTTAGGGGTAGAATTTCCAAAAATCTCTTCTTATCCGTTGCCTACGTTGTAAAAGGTAGTTCTGGTATAAATTTCAACTCTCTAGCCCCAGTAGTTTCGGCTGTGCGTTGATGAGTGAGTGGGTGAGTCAGTCAGGGCATTTATATGTAGGTATAGATAGATAGAAGATGACGAAAATCCCATTCAAATATCTCAAAACCGTTTTAATGTCGCTTGTTAGAGTGAGAAAACGATCGGGGACTGTAACATCAAGATCCTCGAGCGTCATAGTAAAAAACAATCGTTTAATTTGAAGGTGCGTTTTGTGAAAAAGGGACAGAACATAAAACTTTGGAACTTAACGATTACCTATACATATACCTAACCTCTTGCGTTGATTTTTTCTCTATTATCCTTTTTTCGAGAAAATACATTATGATTATTTTATTTAGTGTCTACCTACAGCCGGGCCCGCTGCACCAATGTTTTCCATGTTTTTAAACATCTAACATGTTTTCAGTCAGGTTCGGCAAACAAATAGGGTTTTGTTTTGATTGGCAAAACATGTTTGACGTTTAAAAACCACGAAAACATGGCGCAGCGGACGTGGCTTACGGGGAGTAGTTTCGATTCCTGAGCTATAACTATAACCACGAACTTCGGAATTCGAAAATATTCGGGTATCTCTTTCTCTATCGCACTAACAATACTCGAGTGACAGGGATGCAGTTAATACGAACTTCGAGTTTCGGTTTTCGTGGTAGCGCCGTAGGCACTTTGGCAGAATGCGCAAAGAACGCGTGCCATGGCCATTCAAAAAAAACAAATTCGTGTTAATTATATTGTTCAAATTTGTTAATACATTTTTTGAAATTACGCCATAATGCGACATTTGCGCATATAAGTTATCATATCACAATCGATTATTTTTTTATGGTTTAACTTTTGGCATGTGTATCGTAAAGGTCTATCGTAGACTGGATTTAAATTATTAATAAGTGAAAGGCAAAGCAATTCCGCCATTTTGACGAAAATTTGACGTTTCTTATAGCTGACAGTTGGAGCAACGTTTGATTTCAATAAAAATAAATGAAAAATTAAATGAAGTCGTATATTTCGGAAAATTAATTAATTGTCGCAGTCGGATAAAAACTATCCTAAGTTGCAGCTAGAATAATAATGTACCTATATAAAATGTTTCATAGTTTTCCGTTCATGGGATGCTGAGAACATTCGTACCACACAAAGCTTAGTTTCAAACTGGTTGATTCTTTTTTTAATTTAGAGATTTATTTTAAGTGGAGATAATAAAGTTTAAGATAAAATAGATCCGCTAACACAATTTTATTCTTTGATCAGAGCACGACGAGAGTATTTTCGGACTTTACTCTTGACGCGTTTCATGGAATTTTGCACAGTATAATTTGTGATCAGGTTAGTACATTTCGTCGACTTTTTTTTTAAATTAGGCAATGATGTGACCGGCTGGCACGTTTTACGCAACTTTGTTTTAATATTTGCCCAGTATTTCTCTATCGGCCGTAGTTCTGGGCAATTCGGCGGATTAGTATTATTCGGTACTACATCGACAGAATTCAAGTTATACCACTCTAAAGCTCGGGATGAATAGTGAGAGCTCGCTAAATCGGACCAGAATAATGTCGAAGAAGTGTGCTTTTTTATGAGCGGTAATAATCTTTTTTTTTAAGCATTCGGATATATAAATATCCGTGTTGACAGTGCCAAACAAAGGGCGAACTCCGCTCGCCGCACTGGCATATCGCTTGCCACACGAGGATTTTTTTGCGAATTTCTCCACTGGAATTACTTTTTCTTATTCATGGAGACCCGGGACTTTGCGAGAAGAATAGTATTGATTTCCTGGTGTTGATTTGAAATCAGCCTTTACATAAATTTCGTCATTAATAATTAAGCAACCTGTATTTTGAACTAACAGGGTGTAGAGTAATCTACGAGTAGAGCGTCTAACTGCTCTGTTATATTGTTCAACCGTTATATTCGGGGCTTTTTGCTTTTTGTAAGAAGAAATACCGCACTTTTTATTAATTTCTGTACATTTGTTTGACTAGTACCAACTTTTTTGGCCACATCTCGAGCAGAGATTGCTGGATTTTGATCAAATAACCTACACACCCTTGACTCTAACTTTTTGTTCCGTTTTCTTGTCGGATTACCTTCTCGCAACTTTTTTTCAGTACTTAAACCTTGTTTTAACCTTTTTAGAGTCTTTTGCACTGTTTTCTGACTTGTAGGTACGATTTCGCAAGCTGCGAAGTAGATATATTGGGATTTACTGAAAACTTTTGCAAAATTAATTCGGGAACGCTTTTTTCCCTTGATGACATCTTGACGGATACAAACAAAATAATGTTTTTTTTTTAACCCTAGATGAAAATACGTTTTAAATTTCATATCTGAAAAGTTTTACCACAACAGGTTGCAAGGTCAGAAAAATAGAACGGAAAATGCCTTTAGGCGACGCAAGTCGGTTTCTTATTTTGTTGGATTCGTAGTAGGCCAGTTTCTGCTTTTGTCATATTCTTAGAAGGTCAGTTTCATTTTTGGCGGTTTCGTTATATATCATTTCCTTATTTTGCCAGCTTCGAAGTAGTACAGTTTCTTATTTCGTTAAATTCTAAGTAGGTTATTTTTTATATTTGTCTTTTTCTGAGTAGGTCAGATTTTTATTTTGTCGGATTCGTAGAAGATGGATCATCATCAGCATCATCATTTAACCTCTGTGTTAATGAATTTCATGTTCATTCGTTGATTTTACGTATCAAAATGTAGAAATACAATATGTAGAAGAGAATTGACAACATTTCATTTTTCTGACTCCTTAACCCTTAATTTGACAATGTTCGGCGTGACGAACATACTTTTTGAAAAAATGTAATGTGCATAGTTTTGTATTTTTCTATAATATTTTGAACAAAAATGGTAGTTTTGTTTTCTGTAATACGGTAGAAATCAAAGTTATTACTGTGGCAACACTAATCTGACAGTAGTGTACGCAAGATGGCGTCGAAGCGGCAATCACGAGCGATCACTAAGGTATTTATTACATTTTAAATGTTTTTTTCTTTCTATAGATTCATAAATGCTGTATTGATTTGTAGCGAAAGAGTCGATAAACCTAATTCACGAAGTTTTTAGTCTAATTTATGTCATAAATAAATGACAATATCACAAACAAATGCATGTTCGGCGTGCCGAACGCTGCCATAGACGCGGTGAATGAATAGCTTCCTTACATGTTCGGTGTGGTGAACACGGCCAGGTTACCGCTGAATGAGATTTATTAACGCATGTTCGGCGTGCCGGACACTGCCAAGAATGCGGTGAATGAGCATATTACTTGCATATTTGGTGTGGTAAACAATAACAACACTTTCGATTTTCTGTTGTTGCACGATCCATGTGGCAAACATTGTTATGTCAAAAAAATACTCAACTGCAGTTTACTATGTTTTTTTTACCTTTAAGTTTTAAACGTTCACATATTAATGAACTCGACTGTACCGCCAAATTATTACGTCAAAGGTAAACAAAATATACACATATTTGGCGATTAACATGTATTTTTCTCGCATTGCCTAATTGTCCAATATACATACTTCCTATTCCTACCTATTTCTTTGCTTGGTGTGTGTGTGTGTGCTTTTGCTTACTTTCTTTTATTTTGCATCCTCACAGCAAAAAATACCTGGCCGTAGCGATAGAATTCTTGCACTTGTGCCAAGAAGAGGTGCTTCTTCAGACGGAAGTGGAACGTCTGATAGTGAAAATGAACTGCATGTGTCTTCCGACAGTTCATCACCGGCACCATCAATATGTTCCTCTCTTTTCAACTTAAATATTGACGAACATTCTGATGACGATTTTGATGATGAGGGAAACAATAATGATATTAGTACTAATCCCACCAATTTCAACGATAAAAATCATCATGAATATAACACGTCTGAATCACACCGGCTCACACCTGAAATAAATGAAACTGTGGATGTCCAAGAAAAAACTAAACAAATACCCACCATAAACCTTCATGAATCTGACAGAATGATATTAATACCCAATCGATCTAAAACACCAAATAAAATGCAAATTGATTGCTCAGAAAACAAAAAGGTTATTGAAACACAAACAAAAACTTCTGAAGTGCTTCTGCATGCTCCGCTCGGGAGGTCGCCAGCTCGCTTCGCTCTCCACCTCCCCCCGCTCACGTCGCTTCGGCCTCGTGCGCCCGCTCAACTCAGGACCTCCTTCGCGAGCTCCTGGCTCCGCAATTTTCATATACACTCTAGGGGTAGGACAGACGAGACCACGTAGAAGTGGGGTGCTCTGATTCAGTTTTTGGCAATAATGTATCCTAAATCAGTTGTTTTTATTCTTCTTAGTGATATCAATTACTTGGTAAGTAAATGATCTAGAGTAGGTACCTGATAATTATATAATTATGTCATTATATCATTATATTATGATCAATTCAAAGTATCTGTACCTTGGCGATCTGGTGCGTCAGAACTAGCCGGGACTCGTACACACGCGCGGCGTTGTCCACTTCGTTGAGCAGCCGCCCGCGTTCCTCTGCCGACATGGACAGCTGCGCCGACTCCGCGCTGCGAACCAAAAACATACAACTTTATAAAGCTGGAAACGCACTGACAGCGGTGAAAGAATCCGCACAGAATTCCGCACCGCGCCGCGCCGTTCTGTGCGGATCCTTTCATAAAGGGTGAACACTATTAAATTGTAACCTTTTGAATTCAAGTTTACTAAAATAAATAACATACAAGTTACTCAAAGTTATTTATTACTAGCTGTTGCCCGCGACTTCGTCCGCGTATAACATGTTATCGTCTAAATGTTTGTTGAAGAAATGAATTAAAAAAAAAGCATTGAAATTAATTTTCTACCTAGACTTTTAGAAAACAATCTAAAACCGAAGTTACAAATCTCTTACTTTCAAAATCTCTTGCTCTCTATACAAACTAAGAACCCTCTCTGCACCCTCATAGTAAACAGTTTGAAACCGTAGTTAAAAATTTCTTACTTTAAAAATGTCTTGCTCTCTATACAAAGTTCGAACCCCCTTTTAACCTTCTTAGGCGATGAATTAAAAAAACGCTGAAATAAGTTTTGTAGTCTAAACAGGCTAAGATCGCAGTTACAAATATCATACTTTAAAATTTTCTTGCTCTCCATACAAACTATGAACGCTTTTCAGGGAAAAATTAAAAATAAAACACTCGGTTTTTTTATTGTAATAGGTAAGTATTTTTTCTACAAACTATTTATCTAGTCTCTAGCTAAAACTAAGTGTTTCCCATACGAACCTTGCACCCCTTTTTAACCCCTTAAGGGGTGAAATTTTCCAAAACGCTGGCAGTAGGTATTTTTTTTGTATTTTAATAAGTAGGTACTTAATCTTTCTACAGAGCTTTAAGTTTCTACCTAAAAAAAAAAATTCTACACAAACATTGCACCTCTTTGTCCCCCTCTTAGCGGGTGGAAATTTTCAAAACACTGAAAGTAATTTACCTATATATTTGTATTCTAATAAATAATCTTTCTACACAATTTCAAGTCTCTAGCTCAAAAAAAAAGTTTCCTCTAAAAAAAATTTCACCTGTTTTAATCACCCTTAGGGGTGGAATTTTCCAAAACGCTGAAAGTACTTTATTTGTATTGTAATAAGTAATCTTTCAGCAAAGGTTTGTCGCTTGCGATCTTTTTAAAAAGGTTTCAGATTCTAGCTCCAAAAAATCCCCTTTACCAACATTGTACCCCTTTTTCATACCCTTAGGGGTGGAATTTTCCAAAACGCTGTTTTTTTTTATTTGTATTGTAATAAGTAATCTTTCTACAAACTTTTAAGCTTCTATCTCAAAAAGAAGTTTCGCTCATACCAACTTTGCAACCCTTTTTAACCCCCTAAGATGCAGAATTTTCCAAAACGCTGGCAGTACTTTATTTGTATTCTAATAAGTAAGCTTTCTACAACGTATTGAGTCTCTTGCTAAAATAATAAAGTTTCCCCCATACAAAATTTGCACCCCTTGTTTACCCCCTTTCCTAAACGTTGAAAGTATTTTATTCGTATTCTAATAATTAATATTTATACAAAATTTTAAGTCTCTAGCTATAAAAAATAAAGTTTCCCCCATACAAATTTTGCACCCCTATTTGACCCCTTTAGGGGTAGAATTTCCAAAAATCTCTTCTTATCCGTTGCCTACGTTGTAAAAGGTAGTTCTGGTATAAATTTCAACTCTCTAGCCCCAGTAGTTTCGGCTGTGCGTTGATGAGTGAGTGGGTGAGTCAGTCAGGGCATTTATATGTAGGTATAGATAGATAGAAGATGACGAAAATCCCATTCAAATATCTCAAAACCGTTTTAATGTCGCTTGTTAGAGTGAGAAAACGATCGGGGACTGTAACATCAAGATCCTCGAGCGTCATAGTAAAAAACAATCGTTTAATTTGAAGGTGCGTTTTGTGAAAAAGGGACAGAACATAAAACTTTGGAACTTAACGATTACCTATACATATACCTAACCTCTTGCGTTGATTTTTTCTCTATTATCCTTTTTTCGAGAAAATACATTATGATTATTTTATTTAGTGTCTACCTACAGCCGGGCCCGCTGCACCAATGTTTTCCATGTTTTTAAACATCTAACATGTTTTCAGTCAGGTTCGGCAAACAAATAGGGTTTTGTTTTGATTGGCAAAACATGTTTGACGTTTAAAAACCACGAAAACATGGCGCAGCGGACGTGGCTTACGGGGAGTAGTTTCGATTCCTGAGCTATAACTATAACCACGAACTTCGGAATTCGAAAATATTCGGGTATCTCTTTCTCTATCGCACTAACAATACTCGAGTGACAGGGATGCAGTTAATACGAACTTCGAGTTTCGGTTTTCGTGGTAGCGCCGTAGGCACTTTGGCAGAATGCGCAAAGAACGCGTGCCATGGCCATTCAAAAAAAACAAATTCGTGTTAATTATATTGTTCAAATTTGTTAATACATTTTTTGAAATTACGCCATAATGCGACATTTGCGCATATAAGTTATCATATCACAATCGATTATTTTTTTATGGTTTAACTTTTGGCATGTGTATCGTAAAGGTCTATCGTAGACTGGATTTAAATTATTAATAAGTGAAAGGCAAAGCAATTCCGCCATTTTGACGAAAATTTGACGTTTCTTATAGCTGACAGTTGGAGCAACGTTTGATTTCAATAAAAATAAATGAAAAATTAAATGAAGTCGTATATTTCGGAAAATTAATTAATTGTCGCAGTCGGATAAAAACTATCCTAAGTTGCAGCTAGAATAATAATGTACCTATATAAAATGTTTCATAGTTTTCCGTTCATGGGATGCTGAGAACATTCGTACCACACAAAGCTTAGTTTCAAACTGGTTGATTCTTTTTTTAATTTAGAGATTTATTTTAAGTGGAGATAATAAAGTTTAAGATAAAATAGATCCGCTAACACAATTTTATTCTTTGATCAGAGCACGACGAGAGTATTTTCGGACTTTACTCTTGACGCGTTTCATGGAATTTTGCACAGTATAATTTGTGATCAGGTTAGTACATTTCGTCGACTTTTTTTTTAAATTAGGCAATGATGTGACCGGCTGGCACGTTTTACGCAACTTTGTTTTAATATTTGCCCAGTATTTCTCTATCGGCCGTAGTTCTGGGCAATTCGGCGGATTAGTATTATTCGGTACTACATCGACAGAATTCAAGTTATACCACTCTAAAGCTCGGGATGAATAGTGAGAGCTCGCTAAATCGGACCAGAATAATGTCGAAGAAGTGTGCTTTTTTATGAGCGGTAATAATCTTTTTTTTTAAGCATTCGGATATATAAATATCCGTGTTGACAGTGCCAAACAAAGGGCGAACTCCGCTCGCCGCACTGGCATATCGCTTGCCACACGAGGATTTTTTTGCGAATTTCTCCACTGGAATTACTTTTTCTTATTCATGGAGACCCGGGACTTTGCGAGAAGAATAGTATTGATTTCCTGGTGTTGATTTGAAATCAGCCTTTACATAAATTTCGTCATTAATAATTAAGCAACCTGTATTTTGAACTAACAGGGTGTAGAGTAATCTACGAGTAGAGCGTCTAACTGCTCTGTTATATTGTTCAACCGTTATATTCGGGGCTTTTTGCTTTTTGTAAGAAGAAATACCGCACTTTTTATTAATTTCTGTACATTTGTTTGACTAGTACCAACTTTTTTGGCCACATCTCGAGCAGAGATTGCTGGATTTTGATCAAATAACCTACACACCCTTGACTCTAACTTTTTGTTCCGTTTTCTTGTCGGATTACCTTCTCGCAACTTTTTTTCAGTACTTAAACCTTGTTTTAACCTTTTTAGAGTCTTTTGCACTGTTTTCTGACTTGTAGGTACGATTTCGCAAGCTGCGAAGTAGATATATTGGGATTTACTGAAAACTTTTGCAAAATTAATTCGGGAACGCTTTTTTCCCTTGATGACATCTTGACGGATACAAACAAAATAATGTTTTTTTTTTAACCCTAGATGAAAATACGTTTTAAATTTCATATCTGAAAAGTTTTACCACAACAGGTTGCAAGGTCAGAAAAATAGAACGGAAAATGCCTTTAGGCGACGCAAGTCGGTTTCTTATTTTGTTGGATTCGTAGTAGGCCAGTTTCTGCTTTTGTCATATTCTTAGAAGGTCAGTTTCATTTTTGGCGGTTTCGTTATATATCATTTCCTTATTTTGCCAGCTTCGAAGTAGTACAGTTTCTTATTTCGTTAAATTCTAAGTAGGTTATTTTTTATATTTGTCTTTTTCTGAGTAGGTCAGATTTTTATTTTGTCGGATTCGTAGAAGATGGATCATCATCAGCATCATCATTTAACCTCTGTGTTAATGAATTTCATGTTCATTCGTTGATTTTACGTATCAAAATGTAGAAATACAATATGTAGAAGAGAATTGACAACATTTCATTTTTCTGACTCCTTAACCCTTAATTTGACAATGTTCGGCGTGACGAACATACTTTTTGAAAAAATGTAATGTGCATAGTTTTGTATTTTTCTATAATATTTTGAACAAAAATGGTAGTTTTGTTTTCTGTAATACGGTAGAAATCAAAGTTATTACTGTGGCAACACTAATCTGACAGTAGTGTACGCAAGATGGCGTCGAAGCGGCAATCACGAGCGATCACTAAGGTATTTATTACATTTTAAATGTTTTTTTCTTTCTATAGATTCATAAATGCTGTATTGATTTGTAGCGAAAGAGTCGATAAACCTAATTCACGAAGTTTTTAGTCTAATTTATGTCATAAATAAATGACAATATCACAAACAAATGCATGTTCGGCGTGCCGAACGCTGCCATAGACGCGGTGAATGAATAGCTTCCTTACATGTTCGGTGTGGTGAACACGGCCAGGTTACCGCTGAATGAGATTTATTAACGCATGTTCGGCGTGCCGGACACTGCCAAGAATGCGGTGAATGAGCATATTACTTGCATATTTGGTGTGGTAAACAATAACAACACTTTCGATTTTCTGTTGTTGCACGATCCATGTGGCAAACATTGTTATGTCAAAAAAATACTCAACTGCAGTTTACTATGTTTTTTTTACCTTTAAGTTTTAAACGTTCACATATTAATGAACTCGACTGTACCGCCAAATTATTACGTCAAAGGTAAACAAAATATACACATATTTGGCGATTAACATGTATTTTTCTCGCATTGCCTAATTGTCCAATATACATACTTCCTATTCCTACCTATTTCTTTGCTTGGTGTGTGTGTGTGTGCTTTTGCTTACTTTCTTTTATTTTGCATCCTCACAGCAAAAAATACCTGGCCGTAGCGATAGAATTCTTGCACTTGTGCCAAGAAGAGGTGCTTCTTCAGACGGAAGTGGAACGTCTGATAGTGAAAATGAACTGCATGTGTCTTCCGACAGTTCATCACCGGCACCATCAATATGTTCCTCTCTTTTCAACTTAAATATTGACGAACATTCTGATGACGATTTTGATGATGAGGGAAACAATAATGATATTAGTACTAATCCCACCAATTTCAACGATAAAAATCATCATGAATATAACACGTCTGAATCACACCGGCTCACACCTGAAATAAATGAAACTCTGGATGTCCAAGAAAAAACTAAACAAATACCCACCATAAACCTTCATGAATCTGACAGAATGATATTAATACCCAATCGATCTAAAACACCAAATAAAATGCAAATTGATTGCTCAGAAAACAAAAAGGTTATTGAAACACAAACAAAAACTTCTGAAGTGCTTCTGCATGCTCCGCTCGGGAGGTCGCCAGCTCGCTTCGCTCTCCACCTCCCCCCGCTCACGTCGCTTCGGCCTCGTGCGCCCGCTCAACTCAGGACCTCCTTCGCGAGCTCCTGGCTCCGCAATTTTCATATACACTCTAGGGGTAGGACAGACGAGACCACGTAGAAGTGGGGTGCTCTGATTCAGTTTTTGGCAATAATGTATCCTAAATCAGTTGTTTTTATTCTTCTTAGTGATATCAATTACTTGGTAAGTAAATGATCTAGAGTAGGTACCTGATAATTATATAATTATGTCATTATATCATTATATTATGATCAATTCAAAGTATCTGTACCTTGGCGATCTGGTGCGTCAGAACTAGCCGGGACTCGTACACACGCGCGGCGTTGTCCACTTCGTTGAGCAGCCGCCCGCGTTCCTCTGCCGACATGGACAGCTGCGCCGACTCCGCGCTGCGAACCAAAAACATACAACTTTATAAAGCTGGAAACGCACTGACAGCGGTGAAAGAATCCGCACAGAATTCCGCACCGCGCCGCGCCGTTCTGTGCGGATCCTTTCATAAAGGGTGAACACTATTAAATTGTAACCTTTTGAATTCAAGTTTACTAAAATAAATAACATACAAGTTACTCAAAGTTATTTATTACTAGCTGTTGCCCGCGACTTCGTCCGCGTATAACATGTTATCGTCTAAATGTTTGTTGAAGAAATGAATTAAAAAAAAAGCATTGAAATTAATTTTCTACCTAGACTTTTAGAAAACAATCTAAAACCGAAGTTACAAATCTCTTACTTTCAAAATCTCTTGCTCTCTATACAAACTAAGAACCCTCTCTGCACCCTCATAGTAAACAGTTTGAAACCGTAGTTAAAAATTTCTTACTTTAAAAATGTCTTGCTCTCTATACAAAGTTCGAACCCCCTTTTAACCTTCTTAGGCGATGAATTAAAAAAACGCTGAAATAAGTTTTGTAGTCTAAACAGGCTAAGATCGCAGTTACAAATATCATACTTTAAAATTTTCTTGCTCTCCATACAAACTTTGAACGCTTTTCAGGGAAAAATTAAAAATAAAACACTCGGTTTTTTTATTGTAATAGGTAAGTATTTTTTCTACAAACTATTTATCTAGTCTCTAGCTAAAACAAAGTGTTTCCCATACGAACCTTGCACCCCTTTTTAACCCCTTAAGGGGTGAAATTTTCCAAAACGCTGGCAGTAGGTATTTTTTTTGTATTTTAATAAGTAGGTACTTAATCTCTCTACAGAGCTTTAAGTTTCTACCTAAAAAAAAAATTTCTACACAAACATTGCACCTCTTTGTCCCCCTCTTAGCGGGTGGAAATTTTCAAACCACTGAAAGTAATTTACCTATATATTTGTATTCTAATAAATAATCTTTCTACACAATTTCAAGTCTCTAGCTCAAAAAAAAATTTCCTCTAAAAAAAATTTCACCTGTTTTAATCACCCTTAGGGGTGGAATTTTCCAAAACGCTGAAAGTACTTTATTTGTATTGTAATAAGTAATCTTTCAGCAAAGGTTTGTCGCTTGCGATCTTTTTAAAAAGGTTTCAGATTCTAGCTCCAAAAAATCCCCTTTACCAACATTGTACCCCTTTTTCATACCCTTAGGGGTGGAATTTTCCAAAACGCTGTTTTTTTTTATTTTTATTGTAATAAGTAATCTTTCTACAAACTTTTAAGCTTCTATCTCAAAAAGAAGTTTCGCTCATACAAACTTTGCAACCCTTTTTAACCCCCTAAGATGCAGAATTTTCCAAAACGCTGGCAGTACTTTATTTGTATTCTAATAAGTAAGCTTTCTACAACGTATTGAGTCTCTTGCTAAAATAATAAAGTTTCCCCCATACAAAATTTGCACCCCTTGTTTACCCCCTTTCCTAAACGTTGAAAGTATTTTATTCGTATTCTAATAATTAATATTTATACAAAATTTTAAGTCTCTAGCTATAAAAAATAAAGTTTCCCCCATACAAATTTTGCACCCCTATTTGACCCCTTTAGGGGTAGAATTTCCAAAAATCTCTTCTTATCCGTTGCCTACGTTGTAAAAGGTAGTTCTGGTATAAATTTCAACTCTCTAGCCCCAGTAGTTTCGGCTGTGCGTTGATGAGTGAGTGGGTGAGTCAGTCAGGGCATTTATATGTAGGTATAGATAGATAGAAGATGACGAAAATCCCATTCAAATATCTCAAAACCGTTTTAATGTCGCTTGTTAGAGTGAGAAAACGATCGGGGACTGTAACGTCAAGATCCTCGAGCGTCATAGTAAAAAACAATCGTTTAATTTGAAGGTGCGTTTTGTGAAAAAGGGACAGAACATAAAACTTTGGAACTTAACGATTACCTATACATATACCTAACCTCTTGCGTTGATTTTTTCTCTATTATCCTTTTTTCGAGAAAATACATTATGATTATTTTATTTAGTGTCTACCTACAGCCGGGCCCGCTGCACCAATGTTTTCCATGTTTTTAAACATCTAACATGTTTTCAGTCAGGTTCGGCAAACAAATAGGGTTTTTTTTTTTTATTATTTTTTTTTATGGACTTTCGGGCGTGTGCCCATAGCCATTCTCAAGTGAATAAAGGGAAGGAAATAATAGTTCGGAACGGATATCGGATTATCGGAATTTGGAAAGGATGATCAAGGCAGAAAAAATGGAATGGAAATATACATAAATATAAATTATATTATAGTTTGATATTATTTTCACAGATAAACTTAGCCAGAATATTAAAAATATCTAGTTTAATAAGCAAAGAGGAAATGTCAGTGGGAAAGGGAACATGTTTAGATTGAAGGGCTTCCCAGAAAACAGTACGATCGTATAACGGGCAAGACAACATAATATGATTGACGTCAGCTTCCTGAGCACCACAGTCACATTTAGGCTCACTTATAATATTAAATTTAGCCAGATGAGAAGGAGCACACGTGTGGCCCAATCTCATACGAGATAAGCACGATATTTCACGTCTATTGAAAGTTTTTTGATTAAAAAACCAAGGCTTCAAGGGGATATCACTTTGGATCCTATGGTAATAGGCCCCTGTTTCCAGGCTGCTCCAAAACCAGAAAAACTCCCATGACAACTGAAGATACCTTTTGGGAAGTAAGAGCAGATCATGGCAGTAATTTTTATATGGTGATACATCGCCAGAAACAACAGCATCCACAGCCAAACTATCAGCCCTTTCGTTACCAGAGATGCCACAATGGATTGGCAACCAGACAAAATTCACAATGAACCCCTTTAATTTACATTGTAACAACATGGCTCGGATCTCATATAATAATGGATAATTATTAGTCATTCTAAAAGGTGATTTAATTAAAAGTTGCAGACTGCTTTTAGAATCTGAAAAAATTACAGAGTTTTTTAAATTGAACATATAAACATATTCCACCGCTTTGAAAATGCCAAATAATTCCCCAGTAAAGACTGAAGACTCTGGAGGGAGTTTAATTTTAAGTACAGCATTAAACTGTTGGTGGAATACACCAACCCCAACACAGCTCAATGCTGAACTTTTAGATGCATCTGAATATATGTGATGCCAATCAGACCAATTTTCACCAACCAAATTGTTAAATACTGGCTTTGCGCTTACTCTGTCTTTAACGACACCAGAATCCAGAAAAACTTGCGGAGCAATGGTCAATGCATCAAAATCTTTTTCATAGATGGGAATAGAGAGATATGTGACAGTAGGTGAAGTTAAACTCTGGTACTTAAGGTAGCTATTTATTATGCAAGGAGGACTTCTATTACGCCAATACGAAGATGTCTGTATGTGATTGTGAAGTAAAGATAATTTACTGATTAGAGGGTGATTAGAGAATTGCATGGACCTAAAAATAAATCTATCAGCTAGAAATTGACGTCTTAAGTGAATAGGCGGATCCACACACTCCACTTGCATTGCATTGGCAGGACTGGTCCTCATCGCACCAAGAACTGTCCTGAGAGCCTTGTTTTGGATAACATTTAACATGTTAAAGGCATCTTCAGTACCAGGAGTAAGAAGGAAAGAGCCATAATCTAAAACGCTCCTTATGACAGCATTATAAATTAGTTTTAAATAGAATGGGTGGCTCCCCACCAAACACCAGCCAAGCATCTCAATATATTTAATGAACGTTCGCATCTGTTCCTCACGTAATTACAATGTTCTTTGGCTGAAAGTTTGTAGTCTAAAACAATTCCCAAATATTTAACTTCCTTGCAGAAAGAAATTGTAGATCCATCGTACGTTAAATTGACATCTACGGATTTTTTTCTAGGAGAAAATAAAATTGCTGAAGATTTTGGAACTGACAGATCCAAGCCATTCTTATCCAAATACATTTTCAAATGTTGTAAATTGCAGTTCATAATCTCACAGGCATTATGAATAGATTTATTATTACAATATAATACTATATCATCAGCATATTGAATAACGGATATAGAATCAGTCAAATGAGGAAGTAAGTCGTACGTGTAAACGTTAAAAAGTAAAGGACTAAGGACAGACCCTTGCGGTAGCCCTTTCCAAACTGTTCTATATAAAACTTCGGAATCTAAATTTAATCTGATAAAGCGTTCAGAGAACATAGCGGAAATCAAAACACACAAGCGACTTGGAACTCCCAATAACAACAGCTTATTAACTAAAATTGAAATATTTACATTATCATAAGCCGAATTGATATCTACAAAACAAGCCACCACAGACTCATGTTCGGAGAATGCCAGAAGTACATCAGCTACTAACAAACTAACACAATCTAAAGTGCTTCTGGACTTCCGAAAGCCATATTGAATATTTGGTAATAAGCGTTTACTTTCAATAAACCACTCCAATCGATTTTTAACCAAGTGTTCCATGACTTTGATTAAAACCGATGACAAAGCAATAGGACGATAGGAATTTGGATCAGAACGGGATTTATTTGGTTTAACAAGTGGTAACACTAATTGTATTTTCCATTTGGCAGGAATATCACCTGTCAAAAAGACAACATTGATAAGGTCCAGATAATAACCTAAAACATTATCACTGGCATGTACCAAAAACGAATATGGAATACCGTCGCACCCCGGGGCGGAATCTACGACATACATGAGCACACTCTTCAACTCTAGCATTGAGAACGGACTGTTAAATCGCTGTATATCATTATTATCAAAATCGGAAAAGTTAAAAAATTCGACACTTATAGGAAAAGGCAATGGTACAAAAGGAGGAGCTAATTTATTTAAGAATTGTTCAGCTACGGAAGGATCAATTTGGCCACTTGTTTCAACAAAGGCCCCCCTAAACATCCGAATCTTTTTCCAAACTTCGGAAGGGTGAGTACTAGGGCATATAGATGCACAAAATGACCGCCAACCCTCAAGCTTCTTTTTCTTTAAAAATTGTTTTGTTTCCTTCATGACAGCTAATAGGCTATTAAAATTTTCCTCATTCATATTATCATTATACAATAACTCACTCAGTTTTCTTTTTTTAACAGCTTCTGTACATTCAGAATCCCACCAAGGCGGGCTGAGGATATCAAACTGAGAGGACTTCTTTCTAGACGGAAATACTTCATCTGCTACTTCAATCAGAAGCTTAGCAAAAGCATCAGATGATTGCAAAACTTGATTTTGGGACACCTCGGGCAAATGTGCCAACTTTTCATCCAAATGTTCTCTAAAATGTTGCCATTTGTCTTCCTGGAGCTTATAACCCAAAAGCGGTGATCTTTTAATCAGTGGTTTGTTTTTGAAAGGGAAAGAGATTAAGATCGGAAAATGATCGCTACCATAAGAAAATGGAAGGACCTCCCAAAATACTGAGACTGCAATTGATGCACTACAAATTGACAAATCTATGGCACTAGGATTCTCATTTGGAGCAGATCGACGCGTGGGGGCTCCAGAGTTTAAGATACACAAATTAAAATGATGAACCATATCAATTATTTCTTCTCCTAAATTACTCGAATTGATGCATCCCCATGTAGGATGATGGCAATTAAAATCACCTAAAATTATGAAAGGGGAAGGAAGGGATGATATTATGCTTCTAATTTCTCTAAGAATGACTAATGAAGGATGAGGAATATACACTGAAACTATGCAGATGTTATTTACAATGGCTGAAATAATGGAATAATCATTACTATGTGATAATGAATGATATGAAAAATTAAATGATTTTTTAATAAGAATGGCTACACCACCATATCCATCCGATCTATCTTCACGGAGACATGAATAGCCAGGAATTCTGAAACATGACTCAGATCGGAGCCACGTTTCTGAAAGTGTAATAACAAATGGATCATATTTCCTAATTAAATGAAGTAAATCTGATTTCTTATTATTGATACTATGACAATTCCACTGGAGAACTTTGGATTTGTTCGCCATTATTGAAATTGAAGACTTTAGATAATAAACTAATTAACTGTGCAATGATGTTCGGTTCTGAATTCATATTACTATTACTATTGGAAAATATCTTAAGGATTTCTAGAATGATATCCTTAGTAGATTGTTCTTTTGGTTGACTTAATAATGCACTACCATTCCCTGAAGCTGATTGCATATTGTAGTCTTTTGACAAATTATGATGTGCCTGAGAGTCATAACCCTTTTGAGGCTTAGGTATATTTCTAGGTTTGAGAAAAACTGTCTTTTTATAAGACTGTGAAGCTGTGTGTGTCTGTGTGTGTGATGGACTATTTATTACAGTCTGGAAGGATGGAGGAGTAGCCATGACAACATCAGCATAAGGTTTAGTTACTGAAGGATGTAATTTTGATGCGTCTGCATAAGATATTGCACTTTGGGCCATAGTTAGTTTAATATTCTTTTGGCGTTCAAACTCGGGACAGCGTTTATTTATTGCAAAATGAAGACCAGAGCACAAGCAACAAGATGCACAATCCTCCTCAATGTTACATGAAGAGCCAGTGTGCCCTTGCCCACATTTATAACAGCGCCGCTTTGATCTGCATTGCATCTGCGTGTGTCCAAAACGGCAGCAATTGAAACATTGGATGGTGGGAAAGACATATAAATCTACAAGGAGAGAATTGTAACACATAAATATACGTTTCGGGAGAACCTGTCCATCAAATGTAAGAACTACAGATTGAGATGGCTTCCACACGGGGGAACCATCCACCATGACTTTATAATTAAGTCTTCTCAACTTTATAACATCACCACAACCGACAGGTACACTGATGTTTTCTTTAACCTCGTCTAAAGACCACTCTGCTGGTACGCCCTTTATTACTCCCATTCTTATCACATGAAATGATGGAATAAACGATTTGTATTTGTTGTCAGTAAGTCTTTTGTCATTGAGAAAATCGTTTGCATCCTGGTATTTCGTAAATGACTCTATTCCGTCCAATGCGTTTGACACTGCCATTAACAATGTTTTTAAAGTTAAGTTTTTTTAGTAGGTTCCCAAAAGCCATGGAGTGAATAGAAGCGCCATCATTGGGCGACTCTTGCTGTTTCTGGATATGAATTACATAAGGAGAACAATCCGAAGGAATGAACTGCTTCCTAAACATGTCTGTGGGCTGGGAAACTGTGTCTGTACCTGTAACTGGGAGCTGAGCCTGTACTGATGAAACTGGAGCTGACGCTGGAGGAGGGAGAGGGACTTGAATTTGAATGCTTTCCGGTTTAATGGAAGAATCCTGACAATTACAATCATCCCGGAGCGAATCTCTATCTCTATTTGTTTCTGCATTTTTGCTACGCTTCTTTTTATTACAATGACGGCATATTTTTCTAGTTACTGACTTACGTTTCCTAAAGCCAGAAGATTTGGAACTAGCATCAGTGTCCATACCATCAGATTTCTTATCATGGTCACTATAAATAGTGACCGTATGTGAAACATCAGGGACCAAGTGGCCTCCCCCTGGGTCAACAGGGGGATCCATGGTGAAAATATATACAAAAACTTACCAAATCTATGAAGTTATATACACAAATACATAAAAACTAACTACTGATAATATTTACAAATGAATTATCCTGCGTTGACCACTATAAATATAAATAATTTTGTAACTCGAGAAAAACACGCACGTTCACCTCGAAGTTTCCCGCCCTTTTTTCAAATAGGGTTTTGTTTTGATTGGCAAAACATGTTTGACGTTTAAAAACCACGAAAACATGGCGCAGCGGACGTGGCTTACGGGGAGTAGTTTCGATTCCTGAGCTATAACTATAACCACGAACTTCGGAATTCGAAAATATTCGGGTATCTCTTTCTCTATCGCACTAACAATACTCGAGTGACAGGGATGCAGTTAATACGAACTTCGAGTTTCGGTTTTCGTGGTAGCGCCGTAGGCACTTTGGCAGAATGCGCAAAGAACGCGTGCCATGGCCATTCAAAAAAAACAAATTCGTGTTAATTATATTGTTCAAATTTGTTAATACATTTTTTGAAATTACGCCATAATGCGACATTTGCGCATATAAGTTATCATATCACAATCGATTATTTTTTTATGGTTTAACTTTTGGCATGTGTATCGTAAAGGTCTATCGTAGACTGGATTTAAATTATTAATAAGTGAAAGGCAAAGCAATTCCGCCATTTTGACGAAAATTTGACGTTTCTTATAGCTGACAGTTGGAGCAACGTTTGATTTCAATAAAAATAAATGAAAAATTAAATGAAGTCGTATATTTCGGAAAATTAATTAATTGTCGCAGTCGGATAAAAACTATCCTAAGTTGCAGCTAGAATAATAATGTACCTATATAAAATGTTTCATATTTTTCCGTTCATGGGATGCTGAGAACATTCGTACCACACAAAGCTTAGTTTCAAACTGGTTGATTCTTTTTTTAATTTAGAGATTTATTTTAAGTGGAGATAATAAAGTTTAAGATAAAATAGATCCGCTAACACAATTTTATTCTTTGATCAGAGCACGACGAGAGTATTTTCGGACTTTACTCTTGACGCGTTTCATGGAATTTTGCACAGTATAATTTGTGATCAGGTTAGTACATTTCGTCGACTTTTTTTTTAAATTAGGCAATGATGTGACCGTCTGGCACGTTTTACGCAACTTTGTTTTAATATTTGCCCAGTATTTCTCTATCGGCCGTAGTTCTGGGCAATTCGGCGGATTAGTATTCTTCGGTACTACATCGACAGAATTCAAGTTATACCACTCTAAAGCTCGGGATGAATAGTGAGAGCTCGCTAAATCGGACCAGAATAATGTCGAAGAAGTGTGCTTTTTTATGAGCGGTAATAATCTTTTTTTTTAAGCATTCGGATATATAAATATCCGTGTTGACAGTGCCAAACAAAGGGCGAACTCCGCTCGCCGCACTGGCATATCGCTTGCCACGCGAGGATTTTTTTGCGAATTTCTCCACTGGAATTACTTTTTCTTATTCATGGAGACCCGGGACTTTGCGAGAAGAATAGTATTGATTTCCTGGTGTTGATTTGAAATCAGCCTTTACATAAATTTCGTCATTAATAATTAAGCAACCTGTATTTTGAACTAACAGGGTGTAGAGTAATCTACGAGTAGAGCGTCTAACTGCTCTGTTATATTGTTCAACCGTTATATTCGGGGCTTTTTGCTTTTTGTAAGAAGAAATACCGCACTTTTTATTAATTTCTGTACATTTGTTTGACTAGTACCAACTTTTTTGGCCACATCTCGAGCAGAGATTGCTGGATTTTGATCAAATAACCTACACACCCTTGACTCTAACTTTTTGTTCCGTTTTCTTGTCGGATTACCTTCTCGCAACTTTTTTTCAGTACTTAAACCTTGTTTTAACCTTTTTAGAGTCTTTTGCACTGTTTTCTGACTTGTAGGTACGATTTCGCAAGCTGCGAAGTAGATATATTGGGATTTACTGAAAACTTTTGCAAAATTAATTCGAGAACGCTTTTTTCCCTTGATGACATCTTGACGGATACAAACAAATTAATGTTTTTTTTTAACCCTAGATGAAAATACGTTTTAAATTTCATATCTGAAAAGTTTTACCACAACAGGTTGCAAGGTCAGAAAAATAGAACGGAAAATGCCTTTAGGCGACGCAAGTCGGTTTCTTATTTTGTTGGATTCGTAGTAGGCCAGTTTCTGCTTTTGTCATATTCTTAGAAGGTCAGTTTCATTTTTGGCGGTTTCGTTATATATCATTTCCTTATTTTGCCAGCTTCGAAGTAGTACAGTTTCTTATTTCGTTAAATTCTAAGTAGGTTATTTTTTATATTTGTCTTTTTCTGAGTAGGTCAGATTTTTATTTTGTCGGATTCGTAGAAGATGGATCATCATCAGCATCATCATTTAACCTCTGTGTTAATGAATTTCATGTTCATTCGTTGACGTATCAAAATGTAGAAATACAATATGTAGAAGAGAATTGACAACATTTCATTTTTCTGACTCCTTAACCCTTAATTTGACAATGTTCGGCGTGACGAACATACTTTTTGAAAAAATGTAATGTGCATAGTTTTGTATTTTTCTATAATATTTTGAACAAAAATGGTAGTTTTGTTTTCTGTAATACGGTAGAAATCAAAGTTATTACTGTGGCAACACTAATCTGACAGTAGTGTACGCAAGATGGCGTCGAAGCGGCAATCACGAGCGATCACTAAGGTATTTATTACATTATAAATGTTTTTTTCTTTCTATAGATTCATAAATGCTGTATTGATTTGTAGCGAAAGAGTCGATAAACCTAATTCACGAAGTTTTTAGTCTAATTTATGTCATAAATAAATGACAATATCACAAACAAATGCATGTTCGGCGTGCCGAACGCTGCCATAGACGCGGTGAATGAATAGCTTCCTTACATGTTCGGTGTGGTGAACACGGCCAGGTTACCGCTGAATGAGATTTATTAACGCATGTTCGGCGTGCCGGACACTGCCAAGAATGCGGTGAATGAGCATGTTACTTGCATATTT
Source organism: Epinotia brunnichana (assembly GCA_963854355.1). Classification (NCBI taxonomy): domain Eukaryota; kingdom Metazoa; phylum Arthropoda; class Insecta; order Lepidoptera; family Tortricidae; genus Epinotia; species Epinotia brunnichana. The sequence goes on along the minus strand of OY977942.1, from coordinate 18,688,936 downwards.
GGTGTGGTAAACAATAACAACACTTTCGATTTTCTGTTGTTGCACGATCCATGTGGCAAACATTGTTATGTCAAAAAAATACTTAACTGCAGTTTACTATGTTTTTTTTACCTTTAAGTTTTAAACGTTCACATATTAATGAACTCGACTGTACCGCCAAATTATTACGTCAAAGGTAAACAAAATATACACATATTTGGCGATTAACATGTATTTTTCTCGCATTGCCTAATTGTCCAATATACATACTTCCTAATCCTACCTATTTCTTTGCTTGGTGTGTGTGTGTGTGCTTTTGCTTACTTTCTTTTATTTTGCATCCTCACAGCAAAAAATACCTGGCCGTAGCGATAGAATTCTTGCACTTGTGCCAAGAAGAGGTGCTTCTTCAGACGGAAGTGGAACGTCTGATAGTGAAAATGAACTGCATGTGTCTTCCGACAGTTCATCACCGGCACCATCAATATGTTCCTCTCTTTTCAACTTAAATATTGACGAACATTCTGATGACGATTTTGATGATGAGGGAAACAATAATGATATTAGTACTAATCCCACCAATTTCAACGATAAAAATCATCATGAATATAACACGTCTGAATCACACCGGCTCACACCTGAAATAAATGAAACTGTGGATGTCCAAGAAAAAACTAAACAAATACCCACCATAAACCTTCATGAATCTGACAGAATGATATTAATACCCAATCGATCTAAAACACCAAATAAAATGCAAATTGATTGCTCAGAAAACAAAAAGGTTATTGAAACACAAACAAAAACTTCTGAAGTGCTGGATATGATTTCACAAAACCCGGAAAAGAAGCAAATGGTCGAAGCTGCAGAGGAAATACCACCATTATCTCCTGTTTTTGAAAAAATATGTCCTAGTCAAGATATTGAACCTGATTATTACATGATCCCATCCATATCTTCTTTGCCGTCCTTGCCTTCTGTTGGACCTTCAACACCTGATTCATCTTGCTTTTCTAAACCAAAGAGACAGAGACGTCAAGCAGTGTCCACAAATAAAGAATCGCAAGACACCAGAAAAGATGAATTACCAAACCAATCTTTTACTCGTCGTAAATCTGCTGCGAAGAAAACTTCACCCATTTCACCGTTGTCAAATTCGTCACCATCTTCGTCCAGGCCTGTGCTTCAAGCAAAATCTCGTAACACCAGATCAAAATGCAAAAATGCTACTGTTACTACAAAAAAAGTGAAGAAAATGAAAAAATTTACATTGAATTATGCATGGAAAAAGGCAGTTTTCAACCACATTGCACATTTTGAGAGTAACGATGAAGACTATGAAGACATCGCTGATATTGATTCAGCATTAGATCTGTTTTTTCTTTTCTTCTCACCAGATATTTTGACAGATATAGTTGAACAGACCAACGCCTATGCCTTGTACAAAAGCGGAAGATCTATAAATGTTACATTGGAAGAAATGCGAGACTTTTTGGCCATTCTCATAATTATGGGAATAGTAGACATGCCGTCATATTGTGACTACTGGAGCAAGAAATTTCGATATCCAATGGTAGCGGACATCATGACACTGAAACGCTTTCAACAAGTACGGCGATACTTACATTTTACTGACGCGTCATTGGATAGCCCTGATAGGTACTACAAAGTTCGGCCTTTGCTGGAAAAAATTCGAGCTAACTGCTTAGCTCAAGAACGCGAGAACAAATTCAGTATTGACGAGATGATGGTGCCCTATAAGGGGAAAAAAGCGGGAAACCGCCGTCAATATATGAAGGACAAGCCAAACAAATGGGGCTTCAAGAATTATGTCAGAGCTGGAGTTTCAGGCATAATATATGATTTTGTCTTGTACGGTGGTGAAGACACATTTCGTTTTCATAAATTCACGAAAAAAGAAGCTTCGATTGGATTTGGAGCGCAAATTGTTATCGCTTTATGCAAAAGCATAAAAACAAGCCAGCCTCTGTGTATTGCGACAATTTATTTTCATCGCCGGAGCTCTTCTATGTTTTACGACAAGACTATGGAATCTTTGGGTTAGGCACAATAAGAGGTAACAGGATAAGAGGTGCTGAAAAAGTATTGCCCACAGACAAGGTGATGAAAAAAAAACCTCGCGGGAACTACGCACAGGTAGTTAGTGATCAAAAGCTAGCTATCGTAAAATGGTGTGACAATAAGGTGGTGACTTTTGTTAGCTCTTCTACTGGCATTGAACCCGTTGAGAAGATAAAGCGTTATTGTAAAAACGCCAAACAAAAAGTTAACGTAGATTGCCCTCAAGTTGTAAAAGAGTATAATAAGCACATGGGCGGTGTAGACCTTGCCGACATGCTTATCTCTCTGTACAAAATACCGTTCAAGTGTCGCCGGTGGTATATGCCCATTTTTGTACAAATGCTTGATATTTGCATTAATAATGCGTGGATTTTAGGGCGCCACAAAAAAGCAACTTCAGGAGCCATTCCCTTGAAAAGTTTTCGACTTGAAATATATCACGGGCTTCTTAAAACTAACCGATCAGCAGAACGTGCGAAAAATGATGTCTGTGAAACTAAAAATCCGTCCAGACCAAGACCTGTTGATTCAGTCAGATACGATGAAGTTGGGCACTTCCCTTCAATAAAGACAGAGGGACGATGTTGTCTTTGCTCCAAAAATACAACCGTTTTTTGCATAAAATGCGACTTTCGCATGTATTTCATGACCGGAAAGAATCCCAGAAACTGTTTTTTAGCTTTCCACACTAAATAGTACCTAATTATTTGTACTCACTAGATCTTGTTTAATAAAATTGTTTTTTTTATGTGTGTCTGTGTTTGGTATTATTTTAGTACTTTGGTTTCCACATAATTGGCAGTGTTCGTCAGAGTAAACGTCAATTTTCTGAAAAACTGTAGAAACAATTTTTTTTATTTTATTTTTCCGAGGGTTAATATGACCCTTTAAACCAATTTTTACAAAAAAAAATTTTTTTTAAGTTACCAATCTCTGCCAAATAAAGGGTTAATTTTGTTTAGGCATTTAATAGTATTTGAAAAGTTAGTAGACACGTATTTTTTATTTTAATTTAATTTTAAGTTAAACCCCCTAAATTTGGTAGTTTTAAACTACCACGTTCGAAAAGGGCCTAAGTACGTTTATAGGATGAATAAAATTAGCACTGTTGTCTATTTATTGAATTAAAAAGTAAAAAGTATGCTGTATCTGTGACAGGAATATTTGACATTTTGACGGTTCCTTGCTGACGGTTGTCGTTTAAAATAGAATCTTGCAAATCATTAATCGCAAAAAAACGTGTTTTGGATTAGGTAACGAGATCGTCAAGCAAGATCCATTGATTTCGTTTTTTGTGCTAAGTTGCAGGCACGCGGCACTGATGTCGCTTGAAATTCAATGTTCCGAAAGGTTTATTATACATATGTGAAGATAACCCAAACTGATAATAGCATTTTAGATCATTAATCTTCAAACTCGTTGGCTGAAAAACATTGAACTGTTTAATCATCATCATATTAGTCGAAAGACGTCCACTGCTGGACATATTGAACTGTTTATTACAATAAAATTGTAAATATTCTTTTAAGCGTTGTTTAATTTTTTCCAGGCCCTACATGACAATAAATGTGTTTTATTTTATAAGTATTTATATCTACCTAGTCACGTCAAGTCCACTTTGTTCCGACTTTTGCCTCCTGCTTGCTCTGGACCAGCCTTTATGTTAATCATAATATATGTAACTAGCAAGTACTAGAGGCCCTAGCACACTAGGTTTTATCATCACGTTTTACGGCGAAAATGTACTAAAACGTCACGTAAAACGTGACATAAAACCTAGTGTGCTAGGGCCTTAGATCAAGGTATAATTCAATTCAATTCAAAAATTTATTTCGGACATGTACATCCATATTTGTGGTTAGTAGCAATAAAAACACTTATTATTAAACTAATGTTAGTGGACACAAATTACAATGATACCTAAAATATTAACTTAGTACTAAAACTTGCGCAGCCTAGATTGCCCGCATCCCATTCACATGCAGTTGCATCCAGTGGTGCTGGAACGGGCAATCCAGCCTGCCGGCCACAACGCGTAGGAGGCTGTTGGAGCTGGCGCGCACGCGTCGCATCAGGGATGCCGCACGTTTACGCAAAATGGCGTGAAAACCATCAGTCCGGACCTCCGCAAACATACCTGATACACTGCAGTAGCGCGGCAGTCCCATCAGCATCCTGAACGCGTTGTTGTTCTGTACCCTTAGGGTATTAAGGGTACTAATGGAATATCTGACCCACAGTATAAACAGTAAAAGTTAATCCTTTCGACGTGTGCCGACGAGGCACATTCTAAATTAGCGATTAGATATTGTATAATACGTGCCGTAGATTAAGTACCTACGTGCGAGATGTGCGAATGATAATACATGTAGCTACTCGTATATATACCGTGTGAGTTAATGAATAAAGAACTACTATTGTGTTGACAGTACTTCAGAGTCTCTCTCTGAGTGTGGACTGCCATAAACCCCTCTGGGGTGAAGTCCACACTCACCCTGTCTACTCCCCCATCAACATATTAATTATTGCCAGGCAGTGGACACTATCCTCAACCACCAACCACCGTCTGGCAAAGTGGTGACCCCGACTGAAACAAGAAGAACACGCATCTCTGAAGCCCGACTGAAACAAGAAGAACACGCATCACTGAAGCCCGACTGAAACAAGAAGAACACGCATCGCTGAAGCCCGACTGAAGAAACACGCCGCAACCCGACGTCTGAACACGCAACTATCTGGCAACAAAATCAAAACGCCTGCTTCCGACGACTGAACGCGCAATCATCTGGTAAAGTGGGGACAAAATACGCCGCGCCGCACTGAAGATCCCGCCGCGCCCGCCTGAAAAAATACGCCGCGCCACATTGAATAAACACGCCGCGCCCGTCTGAAGAAATACGCCGCGCCACATTGAAGAAACACGCCGCACCCGCCTGAAATAATACGCCGCGCCACATTGAAGAAACACGCCGCGCCCGCCTGAAGAAATACGCCGCGCCGCATTGAAGAAACACGATACACCTGCCTGAAGAAATACGCCGCGCCCGCTTGCATTAGGTAACACTGCCTGAAACAAAAGTCCAATGAAGAAACGCGCCGCTCCCGACGATAAGGATCCGCTCCCGACCAGAACAACGCACTCCCGACTGGAACAACGCCCTTGTTGATGAAGAGACCAGATTGAAAACGCATTCTCATGTTTCTCTCCAGGACCCCATTTGAACGCCTTCTCATCGAGTATGATATTCCGACAAGGAAGACATAACTGAGAAGCAGCGTCAATATGTTAATTCATATTACAGCGCACACGACAAGCCAAGAAGCCTAAAACAGCAAATTGTGCATTTTGTCACGCGCCTTCGTGCCACACTAATCGTGGCCGACATTTCGCCGTCCATCGAGCAGCGTCCATGGTGCGACGCCTGCTGCGTCACGGCCCGGGGACATACTGGATGAAGAATTTGCAGCCGTTTAAGCCTGCCTCCAATATTTCGCGAAGAAGAAGTGTAAGGTCGAAGACGTCATTCATTGCAAGGATAGCGTCGCAACGCAACACAGTTGGCGAAAATGCAACTCGTCATAATTATACAGAGCAGAAGCAATTCGCAGCACGCGTAATAAAGTGTCGACGGAGCGCTGAGCGTTGGATAGTTTTTTGTCAAGATCAAGGTCGCGGAGTCGCGTCGTCAGCATATTTTTATAAACGCGCATCACGGTTTCCATTTTTCAAGGTAATTTACTTAAGATGCTATTTTTGATTGTATTTAGATAACTATAATATATATTTTTTTTCTATTATTGTGCTGTATGTAACATTGCCCTGGAAGACGAATGCCCAGGATATGTGTTGATTTTATATCTTGGTAGGGAGTATATGGAAAGCTTAGACTTGTATAAGTATCTTGTTTTAATCAGGAACACATTTTATAATAGCACTTCAATATAAATATCAAACAAAACAGCAGCTATGACAACGGTGGAATGGGTAATGTGCCACAGACAAGTAGACACTAGTGCTGTGACTACTAACTAGTGATGTAGTACATCTCAACACTCCTCCTAAATGATAACATTGATAACATGGCTTAATGTTTTCATTTGACAAATATTACTTAAATAAATTACGTTAACACATAAGACAATTAACACATAAACTTGTTAATACAATTATAGAACTTTTCTTTGCTCAGACTTTTAGTCATAACATCAGCTAAGTTTTCACCGCCACAAATATGCTCTATAGTAATTACTTTATTGACAACCAAGTCTTTAAGGAAATGAACCCTTATATCAATGTGTTTTGTACGTTTAGAATTTTCGAAATTTTTAGCCATTGATATAGCACTTTTGTTGTCAACAAGTAATACAACATTTACATTATAGCCTAAATGTTTACATATACCTTTTAAGTTTACAAGTTCTTGTGCTACTGATGCAGCCGCTATATATTCTGATTCTGCAGTACTCAATGCTACGCATTGTTGCTTTTTAGAGAACCAAGCAATGGGATTTTGCCCTTGTAAGATAATGCCACCACTTACACTCTTCCTGTCATTTCGATCACCAGCCCAATCAGCGTCAGAAAAGCCATATATATTATTATCTCTTGTCTTTCTAAAAGTTAAACCTTTGTCTTTTGTTTCCTTTAGATAGCGAACTACTCTTTTTCCAGCTTTCCATAACTCTTCGTTTGGTCTATCCAAAAATCTGCTCAGATATGAAACTGCAAATGTCAAATCTGGTCTTGTAGTTACGGTAAGATATATTAAGCTTCCTATAAGCTCACGATAAGGTACATCTAAAATTTCTTCAGTCTTTTCTACTTCTATGTTGTAATTTCTTTCCATAGGTGTTTTCATTCCGTTGCACTCAGTCATATTAAATTTGTTCAATATCTTTTCAATCATTTTGGTCTGTTTTAGTTCTAAGGTATCTGCGTTTCTATGAACTTCCATTCCTAGAAAGTTTTTTATCTCTCCCATATATTTTGCGTTAAACTTCTCCTTTAGTGCTTTAATGGTACTTTCCCCGTTTCCAATGATTAGGATATCATCTACATAAATGAGCATCCAGCAATCTTCTTTGTAATACAAACAGTAATCATATTCTGATCGTTGGAATTCATTAGCTTTTGCAAACTCATCCAGAGTTTCGTTCCAACACTTTGGAGATTCAACTAATCCATATAAAGCCCTTTTTAGTTTTAAAGCCGTGTTCTTCTTTATAATTTCTAATCCTTGGGGTATTTTAATAAATACATCTGATTTTAGTTTTCCATTGAGGAATGCCGTAGGTATGTCGAGTTGAGCTATATTTAGATCATCTTGCACTGCTTTCGATAATAGCATTCTTACAGTAGAGTGTCGCGCCACTGGTGCATAAATGCTGTCAAAATATCTTCCTTCTTTTGCTGAAAGCCTCTCGCAACTAGTCTTGCTTTCTTAGTCCCATCTTCTTTTTCCTTGAAAATCCATTTTGTATCAATGAGTTTCTTTCCATTGGGTACTTCATGTTCTTCCCATGTTTCTAATCTTGCAAGTGCTTCTAATTCTTTGTTAATAGCTTCCTTCCATTCTGGTTGTTTCACAGCTTGTTCAAAAGTTTCTGGAGTGTTAGCACTGAGGCATATTACTATGTTGGTTTCATTTACGCTGTCCACATTTGTCTCATATTCTTTGAGATATGCAGGAGGTTTTATATTTCTCTTTGGTCTGCTTGAATTTTCTTCAGTTCTATCATCGTTTGTTTCTGCATCTATGAATTCATCTTCTTTTTCGGCATTTGTTTCTTCGTCACCATCTTGAATATACCTGACTTGTCTATTTTCTTCTTTTTCTGTGAACTTTATATCACTTTCATCAAACCTAACATCTCTTGATACTATTACTATATTTTCTTCTGGATCCCATAATCTATAACCAACTGTACTGTATCCGACCATTCTCGTTACTTTGGCCCTCTTCGCTAGTTTGTCCGGCTTGGGTATAATAGTGGCCCATGTCTTTGAACCAAACACTCTCAACTTTGATAAATCATTTTTTTCGAAGAATTTTTCACTTGGTGTCTTGAAATCTATCGCCCATGATGGAGATCTGTTTAACTGATAAGCTGCACACTGTATCGCTTCACACCACAGATGTTTTGGCAGATTGGTCTCAGCTAGGAGAGTTCTTATTTTGTCACAAAGGGATCTGTTCATGCGTTCACTGACCCCATTTTGTTGGCTTGTGTAAGGTAAGGTGTACTCTATGCTTATACCCTTATTTCTGCAAAAAAATTTCAAACTGTTCGCTGTGTATTCTCCTCCTTGGTCACAACGAATCCTTTTTACTTTATTCCCCGTATCGTTCTCAATTCTTAAAATATAGTTCATCAGTTTTTCAGTTGCTTCTGATTTACTTTTCAGAGGATATACAACACAAAATGTGAAAAATCGTCAATTACAGTCATAAAGTATTTCTCACCGTTGGGTCCGGGCTGTCTGATTGGTCCTGCTATATCCGAGTGTAACATTTCGGCTACCAGGTTACTTCTTGGTCTTGGAACAGGTTTGAATGGGCATCGGGTGGCTTTACCTTCCATACAGGGACTGCAAGTATTATCAGACACAGGTAAGTTTAATATTTTTAGACTTTTCCTATTTGAATGGCCTAATCTCTGGTGCCATAAATCAGCTGTTTCAGTAACATTACACATTTCATGCTTATATAATTCGGCTGTTAACTTGTACAACTTTCCATTAATGTAAGCATTAAGCGAGGTATTCTTGTTAAATATTTTGACATCATCTTTACTAAAGTTTACATTGAAACCTGCCTCTACAATTTTTTTAACTGACAGAAAATTATATGATACATCTCTCACAATTAACGCATGAATATTAATAGTGGTGTTTTGATATTTTATTTTAAGTTTACCTCTTTTATTGGTTGTTATGCACTGGCCGTTTGCTACAAATATCTTAACATTGTTATTTGTATATGAAATGTCAGTCATATAGCTTACATACTTTTCATTAATTAGATGTTCCGTACATCCCGAGTCTATAATAAGTTCAATAGTACTACAGGACTCACCTAGATTGGCTGTAATGTCACTAGCTATGAAACTAATTTCCTCATCTTGTACCTCGACTGCCGAAGCCTGGTGAAAAGTTGGTTGCCTATGGAAGTTTCCGCTTGAGCTTCCTCTAAATGAACGTCCACGCCCTCTTGGATGGCTCCGTCCTCGTCCTGATGACCATCCTCGATGTTGTCCTTGTCCTCGTCCAGATCCTCTGCATTCAAATGATTTGTGGCCAGATTTCCCGCAGGAGTAACATGTAAGAAAGGCATTCTCGTTGATATCACCGCCACTGTCCATTTTCATTTTGGTTTCCATGTCTAGAAGTCTTGCTTTGACAAATTCTATGTTCAATTGTTTTTCGGTTGCCATGGTTTCTATTGACGTAATGACTTGATCATAAATCTTGGGTAATGAAGATAACAGATAACAGATCTGGTCTTCTGGATCGACCGTCACGTTTATTGCGGCTAGCTCACTCAATAAGCTGTCGAATTTTAGGAAATATTGTTGCAGATCTCTTTCGTTTTCGTATCTTAGCGTAATTAGTCTTCTTTTCAAATATAATCTGTTGCATACTGTCTTCCTCTCGAATATTTCTTCTAGCGATGTCAGCATTTCTTTTGTAGTTTTTCCCTTTTTTATTATGTCAATGTACTTATCACTCAGACATTGTACTAACGTCGACTTCGCTCGCGAATCATCTTTGGCAAATGCTTGTAATTGCTCGTTAGTCGTAGGTTCCTCTTGCAACACATGTCCTAGTTGTTTTTCATCTAGTAATAATTTAATTCTAAATTTCCAATTACTAAAATTTCCCGTTTCCGTCAACACTGGTAAAAATGACCCCGCAGTAGCCATTATCTTTTTTCTTCTTTTATTCGTGGATCGCAACCCGATATAGTTATATTTTGTAATAACTATTAACGCTCTGCTACCATGTTGATTTTATATCTTGGTAGGGAGTATATGGAAAGCTTAGACTTGTATAAGTATCTTGTTTTAATCAGGAACACATTTTATAATAGCACTTCAATATAAATATCAAACAAAACAGCAGCTATGACAACGGTGGAATGGGTAATGTGCCACAGACAAGTAGACACTAGTGCTGTGACTACTAACTAGTGATGTAGTACATCTCAACAATATGAGATAAGCTGCTGCTCTGAGCCTATGATAATATGCCTCTATTTATTTTTATTGTGCTAAGCCCAACTTGTAATTGACCGAAAAGGTAATTCAAGTCTGGATTGTATGTACACGACTATTGTAAGTACTTTCTTTCGCACTGTTTTATAAATGTTGTGGTACACACAGCAAGTTTAACATTTCTCAAGCATCCGAAAACGAGCTTAGAAATGCGTGTGCTATTATATTAAGTACATATTTTGTTTTTTTAGTGATATAGTTGATTTGATTTTTATTGTGTAGGTACCTACCTACTTTTCTCATATATGTATATGTGACCAGTTACTTAGCAGGAAATGGGCTTTCATCCCATTTTTGTTGTAAATTTCACAACAAGCAAAGATGACAAAAACGGCGCCGTGGGCACGATAACCCGCAACACCTTTAGGCGTTCTTGCCGTTAAAAAGGTTAATAGCGTAAAATAATAATGCATGTATTACACCTGATGCTGGACAGCGTTTTATTTTACAGTATTTAATTGTATTACAATATCACCTACAGTATTGTTGCACTACTAGATATTTTGTCAAAAATAAGCAGGTATATGTCTTCCAACACATCTCTGACTTCCAGTGATAATTTCTGCTCTGCATACCCTTTGAAGTGCTTCAGTGAGTTAATATATCTTGAGCTAAGACAAATTTATCTTTTAAAACAGCCTCAGACAACTTAAGCCCAGTCCAATAACACCGTATTGATGTGACTGGTGAGTTAGCTTCCACACATAAACTGCATTAACATTATTCTATCCATCTTTGGCAGATTGCAAGAATAAGCTATAACGTAGCCATCGGTGACTTACATTATTAATTATTTTCAAAGTTTTATCAAAATGCTTAATATTACCGTCACTGACTTAACTTGACAAGAATTAGTCAAATAACTGTCATACTGTCAATGTAACACCCAAAGAGAATATAACCACTACACCAATAGTTGTTTATTACAGGGCACATTAAATAAAGCCATGGAATGTCCGCATTCAGCCTTTAAATGGCTTTTTCAAAGTAATTTCCACTTTTCTCAAGAACTAGCGAAGATAAAAATCTGTATTTTTTTTTAATTACCAAGCTATCCCAAATCTCTAAATGGCTTTTAGTTTGAGCCGCTATGAAAAAATTAAATGTTGTTAATTATAAATAAATAAAAAGCATTTATTCAGTATCTTAAAATATTTACATAGTCTGGAGTTGGTGCCTCTTTTTAAGCATTGAAATATGCGAAACGAATTGTATGTAGATTGCGATTGTTTAATGTGGGGGTACCGAATTGTAATATCTGCCGGCTTGCAAAATACCGTTCTGACACAATTAAAACTAAAGGCTTAGCTAGTAGTTATGTTTGGTGGCCTAATGTGGACAAGGATGTGGAAGCGACATGTGAGTCATGCGAAACTTGCGCGGCAGAAGCGCAGGCACCGCCTCGGGCTCCGCCGCAGCCGTGGCCCTACGTAATGCGAGCGTAGAGTAAGCAGGCTACATATCGATTTTTTGGGCCCCATTGAGAATTGTTTTTCAAATGGTTGGAAATAGAAGAAATGTCACGCACGAACGCTCCGGCTGTTATTAAGTTTTTAAGGGCCACTTTCGCACGCTTTGGGCTACCTTTCGAAGTAGTCTCTTATCACGGGCCACCGTTTTCCAGTAAGGCATTCAGCCATTTCTTGACCAATAACGGTATCCGCCAGTCTTTTTCACCAACTTACCATCCGGCTTCGAATGGAGCTGCCGAAAACGCAGAGAAGTTGTGTAAGCGTGCCATAAAGAAAGCATTAAGGGAGCGAGGAGATATAGACACTGCTTTGCAAACTTACCTCTTATATTACCGTAATAGCAAGCATTCCACAACAGGCGAAAGTCCAGCTATGTTGTTGCAAAGGCGAGATCTTAGGTCAAGGTTAGATTTGTTGCGTAGCGATGTCGAGCGGGAACGTCAAGTTTCGGAGGCACAACAAAGACAAGTAATCGCCGTGTAACGCCCGCCGGGAGCCAACCCTGAAAACCTACACACGACGCTGAAGCGCCTACTGAAATTTTACTCTACAGAACCCTATGTTACTTTTAGCGTTAAAACTAGTTCTAATGACGACTCTACTGTAATTGCACTTATTTACCTACTGTATTAAACGTACTTTCGTTGCGTGCTTTTATTACGTATACCTGAAGATTTGGCCAATTGTGATCGCCAGTGGTAGGAACCCTGTAATGTTGTGCACCGTAATAACCCTTTGATTATTTTATGAAAGCTTGACAGAAAACCGTAGACTCTTCATCCCTTAAATATTTTTAGCTAGCCTATCTGTACTTAATTGAACCTAACTGAACGTAACTTCCAACTGCTATTTTTCTCTATTTCTTGTCAGAATGAAGTGCTAATACTGAGGACTAGAGTTTATTCCCTATAATTACTTTATGATTTAAAATATTTTTTGTTTTTGGTAGAAGGTCCCTCTACTGCCTATTACGCGTCCGGTTGAACAAGAAGTAGCCTTTTAAGTTCATATAAACAAGGTTATTTATTTGACCCTAAAGTGAGCTAGAAATGTGCCTAGATACTTGTATTTAGGATCAAAGGTACTATCGACGGGTTGTGTGGTAATCTTTTAATCACTCACACAGGCTACAACTTGTCTAGATGAGGGTCTGGACGCCCTAAACAAATTACCTGCCTTGCTAGCCTATGGGTTTATGACCCAAAGAATGAAGCTACCAGTGTTTCCAACCTAACGGTCTGTTTCGAGAAGAAACACCAAACAAACTCGTCAGACATCTTTTAGAAGTGACAATATTTATAATTAATTTATATAGTCAAACTCCTACGACCATTCTATAGCGAGAAACTTGTAGGCAATGCTAAGAAATTCCGTTCTTTATATGTGAAATATTTAACCTTAGTTGTGCCTTAAATGTAGAGAAACATTCCACTTGCGATAATAAGATACCTAATTGGACTTGATGGACTGCTCAGCCTGCCATAAAGCCCAGAATCATTTCATCTTTCTGAAACAATCCTGCAAAGATATCCCAATATCATAAATAGAACTATAACCATTCGATGATAATTAGTAATTGATCGTTGCACCTTAATATTTCACATGTAATGACATACGGAACTTAACACCACTTTGTTCAACACTACCCTATTTAAAACCCCATTTGTTGTTATTGGTATAGTAGATCTAATATTTCAGCTATTTATGCCTAAAGTATCCCCAATGTCCTATTACAGTGTATGAATTTATCCCTATGCCTATCCTGAAGTTCCTATTCTACTTATCTCTTGAACCATACCTTAGTTCAAGAAATAAGAATGTATCCCTATTATATCTGTAAGTAGTTCAGTTGGCGAAACTGAGATAGCAACGTACCAGCCGACCGCAGTCTACAGGGAAAACAAGGGGTAGGACGGCCCTATTGTGTATATTAAGGTTATATATAAACGTATTTGATGAAGCCCGCTTCTCGAGTACTACAGAACTTCGGCGAGCGGAGTATCCTCCTGTGCCAACCACTGTGGCCACGCCTTAGAACGTAGAGGAGTCTCAATCCACGTGAGAGAGTGGTGGCTGCCTCTTGGTCAGTATAAAAGAGACATCAGATCCTCTCGTATAATCTGATTACGCTATCAGACTCCACCGTAATCTCGGTTGACACCGTAAAGTGAGACTACAGAGGCAGGCAAACTGTTTATAGTGTTTACCTAGACTGGGATCTGGCTTGTATAATAATAAAACGTTAAACTACTAGACACTATTTCAGTACCCAGAGCCATAACTCTCCATTGCGGAGTTATTTCTCTGCAATGGCAAGCCCCGTTCCTAGGCCTGACTCACAAAAATAAGCACTGCACTTTAATATAACGATAATAAACACCCGGTAAAAACAACGGTAAGTAAAAACCAAACTCTTAAAAAAAAACAGCCAGAGACCCAACCAGTCTGATCGATGATACTTGAATGAACCCAAATACTACTGCGACTCGGCCTTTTATACTTTCTATACTACACAGCGACAGCGACAGCGACAAGCGACATGGGGACATAGGGACACAGCGACATGTCGCTATAATAAGAATAAGAATAAGAAGGTGTTTATTTCTCTAGTTTATATGTTACATTATGTCCATCAGGCCGGTGGTGTGTTCGGCCTGTGGGTGTGTCAGCTACTTACTATTGCGACATGGCGACAAGCGACATGGGGACATAGGGACACAGCAACATGTCGCTATTGCGACTATTGCTTCCAGTCTGGAGGCGTTTCGCGTACTTTCGTGGAAGGTGACACGGTATGGGCAAGGAACTATAGGGCTCCAAACAAATGGGTACCAGGTAGAGTGATAGAGACAGAAGGTACTCGCGGTTACGTAGTTGAGGGTGAAGACGGTCGACAAATGAGTAAACATGTAGACCAAATGAGGCGCAGGTCCCGTAGATCAAGTTTATTATATCCGGCCGTGGATCAAGGTTCCGAGGTAACGAAAAATGTTATCGAAGAGGAGAGTGAGCATGCCGTCGTACAGGAGGAGGAGATGCCAGTGGTGCAAGCTAAGGAGGGAGTTGCCTGCTCAAGCAGTCCGCAACCGGTACCTCCGATCCCTCAGGTATCGCGGACCGCGCCGCCGGCGCAACCTAAGCGAGTAACTCGCCGCCCTCGTCGATTTGGATTCGAGGATTATTTATAAGTAGAAATGTTAATAGTTAATGTTAGCTACTTAATAAGCTTATTTAAGTTACATTGTAGTTCGTGAGTGCAGTATGGTGTTGTAGACTCTTAACCCGTCAAGCGTCCTGTAGACTACATTAGTCAACAGAAATTTTGTGCCGGTGGTGTCCAGTAGACGCCATTAGTCTACAGACCAATCCGCTGATTGGTCTATATTTTCTACATCGATTCGTTATGGTGGCAGCTTGATAGATATTTTACTCGCCAATAACAACTATCAGAGCACACAAATTTGATGTTTGACCAATCAAAATCCTCAACAGTGACGTGTAAATATTTTTTTTTCTCTGCGTTGGCGGAATTCGCCGGCCATATTGCAAGTTGGAACGTGCGCGCAAATAAATATTAGTTGTGAACACAGAACAAGTAAATACTATAGAAACGGTAGTGGGCGGGGTACGTGTAGCCGATGTTATGAGTGAACACTCATAAAGCTGTCAAACGCAGTCAAAACGCTGATCAGTTGTCTGTTGACCGTGGCTGACGATTTTTGCCGTATTAAAAATAAAAACATGCCGTGTTCTGCAATTTAGTCGTGCCGACAGGCAAGCCAGGGCCCAAAGGTTCCTCCGGGAGCGATTTTCTATCACCGGTATGTACTAAAATAACGGTTTTTTGTATAAATACGCAATCGATCATGACATTTGTCATTGCTTTGCATTGCTTGCTAGCCAAAGCCGCAGATTAACGCATTCACTGCCACCGCCGCATATATGCGTCACCGTGACTTTCACGCAGTGCCTTCGACGCACAGACGCGTTCATAGTATTAAGTGACTTTCACCCAGTGCCTTCGACGCATATGTGAGTTGTAGATTTTGAAATGTTCCTCTTACGTCTAAAATGTTACTGGTTGGATCAGAAGATATTATAAATGGTAGTAGAAATTATAAGTAAGTAAAATATAATGCTGATGAAAAGACTATAGGTACGCACTTGAACAAAGAGGTTTTGTTATCAATACAAACTTTAGTTAATGTTTCCTAGAGTTAAAATAATTATCTAGTACCAATGCGAACACACCACTGTCAAGTTAGTATGAACTCATATCTGCGGCGGAGGCACTGGGTAATAATCCGTTGAACTCACATATGCGTTTGAGGCACCCAGCAAAGTGCGGCACCTGGCGAATGGCAAGAAAAAGTGGGTGGCAGTGAATGCGTTAAGGAACTACCGTAATGTCACAGCAATGTATCGCGTTATTCGCGTTTGACATTTTAACGGGGTGATTGTCAGTATGACTAGAGTGGTACCATTTCTAGTGTACGTACTTATCGATAAACTCACTAATTTAAAATTTACAAAGACAAAAATTATCTTATCATAATTATAAATATTAAATCGTTTATTTATTAACACATTCACTGCCAAAAATCGCTACACGCTACGCTCGTAGCCAATCTAGTAGTTTTCTTCGTATGAAGCGGAAAGCTACTACGGCGTAGGCGGGTTCCTAGCAGTGAACGAGTTAAAAGGACACATTAAATGGTTACATAATAAATATACTGTTAATTGGCAGTTCGTGCTGCTCTTGATACATATTTGTGTTTCTGTTTTTGTCTTAGCCAATGTTCAGTAGGTAATACATAAAACTAGAGTGTCATTGTCTAAAAATAAGCCTATTTATAGTACCTTGCTGGAAAGAAATAGTTAGTTAGTTGCTAAATATTCTGATGAAAAATATTAATACTCACATCGACTAGTAGACCCAGTTGAGCTATTGGCTATTACATCTATTTGGTTATATGTTAAAAGCTAGTAGACCCACTAAAGACAAGAAATATTTCTTTGTCAAATATATTTTCGCTGATGTTAGCGTGAAGCGCGTTATGAATTTAATTATTTCAAATAAATGATATTTGTTATTGAAACTAATGACACGGTACATCAAGGAATTCAAATGTGAAATTTTATTATTATAATGATGTTTTATACCTAAGCTGAGTATGCCTCTGTGAGTATCCTTGTAAATATTAAAATTACTTTAATACTTGTACGTATTTTGATTAAAAAGTGTTAGCATGTTTTCGTGAGCTACACGATTTCTCTGACAGTTGCATTCAGCACCATCTCCATTAAGAGCGTTTGCGAACTGCATGTATGAGTCGTGCACAAGATCAAAATTTCGTTCATACATACCCGATTTCTTCGGATGTAATTTCTCAAAAATATCACTATACTGCTACTTCGGGCTGATATTTATCAGGTTTGGATCTAATGCAGTACGCAAACGCTCTTACTCTAAGAACAAAAGCCATTTAAAATTGATTTAACTATTTACATACATATACCAACCCGATAAACAATACATACCAAGAATATAAAATATCGATAATTATGATCTTAGTCTGACCTCTAATTTGTATTCTAAATTTTCAAATAGGTGTATCATCATAGAGTGCCATATTAACATAAGACCTTTGGTTTTGAACACAATCAAACGTCAACTGCATTTGAACAGGGGCTCAATTTTGCAATCAAAAAGTAAATGTCAATTTCCGTCAAAAGTACGTCACGCTCACAAAGGTTTAGTTATGCTCTAGTGCAAGAAAGAGAGCAGGTATCAAACCTATTCACATATCATTTCCATACTTGAAAACCGCTTTCGAAATTGGCTCCTATATTGATAAAGAATAGACTTTCGTGACATTCTTTTGGCATTGGAAATTAGACCGCAAGTAATGCATTTTTGAGTTACTTTTCGTCCTAAAAATTACAACTGTTGAAAACGTAATGGAATTAAAAGCTTTTACCAATTAGAAGCGTTTTGCAGTAGTGTTTAATTGTACAAATTCAGTTTTGATTGTGTTGGGCTGGCTACGCATGATTTCGAAGTAACTAGCTAACACGCCGCTTCCATCTTATTTAAGTATTCCGTGGTTGTGAAGTAATTATTAAGTTTTTAGAAGTCAATTAACGTAAAATTGACGCATAAACTAGCCAGTATCATTTAAGTGTATGTAAAATGTGATATGTGGTTATAAATTGAGTGCAAATTGTGAATGATTTGTGACGGATGTGACGGAAAACGAACATCTTGGAATATAAATAAATATACCTCTCACTACAAGTAAGTGCGGCTATTATAACATATTGTGCTGAATTTGAAATGTATCTAGCTCTCTAATGATATATAACACATGACATATAAATTATTCTAGGGTAGGTGAAATTCCCATCTCCAGCGGAAATTCGGCCGTTTCTTGTTTGTATGGGACATTTCGGGCATATTTCGGGACGGGAGGTCTGACACCTGACGGGTTAAATAATACGTTACATATCGTATTGCTTATTAAAGTATATATACGATTCATTGTTGTGGGTTAAGTAACATATTAATGGTAGAGGTGTAATGTAGGGTAGTACAAAATACAAAAAAAATACAAAATACAAAATAGTTTATTTCACAAAACCAAATATAACATTGAATTGAGGCTGTAAAATATTATGTTATCTCCACTTATAATAAATCTCTAAATTAAAAAAAGAATCAGCCAGTTTGAAACTAAGCTTTGCGCGGTTCGAATGTTCTCAGCATCCCATGAACGGAAAAATATGAAACATTTTATATAGGTACATTATTATTCTAGCTGCAACTTAGGATAGTTTTTATCCGACTGCGACAATTAATTAATTTTCCGAAATATACGACTTCATTTAATTTTTCATTTATTTTTATTGAAATCAAACGCTGCTCCAACTGTCAGCTATAAGAACCGTCAAATTTTCGTCAAAATGGCGGAATTGCTTTGCCTTTCACTTAATAATAATTTAAATCCCATCTACGATAGACCTTTACGAGACAAATGCTAAAATATAAACCATAAAAAAATATTCGATTCTGATATGAGAACTTATATGCGCAAATGTCGTTTTATGTCGTAATTTCAATAAATGAAATCAACAAATTTGAACAATATAATTAACACGAATTTGTTTTTTTTGAATGACAATGGCACGCGCTCGGCGCATTCAGCCAAAGTAAAGTACCTGCGGCGCTACCACGAAAATCGATACTCAATGTTCATAATTTAAAAAAAATTGTTTGAGTTAATACAGACCTAACATATGTATTCTTTAAATATAATGTAAGTAACAGTAACCTAACCTAACAATAGCCTAACTTAACAGTAATCCAAATATTATTACTTTTTTACTTTTTAATATATTTTATTAGTACTTAAGTCAGTTGTTCTTAACAACTTTCTGTTCATGTTTACGGGCAACCACTGGGGGCTGCAACACAGTGTAAACTAACGCAGTCTCCAAGGCTCCAGTTGTAACAAACTTATGTTTTTGAACAATAAAGATTTATTACTATATTACTATTACTATATATTTGCATACCTGTCACTCGAGTATGGTTAGTGCGATAGAAATAGAGATACCCGAATATTTTCGAATTCCGAAGTTCGTGGTTATAGCTCAGGAATCGAAAATATGGTAAATAATCATAATGTATTTTCTCGAAAAATAATTTAAAATAAATATAGTCAAATGGAGAAAAAAACAAAGCAAGAGGTTATATAGGTAATGATTAAGTTATAAGAGTCCAAAGTTTTAAGAGGGGGTATGTTCTGTCCCTTTTCCGCAAAACGCACCTTCATATGAAACGATTGTTTTTTACTATGACGCTCGAGTATATTGACGTCACAGTCCCTCATCGTTTTCTCACTCTAACAAGCGACATTAAAACGGATGTAGCTTCATAATTTTTTGAGATATTTGAATGGGAGTTTCATTATCTTCTATTTATTTATACATAATAAATGCCTATGTCCTGACTGACTTATTCACTCAATCACTCACTCACTCACTCACTCACTCATCAACGCACAGCCGAAACTACTAATCTTAGAGAGTTGATTTTTGCACAGTATGTTGCTTTTATAACGTGGGCTAAGGATGAAAAGGAATTTTTGAAAATTCTACCCCTAAGGGGGTAATATGGGGGTGCAAAGTTTGTATGGGAGAACCTTTTTTTTTGAGCTATAGACTTAAACTTTGTAGAAAAATTAGTTATTAGAATACAAATGAAACACTTTCAGCGTTTTGGAAAATTCCACCCCTACGGGGGTAAAATAGGGGTGCAAGGTTTGTATGGGGGAAACATTTTTTTTTTAAATAGAGACTTAAAACTTTGTAGAAAGATCAGTCATTAGAATACAAATAAAGAACTTTCAGGGTTTTAGAAAATTCTACCCCTAAAGGGGTAAAATAGAGTGCAAAGGAGTATTCACTATCTGAAATAAAAGTTGCGTTCGGTCTGTCAAGTTGACAGTGACACTGACACACAGTTTGCCGACGCGTTCACACGATGCAATTTGCCGTGCCACTCTGGCGTCGGATTTGTAATAGTTTTAAGATATATTGTGTTTAGCGTAGGTATTTGTTTTGTGTTGCCTTCCAGGAGGTAACTCAGGTAAAGGCTCCGACGGAAGACCAGCGCTGGCCTTCTAGGTTAGCACCATGCTGAGTCGGGGCCTTTTCGTGGACCATGTATTTTTTTTTTTACGTTCTGTGTTTTGTTTTTTACACCCATTGTTTTGTCCACGAATAAATGTTTTCTTTCTTTCTTTCTTTCTTTCAAAGTTTGTATGGGAAAAACTACTTTTTTTTAAATAGAGACTTAAAACTTTGTAGAAAAATTATTCATTCGAATACAAATAAAGTACCTAGATTCAGTGTTTTAAAAAAATCTTCCCCTAAGGGGGTAAAATAGGGGTGCAAATTTTGTATGGGGGAAACAATATTTTTTTTAAATAGAGACTTAAAACTTTGTAGAAAGATTAGTCATCAGAATACAAATTAAGTACTTTCAGCGTTTTAGAAAATTCTACCCCTAAAAAAGGGGGCTAAAATAGGGGTGCAAAGTTTGTATGTGGGAAACTATTTTTTTTAGCTAGAGTCCTAAAACTTTGTAGAAAGATTATTTAAATACAAAGAAAGTACTTGCAGCGTTTTGGAAAATTTCACCCCTAAGGGGGTAAAATAGGGTGCAAAGTTTGTATGGGAAAAACATATTTTTTTTTAATAGATACTTAAAATTTTGACGAAAAATTACTTATTAGAACATGAAAAATACTACATTCGGCGTTTTACAAAAATCATTCCCTAAGGGGGTTAAAAAAGCGTGCAAGGTTTGTATGGGGAACACTTTTTCTGAGCTAGACACTTAAAACTTTGTAGAAAGATTACTTATAAAAATACAAAAAAAAAGACTTTCAGCGTTTTGAAAAAATCTATCCTTAAGGGGGATAATAAGGGGTGCAAAGTTTTTATCAGGGAAAGTTTATGTTTTTGAGTTAGAGACTTGAAACTTTGTAGAAAGATTACTTATTAAAATACAAAAAAAGAACACAAATCGTTTTAGAAAATTCCACCCCTAATAGGGTTAAAAAGGAGAGCAAGCTTTGCATGGGCAACACTTTTTTTTGAGTTAGACTTAAAACTTTGCAAAAAGATTACTTATTAGAATACTAAAAAAGAACTTTCAGCGTTTAAGAAAACTCCATCCCTAAGGGGATCCTTAAGATCCTTAAGAAGGGTAGCCAGTGTTGTGTGGGAAAAACTTTTTTTTTTACTAGACTTAAAACTATTCGAAATTTTACTTATTAAAATTAATAATAAAGTACTTTCAGAGTTTTAGAAAATTCCACCCCTAAGGGGGTTAAGAAAGCTTTGTATGGGCAACACTTTTTTTGAGCTAGAGACTTAAAAGTTTACGAAAAAAATTCTTTCAGCGATTAGAAAAATTCAACCTCTAAGGGGGTTTAAAAGGGGGTTCATATTTTAAATGGCGAGCAATAAAATTTTAAAGTATGAGTAAGAGATTTTTAACTTCGGTCTTATTCTGTACGTTAAAAGACTACAAAACTGATTTCAGAGTTTTTCCAAATTCATCCCCTAAGAGTGTTAAAATTCGTTCAAAGTTTGAGTATTTCAAGGCATTTTTAAAGTATGAGATTTTTAACTTTGGTTTTAGACTGTTTGTTCACAAACTAGAAAATGAACATCAACTTTTTTTTAATTATCCCCTAAAAGAGGGTTCAAATTTTGTATTGAGAGAAATCATTTTCTAAGACGATAAAAAGTTCTACGCGGACGAAGTCGCGGGCAACAGCTAGTCAGGAATATGTCGGTATGCCGAGAAGTCTTTGTCTGATTAAATAGCCTCAATGGAACGACACGTTTTATTGTATCTCCTGTAATTGTGGTATAAATCTTTCACTTTGTACCGCTGACAAGGTACACACACACTACTTAATGTTCTCAGCAATCATACGATGCATACCTGTGAAGAAGAAGCGTTGCGAGATCTTGTAAAAGATCCTCTCAATCCCCTGGTGCCCCGATAATGGAGAATCGTGGCACTCCTTCAAAATGTCCAGATGAATTATTCAATTTTTAATACCCAGTTAAATTATTAATACCCAGCGGCTATTTATTGTACGAGTATATCATGAATACTAGATCTTTACGTATTTAACACGACTATGTAGCCATACTTGCCATCACAGTGTCAATACGTTCAGAATTAGGGCACAGTGTTCAACATCTGGGCAAAGTGGCATACTTCAGCATAACCTATTTTTAATAAAATATGGTATTGTAATGGGAGGGATAAATAGTACATTGTGATACTAGTGAGCTATGTTGATCATTACATCAGAGGCGGAATTATCACGCGAACCGCAGGTGAGCGTGATAAGAGAGCCGAGGATGTAATTTACAAAGCTCACGCGTTTCATACGACGTTTTTCAACACATTTGCGAGTAAGTAAATAATCATTTTCATAAAATGAAAATGTTACAGGCTCCTAAGCTATTTCCTTTAGTTATTGCTGACAACAGGTTTTTACTCACATAATTGTACAGTGAAGGAATGAAAAAGTTGATCAGTTTTCAAATTAAATCATTTACGCGTTGTAAGCACATGTTACCTTTTTAAACTGTGTATCAGACGAGAGTGATGTATTTAAAACTATGTTCAACTTTTTGACAGCAAAGTTACTCAAAAAAATTTTCCTTGACTATTAATAGTTGAACTAAAATCTTTTTATTAGTTTGATCTTGCCATTACGTTGTGCAAGTTTGATAAATCTAATGATTAAATCCTCTTCGCTTAAAATTATTAAAACTATAAATGTGAGTAACAGGTCCTGTCAATGTCATCATTGCTATTTCTTGTATAGGTACGTTTTTTTTTTCTTTTTTTAACTCGTGATCCAAAATTCAAAGAGGTGTAGTGAAATGACAATCATTATGACGGAATGTGTCTGACACTCGGTCCATGCTATGCGAACTTAGAACTTAATGCAAATCCAGTTTCTTATTGAAAACAGTGCCACCTTCTTGATAGGTGGCGAACTCTCTGAAGCTCTAGCAATTGCTAGGCTAGGCTGTCAAGGTATTTCAAAATTCGCCGTATTGTCATAAGACATCAGTAACCTAGGGTTCAAACCCTACGACCGACGCACTTTTTGTATGTTTTGTACATTCAAAGAAAAGTTTTAAGTACCGCAGAAGAGATGGCGCCTGTATAAGCATTAAATGCCTTCTCAATTTGGTCGAGTTGCCTGTCTATCTCAGTATGTATATTGTAGTCTTTGACTCGGTCGAAAGCAGAATACTGATGACTTATACTGAGCAAGCAAAAACAGATCTTAAGGTGATCAACCTTCTCATTCCCCGACTGTACATCTCCAAGAATTTACAGTGGCGTCAATTCTATTTATCACTTTTCTATTCACCACGAGTCAACATTTTTAATAATAACCTGCAAACACGTAACAACAAAGTTTACAAATATTTGTGAAATTAGGTACTATTTTTATAGTAATTTCATTTAGGTTATATATCTTTTTTTTTTGATTGGCGCGCAGCTATTTTTTTTTCGTGAAGTTCGCGCAGAGGTGTTAAAGCGAGGCTTAGATGAAATCTCTAAACGGCCAATACAAAATAAAATAAATATTTTCGTATTCAATATAAATTTATGTAAAATGTTATCAAAGTAAATAGTTTTACTAAATGAAAGGTTTCTATATCATATCCAAGATGAAAATAATCAATTAATTCATTAGAAGGGTTTAATTTGTTTAGTCGAGTAAGAATCCATTTGCCGAGAATTTTAAAAAACTTTTACTATTGAAATCATTAATTCTATGGACCGGAAGTTAGGAAAAAAAATTAACCCGCAAGCAAAAATGCCATCAGTATTTTTATAATGAAAACATGTTTGAGTACACAAATTTGGAGAGTTACTACCTGAATCCAAAAATATATGCATCAGGAAATAACAGCATTTTAATTAAATATTTACGACCTTGAGATATTGAATTTCATCTGACCTATACAAAGGTTTATTCATTAACAAAAATAAGTGGATTATGCGCGTATCCCAAAGTAACGAAAGTTTAGAAAGTTTATACCATTTTCGCCTGATTTTTACGGAATTTATAAAGATTACTTTTCATTATTTTTTACCGTTGCGGTATTAAATTTAGGTGGATTATTAATGAATATTTAGTCAAATTACCCAACCTATTTTTTGGTGTAAAAATATGGCTGATATCGATATATTGTGTATAGAGCGAAACCGTAAAGTTCTCAGGGTACATATAAAACAATTAAATGTGATTTATTTGTCGAAAGTTGGGATAGGCGCGTATACCTCAGACCAAGAAAAAAAGATAGACGGAGCACGACGAACGACCTAGTGAAGCCAGTTTTCAACCAAGCCAAATAAGTTTAGCACACGCTCACGCACATATAAACTAAATATAAACAAATTAAACTGCACAAAACTTGAAATAGGTGATCTTGACATCATTGCGACACGTGCTGAAAAGTTTTGTGCAAATTTGTTTGTATATGTGTGTGTGAGCTTGTGCTAAACTTATTTGACTTGGTTGAACACCGGCTTCACTACGTGGTTCGTAATACTCTGTCTATCTTTTTTCTTGGTCTGAGGCGTATACATACGTTCATCTTTTGGGCCACGACTCTAAATTGAGTCCACTAAAACAATGAAACTACGCTCTCCCACAAAAAGTATTGAATCGAACCCACAATAAGACACAAATTGTGAGATTTCAATAATTTAATCTAAAAGACAAGATTTCCTAATATTGTTGTCTTAGGTTTAATTAAATGTCGTTTCTGGTACTTTGTGACCTGTAGGAAGATTTGTTCCAGGGTAGTTTGGGCAATGACGTAGTCCTCCACGTCGTTGTCTTCTCGGCAGCGTTCCATTATCCCGAACATTCTGGACCAGGGTACTTCTCGGTCTGGCAGGTAGTACGTTATCAGACCTTGGTGCTCTTCCCTGTAAGAAGGAAACTAAATGTTGAAGCTCTAACTTTAACAGTTCGTGTGAAAATGATAGCTTCCACCGCATTCCTATTTTGTCAACTTCTTAACTCGTCTCGTCCATAATATACTAAGTACCTAGTTTGTTTGTTTCTATTTCTACGAACAAAGTGTGTCACAGCACAAAATAAGTAATAGTACAAATAGTCACAGCAAGTTTTTACCTACAGTGTAGACAGCTATAGATAGTTTTATTAGATACTTACATCAACTGGGGAGTGGTGAAATTGGACTCTACGTAACGTTTCACAGCTGCGATTCCGCGCTTGTCAGCTATCGATTCCGTATTTAAGTCAGCAATTCTCATTTTTATCGTCAGTGTGAACCCTGTATATAAAATAGTAGCAGCATATAAAGTCATAGAAATTGGGTAGATGATCAGATTGAGGCTTCAAAGCTGTGATTACTGATCAGTATGGTGAACAAGCATTAAGCGGCAGACAGCTATATTAAGAGGGCGCTCATGTGCACACTAGCGCCACTGGTAAATAATTGTGATGATTTAAATTTAACGAAAGATATTTAAAAAAGGAGGCCGCTATTCACTGTATTTCGTATTTAAGTACCTTGTGAATACGTCAAACTAGTTTTTGTGTTGCTGGATTCGTTGATCGCTAAACTCAAAAGAAAAACGGCCGCTTTAACTTTGGTCGCATAGATTGGCGAATCCAGCAACGTAAATAGTATATTGTGATACAAGTAAGCCATGTTGACCATCACAACAGAGGCGGAATTATAACGCGAACCGCAGGTGAGCGTGATAAGAGAGCCGAGGATGTAATTATCAAATCTCACGCGTTTCATACGACGTTTTTCAACACATTTGCGAGTAAAAAATCCTTTTCATAAAATGAAAATGTTACAGGGTCCTATTTCTTTTAGTTATTGGTGACAACAGGTTTTTACTCACATAATTGTAAAGAATTTCCATTGGCGTCAATTCTATTTATTACTTTTACTTATATCCACCACGAGTTAACATGTTTAATAATAACCAAACAGGCATCAACAATGTTAACAAATATTTGTGAAATTACCTATAATGGCGCGTAATTATTTTTTTCGTGAAGTTCGCGCAGTGCGCATGCAGATGTTAATGCGAGGCTTAGATGAAATCTCTAAAAAGCCAATACAAAATAAAATAAATAGTTTTGTATTCAATATAGATTCATGTAAAATGTTATCAAAAGTAAATAGTTTTACTAAATGAAACGTTACTATATCATATTATTATTGGTGTCTCAATAAAATCCGCGAATTAATTAATCAGATTTTATTTCTGAGAGCACACAAATTGCACAACTATTTTAACAGACGCCATATTAGGAGAGAGCGAGACAGAGCATCACTATAGTGATGTAGTGCATTCGTAATAGGGCTGGGCCATATACAATACACCACAATATTCAAGAAACCACAATATCAATTAATTCACAAGAAGGATTTAATTTGTTTAGTCGAGTAGCAATCCATTTGCCGAGAATTTAAAAAAACCTGTATAACCCGGTCAATTTAAGAATGCGCCGACTCCATACATACACCTTGCTTTAAGGTGCCAACGTGTCTTAATTGGGATATAACCATAAAACACGAGTGCCGTAATGTTATAAAACACGCGTGTTTAATATCCAGGATTATGAGATTTATGAGACAAGCGGCACAATATAAATGCACGTTACGAGAAAATGTGTTGAAAAAACTATTATGATGTATTCAAAAGCTACTTAAATACAAAATATAGTCCATAGCGGCTTCCTTTTTAAGGTTCCGTACTCAAAGAGTAAAACGGGACCCTATTACTAAGACTCCGCTTTCCGTCCGTCCTTCCGTCCGTCCGTCTGTTTGTCACCAGGCTGTATCTCACTGATACCGTGATAGTTCCAGCTGAAATTTTCACAGATGATGTATTTCTGTTGCCGCTGTAACAAAAAATACTAAAAACACAGAATAACATGGTTTTTTATAGATAATAGTACGGAACCCTTCGTGCGCGAGTCCGACTCGCACTTGGCTGGTTTTAGGGTTCCGTAGCCAAATGGCAAAAAACGGAACCCTTATAGATGTCTGTCTGTCTGTCTGTCCGTCCGTATGTCACAGCCACTTTTTTCCGAAACTATAAGAGCTATACTGTTGAAACTTGGTAAGTAGATGTATTCTGTAAACCGCATTAAGATTTTCACACAAAAATATAAAAAAACAATAAATTTTGGGGTTCCCCATACTAAGAACTGAAACTCAAAAAACCATACGTGTGTGGTATCTATTGGATAGGTCTTCAAAAATGATATTGAAGTTTTTAACATCATTTTTTTCTAAACTGATAAATAGTGTGTCCCCCCCCCCCTGTAACTTCTAAATTAAGAGAATTATAAATCTAAAAAAAATATATGATGTACATTACTATGCAAACTTTCAACGAAAATTGTTTTGAACGAGATCTAGTAAGTAGTTTTTTTTTAATACGTCATAAATCGTAAAAAGCAATTTATTTAACGGAACCCTTCATGTGCGAGTCCGACTCGCACTTGGCCGCTTTTTTTTATATTTAAGCCCTCTTGAAACAAGTGAATGCCTAGATCGAACAAACAACATGCTCTCTTAATTTATGCGAAAAGGAAATATTAGGCCTTACCTTACCTATGTCACCGGAATGTAGCTTGGGATAAAAGGCTAAAGAAAGGTACCTACAATTGTATGTTTTTTAATATTTTTGCTCCTGACACGATTGGTGGCCGGACTTTATCTACAGAATGTATTAACGGCTTACAAACATCAGTTCACAGAGGGTCACCTCTCGTCGCCTACCACATGATGGTAGCACCTGAGGCCCTAGCACACTAGGTTTTATGTCGGCGAAAATGTACTGAAACGTCACGTAAAACGCGACATAAAACGTAGTGTGCTAGGGCCTCTGATGAATCCAAATTTCCAGAAGTGTACCCACTCTTACAAATCTGAACGTGTCATGTGAACAGGTACCTTGGGAATACTTATTCTTTAAATGCTGCGGCGTGCCCAGGCACTGGAAGTTGCCATTGACCATGATGGTGAGCCGCGAGCAGAGCTTCTCGCACTCCACCATACTGTGTGACGTCAGCACCACCCCGCGCCCCGCACGCCGCGCGTCGAGGATTGCACGCCATACCTAAACACGTACACAAGTCAGCACCTCGTTCCTCGTCAACGTGATCTGCTCCGCTATTCCGTAACTTGTTTTAACCTTACCTCACCTGTCACTCACTAATATGGCTTAAAGCCGCGATTCGTAGTAGAACTAAGCATAATCGGAGGTTTAGTCTTGTTAGGTTGTGAGGTGATGCGAATGCGCGTTCCGAATAACAGCCCTGCACACAATGACTAAGAGATAAACAGAATCTTTTGCGTACATTTTGAGCACCTCAGCGGGGTTATTACTGGTGCAGCACAAAAATAATGATGGTCTTTGATAATTGTCAGCGTCCATCATATTCTGAGAAGTATTGAAGAGTGGTACATTACATTCTTGCAAGACACCAACCAACGAAATAAACTTACAAACGAACAGAGACATTCTATAATTCCGATCCACGTTCCGGCCAGGTTCATACCAAAGGTGAGAGAGAGAGAGAGAGTTTTACAAATACCATTTCTCATCATTCGCCGCAGGGTCCACTCCTGCCGTGGGCTCGTCGAAGAACACGATCTCTGTCGACCCGAGCAGCGCTATAGCCGTGCTGAGTTTGCGGTTACATGTAAACCCACCCGTCGTTTCGCCGCAGGGTCCACTCCTGCCGTGGGCTCGTCGACGAACACGAGCTCTGTCGACCCGAGCAGCGCTATAGCCGTGCTGAGTTTGCGGTTACATGTAAACCCACCCGTCGTTTCGCCGCAGGGTCCACTCCTGCCGTGGGCTCGTCGACGAACACGAGCTCTGTCGACCCGAGCAGCGCTACGAGTATAGCCGTGCTGAGTTTGCGGTTACACGTAAACCCACCCGTCGTTTCGCCGCAGGGTCCACTCCTGCCGTGGGCTCGTCGACGAACACGAGCTCTGTCGACCCGAGCAGCGCTATAGCCGTGCTGAGTTTGCGGTTACATGTAAACCCACCCGTCGTTTCGCCGCAGGGTCCACTCCTGCCGTGGGCTCGTCGACGAACACGAGCTCTGTCGACCCGAGCAGCGCTATAGCCGTGCTGAGTTTGCGTTTATTGCCACCCGAGTAGTGGTCTACCTGCAATTCACGCAAAATTCGAATAACCAGGTAATGCCGGTGACTGTACCTACTCAAAAACTAAGATATCATCTAATCGTATTATTTTGTTCCAATATATAGATTTTTATCGTTTTAGGGTTCCGTACCTCAAAAGGAATCCTTATACGCTCACTCTGTCTGTTGTCTGTCAAGTTCCTTTTTCTCATAAACATGTGGAGGGGAGGTATCGAGTTGAAATTAAAACTACATACTCAAGTCTGCAGTCCCTTAGAGCTGTGAAAAAATCAAAATTCTAAGTGAACGCAATCAAAAAATATGGCCGTATAATAATGGCCGATAATTCAAACATTCGCAAAGGAACGGAAAACCGATTCCGTTGACCTAGAATCATAAAATTTGGCAAGCAAAAGTCAGAAAACCATACATTTGTTACTGTACATATTTTTAATACAGTTGAACTTATCCAGCGTAAAGGGCCACCCAGACGCCGCGTACATACCTCGTGACGGGAGCTCATGTTACACTAGCTTACCGAAAACAGTTAAAATAGCTACAAATCACGCGAGTACGGTACGGAAACCTCGGTGCGCGAGTTCAACTTGCACTTGGCCGGTATTTTTTTAAACAAAAAGACTGACCAGTGATTGACCATAGTCTCACCTGATGGTATAAGCCTAAGCCCTGACAGAACCTGAGATGAAGCTCGCTGGTTCAGTAATAGCCTATTCACTCTTGTTTTGAAGTCGCCTAGATCGTAATTGTCAGGAAATACAGATGATGGGAGCAAATTCCATTCCTTAGCAGTTTTTACCCATCATAAAACGCAATTTCATGGTTATTGACTGCCAACCATTGATGTGAGGATCCTCACATCAATGGTTTTACCGGCTTGTCCAGGTGCTTGGTGAAACCAAGCATGTCCGCGAGCAGTTCTGCGTCCATGCAGGCACGCTTGTTCGTCTGCCCGCGAAGCATGGAGAACAGCCGCAGCGTCTCGCGCCCCGTCAACTCGCCGAACACCGCGTCGAACTGCGGGCAGTAGCCTGCACCGAATGACAACAATTAAAAAAAATTGCTTGGAGCTAGGAAAGTTAGTAATTTCCTCCGATAAAGTCGTTACAAAGTCCCATATTCACCTATATTCTTATACACAGAGGTAATACTCCTTTTAACGGAGTGACCTCTGACAAAGGCATCACCGCTAGAGACGGTCTCGTCGCCCATCAGCATCTTGAACGTGGTCGACTTGCCGGCACCGTTGACCCCTAGAAGCCCGAACACCTCAGCTTTCGACATCGCTGCCAAAGAAAGGATTCTTTTAAATAAGTATATAGTCGAAGTACAATGATTGTCAAAAAATTGCCTACCGAATGAAACCCGGTTGACTGCCAGATGGTCCCCGTAGTACTTGGACAGTCCCTGCGCCACTAGCTTGTGCCGCACTAGGTCGACCTTGCCGATTTGGTTAGCGCGTCTTATCTCTTCGACTACGTCGGCATCCATCGAGCTCTCATCAAGTGGCGGTGGTTCTTTCTTTGATTTGGTGAATGCCTACATGAAAAGAAAACCGCATCAGCAACATGTTGGCATAAAGCATAGGTAATTATGGGGAAATTGTGAAAGATAAATGTGCCTTACCTTCTGGTAAACTTTGTATTCGATGAACATGAGTATGGCCCACATGACCACGCACGTGACCAGAGAGCAAGTGAGGTAGCGCAATACGCCAGGCGTCTTCCACGCAAAGAACGAGTTCTCATGCTCTGAAATTTCACGCGTCAGCATTAATTTCCATAATAGCACTGCTAGTATATCGTGCGATTAAAAACCTGTAATGAGTATAACAGGAAAACTGCAGTATGTAAACGTTACATGTTAAGTCATGGCAAGCCACACTCATTTGTAATTCAATCAATATGCTGTCTTGTGTGTCCCAAGTTGAGCGCCAGTATAGTAGTAATAGTAGTACCTCGTCACATTGAGGTAAACAATGATGGCGGATCAAATATTACTTCCAAATGAAATACTTATATTCAACCTGTACTACCTCCTTACCGCAGCAAGAAGTGTAGTTTTTCTCGCACATAATCTTCATGGAGCAGTTGCCGACGGACAGCAATGTCGAGAGGTACTCGCACTTCCGCAAGCATGCCCAATGAGTTAAACCTACTTTGTTAAGAAACCTGGAGACAAAATATTTCCTATTTAAACTGATTTATACTAACCAAAAAAATCTGAATAACTATACCTACATATAGCCCATCCCATCACAATAATAATAATCATCATCCTCCTAGCGTTATTCCCGGTTATTCACAATAATAATAATAATAAGTAACAAATCAGCCTTTACACGTCCCACTGCTGGGCAAAGGCCTCTTCTCATGGATGAGAGGAAACTGGGCCAGCGTGTGAACAACTGCCCGGTTCCATGCGGAGAAAATCGAGTAGAAGAGACCTTGTTTGGCCCGACGCTATAATAATCAAACCCGCGTTTAGTACCGGAAAAAACGCGGGTTTTGCGGCGCCGCACCGCAGACATGTGGCCAGGCCCTAACGTACTCACATGATAGATCTAATGACATCATACAGCGGAAAAAACTGCAGTATGTAGTCAAGGGTGCTCGCTACGTCCTCCGTATCCAGCTTCGGAGAAAGAAGCGACTCCACAATTATCGAACCCATTTGACCTAAAACAAAAACTTATTCATTCATTGACCTATTTGATATACCTATTTGTATTATTTGTTTCAATGATGATTATTAGATATGGATTTGAACTAGCCTCAACTAAATGTTATTTACTAGTGGCTATTTAAGCGATATTTTCGATGTTACAGGCGGTAGGAACCATCAACGTAGGGCGGTAGGAGACGCCGATTGCATTATTCTTGAATACGAGTATATGCCAAAATAATATGGGCAACTACACTCACCACAAGTACACTCACCGAATACAATATTGACGAAGAACATGGTGACGAAACCCATTACAGGACCGCGGAACAGTATCGACATCAAATAGTTGAGCGGGAGCATAGTTGCGCCGTACACCATGAGAAGCAAGTACATGCGACCTGGCATTGTAAAAAAAATACTAAAGGGTATAGCCGTGTTTGGATGGCGAAACTGCCTTTGACGAGAAAATAGTTTTCCTTTTGCTCGCATAATTATCTTTATATACGTTGTTATTTCACCAAATATCAGTCCCAAAATCGTCGTGATTTTAGAGATAATAAAAAAAAAAGGAAAATCGTTTTTATTTATAATCTACTAAAGTAGCGGCCCGATTTTTTTTAAATTTGTATATATTATGTAGACAATAGAGGACATTTTATAAAAAAAAATCACCATGAAATTTTATATCTAAGTAAAAAAAAAAGATTTTTAATATTTCAAAAAAAAAATTTTTTTCTTGGAAGTTTGCGACACCTTCCAATATTGTATATTTTATAAACCATTTAATACTCTACCACATATATTTTTTCCAAAAAATATCACTCGGTTCAACAGGTTAAAAAAAGCGAATTTGTATCCTCTCATACATAGGTTTCCCTTTACTAGGTAGGGTAGACACAACACTCCTACAAATCGTTTATTTGTTAGACTCTGACATTATATACATATATATTTAAAAAAATATATATATAATGGAAATAGATTTTGGGTCAGTGAGGGCAGCTACCAGATCCCGTGTAACAGTTTTCTTTAATTTATGGCTTTTTTGTACATTACCGAAAGTTGACCCCAAGGAAGCTTTTGATACTGGATAGTAATGGAATCGATTGACATAAAAAAATACATGTAAAAAAACATTTTAATTTTCATACAAATTGTAAAGGGAAATTTTTTCTCGATTTATGGCTTTTCTAGCCGGAAATTTCTGTTTGGTCCTGTACAAGCTTTTGATCCTGGACAGGAACGGGATCGATTGGCATCAAAAAAAGTTTGTCAAAAATGACCATTTCCTCGCACCCTGTATGTTTTTTCCAAAATCTGTACACGCCAATCTTCATTAATATGAAATTGAAGGAAGGTCTCCTAAGACCATTTTCGCCTAGCAACACGGGATCTGGTAGCTGCCCTCACTGACCCAAAATTTATTTCCATTATACATATATACAGAGTGTTTTTTTTTAAATGGGACAGTATGGGGAAATCCGAATCTAAAGGAGATAGAGGAAAAGTGTCCAAGGAGACATTAGGTGTTTTTTTTATGTAAACAAATTTGGCTCATTAAAATTTTTGGTCAAGCGTGAGTTGTTCTTAAAAAATTATAAAGTTGGTCAATTTTTTTTGACGCGGGTCGGCTCTGTTTCATGTAAGGATTATTTCATTGTATGGAAAGAAAAAAATCTGAATAGCAGAAGTTGGTCAAATTTAATGAAAACGAATCTTCATACAATTGCAGTATTCGCCTTTTAATATTGTTACAAGTGCGGCGTGTAAAAAAATATTTAAAATTATTTCATTTTTAAATTTCGATAATCGATAAGAGCTCCAGATGATTCAAGAGAAGAACATTTTTTTAATCTTCGTAAACATCATGGCACGCGATAGTCTTGAAATTATAAAAAAAAAGAATTCAAATTTGATTTTGATATTTTTCTTATTATACGGGTTACCTTAAGGGTCGAATTTATGAATCCCGATACAACTCCGTACAAGAATTAAAAGATGCTGTTTACAACAGTTTAAACACAATTCACCATAAGTCTCTGTTAAATGCAACTAGAAGTGTCTTGAAGCGTGCTCGTACCTGCATAAGACAAGACGGCGGCCACATCGAACATTTACTCAAGTAATAAACCAACTGTATGAAGATTAGTTTTCATTAAATTTGACCAACTTCTGCTGTTCAGATTTTTTTCTTTCCATACAATGAAATAATCCTTACATGAAACAGAGTCGACCCGCGTCAAAAAAAATTGACCAACTTTATAATTTTTTAAGAACAACTCACGCTTGACCAAAAATTTTTACGAGCCAAATTTGTTTACAAAAAAAAACACCTAATGTCTCCTTGGACACTTTTCCTCTATCTCCTTTAGATTCGGATTTCCCCATACTGTCCCATTTAAAAAAAACACTCCGTATATATCGTCGGGTGACAAGCAAAACTCATTAAGTAACAAATACCTACTTAAATCGAAGGTCGTATCTCGATATCGACTACGTACCGAGATACGAGGTTTTGAAGAGCAGTGACAGTTTTGGTAGTGACTTTTGCTTGTCACCCGACGATATATATATATATTTTTTTATAGATATATGTATATAATGTCAGAGTCTAACAAATAAACGATTTGTATTTGTCTTAACAGCAAAGATTTATAGGACTTTAATATTATATTTCCAATGACTTAGTACATAAAGAGTGTTGTGTCTACCCCACCTAGTAAAGGGAAACCTATGTATGAGAGGTTACAGATTCGCTTTTTTTAACCTGTCGATCCGAGTGATATTTTTTGGAAAAAATATATGTGCTAGAGTATTAAATGGTTTATAAAATATCCAATATTGGAAGGTGTCGCCACCTATGGTTTAAGAATTTATTTCTCCAAAAGAATACAATTCACTTATCTAGAGAAATACAAATAACATGCCTTTAAGTCTTATTTAACAATGTGTACGAATGCAAAGAATACATTTAAAATAGTCTTAATATTATATAGTAGTACTTATATTTATCACCGCAATATGCACAACCAAGTGGGTAGAATACAAACAAAAGTAAGTTAGTAGGTATTTCTATTGTCCATCCCATAGTAACTGATTAGCCGGTAGGCCGAGCGCTGCAGTTAGTTGTAAGTCTTTATTACGTTTCGTTTTCAATCGCTATGATGATAGCCACTGTGAAAGCAATGTGATACTATTTTATTTTTTGAGTTATGACATAACTATTAGTATGTTTAAGTTTTTGTTTTTATCTTATCTTATTTTTATTTTTTTTCTAATTTATATTGTTTTATTTATCTACTTTCATAACCGTACTACAAGGCCTTCGTATCTATTATTAAGTTGTCATAGCTGATTCTAATACCCCTCCCCCTCCCACCCACCCCCCTCCCTACAATGCGAAATTCAAATGCAACCCCCTATTTTCCTTTTTTTTTAATTATCTCAAAAATCACGACGATTTTGGGGCTGATATTTGGTAAAATAACAACGTATATAAAGATAATTATCCGAGCAAAAGAAAAACCATTTTCTCGTCAAAGGCAGTTTCGCCATCCAAACACGGCTATACCCTTTAATCTTACAGCAACACTAGGTACTTTATGCAGCATTCCTGCCCGGCTGGCACACTCATCGGACATATACCTATTTACGTCCGGACGTAAATATAACTTTACGATTGTGCCCATTTTTACGTTACTTAGCTAACATGGTAATCTCGCATCATATACTTATTCATCCCATACCGTAAAATATAGGTACGTAGCAAAATTATTACATTAATTTCATTCGTTCAATAGTAGTCTATGGTTAGAAGCCCATTATAATTCTACATAAATAAAAAGTAATGATAAGCACTGCACAGTTTACTAAACAGTTGTGCTCCTGTATAAAGTTGTGTTATAATAGTTTTTAGGGTTCCGTTTACTAAGACTCCGCTGTCCGTCTGTCTGTCTGTCTGTCCGTCTGTCACCAGGCTGTATCTCATGAACCGTGATAGTTAGACAGTTGAAATTTTCACAGATGATGTATTTCTGTTGCCGCTATAACAACAAATACTAAAAAACAGAATAAAATAAATATTTAAGGGGGTTCCCATACAATGATTTTTTTGCCGTTTTTATAGATAATGGTATGGAACCCTTCGTGCGCGTGTCCCCAGTTATGTATGCTCTAAGGATTTCAGTAATTTCTAGACTCTTCCGCGTATCCGCGTTCCGTAGGATAGGATTTATATTTTTGACCGACTACGGCAGATCCGAGTGGAAGCGATATGTTTTTAGCAGTCTATGTTTGTATTTACGTGTGTTACGATACTGAACCGATTTTGATAAATGAGGTGTCAATAGTTTCTAAATTATGTTCCGGGTGACATAGGCTACGTTTTATCCAAAGAACAAATCATTTTTTTAGGGTTCCACACCTCGAAAGGAAAAAGAGGAACCCTTATACGCACCTCGAAAGGAAAAAGCGGAACTTTGTTGTCCGTCCGTCCGTCCGTCTGTAAAGACCCTTTTTCTCAGGAACGCGTCCAGGTATCAAACTGAAATTTATATTAAATACTCAGGTCTACTGTCCCTTGGAGCTGTGAAAAAATCAAACTTCTAAGCCAACGCAATCAAAAGATACAGCCGTTTATGCCGCAAATTTTCGAAACTCGCAACGGAATCAAAACCTACCGGGTACTTCCCGTGAACTCAGAATCTTGAAATTTGGTACGAAGCAACGTCTTATAGCACAGATAAAGGAAAAATTGTGAAAACCGTAAATTTTTAGTTACATCACTGAACATTTAATATCCAGTATAAACTGACACGTACTAAGTATGTGAATACATACTTAGTGAGTGTCAGTTTATAATATATTGTACGGGGTGGTCCGGAACCCTCGGTGCGCGAGTCTGACTCGCACTTGACCGGTTTTTTTCAGTTACATTTCCGCAATTGGGGTACAGTTTTTTGAACTGTTTATGCTTGTGTGAGAAGTATTCTGTGATCAACACAGTCGTATGCCTTGGAAAGGTTACAGAATATTATCTCCACAGTAGTAATACTCATCTGTCAGCAAATAGATCACAGCTGTATTGGTGTACTTATTTCTCCTTAAACCATGCTGGTGTGGATTGGCAGCGACTTAAAAACTATTTCAATACTTTCTAGTCTATCGAAAATCTTGGAAAAATAGTGTCGTGCATACACTAGAAAGGTATAGAGGCTCTCTTCTAAACTTCAGTTTTTAGGGTTCCGTGCCAAATGGTTAAAAAAGGAACCCTTATGGATTCGTCATGTCTGTCTGTC
Source organism: Epinotia brunnichana (assembly GCA_963854355.1). NCBI lineage: Eukaryota > Metazoa > Arthropoda > Insecta > Lepidoptera > Tortricidae > Epinotia > Epinotia brunnichana. The sequence goes on along the minus strand of OY977942.1, from coordinate 18,651,363 downwards.
CGTCTGTCCGTCCGTACTAACCTAACTCACAGTATTACAATATATTCCCTACAGTAGTGAAACGCATTTAATGTCGGGCGACGCCGCTACTCGTGTAAGTACTTATACGCTGTCACGCGCGGATGTGCCAAGGTTGTCACAAAATGGAAAATAAAATAAACGTTATTATTATGCAATTATTTATTTGCATGTGTTGCCACAGCCAGATATTTGTGTGAGATTTTGTTTTTAGATGTTTTGAGTTTTCTATTATTAAGGTGGTTCGATTGCCATACAAAACGTTATTTGACATTCGCAGGCTAACGGCGTGATATTTTGAGAAACTTATGTAACAAACTTTCATAAATTGGCTTCCTATTTGCGCCAAATTCCCCCTTTCCTTGAATAAACATGTATAAACTAGATTAATTTGAGAAATTGGTTTGGGACGTAATATTTTGGGAAAACTATTTTTCTCAAATTAATCTAGTTTATACAAGTTTATTCTACGAAAGGGGGAATTTGGCGCAAATGGGAAGTCAATTGATGAAAGTTTGTTACATACGTTTCTTAAAATATCACGCCGTTAGCCTGTGAATGTCAAATAACGCTTTGTATGGCAATCGAACCACCTTAAATACAACTATGTAATTTATTCGCATGCGTATGAACAATCTGAGCATAAATATTTATGGGCATAAGCAGGCCGTGACTTTAATTCTATTTTGCCTAGTAGGTACGTATGTGCAAACCTCACTAAAGTTCCGAGATCGCGCTTAAGATGCTGTTACATATAAAAATTCCATTGGGACTTATTAGTAAATCATTTTTTGTGAACAAATACGTAACTCGCTATAAGTAATATTAATGACTCTATAGGCTGTAGGTATAATGAAAAAAAAAACAAAAAGCGCCGTACCCGGAGCGCGATCCAAACTATAAAAAAATACGGTTTTCACGGCAATTCAACGCTATGCCATCGCAATTTCATTATCGAACCGAGATAGGTACTTACTAGACTATAATAATAATATTTCCAACATAGGTTGCAGTTAGGTACCTACGTAATTAACGAAATTAAGTTTACTAACTTAGGTAACTCTCACCGCGGGGTAATCTATGAAATCTTAAATCCTTATTTAATGTTGTTGTTGAGGTACATCCGTACACGGAACAGGTACGCACCATTGTAAATATTGTAATACTGTGATTGTACTTAATAAAATCATTCGCTGCCACCGCTCACTCAACTCAAAAACATGTAGGTGCCTGGCTTGAAAGTTAGAGAACGCAAACTGAGTGAGTTCGCGGCGGCGGCCCGCGCCGTAATAAGACTTCAGTAACAACTTGGTAATAAGATGTATTCTGTGAACCGCATTAAGATTTTCACACATAAATAAAAAAAAAACAATAAATTTTGGGGGTTTCCCATACTTGGTACTGAAACTCAAAAAAAATTATTTCATCAAACCCTTACGTGTGGGGTATCTAATCTATGGATAGGTCTTCAAAAATTATATGGAAGTGGTAAAATGTGTATCCCCACCCTGTAACTTCTAAAATAACAGAATGATAAAACTAAAAATTTGTACATTACCATGCAAACTTCCACCAAAAATTGGTTTGAACGAGATCTAGTATTTTTTAATACGTCATAAATCGTAAACCGCAATTTATTTTACGGAACCCTTCATGGGCGAGTCCGACTCGCGCTTGGCCGCTTTTTTGCATAACATTCTCCTAAGCACCTACCTACTTCCACAGGGTAGCTGAGACCCGTGACATGGAACGCTATGAGAGAGATAACGATCGTCATGCAGATGATGAGGAACCACGCCCAGTCGAACACGGCGGCGCTGCCCCACATTATGATGGGATGGATCCCGGCTGCCCTCTGCAGGAGTTTAGCTCGTACAACACGTTCCTGTTAATGAATAAAATGTCAAATCCTGATAATTAATAAAATAAAATTTCAACTCCTTTACATAGAGTGCTCCGACCTTGATGTATAACATAACGAATATTGCGCTCGCGAAACCAAGGCTGCTTCCTATTCCAGATGCGAGCTGCATCGAAACATGATTGACATAGGTCTGCATGTCGCCCTGAAACCGAATAGTTTAACTTTCCCATAATTGCAAATCCAAAACAAATTATTGCAATTTAGTATTTTAAGGCCTCATTGAGATCAACACAACGAATCCATCATTTTACAACAAAAGTTGGCTATTACAATCATAAACGTATTATGCACTATTAGGAAGACATCTAATTTTGTAGAGCTCTGTAGATTGTGACAAAAAGAAAAACACGATAGAACGATTTGGTTACCTCTTGGTCCCGATAATTTACTTTAAGCGGGTAGTTGAACACACTGAGGGTGGCTTCGGGGATCCGGGACTTGAGTAGTGCCTGGTGGATGGCATTCAGGGATATGGCCACGTCGTGATAGCCGAAGTTGCTGAACCAGGCCGTGGCTGAGTTATCGTCAAAAGTAGCCCCGATTAACAATCGCTTTCGCAGAAGCCCCATCATTAAAGGTGGCTCAGTCTGTAACGTTGCAAATATGTATGTATGAAATTCATTCAGTAATATCAGAATGGATGCGATTAGTGTTGTAAGTAAGAACTCGGCCAAACGTTAAAGACTTGAGCCGTCAGGACTAACGCGAGTCTTCTCAGTACTACCACAGTATAAAGAACTACAACCAGTAGGCAAGCTTCATTCATCTACGAATTTACGCTCCCACTTAGCGTAACCGCTCAAGAGTCAGGGTTGTCAAAAATATGTTTGGAGAGATATTAATTTATTTATAATTACTTGATTCATTTTCAATCATTTCATAAGTAGGTACCTTATTGACTCAGATCTTTGAATAGAAATATATAAGTTTAGAAAAGGCGGCTATTTTTTTTTCGTTTTCAAAATCGTTATTGGTTTCGAGGGGCTTTTTAATAAGAATCCAATATTGGATTTTCAAAAAGTTTATTTAATATACAGCTTAATAATATAAAAATAATATAAATTTATTTAATAAACAGAGTATATAAACATGGGTACATTAACTGGGTCTCACAAAACTGTCGGAACAGTTTGTCTGTGTGATTATAAACATCATAGCACAGAGTTAATAATGAATTAAGTAGGTACTAATTTATAAATAGGTTTAGGTTAAACACATGTTACATACAATTGCATACAGTTACTTATACCTTTTGTGTTATGATACTTAAATAATGTCGTTTTAATTTTCTTTTAAAGTCGTTTTTTATTCTTTCACGGCTGATAGTTTCTGGTAAACTGTTCAGAAGATAAGGGATACGTTTTTTTAAGGTTCTGTCGCCATAATAGTTTTTAACATTGATAGGTTAGCTAATATTATTAGCTAAAGTGATATCTCAACTAGAGTCGCTTAAAAGGTACAGTCCTTATAAACCGTTTCAATGAAGCTCACGGGCGGCATTTGGAGTCGGACGTATGTACCGTCGACTACCACGACTTGCACTTGAAGTGATAGTTCCATAAACCTATCAATCAATTTGTCACAACAACCGCCTTCAAATGGAATTAATTGAATGTTGACTGTCTCTTTCCATCTTATAACTGCGTCTCCCGGTTGTTCTGACACATTGCTATGTAGGTACATAGCGGCCGGAGGGTCCGCGGGGTCTCTTAATATGAATTCAAGCCTGGATTGTAAAAAAGTTGCCGCCATCTTGAAATTTTTTGAAGAATATCAAGATGGCGGCAATTCAATTTGAACGAAATGGGACTATATTTAAAGAACTTCGATTTATATTAAAAGACCTCCAGCCCTCAGATATCAATTTGAAACACAATTTAAGTGACATCATAAAAAAACACCTAAACCTTACCGATATTTAAAGTCGGTTTTATAATAAGTCAAACTTGACACCCCTTTAGAATAGTTAGCGCAAACTCAATGAGTTTGCGCTAAACTTCCTCGTCTCCCGCTTCCCCGCGTTCCCCCCTTTCGTAAACCCGCGTGGCCCTGAGCTTGCAGACTGTATGTAGAGTTAGACTGTGGTACTACATAACGCTAGCACAGTAAAACAAATCCGTACAACTTCTGATACGACGCACTCACATAAACACGCGTCGATACAGTAATCTTAAGGCCGCTATGTACCTACATAGCAATGTGTCAGAACAACCGGGAGACGCAGTTATAAGATGGAAAGAGACAGCAAACATTCAATTCATTCCATTTGAAGGCGGTTGTTGTGACAAATTGATTGATAGGTTTATGGAACTATCACTTCAAGTGCAAGTCGTGGTAGTCGACGGTACATACGTCCGACTCCAAATGCCGCCCGTGAGCTTCATTGAAACGGTTTTAAAAGGACTGTACCTTTTAAGTGACTCTAGTTGAAATATCACTATAGCTAATAATATTAGCTAACCTATCAAGGTTAAAAACTAATATGGCGACAGAACCTAAAAAAACGTATCCCTTATCATCTGAACAGTTTACCAGAAACTATCAGCCGTGAAAGAATAAAAAGTGGCCAAGTGCGAGTCGGACTCGCACATGAAGGGTTCCGTGAAATAAATTGCGGTTTACGATTTATGACGTATTAAAAAAAAACTACTTATTAGATCTCGTTCAAACCAATTTTCGATGGAAGTTTACATGGTAATGTACATCATATATTTTTTTTAGTTTTATCATTCTCTTATTTTAGAAGTTACAGGGGGGGGACACACATTTTACCACTTTGGAAGTGTCTCTCGCGCAAACTATTCAGTTTAGAAAAAAATGATGTTGGAAACCTCAATATCATTTTTGAAGACCTATCCATAGATGGGTTCCACGTATGGGTTTGATGAAAAAAAAATTTTTGAGTTTCAGTTCTGAGTATGGGGACCCCTAAAACCTAATGTTTTTTTTTCGATTTTTGTGTGAAAATCTTAATGCGGTTCACAGAATACATCTACTTACCAAGTTTCAACAGTATAGCTCTTATAGTTTCGGAAAAAAGTGGCTGTGACATACGGACGGACAGACAGACAGACGGACGGACATGACGAATCTATAAGGGTTCCGTTTTTTGCCATTTGGCTACGGAACCCTAAAAACGACTTTGAAAGAAAATTAAAACGACATTATTTAAGTATGTTATATGTAAAGTACACAAAAGGCATAAGTATGCAATTGTATGTAACATGTGTTTAACCTAAACCTATTTATAAATTAGTACCTAATTAATTCATTATTAACTCTGTACTATGATGTTTATAATCACACAGACAAACTGTTCCGACAGTTTTGTGAGACCCAGTTAATGTACCCATGTTTATATACTCTGTTTATTAAATAAATTAAATAATAATAATAATCAATCAATTTGCTACAACAACTGCCTTCAAAGGGAAGTAATTGAATGTTTACTGTCTCTTATATTTGTTTACCGTGACGTGACGCTACGACGGCTACCGGCTTGAGTCTTGAAGGTACGGCCGAGCGCTAAATCAAAACACTAGATGCGATTAATATTGTGATCATTATGCGGTGCGAAAACCATATTAAATTATAGTTACCCTGTTCAGATAGTAGTCGTTGATGGGTTGATTGTCCACAACCGTTATTTTCATCATTTTAATATTACTTGATATGAACATTTGCTCGTAAGCGGTCTTGGCGTCTGCTCCGTGCGAACCCAACGAGGTACCATTGTACAATAGCAATGTTTCTGTCTCCATAAAGCTGAGAATGTCAACAATCGTGTCTATAATTTTTTATACTTAACTAACTTAAGGAACGCGGGATGTACCGCGCGATCTCGCCAACTATTGCCTAAACCTTCCAGGTTTTAAATAGTGGCTTTATGTGTAACACAGTAACTATGTAAAAATAATTGTATTAAATAAAAAAAAATTAAAAAGTGTAATTGCCAAAATCGTCTCCCTCAACTCAACTTCCCAAAAAATAATTTTCCAAATCTTAAAAATGTATAAACTTGAAAACCGAAACTTGACAGTTTTTGCGGTCGAAATATTGTTTTTTCTAATTTCGTTGAATACCTACTCTGCACGAGTATCACAGGGCGGCCCGCGAGCTGTGTCGCGGCGAGATAGACTATCCATCATTCTCTAATTAAAATGCTAAGAGAGAGACCGATAGTATGTGTTTCCGCGACACAGCTTACGGGCCGTCTTGTGATGGCCGTGCCGGATAAACGCGTCATGGCATACCCAGTGGCAAGCGTCAGCGCCCTCCGCACAAATTTGGATTTGTACGCCATGGCCCACTGCAGGATTCCGAGCGTGACGTTGATCATAAGCAGCGACACCAGCACCTGCATCAGCAGTAGCCTCCACGATCGCGACCACACCAGCCACAGCTTTAGCCAGACGGCCAGGACATGCTGCTTCCACGGAATTTCTATATTACAAACCAAAAATAATTTACTTTAAAAACAAAGTTTAAACCGACTTCAATAGGGAACATTACTGCAATGTTCTTCCGCCAGAGGCAGCACTACCACTAATAGTAAACCAGTATAGAAATATAGGGATTCACGCACACATGCACAATTGATTGTCAAATGAGTGACAAGGATGCTTGCATAGACAATAACGCAAGTGGGAACGAGATACAATGTCAACGCTGCTAGTCTTCGTAGGTACCTACGAAGAGTTTTGCGTAATGTTCTCTATTCAGTACTTCGCTAAACCACATAGGTACATGAAAATTTCCACGTTTCCTTTCCAATTTACCACATGAACTGATTTCCGAGTGCAAATGCGTTGATTATTACAGAGAAAAACCCAAGTCGCTATATGTGGGCTGATAATATTTGAAGAGTTACGTCGAATCCTGAAGGAACTCAGAATTAATACTTCATTAGTTGCTACTTCAACGGAATCATGTCAGAATTACTACGTACTATTACGTAGGTACTTTAATCTTTGAGGAGTTCCGTAAGTCATCTGTGGTCTTCATCATCTGTGCCACTTCACCAAAATTATGTTTTTCGAGGGTAAATACACGAGTTATAATAGACAATACCGAAATCACTACAGACGTGCCTATAAAATTTGAGGATTGCCCTCAATTTCCCTGGGATCCCATCATTAGATCCTGACTTGGTGACAGTGGGACCACCTCAGGAGTATCTTTCGAATAAAAAAAGAATTTTTGAAATCAGTTCACAATTGACATAGAAATCGGTGAAAATACATAAAAAAAATATAATTTACAGTGGAACATATAACCTCCTCCTTTTTTGAAGTCGGTTGATTAAGAGGGAGCCCGTTAAATAATTCAAGGCCAACCTCACGTTTCCGCTACAGAGCCGAAAAACGCTGCGCACACGTAGCGGCGCGTAGCGTAGGTACCTAGCGGTTGGTGTGGGTTTCATAAGCATACCATATCGTCATAGTGTTTCGTTGCCTAATGGGTATTGCAAGAATTTCACCGTAGGTATAGTTATAAGATCTTGGTTGACTTTCATGAAGATGTATACCTACCCTCGACAAACTTTACCCACAAGGGTGGGTTCCTTTTTCGGCATGGGGTAAAAATATAGAACCAATTTTAGGAAAAGTCTATTACGTTCCGTTGTTTTCTTCGCGCTATAGTTATCCTCTGTTTCGTTTTCGACACCGGAATCAGATGTAGATGTAGATGTGTGCATGTCTTTAGACACCGTAAAATTGGGCGACAGATCAGAGCCGACCCTGTAATGTTCAAATAAATTATCCAAGAATAACATGCATAACAATGCTATTTAGCACGCAATAATCTATTTGTGCAACAAGAGAGGAAAGGTGTTTTTTGCTGCCAGTGCTGATTTTGAGTCCCGAGGAAGCGAAAGGTTCTAAAATTGAATCACGAGCGTAGCGAGAGATGATAATTGCATTTGACTTGAGACTTTGCTCTCAAGTGACACATACAACGTTTGACAGACTGCTGCAGTAAGAACATATTCACATAAATAAATATATCATGTTTTTGCGAATGCGTATTCGTTTCGTAATTATTCAGGAAGAAAACTTAATTCGGCGTTCATTACTATCTTAGCTTGTTTTAACTCCTCAGCGCCATAGGTACCACCTGATGCAATTCCCGAACGCGGCGGGCTTTAATAAATTAGCGCGTTGTTAAATTATTTTAAGTAGATTTTATTTAATGTCCGACCGAAGGTTCGGTTTCGGTTCCGGCCAGTTTCGGCCAAAAAATCATGTTTCGCCCGTAGTATCGGATTCGGCCAAAAAACGGCCGAACCTTTCGGCCGGGCCGAAACTTACGAAATGTTACTTCGAGTCGCGTTTGGGTAACTTCGGGTACGCTCGTGCCGACCGGCAATATAACGTAGCTTGCCGGCCAACGGCTCAGTGAAGTGACGCTTTATGTGCTTGTTCCCGGAATTATCGTAACTTGCAGTAAACCTTGTTTTATCTTATACAACCTTCACGAGTTTCAGGTGTTACATTGTTAATATGTACACAAGCGGTTTTATGTAATTTTTTCAACGATTTTAACAAGTCTACAAAAGGTTCGGTTTCGGTTTCGGCCGAAACTAGAGCCAAAGCCGAACCTTCGGTTTCGGTTTCGGCAAAAAACCGTGTTTCGGTCGGACACTAATTTTATTATACTTATTCTTCATTCTTGCGCTACAGATATTAGTGTTAAATATAATAACAACTAGAAAATATAGTGAAAACAGTGACGGAGGCAGTATTTTAATAACAGTGCCTTAAGCCTCTGCTAGACGGTTGCCAACACGCCACTCCGACCGAGCGACCTTGGTCGGCACCGACCGCTGTAGTATGAAATTTTGCTGCAAACAACTGTCTACGGTCGGTGCGGACCAAGGTCGCCCGGTCAGAGGGGCGTGTTGGCGACCGTCTAGCAGGGGCTTTAGTTCGGATGTTCACACGATACTATGTACCTACCTACTTACGTCATAAAAACGTCTTCAAGCGTAGGAGCTCTCATGCCATAGTTTTCGTATTTGATGGTGTCTATGTTCGCCTCCAAATCGCTCAGCATGTTTTCAAATAGATGCAACAGGTCTTTGGGTAAAGCGTACGTTACTTCAGTACCTACAATAGGCAAGATGATATATTTTAATTTTTGCTTTCATTTGAAACAATTGCATGTAGAATAGACCACAAGTGCAGGGACTGCATAACCGAAAAATACCGGTATTCTATTTTAACGGTATGACGTCATATCGGTTGTCAAATAGCGGTTTCGGTAGCGGCACCTTTATATTTCGCTACCTATCGAAATATAAAGGTATCTTTATTTTTTCCGGTACCGTAACCGCTTTTTAAAGGAACCGATATATCGACTTTGACCTGGCGTTGTTGCCAAACCACCGGCAAAGGCACTGCCTATTTGTCTTTTTGTCTTTAAATGTTTAGTAGCCAATGCTTCCTCTGTAGAGTGCCAGCTCGCTTACTTTTCTCGATAACCTTTATAATACCGGTATTATAAAGGTTTCGGTATCATTTAAAACTGATACCGCTAACCGTTATTTCAAAACGGTTACGGTACCGTTATGTTCGCGCGGCGCGCATACCTTTTACGACATAACGGTACCGTAATGGAATACCGATTTCATACCGGTATAACCGTAACAGAAATCAGTCCCTGCACGAGTGTATTAAAAAAACCTGTCAAGTGCGAGTCTGTTTCGCGCACCAAGGTTGCCGTACAAACTTTCACCACGCTTTATTAAGAAAAAAACTTAGCAATACCATAGCAATAGGGATTGTTAGAGTCCTATTACCAGTATGCCGACTCACACACAGACGCAGGAGTGATCATCCGAAACATGAACAATCGCAGGTCGATAGTTGAGGATCAGTCTCTGACAGTCCCAGCACACTCCCACTAATGAAAGCGCTGTAGGATGCACTTTCCTTCTTGTAGTTTCTACGTCGAACAAGCGTTAGCGTGATCTATCTTACAGGCAGCAACATCTAGCGTGTACCTATAACTGCGTAAAGTCGTGACGTGTGTCTGCGTACGACTGGCGCTACTTTACTAATAAATTGCAATCTGTTATGTTGGTTTCTCAGAGATATTTTTTTATTAAGTGAACCAATTTCGATAATTCTTTTTTGATTTGCTAGAAGGTACTTTCGGAATACTACCATATGCATTTGAAGAAAAAAAAATCAACACAAAAGAATTAAATTACAAACTTAAATATTAAATGTTTTTGAGGAATAAAAAAAAATACAAGAGATTTATCTATCTATTTACTACCGGAAAAGTATAACTATACCTTTAGGTATCGTTATACTTTTCCGGTAATATTTGGGCCAATCTCCGAGCGTCTGAACCGCTGGGTTCTAAAGTCATTGTCGGCTCAAGATTATTTCAGCGGAGGTAAAACATACCGCGGAAACTTAAATCAAATAAACCGTCCAAGTGCGAGTCTGTCTCGCGCGCCGAGGGTTCCGTACAAACTTTCACAACGCTTTATTAAAAAAAAAATGATTTTATCCCTCGACTTAACTATGTAGGTACTTATCCACCCTCGCCGGTGCACGGTGGCTCGGGTGGATATAAATAAAACTCTCGGATGAAATGGCTCATTTATGCACTTGTTGTCTAATCTACTATTTATCAATGTCGATAACTATTACTTACCAGTGAGATAAAGCCTGGTGACAGACAGACGGACGGACGGACGGACAGCGGAGTCTTAGTAATAGGGTCCCGTTTTACTCTTTGAGTACGGAACCCTAAAAATATTACAAATTTATCGCCAAGATTTTTTTTCATCAATGTCGATAACTATTACTTACATGAAAAAAAATCTTGGCGATAAATTTATAATATTTTTAGGGTTCCGTACTCAAAGAGTAAAACGGGACCCTATTACTAAGACTCCGCTGTCCGTCCGTCCGTCCGTCCGTCCGTCTGTCTGTCACCAGGCTGTATCTCACTGATACCGTGACAGTTCCAGCTGAAATTTTCACAGATGGTGTATTTCTGTTGCCGCTATAACAACAAATACTAAAAACACAGAATAAAATAGTTTTTTTATAGATAATGGTACGGAACCCTTCGTGCGCGAGTCCGACTCGCACTTGGCCGTTTTTTTTTATTCAGCTTACTCAAACAATACATTGTTTTACGACACAATCAAGTTAATACTATAGTATTTTATCTCATCTAAAATCTCACACTTAATGAAGTATTAATAAAATTATCGAAATTTGGCCAAAAAAGCCATTCCCGAAAAGTGTTGCATCTCTTAACTAATTAGTAATTAGTTAACATTTTCTGACAAAGTTGTTTGATAGATGCTTTCATATAGGTAAGTAAACGTAGTACGACGTTCGTGACATTTCCATTAAAATTTGCGTTATAAGTGGTAAGTTACGGGATTGTTTTATTTGTGTTATTTATTTCATCGAAGCCTTCATCGTAATTAAGCAAAAAAGATGTCAATTTTTGAAGTAACTATACAAACCAATGGTTATTTACTCCTATCACAAAATGGATAACATTTCACGAGCTGTATGTGCCTACTGATTTGGACTTCAAAGAAGAAGTTGAACCTGTTTCTATTTAATTTTATATAAATCTACAACGACCTCTCAACTTAAGATTTTTTTTCATATTTAATTTGAAAAAACCGTTTCTTTCTTCTATTTTACAACTATCGATACTGATAAGAAAATGTTTCTAACACTAGCTAGATTGCGACAGCCCTTTGTTTTGGCATAGAAATTCCGATCTCCGATCATTACAATTCGTGTTTGTTCTGTATACCTTTTTACATAGAAAACTCGAACTTTTACCTCGGTCTTCCTTAATATTTGTTCCGGGTATATGTTCCCTAATGATGTTCGTACAGGCCTCCGCCTCGAAGCCCTCTTTCTTAACGACAACCAGGGTGTAGCTGACTCCGTAGTGACTTTTGAGGAAATATGGTGAACCGACACATCGCAGCCTTCCGCCGGCCATTATGGCGATTCTGTCCCCGAGCACGTCGGCCTCCTCCATAAAATGAGTTGTGACGATCATTGTACGGCCTGTGGAAGGATTAATTATTACCTATCTTTACAAAAGGAGCAGCAAGGAATAATTGAGCGGCGTCTGTTTATACAACTGCGTAGAAAAGCGTTTCTAGCTAAGAGGGATCTGATAAGTTCTAAAACTGAGATAATCCGAAATAAAGGTCCAAACTAAATATATTTATATACTATCCTCGAGTAAAATACACTTGACACGTCACTCACACACTTACTTCGTCGCCTCAAAATAGTTACCTATTTGTTATACAAGGGTGCAACCACAGAACAAGTAAATACTATAGAAACGGTAGTGGGCGGGGTGCATGTAGCCGATGTTATGAGTGAACACTCATAACACTGTCAAACGCAGTCAAAACGCAGATCAGTTGTCTGTTGACCGTGGGTGACGATTACTGCCGTATTAAAAATAAAAACATGCCGCGTTCTGCAATTTAGTCGTGCCGACAGGCAAGCCAGGACCCAAAGGTTCCTCCGGGTGCGATTTTCTATCACCAGTAAGTACTAAAATAACAGTTTTTTGAATGATTACGCAATCGATTATGAAATTCGCCATTGCTTTGCATTGCTTGCTAGCCAAAGCCGCAGATTAGGGACTACCGTAATGTGACAGCAATGTATCGCATTATTCGCGTTTGACATTTTAACGGGGCGATTGTCAGTATGACTAGAGTGGTACCATGCTTAGTGTATGAACTTATCGATAAACTCACTAATTTAAAATTTACAACGACAAAAATTATCTAATAATATAAATATTCTTATTCTTCTTCTTCGTGTCAAGGGATCCAATAATTTAAACTATACTTTATTTTGCCAATATTTTGCCACCTCTATATATTATAGTATTTTATGCAACTGTTGTATAAGAAGGGTCTTAAAAGGCGAGTGGCGTGGGTTGCGATGCGAGCCTTGGCGAGCAATTAAAGACGCCACGAGCGTTTTTAGACACTCGTGTGATCCTATTAAAACACTCGTGTGATCCTATTATGAAACTCGCTCACGCTCGTTTCATAAAACCACACTCGTATTTTAAGGCCTCTCATTATGTATCAGTAGCATAAACTACTATTGTTATTGAAACAATTGACACGGTACATCAAGGAATTCAAATGTGCAATTTTATTATTATAATGATATGTCATACCTACTCTGTGAGTATCCTTGTAAATATTAAAATTACTTTAATACTTGTACGTATTTTAATTAAAAAGTGTTAGCATGTTTTCGTGAGCTACACGATTTATCTGACAGTTGCTCTCAGCACCATCTCCATTTAGAGCGTTTGCGAACTGCGTGTATGAGGTCGCGGACAAGATCAAAATTTCGTTAATACTTACCCGTGGCCGTGAATAACCCGAAAGATTTAAGCTAACGATACTAGAGCCTAATTAGAGTATATAAAGTTATGTAACATATAGTCCAAAAACTCATAATTAAGGAGATATTAATTATTTGAAACAAATCAAAAGTTAAAAAATCTCCAGTCTAACACACCCTAAAGGCTTGAGCATAACTTGACACTTCTTGTCATGGAACACAAGTCACGGCATTCGCCGTTCGTCGTATGATTTCGGAGCGATTCGTGAAGTGTTATGCTCGCTCTCTGTTCTTCAACTTGAGTTTCTCAACTAAAGAGTTGTTCACAAAGAAGCGGGCAATTAATAAGATTTAATTTGTACTGAAATAGTAATTTAATTAAGACACATAATTAGACCCATGTTGATACAACATTATTTACTCGTACTGTCGTCAAAAATACGTGGTTTAAATCTTTCGGGTTATTCACGGCCACGGTGTATACCAAGAATATAAAATATCGATAATTATGATCTTAGTCTCACCTCTATTTAGTATTCAAAATTTCCAAATAGGTGTATTACCATAGAGTGTCATAGTAACATAAGACCTTTGGTTTTGAACATAATCAAACGTCAACTTCATTTGAACAGGAACTCAATTTTGCAAGCAAAAAGTAAATGTCAATTTCCGTCAAAAGTACGTCACGCTCACACACGTTTAGTTATGCTCTAATGCAAGAAGGAGAGCATGTAGGTATCAATACTTTTCTCATATCATTTCCATATTTTAAAACCCCTTTCGAAATTGTCTCCTATATTGATAAAGAATAGACTTACGTGACTTTTTTGGCATTGTAAATTAGACCGCAAGTAATGCAGTTTTGAGTTACTTTTCGTCCTAAAAATCTGTTGAGATCGTAATGGAATTAAAAGTTTTTACCAATATGAAGCGTTTTGCAGTAGTGTACAAATTCAGTTTTGATTGTGTTAGGCTGGCTACGCAGGATTCCGAAGTAACTAGCTAACACGCCGCTTCCATCTTATTTAAGTATTCCGTCTTATTTAAGTAACCACGAGCTAATGGATTCTAAGGTGTTTTTTTTTTTTTTTTTTTTTTTTTAATATTTGCGGACAATCTTACACACATCAACCTAGTCCCAAACTAAGCAAAGCTTGTACTATGGGTACTAGACAACGATATATATACTTATATAGAGAAATAAATACTTCAATAGATCGAAAAACATCCATGACTCAGGAACAAATATTCGTGCTCATCACACAAATAAATGCCCTTACCGGGATTAGAACCCAGGACCTCTTGCTTCGTAGGCGGGATCACTACCAACTAGGCTAAAGCGGACGTCGGCGGTTGAACCACGAGCGAAGCGAGTGCTTCGAAAATTGAATCCTGAGTGAAGCGAGTGGTTCAAAATTAGAATCCTGAGCGTAGCGAGTGTTGCAACACCCGAGACGTCAAAATAACTGCACCCGTATGTAACACAAATATTTTCACCTCACTAAAGCGAGGAAAATAGTACATGAGAAAATTAAAACTATAAAAGAAAGAAAAAAAATAAAAAAAATTAAAAAAAACATTGTGTGAAAAAAATTTGGATAAATATTGCTTCTCTATGGAAATTATCCCTTTTAATAAAATGGCAACGATAATTTTTCCAAAAAAGGATGAATTTAGTGAGTGGTTATCTCTCACTGATGTATTTCAATAGCGACGCGAAACTTGGCTACATTGGTGGCAACTTCGCCATCAAAACAGCTTAATGCACTTTAGTTATCACAATAAATAGTTTGCCGGAGGGAGAAGGGTCAGTGCCGACTGACTCGGAGTTTCAAGAGGCAGAATCTTTCACGGATGATGTGGATGACGCAGGCACAGACGAGGAGATGGTTCCCACAGAGACTGAGCAACCGGAAGATCAACGCTTTCGATACGAGAAGCAGCGCGATACCGGTTACGTCGTCGTTCCAAATTAAACGTAGATTTTAAGAGGTACTTTTAAAAGATTTTGTAAAAATGGGGAAGGAGTGTTGCGTATGTATGCATGTGTGCGTGGCTGCGCCCACGAATCATTATGTGCTACCAACCAGCGTTCGTTTCACTCGCACCCTTTTAAATTTAACGATAGATATTTAAAAAAGGAGGTCAGCAACATAAAAACTAGTTTGATATATTCACAAGATAGTAGTTACAAAATACAACGTGTAGTGGACTCCTTTTTAAATATCTAATCGTTAAATTTAAATAATCACACACCTACACAATATACACACAGTATGGGGTTCTTCAAAAAAGGAGTGTATAAATTCTTAAAGGGTCGACAACGCGCATGTAGCACCCCTGGAGTTGCAGCGTCCATAGGTGGGCCGTAAGCTTGTTTGCCACCGACGTGGTATAAAAAAAATCACAATTATTTACCGGTTGCGTTAGTGAGCACATTAACGCCCATGCATTGAGTTGACTGACCTATTTTCTCCAACTGCAGTAGCTCCCAAAGTGCGCGCCGCGAGGCCGGGTCCACGCCCGTGGTGGGCTCGTCCATGAAGACCACTCGTGACCTTCCGCTCAACGCTGAGCCGATGGAAAGCCTCCGCTTCTGCCCACCAGACAGTCCGGCTGCCAGGTAATCGCGCTAAAGCAAAACCGCATTTAAACCGGAATCGTTCCGCATACTGACACGTAGAACTATACACGCCCCCAAGCATTGATGCTACTGAATAACATTTTAACCAGTGACACCCATCTCGACGTCTTTTTCACACCAGAGAATCGTTTTCTGGCCGCATCTAGTCACTATCTAGAATCGATTGTCACACCTAGCTCTATCTAATTATTAATACCCAATTACCCATGTGCACGTACCTATTGACTATTGATTGTTAAATATTATTTATCATTGTATTTTGAACCCATTTAATTACTTTAATTTTATTATAAATAAGTACGTAAGGTTTATTCTGTCAGTGCTAATTATTACATTAAATAAATAAATAATAATAATAATAAATAAATTGTTGTTATATTTTTAAAGGGTTGTCTGAATTTGTAGTTAAGTATTTAACCGGAATAGTATTGTAAATTTTCAACTGTAACCTACTTAAGCTAACCTAAGTTGGCCACCTATCGCACCGTCTGCCATATAGGTACAGTCGGGGAATGAAAAGGTTGATCATGAATCATGATCAATATTCCTTACATTTCCTTTGATTTAAATACTTAGTCCAGCGTAAACGAACGAATTATAAGTTATAAGATTACCTTATGACTCAATCCTAACTTCGTAATCAACGTATCGATATCATCTAGCAGTTCTTGACCAGTGAGACCCTTGAGTCGGCCGTAGAACTCAAAGTGTTCCCTGACGGTGAGTTCGTTGAACAGCACACTGTTCTGCGGACAGAAGCCGATGTTGGCGCGCGCCGCCTGCGTGTGAAGAGTGATGTCGTAGCCCGCCAACCACACTGATCCGCTTGTTATTTCTGTATTGCCTGAAACAAGGCAATTATACTTTTTTCGATTATCAACATCTTTTTTCATTGTTGTAACGATTGGTTACGATTTTCTGATCAAAGCAAGATAAAAGTCATCAAGTTGGAATTAAATTAGGAAAGTGCAGCAATCCGCTAAGTCGAGCAAATTCAACAAACAAAGGCACGGCTGGACTATCCTACTATCGAAGTCATTTCGACATGTCTTACCCCCCTGTAACCATGCTGTGGATCAAGCTAGAAGCCTGATGTTTCAGTAACCAGGAGGGTATTATGCAAATAGATATATATGTCCACTACATTCAGTTTGAACTTATAAATTAAGAAATATTGCATGTCAAAGTTCATTAGTTTCGTCACTATATCAGTCACTCACTTTCTATACAAACTCTAAGGTAATTTTAGCAATCAAAGCGAAGCTGTAAAATTGGAACGCTATTATGTTGAGTCTATAAAACAAAGCAAAAATTACCTATAAATAAAAAACATGCAGTTTTCTAGACAGGTATACACACTGCGTAAGGGGTGCATTGAAAGTATCGCGTGCTTTGAAACGTCGTTCTGACTAGATTAAGAAACAATAAGATCTGATTTTCCAATATATGATTCTTGACTATAATTATGATTGCTTATCTGATTTAATCGATGCATGATTGCTTAACATTTCCTCGATAGAAAAAAAAACCATAGTTGGGTCTATATTTTCTTTTTTAGGGTTCCGTACTCAAAGAGTAAAACGGGACCCTATTACTAAGACTCCGCTGTCCGTCCGTCCGTCCGTCCGTCCGTCCATCCGTCCGTCCGTCCGTCCGTCTGTCTGTCACCAGGTTGTTCTCACTGACACCGTGATAGTTCCAGCTGAAAATTTCACAGATGATGTATTTCTGTTGCCGCTATAACAACTAATACTAAAAACACAGAATAAAATAGTTTTTATAGACCATCGTACGGAACCCTTCGTGCG
This sequence comes from Epinotia brunnichana, assembly GCA_963854355.1. Lineage (NCBI taxonomy): Eukaryota > Metazoa > Arthropoda > Insecta > Lepidoptera > Tortricidae > Epinotia > Epinotia brunnichana. The sequence continues at coordinate 18,633,585 of OY977942.1, read as the reverse complement.
CGAGTCCGACTCGCACTTGGCCGTTTTTTTTTATTCAGCTTACTCAAACAATACATTGTTTTACGACACAATCAAGTTAATACTATAGTATTTTATCTCATCTAAAATCTCACACTTAATGAAGTATTAATAAAATTATCGAAATTTGGCCAAAAAAGCCATTCCCGAAGAGTGTTGCATCTCTTTACTAATTAGTGATTAGTAAAGAGATGACAAAGTTGTTTGATAGATGCTTTCATATAAGTAAGTAATAGGTGCATTTGGTTTTACATTAGGTACATGTGTCGCTTAAATTCAAAATCGGATAAATCCATTCGACCCTATCAGCAAATATCTACCTTGTCACCTTTTCTTAATAGCAAAATCGCATGATTTGACAGATGGATTTACCCGGGTACTCGTAACAACTTTTTCCTGTAGAAGAACTACGTTGCGTTGCGACTTGCGGGACTTGCATTTTTGAGCAAGATAAACAGACGTCGGGGTTTTCGGAGCGGGAATGATTTGAGAAAGAGTAGAGATAAACAGATATGTTAGTCTAAGAAAATATCTTATTATGCCTAATGAATAACTACCTCTCTGTGAGTTGTATACAATCTGTGACAAAGTTTTATTTTAATTTCCGTAAAAGTCTTATAACTTATAAGGTAACAATAAAAATAACTTTAATTAATTACCTGCTGTAAATTGAATAGTTGACACGATTTTCAGAATAAACTATTAATATTTTTTCTATATTTGGGACAGTTAATCTACGGCGTCTTGCTGTAAATATCCATTTCAAGGAGCTAAATGATCTTTCCACGTCGACAGTTGTAATAGACAGTTGTAGTAGGTATTTAAATTTTTTGTAGGAATCAATTGATGCACGAGAAGTTTGAGATTGAATTTCTATTTCTTTGCCTTGTACCAACTCATTTATAATTTTTAGTGTGCTATAGCCAGAATTCTTCTTTAACACCAACTTCAGTTTATCATAAATCTGTTTTCCTTTTACGCTCATGTTTAATTTGGAAACATCTCTATAGGTTTCATGAACTATTTTTAAACTATCGCTGATGGACAGCTTCGCATCCTGTAGTTTTTTAATAGCATTTGGGATAGTCATCAAATGATTTGCTATGAAATTTAAGTCGCTTTTTATATTTGCATTTCCAAACGCTCTTTTTGCCTTTCTAATACTCTGGGCTTCGGTGGGACTGAATGTATTTAGAACACGTTTCACTTCATCGTAATGTTTGCTGTAATACGTTGCAGCTTCTATCCAGGTTCCCCACCGAATAATTGTTGGTCGAGGTGGTAAAGGCACTCCGGGGAGCATTTCTTTAAACTTTTGTATTCTTTTAGGAGATTTCAAAAATGTCTTCTTAACATTTGCGATTAAATCATTCACATCTGGATAAAGTTTTCTTACTAGTTCAGCCACTCTATTTAAACCATGAGCCAAACATGTGACGTGCAAAAGATTGGGAAAAATACATTTTAAATTTCTTTCTGCCTTTAGCATGTAGCCCACACCGTCAGTTAAAAGTAAAAGTACTTTATTGTGATTATTATGGTTAGCACCCCATAATTCATCAAGAGCACTTGTGACCGTATTGGATATTGATACATTGTTCGTGCTGTCTAACCGTTTACTGGATATCAAGTGTTGAGTGCCAATGTGATCATCACGTAATGCTCCCACTATTACGTTAGCTATTTGACGACCATAATCATTCGTGGTTTCGTCAACACTCACATATATATATTCATTTTTTAGCTCGCTCCGTATTTTATTCATTTTTTCATCGTAAGCTTTATTTAAATATTCCCGTCGCAGTTGACATTCCGAAGGAACTTTTGAAGTTTTCCAAATTTACCGGTAACACAATTTTCGATAAAATCTTTAAATATCGGATTGTTTACCTGCGTCCATGGTATATTACAGCCCACAACAAATTTCAAGAGCTCACTATTGAAATCATATTTCATACCTGTATGTTTATTAGATGCGACATGTCGCGTTACACTAGATTTCGTTTGAGCGAAGCTCACATTGCACTTGGTGCAAAATAATAAAGAATCTCGAACCTCTATCTCTGGATTATTTTCTATCCACGAACGCATAAACTCGTAACGAGTTTTTTTTCTCGGAGGCATAAAATATTTGTGTTGACTGATTATTTACAGTTTTTTAAAATACAATTGCATATAAGTTTATCTACTAGACAAGCAAGGGTAACGGTTGACAATAGGTGTCTAATACAATGTCAATCTTGACGCTCGATATCTATGAAGCATTTTCTTATAAATGAATAGACTTAACTGAAGAGGTTGATAATGAATGACCAATATAAAATATGTACATATATGTATGATTAATCTTTATTTATTTTTCAATCAATTATTCATTCGGTAGAAACCTACTAGGGTACGATCTGTTTTTAAGTAAATACCTACTCTTTGGCTAATGTCAAACGTTCCCGCTCCGAAAACCCCGATGTTTGATGATAAATAAGTATACATTGATACGTACAGTACATGATAAGTACATACATGTATAATGTTTTGATGGTATTTGCCTTACACCTAGCCAAGGAAACAACAAAACCCTCAACGGCTTAGGATATACGCGCATTTAGTGCGAGCTGATTATCAACTTTCAATAGAAATAGGCACTTGAATCTTGAAGGGTACTATTTTCGTGAAATGGGTTTTACTATGTAGCCATGCCGCTGGATGTGGGTGGCGCAGGACCGGTCACTTTGGAACTCTTTGGGGGAGGCCTATGTCCAGCAGTGGACGTCTTTCGGCTGATATGATGATGATGATGATGGAGCTAACCTGTTAGCATAGCCATAGTAGAGGATTTCCCAGCGCCATTATGTCCAAGTAAAACAGTTATTTGATCTTCATACATGTCCAGGTTAAAATTGTTGACTGCCACGGTCTTCCCGTAAACTTTTACTAAATTCTGTAAAGCATAATAAATAATTAGTTTAACGTAGTTTAGGGAAAAATAATAACTGGGAAGTATGTAGGTACAGTCGAGTCAGAATATGTGCACTGACAAAGTGATCCAAAATATGTGAACACAACTTTATTGATAAGGCGCGAATCTAGACACGCGGCAGCGTGTCCAGCCATTGTATGTACAGCGACGGTGTAAGGTGAAGACGCGGCGCAGGTGCAGACGTTTTCATACAAAATGCACGTACGCGACGCTCGACGTGAATTAATACCTCCACACAAATTATTAAGGTTTAAAGTTTACAGATTAAATGAGAACTATTGCACTCCACTTAATTCTAAAAACTTTACTAGAGTCTTGGTGAGTTTACCCATTCAAAACCGGTGTCAGAAATAGTCACACTTACAATATTTACAATTAATACACGAAAATTAACATAGAATTGAAATTATTATTAATAATAATAATTATTATTATTATTACACATTAGGGATCGTATTTTCGCGCTCTTGGGAGTTATCGAAGGTACAATTGCCATCACATACATAGGTACACTATAGGTGTTCAAAAATACCGGCACATTCACCCTAATACCTTGAAAATAGAGGTGTGTTCCGATGTTTGTGACGTGCTTGTTTGCTCCGATGTATGTGGTGGCGACTGTACATTAATTTTACTTACGGAACTATCACAGCTCAAGCACCGCGCTTGAACCGCTTCGCTTCCCACCCGCGCCGCGGCCGACCTGCGCCGCGCCCGACCCGCGCCCGACACAGATCATATACCTAATATTCCCCGCCCGACCCACGATCAGATATATTTATTTAATTGTATTTGAAAAAAATACAGAAGAACTGCATTTGTGAAGCGTAAAAATAAATAACTATGGAGCGATGACAATTATAATTTTTTGTGCATAACATAATGTAGACCTACCTACCATAATTTTAACTCCAATTGTGGGCTCGCCTAACACCGTTTCCATTGAGATGTCTGGAGTATCTTTAGGATCGATTGTCAGTTCAGCTGAAATCATATAAGAGAATGACATTGATGAAATACATACGAAGAGCATTTTTTTTTGCTAGCCAGAAAGGGTCTGTGAGTTAGGTAGGTTCAGTCGCCATCACATATATCGGAACACACCTCTATTTTCAAGGCATTAGGGTGCATGTGCCGATATTTTTTAACACCTATAGTGTACCTTTGTTACCTATGTATGTGATGGGGACTGTACTACCTGGTACCCGGTTACAATATCTGTCGAGGTGCACAGGAATGTGGCGCCTAGCGAATGCAATACCAGATACCGAGGGATTGCAGGATCCCGTGCGGTGGTACTGCCATAGGTCATATCTCCCAAAAACTGACTAATCCATATACGATAACCAATTACAGCATTCGATAGGCCGATAAACAAGCTTTGTAATTGCTAAATAATAGACGTGTGTCCGGTACAACCATTTATTGCGAGACTGACATGACGTTCAGAACTACCCTTATTATACACATATACAACACCTCCACCCTTATCTACGAGAAACTGAACTTAATTATTATCAGCGGATAATATAAGATATAGATTTCTAAAACTAACTATCCATACGCAAAACATAATAACATATGCACAATAAAATAAAATAGCTAAACTGAACACAAAACTACTTATTGAAAGTCTTCGATAGGCGATCACCGACTTATTGATATAGGTGCACAAGTGCGAACCGACAAACAGTATCGATAACCTAATCTTAAAAGTAGACCTAGCTACACAATATTTAAATACTAATATATTTCAAACCCATAACGAACAGGAGGCTTACGTACCCTTAATGGGATATTACGGCTCGGAGAAACCACCACCTTTTCGTCCTCACTGACGGCCGGCACATTGAGCGTTACTGGCGAGCGCGCGGGAGCTACCACTTCCTTGCTAGATGACGACCTACTCTCCCTGCTCTCCCCCGAAATCACCCCGGTCCGTTCTGGTTCCTCGCCTCCAGTCCTGGGTAATGTCAAGGATTTGCGCGACTTATGGTTAAGTATACAGTCTGCTATCACTTTAGCACGAAGGGAGACATCACCCCCGTTACGAATGACCCTTTGCCTTAGCTGATCGACGTGCCTATGACTTTCTGTTCCAAAGTTAGACCTCACACAGTAATCGCAATCACCTAATTTTTTAATGATCGTCCCAGGTAGCCATTTATCCGTATATTTATTACCAGAGTATTCACGATACCACACTTGCGAGCCTGGCTGCAACTGGCGATGCGCGCCACCCGCGGCCTGCTCGCTGCGCGCTTGCCGCGCCGCAACTCGTGACTCCCGTTCAGGCCTTAAATTATCTAACCTCATACGAAGCTTACGACCTTGCAATATATTTGCGGGACTATCTCCTGTCGTCGCGTGCTCCGTGTTCCTATAAGCTAATAAAAACCTGCTTAGCGCGACATCTGTATTCAAATTTTATTGCATTGCCTTTTTAATGACCCGTTTGCATGTTTTGACCGCATTTTCGGCGGCGCCATTGGATGCGGGGTGATACGGAGCTGCAAAAATCTGTTCGATGCCATTATGACTAAGGAAATTTTTGAAGTCAGAGCTCGAAAACGGGGGCCCATTATCGCTGACAATTTGTTTTGGGAGACCGAATTTCGCCCAGAGATCCCTTAATACCGGTATCATAGCCTGGGAGGTGGTTCGTGCCATTCGAATCGCTTCTATCCATTTAGAGCAAGAGTCTACTATAACCAAGTACGTTAGTCCGGCTATAGGGCCCAAGAGATCTAAATGCAGCCTAGACCACGGCCTTGACGGCCAGGGCCACGAATGAGGAGCCTGCTTGGGCGGCGCGTCGGCCACGGCAGCGCACACCTCGCACGCACGGCACTCTTGCTCCACGGCTTCATCGATTCCCGGCCACCATACATAGCTGCGCGCTAACGCTTTAGTCTTCACTATTCCCATGTGGCAATCATGCAATTCCGAAATAACCCTTGGTCTACAAGCCTCCGGAATGACTACCCGATTACCCCACATGATACATCCTAATTCAATGTACAGCTCATTCTTTCTGTTAAAGTACGGTTTGACCTCTCTTATTTCGACCTCCGACGGCCAACCATCACTTATATAGCTTAACACACGACTTAAGATTGAATCGCAACGGGTTTCTTTTTTAAGCACATTATAATCCAATAGCATCGCGTCTGTGGAAAAATGCAAGTATCCGTTCCGGTAGGCAATCCTTTTCAGACACTACTTCATTTTTCTGCGCTTGGATCAAGCGAGAGAGGACATCCGCAGTATTTTTGTCCGTCCGTACATATTCTATCGTAAAGTCGTATGCCGATAGCTTAATCGCCCAGCGTTGCAAGCGACTAGCTGCTGCGCTGGGTATACCTACATTTGGCCCAAAAATGCTAACGAGAGGTTTGTGGTCCGTCCGTAATACAAATTTCCTACCGTACAAGTACTGGTGGAATTTTTCCACTGCAAAAATAATTGCCAGTGCTTCTTTATCTATTTGGCTATAGTGCCGTTCACAAGTAGTGAGCGAGCGCGAGGCATACGCCACGACGTGCTCGCCCGCGGCGCCGGCGCCGCCGGGCGCGCGCTGCGCCAGCAAGCCGCCCAGGCCGTGCGCACTCGCATCCACTGTCAGAATCGACTCAGCAGCCATATCGAAGTGCGCCAGTGTGTTAGTATCCGCTAAGAATTTCTTGATCCTTGTAAAAGCAAGTTCCTGTTCCATGCCCCATTTCCAATGCCTTCCTTTTTTTAATAGCTCGTAAAGCGGTGATAAATGCGAGCTTAAATTTTTTATAAATTTACCATAAAAATTTACCATTCCTAAGAAGGATTTTAGTTCGGTGACATTGTTTGGATGGGGCATGGTTGCAATTGCTTTTACTTTATCCGGGTCTACTCGCACCCCGTCTTCATTTACAATAAACCCTAAATATTTCACTTCGTTTGATAAAAATTTGCATTTAGATTTATTAATTTTCAACCCGTGTTCTTGTAAAGTTTGCAACACCTGTATTATGGCTCGCACATGACTTTCCAAGTCCCTACTTTTAATCAGAATATCGTCATAGAATACAACGACACTCGGCATATCCTTAAATAAATTAACCATTATCTTCTGAAAGACCCCTGGCGATGAGGACAATCCATATACCAAACGCGAATATTTGAATAAGCCTCGATGTGTATTAATGACCGTGAAATCCTGAGAACGCTCTGATAACAATATCTGGTTATAGGCCTGGGACAGATCTAACTTCGTAAAAAAATGGTTACCGCTAAGGTCACTAAATAAATCATCCATCTTTGGAACAGGGAACCGATCAACTGCTAAGACCCGATTAAGGGTTACCTTATAGTCAGCGCAAATCCTTAATCCTCCGTCGGCTTTGCGCACCACGACCAGAGGCGTGGCCCAGTCGGACTGGTCCACCGGCTCGATGACGCCGGCGCGCAGCATGGCATCAAGCTCAGCATCGACTCGCTCGCGTAAGGCATACGGCAGCGGCCGCGCCCGACAAAATATCGGTTGCGCGCCCTCCCGCACGCACAGCTCGGCGCAGCCCCCAGTGTATTTACCCAATGTGCCGTCGAACAGTGCCTCATGCCTAGAAACAATATCATTAATTATTTTATTTTTGTCGTGCGAACAATCTACAGCACAATTATTACATTGCTCAATAAGTTTAGGTATACGGATAGGTATGTTAAGTTCCGACAACCACTGTCGACCTACTAAATTTGTAGACCCCTTAGTTACAACATACAAATCCAATGCTTTAACTAGCCCTTTGTACTCGACCAATGTTTCTAAATAACCCAAAGGTTTAACAATTGAACCATCATAAAATTTTAAGTTTAAAGAACATGGATTTAAATACAAGTCGCTAAATAGATCATCATAAACTTGTTTACTAACGCACGATACGGCGGAGCCCGTATCTACCTCCATATTGAGCGAGCGATCTTGCACCTTAATCGTAATACACACCGGTTTATATTTGCTTAGTGACATTTGGTACATAGGCTCTTCTTCAAGATCCTCCAAGTCATCATTAACATTGTCGTCGAAGCACGGCTCCTCTTGCTGTTCGAGCAAGTGAAATGCAGCTCGAGCCCGGCCGTCCCGCGCCCCGCCGCGCCCGCCGTGCCCGCCGCGCCGCGCGCGCCGTCCCGCGCCGCGGCCGCCCGCTGAACCGCGGGTACTGCCGCGCGCGAAATAATCGCTGTAACTACCGGCTGATCCCGCCGGCTCATCCCGCCTCGCTTGGTTGTAATCCACTTCCCTGGATCTTACTTTTGTACACATCCTTCTCAAGTGACCGATTTGATGACATGCACTGCACACATAATCTTTATAGCCGCACTCATTTGCTGTGTGTCTTTTATCTCCGCATCTGTGACACTCGCTAACATTTAATTTATGTAGCCCTTGTACCACCTCGCTCCCGCGCTCCACAGCCATCGCATCACGTTCTGCGGCCTCCAACGATAATGCCACCTTCACCACCCGGTTGTATGTTAAATCATCCTCGGCAAACAACCTTTGCCGAATGATTTCGCTTTTTATTCCACAAACTAACTGATCACGCATATTCTCATGTAATGTTGTTTTGAATGCGCAATGCTTAGATAGTTTTCTCAACTCCGTTACGTAATCCGCGATAGATTCGTTAGCTAGCTGCCGTCTCTGTCGAAATTTGAATCTCTCTGCTAACTCCGAGGGCTTAGGCTGCAGATGGGCCCCTAGTAAGTCCACAGCTGCAGTGTAGGTAAGCGACGATGGTTTTGCTGGGCTCGCTAATGTAGATAATAGTTCATAAGCATTTTCACCCATAACGGATATCAATGTCGGTAGCTTCAACTCTGTCGGCACTTTATTCACTAAAAAGTACATTTCAATTCTTTCGACATAACCTGACCAATTACCACTTTGTATATCGAATTCACGCATTTGTCCAACCGACATATTAACACTTATAAATTCTAGCTTCCCGATGCACAAAAAATACTTTAACAGTCTTTTTTTTTCCTGCGTTCGCCACTGCTAAATAATAGACGTGTGTCCGGTACAACCATTTATTGCGAGACTGACATGACGTTCAGAACTACCCTTATTATACACATATACAACAGTAATGATATATAACACTTGGATTTTTTCCTCAATCATCACTTTGTTATTGACCTCTGAATGGAACGCATCGTAATTAGTGCAACCACTTCTCTTATCAGTGACTCATCCGGCACACATTTCACGCCTATTATTATTTCGAACTTCTAGGCAGTTTTGGTATTTTGATTAAAATAGATATCCAAGAACAAAGTGTGTTTTGTATTTTTTCAATCATTTGGAGATATTTCACTTGTATTTTTTTACATTATGGGCCCTCTAAGCCGATGCTTGGTTATATTTACCCCATAACGCTGGTTTATTGATTTCACGTAGAATGATAACTATTTGTATGCGTTCCAATGTACAAAAATCTTACTTTACCGTAAAGATATGACTTTGAAAGTTTATTTTTATTTGAAACTAGCTGCCCATAAGTGCATCTTTTCTCTCCACGAGGCCTCTACGCCTGTCCCGCCACGAACGTAGTGGCTCTACGAAAAAAACTAATTTTTCATTTCTCCTTTTTTCAGGTACTTTCATTGAATGCTCTTTCCCTAGGATGCATGTATTTGAAATCTGGCACTCAATAAAAGGGATATTTACGGGAAAAAAAGACCACGTGCTCAAAGTTTTAATTACTAGTTTCGAAGAAGTTTTAGAGTTTAGTTTAGTTTGAAGCTTTAGAGAAACGTGTTTCTTATGTACCCAGTTAAACGGCTATTGGAAATGCTGATGTGCCGACGGAATGTTTCCTATGTAGCGAAATGTTTCTGCAATTTAACATAGGAAAATTTCGGAAATTTTCCTCATTTTTGTATGGGAATTGAAATTTCCCATTTCCAACATGGAAATTTACGTACCTACTGAGAAGCATAAAACTATAACTCTTATACATAGTGTATAAGAGTTCCATTTTGCTGCTTCTCAGTACGTAAATTTCCTTAATTCCTTGTGAAAATTTCTAGAAATTTCCGAGAACTTTTCTAATTTTTTGGAAACTTTCCGCAATTTGCACATCACTAATTGGAAAAATGTATCAAGATGCAAGTCTAAACTTGTGTCCAAATATTATGATTGGTTGAACATGGTCGAATTTATTAAGTTACCAAGAAGCCAAAAACCTCGTAGCGGTGGAAGTGGGACATCCAACGAACGGAAACACCGCAAGAAGATTACCAAGTCGGCTGAAATCACGGGCTTAGATAAGAATCTAATTGATCGTTGCGGACACATTTTAGAGGCTATGTCGTCTGGATTCTAATAAGTTTGAGAAATATGCGTTTGAAACAGCGACTATGCTGATAGACATGTATGGCTGGTACATCTTCCGGCTAGTGTCCACAAAGTACTTATTCATGGCGCTAAAGTTGTGGAAAAGGCTTTAGTTTCTATCGGGGAACTTTCAGAAGAAGCAAATAGATTAGAAATAGGTTAGATTTTCGTAATTTATTTTGATTTGATTTTTGTTTTATACAATTTATGGCTACAATTAAACATAATATTTTCATATTAGTCATACTCGTATTACGCCTTTTTATTGCATGCTTTTTATTTCCAACCAAGAAACATGGTAAATTTAGGGGAAACCTACTTATGACCGCCTTTGTTCTACGGCGGTACCACCGTGCGGGATTCAAAATTTCTGCTTAAAAAAAGTTTTATTTACCGGACTGTAATTGTGAAACATGTTATGAATTTAGTAAAGACAAATAAACCGGCGCTAGGAGAAAAATTTATGCAGCGACACGGAGCCTTTAGGTTACTGAAAGGACACACACCTTCTGCCAGGAGCAAATGCGGCGCTCCGTCGTCAGGTGTAGGACCCTGAGACGCTTCGCGCGGAGCTTGGTTTTAGAACCGTATTTCAAAACGACGTTGACAAAAGTGATTCGACCAAAAATATTTAACCTAACATACGCGGGCATAGAATACTCGTATATTGCAATACTAAAAATAGTAAATGAAAACTTAACCTTCTCCAATCCCGCCAACACCGGGATCGAAATTATCGTGCGGGATTCAATTCCCTAGTGGCGCTGGCGCCCCTAGTAGGTGCCGATATGACTATATATATAGTAGTAGAACGCCGATATGACGTCACGCAGCGAAGTGCGCAGATACTGATGTGCCGACGGAAAGTTTCCTATATTGCGAAATGCTTCTGCAATTTAACATAGGAAAATTTCGGAAATTTTCCTCATTTTTGTATGGGAGTTGAAACTTTCTATTTCCTACATGGAAATTTAAGTACTGAGAAGCATAAAACTGTAATTCTTATACATAATGTAGACACTAATTCCTTGTGATACTTTCTAGAAATTTCCGAGAACTTTTCCAACTTTTTGGAATCTTGTCGCAATTTGCACATCACTATAACACAGATATTGTGACCGGGTTGTAGGTACTAAAGAGTCATTAAACTTACCTGCCTCAACTTTCCTACGAAACCAAAAACTTTTCTGAAATATGAAATTCCAAGGCTTGGGAGCTGCGTACGGCCCGGGCCACACCTGCTCCAAGTAGAGGGCAATCAGCATGTAGAGCACGCAGTCCACCACCAGCATCATTATCACGGTCCCGAACATGAAGCGGTTCGAATCCAGGTCGGACACCTGCCAGAACTGGTCCCATTGCAAACCTGGGAAGGTATAGGTGCAGTACAGTCGTCTTCGCAAGGTTAGCACGTCGTTCGTGGGGAACTGTATACGTTTTTACAATAAAATACCTACCGAAATTGTTAATTTGCCGTTAAGTAAATTTAAGTCTCATATAAAAAAATATTTGCTAAGCAAGGCGTATTATAATGTCAACGATTTCATAAACGACAAAAATGCCTTTAAGCCAGTAGCAGTCAAATTGTATTAGAATTAATATACCTTCGAGTATGATTGTCTTGGCGTATTACCTTTGTAATTATTATAAGTACCGGAAATAGCTGTTCCGTTTTATGTAACATGAGAGCACGTAATGCTTTTTCTCGCCGAACAAGTAGCTTTAATCTTTGCTATTATCAATGTCCAGTGTGGCTTGAATATGTCATGCTCGCTTAAAGGGCTTTGCTTACGGTGGCGTCGTTGATCGGGTCGCCACCTTCCCTAACATATGGTTGAGGGAGGCGATGGCTGAGATATGCGTCATACTCGTGATCGGGTGCTGTTTGTGGAGTCCGGTCTGTTCATGCTTGCAAGGGCATAGTAACTACCTAAATACTAGTGTTATTATCATTATTTTGACGAGAGACATCATTCTGTTCTTGACACGTTTTATTGTTATTGACCCTGTACATCTCTGACAATATTACATTAATGATCCTTTTTTTTCTGTTTTAACGCTTAGGGACAGTATACATCTCTACAAGAACATTAGAATAATTATTAATTGTATTTGGATGCTCAGAGACATTATACATCTCTGGGGTACTAAATTATATCATAAACTTATTGTTAATTCTGATACAGACCTTATATCAAATGTATTTGATAATATTTTACAATTTTGGATTGTTCTAGTTTTCATTCAGTGACATTTAGTTTGTAACCATTTAGGTACTAATTAGTTAAAATCTGCAATTTTAAAATGATTATTGTGTAAGATTATTAATATTATATTGTAGAACACCATTTGACATGTAAAAGTGCCCTTGTGGCCTATTTGCAGAATAAATAATTGATTTTGATTTTGATTTTGATTTTGATATACGTATTTAGATAATTAACTGATCTTAAGTAAAGTTGAAAGAAGCCGTATTCTTTTAAATACGAGACTACGAGTAGGTATGTACATTCGGCAATGCCTTACGAGTATTATGCGCATCCAGACGGTCGGTCCTGCGTGGCGTTCCGACTGCTAAGCTATAAGATAGAGCGAGAGGGGTATGCATTCCCAGATTCATCCCTATTCACATCCACTTTTCGTGGATGCGGCAGTATCTATAACATATTTTATATCGTTCCTACCTACTCGTTTATAATAGGCTGACTAATAATCTGAGATGTATAGGCCTTATGCAGCACCGGAACTAAACGAGGCTACCCAGCTTTTTTAAATCTTAATTAAAAACCGGCCAAGTGCGATTCAAACTCGCGCACGAAGGGTTCCGTACCATTATCTAAGGCTCGATTCGTAACGGATCTGCCAAACTGAAAAGGCTGTAACTGTAAGCCAAGTGGTTTATTTGTCTAAATTGTATGATTTTATTTAAAAAAAACTGTAAAATTATCATTTTACGTCTATAATTAAGATCACCCCTTTAAAGCACGAATATCCGTTAATGCTCAAAGGAAACCTATCTTTAGTTCAGACCGAAAAGCCAAGTCTCGAATTTCATAGATCTACCTTCAAAAATAACAGATTTGCATACAACGTTTTATCCCCAATTTCACCCCTCCAGAGGACGAATTTCAAAAAATCCTTCCTTAGTGCGCCTTTACGTCACTTGAAGAACATGTGTTCCAAATTTCATGTTTGTATCTTTAGCGGTTTAGGCTGTGCGTTGTCTGTCACTCTATAAGTAACGGTCCAATTTTATATACAGTCATGGCCAGATAATTAAGAACATGATTTTTTTCCCCATACAGTTGCATACAAATACTCGTATGACTTTTCAAATTTGATGATCATTTATAATGTGTTTGATTAATTTTGTTTCTGATTTAAACGGATGTAACTGTGTTTAAACAGTATTTAATATAGTGCAAAAGTACTTCTGTAAAATACAGGCGATCAAATTAACACTTTTTATAAGTTCATACATTGTTCCTAATTACTAATTACAGTATGAACTCGTAAAAACTGTCCATTTGACCACCCGTATTTTTTTAAGCACAACTTTTACAGAACTTTTGTATAAACTAAATCACATCTTATTTATACACAGAAATAAAATTGGCCAAACATATTTTAAATCATCATTAATTTTGAAAAGTCATATTTGTATGCAACTGTATGGGGAAAAAAAACATGTTCTTAATTATCTGGCCATGACTGTATGTTATAGATAGATAATAGAAGATAGATAGAAGAAGATAATAGATGAAAAGGATCACAAAATCACAAACCTGCCCCACTCTCTTCGGCCAGCATAAAATGAACTCCGAAAGCCATAGCTGTGTTCATGCTGAGACAGAAGACCGTTTGCATGGCCGACGAGAGCTTAATATCCATCATTAGCACCATCGCTGGTAAGTACGTCAAGAACCATATCGCTCCAGAGAACGAGGTTGCCGTAGCAGCTACAACCACGAAAGCTTTAAGATTATTATTGTTAGCCTCAGACATCGTAAATTCTATAGCCATTTCATAGAAATTGTCCAAACTCTAATCGCACCTCAAAATGTCTGCCTAGCTTGTCGTTTTATTTATACCTAGACTAGATAGGTACCCATAGTTTCGACAAGTTAGAATTGAAAAACTTTGTGACTGTTGGTTGATACGCACTTAGATGTGGTTTACGGGGCAGTTTGTGTGAAGGAACGTAAACCCTGCTGATGGTTTATTCTACTTAACGTATTTAGTTAAAATCGGTTTTGTGTTTGCCTCGTTAGGGTATGACACTTCAATTCAAACAGACGACGAACTGTAATGGAACTTACTGCAGTTGCAATGCAATTCGTCTGTCAATTGTCAACCCTATGTTATTTATCGAAAAGAGAACACAACGAGTAGTCATCAGTGGGACCCAATCAGCGGAGACAACTGTTGCTCTTGGTTGGCTCGATTCTGGAGCCATTTCTGTTTGCGATTTCTGGTGCGATAGAGATAGAAATACCCGAATAAGTATTTACGAATTTCGAAGTTCGTGGTTAGGTATAGCTCAGGAACGGGATTAAAATAAAATACGGATACCTCGATCGAAAATAGGGGTGTAGACACGAAATAAAATAATCTATAATGTATTGTGTGTGTGTATTTTCTGGAAAAAGGGTAAAATGAGTAATACGGGGAATAATTATTAATTGCAGGTATTTGGACGCTCAGGGGGCCGATTTTTGACTTTCGACCGCTCGAAAATTAAATAAAAGTAAATACGATTTTAGTGTCTAAATTGCAGGCACAAACTTTCTACCTATAGAATTGAATACGAGTGGTCAATAACACTCGCTTTTCAATTTTCTATCGCTATTTCAAAAGAGTATTTCGTTATCTTTGTCCGTTTTCGAGTGAAAGATTCCAGCGCTCGAAAGTCAAAAATCGGTCCCCAGACCTTATACATCTCTGGGATACTAAATTAATATCATTAACTTCTTGTGAATTCTGATACAGATCTTATATCGAATGTATCTAATGGATAATATTTAGCCTTTTGTTTTCTTTTAGTGACATTTAAGTTTGTTAAACGTTTATCGGTCGTTAATCTGCAATTTTTAAATGATTATTGTGTAAGATTATTTATTATTATTTTATTGCAAATTACCGTTGGACATGTAAAAGTGCTCTTGTGGCTTATTTGCAGACTAAATAATTGGTTTTTATTTTGATTTTACATGTTCACTTTTCGCCGCAAATTAAAATCTGATTAGTCTGTCAAAACTAACCTTTTGAGAAGAACCCGCTGAGCATAAAACAATAGAATATGATGCAGGATGCGTACAACAGGAAGAAGAATAGGAGCACCGTCCATGGCGTGTTAGTGAACACAGAGTATTTGTTAAAGCCCTCGTCGGTCGTGAACCAGTGCACCTAAAAACGCCATAGGTACAGTCGACGCCAAAAATATGTTAACACTTTTGCACCTTATTCCATTGTAATAAGGAGAAAACTGTAAACATATTTTTGGCGTCGACTAGTACATTACAGTATTATCACAGAATCAACCTATGAGTAAAATGTATGAAAGCAATTTATGCCAGATTTGTCATGGTATTTCCACCTAACTATTGTACAATAGGGTACATAAGGTAAACGTCCTATTCGCGGACCGTGCACTAGTGTATGCCATATGGGCACTTTATGTCAAAGTGACATGGCTTAAATTCGAATAAAGAAAAATTATCTTACTTCGAATTTAACCCATATTGCTTTGACATAAAGTGCCCATGTCTAACACTAGTTCACCGTAAAGGATAGGGACGTCAACCTTATTTGACAACAGTAAAAACGAATTATTTTTAAATGTCAACTGTCACGAGCGTGGGGCGGTAAGGGAAAGAGTTAAACAGTTTTAACATGACAGTAGATTTATTAACGTGACTTACGAGTGTGGGGTTAGTTCCAGAAGTGAGAAAAACTATGTAATTGCTATAATAAGATTTATTCAATCAGCACACTTTAGTTGTTTACAATCACTTTCATAACCGTCCGTACTATCCGGCTGCCCTGCCGCCAACGTAATGATCGTGTGCCGATCTTGTCGCTCGACTATCACTCGGTAACCGTTAAACCACACTAGAGGGCGCTCTATCGGAAATAATCAAATCAACAACTTCGGTTTATCGAGAAATAGTTAAGTGGCTAACATTTAGTCATTTATACACTTAAATTATATAATAATAATATTATACATGTCATCCTCAAGCTAACACGAGTATACATGGCAAAGTCCACGTACTAACACTGACTCAACCAACACACACAGAAGTTCACTGAGTCCACACCTGCTAGTACTGACACAGTTTACATTACACTGTTACTTTGCACTATTTATTATTCTTTTCATTACTCATTTGTTTTGAGTAGCATGGGCTCTTCCAGATAAGATAATCGTCCTACGTCGCACGTTTCTCGAATATTCCAGGCCCATACATTTGTCTATAAATTCCTGTAAGCATCGAATCTATTCGCTTACTTTCTCTAGAACATTCCATGCTACTCGGCGTTTTGAAAATGTACTCACAAAGAATTTAAAAGTGCGTCGGTCGCAGGACTCGCAGGACTTGAGCCCGGGCACATCGACTCTAAATACAGCCGTCTGTACCCCTGGGCTAACTGTATCTTGTGTATGACAAATATGACAATACGGCAAATCTCGAAATCAGGTTTTCGTTCATTCACTGGATTCGTTCATTCACTGGTGCACTTACCCTACTCGGCGTTTTGAAAATGTACTCACAAAGAATTTAAAAGTGCGTCGGTCGCAGGACTCGCAGGACTTAAGCCCGGGCACATCGACTCTAAATACCGCCGTCTGTACCCCTGGGCTAACTGTATCTTATGTATGACAAATATGACAATACGGCAAATCTCGAAATCAGGTTTTCGTTCATTCACTGGATTCGTTCATTCACTGGTTCACTTACCCTACTCGGCGTTTTGAAAATGTACTCACAAAGAATTTAAAAGTGCGTCGGTCGCAGGACTCGCAGGACTTGAGCCCGGGCACATCGACTCTAAATACCGCCGTCTGTACCCCTGGGCTAACTGTGTCTTGTGTATGACAAATATGACAATACGGCAAATCTCGAAATACTTTGACGGCGCGTTTCATCACCATAGAAACTAGACTGTTATTTATTCGTAACACAACAAACATAACTTGCGAAAATACTTACTCGGAAAATATCAAGTCCCAAGTAATTTTTGTAATTTAAAGACCAAAAAGGACTCTGTTTGACCACAGATGATAACAGTTATGTTACTAGTCTGTGGTGCTCCCTACAAACTTCATTCTAACCGAGCGTTTTTGACGTTTCATAAAAAGTTGTTGATTTCACAATAGTATTCGCAGAGCCATAACAAAAAAAATAAAAAAAAAAAAAAAATCAAATACCGTTTAATCACCTGTCGGTAAGGCCGACATACAAGCAATTAACAACAGTGCTATCCAGTGACCATCTTTAATTGATGCCGACCCACAAATAGGTAGTTGGATCTACATTTTGATAAATAGTAATTACTTATGTTGATTATTTTTCTACTTTCGATGAGTATTATTGACAGGATACGATCTATTTAAATACTGTTTAATCCGGGTCTAACGCGATATTTAACTGTCTTTGGCAAAGGCCCCTGAGGCTGCCACTTCACTTATAACTAACTAACGCGATATTTATTTACCTTTATTTCTGTCAGAAATAAAGGTAAATAAATATCGCTTTAGACCCGGATTAAACAGTATTTAAATATGTGTACAATGCGCGAGAGTTTAAAGTGTTATAGGATACGATCTAGGTACGCATGTTTTTTTTAATTTATAAATTGATGCAATGGTATGTGCAAACAAGTACCTAGCTCATGTATCACTTACTTTAACGAGGATCACAATTAGAATCACTATAATTAGGAAAAAAGCAATCTGCTTGAAGAACCACGCCGTCCAGTGTAGCCACGTGGGCAGCCCCATTATTTTCATAGTTTCCTGAAGTACGAAATTGTCTAATTATTTACTATCCCATAAGAAGCATCTGTGAAAGTTTTGATCCTAAATTAAAGTGTTAACACTTTAGTTTAGGATCAAAACTTTCACGGAAAACATGTCGTTATTAAATTAACTTTACGTTATGTTTGACATAACGTAAAGTTCAAGGCCATTTCGTTGACATGCGTAATTTCTACCCAATTCGGAGATTTCGTAGGCATTCTTGTAAGCTGTTTAGCTCAATTAGTAATGACTACTTTAACCTAGGTTGGTAGTGGCCCTGCCTACGAAGCTATTACCCTGAGATGTAGAATTTGTAGAGCGTGGCTGGTAAAGCCGTGTGAAGTAGGAAGCTTGGACCTACTAGGTAGCGATCTAATATATTTTAACACTGAAAGCTATATGAGCTAGGCAGTCTTGGCAATCACTTTACATATAATGTAATGACACTAATGACCAGGCCTCGGAGTATTTGTAGCACGGTAAGACTAAAGTATGCTAGTCTATGTTAGTCTGGTTTTAGGTACTATGAACTACTTGCACGATTTTTTTTAGATTTTATAAAACACTTTTTTTGCAACCAAATTTTTTGACGGGTTTAGCGGGCTGCTGACGCGTACTGTTCCAATATTCTGCAGACAGCACGGCTATCACAAGACGGCCGCGACATACTTTGTTAGTTTTCTTGCTATCCACAGACAAATTTTCTGATTTTATAAAGCAGTTGCGACGTAGGTGTTTTCTTACCAAGTTCGGAACCACCCCCACGCCAGTTGTCCCAAAAACTGGCTGACTGACGGCAGGCTATTGATATTCAAGCTATTTATGACCTAATATTAAAATATCAGCCTTTATAAAACTGTTGCAGTTTTGGTCCCTCAGCTCTCAGTCTATTACACTTTCCCAAACGCGGCGATTTTGATTATGTCATTACTGGGGAGACCGACTCCTTAGAGATTGTCTCCCAGCAGTTTTGGGATCCAGGAGAGATGCCTGTCTACATACTAAAAGATGGCACTGGTACCCGAAAGTGAAGTATTTGTTCGACGGGATTCCCTAACAACACGCACTATTATTGCCGCAAATGACAATTCGTGGATTCGATATTTTAACGGATAAAACGAATGTAAGGCCGCAATAACGTACTATTAATCTAATCTTTACCTTTAATTGCATTTCTTTTTGAAGAGTGATGGCTCTCACCAAGTTCACTCCAGAGTAGCTAAAACTGACCATTATTAACATGGGAAGTAAGAATTGCAAAGCTTCCGCCGCGAAATCCTGTACGATCTGTGGGTGGGGATATCTGTTTACAGACACTCTGAAATCGCTCAAATCCAGCATCGTCAGTTTTGAGATCAGCTCCATAGATATCACATGCTGAAGCGCTATGAACATTTCAATCACGTATCCTGAAAATAATAAAAATATATTTTCATCACACTTGCTCATAACTGTATACCGAAGGACAATGGCCTAAATTGTTCCCGTGAGAGTAATGGTATCTTACAGCTCCCGAGGGAGTAATGAGCTTGTGTGTGATCTGATTGGTTGAAGCTAATCTAGATGGCCACGCGCTACAAAAATTCTGCTCTGTGATTGGTTGAAAAAAAATCTAGTAGGCCATGCGCTGCAAGAATACTGTTCTGTGATTGGTTGAAATATTGAAGCTGCGCGCTCCACTCGCACTGATCTGGAAGTGAAGTTGTCAATTTCGTAAATTTTTGATTGGTGCGCTTGTATGAAACATAGATTTTTCTGTTTTTTGTAGTTATTTATTTCCTCGCAAATGACTCTCGCACTTGAACACACTGACCGACTCGACTCTCAGACTATTTCAAATACCGAGTGATCCTACAAAAAATCATAATAAGCTTGTTTAGCACATAATTCTAACGTTAGACCAATTTAATCCCATCTCCCATGCAGGCTTACAAGATCCTAAAAAAACATAATAAGCTTGTTAAGGCTCACATAATTCTAACGTTAGACCAATTTAATCCCATGCAGGCTTACACGATCCTACAAAAAAACAAAATAAGCTTGTTTAGGCTCACATAATTCTAACGTATTTAAGACCATTTTATTCCCATGCAGGCTTACAAGATCCTACAAAAAACATAATAAGCTTGTGTAGGCTCACATAATTCTAACGTTAGACCAATTTAATCCCATGTAGGCTTACAAGATCCTACAAAAAAACATAATAAGCTTGTTTAGGCTCACATAATTCTAACGTTAGACCAATTTAATCCCATGCAGGCTTACAAGATCCTACAAAAAAACATAATAAGCTTGTTTAGGCTCACAATATGCTAACGTTAGACCAATATAAGCCCATGCAGACTATCAAGATACTTACGTAAATGCAATATTAGCCTAAGGCACTTAAATTAGTATTAGTTTAATGTTTAGTAATAGTAACTGTAATTATTTTCACTACCTTTTCAACAATGACATTAATCTTAGGAATACAGTATTAAATACTAATAATGCTAACGATAAAGTAGACGTCTTAATGAAAGGAATTGCCCACTATTACAATATTGCATTTCCCGAAAGAACGGTAAATACCAAAGCTTATTTTAATTCTTGGATAACTAAAGGTATAGTGATTTCGAAAGAAAATCTAAATAACATGGAGTTGCTCCAAGAGTTCTCACCCACGGACGAGAGAAAAGAACGAATAAAGGCTTACAAAAAAGAACTTAAAAAAGTTATGTTATGTTCGAAAAGACTAAGCCATTCTCAAAGAATACAAAAGTCGGCTAATAAAATCAAAGAGTCTTGGAAAATAATCAAAGAAGAAACTGTATGTGCATCGGATAAAGATTCGCGTATGCCTGATAAATTATATATTGATGAAAATTCTACTTGCACAACTAACCATGAAGAAATGGCGAACATCTTCAATACATTCTTTACGACTATAGCTCATAGAGTAAGCGGACATTTAGATACATCACCAGAATCTTGCTCAAAATACCTCAGCAACTGTAAAATACCGACTAAGCATATTGAATTTAATGCGCTAACGCTTAAAGAACTAAGAACAATTCTGAGCAAGTTAAGAATTAAAAAATCTAAGGACATATTACAAATGGACACGAGATTCCTCAAGATAATAATCTTTAATGATGCCGTAATGGGACTACTGTTAAACAGTATAAACTGTTGTATTCGGGAAGGTGTATTTCCAGATGTACTGAAAAATGGCAGAGTAGTACCTATATATAAAAAAGGCAACGCTTCGGACCCAAACAACTACCGACCAATTTGTATTTTACCGGTGTTTTCGAAAGTACTGGAGTCAGCCCTTAAATCAAGAATTGTAGCTTTCTTCGAAGATAATGATCTTTTCACATCCAGTCAGTACGGATTCAGAGCCAATAAAAGTACGGGAACAGCTATTAGACGAGTAATAGATTTCATACTTGAATCATTGGATACGTCACAACAATGTGCAAGCATATTTTGTGACCTATCCAAGGCATTCGATTGCTTGCGGCATGATATACTTCTGAGGAAGCTGGAACATTACAAGTTCAAGGGGACGGCTCTCAAAATGATGACCTCCTATTTGCAAAACCGTAGTCAAATTGTACAGATTGGGTCAAGCAAATCGAGAATCAGAAACAATGACATCGGAATACCACAGGGCTCGATTTTGGGTCCTGTGTTATTCCTGATATACGTCAACGATCTGCCATCAAATATTCCAAATTGGGCACAGGTCAGTTTGTTTGCTGACGATACTCATATTGGAGTGAGACATAAAAACATTAATACAATGGAAGCACAGCTGACACAGGCCCAGCATATCCTCCAGGAATGGTTTCAGGCAAACGGCATTGTTTTAAATACAGATAAAACTATAAGTATAAAATATCAAACCAATTCTCGAACTCTCAAAAATACACCATAGCTAACTTACCAAAGTTCTACGAAATTTTTGGGATATATAGTGGATAGTAAATTAACACATAAAGAACATTTGGAAAAACTCAGCAATAAATTATCCTCGGCAAATTTTGCATTACTAAAGTTAAAACCATTAATTAATAAAGAAACATTAAAAACGGTATATTATGCATACATACAATCATTACTAAATTACGCTATAACTGTCTGGGGGAACGCATCAGAGATTCAAAAAATACTAGTGCTTCAGAAGCGTTCCATCAGGATCATGTGCGGGGTCAACCGAAGAGACACAGCCAAACCACACTTCGAGAGGCTGGGCATAATGACGGTCATTTCATTATTTATTTACAACTCCCTTTTAGAAATGCACAGACAAACGGATTGCCTCCCTAAATTGTCTGATATACATAACTATAATACGCGATCTAAACACAAATTGGTACTACCACAGTTGCGGCTTACAAAATGTCAAAAACAGAGTGCTTTTCTAAAGATAAAAATGTACAACAAATTACCTTTTGAAATAACATCATTACCAATTCATAGTTTTAAGAAGAAAATATCACACTATTTCAGGAAACATGCCTTTTACTCCGTATCAGAATTTTTAACAAGCAATATTAGCTTACAAACAATTTGAACTGTATGTTATTAGCTATAAGTATCATTTTGATTTTATTGTAATTTATTTCTTTTATTTTTACAAATTGTTACTGACATACCATGTAATGCACATATTACTTTATGGTGAAATAAATAAATACAAAAATACAAATATCAAGATTACTCTAAAAGCGAACAGCATTCAATAAGACTGATATTAGAACGATATTAAAATAAATACGATTATAATCTTCTTCTATCTATCTATACATATAATAAAGCTGATGAGGGTCGAAAGTCTGTACATGAAAGATATTCGAAAAAAAATTGGCTAGAGATACTTAAAATCGATAACAGAACACGTTCCAACAGTTTTTAGAATTTTTGTCTGTTTGTCTGTTTGTCTGTTTATCTGTTTATCTGTTTGTCTGTTTATGTGACCGCGCATCACATGAAAACGGCTGAACCGATAAAGATGAAATTTAGTATAGAGATAGTTTGAAATCTGGGGAAGGACTTAGGGTAGTTTTTATCCTAAAAATCAACCCCTAAAGGGATGAAATGGGGGGTGGAAATTTGTATGGAGCTACTTAAACCGCTGCACCGATTTGGATGAAATTTGGTATATAAATAGTTTTAGTCCCGGGGAAGGTTTATGTTTTATCCCGGATATGTTTTATCCCGAAAATCTTCCCTGTAGGGGGTAAAATGGAGGGGTGAAAATTTGGATGTAACCCATTTTGATAAAATTTGGTTTAGAGGTAGTTTAAGTTCTGGGGAATGACATTGGATAGTTTTTATTCTGGAAATCTTCCCCTAAGGGGGTGAAATGGGGGGTGAAATTTTGGATGGACTCCGTTTAGACCAAATTTGGTAGGTATAGATATAGTTTGAGTCCCGGAGACTGACAATGGATAGTTTGAATCCCGAAAATCATCCCCCAAGGGGATGAAATAGTGATAAAAATGTGGATAAATCCCATTTAGTTAAAATTTGGTATAGAGATAGAAAAAGTCCCAGGGAAGGACAATGCATAGTTTTTATCCTGAAAAATCATCTCCTGAGGGGGTGAAATGAGGGGTGAAAATTTGGATGGAACCGATTTAGAAGAAATTTGGTATGGAGTCCTGGGGAAGGACTTAAAATATTTTTTAGTCCAGAAATCATCTCCTATTAAGGGGATGATATGGGGTATGAAAATTTGGATGGAACCCATTTACGGGTAAAGCGAGTTGGAGTCTTGAAGAAGGACATAGGATAGTTTACTCCCGAAAATCATCCCCCTAAGGGGTTGTATTTGGGGGTGAAAATTTGTTTGTGACCCATTTTGCTAAAATTTGGTTGAACGATAGTTTGAGTCCCGGAGTATGACAACGGATAGTTTTAATCCCGAAAATCATCCCCTCAGGGATGAAATAGTGGGTGAAAATTTGGATAAAATCCATTTAGATGAAATTTGGTAAAGAGATAGAAGGAGTCCCAGGGAAGGATAAAGCATAGTTTTTATCCTGAAAAATCATTTCCTGATGTGGTGAAATGAGGCTTGAAGATTACGATAGAACCCATTCAGATGAAATTTGGTATAGAGAGAGGTCTCAGTCCAAGGAAAGAACATAGCATAATTTTTATTCTGGAATACATGAAAAGAGGAAATCATCCCCTAATGGGGTGAGAAATGGTGGATGAAAATTTGGATTGAACCCATTTACGGTATAGCGATAGTAAAGGAAGGACAAAGGTTTCAAGTTTCAAGTTTCAAGTATTTTATTGCATTCATGTTGTTATAATATAGTACATAGTTGACACATGTTACAGTAAGTCTCAAACATGAACCCTGCAAGGGCATCGCAATACATAGGTATTTATAGATTAACTTACAACTAATAGTCTAATAAAATAACATAAGTCAGCGGTAAACATAGTTATTTTTAGGCATTTTGTGTGTCTTTATGCATATGTTTGTTGATGACGTATTTAAATTACTAAACATAATTTAGATATAATATATATTTATTTATTTATATATATATGTGTGCCTATACTCTGTGTTGAAACAATTATAATTTGGTAGTAGATATATGTACTTTTATAGTTTATCATCTAGGTATTCATCTATAGAATAATATGCGTTATTTAGTAATATATTCTTTAGTTTAGTAAAAAATTGGTTATCCTTATTTTCTTTTCTTATGTGTTCTGGTAGTTTGTTGTATATTTTTATTGACATGGTTAGCGGACCTGAGGAATGGAGTTTTAACCGGGAGGTTGGAGGCACAAGCTTTGATTTATATCTCAGACTGTATGGTAACGGCGTGTCTTCTCGTTTTGTGTATAGTTCAGAGTGTTTACGGACGAACTTACATATTTCCAGGATGTATAAGCAGGGCAAGGTAAGTATTTTGTGCTTAATGAAGTACGGCTTGCAACTATCGGTTTGTTTTATATTTACGAGTATACGGATTAGTTTTTTTTGCAACGTGAAGACGGATGGAGCGTCGACACTACTGCCCCAGAGGGTTATACCATAACTAAGACAGGAAAAACCGTAAGCGTAGTAAGTTGCGAGTGCAGTTTGAAAGTTGGTAGTTTTTTTTATTTCTCGAAGTGCGTACGTGAATTTAGAGAGTTTAGTTCTTATATGTTTTATGTGAGATTTCCAGGTTATATGTTTATCTATGACTATTCCAAGCAGGGTAAATGTATCGACTGATTCTAAAGTTATGGAATTGTGACTATAGTTGATCGTTAACGCGTCTTTCTGATATGGATGGAAGGTCATAGCTTTGTTTTTTTATAATTTATTTCTAGGTGGTGGTCGTGCATCCAGTGTGTGATTTTACTGAGGATACTGTTTATTTTGTCGTTTATCTGTGTAGTATTATGGCATGACGTTAGGATTGACATGTCATCTGCAAATAAAATCGACGGTTCTTCCATGATTTGTGGGATGTCATTGATATATATGAGAAATAAAAGGCACCCGATTACACTCCCCTGAGGAATTGAGGATGTGATGTGTTTAACGTCAGATTGCACCTTTCGTATAACACCAGTCTTAAAATCGAAATTCTCTATTTCTACATATTGATTTCTGTTTGTTAAGGTGGTTCGATTTCCATACAAAACGTTATTTGACATTCGTAGGCTAACGGCGTGATATTTTAAGAAACTTATGTAACAAACTTTCATAAATTAGCTTCCCATTTGCGCCAAATTTCCCCTTTCCTAGAATAAACTTGTATAAACTAGATTAATTTGAGAAATTGGTTTGTCACGTGATATTTTGGGAAAACTATTTTTCTCAAATTAATCTAGTTTATACAAGTTTATTCTAGGAAAGGGGGAATTTGGCGCAAATGGGAAGCCAATTGATGAAAGTTTGTTACATAAGTTTCTTAAAATATCACGCCGTTAGCCTGCGAATGTCAAATAACGCTTTGTATGGCCATCGAACCCCCTTAAATATGATTTAAGCCATCTATGCCCCATTCCACGAATGCCTATGCCGTATAATTTATCGAGTAGTATTGGGTATTGTACTTTGTCATAAGCTTTGGTCATGTCTAATAGAATTCCTATTGCGTATTGTTTTGAATTTATTATGTTGAGGATTGTTTGTATGTACTTGTATACTGCTAAAGTGGTAGAGCGTTTTTTACGAAAACCGTTCTGCGATTCATTAAAAATCTTGTATTTTTCGCAGAAGGCGTATATTCGGTTAGTCATAGGTTTCTCAAATATTTTTGAGGCTGTAGGCAGTAAAGCTATAGGTCGGTAATTGTTTGGATCTGTTTTTACATTACTTTTATGGATCGGTTTAACTATGGCAGTTTTCAATAAATCGGGGAAAGTTCCTTCAACGAATGACTGATTTATTAAATCACAAAACGGTAAAGTGAGTTCTTCTGCACATTTTCGTATCAAACATGGTGGGAGCTCGTCAACTCCGTGGCTATTTTTGTTTTTTAAACTTTTTATTATTGTATATACTTCTTTGTAGCTAACCGGTGCAAGAAACATTGTGTTCTCGATAGGGTTCAGCACGGGGCGTCCTAGACGTTGCTCTGCATTATTCGTAGTTTGGGCTGTTTTACCTATAGATATGAAAAAGTTATTGAAGATGTTGGCTACTTGTTTTGGGTCAGAGGTTGCTATATTATTAACCTGTATTTTTATATTACTTTTTTCTTTCTTTGGTTTTTTATTAGTTTTTTCATTTATTATATTCCACATTGTTTTTACTGTGTTATTAGATGTTTGGAGTCTATGTATATTTTGATTCTTTTTGGCTATAGTGACGGATTTTTTTAATATTTTGTCATATTTTTTGTAGTATTGCTGTAGTACTGTGTTATTTGATTTTGTAACGAGTATTTTTAATAATCTTTTGTTCTTGCAAGATAATTTTATTCCTACTGTTAGCCAATGTTTTTTGAGCTTAGATTTTAGTTTGAATTTTCGTTTCGGAATACAATGGTTCAATATTCTGAAAAGTGTTTTGCTAAATGCCAAATAGTTTTCGTCAATGTTCTTGTTTTTTACTATTATATCTGACCAGTTTACTGAGTTTAGAGCTGCTTTGAATCGATTCATGTTATCATTGTTAAAAAACCTTTTTTCTATATTCCAAGAAGTTTTTTCTTTTAGTGTACTATTTATTTTTGTTTGTAATGTTGTTCCTAGATGATCAGAAAAACCTAATTCTTCTACAGCTGTGTACAGTTCTTTATCCTGGAAGTTGGTGAATACTAAATCTAAACACGTTGATGTGGATTGTGTTATATGTGTGGGTTCTTTTATATGTTGAGTAAATTTATATTGTGACATAATATCTAGAAAGTTACATGCATTCAAATCATTTTTTAGGATGTTTATGTTAAAATCACCTCCTATAATAATATCGTGCTTCGCATATTTTGTATTTATGTACTTTAAAATCTGTTCCAGTCTGTTGTAAAATGAGTTCTCTTCTTTTCTATTCCAGTACATAGTTATAAGTAAAATGTTATGTTCTGGTAATTCAACCGCGCAGAGCTCTAATACGTAGTCAATGGACATTTCTGTGATGTCAGTTTTCTCGTTATGTTTGATGTGGTCCTGCAGAAGGATGAGAACGCCGCCGCCAACTCTTGTCTGTCGGCAGTATGATGCTGCTACTTTGTAATTAGTGAATTGTATTAGATCTAATTTTTCTTTTGAAACCCAAGATTCGGTGATACATAAGGCTTGATGGTCTTTTTTATCTTGTATATTTTCTTGTATATAGGCTTCCAATATATCTCGTTTGTTATAAAGACTTTGCATATTTTGAAATAGTATTTTAAAATTATGATCTTCAATTTCGAAATCTACCAATTTTGTTATGTCCATTCTGATTGTCTTCGTAGGGTTGGGAGTTTGTATCTTGTAATGTTTTTCCTTGGTTGCTTTTGGTCATTCTGGTTTCGTCCATAGCGTCTGTGGGTTTAGGTGCACCTGTGTTTCGATCAACAATTTTTCCCTCTACTATGAGCTGGTTGTTTTGTATAACAGCGTACAATCCTTTTTTTCGTGCCTCAAACATTTCTTTACGCATATTATTCCGATCTCTGAGCGCATCAACGTCCAAGAATTCGGAGATCGATAGTCCAGTCCCGCGGAAGTGGTAGCTATTTTGTAGGATATACTTACACATTCTTTTGCTGATCAACTCAACTACTAGCGGACGATTACGGTTACTTGTTCGCCCTACTCGGTAAGTTTCCTCTATATAGCCAAGCAAGTCTACCTGTAAGATGTCTCGGCAGGCTGCTATTAGTCGTCCATCCAGTTCATATTCCGGCTCTTTATAGTTTTCAGGTAAGCCATAGATTACAAATTTCCTGCTGTTACTTTCAGGTACGTAGTGGGTTTCAGGCAAGTTGTTTAGTCCAGTCATGTTAATTTTAGAGTTTAATACCTTTATTTCCCTTTGAAGTTTTTCGTTTTCAATTTTCATGTTCATTATTTCTAAGCTAATGTTTGATATGTCTTTTTTCCGTTGTTCATTCTCTTTCGTTAATGTATGAGATTTTTGTTCAAATTCTTCTCTTAAATTTGTAATAGCTCTGTTTATTTCAGTCTCGATTACATCTTTCAGTTGGGATATTATGGTCTTGTTATTTTCCTTCAGTTGTAGGTTTATGGCGTCGCTCAAATTTCTCAGTATTAGTTCCGTTTGACAGTTCTCTCTCGTGTGAATTTTCGTAGTGTCGAGCACAGTATCGCCTAAAAGGCTACTGTTGTCTGAAGTGCTGGTTTCATTCTGAGTCCTAATCGCCTTTTTCCTCATAGTTACATTATTTATTTCAGGACAGGGTGTGTGCTGTTCATGGTTACGTCGGCGCACTGGTGTACTTGTATTACCTATTTCTGGCATTTTACTGTAGCAGGATTGGCATATCCATGCCTGTTTGTCCTCGGCACTCATCAAATTCTTAAAGCGTTTTTCGGTGACGCTAGTGCATCTCAAGTCGTACGTGTTTTTGCATCGAAAACATTTTATAAACTCTCTTTCAGGTAATATTGTGAAACATTTAGCACACACGGAATTCATTTTTATATTTATATTTAGGCCCTCTGTTGGTGGAAGTACAAACGTTATCGATTATAATTATTTTTGAGATCGGCACCCGCTAGTTGCTGGTAATCGAAAGTGTCGTTTATTTTAGCGCCCTCTATATTCTAAACTTGGTACTCCTCTGATGGACCAATTTTAACTTCAGCGCTCTCTCGTGGACGATAGGCGCAAATCTTTCTCTCTAACACGTCGTATTTTCTAGCTTGTGGTTGCGCGTACGCATTTAACACTTTCTTCGGTAGATGTCACTAATTTAGTTAGACGAATTTGCGGAAGAATATTGTTTGTAGGTTAAGTTTCGTTATTTGGTTATGTTTGTTTATTTTATAATTTCACTATTTTTTTAGAAACACAAGTATTAATGTTTGTTTGTTCGTGTTATCGCTTTTCACATTTCACTATAGTAATATCGTAACTTGGAAAAACACATCATTTCCTAGGTACGTAACTCAAGGTTATTCGTTTCATCATAATTATGACACAATAATCACATTTTAGTTCACTTTTCTATAAGAATACTGATATATTTTCATTTATTTGGCTGAAGGTTTTCACTTTTTGCTGTAATTATTATATTTTAGATCATAATTAACACTAACACTATTTTTAATGAATTTAAATACACAGAGCCGATGTTTCGTTTCGCGCGCGCCGTCTTGCTCCCGAGATAGTTTTATCCCGAAAATCATCCCCTAAGGGGGTGTAATTGGGGGTGGAAATTTGTTTGTGACACATTTTGATAAAATTTGGTTGAAAGATAGTTTGAGTCCTGTAAAAGGACTTATGATGGTGTCTATTCCGGAAATGATCCCCTAAGGGGGTGAAATGGGGGTGAAAATTTGGATGTAGCCCATTTAGATGAAATTTTGTATAGAGATAGTTTGAGTCCTGGAGAATGACAACGGATAGTTTTTATCCCAAAAATCATCCTCTAAAGAGGTGAAATAGGCGGTGAAATATTGGATGGAACCTATTTACGATTTAGCGGTAGTTGGGAGTCCTGGGGAATAGGAACATTACATAGGTAAATATATGTATGTGACGTTCCAAGGGTAAAGGTACCTTATGGCGGTAGTTTCGAAGATGTTTTCTAAAACGGGGTAAAAAAGACGTTTTATTATGGCTATTTTGAAAACTATTCGATGTAACATTTTGTTGACGTATCTTTATTTTTAATATAAAATATTTAAATTACAAGTCAGTTAATTTAGTCCTACGGTTTAGTAGAAAAGGTCCTTACTGCCGTGTAATATGAAAATATGCAAAATAATAATGAAAATAGCCTACATGCATCTATTAATTATGGTGAGGCGGGTCATAGAAACCAAGTTTTCGGCGGAGTCTATTTTGTAAAAAAAGGCGTTCGGAGTAAGGTAATCTATAAAATCATGCAACTCAGCCATAATGACCCTTTCCTTCATACAATCCATACTAATATTACAAATGCGAAAGTAATTCTGTCTGTCTGTTACCTTTTTATGCTTAAACCGCTGAACCGATTGAGATGAAATCTGGTATAGAGATATTTTGAATTCCGGGGCCTTCCCTAAGAGTCCTTACTAAAAATAGTTTTTATCTGGAAATTCATCACCTAAGGGGTTGAAAAGGGGGGAGAAAGTTACAATATAAACGAGTTCCGCGCGGACGAAGTCGCGGGCAAAAGCTAGTAGATGATATAGAATCAATGTAAAAGCGAAAAAATAGTAGTCTTGAGACTGTAGGTACTGTACTGGACTGTCTTGTGTATGTGTGTGTGCTTATAGGGATAAATTCGCCGTTGTACCTACTTTAATCTTACATATCATTACGCGGGACTACGCATCAGCAGACAGAAGA
Organism: Epinotia brunnichana; assembly: GCA_963854355.1. Lineage (NCBI taxonomy): Eukaryota > Metazoa > Arthropoda > Insecta > Lepidoptera > Tortricidae > Epinotia > Epinotia brunnichana. The sequence goes on along the minus strand of OY977942.1, from coordinate 18,602,231 downwards.
CGGAATACATGCAATGTAGCGTTTCTAATACTTAGCACTACAATGTTTTATGAGGGCTGCCGGAAGGTTGTCATAACCTGCGCTGTGTTTATTTGGTAATTTATTTATTATCGTCTTAACTTCACTTTCTGTCACGGGGCTTAAAATACATGGAATTCACGGCTGTTTGCATGACCGGCCGCCCGGTCGAGCGGTTTTGTGATGATGATTTACCCACGGCGGCCATTTTGTGGCGCAAACCGGTATTATTGTTTTAGGCACTTTACTAGTCACCATTGAAATATAATTATAAGAACGTCTGCTTGACGCAACGCTGAGAGCTGATTTGCAACTAAACTATCACTGGAGGGATTAGCTCAGCCTTTGGCACTATGTCGTAGAGCAAGATTTGAGCATCAGTGCTGAAATTGGAATAAAAACCATATTATTATATTTCGATGACAAAGACCAACCAACCAACCAACTCGGCCAACTGAGAACAATAATCACACCCTCGCAAGACTTCAAAACTAATCGATTCAATACTTACGGAGTTAAAGTCCGCGGGTTTTGCAGGCCATGGCTTTATTTAGGTACGTGTGCCTATGTGTCGATATCTCACGCATTTTGAGTATCGATTACCAACATTATTGCATTTATTACGCAAATTATAACTAACTATGTTCCTTAAATACCTAGGCCTTACGCAAATAATAATTACAAATGAGCCACAAAAAACCAAGATAGAGGGTATTTGAGATTATTTTAAAAATTGACCGTTGTGAGCCACTTGGTGACTTCATAAATTGTTTAGTTTAGGGACCTCTACTAAACGTTGTCCTAGAAAGCTCGATTTGGGTATATATCCCTTTTGTTATTATTCGAACAAGAAAAGCCATGTGGAGCAAGGAAAGTAAAACATTTTTTTTTTCATACAAACTTGGACCACCCTAATATACATACATACATACTGTTGTAGGCCTGGTTTTTGCTAGTTGTGACATAAAATATCTCCAGTTCAATTGTTCAAACTACTTGAGATTTTTTCCTAGTTGCCCATTTGAAACAAATTGGGCGTTACCAGGAGCACTGCCACCGCTTACAGCCCTCGGCTTCCGAGGACCTGATACTTGGAAATGCGGAAACGTCTCATCAGTGTGCCATGACGTTGACCCTTTCGAGTAAAATGAATACAGCCTGGGTCTCTCGGGGAATCGCAAAGAAAACTTCAAGTTATCGGAGAGCTTTGTGGCCCCTGAAAAAAACAGGTTTTCAAATTAAAGCCTTGAGCACCGACGACGATTGCCTATTGGTGTTCTATCGGATATAATTTGAAGAGTGTGGGCACTGGGCAGGAACTGCTCGACTTAATACCACCTTCCCCGGTCTTTCATCGAACGTCGAGGTGTGTGTGGGGACTGGGGAGCGGATGCATAATTACGTTGTCAATACCAATACCATATATATTTGCGCAAAGCGATTTGCCTGTGGCCCGCCGCTATTAAGTCAATCCTGACACATGTCTCTAGTGATGTGACACGTTCGAATATTGTGTCTATAAAAGTTGTGTCAAGCGTGAGTTGGCTCAGACCTAACTATATCCCGCAAGAGTTAACATGAGACTCGAGCGCGTACTAACGTCATACAAACGAGGTCTCAAGTTAACTCTTGCGGGTTATACATTAAAATATTGTGTATCGTTTTATGTGCAATTGTGTAGTTATTTTATTAATTGAACAAACATAGACACAATCTAGTGTTGGTTGTAGTGGATTGTTACCTCTCACTATTCTTTACACGCAACAAAAAAGTATAGGTAGCATTGGTTTCCTCTTGTCGAAATTGTCAATATCAAGAAGATTTATGGTTGTGCAGGACTATAGTAAAAATTATAAATGAATGAAGGTTAACATTACATATACTACAGGTTCGTTAGCTATCTTCAAATGCCCGAAGGGCAAACAGATCAGAAATAGGAGCCCCGCCCTAGACCACCAGGAGACCATACATTCATAGGAGAATCTTGGCTTTATTCTATTTCGATAACCAGAACCTCCTATTAAGTATTAATGTATGGTCTCCTTGTATTTCGACAGTTTAGACGGAGTCCCGCTCTGCGGGGCTCCTATTTCTGGCCTGTTTGCCCTCCGGGCATCTGAAGATACCTAACGAACCTGACCTACCTATCTTTAATATAACTTTTACAACAAAAGTGGAGATACAAATACGCAATGCTTTGGTAATAGAATGATTCGATCGTAAAATAATCACATTGCTGGAATTTAATTTGATCATGACTGTACGGAGTAGGTAGATTTTTTGCGACTTAGCCTTTTTACGACGTAGACTTTTAGCATTTTGTTTATTTTACGATATAGTCGTTATACGGATCTTGGCGTTTTAGTGATACAGTCTCTTTACTACCTATTCCAATTCAGATATAAATAAATAAAAAATAAAAATAAATAAAAATAAAATGCATTTATTTCGGACAACTTAAAAAGGATCCATAGGTTGTTAGTATGTACTAGAAGACTTATATAACTATGTTAGGCCTTAAACTTAAATGTAGGGAGGACCAGTGCCTCAGTAGGCTACCGTCCCATCTGTCGGCCACCACGTTCAGGAGACTGTGGCGGCTGGCGCGCACCCTGCGGAGCGTCGCGGCGCAGCGCTTGCGCAGTGTCGCGTGGAAACCGTCCACTTGAGCGTCCGCGAACATACCGGACGCACTACAGTGTCGCGGCAGCCGCAACAGTACCCTGAACGCATCATTGTATTGCACACGCATTGCATTGAGCGATCGCTGCGTGTATTTCCACCATAGGCTACAGGTGTACAGCGATGATATAGTCTGTTAGCGATTTCTTTCTGCGATGAAGCACATTTGCGATTCTCACACACACATCACACATTGGCATCATGTGCATCAGTGCACATGATGAAGCACATTTGCTTTTTCAACCTAATAGTCATAATATGAAGTAGTATTTTAGCGACTTCGGCTTTCTACGATGAAGTAGGTACATTTGCGATGCAACATTTTGCGATCTAGTCATTCTACTAGTGACCCGATTATCTCGTCTAGCAGGTGAGTCTAAAGACCGAGAGCCTAAATAAAATTCAGTGGAAAAAAACACATGTAAGGACATGTCCTTAAGTAAGGAGATCAGCCCAGTGGACAACCAACAGTGGCGTGCCATGTTGTGGGTACCCAAATTATAAATCGGATCGTAACATTACCAACTAAGTACCTACCTAATATGTTTTTTTTTATATTGGCTAACTGTCGTTTGTTGCCTAAAAGATGAAGTTTCACTTACCATAAAGGGCATCATCAAACTGCACGCCAGCTATAATGCGCTTTGTGACTTCTTCAGATGAATATATATTTTCCAAGCTCTCACTGTTTTTATAAGCATGAACACTAATCCCAACGAGCTTTTCTATGTTTTTGTTCAACGAAATTAATTTCGTGGTCGCTTTAATCAGGACATCTTCAAGAACAGGGCTAGCTGGCGAATATGCGATGCCCAAATGACTTATATTCATGCCTTTCCTAAAAACAAACGTTTACTTTTGGCACACTTAGGTACAATGATAATTTACTTTAAAAACAAAGTTTAAACCGACTTCAATTCAGTACTTCGCCAAGGAAAATACATGAACATTTCCTTTCTACTTTACCACATGAACTGCTTTCCAAGAACAAGTGCGTTGATTATTACAGAAAAACCCAAATTGCTATATATATATCTCTAGCGAAATAAACGATTTCATTTCATTTCATTTCAAGAAATTTGTTCTAAAACAGTTTATTTTTATGGTGGTCATAATGTGCGGTTCTTGAACGCATCATGGAGGGTTTATGATATTTGGATAGATAAAACTATTAAACCATACTGTAGAAACGCATAAACTGCAATACCTACGCATAAGCCTATGTTCTCTTTTATGTTGGGTCACAGTTCTAGGTCAGAGTATACCTAGCAAAGGGCAGTCAATATAAAAGTTTACATACAAGTTTCAGTAACATGTTTTTCCGCTCTTTTACAAAAAAAATAACCTCGAAAACGAACGCGAGAGCTTTGCTCCTGATTTCGTCTTCTAACCTATCCGCGATCCGAGTCGGTTTTGTCACTAAGTCCCTGTTCCCTACTGCCTACGAGAAAACTTCAACTTTATACACCACTATTTTGGCATTCGTTGAACTCTAAGAAAAATTTATTTGTTATATATTAAAAATACTTATTTAATATAATTTTATGTTGCTTTTTTAAAAAAACCCCGTCCGTCATCATAATTTATGCCAAACGATCGTTATGATTAAAATTATAATCAACAATATTATTGCTTGATAAATGTATGACTAGGTATACACTACATTCGAATAGTAGGTATCGATAGTTTGCATAACAGTGGTAGCACTTTACGTCAGTTTGTCATTTACCATTCTAATCTTGCTAGAAAAAGTATGCTATACACCATTCTGTTGCCAAGGTAGGTATGTCCTCCTTCTTTTGTCCTCGTTTTTTTTTGTCTATTCCATTCCAATTTCATGATAAAGATTTTTCGTGATAAAGTCTATTTGTGATATATATGCGATTTTCGTGTTATATGTCTGTTAACTATTGTATAGCCTTGGTTGGGTTAAGAGGATATTAATGTATGCCAACATCTAAGAGGGTCTTAGCATTTGATTTTAATCTGGTTTTCCCTTATAGACTGAGAGCTGAGGGACCAAAAGTGCAACAGTTTTATAAAGGCTGGTATTTGAATATTAGGTCATTAATAGGTCGAACATCAATAGCATGTCGTCAGTCAACCAGTTTTTGGGACAACTCGCGTGGGGGTGGTTCCGAACTTGTTAAAAAAACGCCTACGTCGCAACTGTTTTATAAAATCTGAAAATTTGTCTGTGGATAGTAAGACAACTAACAAACTATGCGGACATAGTCAGTCTGCAGAATATTGGGACAACACGCGTCAGCAGCCCGCTAAACCCGTCAAAAAAATTGGTTGGTAAAAGTGTTTTAAAACATTTTAAAAAAATCGTGCAAGTAGTTCATAGTACCCAAAACAAGACTAACATAGTCAGCCCAAAGTTTTATGGAACATACGCCGTCAGCAGTCAGTAGAACGGCGCGCAGAACGCTTAATTTATATAGCGCGCTCAACCGCAAAATGGTTTTATATTAAGAAATATTTGACGATCAATACTTTATTTATAATACTTATTAAACAGTCTGCTATATTTTGTACACGGAGAAAAAAATCTGTTACTAACAATAATAATCTGAATATGAAACTGATGCCAGAGAGCAAGCCTGTAGAAAAGTAAAGGCGGAGTGTGCCGGATAAATGGGCATAGCCGGCTATTGAAGTGATGGATTTATGAGACTACGCATAGTAGCAAAAAGCAAAGTAGCTTTTGCCAACCTAGATGCGTGGCGTCCTGCAAACCCAAGTTCATCATATCCATATCAGAAACTATCTTACGACGACCACTTTAGCCTTGTTGGTAGTGACCCTGCCTACAAAGCAAGAGGTCCTGTGTTCGAATCCCGGTAAGAGCATTTATTTGTGTGATGAGCACGAATATTTGTTCCTAAGTCATGGATGTTGTCTATGTATTTAAGTATTTATTTATCTATATAAGTATGTTTATCGGTATCAGCGTAATTCGTCCCATTCGTTTTTCGTTCATTTCTTATGTCCGTCTCATTCTGTGTTCGTCACTCATTCTTTATTCGTCTCGATCGCTATATGTCCCTATCGTTTTAAGTCCAATGATGTAGCCTGTCTCTTTCTTAATAAGTCTTTTTCGTTTTTCGTCATGGTCTTCCTAGGACTATGTCTTTGTTTGTGTCTCTCGTTTTTGGTATCATTCGCACTTTATCTTTAGTCACTTTCGTTATTGTGGCGTCCCTGTGGGCGCGCGCGCGGGGCAGCCCTAGCACTCTCCTGAAGGTGGTCGCAGATAGGATAGATAGTCCTATGATCAGGCACTGGGCAGGCATGCATGTGAGGCCGAATAATAACTTTAATTTTATGTAATTCAATTTAATTTAAATGTAATGTAACTTAATGTATTGTTATTAAATATTATATTTTTAGTAAATTTTGTAGCTACTAACATAGTTCGTAAGTAAATGTATCACTAACCAACTATGGATGATGTCCGAAATAAACAATTTCAATTTCAATTCAATTTCAATATTCATCTCACTCTTTTTTTGTCTTTAGTGGTAACTCGTTCCGTTCTTTTTTGGGCACGTTCGCTAATCGTCCGGTACTACGTAGGTCTTAGTTGCTATTCATATCTCCTCCGGATCGGAATTGATAAACAAATTGAAGTTTAGGGGACATATACAGAACGGAAAAAAATGAGGGCCCTCATTTTTTTTCCGTTCTTTATATGTCCCCTAAACTTAGATACTTCAGACAGCAAATTAGATAAACATTATTTCATTTGAAAAAATAACTGCATTTATAGATTTAGAGTCAGACCTCGTTAGCATTTCCAAGCAAATGAACTGTCTTCAGAATTCAAAGTGTTATTTTAAATGTCAAACTACTATGAAATTACATGAAATTATGACGATCACTAGGTCAATAAGATATAATAAAATAATTAAGATTGACGGAAAACGAATCTAACGAACTTAGAATTAGACTGAAAATGAATGAGACTAATCACGAATGTGACCAAAAACGAATGCATGAAAAAAAATGAGACGAATAAGTGAATGAGACCAAAATCGAAAGGGAATAATTAAGAATGAGTCATAGGAAGACCGTGACGAAAAACGAAAAAGACTTATTAAGAAAGAAACAGGTTACATAATTGGACTTAAGACGATAGGGACGTATAGCGATCGAGACGAATAAAGAATGAGTGACGAACACAGAATGAGACGGACATAAGAAATGAACGAAAAACGAATGGGACGAATTACGCTGATACCTGTTTATCTTCGTCTAGTACCCATAGTACAAGCTTTGCTTAATTTGGGACTAGGTCGATTTGTGTAAGATTGTCCGCAATCTATATATATATATATATATTTTTTTTTTATTATCTTATAACACCGTACTTTTTGCAGCGCGTCATGCATGACTGAATTATTAACCCTCAATCCACTGGATGAAATGTACTAACGTAAACACTTTCTATGAGTCCTTGGGACTATATATTTTTTTATGTGTGGTTTTTCGAAATAACACAATGTTTTTTAATATTTTTTTAATGTTCTTATTACGTACTTATTAAGGCACTAGAAAAAGATAACAAAACTGCAAAGACATATTCGATCCTCTTAAAAATTAAAGAAACTCATTTTACCAGTCTCAAAAACGAGATTTTTTCAAACCTCTACAAAAATAACAAAAACTCTTAACAAATATACGTTTTTAACTTTTTTTACCTTTCAAAGGTATACAAAGTAGAATTAAATAAAACAAAAATGTATGCTCCCATATAAGAAAAGTGCACGTGCAATGGGTGCACGTTATTTTGCGTGCATTTGTATGAGTCCATGGGACTCACTTGACGCAACAACTCACCAAATACGCAGCGCAGGCGCAAGTCCACTCGCCAACGCGGTGCCCGCGTCACTGAAGGAAGGTACAGGGACGGAGGGGAAATTATTCGCTAAAACGTTAGAATTACAGTAGTTTGAAATTTTGATGTGAGTCCAGTGGACTCAGGAAGTGAACTGAGGGTTACCAGGTCATTCAAGTGAAATAAAGTGCACTACTTGCACCACTTGCACCTTATTTCACTTTAATGACCTGGACGTTAATAATTCTCGGAAATATTTTCTAACAGTGTAGCTAATGAACGTGTATTAGAGTTTTATGGTGGCCAGACCGATTTCTGTTTAATTAGGTCTTATTAATAAAATCAAATGTTTCTTTAAAATGTTCTACAAGCTTGATTGCTAATGGTGAAAAAAAAATTTATGAGGACCAGAGTGGCCAACTTCCTGAAAAATAGTTTATCTAATACTGATTCTAAAATGGTATAACACATGCCATTTACATCTTTACAAATAAAGATGTTGCTATCAATGTTCACTTTTAAACACCTTATTTTGGTACAATTCGCTCTTCGAAAAGTGCGAATATCTCGAAAACCAGGGGACTTTTACAAAACCTCAAAGTCGATTTTCTGGACCAGTCTAAGGTGCCCTATTCGTGGTTAGAAGGTTGTCCATTATTTACCAGACACCCTGTATATTATATTTTTATCGTATTTTATTTATTACCTAGTAAATATCTTTTCATTATTGTATTGTAATATTAAACAACTCAGTCCGCGCCATAAAGCACGCTATATAAATTAAGCGTTCGGCGCGCCGTTCTATTGACTGCTGACGGCGTATGTTCCATAAAACTTTGGGCTGACTATGTTAGTCTTGTTTTGGGTACTATGAACTACTAGCACGAATTTTTTTAAATTTTATAAAACACTTTCAGTAACCAATTTTTTGACGGGTTTAGCGGGCTGCTGACGCGTGTTGTCCCAATATTCTGCAGACTGACTATGTCCGCATAGTTTGTTAGTTGTCTTACTATCCACAGACAAATTTTCAGATTTTATAAAACAGTTGCGACGTAGGCGTTTTTTTAACAAGTTCGGAACCACCCCCACGCCAGTTGTCCCAAAAACTGGCTGACTGACGGCAGGCTATTGATGTTCGACCTATTAATGACCTAATATTAAAATAGTCTTTTCACTTCTCATGCTCTAAAAGTTCGTCTTTATGTCGTGCGTAGGCGACATAAAGTCGCTTTTTATGCTCTAGAGCATAAAGTAAAATCTTCGTCGAAGACCAAGGCAATCGCTGCAACAGCCACACGAACATCTTTAACTTCATACAACAACCTCTTTATTTTATTTCGTTTCGTTCGTATTCTAAGACCAAGGCAAAGATACCAACAGCCAAAGTACACAATAAAACTTCATGAAATAAACTTATAATTTGTATTTCGTCTCATTTATTATTTTACGTGTTGCTGTTTCATTTCCTCGCAATCGAAGTGAAAATTAGAGTGTACAACTCGTCCATAAAACCCATTTTACACTCGACTTTATATCTATCCTCGCTCGCAAGCTCGCTCGGATGGATAAACGTCTCGAGTAAAATGGTGCGTTTTATGCACTTGTTGTACAATCTACTATTATAAAACTGTTGCAGTTTTGGTCCCTCAGCTCTCCGTCTATTATATTGCACCACTCCATTAATGACTACCGTCAACTGCTGCAACATTGCCTTATGTTTGTAGCCTAACTTTGCCTACCTTAACAAAAAACAGGTACAAGTACCTATGACAAAATACACGGTGTTTTAAGATAGGCAAAGTTAGGCTTCATATGCAATGTTGATGGTATCTGTTCTTGGTACATTTAGTCTATTCGTGATAATGTATTCGTGGTAAAGTCTTCGTGATAAAGCCTATTCGAAGGTAATAAGGTTTTCGTGATATCTAACTCGATTCTTGGTAAAGTTTTCGTGGTTAAATTTTTCATGAAAAAGTTTTCATTATAAAGTCGTTTGTGATATAATTTTTGTGATAAAATACTAGTGCCAAAATCTACTTACAAAACTTTCAACGAATAATTTAAACTGTAAGCAGGTATCGAGGGATACATCTTCATGTCTGCTATCATGGGCTCGATTTGCGAGCGCATGATGAGTATCAATGCCATGGCACTGACCGGCAGTATCACCTCCACGAGGGTCGAGATCCGGTGCCGTGACTGCTGCAGGAAGTTCTTCCACATCAGCAGCCGGAATTTGGTGAGGGCGCCCGTCGCGCGCCGACCGCCCCGGCTCATCATCGCTTAATAAACAGGTAATCATAGTATTCATACTATAATCTCCACTTATAATAAATCTCTAAATTAAAAAAAGAATCAGCCAGTTTGAAACTAAGCTTTGCGCGGTTCGAATGTTCTCAGCATCCCATGAACGGAAAAATATGAAACATTTTATATAGGTACATTATTATTCTAGCTGCAACTTAGGATAGTTTTTATCCGACTGCGACAGTTAATTAATTTTCCGAAATATACGACTTCATTTAATTTTTCATTTATTTTTATTGAAATCAAACGCTGCTCCAACTGTCAGCTATAAGAAACGTCAAATTTTCGTCAAAATGGCGGAATTGCTTTGCCTTTCACTTATTAATAATTTAAATCCCGTCTACGATAGACCTTTACGAGACAAATGCTAAAATATAAACCATAAAAAAATATTCGATTCTGATATGAGAACTTATATGCGCAAATGTCGTTTTATGTCGTAATTTCAATAAATGAAATCAACAAATTTGAACAATATAATTAACACGAATTTGTTTTTTTTTGAATGGCAATGGCACGCGCTCGGCGCATTCAGCCAAAGTACCTGCGGCGTTACCATGAAAACCGATACTCAATGTTCATATATTTGCATCCCTGTCACTCGAGTGTGGTTAGTGCGATAGAGATAGAGATACCCGAATATTTTCGAATTCCGAAGTTCGTGGTGGTGGTGGAAGCTCAGGAATCGAAAATATGGTAAATAATCATAATGTATTTTCTCGAAAAAGAATTTAAAATAAATATAGTCAAATGGAGAAAAAAACAAAGCAAGAGGTTATATAGGTAATGATTAAGTTATAAGAGTCCAAAGTTTTAAGAGGGGGTATGTTCTGTCCCTTTTCCGCAAAACGCACCTTCATATGAAACGATTGTTTTTTACTATGACGCTCGAGTATACTGACGTCACAGTCCCTCATCGTTTTCTCACTCTAACCAGCGACATTAAAACGGATGTAGCTTCATAATTTTTTGAGATATTTGAATGGGAGTTTCATTATCTTCTATCTATTTATCTCCACTTATAATAAATCTCTAAATTAAAAAAAGAATCAGCCAGTTTGAAACTAAGCTTTGCGCGGTTTGAATGTTCTCAGCATCCCATGAACGGAAAAATATGAAACATTTTATATAGGTACATTATTATTCTAGCTGCAACTTAGGATAGTTTTTATCCGACTGCGACAATTAATTAATTTTCCGAAATATACGACTTCATTTAATTTTTCATTTATTTTTATTGAAATCAAACGCTGCTCCAACTGTCAGCTATAAGAACCGTCAAATTTTCGTCAAAATGGCGGAATTGCTTTGCCTTTCACTTATTAATAATTTAAATCCCGTCTACGATAGACCTTTACGAGACAAATGCTAAAATATAAACCATAAAAAAATATTCGATTCTGATATGAGAACTTATATGCGCAAATGTCGTTTTACTTCGTAATTTCAATAAATGAAATCAACAAATTTGAACAATATAATTAACACGAATTTGTTTTTTTTGAATGACAATGGCACGCGCTCGGCGCATTCAGCCAAAGTACCTGCGGCGCTACCACGAAAACCGATACTCAATGTTCATATATTTGCATCCCTGTCACTCGAGTATGGTTAGTGCGATAGAGATAGAGATACCCGAATATTTTCGAATTCCGAAGTTCGTGGTGGTGGTGGAAGCTCAGGAATCGAAAATATGGTAAATAATCATAATGTATTTTCTCGAAAAAGAATTTAAAATAAATATAGTCAAATAGAGAAAAAAACAAAGCAAGAGGTTATATAGGTAATGATTAAGTTATAAGAGTCCAAAGTTTTAAGAGGGGGTATGTTCTGTCCCTTTTCCGCAAAACGCACCTTCATATGAAACGATTGTTTTTTACTATGACGCTCGAGTATATTGACGTCACAGTCCCTCATCGTTTTCTCACTCTAACAAGCGACATTAAAACGGATGTAGCTTCATAATTTTTTGAGATATTTTAATGGGAGTTTCATTATCTTCTATCTATTTAAATACATAATAAATGCCTATGTCCTGACTGACTTATTCACTCAATCACTCACTCACTCACTCATCAACGCACAGCCGAAACTACTAATCTTAGAGAGTTGATTTTTGCACAGTATGTTGCTTTTATAACGTGGGCTAGGGATAAAAAGGGATTTTTGAAAATTCTACCCCTAAGGGGGTAAAATGGGGGTGCAAAGTTTGTATGGGAGAACCTTTTTTTTTTGAGCTATAGACTTAAACTTTGTAGAAAAATTAGTTATTAGAATACAAATGAAATACTTTCAGCGTTTTGGAAAATTCCACCCCTACGGGGGTAAAATAGGGGTGCAAGGTTTGTATGGGGGAAACATTTTTTTTTTAAATAGGGACTTAAAACTTTGTAGAAAGATCAGTCATTAAAATACAAATAAAGAACTTTCAGGGTTTTAGAAAATTCTACCCCTAAAGGGGTAAAATAGAGTGCAAAGTTTGTATGGGAAAAACTACTTTTTTTTAAATAGAGACTTAAAACTTTGTAGAGAAATTATTCATTAGAATACAAATAAAGTACCTAGATTCAGTAATTTAAAAAAATCTACCCCTAAGGGGGTAAAATAGGGGTGCAAATTTTGTATGGGGGAAACAATATTTTTTTTTAAATAGAGACTTAAAACTTTGTAGAAAGATTAATCATCAGAATACAAATTAAGTACTTTCAGCGTTTTAGAAAATTCTACCCCTAAAAATAGGGGGCTAAAATAGGGGTGCAAAGTTTGTATGTGGGAAACTATTTTTTTAGCTAGAGTCCTAAAACTTTGTAGAAAGATTATTGAAATACAAAGAAAGTACTTTCAGCGTTTTGGAAAATTTCAACCCTAAGGGGGTAAAATAGGGTGCAAAGTTTGTATGGGAAAAACATATTTTTTTTTAATAGAGACTTAAAATTTTGACGAAAAATTACTTATTAGAACATGAAAAATACTACATTCGGCGTTTTACAAAAATCATTCCCTAAGGGGGTTAAAAAAGGGTGCAAGGTTTGTATGGGGAACACTTTTTCTGAGCTAGACACTTAAAACTTTGTAGAAAGATTACTTATAAAAATACAAAAACAAGATTTTCAGCGTTTTGAAAAAATCTATCCTTAAGGGGGATAAAAAGGGGTGCAAAGTTTTTATCAGGGAAAGTTTATGTTTTTGAGTTAGAGACTTGAAACTTTGTAGAAAGATTACTTATTAAAATACAATTCCACCCCTAATAGGGTTAAAAAGGAGAGCAAGCTTTGCATGGGCAACACTTTTTTTTGAGTTAGACTTAAAACTTTGCAAAAAGATTACTTATTAGAATACTAAAAAAGAACTTTCAGCGTTTTAGAAAACTCCATCCCTAAGGGGATCCTTAAGATCCTTAAGAAGGGTAGCCAGTGTTGTGTGGGAAAAACTTTTTTTTTACTAGACTTAAAACTATTCAAAATGTTACTTATTAAAATTAATAATAAAGTACTTTCAGAGTTTTAGAAAATTCCACCCCTAAGGGGGTTAAGAAAGCTTTGTATGGGCAACACTTTTTTTGAGCTAGAGACTTAAAAGTTTACGAAAAAAGTTCTTTCAGCGATTAGAAAAATTCAACCTCTAAGGGGGTTCAAATTTTAAATGGCGAGCAATAATTTTTTAAAGTGTGAGTAAGAGATTTTTAACTTCGGTCTTATTCTGTACGTTAAAAGACTACAAAACTGATTTCAGAGTTTTTCCAAATTCATCCCCTAAGAGTGTTAAAATTGGTTCAAAGTTTGAGTATTTCAAGGCATTTTTAAAGTATGAGATTTTTAACTTTGGTTTTAGACTGTTTGTTCACAAACTAGAAAAATAACATCAACTTTTTTTTTAATTATCCCCTAAAAGAGGGTTCAAATTTTGTATTGAGAGAAATCATTTTCTAAGACGATAAAAAGTTCTACGCGGACGAAGTCGCGGGCAACAGCTAGTAAGTACTATATCTATAGGTACCTACTTATCTATACTTCCATTCACATATCATATCCATACCTACTAGGTAACATTCCAATTCAGCGAGGAATGCCGCCAGCAACCTCGGTACAATGCCTCGAGAGCCTTTTTAGGGTTCCGTACTCTAAGAGTAAAACGGGACACTATTACTAAGACTCCGCTGTCCGTCCGTCTGTCTGTCACCAGACTGTATCTCACTGATACCGTGATAGTTCCAGCTGAAATTTTCACAGATGATGTATTTCTGTTGCCGCTATAACAACAAATACTAAAAACAGAATAAAATAAATATTTTTATTCATAATGGTCCGAAACCCTTCGTGCGCGAGTCCAACTCGCACTTGGCCGGTTTTTTTAGATTTAACTTAGTTTTAATTTAATTTATTTGATGTAAACTAATTACCATGTTATATATCTCTCATATAATCTTAGATAATAAATATTACTAAAATATGACAAAAAGAAAAAAGTATGTGAGATTTGAGAGTTTGTATGTGTTATATACAACGTGTTCCTGGGAATATCCGTTGCAGGGGGCATAGTTTAGATCAAATAAAGTTAATTTCTCCAAAACAGTTGTATCTTAACTCTTACTGTTATCAAGATATTCAATGTTTAATTTAATCAGTTTTGCAGATTTAACCAGTGTAAATGGCTCTTAACTGTGACATATGTATGACGTCACAGTTAAAGAGCCTTTAATTTTTTTAAGGCTCCTATACACTACAATAACGTTTACAAAGTGAGTGAACATCCTTGTGCAATAAGAGAATAACCGTTAATGCTACATTAAAATATTTTTACTTACAAAAATCAAAAAAAAAATCTCTTTTTTCTTTTCAAGAAATAATTATGCTAATTTGTTTCTGTGAATGTACTCTGCGATATGCCGAAGTTAACGGAAATTCCCGGGCGCACCCTGTATGACAAGGTGGACTGATGCCTGGTGAAGGTCGCGGGAGTCCGCTGGATGCGGGTGGCGCAGGATCGGTCATTTTGGCACTATTTTGGGGAGGCCTATAGCCAGCAGTGGACGTCTTACGGCTTGTAATATTTACTTATTTGCCGATTCTAAAGGAATATCTGTTACATAGCTTGGCTAGACAGCGCAGGCCATCGCTCCCGGCAACGGTCAGACCACCACTGACTCCCACTCCGGTCATCATGCGTGACGTATGCGCACTAGATAAGCACAGATACACTACACGGCTGATATGATGATAATGATGATGATGATGTGTTATATCTGCACATCGCTGTATACCTGTAGCCTATGGTGCAAATACACGCAGCGATCGCTCAATGCAATGCGTGTGCAATACAATGATGCGTTCAGGGTACTGTTGCGGCTGCCGCGACACTGTAGTGACTAGTGCGTCCGGTATGTACGCGGACGCTGAAGTGGACGGTTTCCACGCGACACTGCGCAAGCGCTGCGCCGCGACGCTCCGCAGGGTGCGCGCCAGCCGCCACAGTCTCCTGAACGTTGTGGCCGACAGATGGGACGGTAGAGCCTACTGAGGCACTGGTCCTCCCTACATTTAAGTTTAAGGCCTAACATAGTTATATAAGTCTTCTAGTACATACTAACAACCTATGGATCCTTTTTAAGTTGTCCGAAATAAATGCATTTTTTTTTATATATATATCCAGTCATGCAATATGCATATGTAACATTTGCTCATTCATTCTTGCTGCTCATTCTCTTGCTCCCGGTCTTGTAATGTAGGTGCTGTATTTTAACCCTTTGGTTATAAAAGTTACACCTATATAGACGCCAAGGACTTTAGTTAAAAGCATGAGGGTGACTTTCACAGCGCACGCCATTAACGCCATAACACCTAAATGTGTTTTTGGCGCCGTGGGCACGATAACACGCAACGCTTTTAGGCATTCTTGGCGTCCCAAGGAGACCGAAGTAAATAAAAAACCGGCCAAGTGCGAGTCGGACTCGCGCACGAAGGGTACCATTATCTATAAAAATATTTATTTTATTCTGTTTTTAGTATTTGTTGTTATAGCGGCAAGAGAAATACTTCATCTGTGAAAATTTCAACTGGAACTATCACGGTATCAGTGAGATACAACCTGGTGACAGACAGACAGACAGACAGACAGACAGACAGACAGACGGAGCGGAGTCTTAGTAATAGGGTCCCGTTTTACTCTTTGAGTACGGAACCCTAAAAAGTGTGTTTCCAGTCCTGTGTTATTAATGAACTACCAACGGGTTATCTAAAGATTTATAAGTAATGTGCGTCTTACATGATGCTTAAAAAAATGTGAGACGCAATGCACATTGGACAAAGATCTTGAACAAGTAGAATACCTACCACCCTAATGTATCTCTGAAACTACTCATTCGATTTCAAAAGTGTTTTCACCTGCATATTTTCCAGGCGGACAACATAGGCTATATTTTATCCCGCGGGTTTGCCTGTTCTCAGCAATACATGGGCGTAGCCGCGCGGACAGATTGTATGCAATAATATTTTGTTACGAGTATATACCTACACACCAAATAAATATAGGTATTTCTTTCTTTCTTTCATTCATTCTCGTGGGGTAGGTACACGAGGTACTTGAGCAGTAGGCAATAGCTTACTTACGCAATTAAGCAGAGAAAATGTTACTACCTGAATCAATGCGCGGCAAAGGTTGTTGCAGCATAACGGCGGTATAACGGCGTCGTCCAACTCCTAATACCTATACCTATAAGTACCAATTTTTTAACTGGCTTCTTCACTCTTTTAAATATTCACTATAGGTACTTTAAACTAGAGAGTGATTAGTATTTAATACAAATGCGTTTATCTTTGGTTTATCTAAATCCAATACCCAATGACAAGCTTAGATGACAAGAGTTTAACTAGAGTAGGTACTCAACCTCATGTCACGACAAGAAGGGTGCAAGAAGGTAGCAATCTCTAATAGATTTGTCATTTAAGAGGTTTTCGTTTCTGTCACTTGCTGGCCACACAGCGAATCCTCAAATCAATAAGGCCTCTCACAGACTGGCGCGGCTGACCGCGGCGGCCAATAGTAACATTAGTAACCTTGTCATTAGCTGTCAAATTTACTATTAACCGCCACCGCAGGCCGCGCCGGTGTGATGCAGGCTTAAACGGTACAGACAACGCGCTTGTGACTCCTCACTACGGTTAGCACGAGACCGCCTTTGTCGCGGCGAGATAGACGATCCGTTTCTTTCTAATAAGAACGCATTGAAGAGAGATAGGGCACAGCGGAATGTCATCTCGCTCGTATGTGGAGCAGCCCAACTGGGGAAGTACCTCCACCTTACAGAAGACCGCAGCCATAATAGCACCACTGTTTTGTAGTGTTGCTATATTATTGCATGCTATGAAGCATGTGGTGTTGTGTTCCTGGTGGTGAGTAATTTGTAGTGTTGCTATATTATTGCATGCTATGAAGCATGTGGTGTTGTGTTCCTGGTGGTGAGTAATTTGTAGTGTTGCTATATTATTGCATGAAGCATGTGGTGTTGTGTTCCTGGTGGTGAGTAAGGCCGCCAGTGCTCCTGCTCCTAGGATGCGCTGTGTTGGCAGTGCACCTGCATGTCTCTATCTGCCAACACAGCGAATTCTCAAGTGAATAAAGGGTCGGCAACGCGCTTGTAATTCTTCTGTAGTCACAAGTGTCCATCGGCTACGGTACCTGCTTAAAAAAATATATAGATGGGTAGTGTATCTCTGTCAAACTTTGGCACCGTCTGCCAAGTACTTCCGGCCATTTCAGGACTGACAGACTTAGGTTTACTCTCTCTACGATTAAGCCCTGCATCCCACTGGCGCGGCCTGCGGTGGCGGACCATAGTAAATTTGACAGCTAATGACAGGTTTTCTACTGCCCGCCGCGGCCAGGCCGTGCCAGTCTGTGAGAGGCCTTATTAGGCCTCTCACAGACTGGCGCGGGCTGGCCGCGGCGGACAATAGTAATCTTGTCATGAGCTGTCAAATTTACTATGGTCCGCCACCGCAGGCCGCGCCAGTATGTTGCAGGCCTAAAAGGCTACATGATGATGTGATGCCACATATCTCGTACTGTTGTCACATGACGTAAATATACCTACCCTTACAATTCTCTTTGCTTACAATTTTCACCGGGAGTGAAGGATTTTTCTAACTTTTGGACAACTTTAGGTGCGCTAATCTTTTGATTCTTGCTCAGCACAACTTTCTCGACCTGCTGCCATGCATTTTTTCCCGAACGCGATTATTCTAGTCGCTTTTTTCCACTGCAACTTATTTACTTTTTCTACTCCTGTACCGTTATCTGTCATTTATATAGGCTGTAGTTCAAATACAATGACACCACTAATAAGTCGTCGAAAAACTCTATGCTCTATGGCCCAAAAACGCACTGTTTAGCGTACTTTTTTGGTTCATACATTTTTCATAAAAGCACTGTTTAACTTTTTTTTTAAATCGGCCGCTATATTGCAGTGGTGCCAACTTCATAAACAAATATTTCGAAATAAAAGTATTTATTTACGATTTAACATTTGTATATTATAAATTATTTACTACAATAATAATAAATCATCATCTATTCAATTCAATTCAATTTATTTTATATAAAACTATATTGTGTGTTAAATTACATGTTTTATAAATTCTTGGTATTATTTATAAAAATAAACAGTTCGAATTCGGTCCGGGTCCGGATTCGGTTTGGTCGTAGTAAAAATGTATGCAACGGTGTATAACTGGTCTAAAAACGCTTGTGGCGCCTTTAATTGCGATGCTCGCCAAGGCTCGCATCGCAACCCACGCCACTCGCCTTTTAAGACAACTTCTTATACATCAGTTGCATAAAATACCATTCACAGTCGTGTTGCTCCCGTATCGTATTTTATTACTGACGTCACAATTGTTCTTCCCTGTAGGAAACCCGTTGCAATCGCGAAACACTAGGTAGGTTAGGTTCGTTAGGTAGCTTAATTTCCTAGTTTTTAATCGACTAAACTTGTTTTATATCATTTTAGTTACCTACTGCAATGGGAAACTTCAGTAGGTACTTACCTACTTCACGTGATGCGTAGCGAAATTTTTATTTCTGTTGAATGAATAATCAATCAGTAATCCTCTCGTCTTTGTTCTTCCGGCCAAGCTCAAGCGTGAGTTGAACTCGCGCACTTAGAATGTCGTACCACTATTTTGTATTGTAGGTACTGATTCTTTAAAACTACGTTTCACTACGATCTACGTTCCTATTGTCTCAATTCGGCAGTCCCGCAGCAAAAGTTGGAGTGTGATGCTTAGGGTTTGCAATCCGGATCCTACTTGTATGGAAATATCTGGATCTGGATCCGCGGATCCGGATATTTCTATACAAGTCGGATCCGGATTGCAAACCCTAGTGATGCTTCAATTCAACTCCCATTCTTTAAATAATAGGGATGATGACTAAGATTTTTTTACGATGCAATTCGTACCAGTTTTTGGAGAGGAACAAATGTATGGGAGCAACTGCAATTAAAGAACGTAAATACCCAAAAATTTGAGACATCGATTGACCTCGCTGGCGCCAGCCATAAACGCTTCATACTAATTGACATACAGGTATGACGTTACACCTGTTATTTGTACTAACCGTTGTATGGAAAATCAAGTAAATTGCGGTTTTTGATGATTTTAATTATAATTTATTCTTTATTACAATAATTTGATGGTTTACTATCCATTTAGCAACACTACGTCAATTTTAACATGAGGCATCATGCCTATTGCACGAGCGAGCGACGAAGCAAACAGCTTCAGCTTTTTCAGCTTGGGCAAAAACTCATTCGTATGTTCGACTGTTCTCCTCTACAGGTCGCATTTCTCAACCGATTATTTTTATCGATTCAGTTTTTCGAAAATGTAATCAACTTTTTTTAAAACATTCTTGTGAGGTCTTGCTAAAGGCAGGAGTCCCCGGAGTCCCCAGGAAGGTCGACACAAGTCGGCTCCCCATACAACCGTAGTTTGGCTCTACTTTGAAAACGGCGGCTGAATTAACATGAAACTTTGTATAGGTACGTGGGTCAGTCAACTTTTAAATGACCCTTCTGTTTTTTCTACATTATCAGTTACCACAACATCGGTAGGTACTTATGTGTATGTTGATAAAATGTATAAGTTATTATAGCCAGATAAACAGTCCATTTGAACACATATGTTGCATCTCGCAAAAAAACGTATTCTAGCAGAAAACATGGTTGTCCAGGTGGCAAACAACAATTTTCATACAAATTTACGTCCTCTGGGCAACCGGTGAAATTGAGGTCAAATTAATATTTTTCACCTCACTTGCTCGGAAAGGCCTTTTTGTATGTTTGATGTCTATTGAGAAAATCGCTTTTTATCCACATGTGAAGAAAGTAGACGTAGAACGTTATAAGTACTATGACGTAGAACGTTAAATGTTTATTTTTGGATTTTTTGTGTATTTTATGACATATATTTTTTTAACTTTTTTAAACTTTTTTTTTTAAACTTTTTTAAAACTTTTTTTTATCCTATTTCTTATTTTCCTCGCTGTAGTGAGGTGAAAAGAGTGAAAAGTTATTTTACGTCTCGTGTGTTGAAACACTCGCAGGTAAAATACAACTTTCCCCCCTTGTATAACAAATAACTATTTTAATACAGTTGTCATGGAGTTACACGCTATAATTAATTGGGTAAGTAATGCGACAACAATTACCAACAGCAGACATTGTATTTTCTTGTAATCACCTTTTAAACAGCAAATAGTAGAAACGAAGAGGACACTAAAAAGTTGATAACCATCATTTCTAGGTCGGAAACTAGTTGCTGGTGCTAGAAATCATAATAGAAAAAAAATAGAGACAGAAAAAGTTTGGCATCGTAAACTTATTTTCTCACTATTTTTTTACTGGGGACTCTTAAGCGTTTAACCTCCTAAGACCCCGCGTATAAAATTATGTACAAATTTCAAAATTTACTTTGGACTTTTACTGAATGTCAAAAAAGTTCCTAATTCAATGACACAACATCGTAGTCTGGGTCCCAGGAGGTAAATAGGTGCAGTTTTGCACACAAGAATTGACTAAAATGAAGGTTTCAATATTTGCAACAGAATAAAACTAATAATCATCTTGATCTATACATATATTATTCATAGAAATTAACAAACATAACCAGTTCACTGCCACCTGTAATGAGCGTAGGCGCGGTTGGCTTCACACTGTCGGTGTAGGTCCTGCTTCCTCTTCACAACCTTCAATAAAAAATATCTAATATACAAGGTGTAAATTATTTTTTCTACTCCTGAACCGTTATCTGTCATTTATATAGGCTGTAGCTCAAATACAATGACACCACTAATAAGTCGTCGAAAAACTCTATGCTCTATGGCCCAAAAACGCACTGTTTAGCGTACTTTTTTGGTTCATACATTTTTCATAAAAGCACTGTTTAACTTTTTTTTAAATCGGCCGCTTTATTGCAGTGGTGCCAACTTCATAAACAAATATTTCGAAATAAAAATATTTATTTACGATTAAACATTTGTATATTATAAATTATTTACTACAATAATAATAAATCATCATCTATTGTGTGTTAAATTACATTTTTATAAATTCTTGGTATTATTTATGAAAATAAACAGTTCGAATTCGGTCCGGGTCCGGATTCTGTTTGGTTCGGATGGCAAGTGCAAACAAATTAAAAACAAAACAAACCATAAGCAAGAGGTGTCACATTTCCTTCAAATTTCCCACCAAAATACAGTTCAAAATGAAAGGACGAAAGATGATAAACTATTAGTTAGTCCTAACCATTAAGATTTTATTCGTGTTTGTGAAGACAAAAGTGTACGTTCCTTTTAAAATGGTCGAAGAAATTAATAACTCCACCTACTGAAGTAATTGCGCGAGTAGGTAGCAAAAGTACGAATAGAAAACTTGCCGCCTGAAAAGTATAACTATTCTGTAGTCTGCTATTTATTTTAAATTTGTCGTAGAAAAAGTATTGTATGCAACTGTGTATAACTGGTCTAAAAACGCTCGTGGCGTATTTAATTGCGATGCTCGCCCTCGCGTTTTAAGACCCTTCTTATAGAACAGTTGCATAAGATACTATAACTGAGAACCTGAAAGTAGTTTGTTCAGAATCGAAAGTAATTTTTTTTTGCCTTTTTCACTACATGTGCCCTGTCTAAAAGTTATAAATGCGTCGCACACATGCAATGCACACAGTATCTTCGTTAGAGGTTGTACAATTACAATAATGAATACTGGCTGGTTTTTCTTTTCTATTACTTTTGAATCTGATATTCTCAGTTGTCATTTCACACACACTAGACTAAAATGACAAGTACTAATTGCGAGTGTAGAATTACAAATCTTGTAGCCTCGCTCGTCGGCGTACCTAATGGAGACCTGCCTTAGTTAGCATGAAGGTAACGTCAACCAATTTGAATCCTAAGCCACCGTAGAACCCTGTCACTTTAACTGCTACATAGCGACGCAATAATCCTTGTAACCCGTATTGACATAGCATTTACAACGGCAAGGTTCTATGATGGCCTAGGAATCAAATTGGTTGACTGTACAGTTCGTTTTGGTGCGATTGTAATTTAACTTTGTCAATTACCTTTGATATAAAATAGAATTTATAAGAACTGAAATGCTTAAAATGAGTAATCGATTGTATAAATCAATTTTCCCGGATTTTAATAGATATTTTGAAAACTCTTTGAAAATAAATGCATATAAGTGTGTTAGTCTTAGCATATAGACCGGAGTAGCCTTTCTGTTGAAAACCAATTTCACAATCGATTCATGGTCAGTCACAAAATCGCCTCGCAAAAAACATAAAAATTCCCGCATATGCTGTCAACACATGTAATAAACGTTCAACCACTTCAAGCTTAGAAAAAGATGGTATAACATTCCATTTGCAAGTAATTTTAGTATTTTTGGATTGCTAAAATATTAAATTTATGAAAATATTTTCATCACACGTCAAATTAAACGTTTGTGTGATCGATTTACAATTCTTTCTTGGATACGTCCTGACACGTCATGGAACTCCCCACGAAACTTTTTTTCATGCTTTGTAAGAAATAGCTTTGAAAAAGAGTCTATAATATTATTAGCATTGATTAATCAAAATTACGGAAAACTCTGCACTTCCCACGAGACTATGTTTTCATGCTTTGTAAGAATGAACCTAATTGCAATTAAATTAGAGTTAATAATAATATTTGCAAGGATCATCTCAAATGACAGATCAGTGTCTCGAGACTCATAAGTGTAATATCGATGAATTCATGAATTATCGATGGTAAGTATGATTCACTAAGAACCTGCAAAATTGCCAAGTGAACACAATGTATTCGAAAAAGCGACGTATCAAGCGGGTTCTACTGTAATATAATACTACTCGCTTAACTCGCTACTTCATATGTATTTCGTTAATTGAAATGGCAAATTGTTAATAAAGATAAATCACAAAACGTCATATTTTTGCGTTAACGTATTTTATAACTTAACAATTATTTCAATATACAATTGAGTTTCAATATCCTATTAAGATGGTTATAATAGTTTATACCAAAATTGTATATGTTTCTGCATATATCGATAGAATTATCGACCTTAGTTAACGACCCAAACCTCGCCCTACTGGTTTAGCCGATCACATTGGCATTTACGTATTCTTAAACTATGTTTCTGCGAAGTTTTTCCATGTGTGGTATGATATGTTTATGTGCATCAATATGAGAATGTGATTTTCTTTTTCAAAATGTGCGTGTGTATTTGCTTTTGTGAGTAATCTTTTGCATGTGTTATTTTTTCACCCCCCCCCCCCCCCCCCCCCGCAAAATTCAGCAGACATTTTTGTATACAAATACGACATATAATATAAGGCTACTCCAGTCATATGCTCTAAGGTGTTAGTATACATATCGATAAAATAAACAGCTATGTTTAGTAGTTCTGTCACTTAAAATACTTGTGAAATTAATCTAATATTCATCGATCAAGTAATCGTCGATCATGTAAGGAAGTAACAAAAATTGAAATGAATTGTCGATGAAACAAAATAACGCCAAACGAAAATACTAAAACTAAGAATGCGATGAATCGTTGTTGATGAAACAATATTCGATGAACAGTATGGCGGCAAAACAAGGGACTCCCCGGCCCACCTCAAATCATCATTATCATCATCATTTGAACCAAAGCATTCCAGGCAGGCTCTCTAACAACTAGGATTGGGGTCAGCAAATCATGGCTCGCAAACTGCATGCAACTCTATGCAAAGATGATTGCTTACAATCATGGAAGATCCCCTAAACAACATTCATCACTACAAGTTACAAGACTACCAACCCCTGAACTAGACTTGTGCTTGTTCGTTCTTTTACGGGAGCGCTCCGATCTCGTTCAATCGGTTTGAGGAACTAGTTCGGTCCTTGTTCCTGGCCGACACCCTGAACTAGGCCAACTGGTTGTCTTACCTTGCCAGTGTTGTTGGCTGCATCCAGAAGTTCCCATGCAAACGCCTGCGGGAAGTGAACTGTTCTCTCCTTCTCATTGGTTGCCTCCAGCAGCCATTTTATGGCCAGGAACAGAGATCTCTTCTCTGTGATGGGACCTGGAACCTGAAATATAACAAAAAAATTTAGACATTTCACCTTTGCTCAAACCAAACCAAGACAATTAGAGATGGCCGACTATGGGATTTGCCGACAGCGGACTATTTAATAGGCGCTGAGGTAGCCGACTATTCGCCAACTATTAAATGTGGTCAGATAGTCGGCTTTCCCGTTTCCCGTTGGTAAATCTCTAATAGGGAACTTGCATCTTTTTATTTTATTACGAAAATCAAAAGTATAATTCCAGCATCAAAACAACTGTAGCATTAAAACTTTTTATGATTTATTTTTCTGATGTTATATGCATTTGAAATCTGCACGCGCCGGCACCCACCGAATACGACCTATTGTAATATGCGTACCCAGGGGTTGTGTGACTCATCACACACTGCTGAGTGTTTTCCTGAAGAACTCCTCAAGGTTCTTCAGGAAAACACTCAGCAGTGGTTGAACATAGTATATGCGTTCACAACTCTCTTCTCCTCGTTACATTGCATTACTCTCTATATAATAATACTAAACTACGTGCTCTCAGAGGAAATCCCTTATCCGGTAGACAGGCACTTATCTCTTTTAATAACCTAATCGTTTGCTCTACAAATACGTGAAGATGGGCATGTTTGCATCACACTATATTAAACGGGCTTACGAGGGGTGATCAATAAGTTGTAAGAATGGGCATGATTACGTCTCATTATGATCATTTCTGATTGTTGTTCATACTGTGTCACTATTCATTAATAGTATTAATACAGTGAATAAGTAAAAAAAGGGTAGTATTCATTTGTTTTTCTTTAATACCTAAACAAAGGTGATGGTATAGAACAAATTCTGACGTCACTTAAATGGGAGGATATTTAGTTACATGTTAGGCGCGGTGTTGGCAAATTTCTGGTGTGGTAATTAAAAAAAATGTATTATGAAATTAGAAGTTTATCTTTTATAATGCCACAAAACTAAAATATTAAACTTGTGTCATCATTTTTTAAGGCTCAGCTCACCTTACATAGTTCAAGGTAGGTTTTTCTGGCCATCAATAAGTATATATTTTTTCATTTCTTCAAATAGGGTGAACTTAGGTGACAAAAATATGAATATAAATACGAAGGGACAGTGATTCATCATAATTCTATAGAATGTAAGCAAAGTCGTCTAAAAAAAACCAAATAAAAAAAATACCAATCCTATGAGTTGTTTTTTCTTTCTTCTGAGCTTGCCGCTTACCAGGCCCCGTAGCATGGATGGCCTCTCACTATCACGCGATACGTGACAGGATAGAGCATCCGTCCCTGGCTCACACCGTTCGATTGAACGAGACGACGCGCTTATCCTATCACTTATCGCGTGATAACGCCATCCATGCTACGGGGCCTGGGCTGCTTTTCAGGCTTGTGAATTCTATAAAACTAGTTACCTACCGTATAATCTAGACCAACTCTTTTACTATTACGTCTTATTCTTAGATATTGAAAACTCCTCAATAAAATCTATGCAATTGCGTCGATGTAAAAAGTAAGCCTCATTTCGCCTATCCAAAGTTTTTTTTTTATATAAAGCAAAATTTAAATATTATTAATATATTATATTGGTAAGTAAACTAAGAAAGAGTGTATTTAATAATTAAAAATCATATTACATAGATACCCTGTGTTTTTTATGCCGATTATCAAAACTTTTTGATCACCCCTCGTATGCTATGACGTGACGTCACAAGTCACAACTCATATTCACGGCGCGTTTACTATAGGTATGGAGTAAGTAATTCATTTGCAATTATCTCCACAAAATATGCGTTTAAGTCTATACTTGTCATACAAAATATCATTTCTAATTCAATATTCTGTCTAACTGTTATGTAATTTTGTCGAGAAAAAAAATTTTTTTTTTCGCCATTTTAACGTGAGATAAAACGAATACAACCGTTTTTCTTTTTCTTTTGTATGGTGTTTCTACGTATACCCGCATCGATTGAGTGCAATTTATTCAAAATTTAAGTCCCATGCAAGTTCCCTATTATTCATTATGATGAAAATAAAAAGTTTATATTTCTATATGAAGATTATTTGTTGTATTT
Organism: Epinotia brunnichana; assembly: GCA_963854355.1. Classification (NCBI taxonomy): domain Eukaryota; kingdom Metazoa; phylum Arthropoda; class Insecta; order Lepidoptera; family Tortricidae; genus Epinotia; species Epinotia brunnichana. Next base: position 18,575,673 of record OY977942.1, on the reverse strand, counting down.
AAGTAAAATTCTCGTAATATAAAATCTGAAGTAAATAATGGTAATATTTTTTTGTTTTCTAGTAAGTTAAACATAATATGCCCAATATTCGGTATCTTTTGCCCGCTAGCCGCCGACTATTCACCGACTATAAATGTGGCCGATAGTCGGCTCGGCGTCCCCGATTAGTCACCGACTAGTCGGGAAAGCCGTAAATCTCTACAAATAATCATTATCATGAACTTGAAACGAAATAAACCGTTGTAATAAGATTCACAGATCGGTTGAGTGTGTCGTCCATGGTACCGTCGCCATCACATACATCGGAGCAAACAAGCACGTCACAAACATCGGAACATTTATTAGGGTGCATATGCCGATATTTTTGAACACCTATGTATGTGATGGCGACTGTACACTAAGTTGAGTGTTATTAAATTAAGTCATTTAGTAAGTAGGTAGGTATAACACAACCATGTTTAAAAGTTAGAAAAGAGCGCACATTCGCCGACAAACTGGCCTCAGTTTGGCGACACGGGAAATGTTTACTTACCGTTAAGTTGTTTTTTTTAAATGAAATAAATAATGCTCTTATCCCAAAATTTATATTTTATGTGTTCACCTGATAAGTTATGCCACCTCTCTTGATTGGTGACAGTAATAATAATGGCTTAGCATTGTCTATAGCTTTGTTCAAGATTGCCTTTGGGTCCAATACAATTTTAGCCTTTGCTTCAGGTGTGGTAGCAAGGTGGTATCTTTCAATCTGCATCCTCTTTATATTCTCAAATGCTTTTTCAACAAGACTGCGAGCGAGCTTCTTCTTGCCCATTTCCATCACATGATTAATGACTTTGCTGGAATTTCAAAAATTTGTAAATGAGATGTAAGCTTAAACTATCCTCAACCATCATCATATAAATATAGCAACAGGAATATACGAGTACACATTTTACAACAACTTAATTGAAAATGTTTAATTCAAAATTAATCAATTTAATTTATCAAATGCTCAAGATGACTCTCATTGACAAGATCATTTACGCGTCTTTCGGCAGATTCAGGATACAGCAGAAACTTGATTGGGCAAAAACTCGATTTGTTGCATACAACCAGGTACTATCGGCCAAAGCCAGAGTCGACCAGATTCAAAACAGAATCGCTTGCAATGTTATACGGCTGGAACCAAAATGCGCCTTTAAGGTCTCTGGCTTTGGCCGATAGTACCTACTAATTACGTATCTCTTTATAATTGTATCATGCACTTAAATTATAATAGGGAAATGATGAGTACTTCTCAAGTAGGTACTGATTCATTCATTAGTAATAGGTACTTTAAAATGATAATGTCCGTTGTATGTCCTTACGGCAATGTCAGGTTTTCATTTTTCTGAACAAAATTTCAGATCAAATGTTAAAATGCATGGTCTTCCTTTTATTTCTGAGACTATGTTATTTAGCAAAAAATAATCCTTATGTTGAAGCCTTTCGATCGGTATGATAAAGCTAAAAGGTATTTTTTTTTCTCGTGTAATAATGCGTCAAATATTTTCAATTGATATGCACAGTGTAGGTGCCAAAATAATTAATAATAATTTCACAATAAGATCGTCACAATGTAAAAAAGAAATTATATAAAATACTAGTCTAGAATGTTTCTAGAAAAAAAAACGAATGTCGAAACGAAATGCAACCAAATTAATACTTAAATTAAAAACTCAAATGTCATAATTAATTCCAAATAAATAATAAAAATCTGTTACAATTAATCCCACGCTGCTTTATTAATAGACATATATAATATATGGGTGATGGTGGGAGTGATAAGGAAACTCATTTTCTTTATTCAATGGCTAACTCTTATTTAATATTTCTAGAAAACAAACTTCCAAAGCATACCGAATGGGATGACTCCAGTGACGAGGAAGTCCCTGCGCCACCCCCTCCACCCCGCATCAGCAAGATCAGCATTGACTTTCCGAAACCTAAAGCGCCCATTAAAATGAACTTAGGCACTAGGCCTAAGCCTAATGCACCGGCTCCGAAGCCTACAATTGCGTCTGTGTTTAATGATGATGATGATGAGCCGGAGGAAATGCCTGCTGAAGCCCGGATGAGGATGAGGAATATTGGAAGGTGAGGTTTCTGATAGACTGTTATTTCTTTTAAAACCTAAACCTAGAATTTTCTAGTATGGTAATTTCGCCGGTTACGCGACCACCTGAAGAACATGTATTTTTTTTCAATTGAAGATAATATCAATTCTACAGAGCCTATTGAAACAGTTAGCCGTATGCATTATTGTTTGCAGTTATTGAATAGGAATTTACTAAAAAAACGAGAAAATATGCTTTCAGTTCACCAACTCAGGTAAGTGGTTGCTAACCGGCACATGAAATTTGGTCGCACCAGCAAAATGACCCTAAGAAGGATGAAATAATTAACAAATGACAAAAATATCTATAATACTGGTTAGTGTTGTGAGTTTGAGCTTAAAGGTGTAAGCCACAAGACTTAGGTCGCAACTACTAAGCTTAAAAGCCTCATTACTGAGCTTAGAAACGTCAAAACTTAAAGACTCAGCTTATAAACCTCAAATTAAACAGTTTGTGTTGCTGCTGCGGAGCGTAGAAACTTAGAGTCTTTAGGCCTCTAGCTTAAAAGGTTCAGGCCTTCTAGATTTGGAGCACAGCTAGAGACTCAAAAGCACTGGACAAAATTATAGATATTTATACTATTCTGTGTTATAAAAAGACCTTTTTATATTTCAGAGAAACACCAACATCGGCAGGCCCAAACTCCTTCGGCAAAACGAAACAGGGCTTCTGCGACTCCAAGAAAGTGTTTGAAAAGAACCTGAAGCATGCTCTAGAGACGAATGATAAACCCATTATGCCCAAGTTCCCTCAGACCATCTACAAGATTAAACCTACTACATGAGGAATTTTAGTTTAAACATGGGACATTGTGAATTATAATGATTGGCTAGTGGGTAGACTTGTGTGGGTCCATTTTTTTCATTTCATTCATGTTGTATTGTATCAGGGACCTGAGATGTTTTAAGCTTTCAAAAGTGTACGATTGGCGGTTTTTTTAGGTAATTTTCTTATTGATTTCACTAAATATAGGAATCTTGACAATTTCAAAACCACTTTACGGGCTATCTCCTGACTGACATCCATGTTATAACCATTTTTCTAAGGATTTTCGTCGTTTTAATTACCTATACGCGATAAAATCCAGTTTCGTAAAAATACATTTTTAATCAATAACAATTTTTTACTGGTTCATATTCCTGCAATTTTATGTTGTGGTTTATCCAGCCTATGACATTGACGAAAAGTGGGCTGAGGTATTCCCTTTTAAAATCATTATAATTCACATACATTTAATCTGTTATTCGTAAACAGCTATCAAACCTATGTAACAACTTCATAATTTACTATAAGTTGTAGGTCACTTCAAAGAATGTGTGCATGAACTTTTATTGGGGTTGCTATATTTTATGGATAAAAGTTAGTTATTATCTTAGCTCGACAGTAATAGGGGAACATTACGCAAACAAAACTCTTCGTGGGTGGCGACACTAGCAGCGTTGACATTGTCCGAACCTAACATGTGTCGAACCCGCTGTTCGATTCCGGTTCAACCATGTAATTATTTAAAAATCTATGAATGCAGTTTAAATTGTTTAATAAATCAAAATAATGTCTTCTTTCAGTAAAATGTTCCATCTACAATATTCAAGGTACTTTCCCTCCATGTGGCATCGGCGTGGGACACCCTGTATAGACAAGTGATGATAAAAGTGTGATAGTTGTCACACCAATTGACTGTGATTGATATTTTTTTTTAATACAGTTGCTCAAAAAGTGGTACTTTTTGTAGCTGCAAATCGTGCGCAAAGTTGTATTTTGCGCACTAGTACTTTTTACTTTTCCACGTGTATCGAACGACGTTTTTTAATACAGTTGCGAAAAAATAAGAAAATCAACAAGTAAGGAATTTGAAACTTTTATATTATTTATTCTGTAACATCATTGTAATACAGTTAAAAAATAAAGATATTGTTCAAAAAAAAAATATTATTTTGAATACTGTTCTTACTTGTTGTTTTTCTTATTTTTTCGCAACTGTATTAAAAAACGTCGTTCGATACACGTGCGGAAATGTAATTCTTCACTCGTCCCGAGTCTTACCACTCGCCTAATCTCGGCACTCGTGAAGTAATGACATACTTTCCGCACTAGCATCGAAATGTACTATTATGACAGATTGTAATGTAGATTGATTGTTATGGTCATATCCTAACAGAATTCCTTTTATGTGTATTCAAGCCGCCTTAACTGTCAAATAGCAAAAATCAACAATCTTCTGCCAGAAAGAAGCATGCGTGCAGTCATAACATTTCGTTCTTAAGTAGTGACATGCAAATTGCGGAGTTTCCAGAACGTTGGGAAAGTTCTCAGAAGTTTCTAGAAAGTTTAACAAGGAATTAAGGAAATGTATGTACCTGAGATAGAACGTAGTATACTCAACATTAAACTTAAAGATAAAATAAAACTAAAAACAATAAGGAAACAGACAGAAACAACCGACGTAAAATACTGCATAAGGAAACTCAAATGGAAGTGGGCAGGCCATATGATAAGAAAAAAAAACAGCCAAGTGCGAGTCGGACTCGCGCACGAAGGGTTCCGTACCATTATCTATAAAAAACTATTTTATTCTGTGTTTTTAGTATTTGTTGTTATAGCGGCGGCCACAGAAATACATCATCTGTGAAAATTTCAGCTGCTATCGCGGTATCAGAGAGATACAGCCTGGTGACAGAAGACTGACGGACGGACAGACAGCGGAGTCTTAGTAATAGGGTCCCGTTTTACTCTTTGAGTACGGAACCCTAACAAAAAAGATAAATGGAAAAAAAACATAACAGAGTGGTGCCCAAGAGAAAATAAAAGAAAAAGAGGACGACAATGTCGCAGATGGGAGGATGACATTGTTAGGGTAGCAGGTGCAACTTGGATGAGAAAGACACATGATTGACAGTGGTGGAGTTCTCTAGGGGAGGCCTATGCTATGAAGCAAGACCAAATGGACGAAGATGCTTAGAAAAACATATAAAATAAATAAAATAAAAAAGCCTTTTTATTTCTGGGTATGACAAATTTTACAATAACTTAATCTTAATCTAGGATTTAAATATTAATTTTTGTAGTATATCACACCAGAACCCTTAGGAGGTAAAGGCCTCTTCCAGAACTCCTTGTCTTCTAACCTCAGCAAGTCCTATGATGTCGTATTTGACAGTTTCTAGTGCATTTGTTAACTCTAGTACTCTTTCGTGGCTGAATAACGATCTTGTATTGTATGTTGCTATATAAGGGTTGTTGTAATTCGTTTTACCTTCTTCAGTTAGGTTTTTTCTTGTTTTCTGGAAGGTTGCGGTCTAATTCCCCACGGTGACCAGCCGGCTTGGCAAATGGTGTGGTAGTTGTTGTCGTTGTTGTAGTAGGATTGTTCCGGTGATGCTGGCTATTTTGTGGCTATAAGTTTTTATCACTTGAGAAAATGAATTTGGCTTTGTCTTTGTAATTTTTTGGGGGTTTTTTTGCAGGTTATCTGTGGAGCCTATGTTCGTGATTGGTGTGTTGTTGGGTGAGATGGTTGGATAGTGCTTCCTTATTTCCTTCATTTTTGGATTACTTGGGTTATCCCGAATTATTAACCTGTCATAACGCAGGTATACACTTTTTCCTTTGCTTATCTCTTCTTTCAGCTGAACTTTGAGCTCCCTCCTCTTTTCCAAGACTTCTTTTGGGTAGTCGTCAGATGCATGAATATTTGGAAATTGTTGTTGTTTCTGAGCACTGCCATTTTTCTCCATTCTAATGTGACACTGATTAAGATGGGTCGGTTTCTATCATCAGATTATTTTCCCAGTCTCTGCACACTACTTACTTCCCATTTGTCCCAACTTTCAATTTTGGCACTCTCACTTAGTTGGTTTAGGGTAGTTAGCACTAGTTCCATAAGCTCAAACATATATACACACAACAATATCGTCCAAAAGTACTTTAAAGTACAAATGAGTACTTTAAAGTACTTTTGGACGATATTGTTTTGGGAGCCGAAATTTGTTTCCAACTGATCCGTTATTGTTTCCAGAGATTTGTTTCATTAGTCAGACACAATTCCGTACATTTCTAAACAACGCATTCCCTAAAATCTTATAGGAATAATGGCAAAGGCTGGGCCATATATGGCCTTGCCACTTAAAACATACAATGATCAGATACAATGTTGGTTTTTAGGGAATCAGTTGTTTAGAAATCTACGTAAATTGAGTCTGACTAATCAAACACATCTCTGTTAACAATAACGAATCAGTTGGAAACAATTTTTGACATCTGAACTGCAAAACATTATCGCACAAAAGTACAAATTTGTACCAAAAACAAAGGGTGAACTTAAACTTTTGACCGGTACTGTATTAAATAAAAGCATATATCAAAATTTGGTTGAATAAAGGCTATATTATATTATATTATAATATGTATGTACCTGAGAAGCATAAAACTGTAACTCTTATACAAAGTGTGTATAAGAGTTATAGTTTTATGCTAATCAGGTACGGAATTTTCATGTCGGAAATGGAAAGTTTCCATTCCCATACAGAAATGAGAGAAATTTTGTTATATTAAATTGCAGAAAAAATTCACAATGTAGGAAACTTTATGTCAGCACATCAGTATTCCTAAGGAATGTAGTCTAGCAGTAAAAGTGTTAAAGCGAAATTAAAATGCGTACTTGACTAGTGGATCATGGTAAACAGAAGAGGTCTCATGGGAACCAGGTGGCTTCACCGGCACAGCAGTTATTTTAGAAAATTCTCCACTTTCTAAGAGTTTCGCTTGGTCTTCCTTTCTAAAAATAGGATTTTGAAAGTAGTCTGGAAAACTCGTCGGACGAGAATAACTCCGGTTTTGTAGGACGGTGCATCCCCTGTAACAGAAAAACAAACATGATTAGGATCTTTACCAACAGGTATTTAAATTAGTTGTAATAATTAAAACTAAACTACAAAAAACACAGAATAAACTACAACTTACCGTGCTGAACATGAGGAAAGTGTTACGAATTTATTTATTAAAAACAACTTGTTGGTTATGCTATTCATTTTTAAATGAATTATGTTTCAGAGAGAAATGTTGTTTTGTAAATATTGCTTTTTAACCTCTAATTATTTGCATATATTTATTGGTTAATAATACGTACGTAATTATTTCTAAACTAGGATAATATAAATAACATTTCAAATAACCTAACAAAACCAAATCTCTGACAGATTAAATTGAATTGAACTGACAGTTTGACACTTTATGCGAACCATAAACTAAACTACCAAGTTTTTTGACAATAAACTAGAGCTGTACACAAGTTGCTTTGTTTGTCTATGCTTATGCGTCAAAGGTTCGTACAGACAGTTGCCAAGTTATGATGTGGCTGTTGAATATATATCCTAAGCCTAGTTTGCAGAGCCCTAGTAAATTTTAAAAATATATATTATTGACATGAAAACAAAATGTGATCGCGTGAAATGCTATGTCGAAAGCTGTGTATTTCGCATTTTATACAATTGTTTTAGTTTTTATTTAGATAATGAACTGATAGACAAATTTCTTATGTCTGTAAAAAATGTCAACTATTATAAAATTCAACCTTAAGGAGTTAAAAAAATTAGCCAATGATAAGAACTCGTGTGTGGTGGAAAAAAGAGTGACTCAAAACCTTGCATTGCAACCTTGGTGTCTTGGAAACCTTCAGGAATCAATCCAAAACCTATTGGATTACAAAATCGGGAAATTCGACAAAGAGTACGTATTTGCATTTTATATAAAATAATTGCTTCCATCTCGAGTGTGTCATCCAGTAATCCCAGTATTAAAAGAATACCAATATTTTATATAAAATGCTATTTCCGTCTCGAGAGTGCCACTCAATATTAATAGAACACCAATATTGTTGCAGGTTAAACGGAATTCTTCTTAGTTATAAAAGTTTAAGGGTTTTAACCAATGTGGGCGCAATACGTAATGAAGGCTCGGACATTCAGTTTCAAGTACAAGCAGACTACTTCGTATTCCAACCCGTTGTGGGTGCCACCCTAAAGGGTCTAGTAAACAAAAAGAGCAATACCCATTTAGGTATTCTTGTACATCGGTAAGTCTCAACAAACTACAAATATACTACATAATAATAAAAATAATAAATATTTATTTATTCAGATAACTGATGATCCATTGATTAGTAATTACAATCTTACGACACTATTGTTAGAATATAATTATTAACTAAACTAAACACTAAAACTAATAATTAAATTTAACTTATACTGTATGTGGTAAGTAGGTACAGTATTTTACGTACACAATCCCTGCGTCAACAACTTAATGATTGCCAACCAGTTTTCGATTGGCAATCATCAAATTGTCGACTATCAATCATCAAATGGTAAATGGGGGAATCAGGTTTTGCAGCAAACATTTCTAAAATTTTATTGGTGCTGCTCCGCATTCTACTCACCAGTGAAGCGGCCCTCTTCCGTACAATGGCGTCAAACCCATCAGTGCGAGGTTCGGCAAACATTAGTGATGCGCTACAGAAGTGGGGCAGCCTCAACAGCGCCCTAAATCCATTGTTATATTGGACTTTGAGGGCTCTAAGCGATTGTTGAGTACAGTTAAGCCACAGGCTACTCGAGTAAAAACTCTGACAGTACTCCTTGAAAAGGGTGATTTTTACTTGGGTGGAACAACAAGCAAACCTGCGAGCCAACATGTTACTTCTCACCAGTGCTCTGCATTCTCTTTCAATGTCCATTTGATCCTTAAGGTCGTCGGTAAGGTAATGCCCTAGATACTTAAAACTGTATACCCTTCGCAGTCGGGTAGTACATAGTCGGAACAAATGATATGTATTGGCTATACCTCTATGCTCTAGCACTGAGCAGTGATAACATCACATCTAGCTTGATATACGAATGTCACTTAAACCTCACAGAGGTGTGCGCAGATAAAAACCGAGTTACTATACAATGGATCAAGGGGCACAGTGGCTCAAGAGGAAACAAGAAAGGCTCAGAATCAATGGCATACGGACCGGAACCAATCTTGCCCCTGCCACAAAGCCAAATATACAATCAACTGGACCAACACACTAAAGACCTACACCAAAGATACTGGGAGGAGATAGACACATGCAGACAGACCAAAGAGATTCTGTCGAAATGCGACTACAAACTCACAAGCACACTACTAAGGACACATAGAAACCAACTGTGCAAGATAGTGGGTATAATAACAGGACACAACACCTTGAACAGACACCTCTATAACTTAGGTATCACAGACAGCCCCATGTGCAGAGTGTGCATGGAGTCAGAAAAAACGACTAAACATATACAACTGAACTGCAAGCAGGTAGAAGTATACAGAATGAAGCACCTAGGTTCTCCAAACACACTACGGGACGCAGTCAGCAACACCAAGGCACTCACCAACTTTTTAGACGAGCTGGGGTGGTTAGAGTAGCGCCACACCACCGTTTCACGCAAAATAGGCACAATGGATGTCGACTTGCGGAAAACGCCCAGTATAACTAACTAACTATACCTCTATCTTGTAAAGAAGTATTAGTGCTAATGATTGTAATTCCTCCAGACTTCTTAAGCATTTCTTATAGGTGCTTAGTAAATGAACTTTGTGTCTTTACTAGTTTAAATGGTGATTGACATAGTAGCTGTAAACAAATGGTAATTTTATTGATAAAGAGTGTGGTTCTGTGTAATGTAATTGCCAACACTTAAATTGCAACAAACACTGAAAACATAATAATACAGACTGCTTTTTACAGTACTAATAATTAACCAATTCTTAATTTTTAGAGTTTTCAATGTGGTGATCCCACGTCCAACAGAAGAGCCTGGCAATGAATGGATTGGGTCTGGTGTACAGGAAGGGCAAGTTGTGTTGTTTCGTATCGTTGTCTTGGACCTCTATGGAGCTTTACCATACATTAGGGGTGAACTAGATGAAAGGTAAACATTTTACTAATTACTACTAATTTTTGACAGCAGAACATTTAACTTTTTATTTAAGAAAATATGCACTCATTAGAATTGTTCCAAACATTGAACGATAATATCTAGAAGTCTAACTAGCGCCGAAAAGTGGCCCCACAAAAAGGATGCACTTATTAGCGGGGATTAAAAAGGATGCCTGGCAGCCGTTTAGTTCGAACATGGCCACCGTGTCAAACTGTTAAATAAACCAAATGTGCAGTTTCAATAAATATGCATTGTTGTGCCGTAAAATATTGTGTGAGTTGTTCCGACAAGCACAACAAAAAAGATGGAATCACTTTTCACAAGTTAATACAGGGATAAACATATTATTTTGATTTAATTGTTATGATCACATTTTGTATAGGGATGGTATTATGCCATCATTACTTTTTTTAATAAGTTGGTTTCTATTTTAACTATTGAATATCTTATCAATATTTTGTAGTTTTTATCGATGCCTTTCTAACTATAAAATGAAAAAAAAAATGTTTTTAAATTTCCAACACATCCAATTAGAAACGAAATATGGAATGAAGCAGTGCGTTTGAAACGACACGATTCGAAATGGCATGCCAATAAAAGGGATATTCTTTGTTCTTTACATATTTCATCTTGCATTCATTGCAAATAAATGTTTTGGTTATATTTCCTCTTTCAAAGATGTGACTGATATTTAAATACGATTCTTGCAGCCATCAAATTCTAATAATTAAAAGCGCAATAGAACAGTTTCTAGTGATGCAGCTGCACTACATTGCTAAAAAAGATTCCTTGATTTAGTCATCAACAGGCATCGGAGTTTATATCGCACGATAAGACGTTAGGGAGCAATGGAGTCGACGTTAGCAATAAAATTCAACTCGAATTCATACTCATACTCATTTATTAAATTCTAAAATGCCTTTATAGCGATCGTGATTAAAAATCGGATTCAAATTACCAAAAAAAAATATTTTTCTATTAGTTTACAAACTGATGGACAGCTTTAACTGTTTTAATATACAACTATACATACTCTGATACACAAATTACATCGCTGCGATAGACCTAATGTCATGTACTGACCGATTATTAAATTGAATAGTATGTACCATTTATCATTCACTGACGATTCCAGACGTGTCAATTATTCACAAGTGGATATTTGATCATCAGAAAATATGGAGAAAGTCGCAGTCGCAGCACTCGTAAATGTTATTGCTAATGTTGACTCCATAGCTCGCTAACGTCTTACCTTGCGATAAAAACTCCGATGCTCATCAAGACAAAAGTTAAATAAAGTAACTTTATTTAGAGGAACTTGAGATTTAGGTCTCATTACTAGTCACGGTACCGAATTTTTTTTTCGTAAACAAACGAAGATGTATGTTGTAATTGGAAATAATACAGGGTGGAATTTCATATACTGTACATAATAAAAGGAGAAAAATTTCAGCCAATTTCATCGGTGAAACGGTGTTTTTTTTTTTTCTAGTCATTAGTTTTTTTTTTACAGAATTTTGAAAATTTTTGTAAAAACTCGGGTAATACACCTAATTCAGACGGTATAACTTTTGATCCAATGGTCCTAAAATGAAAATAAAAAATGCAGAGTATTACCAAGGGACAGGTTAATAATTCTTAATAACAATAGAAAACCAACTAGAAGAGAAAATCCGCAAAAAAAATTATTGTTTTTGAAAAATGGCTACAAAAATTACGAATTTTAAAAGAAAAACACAATTTTCTGAAAAAAACGCAGATTTAGTTACCATTTTTTTTGCTTAGTATTAAACCTCACTTAATGCCGATTCTAAAACCGTTTTTAAACTGTCTCAGACTTTGAAAAATACCACGCAAATGGGTACGTAAATCAAACCATAATTTTATTAATTTTAATCCTCTTAAAATCCTTAATGACCGTTTGTTCACAGGTAGTTGAAGGGTGTTATTGGGGTTTAGGTGGAAATAACAAATTACGTACTTAGTATTAATCCTCACTTAATGCCGATTCTAAAACCGTTTTTAAACTGTCTCAGACTTTGAAAAATACCACGCTAATGGGTACGTAAATCAAACCATAATTTTATTAATTTTAATCCTCTTAAAATCCTTAATGACCGCTTGTTCCCAGGTAGTTGAAGGGTGTTTTTGGGTTGAAGGTGGAGATAACATGAGGGGTATAAAGGCATTGGGCAATAGGTCAACTATTCAGTCGCTCGCAAATCGCAATTGCTTGTCTTTGCTCGCCACTTCTTTGATTACTCCAGTACTTGTTCAGTTTGAATCATCATGCCCCGCTTACGAGAGTTTTCGCCGTTACAAATAGCCAACATGCACTATTATTATGGATTGTGCCATGGATCTGCAAGAGCTGCGTGTATCGCCTATTTGGAGCAGTATCCTAATGACGTTCCAAGACCTGCTGCTCGCCACTTTCAAGAAGTTCATCGCCGGTTGTGCAATATTGGCCTGGGATACGGTGGCCGAGATCGCCGAGAGCCAGGAAACATAATTGATGTTGCCATAGAAGAAGCAGTTCTCAGAGACTTGTACGCGGACCCAACCACGAGTCTAAGACGCTTGGCATTGAGGCACGGAATCTCAAAATTCTCTGTCTGGAAAATTTTGAAGAAGGAAGGACTGCATCCATTTCATTATCAACGGGTACAAAATTTGCAAATTGGCGATGCCCGCGTTAGGTGTGTTATGTCGACTTGGATACTTGGCAATATCAGAAGGGATCCGGAATTTACTAGAAGAATTTTATGGATGGACGAAGCAAGATTTACTCATACGGGAATAACTAACTTCAGAAATTTACACACATGGGCTCACGATAATCCAAACCTAGTAAGACCATCTAATTTTCAAGACCAATTCTCCATAAACGTTTGGGCAGCGGTACTCGACGATCAATTGATTGGACCAGTCTTCTTACCGAATACTTTGAACGCCGACAAATTTTTACTGTTACTGAGAGACGAGCTCCCAGAGCTTTTGGAAGATGTGATGTTAGATGTGAGACAACGCCTGTTTCTCCAAATAGATGGATGCCCAGCTCATTGGGCATTAAGAGTTCGACATTTTTTAAATGAGCAATATCCCAATAGGTGGATCGGCCGAGACGGCCCCGTTGGATGGCCTGCAAGATCGCCTGATATGACGCCGTTGGATTATTTTCTTTGGGGTGATATGAAGCAACGGGTATATCACAGAATCGTCAATACCGAAGCAGAATTGCACGACAGAATTTTAAATGCAGCACAAGAAATAAAAAATAATCCGGGAATGATTCGACGGGCTACGCAACAAATTCAAGCTCGGGCCACATTGTGCCTTCAAGAAAGAGGAGGTCATTTTGAACAATTAATACCATACAGGGAACGCCCTTTGCAACACTAGAATAAGTTTTTTCTTTAATAAAGGTTTATCAATCGAATTTATGACTTTTAATTAAAATACATGATTTTATTTACGCAATTTTTAGGACTACTTTTCTTCCTATTGTTTTCTCTACCTAAAACCCGATAACACCCTTCAACTACCTGGGAACAAGCGGTCATTAAGGATTTTAAGAGGATTAAAATTAATAAAATTATGGTTTGATTTACGTACCCATTAGCGTGGTATTTTTCAAAGTCTGAGACAGTTTAAAAACGGTTTTAGAATCGGCATTAAGTGAGGATTAATACTAAGTACGTAATTTGTTATCTCCACCTAAAACCCGATAACACCCTTCAACTACCTGGGAACAAGCGGTCATTAAGGATTTTAAGAGGATTAAAATTAATAAAATTATGGTTTGATTTACGTACCCATTTGCGTGGTATTTTTCAAAGTCTGAGACAGTTTAAAAACGGTTTTAGAATCGGCATTAAGTGAGGTTTAATACTAAGCAAAAAAAATGGTAACTAAATCTGCGTTTTTTTCAGAAAATTGTGTTTTTCTTTTAAAATTCGTAATTTTTGTAGCCATTTTTCAAAAACAATATTTTTTTTTGCGGATTTTCTCTTCTAGTTGGTTTTTTATTGTTATTAAGAATTATTAACCTGTCCCTTGGTAATACTCTGCATTTTTTATTTTCATTTTAGGACCATTGGATCAAAAGTTATACCGTCTGAATTAGGTGTATTACCCGAGTTTTTACAAAAAATTTCAAAATTCTGTAAAAAAAAAACTAATGACTAGAAAAAAAAAAAAACACCGTTTCACCGATGAAATTGGCTGAAATTTTTCTCCTTTTATTATGTACAGTTTATGAAATTCCACCCTGTATATCCATATGTAAAAATATAGATAGCAATGTTTGCGTATCTCTGCTCACCCACCGTGTGGCCTACTTGTCCTTTGGCCTTTTCCCTCGCGACTCAGCCCTACTTTTTAAACAAAAAATATCACGCGAACGTTATCATAACTAAGTTGCTTCTTGTTGCATGTAACCATTCAACAATTATCCGTTTTCGTTGTCACTGTCACATGGCTGTCGTCCGACGTGACGCACGACGGCTAATCACAGCAATGTATTCCTAAATTAACCAATCGCATCCATTTGTGTTTGGTAATTGAAAATAGGCTGACATTTTGGGTAGCTGTGATTGAATACGTAGTTGACTATGCGCATACCGGGTTTTGGGCACGAGTTTGGGTAGAAATTTGTAAGGAGCTCGTGTTCTATATATTTTAACATTCACTGGGTCCAAATCACAATAATTCTGCACAATTTAATTTTAATTCTAGCTGAAGCTGCCTAAATCTCGATTCTTACTTAATCGGAAGGGTTAGGCAGTGATGCAATAGAACAATATCAGTTTCGTATATTTAGTATTAGACCAGCGGCTGAACAAAAATGGGTTTTGATAACATTAAAGTTTTTTCTTTTTTGATATGTCATTGGAGGCATGTTAAATAATACTTATACAAAAAGTTAGAAGTTTTTAGGTTCGGCTTTCGGTTATATTGAAATATTTTATTTTTAGCCAATAACTATGTAAATATAGAATTAGAGTTACAAAAAACTGTAACATATCCAATAACACTTTAGTTTCTTTAAAATTATCTGTTTTTAGAAGTCTGGAACATCTGCATTTTGGTGAACAAAAAAATGCAAATAATTTTGCAAATAAAGAATTAGAGTAGCTGATAATTGTAAAATTATGATGTAATCGATCCACTTAATATACTGGAAAAAAGTTAGATGTGTAGACAATTGGCTTGTGTAGATATTTGTTTCTGGTTAAGCAGTATAACCAATATTGAATTAGAGTTTGTAGAGTTAATAATAAACGGTCTTGACAATGATCTCAGTTACCAAACAAAAGTTTAGAAATATAGAATCACGGCGACACTAAATACTGACATGTATAGGTAAGCATTCCGTGCCTATATTACTACGTTTCAAACGCGCTGTATTGTATGCGCGCGCCGTGCTGTGCGCTGTGGCGCTGTGGCACCAGGCAGCGATCAGCGGGGCGGGGCAGCGGGGTGCCCTTAACTCATCCATAAAAAAAACCGCAAAGCATGTTTTAAACTAATATCAATGGAAAATTGTTATTTTGTTTTAAGTACGCTAATGGAAATACAAAGACGAAACTCACCCTTATTTATTACTATACTAGGAATTGCCCGCGGTTTCGTCGGCGTTAAGTCCATTATAAAGTAGGTTTTTACTTGTAGTTTTATATTAAAGTAAGTATTGGTGGCTTACACAATGGTAACAAATAACAAAAATACAACTTATTACAACAAAATTATAATTGCAACATTTGCAAATCATTCATATTTGTAATTGTAGGTATATACATAATATCTGGGGTACGGACAAGTGTTGGCAAATTTCACACAGAAGGTAGTAGAGTCGCCTAGATATTTTTATGACTAAACAAATACTGATTCAATGATTTATTTCTCTTAATTTTTTTTTATTCTCTTGCGACTAAATATTAAGTTTTTGAAATGAAAATGTACATGTATTTACATTTTATGTTTAAAGAACTTTATTTTTCATAAAGAATCAACATATTTCACTTACATGAGAAAAGTTATAAGTTAATACTAAATCTAAGCATACAGTGTTAACAATTGTACAAAAAATCATAGTGGGTAGACATGCATATTATTATATACAGGGTATATTATTCAAACGGGGCAGTGAGGGAATATCCGAAACTATAAGATATACGGAAATTTGCTCTAAGGAGTTACGAGACCGATTTTAGAAAATTTCAAAACTGCATTCAAAGATTTTCAAAAAAGCCTCATACACAGCCGGGAATCGAACCCGGTCAAATCTGTCTAAAAATCAGAGTGCGTTATTTTGCGTAAATTAATAGTGTATTGTAAGGAAGCATTGGTGCTAAGGAACCCTGTATCTACAATCCCAGGAAAATGCTGAATTTCATAGTTTAATGTACGGAAATGGATCTCCCCGCACAAACAGTGTACCTACCTACAATGAGTAAGTATGGGAATTATATTTTTTTTACAGCTTTGAAAAGATTGGTGTAAATAATGAAAATAATTATAAATTTAAAAAACGAATTTACCAATTTTGTCTAGTTTCAGACGCCACAGTTATTCTCCCCATACTTACTAAGGAGCTTAGTATGGGGAAATCCATTTTCGTACATCAAACTATGAAATTAGGCATTTTGCTGTGATTGTAGATACAGGGTTCCTTAGCAACAAAATTTCCCTTACAATTCCGGACTTTCGAAATTCCGGAATCTCGGGCAATGTTTCCGATATTACAATTCCGGAATTGGTACACTCAGAATATCGGAAATTCCTGAACTGGATTTTATATATTTCCAGAATTTATGACTGTTTATTTTCATAGTTTACCATAAACTGGATAAGTCTCGTGACTTTTCGTATCTCTTATAGTTTCGGATTTTCCCTCACTGCCCCGTTTGAATAATATAACCTGTATATAACGCTAAAGTTCGGCCGCCTTGTTGCGGCGATAATGGCGATTTTTGTTCAAGTTATCTTTCCACAAAAATTTCAATCTTTCGTCTACTACAGACTACAGATGCCATTGTGTTGGCATTTACGACTTTGTACGCTAACAAATCTGCCCTTCTTATTGCAAACGCAGTACTTGCAAAATAGTGGTTTCGAGATAAACGCGGTAAACATATTTTTTGGTATCTATACAACAAATCTATGTTATACAACTTTTGAAGTGTACTGAAAAATTGTTAAAAAAAATAAATCTTTAGATTGAAATATTTTTTACTTTACTGCCTTATTCAGATAAAATACGCAGTACTGCATTTTCATCAACTATATGGGTTTGCAGTTAGGCCAATGTCCAGCAGTGGACGTCTTTCGGCTGATATGATGATCTGGGTTTGCAGGTACAGTATCACTAAGGCTTAATGCAGTATTTGTGTTTATTACTGCAAAATCACCTAGCACGTGTTAAATACTGCGTTTCTAGTTCGCAATCATGCTCTATTTTCATACCTATGTAGTAATAAATAAGTGTTGGTAAGATTTAACTTCAGACAAATATTGAAGTGACGAAGAGACGAAATAAAATTGAGTTTAGGTAGGTACTAGAAAAAATGAATATTTTACTTATCAGCGTATCAAATTATTATTTTTAATAGTCTATAAAATGTGTTTCAGGAACATTTTTTTTATTAGAGTCTATTAATATAAAACACCTCCACTCATCAAGCCATCAATCATTTTTCATATCAAATTTATAAGCCAAGTAAAACAAATTCTTCTAAATAAAGCGTATTATTCTATTAGTGAATACTTAGAAGACAAATTACTTTAACAAAGTAAGTTCTTATATCACTACTAGTAACCTAACACAAACAAACATTAACTACAATTCGGCTCAAAGAGATTTGTTATAGCTAATTTTATATTACTTTAAGCTTTGTTAGTTTTTAAGATAGCATTTAATTTCAATACTATTAATTTTGCGATGCCCTTGCAGGGCTCATGTTTGATACGTCCATATTGTAACACCTACCACCTTTATGTAACAACATGAATGCTATAAAATTACTTGATTACTCTTTTGAATTATACACAGTGTAACCAAATCAAGTGCGAATATTTCACTCTGATTTGCTAGCACGAAATGCTGCACTGTACCTACCGTGTGGCTTCGGTGCATGCGTAGCTTTATGTTACTCTCGAATACCTCTCGATACTCTTAAGCGCAGCACTGTGGAATAAGTACTGCGTTTAAGTACTTTTAGCGTGGCAAGAGTAGCTCTTTGGTTTTCTCGCTAAACTCAAACGCAGTAATTTTGAATACTGCGTTTGGCTTTAGTTAGTATTCGATGCAAAAAAGTTATATGCCTAATGAATCTGCAGTAAACGTAGCAAGTACTTCACAACCTTCTAGCACATGCTGAATGCTGTAGATCTTGTTAGCATAAGTAATATTTTTGTGAAAGTACTGCGTTTTTGGTTAGATAAGAAAGATGTTTGAAATATAAAAAAAGACCTGAAATTTTTTTTTTAGGCTTGTGATGTCATTTTTGCAGAAAAGTGAAAATCTTAAAAATGACTACTGCAAAACTTGCTGCCTGAAAAAATTAACTATTCTGTAGTCTGCTATCACAGATAACCTCCGTTATCTGTGTCTGCTATTTATTTAAAATTTGTCGTAGAAAAAGTATTGTATGCAACGGTGTATAACTGGTCTAAAAACGCTCGTGGCGTCTTAAATTTCGATGTTCGCCAAGGCTCGCATCGCATCCCACGCCACTCGTCTTTTAAGACCCTTCTTATACAACAGTTGCATAAAATACTTAATATAATTTGGATATATTTTTATTTTTGATATCCAAATTACATTATAGTTTAATACTCTAAAAATATAAATTAAATAAATAATGTATTCATTCAACCGTAAAAATAAATAAAAAGCAACGACTCCATTTTACTCCCTGTGCGAAATTTGCCACCACTTTTGTCTGGACGCTACTAATAACAATTTTAAATTAACTTCTGTAACTTCACATTATTCCATGCCGATTTTTTAATAAAAAAACAGTATCTGTAATTTTTTAGTGTACATAATAAAAAATTCATTGTTACATCTTATAGGTTTTGACATAGCTATAATAAAAAATCTTCCTTTTCACCCGCTTTTCCAAACATTGAATATCTCCGAAACATAAAACCGCCTTTACCCGTGGACCATCACTAATATTGTAACAGTGCTGTTATACGTATTTTCCTGTAGGAAGGTTTTCAAAAACTATTTTGGTTATTTTTTTGAAAGAGCTGTTTAAATAGACGATTTTTATAACATATATTTTTTTATTTGAATCTGGCCACTTTAAATTTTTTCTACATATGTTTTACTATGCTTGAATCTGGGTTTTGCCCCCAAAAAAATCTCATAAACTATACATAAAAAGTTTTTGCGCCTTCCCTATTTTAAACATATAAATACGAAAAATATTTTTTTTTAAATGCGGCAGAACGGGGGCGCGCGGGCGTGGCGAGGGGTACCTAGCAAGCGATAGCTCGCAAGGTCAACTAAGATCTGCTCCGCCGTAGCTACAACTTGTAGCGCGGCTTGGTTTTCGCCCCTTTTTTTTAATAATATGCGTTTATGATGCAAACTATACACAGAAATTTCTTACTTTCCAAAATATGGCTGCATATATTCTTTTATAGTATTAGACTTATTTTCATAGACTCTAATTTAATATTAGATCTTACAGGACAAAAAATGCGTATTAATTTTAAAGCTTTTATCTTATTCCTCTAAACTTTTGGCTTTGTCTATTAACTTAAGAATTAAGAGATATTGTTGTGGATTTTTAAAACTCTAATTCAATATCGACTAAATAATAAGCTAATTCTGGTTTGACGTAGTCGCGGGTGTTTTTTTTTTCTAAAAACTTAACAGTGTAAAGCGTCATACATATTATAAACGATGAAGCTTAAACTTTGCACTTTAATTCAATATTCACAAATCATCAATAAAAATAAATAAATACTTAATTTATATCTAACCCTCGTTCTAACTTTTCTTCATATAATACAAATATGCTTGAAAATAAGTCGTATGCCATATAAGCATAACTTATCCGACTTTAGAATTATCAAAACTTCTAGGGCCAAAATCCGGTTCAACTACTGAGCTATATGGTTAGATTCACATTCGTCTGACTTAACCCATATGAATCCGGCATCATTGATATGGAATGATTGTACATTAGGGTAGAGGAACCAAAAGATGAACGTTTAAGGTGGTTCGATTGCCATACAAAGCGTTATTTGACATTCGCAGGCTAACGGCGTGATATTTTAAGAAACTTATGTACCAAACTTTCATCAATTGGCTTCCCATTTGCGCCAAATTCCCCCTTTCCTAGAATAAACTTGTATAAACTAGATTAATTTGAGAAAAATAGTTTTCCCAAAATATCACGTGACAAACCAATTTCTCAAATTATTCTAGTTTATGTAAGTTTATTCTAGGAAAGGAGGAATTTGGCGCAAATGGGAACCCAATTTATGAAAGTTTGTTACATAAGTTTCTTAAAATATCACGCCGTTAGCCTACGAATGTCAAATAACGTTTTGTATGGCAATCGAACCCCCTTAAGCGACTATCCCAACTTTACAATTTTTTTTCGAGGAGTGGTGATTTAGTTTGTTTACATTTAATTTTTTTATACGATTTCGTATATAGTCGAGATTGGATATGACTATTTTAAACCATCCTATTACAATACAGTATTTTATTAAAAATGGTTTTATGCTGAAGTATGTCATTTTGCCCAGAAGATGAACACTGTGCCCAATAGTTGAACATTTTGACACCAATAGTTGAACGAAGAAAAACGTTACACCGCGCAGCCTCTGACTTTTGGTCTAGTTATTATATAATCATTGTTATAGCAATTTATACTAGTTAACAATCACAATATTGATACTAAACACAGAATAAAACAGTTCAAATGTACCCTTTTCATATAGTTACAATTATAAGAGATTATTTTCTACATATTAATCATTAAAACATTTTTTTATTAATTTATCATTAGATTAAAATAGATTAATTGTTGGGATAAGTCAGATTTCATATTTATCACGTATCTTTGTTATTAAGATGTCCCTTGCCTAAAACTTGAACGAATAAATTATGTTCGTTCATGTATTGGGCACGATGGCAAAGGAATGAACGGACTAAATTTAACAGAGCGTTCACTTATTGGAATCGAAGCCAAAAGTTGAACGAACTAATTTTATTCGTTCATCTTCTGGGCAGCGGTTCTTTGTTGAACAATCGTGCTTTTCATAGTAAAACAAAGCCCAAAATAACCGTGTTGCGAATGGATACTCACGTTCAACTTTTGGTTCAAAAATCAACGGTTAAAAAACGATTAATTTGAGCCATAAAAGTTTTATGTATCTTTTCAATAAGAATTTATATAAGCATTTGAAAAAACTATACCTTGCCCAGTAGATGAACGCCGTTCATCTATTGGCTCAGGTACAAAAAGTTGGAACCGTTAGTTGAACGCTAAATATCTCTTAAATTAATAATAAATACGCAATTTGTGATAGATAATCCATTAAAGGCATTAATCAAGAATCTATATCACGCAAAACAATCCATGTAGACGTTTTATTTATACATAATTTAGAGCTTAAATTTAAGAGCGCTTTCCTTAAGTAAATCTCCATACACACGGTGATTTTGGCGCGAGACCTCGACGCGACAACCGCTCACAGCCGTGTGTGTGTGGGAACTGTATGGGAGTTTAAATGCCAGCCTCGGCAAAGGGATGATGCGTTAGGAAAAAAATATCCCGAAGGCGTAAAATGTATCGCGATTTTTTTATTTAAATTTTACGACAAAACGTTCAACAATTGGGTGGTGTTCATCTTTTGGTTCCTCTACCCTATTCATGATATTTATTTTAAGCGTAAGTGTGTGTTGATACAGTTAACCCTTTTCTTTTTCACCAGGTGGGTTAAACTAGGCCCGGATGAGGATGATGAGATGTTTGAGACCAAACAGGTAGAACCAGTGACTGTGGATTATGTCAACTTTGACAAAATCAAGCCGTTTTATCAGCGACAAAGTGGGGATGGACCACATTCATCCACAAAGAGTCTTCAAAAAAATGACAAATTACAATCAATTACCAAAAACCAGCCTAAAAGTGTAGCCCAAGTACCCAAAGACAAGAATGGTGCGAAGGACAGCACATCAAAAAAGAATATCAAAAAACTGGGCAAAACTTCAGATGCTGATGTGACGGATTCTGCACCTAGACCATCAAAAAAACAAAAACGAGAATCGTGAATTTTAAATATTATACCTACCGACTTTATAAATTTGTACAATTGGTATGTATTATAATACATATTTTAAATTAAATCCTTATTTACGAGTCTTTTTTATTTCGTTCATTCAAAATAGCATTCAAATATAATATTATTATCACATTTTAAATTTTAGCATAGACAAATTAAAGATAAACTGCTAGACTGCCTATCTCTGCTGCCAAGAAATCCGCAGCATGCTATGGGAACTTAAAACTTAATGCAAATCCAGTTTCTTATTGAAAACAGTGTCACCTACTTGATAGAGCGGGCGAACTCCAAAGCTGTAGCGATTGCTAGGCTAGACTGTCAAAGTATTTCGAAATTCGCCGTATTGTCATAAGCTCATAAGACATCAGTAGCCTAGGAGTAAAGACGGCGGTATTTGGAGTCGATGAGCCGGGGTCCAAACCCTGCGACCGACGCATTTTTTGAAGAAGAGATGGCGCCTGTACACAAGCATTAAATGCCTTCTCAATTTGGTCGAGTTGCCTGTCTATCTCAGTATGTATATTGTAGTCTTCGATCCGTAGATCGAAGATAAGTATTGCTCGAATCATGTAAGTGTGGCAGAGATAGAAATATTCTGATTATCTGCGGCGCTACCACGAACTTCGTATATCTCTGTCGCTCGAGTACCATAAACCGTAAGTACGATAGAGACGGGGATATACGAAGTTCGTGGTTTAGCTCTGCGGGCGCTACCACGAAACTCGAACTTCGTATATCCACGTCTCTGTCGCTCGAATACCATAAACCATAAGTGCGATAGAGACGGAGATATACGAAATTCGTGGTTATAGCTCTGGCGTTGGGGCGGTATGTTCGCCTGGCGACAAGCCCTTTTTCATCAATAAATAAAAAATAAAGCTCTGCACGGCTATCACAAGACGGCCGCGACATACTCTCGAGCTCTCTCGCACTATCCGTCTCTTTCTAAGTGGTCTCATAAGAGAGAGACTCGAGAGTATGTCGCGGCTGTCTTGTGATAGCCGTGCTGGCGTTATCTCAGAACGAAGTAACTAGGTATAAGATAATTTTGTGACCCAAACGTTATCGTACGTGTACGTGAGGCCCTACCGCGAAGCGAAAACGAATTTCTTTGTGTGTCTCCCTCTCTGTCGCACTTGCTTATCCGAGCGACATGGAGGGAGATACACGAACGAATTTCGTTTATCGGTAGCGCTGTACTTCATGCCGAGGGTGTCATTTCACATCGACTGCAGAGGCAAATATGTACATTTTTGCGATTATAATGTCCATTCGACTGCTATTAGTCAGAGAGCAGCATCCATTCACTTCTCCGGTGTATACGTGGTTTTAAACGGTGAAAATGAAACATGGCAACTCCAAAGGCATAGCATCGGCATACTCATCTTGCTAGTAACACCGGTCTAGAATTGTCAAAGTACGGCAAAAGTACGTTTCTCCGTGTCACTTTGCTGTTGTCGATAAATACGATGCATAAATTGAACAAAACAGATTCACGTTGTTCATTATGAAAACTTGACCCATTTCAATATTCGTATGTTCAAATGGAGAATTGGAAAATCATTACTTGCGCCAAAGAATAGTGAATACATTAACAAGTACATCCATTAAAATGTCGAAGAATGGTGAAGTGTCATCGAACCAAGGTATAAAATAAAAGGTTCCGGCAAATCCCATATGTTCTAGGTCTATTGTTTACACACGCGATTGTTTTAAAGTTAATTATACGTGTAAGAATGTGTGCGTTATTAATATTTCAGGCCCCAGCAGACCCATTATGCCAAAGCCCGATTTGAATTTGTTCACTAGTGAGAAGCGCAAAATATTGGATGTGCAAGTCGGTGGGCCGTCGGGGGACGATGCGGCGTTTGTGCCGTTCGCCAACTCGGCGGCGGCGCCGCGGCCGCGCGTGCAGGCGCGCACCATTACTGATGTACTGCCTCAAAACACAAGGTAGCAGTGCTCCTCGTACTCAATAATCAATCATGTTCTATCCTGTTTAATGTTTCCAGAGTCATTTAGTGACAAATAAGAAAGTCATCTTAAGAAATGAGTGTGATACTAAATTAAATAGAACCTTAAATCAGAACTATGTACATAGTTTATCTGTAGCTGAGTGCCCATACAAGCCGATTCCGACCGGCTTGCCTAAAATGAATTTATTTTTTGTATACTCTAAACTCTTTCGTAACTTTTTGTGTTCCGGGATGCCCATACATTTTCACGTGCCGCCACTGCCTAAGACCAAGATTTATCAGATTGAACCAGTCATGAATACATTCCAATTTTTAATTTCACCTAAACCTTGTTAGGGTGGGCTCTGCTCTATAGAGTATAATTATTCCTATCAGTGTATTGTGTAGACTGCTTGTAAATAGTCATTTTGTGTTCAGGGATAGATGCAGGATTTATCCGTCCATGCAGTCATCAGGTAAACTGCAACTGTCTGCAACAGAGATCTATGATTTCACTGCTGATGACCTGATTGATCTTGGAGAGATTGGACGGGGTGCCTTTGGAGCTGTGAATAAGATGGTTCATAGAAAGTGAGTGCAACAAGAAGTGAAAAATAAAATGGGACACATTACAGTTATGATCTGTCCCATTTTTCTCAACATGGACATAAAGTACCCAAATGTAAAAAACTGGCCAAGTGCGAGTCGGACTCGCGCACAAAGGGTTCTGACCATTATCTATAAATATTTATTGAATTCTGTTTTTTAGTATTTGTTGTTATAGCGGCAACAGAAATACATCATCTGTGAAAATTGCAACTGTCCAACTATCACGATTCATGAGATACAGCCAGACAGACAGATGGACAGACAGACAGACAGATGGACAGCGGAGTGTTAGTAATAGGGGCCTGTTTTACTCTTTGAGTAGTCATATAATAGAGTGTACGAGGGCTGCCTTTTAAGTTCTGTCGTTTGCAAACCTCCCGTGATTGCATAAAAAAGAACTAGTGTCATCTTAAAATATTTGAATTTAGAATTCGAAAACAAAAGAATGACTCGAAATCGGCCCAACCGTTTTAGTACAGCTTCGTTCAAAGTTGACAAGTCAGTTGTGAAAATGGAAATTTCGAAGGAAAATTTACGTGCGATAACTTCAAAAGGGGCTTAACGCGACTTCGGTGCTTCGAAGAGTTGACTACGGTTTTCAATGATGAAGTACCATGCCTCTGGACTGTGGAACGCTGGTATTTAGAATTTCAACGTGGTTGCTCTAGTCTTGGTGATAGACATCGTGAAGGTCGACCAAAAACAGCCGTAACCCAGGAGCACATTGATGCTGTACGGCAACTGATCGTCGAAGATCATCATGCGACATACCGTGAGATAGAAGCTTCCTTAAGTATTTCAGGGACCAGTACCAGGACAGTATTTGGCATGATCACTTAGGCGTAAAAAAGTTGATCTCACGCTGGATACCACATTTACTCAGTGAAGACCAAAAAACGGCTCGCGTTCGATGGTGTCGCAAAACTCTGCGGCAATTCAACCGAGGAAACTCGAAACATATTTACGACATTATCAGTGGTGACGAATCTTGGATATATGCCTACGATCCCGATTCTAAACAGCAGTCGACTGTTTGGGTGTTCCAAGATGAGCCAAAACCGACCAAAGTAATACGCTCACGGAGCACTTCGAAAAAAATGGTCGCCACGTTTGTGGCGAAAAGTGGCCACGTTGCCACCATCGTGCTCGAGGATCGTAAAACGGTTAATGCTGACTGGTATACCACTGTCTGTTTACCAGAAGTCATCGGCGAGTTTCGAAAAAATAACCCGAGACGTCGTATAAGACTGCACCACGATAATGCGAGCTCGCACACCGCCCGGCAAACAATTGCGTTTTTAAAAGAGCAAAACGTCGAAATTCTGGAACACCCGCCGTACAGTCCAGACTTAAGCCCTAACGATTGTTTTACTTTTCCAAAAATCAAGCAATGACTTCGTGGTCAACGGTACCAGACGCCTGAAGAAGCAGTTGAGGCATACAAAACGGCCATTTTGGAGACCCCGACTTCGGACTGGAATAAGTGTTTCGAAAACTGGTTTGATCGAATGAAAAAGTGTATTACATGTCACGGTGATTACTTTGAAAAACAATAAATACCATTTAACACTTAAATTGTCTTTAGTTTTTCCAAACGACACAACTTAAAAGGCAGCCCTCGTACATGCAGATACGTAAGAAGGTATAATATTACACACTACAGGCACACAGACACGTCAAACTTAAAACACCCCTCTTTTTCCGTCGAGGGTTAATAATGCTGTACTGTATGTGTACAGAACTAACCGTGTGATGGCTGTGAAACGCATCCGGTCGACGGTGGACGAGAAGGAACAGAAGCAGCTGCTCATGGACCTAGAGGTGGTCATGAAGAGCAACGACTGTGTATATATTGTGCAGTTCTACGGGGCACTCTTCAAAGAGGTTTGTATCAAATACATACACTTATACTGTGTCAAATCAAATCACTGCACCCCTGCAATGGGGAAGGCCGAAAGCTAATTGTAGATGGCGCTCTTCTAGATTCCATACGATGAGAGAGAGAGACAGAAGATCGATTGTACCTCACTATGTATGGAAACCATATACAGTTCTTAGGCAAAAATCTTCCCCATAGCTTTATTAATCCACAAATTTAGCTTTTTTTAAGTACCTACTTACCATTATTGGTGCTGTCAGTTTAACAGTTGCCTTCCCCATTACATCAAGGCTGGCCATACATAAAGCGGCTGATAGGAGCCTTGGGAGAAGTCTGGTCATCAAGAATAGGACATGATGTCACGAACCTCAGCATTGAGGGAATGACTGATGATGATAGATACTGTGTCATTTCAGAGAACAGGAAGCAAATAGAGTGCTACAGTTTTTATCTATTATTTATTCTCGTTTACACATTTCAAATTAAAAATACATTAACCTAGGCCTCTTCCGAATCGCCGTTTTCTATTCATGCTAGGTATTTGCCTAGCATGTTTCTCCATGTTTGCCTTTCCATTGCTACTTTTTTCCAATCATTCCGAATGATATCACAAAAGTGAGTCTTATATAGTTGTGACACGATCCACTCCAATAAGGAGGGTAACTCCGAATAAAAAAAGAATATGGTAGGTACATTGTGTCACAACTCACAACACAACTATATATTCATATTCATATATATTTATTGCAAAACCATGGTTACATAAGGTGGTAGAAATCTTAAGTGCTAAGTACATATAAGACTCACTTTTGTGGTATCATTCGGTATAACCCGATTTTCGGAATTACCCGAATGCACCTTATGTCTTTTTCCCATCTTGCATTTGATTTGCCCACTTTTCGTTTACCAATTTTTGGTTTCCAATTTGTTATTGTTTGGCATTCATGCTACAGTTAAAATAAACTAATTCAACAAGTCAATTTCACTAGACAGCATGGACATTGACACTATTGACAGTGGCAGTTCTATAGCGAAACTGCTATGTTCACGACATTGACTCACAGCGGCGCTACCACGAACTTCGAATCTCGAACTTCGTATATCTCCGTCTCTATCGCACTTATGGTTTATGGTACTCGAGCGACAGACACGGATATATACGAAGTTCGAGATTCGAAGTTCGTGGTAGCGCCGCAGACATCTACACCCTATTATAATGCTCTCATGCGGACTCTCACTACTCAGTATTAAAAGTCCGCAGTAAGCTCGGCCGAATTTCACCTTCCCATACAAACGGAGTTTCGTTATCATTGTAAAACTACGTGTATTGTAACGAAACTTTGCATATACAATGATATGAGGTATATCTAGGTTTGTAATTAGTTAATATGGCTCCAGTTTATAAAACAAACGAAATACAGCAAAAACAAGTATTGTATGAGAAACTTAAATTCGCTGTATTTTTTTTACTATGGTATCTGAAGCTACATAAACTAATTACAGACCTGGATATACCTTAACTTACAGTCCGGTGGCCGACTGCAAGAAACCCTACGTGATAAAAAAATAGAAAATGCCTACTCTGTAGGAGTAGCTGACTTTTAGTCACTTTAACTGCTCTTGGTCGGCCTAAGCCGCGGTTATAGTTATAGTTTTATTAAATTAAACATTATTAGTTCAGTTCAAGCAATGAAGAAACCATATTTTCAATAATTGAAACAACCAAATTTTTTTTATAAATGTGGTCTGACTGCAAAAACTGCCAGGCTAAGGTGAGGCCGACCAAGACGTACGTCAACAGGTTTAATTTAGCTATAATAATCCGTTTTTTTCATTCCATTTTTCGATGACGTAAAATGCAGCAGTCACGTGGTACCACAAATTCGGTCGGACACAGGAACCTACCAACACTGGATTTGGCCGACCACTTTTTTTTTTACTGACCTCAAAGGCAGCTATCCTACCATACAAGTTTCATTCTATTTTTCGATGACGTTTTTTTCGATGAATTTTTGTACTACTTTTTTGCCATTTGCGCAAAATTTGCCAAGTTAAGCCGCGGCCGACCAAGAGCAGTTGAAGTGACTGAAAGTCAGCTACCCCTACAGAGTAGGCATTTTCTATTTTTTTATCACGTAGGGTTTCATGCAGTCGGCCACCGGACTATTATTCTAAGTACAAAGTTTCAGAGCAAACTAGCTAGTCGTTTTAAAATGAGAGCGTAACTACGTTTGTATGGAGAACCGAGCTTACTGCGGACTCTTAACTAAACTTTGAAGCAATATCTACAGTTATTGTTTCTCTTTTTAGTCGAGCGACGTGCACTCTTGACATAGTGGTCATGTCACGGTCGATTTTTGCACCACCGCAGCTCTTGTAAGGCCTCTCACAGACTGGTGCGGTCTGGCCGCGGTGGTCAATAGAAAACTTGCCATTAGCTGTCAAATTTACTATGGTCCGCCACCGCAGGCCGCGCCAGTGTGTTGCAGGCTTAAGGGCCGTCGCCCACGGCGACTTTTTGTAGTGATGCAGTAGCGATGCTGTCGCACGTCCGCATCGATTGCGGCAGTTTGTAGGCAAAAAGTCGCCGTGGGCGACGGCCCTAAGGCCTCTCACAGACTGGTGCGGCCTGGCCGCGGCAGTCAATAGAAAACTTGTTATTAGCTGTGAAATTTACTACGGTCCGCCACCGCAGGCCGCGCCAGTGTGTTGCAGGTTTAAGGCCTCTCACAGACTGGTGCGGCCTGGCCGCGGCAGTCAATAGGAAACTTGCCATTAAAGACTGTATCGTTTGTTATAAATACAAGAAAAAAATGCGACAACTTTTTTTAAATTATTTATTGACATACTAAAATCAATCAACTATGTACAAAATAATATGGACAACTCGAATAGTACCATAAAAAGCCCAAATTATTCATTTCTGGCCAGTTTTCTAATTTTTTGCCTCATGGTGCCCATTAATGACCGGACAGCGACTTTGTCAAAAGTTCGAGCCACCTTATTCCAATCTGACCGAAACTGTTGCTCTGTATCGGCACTACGGGCTGTTTTACGTAGTTTAGCTTTCATTATAGCCCAGTAGTGTTCAATCGGGCGAAGCTCTGGACAATTCGGTGGTTTTAACTCTTTGGACACAAAATTTACATTATTGTCTTTATACCATTTTACTACCTTAGCCGCGTAATGGCAAGACGCTAAGTCAGGCCAAAATACAGTTTCGGAGTTGTGCTTTTTGATCATCGGCAATACTCGTTTCTGAAGGCACTCTTTCATATATTCATCGGCATTCATCGACGAGGTAGTGAAAAAAGTAGTTGACTTCATTCCGCATTCACAAATGGCCTGCCACACCATGACTTTCTTGCCGAACTTCTCAACGCAAATAGATTTTTCAGCCTCTGTGATTTCTGTTCCCTCACGAATAGTGTAATACTGGGGGCCTGGCAAAGACTTGTAGTCCAGTTTTACATACGTTTCGTCGTCCATTATTACACAGCTGTGTTTTTTCGATAAAATCGAGTCATATCATTTTCGGACTCGTGTCTTAACAGATGCTTTTTGTTTTTGACTTCTTTTCGGCTGTTTCTGTTTTTTTAATGTCTTTAAATTATTCCTTTTCTTTGCACGTTGTACCATCCCGATACTCGTACCAACTTTTTTCGCGATATCTCGGACAGATAGCTCTCTATTAGATGCGAATAATTTTACCATCTTTTGGTCCAGTTTTGGATTGGACGGACCTGGTTTTTGGCCTGGCCGTTGTTGGTCCTCGAAGGTATAATCCTCCCCATACTTACGGATAGCAGTTTGGACGGCTCCAACACTAACACCTTGCATTTGTGCGAGTTTTCGGTACGTAATACCTTTAACCGAACACCATTTGTCCACAATAGATTTTCGCTTTTGCGGTGTAAGACCCCTCATTTTTTTATTGGAACAAGTTGAGCAAAAAAAGAATAAAGATATCGGTTCTATGACAAATGTCAATCAATTGTCTTGTATCAGAATATTTTTAAATGAATAGACAACTTATTCCTGCCAGAGCTAACTTGTATTTATAACAAACGATACAGTCTTTAGCTGTCAAATTTACTATGGTCCGCCACCGCAGGCCGCGCCAGTGTGTTGCAGGCTTAAGGCCTCTCACAGACTGGTGCGGCCTGGCCGCGGCAGTCAATAGAAAACTTGCCATTAGCTGTCAAATTTACTATGGTCCGCCACCGCATACCGCGCCAGTGTGATGCAGGCTTAAGGCCTCTCACAGACTGGTGCGGCCTGGCCGCGGCAGTCAATAGAAAACTTGTTATTAGCTGTCAAATTTACTACGGTCCGCCACCGCAGGCCGCGCCAGTGTGATGCAGGTTTATTGCGTCGCCATGTGGCTCTGTTTTTGGCGGAGTGAGAGCAATCATTGATTGTGTCTTCTGTGACGGATTTGATGAGGTCTGGCCCACAAGATCTTTTGATCTTGCATCACCAAACCTTCCATAGAGTTCTCGTTACGGGTGATGTGCTCGAAGATTTTATGATCTTTTTACTACCATTTTGAAACCATTTCAGGGTGACTGTTGGATCTGCATGGAGTTAATGGACACCTCTTTAGATAAATATTATAAGTTCATATGTGAGCGGATGCAAACTCGAATACCAGAAACCATTATAGCTAAGATAACTCTAGCTACAGTGAAAGCTTTAAATTATTTAAAAGAGAAGCTAAAAATTATTCATAGGTGAGTAAACTACATAATTTCTTCTTTTGACGACCACTTTAGCCTAGTTGGTAGTGACCCTGCCTACGAAGCAAGAGGTCCTGGGTTCGAATCCCGGTAAGGGCATTTATTTGTGTGATGAGCACGAATATTTGTTTCTGAGTCATGGATGTTTTCTATGTATTTAAGTATTTATTTATCTATATAAGTATGTTTATCTTCGTCTAGTACCCATAGTACAAGCTTTGCTTAGTTTGGGACTAGGTCGATTTGTGTAAGATTGTCCGCAAAATATTTATTTATTTTCAAAAAAAAAATTTTTTAAAATGTATGTTTTTTTGAATTCATGCCCTTAATTTTATAAGTATTCTATATTAGCTTTGAATATAGTACAAAAGTACTTAATAACATCAGGGACTCTCAGGACCTTGGTCGGTATCTGCATCGAAATTGATCTATTAACTTTTAATTTATGTATTACATATTAGGCAAGCGTTGATGATTTGTTTCTCCACAGAGATGTAAAACCGTCTAACATCCTGCTGGACAGAAGGGGCAATATTAAGTTATGTGACTTTGGTATTTCGGGTAAACTGGTGGACTCTATAGCCCGAACTCGTGACGCTGGCTGCAGACCATACATGGCAGTAAGTACTTTTAAATTCACTGACCGTAATTTATTCCGTTTCGAGGTTTTTGTACCTAATGGTATAACATGTGTTCTGATTCTGACCAGTGAGTCATGTCACAAAAAAAGGGCCAATTTTGATAAGAATTACGCTAAACACGGAGCCTACCTAAATATGTAGACGTCTGCAGCTAGCACGATAGGTTTTATGGTCAAGTTTTACGCCCAAAGCTCCCAAAACGTCACGTAACACATGACCATAAAACCTATCATGCTAGCTGTCGTGATGGCTACGTACAATATAACGTGACAGCTTGTTTGATGGATTAACGTATGGCCTCTGCTAAAGCACTCGCTGATTCTGTACACTGTGTGTGTGTGTGCAGCCCGAGCGCATCGACCCGGGGCGCGCGCGCGGCTACGACGTGCGCTCGGACGTGTGGTCGCTGGGCATCACGCTGATGGAGGTGGCCACGGGCGCCTTCCCCTACCCGCGCTGGGGCTCCGTGTTCGAGCAGCTGCAGCAGGTGGTGCAGGGCGACCCGCCGCGCCTCACCAATGCCAACAACGCCTTCTCCAACAACTTCGTGCACTTCGTTAATACTTGGTAACTTCAACTGCACCGCTCTAGCACGAACGTGAACCCATTGTCTGTCACATATTATCACTTTCTAGTGAGGGCCGAACGCTTCATTATTTTTGGGGGACGGCAGACGTAGCTCCCGGGCCTCCGCAAGAGGGGCCCCAACAAAGGAGATACATTTCTATTGTCGGGGCCCCTCTCTCGCTCCGCTCCTTTGTTGCCCCAGGGCATCCAGACCTCCAAATCCGGCACTGTTCATGTGTATAGAATTTATTCATGACATCAACATACAAACAACAACATTGCCACGAAACGGTTCCATCTCAGCGGTTGTATGTAAGTTGTCCGTCAAAATTTGCAATCCATTTTTCAGTCACTTGCCGTTATCTGATTGACCTGAAATGTGGAATACTCATGTATGTCTGGTGACAATGCAATATTATGGTACCATCGAGCTGATCTGATGATGGAGACAGTATAAATATATATACAGGGTGTTTGGTCCATCATTTGCCAAATTAAAACGTCAGGTAGTTTGAATCTTTTGCTATCACTTCCGCATTCAAAAAAAATTTGTAGCCACGGGTTTTTTTTTTATTAAAAAAAAATTAAAATCAAAGGGGGGACCCTTTGATTTTAATTTTTTTTATTAAATATTTAAAAAAACCCGTTGCCATAATTTTTTTTTAAATGCCGGAAGTGATAGCAAATGACCCAAACGTCAGGTACGTTTTAATTTGGCAAACGATGGACCAAACACCCTGTATTTTTGACAGAAACTTATTAGTAAACGGGACTTTTTATCATCAAAGAGATGAGTATTCTCGCAAGACCAGCGCCACCAGAGATGTGCGAAGCGATGTTTTCATAAATTTAATACTAGGGCTTGTCCAATGTCCATATATTACGTCATCGATTTTTGTAAATGTTTGGTTAGTCTACGTACGTAGCTAACAGAATAACAACTAGAACCTGGTATTTTCTTGTTTCCCAGCCTCATCAAAGAAGAGAATCAGCGTCCAAAATACAACAGATTGCTGGAACATCCATTCATCAAAGGCATAGACCAGAGCCGGGCCGAGGTGGCGGCGCACGTCTGCGAAGTGCTGGACGCCATGGAGCGCAACGGAGTCAGCCCCTTCACCACCGACCAGCCCGCGCAGGCCTGGCTAGACTAACCAACCGGCCGGCTTGGTTCCGACCCATTCACTCAAGGGCATAAGCCAGAATTCTGTTCAGGGACTGGCAATGATACTCTTTAGTCCGGAAGCACTCAAGCTTACCCTGCTGGAGAGGAACAGCTACCCCTACTGGCTAAGTCCTGAAACCCACTTAGCCGCTCGCAATCTCTCACTTGCAAACTTACTCTTCATCACGTCTGTTAGTAGCTATACACGTTTGTAACCACGCAGAGAAAGAGTGGATCACGTTTTATCACGGATTAATATTTAATGACATTGCATTGATTCTCAGTGACTAGCTTACCTCTTACGGCCATATTTGAGTTGCCCTTGTGGGTAAAGTCGCATTTCATTAATTAATATCTTTCCATATGAGAGGAAAGATGTATAGTATATTAATTATGTTAATACAAGTAGGAGAAATTTCTTAACTTAAATATGTAATCTTTTCCATGAACCTCACTGTAATGAGAAATGTGTTGAGGAACATTTAGTATGGTTCAGTAACCAATCTCTATTTGCACCCCCAGGTTCTCCGGTTCATGTAATTTGTCAAGGGCATGTAAATATTGATTATCTATTATATATATCTCATGTACTTTAATATAGTATATAACTCATTCTAATATGATATTAATATTTCAAGTTATCATCAGTTGTCAACTTAACAATATGCTTTCTTGGTATTACAAAATCCAAACATGTACACTTCGAGAACCTGGCTTATTCATTACCTAATTATGAATGTAAAAAGTTGTATCTGTGTGTGTGAGTTGCTTGAAATTAGTTTTTTGGCTAATTGAAATACTGGTTTAAGACTTAGGGCATACAATATGTAGGTAATTTTATAAATTTGTATATATACTGATAATAATAATAGAAGTGAGTGATGGCATATAATTCATTTCAATGCATTAATTTATGGCAGCAAAACACTTCAATTATGAACTGCAATATGACCTACTTCACTAATCTACTTAAACAATATCTCAAATATATTTGTTTTGGGTCTCATGACTATTGTATTATGTATGGTATAGATTGAATTGAATAGATAATTAATGAAATAAATTAGTATTTTACACATATTACTTTTTATTACACTAAATTAATAGAAACTTAATTCTACACTTTAATTTAATCTAAAACCTGACCCATTTTTGTGGAATTCAAAACTTTTCCGAACTTAACAAAAAGCTTATATTTAGTACCATCAGTTAGTTGTGGTGACAGATAAATTGCATCCATTGTCTTTTGTTTCATGTCAAGAAGAGGCACCCAATCTTCTGCAGGTATTACTTTGTCTTTCCTTCGGCCCCAGAAGTCCACCGAAGATATTTTAATAAGTTTATTATCTTCACTGACATACAGAAATCCAATTGTGTTATTGAAAGGTAAACTGGCCAGTGAAAATAGGATTGCGCCAGTGACACCTGTAAGTATACATATTTTTTAGTTGTTACAAAGCTGCTACAGCAGTTTTACTTTGTTTTAGGATTGTTAGCATACCTATATATGAAGCTGCAATAAAGGAATATTCAGGAAAGACACTTAATGTCTCCAATATTCCGCAACCGGGTATTGCTAAAGAAGTGCCGAGTATATGATACATTTTCATCCTGTTCAATGTCGCTATGTGCCGAACAAATGCAAATGAAAATACAGTTTCAAATTTTTCCGACCGGTCATGGTTTTCGTTGACATTAGTGGAACAGTTCCTTATTACAGACGTATTTCGAATGGGATTGCCGATCGCTGTCCATTTTGTATTGTGTAAAAAAATACTCTTTACGATAAAGTTATTTATTCGCATTTTAAAATTAATGCAAGTATGTTTACATAAGATTCTTAACCTGAAAAAATATCAATGTCAGCTGTCTGTCAATGTTTCCGTGAAAAGCTGCATCCGGACGGTCCTGCGTAGCGAACTCGCAAGCATCCTCTCACGCGACAGACTACATGCATTCCGATTTCGTTCGTCTGGCGGTGGCTTTTCTAAACTTTACGTTAGATTATCTGTGGGTGCCACTGCGATGTTATGTTATGTCAACTTGACATTGACATGCTCCATCCACATCCGTCATCCATCCATGTCACGGTGTTTGCAGTGCCTTATAAAGCCTATTTTGACGTTTAGACGTCAAAATAGCGGCGTGTTTGAGGAGACCTATCGTAGTTCTGTTTCGACGTCTGCAGGTGGCAGTCCAAAGCGGAAGCGGAAACAGGCCTGCCTAAGTATGGCATTAAAGCAAATTCCATTTTACGTCGTTTGATTGTAACTGAGACTACATTTCCACATTAGTATATTCGTTATACAATTGCTTCGGCTAAAAACACTTACTATTTACATATACTTTATTATTAAAAAAGAACATTGAATTTACGGTTCGAGCATTTTACGTGAAATGGAACGTAAAACATCCAAACTTTATTCAATATAGTCTATGCCCAAACTTCCGTCATTCACGTCATCACGTCATTGTCAGACTGTCACCATTACATTGAAAATGGATTCATAATTGTCTTTAATTATTATTTATCGTTTATTATCGTGTGCTACGAGTGCGCTGATCGCTTGGACCTGCTGTTTTCTCATGTGTACCGTGATTTGGTTATTGACGATTGTAAGTCAGTAATATTATACCAAACTCGTAATAAGATACCAAACTGATGTAACCTACTGCTTGAATAACTGTTTCATGTTCGTAATTGACTGTGATTTCTCGAATAAAATATATTAGAACTCAGAAATTGCCTTTATTATTTTAAATTTATTCGTTAAGCAGGAATTGGCATATTATTATATATCAATATGTATGCATGTACAGGTAAAGTGTATATGTGTGTGTGAGTATTTCCGTTCACGCACACATGCGTACACTCGACGCACACATATGAACTTACTAGAGCTAACTCTTGGGCTGTTGAAGTCGGTTAAAACTAGATGACGCGCGGCATGCAAAACCTTGACTGACGTCTCTATCTCTATATATTCATAGTACTCTTTGATCCATGTGACATTTATTTATGAGGCTGAGGCAGTGCGTCGCGTGGTTTCGACAGTGTTTTGGAGAGAATATTAAATTAAGACAGTACTTTTGTGACGGTTGAACATTACCACATAATGCGTTATGGCTTTTCTGCTCAAAGAAGTGTAAGTATTTAATCTTTATTACTTATAATATACTAATGACTGCATTGTTTTGAATTGCCATAACCTAAGCTGCTCACAAAAGCCTAAGTTTGAGATTGTGGTGTGCAGTGGGGCACGAGCGGCATTTCGTACATTTGATCGAGGATCGAGCTCAATACATGAATGCTCACTCGTCGCTCCGCTACACACAGGCTTCTAGACCGCGGCCTTACATTTCGTTAAATCAGCAATTTATGTAAGTATCTGTTTTTTGCAGATATGAGAAAAATGCTGAATACACAGCTTTTTACACCGGTGGAGACATTTCTTGGACCATTGATGGGTCGCATCTTCTCTGTTTATGCAATGATGTCGTTCAAGTTATTGATGTGAATACCTATTCTCAAGTGTTGGTTATTGGAGAATCAAATGAAGAAACAGAAGGTGACCCCATATACACATTTAAACTTTCATGTAACAATGAGGTAGTGGTTACTGCACACAAAAGTGGTTTGATGAAGTTATGGGACAGGCACACTGGAAAACAATTGAAGATGTGGAGATCAGGGCATAAAGGCCCTGTTGCCAGACTCGCTTTTGATTCCAACGATTCTAGTATTGCATCAGGTGGGTCCGATGGCAACATCCGAGTATGGGATCTAGATCACCACACATGCACCAGCAGTCTGCGGGGTGCTATGGGTGTATTCAGTGTTCTAGAATATCACCCTGATACATCAAAACAACTAATTATTGGTGCAGCTGATGACACTAAGATTAGATCTTGGAATTCAAAAACAGGTAAGGAACATGTTGTTTATTCTGGCCATTTCAGCAAGATCACTTCACTTCAGTTCACACCAGATGGTCAGCACATGATTAGTGCTGGAAGGGACAGGGTTTTAATCCTCTGGAAATTAGAAGAGAGCAAGGCACTAAGAACTGTGCCAGTATATGAGAGTATAGAAGCCATGCTATTGCTGCCCCCTACATTCAAGGTGCCAAATTTTAAGAAAAAGCTGGAAACTGAAGGCATTTTTGTTGCCTGTGCCGGTGAAAAAGGCATTGTAAAAGTATGGAATGTACAAACAAGCCGCATCATGTATGAGCAAACTCACAGCCTTGTGTCCCCTGCACAAGAGGAAGGTGGCTTGGCCATTACTCATTTGTTATTCAACCAGGCAAGAAACATGTTGTCTGTGGTCACTGTAGACCACAACATCATTATTCATGAGATAGAAACATTTGATTGCATGAAGCAATTGGTTGGATTCACTGATGAAATCTTGGATGTTATATTGATTGGAAAACATGAAGGGCATTTAGTTGTTGCTACCAACAGCCCTGATTTGAAGTATTATGACTTGGAATCAATGAGTTGCCAAATTGTAAAAGGACACACGGACATTGTTTTAGCTTTAGCTAAATTCCCAACAAAACCTGAAATGTTTGTGTCATCAGGGAAAGACAATGCTATTAGAATTTGGCTCCAAAACAGTAACAATGAAATATTATGCCTTGGAGTTGGAGCCAGGCACACAGCATCTGTAGGATCTGTGTTCACATCTCAAATCTCAAATGATTTCTGCACCTCAGTTGGCCAGGATAATTGCCTGAAGGTTTGGACAGTGCCAAAGGACATTGAGTCTGCAGACCATACACTCAGGTCAAGTCATACAGAGTTGGCTCATCAAATGGATATAAACTGTGTCACAGTTTCACCAAATGATAAAATGATTGCTAC
The DNA here is from genome assembly GCA_963854355.1 of Epinotia brunnichana. Lineage (NCBI taxonomy): Eukaryota > Metazoa > Arthropoda > Insecta > Lepidoptera > Tortricidae > Epinotia > Epinotia brunnichana. The sequence goes on along the minus strand of OY977942.1, from coordinate 18,536,844 downwards.
AGGCTCTCAGGACAAAACTACCAAGTTATGGACAAATGAATTGAGTCTGTTGGGTGTGTTGAAGGGGCACAGAAGAGGAGTGTGGTGTGCTAGGTTCTCTCCCGTGGACCAGGTGGTGGTCACATCCTCAGCTGATGCTACTGTGAAACTGTGGTCCATAGCAGACTTGAGTTGCTTGAAAACGTTTGAAGGTCATGAAAGCTCTGTCCTTAAAATAGAGTTTTTGTCTAGAGGTCAACAGATAATATCTAGTGGAGCAGATGGGCTTTTGAAATTATGGAATATAAAATCATCAGAATGTAAAATGTCTTCTGATATACATGATGGCAAAATATGGGCAATGGCTCTCAGTAAGGATGAATCTACAATAGTGACTGGTGGCTCAGATTCCAAATTGATTAAATTCCTGGATGTTACTTCAGAACGTCGAGAAAAAATGGCCAAAGAGAGAGAAGAAATTATTTTACAAGAGCAAGAGTTGGCAAATCTACTTCATGACAAAAAGCTTATCAAAGCTTTGAAGTTGGCACTGAGAATGGAAAGGCCTTACCAAGTCTTAAAAATAGTAAATGAGGTATTGAAGATAGGGAATGATAAGCTCTATGAGACTCTGAAAGAAATCAACCACACTCAGAAAGAGACTTTGTTGAGGTTTGCTTCTGAGTGGAACACAAACAACAAGACCTGCCATGCAGCTCAGCTAGTCTTTAATGTTTTAGCCCCTGAAATTTTGTCGGGAGATTTGAAATTGCCTTCCCTAAATAGCTTTATTGAAGGAGCACTTCCCTACAGTGAAAGACATTTTGAAAGATTAACAAATTTATTACAAGACCTTAATTTTATCACATACACTGTCAATTGTATGCAACCACATGCTATTAAAGATGATTAAATGTAATATAGTTGACTTTACTTTTTTTTTCATTCTCCAGAACTTGTCAGTTTAATTAAATGAACTCCACCAAAATGTTACTCATTTGAAAGATAGCAGTTTTAATCTGAGATATTCTGCACGAAATCCTTACTAAGGTACAGTCAGCTGCAGAGATAAGGGACCCCCCCCTGCAGACAAACTGCATACAAAATTTGTATGCAGGGGGGTCCCTTATCTCTGAAGCTGACTGTACATCGTTTAAGTACAGTTGCCGTAGAAACAGCTACTCTAAAGTGATCTCTACTAGGTCTAATTCTCTTGAAAATAAAGTCACGTCCGTAACTCTGTCTAATTTTGACAACATATTCAATTGCTTTGCAATCGTTTAACCGTGCGCCGCGGATTTCACAAACGATCGTTAACGAGTCATCAGTAGCACGTGATATGCTCATACGCAAGCTTTAGAAATGTCCGCTCAAAGGGGTAAAAGCTCGTGCGTGCGTCAACAGTGCGCGAGCGTAGGCTCTCGCGGCGCGCGGAGGTTCGATCGAATCCAACAGTAGTGGCAGGACAATCCCGCGCAACAGTCGCACGCGCAGGCGCGACGCGTTCCACTCTCATGTCCAACATGAATGCAACGACTGTTTTAATTTTGTTACTTGCGATTATTTGTAAACACGCTGGTGGTCAAACTGAGTAAGTTAATTTTTACAGACTTTTTGAGCTTCGCTTTGTTTGTTTAAAGTGTTTTTGATGTAAGTACCGCATTATTTCACTTTAATTGTGTTCTAACATAAATTAAACTGGTATATCCCGCAGGTGTAAAATTCGCAGATACGAACAATAAATAATAACGCATCAAAATATTTCACCTGGTCAGAAAGAAGATAAATAAATTAAATAACTGGGCATTTAAACAAGAATTACATAAATATAGAAACGTAACCGAAATACATTAATTGGTAAAGCCGTCTGTCCCGGGTGCAGGTTCAAATCGAGGTAAAATACCTTTTAATCAAGGTTACTTTTTTATTGTTATCGATTTTGTTTTAATTACTTACTCATAAAAAGTTTTAGCAAAGAAATCATCTTCAGCACACGTCGTAATTCTTGAATGGTGTTCATAAGTGAGGGACTTTATCTTAAGCACAGTGTCTGCTTAAATTCCCAAGATAGCAAATGTAAGTAATAAAATCACTCCTGCGGATAAAAATAAATTCTGCATCCGTAATAAAACTAAGAAACTACACACGTCCATGGTACATGACACGAAATTTAATTTAAACGGGAGTCGTTATTAGAGGAAAAACAATGGGCAGTATATGCGCCCTTACCTGGCTTGTTGTTCACAAATTTTACCGACCTCTTCACTATATGCCACCAGTGTAACTTTAACCTCAAGTTACGTACGTTGATACGAATCTAGGGTTCAATTATTCTACGTTGAAATTGTATGCGAGCATACTGTAACATGCTTCATAATTCCTCTTCCGATCATCAATTATATTGGTTAATTTGAAATTAAACAGGTGGGAATTGAAAGTAGTAATGATTTAAATTAACGACTGGAGGTTGACTCTAAGAAGTTAAGTTCCATTTTGGCATATAATGTAGTGGGATAATTTATGATTTACTAGTAATACGACTTAAGGCTGGCTTGATGAGCAGCCTGACAACAAAAAAACAAAACTAATAAAGATATTAGTTATAGATAGATACATAATTTATTTGGCATTTTGTAACAACCAACAAACAAAATAAAAATAAACCGGCCAAGGGCGAGTCGGACTCGCGCACGAAGGGTTCCGTACCATTATCTATAAATATTTATTTAATTCTGTTTTTTAGTATTTGTTGTTATAGCGGCAACACAAATACATCACCTGTGAAAATGTCAACTGTGTTTTCTGTCATGGTTCATGAGATACAGCCTGGTGACAGACAGACAGACGGACATCGGAATCTTAGTAATAGGGTTCCGTTTTACTCTTTGGGTACGGAACCCTAAAAAGAGAGAAAAAAGATAAAAGAACAAGTAAAAACAATTGTGTTACGATAAAAATTATAAATTAAAGACATATTGTGCGTTGCAACAATGCCAAAAAGATACTACCTAGCTGGTTTTGCTTTGCTCGCGTGAGCAAGCACTGATATTCTGCTAGTACCAGGTCACGATGCAGGTGAAATAATAAATAAAGCTTGCAAATATCATATCGGCCGAAAGACGTTCACTGCTGGACCTATGTCCAGTCTATGGCCTCCCCCAAAGAGTGCCAAAGTGACCGGTCCTGCGCCGCAAGCTTATGTGTGTATAAATAAAATAGGTATGTGTGATAGGTGAGGAGAGTAGTAAAAATTACAAAATATAAAGTGTATTATGAAAATGTGTGATGTCCCTTAGAAGCACGCCTATATTACAAAATCTGTGTGTGTGTTGTGTTATACATATAAATTGAAAGGTGCAGTATTAACACACTTTCAAAAGGTACTCGTAGTTTTTGGTACAATTGTGACACAATCAAGTAAGTACCAACCATGGCACAAACCTCCGATCTCTTTTTCTCTGCGGGGCTTTACCTTTTTACAAGCTTTTATTTTTTTAAATTAGCTCTTCGCATTTTCCCGCTTGACTTTGGTTATTTATCTACCAGGAAATTTAACTGCCTTAACTCTAAGCCCCATCGAGGTAAATGCACATAGAAAAAACAATCTACCTCAATTTCAATAACGTAACTTCAGTATAATTACGAGCATGACTAATATCCTTATTTATCAAAATTAATCATTGTCTTAGGAGACTACATACGCCGGCAGATAAGATTTAGCCTTTGTGATGCAGAGCGGTACCTAGAATAAACTTTGTTAGTCGTTACACATTATACCGACGATTAAATCAAAGGTGTACCTGCACTCAGTAGCAGAAGTAGCTATTCGATCAAGTACTTATAATTATATGAACAATTCGCAAATGACTCTAATATCAACAGATTAGGTTTGAAGAATTTGTGTAGATCAATTTCATGATCAGTACTTAAGCTGGTCATAACTTTATGATATTATGGATAGTTTTCTATCTAATAACATGACATGACACAAGATGTTATTTCTCTGCGCATGTTCGGAGTGTTCTGATCTGACCTAACCTAACACTTGGCAGTCGGGCGGTATCTGGCCATTTACCATCTCGTTATCCTCGATAAGTATTCCTTTAAAGTCGTATGCATTAAATATTGAACATATCTTTGGAGACAATTCTTTACGGTTTTTATCTTTGTGGAAATGTATTTAGGTGACGGGGGACCAGGACGGGTATGACGGACTAGATAACCACACGGTAAAAACCTTGTCTAAAACCCCAACAAGTGCCGGCAACGCCGCGGGATCGCGTTCAGCATTCGCACGCGTGCACGGTGTTGAAAGACATACTTAACTAATCTTATTTTCATTTATGGATAATTTTCACTTGGATTCTAATCTTGCAGATTTTGTTTCTCGCTGAAATAAAGTAACAGTAATATCTTGTTAGCACACCGCAAATTTGATTGACTTAATTGTACGAGTCAGCCATAACCTTCGGGGCATCGCGCTTTTTGCATTATACTAGCAGACATAAGAAAAGAAGTCACTCGTGACGCGGCGAGCCATACCGATCTTATTCTACTGTTGTATTGTATTTGTCGTCCAATGAGCGCGGTCGAGTGGTCACGAGAAATGGCAATAATCAGCAGGATAGTAATTATGTTTGAATTGAATTTATATAACTCACATAGAATACCTAAATATCCTGCTGGTAATGACTTACGTAATGTATGATAGGTAGGTAGTTTAGTTTTTAATAAATTAAAACTCGTCACCTGTTCGTAGCGCCCGCGTAATCGGCGTACCTATTTCCTTATATACAAGTTTTCTATAATACCTACGCCGCTTGTATTGGTTTACATTTTCCTATGTTGACTATGGTAAGGCCTATCCAAAAACCAGGTTATGCAATCAAGAATGCCATCGCCAATCTCATCATCAACTACAATGATGATCACTTTATTATACAATGTTTACTATTACCTATAACATCGTCTAAAATATAGATAGGACCGCCGCGCAGATAATTGTATCATGAACTCACGTATGCACGTATACATACAATTTGAGGCATTTTATCCTAGGATTAATTTCTACACTCGTACTCGACTCAACAGATTATCTTTTGTTAGGTCAGTTAATCTTTCAATGACGTCTTTCAGTATGAGCGTCGTGTTGCCTATGGACGATGCGGAAAATGTGGCTTTTATCGCCATATATCGTCGGGTGACAAGCAAAAGTCACTACCAAAACTGTCACTGCTCTTCAAAACCTCGTATCTCGATACGTAGTCGATATCGAGATACGACCTTTGATTTAAGTAGGTATTTGTTACTTAGTGAGTTTTGCTTGTCACCCAACGAATTATGTTTAACTCATCTTATATCTTGGTACCTACCTACTTACTTCTGAACATAGGTCGTGGGTCTTTCCGTTTCCAATACCTAACTTCCACTTAGTCATAAAACGTGGCTCCTATATTCGTCACAAATGTGCGTAGGTAATCAGATATCAGACTTAAATTGGTCGGTATAATTATGGCCTAAAACTCGTACAAGTAGATGCCGTCATTAGAAAGTGCCGCATGTTTTAGATCTATGGTTCCCAACCTTTCAATATCGTTACCCCTGTGACTGTGACCTATTAAGGAAACAGAGTTTACCCCAAGAATTAAATATCTGCTACTTACCTATAATATTCATCTATTTTAAATAGCAACTCTGTTATCCCAAAAATGTTGTACCCCCGGGCACTGGGCTAGTTTAGTTATTTGTGTCACAAGGGAGCAAAATAGTATATTTACGGCGAGGGCGGTGTATTGAATCCTGAGCGTAGTGAGGGATTCAAGTGTTAACGCCCAAGACGAAAATAATTTTGCTCCTGAGTGACACATGTAACTTTTCACACCGACTATGAGGAAAATAACAACAAAAAATAACAAAAAAAAACAAAAAACAACAACCAAAAAAAACAAAAATTAAAAAAAAAACAAACCAAATCAAACAAAACCAAAAAACAAACGAAACAAAAAAACAAAAAAGAAAAGAAAAAGAAAAAAAATAGAAAAAAAGGAAAAAAAAACAAAAAAAGAACAAATAAACAAACGAAACAAAAAATAAAATAACAGAAAAACCAAAAAAAATACAAAAAAAAGAAAAGAAATACAATAAAAAACGAACAAAAATACAAAAAAATAAAAATACAGCAAAAAACCAAAACAAAAACAACAAAAACAAAAAAGAACAGAAAAAAAGACAAAAAAAAAACAAACGATAGTAAAAAACAAAAAACGAAAAAAAAACTACAAAAAAAAACAATTGAAACTAACAGAACTAAAAAAAAACGAACAAAAACAAAAAAACTCACAAAAATTAAAAAAAGAACAAAAAAACAAAAAACTAAAAAAAAAACTGAAACAAACAAAAAAAACAAATAAAAACAAACAAGAAAAAAACAAAAAAAAAACAAACAAAAACAAACAAAACAAAAATAAAAACAAAAAAAATACAAATAAAAAAAATAACAAACAACAAAAAAATATATACTCATATATATGTATACGTACATTGCACGTAGAACCGATGGCCGATGGGGCGGAAAGGTTCTCGAGTGGCGACCACGTACCGGAAGGCGCGGCGTGGGTAGGCCCCCCACAAGGTGGACTGATGGCCTGGGTAAAGGTCGCGGGAGTCCGCTGGATGCGGGTGGCGCAGGACCGGTCATTTTGGCACTCTTTGGGGGAGGCCTATGTCCAGCAGTGGACTTCTTTCGGCTGATATGATGATGATGATGATATATATACATTTGTCGATTACGATGAAATTACAATCGATTATTTTATCAAGATTATATTGGCACATTGCGTAAATGCTACAACCCAATGAATAAATTAAAAAAGTAGCTTGAACAGAAAAGAAGCATTTTGCTCCCTCTCGTCGGGGACCAAAACTTACTTTTCTGAATGAGAGGTGTGAAAACTTAATTAGGACCCGGTTCGGACCCGATGTTTTAGGCGGTTGACTCAACTTTATTGTGACTATATTGTGAGGGTACCTACCTACCTACCTATAGTACCTACTCGTATACTGTACTGCTTTGGTATGGTACATATGAAACAAGCATAAAAAGTTCAAAAAACTATATCCCGACTCGACTGCGACTGCTTCAAATTGCCGAGGTTTTACTAAATAGCAGTGGTGGAGCGCTCATAAAAGCCGATTGCCTAAAATTTATTTTTAGGCAAGCCTATAGTTATATATTCTAAACTATTTCATAACTTTTTTCTTTCGGGTTGCCCATAGACGTTTTTCTCGCGCCGCCGCTGCTAAATAGCAACATTGGCCAGCCAAGTACTAGATTTGTTTACAGTGTACTATATTTTTGTCCCTTTTTTCTGGAAAATACTATATCTCCCCCAAAATTTGTTGGCAACCCTAGTCACAGGCGCACATGCATTCAGAAACAATACCGGAGTAGAGATTTAGGGGGCAGTCAGGAGCTTACAATAGAGGGGTTTATGAAGGAATGAAAAACTGAATTAGCTCTCTCCGAATCGCCAAGAATCCATTGACAAACCAATAAATTAATACCTACACAAATTTTCCTCGTTTAAATAATACCACACGGTTTATTTACTGTTTATATATTATATAGCAGGTGTTATGATAATATGTTGATATGTCATCATACTCATCATAATCGCAGCCGTGAGAATCAGACGGACGGAAAGCGGAGTCTTAGTAATAGGGTCCCGTTTTACCCTTTGGGTACGGAACCTTAAAATGTTTATGTTATGATTATTCAGTCTAATTATCGAACAAGTGTCGAACGACGCAAAAACAGATGAGATTGCTGTTTTTAGGGTTCCGGACCAAAAAGATAAAAACGGAACCCTTATTAGGTACTTTGTACGGAACCCTCGGTGCGCGAGTCAGACTCGTACTTGACCGATTTTTAGTAGTTATAGTGCGATCTTGGAAACTGTTTATATTTTTCAAAAATAATTGACGCAGCTGAAAAGTCTGCAACTTTTTTCTGGTGCTAAAGGCAGAAACGCACTGAACGCGATGCCGTGGCGGTGCGGCGCGGTGCGGTGCGGCGCGGTGCGGTGCGGAGGCGGTTTTGAGACGGAGAGACCTTTTCATATTAGCTCGAACATTACAACCAGTACCGCCTCCGCACCGCACCGCACCGCACCAAGCCGCCACCGCTGTCTGTGGGTTACGACCTTTAAAAACGTTGTTCCTATCACCTCAAAAAAATCAGGCACTTCTAAAATTTTCATCCATTCCCCATTACACGCTAGGTAGATGTCGCTGCCTGTAAGATAGATGGCGCTAACGTTTAGAAACTATAAGAAGGAGAGTGTGCTTCTATAACGCTTTTATTTGTGGGACTCTCGCTCGGGGACTAACCCTCACTATGGAACGGTTGTTCGTGTTTTGGATGATCGCTCCTTGACTCGGCAAATTCTTTCAAAATAAAGCGGGGTCGTAACGGGTCATATTGTATGAAAGTTTGTACGGAACCCTCGGTGCGCGAGTCAGACTCGCACTTGACCGGTTTTATATTATTTGACTTAAAACTTTTCAACTGGCTTTTTCAATAGGAGATGGTTTTCAATTCGACTGTTTTTACAACCTTTTTTTAACTTGGACAGTTCGTGTGTATTAGGTAAAGTTGTCCTACAAATCGTGAAAATCAAATAAGACCAACTTCGCGAAGTCCACAATCAAGTTGAAATGTGTCACTTATGTACAGTCGCCGGCATCAATATATGATTAATCAAAGGCCGCAAAAATATCTGACACGCTCTTACGGCTCTAGGAATAGAATTGTCATCAGATATTTTGGCGGCCTTTGTTCCATCATATATTTATGCCGGTGACTGTATACCTAAGTCAGATGACAATGCAATATCATATGATATTGCATTGTCATCAAGCTTCATTGTCACCATCAAGCTTTAAAGAGGTCTAAAGAGGCCTTTGCTTCTTGCCAAATTTCATAATTCTAGGCCTGGGAACGCTTCTATAGGTTTTTGTGTAGGGCCTTTACCCTGAGAACTTTACGGTTTCGCTCTATGAAAACACAACAATATATCGATATCAGCCATATTTTTACACCAAAAAATAGGTTGGGTAATTTGACTAAATATTCATTAATAATCCACCTAAATTTAATACCGATACGGTAAAAAATAATGAAAAGTAATCTTCATAAATTCCGTAAAAATCAGGCGAAAATGGTATAATAGTACATTACTATAGAGGCCGGGAAACGAAGGGTTGCAGACCAAGTAGATATACATACGGATAGGGATACGCGGCCGGCAACCCCGTTTCTCGCCGGGATTTGTATCGTGCTTTTCTCAAACTTGCAATTAAATATAAAGTAGTCAATTTGTTTTATTCGTACAACTAAATAATACGTTTCTGATAGCTGTCAGTGCTGTCACATCATAACCTATAATTGTGTCCCACATTTCTTACTAACAAATATTCCGCTTATTCCTTAAATTAAGTATTAGTTTATAGTTACATGAACTTATATCTAACTATATGTATAGACGAGGCACTACAACAAAGAAAACACTTGTAATTTTTATGAAATTTTCATACGCCGTCATGGACCTAACTTTTGATTTCGGGGGCAGTAAATTATTCATGGCTACTTCTGCTCGCAATTCCGGAGGCGTACAGTTCAATTCCATATAATTTTCGTCCGAACTCATTTCGAAACCGATGGCTTTTATTAGGTGTGCGTCAGGATGGCGGGTGGACCTCGGGAATTTCAATGAAATGTTGACAGATATTTGGTACCTTCTGTGTACCTCTGTGTACCTTTAATAAAATTCTGTGTACCTCTCCTGAAAACGAGCTATTTTCAAAATTAGGTCCACCCGCCATCCTGACGTCAGAATGGCGGGTGGACCTTTGAAATATGTACAAAACGTACATTTTTTTTTACGATTTGTGTATAATAATTTGGTACCTTCTGTGTACCTCTGTAAACCTTTAAAAAAAATCTGTGTACCTCTCCTGAAAAAAAGCTATCTTCGAAAATAGGTTCACCCGCCATCCTTATATTACTTAGTACGTAGTCGGCCGCTCTGTCGACAGTATTTTAGTATACAAAACGAAACAAGCAATATTACATTTATTATTACTTTTATACATGTTGAAAATGCTTGTTTAATGCTGATCTAATTACAATATAATTTACCTTAAAGTTAATTTGTTTTTCACCTTAAAATTCCTTGTATTTTTAAAGGTACCTAGCTCAGTTAGATCGCACGAAGTATGGCGCGAAAAAATTAAATAAATCTCAGGATTTTTTTATTTTACTAATTATTATTACCTATATATATTTCATGATTTTAGTAATATTACAAAGATGTAAAATTGGTGACTTAGCTTGTACGTATAATAAATCCCTGAAACTACACCTCTCTCTACTCATCATATTTTTATAAATTCATTCTTGAACCAAACTCAGGCAGCAAAAGACACCAGGGGAGTTGCGGAATAAAACATAGCCTATGATAACCATCCCGAAGGTTAATGAACCTTTGTTTAAAATAGATTTTGGAATTGAATGAGTAGTTCCGGAGATTACTCCTACGTTATACAAGTAGTTCCTCATTTCACCACCTTAAAAGATGATTTTCGGGAAAAAAAATATCATGTGTCCTACCCCGGGATTCTGACTATCTCCATACCATCTCAATCAGTTCAATGGCTTAAGCGTGATAAGGTAACAGACAGACAGACAGAGTCAGGTACAGTCGCCATCACATACATCGGAGCAAACAAGCAGCTCACAAACATCGGAACACACCTCTATTTTCATGGCATTGGGTGCATGTGCCGATATTTTTGAACACCTATAGTGTACCTATGTATGTGATGGCGACTGTACTATCGCATTTCTAATATTGGTATGGATGTAGGTATATCTCCTACACCGGAGCGGACGACGCAGCGGAACCACATCGCTATGTCGCCTTAATGAAGTAATTTAGATTAGTTTTTATGTTTTTAACCCCCGACGCAAAAAGAGGGGTGTTATAAGTTTGACGTGTCTGAATGTCTGTGTATCTGTCTATGGCATCGTAGCTCCTAAACGACTGGGCTGATTTGAATGCGGTTTTTTAATCCGAAAGCCTGACGTGATCGAGATGGTTCTTAGTTACGTTTCAACAAAATCAGTTCTGCCGTTTTTGTGGTATTGAACTTTGAAATGAAAGTATCGGGGGTTTTTCAACTATTCTAACTTGTTAATTTTTTATAATTGTATGTACTTATGTTAAATCTTTTAAGGTTTTGTTAAATAGGCCCTGAAATAAATGAATTATTATTATTGTTTGTCACCATTAAAAATCAGACACATTAATAATAATCCATTAATTATTAGTACCTATAATATCCCATTGGCTCCGCCATCGCCAGCGTTATTTAGCTTTCCGTAGCTGTGTGATAAAATATAGCCTATAGCCATCCAGAATGTTAATTTATTCCAACATTATAAACAGGAAATCTCTGTTAGATTGTAATTTTGTAATCTACAGTGTGTCTCTGACGTTGGGGGCGATTATGGTCCTGAAACTGAACCACTTTTGTTCCGCAACTTTGTAAAATAACTATCATTTCTATAATTTGGTAGTGTTTGAACTTTAACTGTACCATCAATGTATTGCAAACGCGGCCTCATTATTTGACATGATGTACATTGAACATTTTATTTAATTTGTATGGAATAATGAAAATACAAAAATAACGTATTTTTGAAAAGTTGTAGAACAAAAGTAGTTCTATTTCAGGAGCATAATCGACATTTGAATTTAAAGCCCCAAAGTCAGAGACACACTGTATAGGTACTAATATTATAAAGAGGAGGAGTCTTTGAGACTGTAACTTGTATGTTGTAGGGGTTAATCTTAGGAATCAGATCCGATTTCAAAAATTATTTCACCTATGTATAGAATTAACTTTTTAGATGGACATAGACTATTTTTTATCCCGCGGGTTTGCCTGCATCCTTTGCAATACGCGGGCGAAGCCGCGTGGACCGAAAATTATATAAGTATACCTACTTACCTGAGACACATATTAAAAATCAGATGAGTAGGTACCTTGTTCAGGAAACTAACCCCTAAGTATATAAGTACAAGCTTACAAAGTCCCAAACTACACCGATTATTTGGTATAATAGTACCTTTTGGATGGACGTAAACGGTATTAAATATAGCGGCTCCACCTGCCGTTCTTTGTATTACTTGGGCGGAGCCGCGAGGAAAGCTAGCTACTGAAAGTAATTTGGTACCTCCTGTTTAGAAGTAGGTCGGTAGACGAACCCATTTTTGAAATGTATGGCTTTTAAGGAACACGTTTCCAAACATAGTGGACGAACTACTAACTTGAAAACCGGCCAAGTGCGAGTCGGACTCGCGCACGGAGGGTTCCGTACCATTATCTATAAAAACGGCAAAAAGATCACGTTTGTTGTATGGGAGCCCCCTTAAATATTTATTTTATTCTATTTTTTAGTATTATGTTATTATAGCGGCAACAGAAATACATCATCAGTGAAAATTGCAACTGTCTAAAAATCGCGGTTCATGAGATACAGCCTGGTGACAGACGGACAGACAGACAGACGGACGGATAGCGGAGTCGTAGTAATAGGGTTCCGTTTTACCCTTTGGGTATGAAAACCTAAAAACGGCAAGTTATAATATTATTCGCTTGAAATACTGACTTATATTCACTTTAAGGCGATGTAGGTTCACGGTCTGCTCTCCCTCACACTGAGCATAAGCGTGAGCGAGATGGAAGTGCGTGTTCGGAAGTGTGTAGTACATTACTTTTAAGTACCTACTTTTAAGTACTACTTCATAATTGATTTTTGAAATATTAGATAATTTATTAAAAATCTATCCGGTTATTGTTTTAGAACAACACAAAAGTTATCCTTTTTATAAAAAAAACATAGATTGTCGTTGAAAATTCCGAAATCTCGAACATAAAGTTTATTTTTATGGTGATATTTAAGATTTTTTTACAGAGCTACCAAGTAATTTTTAGGGTTCCGTACTCAAAGAGTAAAACGGGACCCTATTACTAAGACTTCGCTGTCCGTCCGTCTGTCACCAGGCTGTATCTCAAGAACCGTGATAGCTAGAGAGTTGAAATTTTTACAGATTATGTATTTCTGTTGCCGCTATAACAACAAATACTAAAAACGAAATAAAATATTTTTTGAAGGGGGGCTCCCATACAACAAACGTGATTTTTTTGCCGTTTTTATAGATAATGGTACGGAACCCTTCGTACGCGAGTCCAACTTGCACTTGGCCGGTTTTTTAATATTATGTTCGGTTATTGTGTTTATTTTTCAGTCAACAGTAATTTTTCTGTAGTAGACTAGTAGAATTCTTCATTATTTCTTCACACTGATAGCTCAACCATCAATCTTTTTGTCAGATCGTGAACAGGCCTCACCTTAATCGTAGTCGCGTCGCGTCATGCATCGCATTGACAACGGTTACAAGACATAGGCAAGAGTTAGGTTTAAGTATCGTAATTTAATAAACATTAAAGGAGACATTTTTAAGATTTTTGTAATAATAATATACGTGTAATGTCTTGTCGTTTCGCTTCCGCCTCTGTCCTTTGCCGCCTGAGTTCTATACAAGAACAAATGAATGAAAGATTTTATGATAAGAACCTAGGTACGAGTAAAAGCGTGAAATATACCTACATCATAATTTTTGTACTAAGTAAGTACGTACAAATAAGTTCTGATATTTTATTCAATTCAGTCACGCCATACTTCGTGCGACAGCTAATATCGAGCTACCTAAAAGGTTAAAAAGAATTTTAAAGTGAAAAACAAATTAACTTTAAGGTAAATTATATTGTAATTAGATCAGCATTAAACAAGCATTTTCAACATGTATAAAAGTAATAATAAATGTAATATTGCTTGTTTCGTTTTGTATACTAAAACACTGTCGACAGAGCGGCCGACTACGTACTGAGTAATATAAGGATGGCGGGTGAACCTATTTTCGAAGATAGCTTTTTTTCAGGAGAGGTACACAGATTTTTTTTAAAGGTTCACAGAGGTACACAGAAGGTACCAAATTATTATACACAAATCGTTAAAAAAAATGTACGTTTTGTACATATATCAAAGGTCCACCCGCCATTCTGACGTCAGGATGGCCTGGCGTCAGGCGGGTGGACCTAATTTTGAAGATAGCTCGTTTTCAGGAGAGGTACACAGAATTTTATTAAAGGTACACAGAGGTACACAGAAGGTACCAAATATCTGTCAACATTTCATTGAAATTCCCGAGGTCCACCCGCCATCCTGACGCACACTTTATTAGAGTTTCAAAATAATTACGAACTATTGACAAATCCGGCCAACAAGAAAAGAAAACTTTTTTCAATTTACGCGCCAAACTTTTATTTAACCTGTTTGAAGCAACGTTTTACCCGGTGACATTAACATCGTGTGACAGTCCTAATCTTTTTCTTTTTTTTTGGTGATTGAATGCCATGCCGTTCTGTCACAATTTGACGTTTATAAACAAAAGACGGTTGCTTTGCAGGCCTAGGTGTGTAAGGTTGTATGAAATTCCTTTACATATCATCTTCACTAGTCGCACCGGATACGTAGTATTTCCGGACCTAATTTGAAGTAAGTCATGTCAACATTTCATTTCAAGTTTGAGAAAACTTTCTTTACTTTATAATTGACGACGTTCCTATACGACATAGTCATACGTTCTTTGGGATACGCGCATAATCCACTTATTTTTGTTAATGAATAAACCTTCCTATAGGCCAGATGAAATTCAATATTATCTCATGGTCGTAAATATTTAATTAAAATGCCGTTATTTCCTAATGCATATATTTTTGGATTCAGGTAGTAAGTCTCCAAATTTGTGTACTCAAACATGATTTCATTATAAAAATACTGATAGCATTTTTGCTTGCGGGTTAATTTTTTTTCCTAACTTCCGGTCCATAGAATTATTGATTTCAATAGTAAAGGTTGTTTAAAATAACATATAAAAGCCGTATACCAATAAGTAGCCTGATATTGAATTATTTCCAAAAAAACCGTAATTTTCTCAGGGTACAGTCAAAGAATTTAATTTCCTACCCACTTTGGACTTTGTCAAAGTGACGTAATCAATCAAAACGTAAGAGACTTCTTATGATTTTATTTACAGTGTCACTTTGAAATAGTCCTAAATGGGTAGGAGATTAAATTCTTTGACTGTACTTACATTCAGCCTGCCTCTATGGGCAGCCAGAAAATATCGCAAAAAGCACGCGTGGCTGTGCATAGGGGAATGTTGGTGCCCACACTTATGTATGGTAGCGAAAGTTGGGTGTGGCAGAAAATACATCAAAGTCGAGTGAATGCAGTAGAAATGAGAGCGTTGAGAAGTATGTGTGGAGTGAAATTGAGTGATAGAGTCAGACACAGTGTGATAAGAGATAAGTGTGGAATGGATGGAGATATAGTCACGAATATTGAGAAGGGTATGTTAAGGTGGTTTGGGCATGTAGAGAGGATGGATGAAAGAAGATTAACGAAGAGAGTGTATATAAAAAGAGTGGAAGGGCAAGTTGGAAGGGAAAGATCTAGGCGAACTTTTTCCGATCAAATTGGAGACATCTTACAAAAAGGCCAGGTCAAAAGTACCCTAAACCGACGAGCATGTATGAGAAATGTTATGAAAGTGAGTGAAGCGAAAGTGGTCAGGATCGTAGCAAATGGAGATCCGTGATCTCTGCCTACCTCTCTGGGAAAGAGGCGTGATTATATGTATGTACTTACATTCATCATCATCATAAACTTAAGAGCCGGGCTCTTGTCGGTGGAGTAATCGCCATTCTGTTCTTTTCTCTGCAACTGTTTTTAGTGGCGTCTGTTCACGACATAAAAGTGCAATATACGGCGTTAAGCGTTTGATGATTAAGCGGTGTCCTTTGGCAGAGTGAATCCCCTGAACCCCCAGACCGTTTTAAGAAGGGGAGCCATCTTGATTTTTGATGCAGGAAAATGGGGGTGGGGGTGGGGGGGGGGGGGGGGGGGGGTCCGTTATCAATAATGTGTTAATTTTACTGGAGCGTGTGTTTAGGCTATCTCGGTTTCGAATAAACGAAAGATGACAAATTCATTTATGGGATAATATTTACACCATTTCATATTAAAAACTTGAGATAAAAAAAAATAGTTTCTGTCGAATTTTTTTTTGGTACAAGCTTTTATTGACGACTGTACTTTTCTGTATACCATCATCAACCACACTCATTGAGACGATATAACGAGCCCAAACTCAAAAAAAAACTTCTGTCTCCATCATCAGATCAGCTCGATGGTACCATAATATTATTATATATAACTAATATTTAATCCCCTGCTTTATTTTTTTCTCCATTTAACAATTGTTTTAATCCTTTTTCCAGAAATATCATCATTATTGGTTATTTAATTTGGTGTCTACACGCCTATTCTTTTTCATTATAGTAGGTAATTTATTCGATAACGCATAGCCACTGCCACTGCAGCTTATATTGAGTAAGTACCTAGGTCGTCGCTATATGTACAAAGGCATAAGATCTTTCAGTAGGTGCAGATACTTAATCACCCGGCTAGATAAAAAGCGACGATTGTGCGCTGTGACACGGCTGGGTAATTCGCCGTGACCGCATATTAGTCGGTATAAGTTCCGGGCATGCTCTTGAAATAAATGTTAACTGTTCTAAGTAACTGGCTGATTAGAAGCTAGAGGAAGTTCTCTGTATTTTCTTATCGGAACACAACTGAAGACAAAAGTAGAGATAAGAACACCTGAATGACGAGATGACCTAGAGCTGATTATTGGCCTATTACATCTGTGTTATTGGGGTAGGTATATAATTTAAGGGGATGCCTCGTTTATTGTAAACCACGCCCCGTGTACAAATACTTTATTTATAACACCAAATTACACGTCAGGTTACAAATAAGTATTAAATATGTTGGTACATTATGTTAACAATTATACATCATTCAATTGATTCATCATTAATTACACTTCATTATATTTTGACTAGATACATAGATATAGATGTAGGTATAATTGTATAATGTAGATATTATGTTTATACAACTCAGTGTAAGAGAGAGACGTTAATGTCTCCACTTCGGGGATGGTTTTTTTGGACAAATGCCGATAAACATCTAAAATTGTTTTATTTATACTTTGCTTTAATGCGATTTTGGGTGTGGTAAAATGTCGTAATTTTAACTTGAATATGTCGTTTAATAATGTACTGTTTGAGTCCTTGAGGTTATTCTCGTAAAGGGAAAATAAAGACCCAAGCAAGCGTTGGATCTATAGAGTAAATTTGACAGACCGAAAATAGATTAACTTCATTTCCTAGTTCCGGCAATAGGTAGCCTATGGAAAATCCCATAATTTTCCAATTCATGCATTTAAGCAGTTTTCATTGTATATCACCAAGTCACCAACCCATCTTGTCCCTCGATCACGCTAACGCTGGCCTACCTACATCCTAATAGGATTTGTGAAAGGAACTCCTACCTAGGTACTCCATTTCTTCTGCAACATTGATATTGTTCGGTTAAACCTTCCTATTGTCAGCACCCTATCACGTTATTTTAGCAATAGTGGCCACAACTCTGCAAAACTGTGTGCTAATTGGACGAGCGAGCAAAGTGCAGGACTAAATCAAGAAAAGCTTACTAACACATAAGTAAATCCACATTTTCGACAATGACACACTCAAATACATACTTCCATAAATAAGTAACTACCTACCTACATATATAAGTATAGTATAAATACATAGATACATACAAGTGGCGGCGCGTGAAAATTTTCGATGGACAACCCGGAACCAAAAAAGTTATGAAAGAGTTTAGAGTATACATATAACCATAGGCTTGCCTAAACATAATTTTTCGATGGGCAACCCGGAACCAAAAAAGTTATGAAAGAGTTTAGAGTATACATATAACCATAGGCTTGCCTAAACATAAATTTTCGATGGGCAACCCGGAACCAAAAAAGTTATGAAAGAGTTTAGAGTATACATATAACCATAGGCTTGCCTAAACATAAATTTTCGATTGGCAACCCGGAACCAAAAAAGTTATGAGAGAGTTTAGAGTATACATATAACCATAGGCTTGCCTAAACATAAATTTTCGATTGGCAACCCGGAACCAAAAAAGTTATGAAAGAGTTTAGAGTATACATATAACCATAGGCTTGCCTAAACATAAATTTTCGATTGGCAACCCGGAACCAAAAAAGTTATGAAAGAGCTTAGAGTATACATATAACCATAGGCTTGCCTAAACATAAATTTTACGCAAGCCGGTGGGAATCGGCTTGTGTGGGCGCTCCGCCACTGATACATACATACAAAATATAATACAATTATATAAATAATATATATTACAAGACATCAAGTCAACTTAAGGCAGCGACAATTATGTAATATTGTTTCAACTGATTCTTGAAAATTTTAAGATATTTTGCACGTCTTAAATGCAACGACAAATCATTCCACAGCTGCACAGCCGAAAAGCCCGAGACTCCCTAGAGGTGAAATGAGCTGCTATAGACCTTGGTGGAGCTAGTCTGTTTACCAATAGGTACCTAAAGTGACATGAAGGCAACGGGTGTGATTTGATTTGGGGTTTTTATAACTTCTCGTCATATGGTTTTTTTATGACATCTCTCTGATAAATCATGAAATTACGTCATCCTAATACTCGTACCTTCTTAAATAGTAGATAGCAGAAAGTTATATTGTTAGAGTCTGGCAAGTGAAAGATGTGCCTGAGATCTATTTAAAACTTATTATATGGCGACAGTGAGATATTACTGTCGCCATAAGACTAATTTAAGACGTTTGGTTTGACAATCCGTCTTAAATTAGTATAATGTCCTAATCTTACTAAGATATGCTAACCGCGGTATCCTTTAAGATCACCTGACCCGATCACCGAGGTGATCGTATTGTACGCCATATCCAGCAGGATCCCCTGAGTGATTTTAAGAAGTGGACAGAATTATATCCAGGGGGATACCCCAGAAAATAATATTACTTTCCAAGTGATTCTAGTGGACGAACTTATCCAGTAAGATCACCCACCATCACCAATCACCACCAATATTAACCTTAACCATTTCGGTTGATATTTTTAGGGTTCCGTACCTCAAAAGGGAAAAAACGGAACCCTTATGGATTGTTGTCCGTCTCGTCTGTCTGTCCGTGTGTAAAAACCTTTTATCTCGGGAACGCGTGGAGCTATCGAGTTGAAATTAAAACCGCATACGGTCTACAGTCCCTTGAAGCTGTGAAATTCAAACTTGAAAGTTAACGTAAAGAAAAGATCCAGCCGTTTATGCCGCAAAAAACGTAAGTATATTTCGACACTCTCACGGGAATCAAAATGTATAGGTTACTTTCCGTTGACCTAGAACTATGAAATTTGACGAACCAAAACACGATATTTTAAGCGGCAACGGAAATGTCACTATATTGCACAATATTTATGATGTCTTGTTATGAGTCTCTAACTGTTGAATTTGAACCTACATAAAAATAATGCGCTAGTAATGCTATGAACCATTGAACTACATTTTAGTAATTGTACCTAATAAACATAGCACAAAATGCGTGTTACTATATATAGGTACAAGAGTATAGGCTTTTACATTGTTATAAACGCTACCTCCAAGTACATGCCAACACATTTATCCAATGCCGATACCTTTTATAATAACAGTAATTATGGGCTATTATACTTACCACCTAGCCTTAACCAAATCACGCAGGTGGATAGGACTCCGGTGACACGGTCAGGTAAGGTGCAATGTGCATGCATCTTATTTAGTAACCTAGGTGGACCTATTTATCAAAAACCGGCCTAGTGCGAGTCGGACTCGCGTACGACGGGTTCCGTACCATTATCTAGAAAAACGGCAAAAAAAACCACGTTTGTTAATATTTATTTCATTCTGTTTTTTAGTATTTGTATAGCGGCAACAGAAATAATGGGATACAGCCTGGTGATAGACAGACAGACATACAGAAGGACGGACAGCGGAGTCTTAGTAATAGGGTCCCGTTATACCCTTTGGGTATGGAACCCAAAAAAACTACAATTTAATTTAAAAGAGCAGTCCATTATGAAAATTTCCCGTATCTTGTGAAAAAATTGATTCCATCCTACACTCCCAAATAGAAAAAAAGCCTTCAACAACTCAACTGAAAGACAGGCAATTTCTACATGCCACCCTCCCAATCATGATATCCGGGATATGATATGGTCTGGGTATCCGGCAAATTTCGAGCGTCGTCCAGCCTTTCTCTCCTCGGGCCACAGTACGACATCCCTCATTGGAAAAGTCCTCGCTACATCAGAAAGCGGCCTGTCCCGGTAAACTGCTGCCAATCAGCATAGGTGTCCAAAGAATCTGGAATGAAACACTGTGCCGCCAGGTCCACGACTGGCTACTCGACTCCGCCTCGTCAGCCTCCGAAAAAGCCCGGCTCCTGCATGGCTTGTTCAGAAAAAGAGTCCGGGTTCTGGCTCCACGCCTACCCTTCGGCCCGCTGCGCGACACTACTTGACAACAACTCCCTCAGATTAGCTGTCGGCCTCCGCCTGGGTTCTATACGTAGTGGTTCGCTGCCCCTGCGGCGCGGAAGTAGATCGTCTGGGCCACCGCGGCCTTTCTTGCCAAAAAAGCGCAGGCCACTTCGCCCGCCACGCCTGCTTGAACGACATAATCCGTCGGGCCCTTGCCAGCATTAAACGTTCCAGCCGTCCAGAGCCACCTGGCCTTGCACGCAACGATGGCAAGAGGCCCGACGGTATGACGTTCATTCCGTGGCAAGTGGGCGACTCCAAGTCTGGGACGCCACCTGCGTCGACACATTGGCTCCGTTCCACTTCGCAGAGAGCGGGCGCAGCGGCAGCATTGGCAGAGGCTGCCAAACACCGCAAATATATTGGCCTCGCAGGCAACCATGTGTTTGCGGCTTTCGCTGTAGAGACGCTTGGGCCGTGGGGTCCAGACGCACATAAAAATCGGCTCTTCGATAACACTGCTGGCCATGCCATGAGGGCTGGCTTGTTCCTCGGTCGAAGAATTGACATTGACATTCAACGTGGACACGTATATAGCCAGCCTTATGGGCACATTGGGCACCCTACCGCAGCGCGCCGACCTGGGCTGGGGGACTACATTATAGGAAATTTGTAAATACATAATATTATGTACATATTTTAGTTGTTAGTCATTATGAGGTCTAATTTGGTTACATATTTTATCAACTGCGTTTTGATACTACAATATATAAGCGAAAAAAAAGAGTTCATTAAACAGTACAATAAATAAAAAATAAATAAATAACTTTATTTAGCCTTCATACAGGTCATACACTGCTTAAATAATAAGTAGGTAAGGTACACAATATCTAGTAACAATCAGTGAGTAAGCGTCCTCTGTTCCCCGTACTAGTAAAAACGGTATCACGGTGGAACAGGATTCCCCTCCCCTCGTTGTTGTTTATAATAAGTACTTAATGTTAATTCAAAAAGCGGCCAAGTGCGAGTCGGACTCGCACATAAAGGGTTCCGTGAAATAAATTACAGTTTACGGTTTATGACGTATTAAAAAAAAACTACTTATTAGATCTCGTTCAAACCAATTTTCGGTGGAAGTTTACACGGTAATGTACATCATATAATTTTTTTTAGTTTTATCATTCTCTTATTTTAGAAGTTACAGGGGGGGGGAACACATTTTACCACTTTGGAAGTGTCTCTCGCGCCTCTCGCGCAAACTAATCAGTTTAGAAAAAAATGATGTTAGAAACCTCAATATCATTTTTGAAGACCTATCCATAGATACCCCACACGTATGGGTTTGATGAAAAAATTTTTTTTGAGTTTTAGTTCTGAGTATGGGGACCCCTAAAACTTAATGTTTTTTTTCGATTTTTGTGTAAAAATCTTAATGCGGTTCACAGAATACATCTACTTACCAAGTTTCAACAGTATAGCTCTTATAGTTTCGGAAAAAAAGTGGCTGTGACATACGGACGGACAGACAGACAGACGGACGGACATGACGAATCTATAAGGGTTCCGTTTTTTGCCATTTGGCTACGGAACCCTAAAAATGCTAAAGCCATCACGAAATATGTGGGTAGGTAAATTTAAACATAGAAAAGAAAAATATCAACGCGGTACAGTACTTAAGTAAGGTAAAAAAAGATTATTGGGGACTCTATGTCAAAGTGATATGGCTTAAATTCTAATGAAGAAAAATCCTTTCAGTTCGAATTTAACCCATATTGCTTTGACCATATTGAAGTGCCCATGGCATATATATATATATATATATATATATATATACCTATACTAGTACAGCGACGAGCACTCGGACGTTAAAAAAACTGTTAAGGTAACCTCTTAATTCACGTTTGGAATATTTCCGAAAATAAAAGTTATAGATATATTTTCCTCGCACGATAATACCATACCGAAAATCCATTCTTTAAACTGCTGAAAAACAATTTGAAATCAGGTCAGTAGTTCCGGAGATTACCTCTACATACAGACTAACAAAGTTACAAACTATTTTAAACTATACCGCTTACAGAATTCCACATACAGGCTGTAATAAAAATGGCGGCGATCGATCCGTTAAATTATATAGCTGTCATAAAAAAAATGGACTCCATATTTTTGTGTATGGTTCTCAGTTAGTATGGTTAAACCGGTCGTTTTTAGGGTTCCGGACCAATAAGGTAAAAACGGAACCCTTTCTGTCACAAAGTTAAATATCTGAGGAACTACTAATGCTATCAATTTGAAATTTGGAATAGTTGTAAACAAAGCTAATCCACGTGTATCGAAATGAAAAATTTTAAGTTATATTTTTAATTTCTATAAAAAAGGACGGATAAGACGGGGGGCCTAAAAAAGCCTACTAGGCCAAATGGGGTATTATATGAAAGGGCTTGAATTGCACATTCTAAAACATTTTTTTTATTTTTTTTCTTTAGTTGTAAAATTTTGATTTTTTTACAAAGGAAAATCGGAAAAATGTAGAAACCCCCCCCCCCATTCTTAAAGTACCTTCTAGCACATAAAAAAGAATTCCTTATCGAAATTGGGTCACTTGAAAAAGAATTATCTCTGAAAAACCAACATAGATTTTTTCTTAATAGAGCGTGGTGAAAGTTTGTACGGAACCCTCGGTGCGCGAGACGGACTCGCACATGACCGGTTTTTTCTTTTGAGTTCATAGATCGACGAATCCAGCAACGTAAAAACTAGTTTGATGTATTCACTTAGGTACTTTAATACGAAATACAGTGTATAGTGGCCTCCTTTTTAGGGTTCCGTACCAAAGAGGTAAAAAAGGAACCCTTATGGTGCGACTCTGTCCGTCTGTCCGTCCGTCCGTCTGTCACAACGTTAAATATTTCAGGAACTACGTATGCTGTTTATTTGAAATTTCGAACAGATGTTAAGAAGGTTAAGACACGTGTATGGAGATTTTAAGAAAAAAATATAGGTAGATTTTTATTTTCTGTGTAAATGACGAATATGAGGGGATTAAACATTCAAAGTCTAGTTAATAGATCAAGTAGGAATATAATATGAAAGGACTTGATTAGCGCTTCCTAAAACCATTTTTTTTTTACGTTTGTTAATTTTTGATTTATTAAGGAATATGTTGAAATAAATGCCATTATGTAATACCAATACCTATGGTACCAAAATGCAGATGGCGCTGTACAACGGTAACTTCTACTATGAGTTTTTAAGATTGTTCAAGCATGAATGGGGTCGTGACGGGACGGGTATGGTTTATGAACGCTTGTACGGAACCCTCGGTGCGCGAGTCAGACTCGCACCTTGACTGGTTTTTTTAAATATCTATCGTTTAAATTTAAATAATCACAATTATTTACCAGTGGCGCTAGTGTGCACATGAACGCCCTCTTAAATAATAGGACGTAGTTTCTGTGTAAAATGCCTGCGACTTACCTGCGGGCAGACAGATAGATACTCGACGAAAATATACGTTTCATTTTTGCATTTGTGGCTATGGAACTCAAAAAATGGTCCATATTTGAGTCACATACATGTGCCCAATCGATGAAACGTGCGCGCGGTCACTAGCAACATTTTGCGAGCCCTCGGGCGGGGCGCAGCGCAGGCGCCCGGTCACATGACATCAACGACCCCGGCGAAGGCTGCGAGCATCGCCAAATAGTAGATGCCACATTTATTGCCACCATACTCGTACAACAGTCAGCCTCAGTTGCTGAACACCTAAGTACCTTGTCGTTTTCACTCGTTTGACAACTTCTTATGGCAGTTTAACATGACGTTTAATGTGACACGGTACAAAGGTGGTCAGCCTCTTGTGAGGCTGACCGTACCTCTTAACTTCAAATCATCAATTACTTTCTTACCCCGTATCTCCGTTTGAAGTACCTACTTAGAAAATTTAATTTTATGCAATGAGATACAAAGTCGTTTTTACAGTTACCTATGCATCGATTGCAATAGAAGGTAACTGCGCGAAATTGCGATCGACATCTCGTAGTAGATATAACTAATTACTACCTATATAAATAGATACGTGTTTGTTACGAAAATTTGACATAAAATTGGTAGAGCGGAGGGAGAAAAGGCCACTAGACTAGGAAGTATATTTTGAAAACACATAAAAATACCTATATGACGGGGAAGGAAAAACCATGATTAGCGGTACGTACGAATAATGTATGAATATTTAACACTTATATAATGAGAGTGGCTGACGCGATTATTAGATATTGTCAAGATAACTATGAAGTAACTGCATCATTAGGCTTGTCGATCGGAACATAATGTTGACAATCGACCGTGGCGGCCATTCTGATGCAGATCGATGCGCGCGCGCTGCCAGCAGTCTCATCGACCTTTCTACAAGCCTGCGTGCAATGCAAATCAATTCACAACTCAATTTCATTATTTATCCAAGCCAATAAAGTCGAATTTTGAACGTAGAAATGATTTGAGGTAAGTCATTCTTCACCTGGACCTCTGAATACTTAACAAACTTAACACTTAATTTCCAAATCGATTTCCTCTCCACGCGTCCTTAAGACCTTACAAAGGAGGTAAATATGCGAAATTGGCAGCAACATCGCGGTATTTAGCTCATTTTGTTTAGCTCAAGTGCTGCAAGATAATTCACGAAATCGATTTCAGCTTTGCGGTGAATGGTATTGGAGAGTTCTATCCCTTGTTCTGAATTTCTTTGACATCTGAGCCAAGTTCTCAGAACTATCATCTTAAACCTACTTGCAATTTTCTATAGATACCTAGTTTGAAAGTACAGGGAAAAAATATTAGAAGCTTCTCCTTAAGATAAAGCTTACTTACTCTTGATACGAGTACCTAGTAGGCAATTATGCCCAACATTTTCATTTCATTTCATTTATTTATTAAGCTTTAAATTGAATATACAATTTTACCCATAGGGTGTAGCTAAAATAATCAATATACACAGGAAATTATAAATAGTAGTGAGTAATAACTTAATAATAATACTAATATTACACTAATTCACAACGTGGAAGTAGACATGTGTAGTATAGGTAGGTACACCTGTGCGTGAATATGTAAGTAAGTACCTACCATGTAACATATTTATCCCTCTTTCATGATCACAAGCCTCTCACGATAAGCGTGGAAACTGCATTAGATGGCGACTGTTTAGTTAATGATAATTACTCAATAGACATATCCTGAAACTTGTTGATAATAGCTGCTGTTAATTAGTTTGTCCGTGTGTAGTCGTGCGTGACTGCCGATGCTGTATTGGCTGTGGATCATACATATTATCGCTTATTAGCGATAAGGAAGCCAGATGAGCTTAAATTCTGATCTAAGTATCATCGTGCACCCACAAGAAGTATAACATATCACCGCCCAAAGAATCTGGAATTTCCTGGAGGCAACGGGCTTTAACGGTGAACTCTAAAGAAAGGGCTGCCACAATAGATCACTTGCTGGTCGAAGCGGCATATAAAGGCCCACAAATACAAATAATTTATTGTTTGATAGTGAGTAATTATAAAAGGTCACAGTATCTTTATTGTTCGTCACAATCAGCCAGAGTTTGGCACACAATATTTGTTGAATTTATTTATTCATTGCATGTCATTGAATTAATCTATTTCAATATAGGTAAGTATGTCAATAATGATAATAAAACTAAAACAACAAAAAAAAAATTAAAAAATAAGAATGTCAAAACAAATAATAATAAATAAATATCCTCTTCATCTATTACATTTTGGGATCAATGTCGAAATAGGTAAGTGGAACGATTTGAGATTAACATCCTCTCTGACCCACGGCACAACTTCGCTGCTCAACTGTTTGAGCCTACTGAAATTTAAATTCCCCATAGCACACCTAGTTGTTTCATGGGGAAAATCTATGTATGTATACCCATGACACAATTTGCCAGAAAGTTTGAGCATGTAGAAATTATAGTCAAGTCAGGCTTTAATGTTGTCTTGCCTGGATTGTCGCGAGCTCGTGTGAGATCATTTACTATGGGATCCCCAACTTCATTTCCCAGCACATTATCCTCCATACTTATCAGCCTTAATTCGCCGTTGAAAGGCCCGAAAGCATAATTACGAGAACTGCCCCTTCGTCCACGTTCGTAACTAAGATTTCATAACTAGTTAAGAATAAGGATTTTTTTCACTGTTTTGTAACCAATTATTAAACAAGGCTGTTTTTCCATTTTCATAACCAAAATCTCCTATTAATGTATGGTCTCGTGACTCTCGTGGTACTTTTCTCGGAACAATGATTTTATATTGTGAAATTCATCTCTTAAGAGGATTGTGAACCTGTAAATTTTCATACAAAAAGCGATAACGTTTTTCACCCAGCAAATTAACATAGCTCGATTTTTATATTTTTGGATATGTTGTAGATACAGGGTGGAATTTCATAAACTGTACAAAATAAAAGGAGAAAAATTTCAGCCAATTTCATCGGTGAAACGGTGTTTTTTTTTTTCTAGTCATTAGTTTTTTTTTTACAGAATTTTGAAAATTTTTGTAAAAACTCGGGTAATACACCTAATTCAGACGGTATAACTTTTGATCCAATGGTCCTAAAATGAAAATAAAAAATGCAGAGTATTACCAAGGGACAGGTTAATAATTCTTAATAACAATAGAAAACCAACTAGAAGAGAAAATCCGCAAAAAAAATTATTGTTTTTGAAAAATGGCTACAAAAATTACGAATTTTAAAAGAAAAACACAATTTTCTGAAAAAAAACGCAGATTTAGTTACCATTTTTTTTGCTTAGTATTAAACCTCACTTAATGCCGATTCTAAAACCGTTTTTAAACTGTCTCAGACTTTGAAAAATACCACGCTAATGGGTACGTAAATCAAACCATAATTTTATTAATTTTAATCCTCTTAAAATCCTTAATGACCGCTTGTTCCCAGGTAGTTGAAGGGTGTTTTTGGGTTGAAGGTGTAGATAACATGAGGGGTATAAAGGCATTGGGCAATAGGTCAACTATTCAGTCGCTCGCAAATCGCAATTGCTTGTCTTTGCTCGCCACTTCTTTGATTACTCCAGTACTTGTTCAGTTTGAATCATCATGCCCCGCTTACGAGAGTTTTCGCCGTTACAAATAGCCAACATGCACTATTATTACGGATTGTGCCATGGATCTGCAAGAGCTGCGTGTATCGCCTATTTGGAGCAGTATCCTAATGACGTTCCAAGACCTGCTGCTCGCCACTTTCAAGAAGTTCATCGCCGGTTGTGCAATATTGGCCTGGGATACGGTGGCCGAGATCGCCGAGAGCCAGGAAACATAATTGATGTTGCCATAGAAGAAGCAGTTCTCAGAGACTTGTACGCGGACCCAACCACGAGTCTAAGACGCTTGGCATTGAGGCACGGAATCTCAAAATTCTCTGTCTGGAAAATTTTGAAGAAGGAAGGACTGCATCCATTTCATTATCAACGGGTACAAAATTTGCAAATTAACAACATTTCATTTTTTCATAGCGGCTCAAACTAAAAACCATTTAGAGATTTGGGCTAGCTTGGTAATTAAAAAAAATTACAGATTTTTATCTTCGCTAGTTCTTGAGAAAAATGGAAATTACTTTAAAAAAGCCATTTAAAGGCTGAATGCGGACATTCCATGGCTTTGTTTAATGTGCCCTGTATTAAAAAACTATTGGTGTAGTGGTTATATTCTCTTTGGGTGTGACATTGACAGTATGACAGTTATTTGATAATTCTTGTCAAGTTAAGTCACTGACGATAATATTAAGCATTTTGATAAAACTTTGAAAATCATAACTAATAATGTAAGTCACCGATGGCTACGTTATAGCTAATTCTTGCAATCTGCCAAAGTGTGGAAGCTAACTCACAAGTCACATCAATACGGTGTTATTGGACTCGGCTTAAGTTGTCTGAGGCTGTTTTAAAAGATAAATTTGTCTTAGCTCAAGATATATTAACTCATTGAAGCACTTCAAAGGGTATGCAGAGCAGAAATTATCACTGGAAGTCAGAGCTGTGTTGGAAGACATATACCTGCTTATTTTTGATAAAATATAGATCTAGTAGTGCAACAATACTGTAGGTGATATTGTAATACAATTAAATACTGTAAAATTAAACGCTGTCCAGCATCAGGTGTAATACATGCATTATTATTTTACGCTATTTATACCTTTTTAACGGCAAGAACGCCTAAAGGTGTCGCGGGTTATCGTGCCCACGACGCCGTTTTTGTCATCTTTGTTTGTTGTGAAATGGGTCGAAAGGATTAACTTTTATTGTTTTATACCTTGATCTAAGGCCCTAGCACACTAGGTTTTATGTCACGTTTCAGTAAATTTTCGCCGTAAAACGTGATGATAAAACCTAGTGTGCTAGGGCTTCTAGTACTTGCTAGTTACATATATTATGATTAAAATAAAGGCTGGTCCAGAGCAAGCAGGACGGATAGCATGGATGGCCTTATCACGCGATAAGTGATAGGATAGAGCTGCCGTCCCTGGCTGACACCGTTCGATAGAATGAGACGACGCGCTTATCCTATCACTTATTGCGTGATACGCCATCCATGCTACGGGGCCTGGAGGTAACAGTCGGAACAAAGTGGACTTGACGTGACTAGGTAGATACATATATACTTATAAAATAAAACACATTTATTGTCATGTAGGCCCTACATGACAAAAATTAAACAACGCTTAAAAGAGTATTTACATTTTATTGTATTAAACAGTTCAATATGTCCAGCAGTGGACGTCTTTTGGCTGATATGATGATGATTAAACAGTTCAATGTTTCATGATTAATGATCTAAAATGTTATTATCAGTTTGGGTTATCTGCACATACCTATGTAGGTATAGTAAACTTTTCGGAACATTGGATTTCAAGCGACATCAGTGCAGTGTGCCTGCACTTAGCACAAAACACGAAATCAATGGATCTTGACGATACATTTTCGTTTTCTCGTTACCTACTCCAAAACAAGTTTTTTGCGATCAATGCTTTGCAAATTCTATTTTAAACGACAACCGTCAGCAATGAACCGTCAAAATGTCAAATGTTCCTGTCACAGATACAGCATACTTTTTACTTTTTAATTCAATAAATAGACCACAGTGCTAATTTTATTCAACCTTTAAACGTACTTAGGCCCTTTTCGAACGTGGTAGTTTAAAACTACCAAATTAAGGGGGTTTAACTTAAAATTAAATGAAAATAAAAAATACGTGTCTTCTAACTTTTCAAGTACTATTAAATGCCTAAACAAAATGAAGGAGTCAGAAAAATGAAATGTTGTCAATTGGCGATGCCCGCGTTAGGTGTGTTATGTCGACTTGGATACTTGGCAATATCAGAAGGGATCCGGAATTTACTAGAAGAATTTTATGGATGGACGAAGCAAGATTTACTCATACGGGAATAACTAACTTCAGAAATTTACACAAAAGTTTCATTTCAAAGAAGTGGCGAGCAAAGACAAGCAATTGCGATTTGCGAGCGACTGAATAGTTGACCTATTGCCCAATGCCTTTATACCCCTCATGTTATCTCCACCTTCAACCCAAAAACACCCTTCAACTACCTGGGAACAAGCGGTCATTAAGGATTTTAAGAGGATTAAAATTAATAAAATTATGGTTTGATTTACGTACCCATTAGCGTGGTATTTTTCAAAGTCTGAGACAGTTTAAAAACGGTTATAGAATCGGCATTAAGTGAGGTTTAATACTAAGCAAAAAAAATGGTAACTAAATCTGCGTTTTTTTCAGAAAATTGTGTTTTTCTTTTAAAATTCGTAATTTTTGTAGCCATTTTTCAAAAACAATATTTTTTTTGCGGATTTTCTCTTCTAGTTGGTTTTCTATTGTTATTAAGAATTATTAACCTGTCCCTTGGTAATACTCTGCATTTTTTATTTTCATTTTAGGACCATTGGATCAAAAGTTATACCGTCTGAATTAGGTGTATTACCCGAGTTTTTACAAAAATTTTCAAAATTCTGTAAAAAAAAAACTAATGACTAGAAAAAAAAAAAACACCGTTTCACCGATGAAATTGGCTAAAATTTTTCTCCTTTTATTTTGTACAGTTTATGAAATTCCACCCTGTATAATGAAAAACTATGTCTGTACGTTTTGATTTTTAAGAAATATTGCTTACGTTATAAGTTATTAGCATCTAAAAAACTGTATTTTTGACTTAAAAACTTTGACTACCGTTTTATTTTTTTTTAATTAATCTAAACTGATTTACTAAAAAAGGAAAATGTACAGACATAGAATAAAGTGTACTAAATCTAATTATACCAAAATTGTTTCATTTCATAAAGGTTTAGGGGGGTAAAAACGTTATCACCCGAATGACAACATTTCATTTTTCTGACTCCTTAATCTTGTTTAGGCATTTAATAGTATTTGAAAATTTAGAAGACACGTATTTTTTCTTTTCATTTAATTTTAAGTTAAACCCCCCTAAATTTGGTAGTTTTAAACTACCTCGTTCGAAAAGGGCCTAAGTACGTTTGAAGGATGAATAAGATTAGAACTGTGGTCTATCTATTGAATTAAAAAGTAAAAAGTTTGCTGTATCTGTGACAGGAACATTTGACATTTTGACGGTTCCTTGCTGACGGTTTTCGTTTAAAATAGAATCTTGCAAATCATTAATCGCAAAAATAATTGTTTTGGAGTAGGAAATGCTAGTGAGAAAACGAAAATGTATCGTCAAGATCCATTGATTTTTGTGCCAAGTTGCAGGCACACGGCACTGATGTCGTATGAAAAAATTTTTTTTTTATTCCCTGTCAAAACCAGGTAGAATGGTGTGCTGCCGTCATCAAACCCAATGTTCCGAAAGGTTTACTATACATATGTGAAGATAACCCAAACTAATGTCATTAATCTTCAAATTCGTTGGCTGAATAACATTGAACTGTTTCATCATCATATCAGCCGATAGACGTCCACTGCTGGACATATTGAACTGTTTAATACAATAAAATTGTAAATATTCTTTTAAGCGTTGTTTAAGTTTATTCCAGGCCCTACATGACAATAAATGTGTTATTTTATAAGTATATGTATCTACCTAAAGTTACGTCAAGTCCACTTTGTTCCGACTTTTGCCTCCTGCTTGCTCTAGACCAGCCTTTATTTTAATGATAATATATGTAACTAGCAAGCTAGCAAATACTAGATCAAGGTATAAAATAATAAAATTTAATCCTTTCGACGCATTTCACTACAAGCAAAGATGACAAAAACGGCGCCGTGGGCACGATAACCCACGACACCTGTAGGCGTTCTTGGCGTTAAAAAGGTTAATAGCGTAAAATAAAAATACATGTATTACACTTGATGCAGGACAAAATCTAATTTTACACTATTTAATTGTATTACAATATGACCTACAGTATTGTTGCACTACTAGATATTTTATCAACAATAAGCAGGTATAGGTATGTCTTCCAACACAGCTCTGACTTCCAGTGATAATTTCTGCTCTGCATACCCTTTAAAGTGCTTCAATGAGTTAATATATTATATCTTGAGCTTAAGACAAATTTATCTTTTAAAAGAGCCTCAGACAACTTAAACCGAGTCCAATAACACCTTATTGATGTGACTGGTGAGTTAGCTTCCACACATAAACTGCATTAACATTATTCTATCCACCTTTGGCAGATTGCGAGAATTAGTTATATTTATATTATAACGTATCCATCGGTGACTTACATTATTAATAATTTTCAAAATTTTATCAAAATGTTTAATATGACAACTGACTTAACTTGACAAGATAGACTGTCAATGTACTTAGTGTTTATATTCTCTTTGGTCAATGTCACACCAATAGTTTTTTATTACATTGTACAGCAAAGCCATGGAATATCCGCATTCAACCTTTAAATAACTTTTTCAAAGTAATTTCCACTTTGCTCAAGAACTAGCGAATATAAAAATCCGTTATTTTTTTTATTTACTCAGCTAGCCCATATCTCTAAATGGTTTTTTAGTTTGAGCCGCTATGAAAAAATGAAATGTTGTCAGGCAACTCTCTCTATCGCACGATACGGGTGAGGCACACAGCGGTGTGAAACAGATAGCATTGTTTTAAATACCTACTCGCGCCGCGTATGGACACTTCACAATCCTCTTAAGACGTGAATAACGCAATACATAGTGGCACTTGCGAATTTTTCACATGTGTAAAGACAAGTACTAGTGGTAAAAAAATATTGAAAACATGTTTTTAAAACAATAACATGCTTGTTAATAACTTAGGTGTGCTATGGGAAATTTAAATTCCCAACAGCCATCCAGTTGAGCAGCGTAGTTGGTCTAAAGAAATATTGCGTTGAGTCATTGGTAACTTACTGTTTACGTTTGCTATGGGGAATTTAAATTCCCGAAGGCTCAACCTCAAGAGAAGATTAACCCTCTATAGCCAGACTTTTAACATTTGAGACTAGCAAGGTAGCAAGTATGTAGGTAAGTGCGAGAGGGGCGAATGCTTAATGCACGACATAAACGCGATCATGATATGCAATAAGGCATTCTGAAATTAAGCTCCCAGTAAATTAATACTTAACAATGTTTACTAAGTATAATCAGCGACCTATAAGACTATCGCTGAATGCAAAATCTTTAGGACTATAGATGAATGTGTCGGTTACGTCGCGACGCGATATTGAATAGTGTCAAGGTACTCCACGGAAGCGGCGCGGCGGAGGCTGCGTAGAGGTAATTAATCGTGCCGACAGCCGTCCAATATTTATGATAATCATGGTGTTTTATAGGGGCACAGAGATAACAACTAATTATCTCTGCCAAACAATGATGATAGGAATTTATAGCATATTATCTATCCACAAAAATGTGTACTGGGCCGATAGCTTAGTAGTAGTAGTATAACATGGCCCTTAGGATCGTAAAAATTATTCATAATCAGAGACCAGACTTATACTGGCTAGCCTGTAATGCTGTGGTCGGTACAAGTGGAGAAAAGCATTGATTAAGGCGTCAAGTACTACGTACCACGGCAGAGTCCGGCTTGTGACTTATTAAAGGCACTGAATTAGACTAGACATTCCTGATACCAAATCCTAATTTCTAAATTGTTTGATATTTTTTTCTTCATTTTCCTTAATAAATCAAAATTTAACAACCGTAGAAAAAAAAAATGGTTTTAGAAAGTGCAACTCAAGCCCTTTCATATGATAACCCACTTGATATATTTACTAAACTTAGATTTTTTAACCCCCCTCATATTCGTCATTTACACAGAAAATAAAAATGTATATATTTTTTTCATTTTCCATACACGAGTCTTAACCCTCTTAACAGTTGTTCCAAATTTCGAATTGATAGCTTCAGTAGTTCCTGAGATATTTAACGTTGTGACAGACGGTCGGACAGACAGACGGACAGAGTCGCACCATAAGGGTTCCTTTTTTACCTTTTTGGTACGGAACCCTAAAATGTGAAGGTGCGCAGATACTTTCTATGTAAGCTGCTTATAGTTTTTGAGATAAACAATATTTTTCTTGACCCAGAATTGAGCTCCATACTTAAATGTATGGGAAAAAAGTGGTCAGATTCGAGTGAAAAAAAATGTTAAATAAAAAATGATTATTTTAATATTAATTTTCAAAATAACTTACCAAACCTACTTACGTGTTACGAAAAGTGAAAATTATATATAATATATGTTATTGAATTTCTCATATGAGATACATTACAATGAAATGAGTTAGGTATAAGGTATAACATATAAAAAGTGAAAAAATAAGAATTATTTAATTAGATACCTTTAAACTTCGGGGCACGTTCGCATCGCAATAGGTAGGTAGGTGTATAGGTTCAGGCGCAGTTAATAGGGTATTTGACAACAGTGAAAATAAATTGTTTTTTCATTCGCAAACATTACGAAAATACTCGGAAAGGATCAACCTTTCATTTATATTTGTTATTTTAAGATTTTTAAATTCATAAAAACTAACAATAAGGACGTTGTTTGACTGTGACGTCACAAACAAGTAATCCTTACAAATTCCATACTAACAGACTGTTTTTGACGTTTCATAAAAAGAAGCTGATTTAACTTTTGTCAAATACCGTATTCTTAAAGCTGCAAATTCAGTCTTACACTACCCTATATTTATATGAAATTCTAAGGCTCAGGCTACATGCATCCGGATCCGAAGCTGTATGTTTATGGCTTTAACAATTCGACTCTAAATACCTAATATGTATTTAGGTATTGTAATTTATGCGACGCACGGGACGGGCCGCTGCTTGTAATTTCAAGGTTTTTAATTTGGCAACTTTCCACAATGTTTACTGTTAATTATGTCATGGAGGTCTCTCCGCGAAGGTACCTCCTTAATAGTTATTAGTCGCTTAACATATTTGCAAAACAGTCAAGCACGTGACACTACTTTTTCTAAATTGTTTACACAAATAAGTCATTATTTTGGCAATTATGTGTAATAACATGGTAATTTTTTTACGTGCTTCTTAACTCAATACCATTCGTCATTACAGCGTGTTATGATTGCCATTTACATCCCCATTACCGTGGCTAGAACAGTTTTATTTTTGCATTCTAATCAGCTCAGACCACTTCTGTCGTGCTTTGTGCAGTGTGCTATACCCGTGAGTATGGTCTGTTTTATATACGGAATAGCTTTTTTAACCAATCTTGACAAGTAAGTACGTTTATTAATCTCTGTGAGCGGTAGCTATATAGACCTCGCAAATAAGTATGACTTAAAAAAACATATTATTATATAGTTAGGTAACTTGCTCACATAAAACTTCAAGAGAATCTGGAAATGCGAGAACAGCCGGACATCCGGACAGACATACGAAAGTATTTTTGGTCAAGCTGAAACGGAGAACTTTGTTCGCTTCGCTCGCTCGTTCAATTAAATTTTAGACACATGTCTGCAAGTCTAATCATATTTCTTAAATGCGCAAATGACCAAATCACGCAGTTCTCGCAATATATTGGCGGAGAACTTATTGACAAAGCCATCAAAAAAATCTGCAAAATTAAGTAAAACCTCAATGCCACGGCAGCCACCTACTCATTACCTACATAGTTACCTACACACTGTAACCAGTATGATAACTCATCGGGCCCCTGAGCCATTAGCCAAGTACTACTGTCTCCAGTGTCTCCACAACAGAAATCACGGTTGTATTGGCAATTTTTTTCTGAAAAGCTAAGTACTATAGTCCCCCGCGGCTATGAAGTCAATCCTGAGACATGCCTCTAGGGTTGAATATGTAATTTTTTCCTATGGTTGACATTGTCATTATTCAGAAACTTCATAGTTGCGCAATGTGTCAGGATTGACTTTATAGCCGCGGGGGACTGTAGAAATAAACTTGTTTGGGTTCCTCCCAACATTGAATCGCGTGCCCAAATTGTAACCGGTTTTTTGCAAAAACCTCGAAATAACCACATATCTCAAATTATTTTATACGTCATATGTAGGACTCAGTTGTGTTTTGAGGTAACGAGTGCGTATTATTAGATTGCCCAATTAGAAAATGAAATAATTAACAAAGAACGAAAAATACCGGTTACAGTTCCCATCCAAAAAATAACCGGTTAAAATCCCTGCCTGCTGCAGTATTTGAATCTGACCTGCATATACACACGTACGTACCTACACTACGTACCTACTTAGTACCTACACTCATAGGTAGGCTACTTTTTAGACGTAGGTATACTCTTGTCAATAAAAATTCTTCTCTTTCTTTAATTTCTACCCTGTACCTTTTCCAGCTGAAAGTAACGGGTGTCTCAATAAGAGTCCACTATTTCGATTAAAAATGGTGACGCCCGCGCAGAGTCGTACCCGTGCAAACTTTATCCGTCGCCAGTCGCCATCGTAACGTGGTAACACGGCTAGTGTGATGGGAACCTTTGCAAAGACTACAATATACATACTGAGGCAACTCGGCCAAATTGAGAAGGCATTTAATGCTTGCGTATACAGGCGCCATCTCTTCTGCGATACTTAAAACTTTTTCTTTGAATGTACAAAACATACAAAAAGTGCGTCGGTCACGGGGTTTGAACCCCAACTCATCGACTGCTAATACCGCCGTCTGTACCCCTAGGCTACTGATGTCTTATGACAATACGGCGAATTTTGAAATACCTTGACAGCCTAGCCTAGCAATCGCTAGAGCTTCAGAGAGTTCGCCACCTATCAAGTAGGTGACACTATTTTCAATAAGAAACTGGATTTGCATTAAGTTCTAAGTTTGCGCCAGGGACGACTCGAGGGGGTATTTTTGACTAGGCTTAAGCTAGTCTTAAAGTTTATTGTTATTATTTTATTCGTGACTAGCTGTTGCCCGCGACTTCGTCCGCGTAGAACTTAATACTTAGAAAATATAATGCAAACAAACTTCTACCATCTTAAGGGATGATTTCCGAGGCAAAAACTATTTTATATCCTTTGAAGGGTCTCAAATTATCTCTATACCAAATTTCATCTAGGTACATGGATTTTATCCAAACTTTCACCCCCTATTTCATACCCTTAGGGAATGATTTTCGGGATGAAAACTATCTAATGTCATTCTTCGGGACTCAAACGACCTTTATACCAAATTTCATCTAAACGGCATTCATCCAAATTTTCACCCCCCATTTCACCCCCTTAGGGAGTGATTTCCGGAATTACAACTATCCTATGTCCTTCCCCAGGACTCAAGCTATCTCTATACCAAATTGTATTAAAATGGGTTCCATCCGAATTTTCACCCCTAATTTCACCCCCTTAGGGGATGATTTCTGGGGTAAAAACTATCCCATGTCCTTTCCCAGGACTTAATCTATATCTACACCAAATTTCATCAAAATAGATTACATCCAAATTCCCCCCCCCCTCCTTTTCACCCCCTTAGGGGATGATTTCCGGGATAAAACCTATTATATGTCCTTCCCCGGGACTCAAACTATTTATATACCAAATTTCATCTAAATCGGTGCAGCGGTTTAAGTAGCTCCATACAAATTTCCACCCCCAATTTCAGCCCCTCAGATATAAAAACTACCCTTTGTCCTTCCACGGGGCTCATTTCATCTAAATCGGTTCAGCGGTTTAGGCGTGAAGAGGTAACAGACAGACACACTTTCGCATTTATAATATTAGTATGGAAGTATGGATTATTAGTATGGATAGTATGGATTATTTCCGCTTGTCTTCCAAATAGAGGTGTAGCTGTAGACTCACTTCAAAAGAAAGAAGAAACGAAAAACTCATTCAAATATCTCAAAAAATTACGAAGCTACAACCGTTTTAATGTCGCTTGTTAGAGTGAGAAAACGATCAGGGACCGTGACGTCACGATCCTCGAGCGTCATAGTAAAAAACAATCGTTCATTATAAAGGTGCGTTTTGCGGAAAAGAGACGCAACAAACCCCCTCTTAAAACTTTATACGCTTATAACTTAGTGATTACCTATATAGCCACTTGCGTTGTTTTTTTTTCGAGATAATACAACATTATGATTATTGTGTTTAGTGTCTACATCCCTATTTTCGATAAGATAAGATAAAATAAGATTTCTTTATTGTCAGAACTATGTACATTTAGTTGTTTTGGGTAAAATAAAGTCCAACAGCTTGCCCATTTCG
This sequence comes from Epinotia brunnichana, assembly GCA_963854355.1. Lineage (NCBI taxonomy): Eukaryota > Metazoa > Arthropoda > Insecta > Lepidoptera > Tortricidae > Epinotia > Epinotia brunnichana. The sequence continues at coordinate 18,498,532 of OY977942.1, read as the reverse complement.
GACGTAGGTACAATATTAAACTTAAAGCTAATCAAATATACTAAAACAATAACAACAATAGTATTTCCAAATAATTTTAACCATATTCACACATAAAATATTAATTTAGATCTATCCGACATCCGTATTTTCTTTTAAACCACGAACTTCGGAATTCGAAACTATTCGGGTATCTCTATCTCTTACGCAATAACAAATGACAGGAATGCAGAGGGCCTACCGCGAAAGGCATTCGAAGTTTCCCCTCTCTGTCATACTTACAAGTTCGTACATAAGTGCGACAGAGAGGGAAAACTTCGAATGCCGTTCGCGGTAGGCCCTCAGATATACGAACTTCGAGTTTCAGTTTTCGTGGTTTGGCTGAATACGCAAAGAGCGCGCGCGCGTGCCATTCAAAAAAACCAAGTTTATATTGTTCGAATTTGTTGTTACATTTGTACAAATTACGCCTTAATTCGACATTTGCGCATATAAGTTCGCATATCAAAATCGATTAATTTTATATTTGCTTTTGGTACCTATGTGTCTCGTCAATGTATATCGTAGACGGGATTAAAATTATTAATAGGCGAAAGAAAGGCAAGGCAATTCCGCCATTTTGTCCGTAGTATTTCTTATTACTGTGATTTTGACGTTTCTTTTAGCTGACAGATGTGGCGGCGACATACTTTAAGAATAATAAATGAAAAATTAAATGAAGTCGTATATTACGGAAAATAAATTAATTGTCGCAGTCGGATAAAAACTATCCTAAGTTGCAGCTGGAATAATAATGTACCTATATAAAATGTTTCATATTTTTCCGTCCATGGGATGCTGAGAACATTCGTACCATAGAAAGCTTAGTTTCAAACTGGCTGATTCTTTTTTTTAATTTAGAGATTTATTATAAGTGGAGATTATTATAAGTGGAGATAATTAAGTAAATTATGTGTCGTATTAATAGTGCACTCCTTATTGAGACATCCTTTATAATCTGAAATACTCCGGAATAAAATTAAATAAGCTTTTGTGCTTTAGTTGAGTTATCTTACAAAAGGCTCTACATGCAGTGTGAGTTACTGGAAGTAAACAAGATAATCTTGTATAACTAAATCCCCGTTTAGACATCTCAATTCAAACAAGTATTTCTAACAGTTTTATTAATCCTCTCCCAGATATGATAAAATGGTGTGCGGTGCACGGTGGTTGTATTTGCTCGGCTCGGAAGCAAACAGTGATGCTCTTTAAACTAAACTTATTAACTTTCTGCGCAGCCTTATCTAGTCTTTGTTCTGCTTTAATTAATGTGTGTGCAGGTTTATATTCTACATACTTACGCGCATTTAATAGTATTCGGAAGTTAGTACACTTATTTATTAGTCTTATTACATTAGTACTTAGTTATTTAGATAAAATTAACTATGCGTCAGTTTTCTTGAATAAATGACTAGGTAGGTGTAGGTAGGTAGGTACATAATGCTACGCGTGGACATTGCAGTTATTATTATTATAATGACTTAATGGCGTAGGTATCTAACTACAGGCAATTCTATTTGCTTTGACTCGTATCTAATGACAAGACTTAATCATATTTCTTAGAATAGCTTTTGGTATAATAGAGGTGTAGACTCCAAATTTATTATTACTTCAAAGGAAAGAAGGCAAAAATATATGCCTAATGACGAAAATCCCATTAGAATATCTCAAAAAATTACGCAGCTGGGTTGTTTTCAAAAAAAGTGTACCCTAGTTAAGGTAAAATTAAAAAACATTAACTTTGTCAGGTGAGTCGCGAAAATTAAATGTACTGCAAATTTTCGTGACTCACCTGAAAAAGTTAACGTTTCTTAATTTTACCTTAACTAGGGTACACTTTTTTTGAAAACAATCCAGCTACAACCGTTTTAATGTTGCTTGTTAGAGAGAGCAAACGCTCCGGGATCGTGACGTCACGATCGTCTAGCGTCATAGTAGATGACAATCTTTCTGCAGAAGTTGATCAGACAAAAAATAAAAATGAGGAGGGAATATAACTCCACCAAATGTCCCCACGCGGAGGATGAAACCAGCGAGTACGACAATCGTTTCATATGAAGGTGCGTTTTGCGGAAAAGGGACAGTACATGGGGTATGTTCTGTCTCTTAAAACTTTGGACGCTCATAACTTTGTGATTATTTAATTTCTTGCGTTTGACTACATTTTTCTCCATTTGACTACATTTTTAATCCTTTTTCGAGAAAATGCAACATTATTGATTATTTTATTTAGTGTCTACACCCCTACTAGCATACCCAGCATAGATTTCTGCGCGTGTAGTAGGTAAGAGCACAGTGTTTGTTTTAATGTTGGTAACGTGTTTTTATACACAACGCTTGCCGACCGTTTCGCTAACTTTCCTCCATATTAGGCCCAAGAAACAGAAAAGGGGTAGAACAAGTAGCGTCACGATTGCCCATTCCCGTCGCGAATTTAAATTACGAGAAAAAGAATGCGGATAAGATTAGGGAAAACAAAAAATCCGGTTATCAGCAAACCCGAACATCGAAAATCGCCGAAGTAACCCGCTACAATAAGGAAAACCCCAATATTAATAAGAGCCGCAGTAAATCGATACTCACAACAACATCCGGAGGTGAATAGGGCCGCGTCGCAACGTTACAACCGGAATAGGCGGAACATCGATGTAAATTTACGCGATTCTTCTAACCTCATAGGACAACGCTCGACAGAGCTCATGTTAGAACTACACCTAGCCTTAAGACCTATTTTGTTACAACATGAACGCAATAAAAATCTGAAATCTGAACGCACTGCAGATGACTTGAATCCCGTTCAAACTTATAGTTTGAAAAAGTATCCTTTGTTGAGTTCCGACATTTACAAATGTCGTTATTGTCTCGCACCTCTCTTCGACGAAGAGAAATCGCGTACCATGTGGTGCTGTGGTAGCGGTGCCTACAAGGTACAAAATCGCGTACCATGTGGTGCTGTGGTAGCGGTGCCTACAAGGTACAAAATCGCGTACCATGTGGTGCTGTGGTAGCGGTGCCTACAAGGTACAAAATCGCGTACCATGTGGTGCTGTGGTAGCGGTGCCTACAAGGTACAAAATCGCGTACCATGTGGTGCTGTGGTAGCGGTGCCTACAAGGTACAAAATCGCGTACCATGTGGTGCTGTGGTAGCGGTGCCTACAAGGTACAAAATCGCGTACCATGTGGTGCTGTGGTAGCGGTGCCTACAAGGTACAAAATCGCGTACCATGTGGTGCTGTGGTAGCGGTGCCTACAAGGTACAAAATCGCGTACCATGTGGTGCTGTGGTAGCGGTGCCTACAAGGTACAAAATCGCGTACCATGTGGTGCTGTGGTAGCGGTGCCTACAAGGTACAAAATCGCGTACCATGTGGTGCTGTGGTAGCGGTGCCTACAAGGTACAAAATCGCGTACCATGTGGTGCTGTGGTAGCGGTGCCTACAAGGTACAAAATCTCGTACCATGTGGTGCTGTGGTAGCGGTGCCTACAAGGTACAAAATTTCCCGCCGAGCTAGCAGTTCATAAGAACATTTTATGCGTAGGTAAATACGCAGATACTCGATATTGAACTCGCCTGAGTGATATGTAAAAAAAATATTAATAATAACAATATTCTTTAACGGCCTCCGTAGCCCAGTGGGTAGTGGTCCCGGGTTCGAATCCCGGTCAGGGCATTTATTTGTGTATTTATCACGAATATTTGTTCCTGAGTTATGGATTTTATATATGCATATAAGTATCTATTATATATGTCGAAGACGATCCTTTTCCACACTCGTATTTGCACATGCACTCGTATTTTCACCAAGTTCTAGATTCGAGGGTAACTTCACACGTGGGCGACGAAATAATAACACGTCACGATAGTTGATGATTGGTTTTACTTAACATTTGACCACAATATAACAAAGCACTTGGGATCTTAAAGATATGATCGGATTGATCCTGTCTAGATAACCCTTCAGAAATAAGCCTTCAGGCATAACCCTTCAGGAATCGCGGTGAATTTGGTACAAGGATGGCAACACGTCTTTACTGTTCGACGACTCAAATCAATCTGCCGTTCCCTCCCTCGCGCCCAACAATTACGGTTGGCTAACCTGACAGCCAAGCCTACCACCATAAAGGATTGAGTTGCCATCCTCGCGCCAACTACACCCAAGTTGACAACTTGACGTTTCCTAACTTGATAATTTAACATAATGGTCCAACTATTAGCCACTAGATGGCGTTGTCATGAACAAACTTCGATTGGTAGTGTCTACATTAAAGTCGATGGCGCTGCATGTCCTTAAATCTAATCCATCTTGTGATGTTGCTTTGCTCAACACGCTGCAGGGGGTGAAGCTCCGACATATATATCATCGTCTAGTACCCACAACACAAGCCTTACTGAGCTTACCGTGGGCATAGGTTGATTTGTGTAAGATTGTCCCGTAATATTTTTTTTTATTTTATTTTACAAACTAAACTTCTTATGAAAGACACATAACTTGAATATAAAACTAAAACTAACTAAAATTACTAAAGCTAAAAATTAAAAATACCTATCAAAATTTGGTGCCCTTGGTAGGGTACCCATCACGCAGGCAGCAGGCAGCGTTCCCGCGCTGGATTCTGGATTGCGATTGCAATTCTCTGCGCGAGAAAGCTGCCCGCGCGAGGGTCGCCCGTTGCCTCCCTCAGCCGCTTGCCCCTGCCCCACGAACCAAGTGTCGCGACGCCAAATGCGACGAATTCGTATTGGGCGCCGAGACAGCTATATTTGGCAACCTTTAGACGCTCCCGAGCGTCCGCCGCCGCGCCAGCACGCCTGCTGGTCGATGGGAAGTAGGACGCCGCTAGTGTGTCGGCTCAAGTGGCGTCCCACACCAACGCACGGCCCATTTTCTAGGGAATTAACGACATCCCGTCGGGGCGCTTGCCATCGTTCCGCACTTACCCTGAGAACTTTACGGTTTCGCTCTATGAAAACACAACAATATATCGATATCAGCCATATTTTTACACCAAAAAATAGGTTGGGTAATTTGACTAAATATGTATTAATAATCCACCTAAATTTAATACTGATACGGTAAAAAATTATGAAAAGTAATCTTCATAAATTCCGTAAAAATCAGGCGAAAATGGTATAAACTTTCTTTACTTTATAATTGACTATGTCTATATACGTTCTATGGGATACACGCATAATCCACTTATTTTTGTTTATGAATAAACCTTTCTATAGGCCAGATGAAATTCAATATTATCTCAAGGTCGTAAAATATTTAATTAAAATGCCGTTATTTCCTGATGCATATATTTTTGGATTCAGGTAGTAAGTATCCAAATTTGTGTACTCAAACATGTTTTCATTATAAAAATACTGATAGCATTTTTGCTTGTGGGTTAATTTTTTTTTTTAACTTCCGGTCCATAGAATTATTGACTTCAATAGTAAAAGTTGTTTAAAATAACATATAAAAGCCGTATACAAATAATTAGCCTGATATTGAATTATTTCCAAAAAAACCGTAATTTTCTCAGGGTAACTATTTGGGGCTCCAGAGCGGCGGGAACTCCGGCACTGACGAGCGCCCTTCTCAGAATGTCGTTAAGGGCGGCATGACGAGACAGGCGGCCGGCACCCGAAGAGCAGGCGAGCCCGTGGTGGCCGAGGCTATCTACAGACGATCCACAAGAAGCACAGCTATGGTCGGCACAGAGAGCAACTCCGAGCCGGAGTCCGGCGGCTATGCGAAGCGTCTCTGGGTCGATAAAGGTGCCGGTGTTGGGTGAAGGATAGGCGTGGAGCCAGTGACCTGACTCTGGCCTAGATGATGCCAGAAGCCTCGCTCGGTCCCTGCTTGTTGCGGTGCCGAGGAGTGAGTTTAGGGTTGAAACTGATGCTATGGTATCTTAGGTCGGGATGGAAAATTTCCAGCCAGCCAGGCATTCGAGGCCTCAACCAGGCACGCAATCTCGCAGTTTGTGGCCGGAGAGGCTTGAAGAATTTTACCTGCGAGATCGGAGCTGCTATGAATTGAGGCCAAGAATGCCGGCAGAGCAACACTTGAAATTTTACGGGTACCCAAGCCACCATACCTTATCGGTAAGGTGGCTTGGGTCCATGCCTGCTCGCTCAATTGGATATTCAAAATGGATATGTAGGTAATCTTAGTAGGCCAAGAAAATTAGAATTCTTCGAAGAATTAATTCCCATAAAGCTGGAAATCGTTTTTATACCTTAATTTGGCCCTAAATGCATGTAATCCGAGTTTGCACCATCCCAGGAGGAGTCCTAAACTTTTGGGAGCCCAATAACCGCGAAATCTTTGCTCTTTTTTCAGTTATTTGCATATAGCACAAAAACGGTACGTCGGACGGAAAATATATTCTATTCTATATTAAAAAGGGTCAAATTCTGCGTCGAATTAATATCTAAAACTTCAAATTTTGGTTCAGTGGTATAGTCGAAATCAAAGGTCTAATAAGGTAAGGAACTGGGAAAAGGGGTCTAGCAGGCTAAGGTAGTGAGAGTGCCCCCGACGAGGGATTTGGTCATTCTTTCAGGGGGTGTACTGGTAGGTCCTAAGAACACTCCATGCTTAATATCAGTCTACGATCAGTCTACGATCTTCTTTTGTTTTCGAGTAATTTAGGATAGTATAAAAAATCAGGTTGTCATTTAAAGTGTCATAATAGGTAAACTGTTCAAGATAGAGTAACCAAACAAAATGCTCATGAATAAAAATAAAATAAGCTATACAGTGCATATATTCAATCAACACCATGTCCTTAAACTTCCTTTAAAAAAATCTACTTTTAATTTGGTTTATAATTTTTTGACAGATTTTGCACAGGTACACCTACAAGAAAAATATCGTGACAAGCCACTAATTCCCACTATATATATAAATATAAAACATTTTCAAAAAGAATCGTGCGTTATGTCAAAAAAAATACAATCGTCGAACAAGTAGATACTAGCATATAATTAAAGTACCAGTGCAGTAAAAATAATAAAACAAAATTAAAAGTAGATTTTTTAAAAGAAAGTTTAAGGACATGGTGTTGATTGAATATATGCACTTTATAGCCTATTTTATTTTTATTCATGAGGGTTTTGTTTACCTATTATGATACATTAAATGACAACCTGTTTTTTTTATATTATCCTAAATTACTCGAAAACAAAAGAAGATTGTGGACAATGACCACATTTAAATACCCTTATTTATAGTACTAAACCACTTGGTACTCCATTGCTGGACGGAATACTCAATGTTACTGACCTGTTTTTTTATATACTTGTAATACTAAGTTATAATATATATTTATTTATTTTTCAACTAGCATTGCATGATTTAGTCTTTAAAAGTAAAAGTTCATTACGAGTAATGCGAATGTTCCCCTTGCAGCTAGCTATTAATTATATTGTATCTCGTGTTGTAGGTGCGGGCTGAAAAACAGCGCTGTATAGCCGACAGGCTAGCAGCAAACGCTGAGCCCCGATCCTATTGTCGCATCATTTATTTTCTGCATTGTGTTGTTTTATATAAGTATCTAAATCAGTGTTCGATTTTGTGATTTTGTGTTTTTTTGCGACAATAAATCTTTTTTTATTTATTTATATTAAGCATGGAGTGTTCTTAAGACCTGCCAGTACACCCCCTGAAAGAATCACCAAATCCCTCGTCGGGGGCCACTCTCACTAGCTTAGCCTGCTAGACCCCTTTTCCCAGTTCCTTACCTTATTAGACCTTTGATTTCGACCATACCACTGAACCAAATTTGAAGTTTTAGACATTCATTTGACGCAGAATTTGACCCTCTTTAATATTGTTTAAAACACATTTTCTATCCGACGTACCGTTTTTGTGCTAAGTATATGCAAATAACTGAAAAAAAGAGCAAACATTTAGCGGTTATTGGGCTCCCAAAAGTTTAGCACACCTCCTGGGATGGTGCAAACTCGGATTACATGCATTTAGGGCCAAATGAAGGTATTGAAACGATTTCCACCTTTATGGGAATTAATTCCTCAAAACGTCTTTTTTGGAACTAATTTTCTTGGCCTATAGAGAAATATATACCTAAATCTGAAACTGAACTAAATGCGGGTTGCATGGCGAAAACATCTCCAATCATTTGAACCGGAAAGATCAGTAACATACCTACGAGCGAAGCAAATTATTTTTTTTGAAGCGGGAAAGCATTAAGTTTGTACCTACAATAGTGTATGTAAGTACAGCACACTTTACCTCTCTAATGTGTACGTAGCAGGCGGCTTAAGCCTTAATCTTAAAGCAAATCTTAGCAAATTGGTTCATAATGTTATCAGCCAGGGCAAATATTAGCATTGTTGTCGTCAGTGGCTCCCACTCCGACCTCGCCGCACTACGAATCCATATTTTAGCCAGATACCGATACCTATCAGCAAACAGCCAGTGTCAGTTAAGGTGGTTCGATTGCCATACAAAGCGTTATTTGACATTCGCAGGCTAACGGCGTGGTATTTTAAGAAACTTATGTAACAAACTTTCATCAATTGGCTTCCCATTTGCGCCAAATTCCCCCTTTCCTAGAATAAACTTGTATAAACTAGATTAATTTGAGAAAAATTGTTTTCCCAAAATATCACGTCCCAAACCAATTTCTCAAATAAATCTAGTTTATACAAGTTTATTCTAGGAAAGGGGGAATTTGGCGCAAATGGGAAGCCAATTTATGAAAGTTTGTTACATAAGTTTCTTAAAATAGGTATCACGCCGTTGGCCTGCGAATGTCAAATAACGTTTTGTATGGCAATCGAACCACCTTAACTATGTCTCCATAGTTATTGTACCGAACTACTTACCTACTTTTCAATACAAGATATTCCCAACTTTGCATTTTGTCGTAAAATGGATTAGAACTTTATAGCAACCATGTAGTAGGTATAGGTAAGTATTAGCCGGCCCGTGCTGGTGTTCCATGTGCGATATTTTTCGAAATCAGAATGAGAGTCTGTCACCTATAGAACTACCGCAGATAGAATAGGGAACATTACTGCAGTGTTCTGCCGCCAGAGTGCAGCACTATCACAATACGGTATTTGACAAAAACCAAATCAGCTTCTTTTTATGAAACGTCAAAAACGCTCCGTTAGTATGGAATTTGTAGGGATTACTTGCTAGTGACGTCACAATCAAACAACGTCCTTATTATGAGTTTTTATGAATTTAAAAATCTTAAAATAGCAAACTTAACATGAAAGATTGATACTTTCCGAGTATTTTTGTAATGTTTATCTGTTGCTAATGAAAAAACAATTTATTTTCACTGTTGTCAAATACCCAATTAGTAAACAGTTTTTTTGACAACTTTGACAAGTCCTTCAAAGCTCTGGATCAAATAGAGAAGAGAATATTTCAATAAATAAAATGCATCAGTGCTTCGTAATTGGATCCAAGAATGAAGGGCATCATTAATTTCCGAAGGAAACGATGACTATGGGATGCGGCAATACGTCGTAAAGCAAAAAAAAGCCCTCATCCACCTTTAAATGGCTATAGGATGCCATTTTAATATCACAGTAGGTACAGGTATTTTACACACGAATGATAATAAAACGATTGTAGTTTAACGCGTTTTCATCAATTATTTGTTATTGTATGTTAGATTAATAAATATGACATTGTACGATTTGAACGTCATGGCGGTTTGTTTACGGTTTGTGTTAGTGTCGCCCCCTACGCAGAGCTTTGCGTAATGTTCCCTATAGCGGCCTGAGGTCCTAGCACGGTAGGGTTTACCCCGCGTTTTACGTGACGTTTCAGTACATTTTCGCCGTAAAACGTGGCGATAAAACCTAGTGTGCTACGGCCTGGTGGGCTAATCCATGGATGCCATAAAGTTTCAACCTTTAACCATTGACCGCTATAATATATACCTATATAAATGACAACAAGTGATATTTGTATATTTTGTATAAGCAATATACCTACAGACATGAAGAAACGTGCCGGTGCCGGTGTGTCCGTTTGAAATAGAATAGAAATAGAACAACATTTATTCGTGACACACACAAAACGATAAACATAGACAGAACAGAAAATAAATTTTAAATTGGAATATGTATTCCAAAAATAATGTTATTTTTGTAGCAGTAGCCTTAAAATGCCATCTCACCCCCCTTTCAACCCTTCTCTCCCCATTCATAACCCAACTCTCCCCGCGAACCCTACTAACCCCATGTTACGGTAATACCTAACAAAGATTAACGTGCGAAAAACGTAACTTGTTATATAAAATGTAGTTTATTTGCTTAGTCCATCCTAGCAAACAATCTCTGCAACGGTGTACGTTCGTGATAAAGCATAAATAAATATGAGTAATAGCATGAATGCAGGGGTTTCTGCGTAAATCCGAAACGCTATACCGAAGCGAGGTAAACTAATAGGTACGGGTTTTCAGCACAAAATTAAATTATGTCAGTAGGTAAGTATTGCAAACCGGGTCCCAGAGGTAACAGGAAATTCAAAACCTGTATTTCAGTAAACCTCGCAGACAGTGTCTCATCTCACTGTTCGACTAAGTAGGTACTTATCTGCTGCGGTCTCGTTTTTCATGATTCACGTGTCTAAGCGGTTGAGATGAGGTATTTTGTATTACATGCGTAAGACTGGTAAACTTAATGCACTATTGTTTGCATTTGTTAAGCACATGGTGTAATTGAATTGGTGTATAGATCGGTGGTGTAAACTAATATCCTTTAAAGTTAATTCCTGGTTAAGTTTCGAGATACTTAAATACTTAATATATAGGTAGGTGGGCATTTTTAAAAATTCGTGCACCCAATTAGCGCGAGTTGTTTAATAAAAATTAACTCAGTGTCAGTTTTGTAACGAAAGTTAAGCATACAAATGATGTCAAACTGAACTTTTTTCGCATTTAAATATGGTCTATATGCATATGATTTATATATTGAAAAGAAAAAGTAAATTTTTATACAAACTAAATACTTAATTGTCGTTACAAAACTGACACTGATTTAATTTTTGTTTAACAAATTATGCTAATTGGGTGCACGAATTATTGAAAATGCCCAGGTACCTAACTGGTCTAGATTAGGTAGAAGCTTAACGGGTTTCTTAAGAAAAAGGTTAATGTTAAGTCTTCCTCGATGATACAAATATGCGTAGGTACAAGTGTGAGTTAAAGTAGCGTAATAGGCTTGTTGCGTGGTGTTAAAATTGATAACGTCGTGTTGCTAAATGGATAGTAAACCATCAAATGAATGTAATAAAGTATAAATTACAAAATATAATTCAAAGCATAAGAAGATATGAACATTGTAAGTTTAGAAAAAAAAGTTTTTTTATTTATTGTCCAAGAGAAAATTTCAATGTACCAATAGAATCCCTACGCTTTTCTAGAAACAAATTTGTATGATAACTATGGACCTAAACGCAGTATTTCGCGACCGAAACAGCAATTTGCTTCATTTTCCATGCAACGGTTAGTACAAATTGCACGGTGTGACGTCATACGTTAAAGCCAATCAGTATGAAGCGTTTCGGCTGCTGTCAGCGAGGTCCGTCTTTAACTCGATTTTTTGGGTATTAATGTCCTTTAAATGTAGTTGCTTCCATACCAACATTTGTTCATCTACAAAAACTGGTTCGAATGACATCGTTAACAAATTTAAGGTCACAAGCCCATTGCCGGTTCCACCTAACGGCAGAGCTGGATTACTTTTGGCGTTCTACCGCGGGGTTGTAATGTAATACGTCTAGTTACCTCTATATATAAAAGGCCAGGCCTAGACGGTGATGGCGGGATGACTGAGACGCATTTTTCGCGACAATTGGTCGAAAGAATTCAAGGGGAGAGGCCTTCGCCCAGCAGTGGGACACCGAAGTAGGCTAGGCTTAGATAAATCAGCCTAAGAATTCACCAACACATAGACATAGGTCCAGTTACAAGCATTCAATTCAGAGTTTTTGTGGCATTGCAGCCCCACGGTACCCGAGCCAGTAGAACCCTCGTGCCCCTCGCTGGACAACGGCGACAGTTACACGCAGTCAAAGTTCCTGTCGCGGCTGGCGAACGAGTGCCGCTACGACCGCCTCCTGCTGCCCACATACACCACCGGCGATGTGGTCGACGTGCACGCCAGCGCCTACGTTTATTTCATACAGCCTGCGGAGGCGCATGACTTGGTATGTGATGCTAGAGTTGTATACCTATACTAGTCCGTAAGCCCGCCACCTAAAGTTGGCCACCTTTGGCACCGTCTGCCAAGTTCTTCAGGCCATTTCAGGACTGACAGACTTAGGTTTACTCTCTGTGTACGATTGAAGGGCTAAATGATGCCACATGTCACGATGCGTTACGTGGTCGACCTGCTGGATATATTGGAACTTGTTGTAGATTTAGGTATAACTTGTAATTGTGTAGTTCATCTGCACAGTACATCTGGTAAATAAGGACTAACTAGAAACTGGATAAGAGCGCATCGCCAACAAGCTGTTCTACAGTTTGGCTAAATTTTTGAAAATGTACATGTACTCGTATTTGTAAATCTTTATAACAATAAATTTAAAAAAAAACGTACCGTTGTCACATGACGTGAATCGCTTAAAATATTTACCGGAAATGAAGGATTTTTCAAATTTTCGGCCCATATCTTCTGATTTAGGCTTAGCACAACTTTCTTGACCGTGTGCCATGCATTTTATCGTGTTGTCATGAGACGTAGGTATATTGGGAGCGGGCTTATGGACTATACTCTATGCGAAACTGTAAAAGATAATTCTGTCAAACAAATGCTAACTAAAAACGACTTTGTGTTCTGACTATGAGTTAGTTTATGCACAATGGCTTTCGTTTTTTGACCGGATTTAGGTACTCTTAAAGATTCAGACGTAGGTAAGTACTACACCTACATAAATACCGTTACGCGGCTAAAAAAAATTACCCAAGTAATCCATTCCATCAGTGGATGTTTAGGAGCTAGTAGGTAACTGATAAACACGTATTCAATCGCGAAACATAATTTTCAGAACTTCAAATTGCATTTCCTCCTGCAACTAAGATGGACAGACGCCCGACTAGCCTACGCCCTGTACTCGCCTCAGCGTACCAGAATCATCGGCGAAAACGACCTGCGGCAGCGGATATGGGTCCCACACTTGTACATGTCAAACGAACAGTCCTCCAGTCTCATGGGCACTGACAGCAAGGATGTGCTTATCTCCATAGCGCCTGATGGAGAGGTCCTGTTCAGTAGACGCATGCAAGCCGTACTGTATTGTTGGATGAATCTGCAGAAGTTTCCGTTTGATGACCAAACTTGTTCCATGAATCTCGAAAGTTGTGAGTATCCAATGTAGTTATTTAATCAAAAACGAGATAAAATTATTATTGGGAAGCGGCAGGCAGTCTAATGTCTTGACACCAACACTAGCTTTACTACTTGTGTAGTACTGACTTGACCCTTTGTATTTGTTTTGCATCGCTTTAATTTGTAGTTTAAGTATCTATAAAGAAAATTAATCGCGCAAATAGGCATTGGCCACTTTCCCTATTGGCGCGAGCATAGCCCAATTTAACCCAAATTCTTTATAGTTTAGGAACTTTTAGACATAGGTACATTTTTGTCTGTTTTTTTATTATATTTACCACATGGTGATTTTGTTTGGGCTACTGTTCTACCTAGCGAGTTTTAAAGCTTTTTATTTCTTCCAGGGAAATACAACGCTTCACAACTGCGTGTTATGTGGGAGAGGGACAACCCAGTGCACCTGTCTACCGAGCTGCATCTCACGGAGTATTCACTAATGGACTACTGGACTAATGAATCTGTTGTTCGAGGCGATATTGTAAATATGCGACTGGGGGCAGGTAGATGTAATGTCCTTCATTTTTTTAAAGGGTTGTTGTTACACCTTTACGATTAAGATTTGTAATGAGACGAAGTATCTCAACCGTTGAGGCGGGAACTACGCACCTGAAGGCAGCGTTGATAGACCAGATAGACAAAGTGGACTGATGACCTAGTTCGCCAGAATCCGCTGGATGGCCTAGGACCGGTTATTGTGGCAGTCTTTGGGAGAGGCAAAGGTCTGCTGCCGAATAACGTCCAGAAGTGGACGACTTTTGGCAGCATATCCCACAACATACCTTGTAAACACGCACAAGTAGGTGCCTACGCTATGCCGTATCTTCTTTGTTGGAGGCTAATCTCAACATATAGCGAAAATTCGGCATACGAGTAGCTGCTTGACACGCTCTCGCTTCACGGTTGCTGAAAGTTTCCCCTTTCAGAACTTTGGCTTTAGTTAGATACAAACTCGGGGTGTATGCGACAAAGTTAAGCATACTTACAATGTTTAATCAATAATTATAACATGTACCTAGTCCTTCCTCTATAAAGGGAATGAAAGCTTAGTGCCACTAATCGTACAGGTGATCAATGACACCCTTTTGTGACTTGTTGCAAATATTTCTGATATGCCGTTATTTTAATCCTCCTTCATAATTTTCAGCTGGAAATTACAGCGCTCTGAAATTCACGTTTAAACTGGGCCGAGAGGTGGGGTACTACCTCATGGACTACTTTATTCCGTCCATGATGATTGTTGCCATGTCATGGGTTACGTTCTGGCTACAGGCTGATGCGTCGGCTCCTAGGATAACACTAGGTAAATTATTACATTACATTGTAAGTTAACACTTCCGTTACAAGGCTAAAAAATGGCATTGGCTACGCGCGTAGCGCTACGAAAAACTGGTGAATGTGTTGTTGTGAATTGTATGAAGGGCATAATACCTAAATACCTATGTACAACAGAGAGAAAATATTTTAATTTCAATTCTCAATATGTATCCTACTTACAATACATTAAAAATTAGGAAAAACATAAATTTAATCAAAAGAGATCCCCAAGGTCGGATCCCTGCGGAAGGGTTCCCATAAGACTGGCTGCGTTCCCTCTTTGTATGGCTATGCCGATCCGTTGGGCAAGGAACGAGCCAGCCCTATGGTCTCCGGATACTTTGACCAATTTTTTTGACAATTGGCCAAATAATTGGTGAGCGCCTGGGCTCCAGGGTCCGAGGGTTTCGACAGCAAAAGCCGCAAAAACATGCCGGTCTGTCAGGCCGATGTATTTGCAGCACTTTGCTGCCTCCGCCGCTGCAGCTGCCCCGCCTGCTCTCAAAGATGTAGTGCCAAGGTGGGACGGCGCCAGGGTGTCAACGCATGTAGCGTCCCAAATGAGGGGCCGTCCCAATTTCCAAGGCACTAAGGTCATACCGTCTGGCCTCTTACCGTCGTCCCTTGCCAAACCCGGCGGTTCCAGTACGGCTGGCACATTGGCACTGACGAAGGCCCGACGGATGATATCATTGAGGCAGGCGTGGCGAGACAGGCGACCAGCACTCTTCGTGCAAGATAGACCATGGTGTCCCAGGCTACTCACCAGGATTCCGCAGGGGCAACGATGTGGAGCAACAATGTCTGCCCCCAGACGAAGACCGACAGCCAATCTGAGTGTGTTGCAATCAAGGAGTGTCCCGTAATTTATTGAGGGAAGAGCATGAAGCCATGAGCCGGACTCCCTTTCTGACACAGCCAGTAGTCTTGCTTTTTCCTGGCTGGTGGAGCAAGAGTCCAACAAATGGGAATGGACTTGCTTACAAATAGGTTGGTCCCAGTTTTTCTGAATACTCCTATTGGCTGGCATGTATATGTATCTATACGAATACCTACTACGAGTATATGTTTGATGTTTTTGTGTATGTATTTAATGAAACTAACTAACATTGCATATAAATATTTACAATAACCTATACCTACCTTTATTTAGGGAAGGGATCTTTTCCAGCAGGTCTAAGATAATTGCCATTTTATGACTTATCTACAACGTAATGTTATAAAATGGCAAGATGGCAACCGCCATACGTCCGCAGCCGTCCTTTGAGATAGTTAATAAATAAATACACCCTTTACACCCGCTTTGAAACGATTGTGAAGTGTATTTGTATTTACATTGAACTATATTTTTTTACATGTGTCATTTATGTTCATTTTTGATTTGGCAAACGGTTGTAAAGAGAAAAGTAAGTAGGTAGGTATAGGTACCTAATGAATGACCTCCTCATAGATTTCGATGACGGCGGTGGCCCTAGTCATTGCGGATTTTCCTTATGTGGGAACTAAGCATTGAAAGCCTATAACTAACCTAAAATGATTCAGTTTCTTAACTCATAACTTTCCCACTTGGGTTGGTGGTGTGTGTAAGTACATCAGTAGGTACCTATTCTAGGTACAGTCAGCATCAGAAGTAGCTAAGTAAAATAAGAAGCTCAAAATTACCTACACAGATCTTTATTCCTTTGACATTAGAGTCCATGGTGTAGATCATTTTGAGCACTAGGAACGCTTAGCAACTTCTGCTGCTGACTGTACTAGGCTCTTAGGTAGGTACGTAATCTCTCTCGCTGTCTTTCTGTTTTTATAACTACCCATGTTAAAAGATTTCCTTATATTTTCTAGGTACCAGCACGATGTTGTCGTTCATTACGTTGGCCTCCTCACAGGCCAAAACTCTTCCAAAAGTGTCCTATATCAAGGCCAGTGAAATTTGGTTCCTGGGCTGCATCGGTTTCATTTTCTCAGCTCTAGTGGAGTTCGCTTTTGTCAACACTATTTGGCGAAGGAAGTAAGTATACCTACCTAGTTCATATACCTATAAATACTTATTATTCTATTATGACCTACTACCTAGGTACGTATTCGACTTGGAAAGAGGATAACTACAACTTAAAGTTGAAAAACTCCCGACATTTTCATTTCAAAGTTCAATACCTCAAAAACGGCTGAACTGATTTTGATGAAACGTAGCCATCTCGATCACGTCTGCTTTCGGACGAAAAAAAACGCATTTAAATCCGTTTAGGAGCTACGATGCCACAGACAGACACACAGACGACAGACAGACATACAGACAGACAGACAGACACACAGAGACGTCAAACTTATAACACCCCTTTTTTTTGCGTCGGGGGTTAAAAAGACGTAGAATACGTATACGTAAAATATGTATAAAATGTGATAAGCTTTTATCCGTCAAAACCTTTATGACATTGAATAAGATAAGATTGAATTTGTGTTATCAATATTATGATGAATGAGCATTATCTCCACTTATAATAAATCTCTAAATTAAAAAAAGAATCAGCCAGTTTGAAACTAAGCTTTGCGCGGTTCGAATGTTCTCAGCATCCCATGAACGGAAAAATATGAAACATTTTATATAGGTACATTATTATTCTAGCTGCAACTTAGGATAGTTTTTATCCGACTGCGACAGTTAATTAATTTTCCGAAATATACGACTTCATTTAATTTTTCATTTATTTTTATTGAAATCAAACGCTGCTCCAACTGTCAGCTATAAGAACCGTCAAATTTTCGTCAAAATGGCGGAATTGCTTTGCCTTTCACTAATTTAAATCCCGTCTACGATATACCTTTACGAGACAAATGCTAAAATATAAACCATAAAAAAATATTCGATTCTGATATGAGAACTTATATGCGCAAATGTCGTTTTATGTCGTAATTTCAATAAATGAAATCAACAAATTTGAACAATATAATTAACACGAATTTGTTTTTTTTGAATGACAATGGCACGCGCTCGGCGCATTCAGCCAAAGTACCTGCGGCGCTACCACGAAAACCGATACTCAATGTTCATATATTTGCATCCCTGTCACTCGAGTATGGTTAGTGCGATAGAGATAGAGATACCCGAATATTTTCGAATTCCGAAGTTCGTGGTTATAGCTCAGGAATCGAAAATATGGTAAATAATCATAATGTATTTTCTCGAAAAAGAATTTAAAATAAATAAAGTCAAATGGAGAAAAAAACAAAGCAAGAGGTTATATAGGTAATGATTAAGTTATAAGAGTTCAAAGTTTTAAGAGGGGGTATGTTCTGTCCCTTTTCCGCAAAACGCACCTTCATATGAAACGATTGTTTTTTACTATGACGCTCGAGTATATTGACGTCACAGTCCCTCATCGTTTTCTCACTCTAACAAGCGACATTAAAACGGATGTAGCTTCATAATTTTTTGAGATATTTGAATGGGAGTTTCATTATCTTCTATCTATTTATCTCCACTTATAATAAATCTCTAAATTAAAAAAAGAATCAGCCAGTTTGAAACTAAGCTTTGCGCGGTTCGAATGTTCTCAGCATCCCATGAACGGAAAAATATGAAACATTTTATATAGGTACATTATTATTCTAGCTGCAACTTAGGATAGTTTTTATCCGACTGCGACACTTAATTAATTTTCCGAAATATACGACTTCATTTAATTTTTCATTTATTTTTATTGAAATCAAACGATGCTCCAACTGTCAGCTATAAGAACCGTCAAATTTTCGTCAAAATGGCGGAATTGCTTTGCCTTTCACTTATTAATAATTTAAATCCCGTCTACGATAGACCTTTACGAGACAAATGCTAAAATATAAACCATAAAAAAATATTCGATTCTGATATGAGAACTTATATGCGCAAATGTCGTTTTATGTCGTAATTTCAATAAATGAAATCAACAAATTTGAACAATATAATTAACACGAATTTGTTTTTTTTGAATGACAATGGCACGCGCTCGGCGCATTCAGCCAAAGTACCTGCGGCGCTACCACGAAAACCTCAATGTTCATATATTTGCATCCCTGTCACTCGAGTATGGTTAATGCGATAGAGATAGAGATACCCGAATATTTTCGAATTCCGAAGTTCGTGGTTATAGCTCAGGAATCGAAAATATGGTAAATAATCATAATGTATTTTCTCGAAAAAGAATTTAAAATAAATATAGTCAAATGGAGAAAAAAACAAAGCAAGAGGTTATATAGGTAATGATTAAGTTATAAGAGTCCAAAGTTTTAAGAGGGGGTATGTTCTGTCCCTTTTCCGCAAAACGCACCTTCATATGAAACGATTGTTTTTTACTATGACGCTCGAGTATATTGACGTCACAGTCCCTCATCGTTTTCTCACTCTAACAAGCGACATTAAAACGGATGTAGCTTCATAATTTTTTGAGATATTTGAATGGGAGTTTCATTATCTTCTATCTATTTATACATAATAAATGCCTATGTCCTAACTGCACTCACTCACTCATCAACGCACAGCCGAAACTACTAATCTTAGAGAGTTGATTTTTGCACAGTATGTTGCTTTTATAACGTGGGCTAGGGATAAAAAGGGATTTTTGAAAATTCTACCCCTAAGGGGGTAAAATGGGGGTGCAAAGTTTGTATGGGAGAACCTTTTTTTTTGAGCTATAGACTTAAACTTTGTAGAAAAATTAGTTATTAAAATACAAATGAAACACTTTCAGCGCTTTGGAAAATTCCACCCCTACGGGGGTAAAATAGGGGTGCAAGGTTTGTATGGGGGAAACATTTTTTTTTAAATAGAGACTTAAAACTTTGTAGAAAGATCAGTCATTAGAATACAAATAAAGAACTTTCAGGGTTTTAGAAAATTCTACCCCTAAAGGGGTAAAATAGAGTGCAAAGTTTGTATGGGAAAAACTACTTTTTTTTAAATAGAGACTTAAAACTTTGTAGAGAAATTATTCATTAGAATACAAATAAAGTACCTAGATTCAGTGTTTTAAAAAAATCTACCCCTAAGGGGGTACAATAGGGGTGCAAATTTTGTATGGGGGAAACAATATTTTTTTTAAATAGAGACTTAAAACTGTGTAGAAAGATTAGTCATCAGAATACAAATTAAGTACTTTCAGCGTTTTGGAAAATTTCACCCCTAAGGGGGTAAAATAGGGTGCAAAGTTTGTATGGGAAAAACATATATTTTTTAATAGAGACTTAACATTTTGACGAAAAATTACTTATTAGAACATGAAAAATACTGCATTCGGCGTTTTACAAAAATCATTCCCTAAGGGGGTTAAAAAAGGGTGCAAGGTTTGTATGGGGAACACTTTTTCTGAGCTAGACACTTAAAACTTTGTAGAAAGATTACTTATAAAAATTCAAAAAAAAAGACTTTCAGCGTTTTGAAAAAATCTATCCCTAAGGGGGATAAAAAGGGGTGCAAAGTTTTTATCAGGGAAAGTTTATGTTTTTGAGTTAGAGACTTGAAACTTTGTAGAAAGATTACTTATTAAAATACAAAAAAAGAACACAAATCGTTTTAGAAAATTCCACCCCTAATAGGGTTAAAAAGGAGAGCAAGCTTTGCATGGGCAACACTTTTTTTTGAGTTAGACTTAAAACTTTGCAAAAAGATTACTTATTAGAATACTAAAAAAGAACTTTCAGCGTTTTAGAAAACTCCATCCCTAAGGGGATCCTTAAGATCCTTAAGAAGGGTAGCCAGTGTTGTGTGGGAAAAACTTTTTTTTTTACTAGACTTAAAACTATTCAAAATGTTACTTATTAAAATTAATAATAAAGTACTTTCAGAGTTTTAGAAAATTCCACCCCTAAGGGGGTTAAGAAAGCTTTGTATGGGCAACACTTTTTTTGAGCTAGAGACTTAAAAGTTTACGAAAAAAGTTCTTTCAGCGATTAGAAAAATTCAACCTCTAAGGGGGTTTAAAAGGGGGTTCAAATTTTTTTTTAATTATCCCCTAAAAGAGGGTTAAAATTTTGTATTGAGAGAAATCATTTTCTAAGACGATAAAAAGTTCTACGCGGACGAAGTCGCGGGCAACAGCTAGTACATAATAAATGCCTATGTCCTGACTGACTTATTCACTCACTCACTCACTCACTCATCAACGCACAGCCGAAACTACTAATCTTAGAGAGTTGATTTTTGCACAGTATGTTGCTTTTATAACGTGGGCTAGGGATAAAAAGGGATTTTTGAAAATTCTACCCCTAAGGGGGTAAAATGGGGGTGCGAAGTTTGTATGGGAGAACCTTTTTTTTTTGAGCTATAGACTTAAACTTTGTAGAAAGATCAGTCATTAGAATACAAATAAAGAACTTTCAGGGTTTTAGAAAATTCTACCCCTAAAGGGGTAAAATAGAGTGCAAAGTTTGTATGGGAAAAACTACTTTTTTTTAAATAGAGACTTAAAACTTTGTAGAGAAATTATTCATTAGAATACAAATAAAGTACCTAGATTCAGTGTTTCAAAAAAATCGACCCCTAAGGGGGTAAAATAGGGGTACAAATTTTGTATGGGGGAAACAATTTTTTTTTTAAATAGAGACTTAAAACTTTGTAGAAAGATTAGTCATCAGAATACAAATTAAGTACTTTCAGCGTTTTAGAAAATTCTACCCCTAAAAATAGGGGGCTAAAATAGGGGTGCAAAGTTTGTATGTGGGAAACTATTTTTTTTTAGCTAGAGTCCTAAAACTTTGTAGAAAGATTATTTAAATACAAAGAAAGTACTTTCAGCGTTTTGGAAAATTTCACCCCTAAGGGGGTAAAATAGGGTGCAAAGTTTGTATGGGAAAAACATATTTTTTTTTAATAGAGACTTAAAATTTTGACGAAAAATTACTTATTAGAACATGAAAAATACTACATTCGGCGTTTTACAAAAATCATTCCCTAAGGGGGTTAAAAAAGGGTGCAAGGTTTGTATGGGGAACACTTTTTCTGAGCTAGACACTTAAAACTTTGTAGAAAGATTACTTATAAAAATACAAAAAAAAAAAGACTTTCAGCGTTTTGAAAAAATCTATCCCTAAGGGGGATAAAAAGGGGTGCAAAGTTTTTATCAGGGAAAGTTTATGTTTTTGAGTTAGAGACTTGAAACTTTGTAGAAATATTACTTATTAAAATACAAAAAAAGAACACAAATCGTTTTAGAAAATTCCACCCCTAATAGGGTTAAAAAGGAGAGCAAGCTTTGCATGGGCAACACTTTTTTTTGAGTTAGACTTAAAACTTTGCAAAAAGATTACTTATTAGAATACTAAAAAAGAACTTTCAGCGTTTTAGAAAACTCCATCCCTAAGGGGATCCTTAAGATCCTTAAGAAGGGTAGCCAGTGTTGTGTGGGAAAAACTTTTTTTTTTACTAGACTAAAAACTATTCAAAATGTTACTTATTAAAATTAATAATAAAGTACTTTCAGAGTTTTAGAAAATTCCACCCCTAAGGGGGTTAAGAAAGCTTTGTATGCGCAACACTTTTTTTGAGCTAGAGACTTAAAAGTTTACGAAAAAAGTTCTTTCAGCGATTAGAAAAATTCAACCTCTAAGGGGGTTTAAAAGGGGGTTCAAATTTTAAATGGCGAGCAATAAAATTTTAAAGTGTGAGTAAGAGATTTTTAACTTCGGTCTTATTCTGTACGTTAAAAGACTACAAAACTGATTTCAGAGTTTTTCCAAATTCATCCCCTAAGAGTGTTAAAATTGGTTCAAAGTTTGAGTATTTCAAGGCATTTTTAAAGTATGAGATTTTTAACTTTGGTTTTAGACTGTTTGTTCACAAACTAGAAAATGAACATCAACTTTTTTTTGAATTATCCCCTAAAAGAGGGTTCAAATTTTGTATTGAGAGAAATCATTTTCTAAGACGATAATAAGTTCTACGCGGACGAAGTCGCGGGCAACAGCTAGTTTTACTTATATACGGCTGAATTTTCTCAAATTGAACTTGACAAATACCATAGGTAAACGTCGTATTCGACGTTGTACTACTATATGGCATGGGCACTTTATATCAAAGCAATAAGTATGGTTGAAATTCGAACTAAGAGGATTTTTCTTCATTCGAATTTAAGCCATATGAATAATCCAAGTTTGTGACCTCGAGCGCCGAACGCAACTTTGTCAAAATTCGAAAATACCGCGAAAGTTTTTATTATAACCCTATAGGACTAGTTTTTGAATTATCTTCTCAGGGTGTTTTTGAAGTAGACTAGATTTGCTACAATATGAGACTAGAATTGTCTCTGTAGACCCATTAGTTTTCGAGATGTTTTATTATTTCAAAGTTTATAATTTTTCGAACATCGCAACACTAGCAAACTCCATCGGCAGCAACTTCATCCCGCTAGAGTTGTCCGAGCGACGTTAAATATTGCAAAAAATTGCGAAGTACGAAAAAATTATGAATTTTGATAAGCCTTATCTCGGAAACTATTGGGTCTACAGAGACAATTCTAATCTCATATTGTATTAAAAACGTTCTTGAAAGGCTCTATCAAAAAGGAGCCCTTTAGGGATTTCGCGGTATTTTTCGATGTTTGACAAAGTTGCGTTCGGCGCTCGAGGTCACAAACTTGGATTATTCATTGGGCTAACATCATAAAATCTCTCGTCTGCAAAAAATCAGAACTACCAGAATTGACGTCGCAAACTACCTCGTACTTTCAGGCGACAAGGTTACCAGATTAATATCAGTTTGGTTTAAAGTGCCCATGCCATCTACTAGTGCAACGTCGAGTAGGTACAGGACGTTTTAAGCCTGGAGAGCTATTCCAGGCCTGAAACATTCCAAGGCGCTTATTAGAGCCTTTAGCAAAAAGGCGTCTTCTGATGCCTTGGCGCTAAGTAGGCCTGCGCATGCTGGTCACTGGATGCTACGCTTACAGGGCACTGCAGCCTAAATAAGCACATGCAGACATTAGGACTGTGTGACACAAGGCAGTGCAGACTCTGCCTTGAAGCAGAGGAGACGCCTACACACATCCTAACCGATTGCCCTTGCCTCATGCGCAGTCGTAACTCCTTTCTGGGCAAACACATCATGTGCCCGGAGGAGATTAAATTTCTTGACGTCAGCAAAATCCTGCAATTCTTTGAGTTTGCAGGACTTGACCAAGAATTGTAGTAAGTGGCGACCACAATAGATCAGCGATGGTCGCAGTGATACAAGTAGGGCTCTGGCAACCCGGAAGCCACTACCAGAATAATAATAATAGGCTAACCTAATGTTGGATGCGGTTCTTTTGCTTACCCACCACTAGATTTGCATGGTCAAAGCACGGTCAATCTTATTTGCCTGATTTGCTTTCTTAGATCTTAGATTTTATAACCTTTTTAATTTTCCAGGAAAGTAGTAAGCCTAAAGAAAGTGAACAGCAAATACATCCTAAAGAGCACGCTGACGCCTCGGCTGGCGCGGAAGGAGCTACAAAAGGAGTTGCGAGAGTCGTCGCCGCAGCTCACCAAGTCGCGGTCCTGTTCGTCGCTGCAGCAGGACGCTTGCGCCGACCCCGCCGGCCCCGCGTACAACAACTACCTCACAGTGCACGTGAGTATTTGATAATACCATTTTCATCACACTTGCTCGTAAAGGGTGTATTATAGGCAGGTGTATAGAGCAGCTACAGCCGATTTACCTCCCGTGGGAGTTATGAGCTTGTGTGTGATCTGATTGGTTAAAGCAAATCTAGGTGGCCGCGCGCTACAAGAATTCTGCTCTGTGATTGATTGAAATAAAAATCTAGTAGGCCATGCGCTGCAAGAATACTGTTCTGTGATTGTTTAAAATATTGAAGCTGCGCGCTCCACTCGTACTGATCTGAAAGTGAAGTTGTCAATTTCGTAAATTTTTGATTGGTGCGCTTGTATGAAACATAGATTTATTTGTCTTTTGTAGTTATTTATTTCCTCGCAAATTGTGATGAAAAACATTGTACACGGGCGTAAGAATATTGCTTACGCCCCTCGTTAAACAATGTACTATAACTGGCCCGTTATGTCCCACCATTTACACCACGGACGTAGGGTAGGGCCCACAGAACACTAAATACTATAGAAGGGGTATCAAGCGCGATTTCCACCGGTGTCGCCACTTCGTCCCCTCTACGTCGCCTACAACAACACGCCGATCGGGTGACGTTTGTGCGAAAGCTTGAGCGCACGCTCAAACTATACTGGCACGCGTGCCACGCCCACATCGCCATTCTATAGTATTAAGTGTTCTGTGGTAGAGCCCGCCTCATGATATGGATGATGCTTGCAAGTCCAAAGGCGTTACATACTCCTAGGCCACCGTAGAACCCTGTCATTTTAACTGCTACATAGCGACGCAATAATCCTAGTAACCGGTATTGACATAGCATTTACAACGGCAAGGTTCTATGATGGCCTAGGAATCGAATTGGTTGACCGTCCTGTACCTACTTTACCGAACCCGGAGATTTGCAGGAAACAAGCTAGGTATAGTATATTTGGGTGAATCAAGTTTTTAGTGTCCTCCCCTTTTCTACTATACCTAT
The DNA here is from genome assembly GCA_963854355.1 of Epinotia brunnichana. Lineage (NCBI taxonomy): Eukaryota > Metazoa > Arthropoda > Insecta > Lepidoptera > Tortricidae > Epinotia > Epinotia brunnichana. The sequence goes on along the minus strand of OY977942.1, from coordinate 18,473,278 downwards.
GCTGTTTAAAACCAGATTACAACAAAATACGATGTCTGCTGTTGTAAGATGTTGTTGCATTCCTAACTCAATTAATTATAGCGTGAAACTACATGACAACTGCATTAAAAATATTAATTTGCCCTCAATTCAGCGGACGTAGGTACAATGTCCCCCGATTTGTATGAAAATGGTGGTTTTGTCACCTGGACAACCATGTTTTCTGCTAGAATAGGTACGTTTTTTTGCGAGTTGATACATATATGTTCAAATAGACTGTTTATCTGGCTATAGGAACTAATAGATTTTATCAAATATACATGTTGTGGTAGGTAACTGATAATGAAGAAAAACCTAAGGGTCAATTAAAAGTTGATTGACCCATTTACGTAAAATATAAGGTTAGGTACCTATTGATAATCCACGATCTTCGGTCAGAGGGAACACCATCTTGGTAATAATGTAATTATTTAAACCGTTATTCAAATGTGAAACCGTTAACTTTTACATATGACGGGTCAATTAAATACCTACCCATAATTCCCCAGTGACAAAATATCCATTAAGAGCAATATGGGATGATATGGTCATGGTCTTTTGATTAATAATAGGTACCTACCTACTTACTAAATAGTCGTAAACCAAAAAGAAAGAAAGAAAGAAACATTTATTCGAGACAAACAACACACAGCGTAACCCGCTAGGATGGGTCTTCAGATCCCTATCATAGTTTATTCTTTCATAAGTATGGTTCTACCTTGAGTTAGGTATAACAATAACAATCAGGATGGCTATCTAAATGTTATAAAATAGCTCGTTACTTGTTAGTAAATAGTAAACAACATAATTTCTTAGTACGGAATCAATCTTGACTAATGACAGATTTTTTGTTCATTTTCACGCGTCATTGGTGTCGAGATTAAGCAAGGTGAAGTAAATTTCATTCAGATTTGTATTTACTTCGACCCTGCTAGATACCAACAATGGAAAAATTTGTTAACATGCACAATTGTTATCCGTCCTCGACATGTTGAATTGACAATCGCATCTTTATCGGTTACAAAGGATCACTCTCCTTGGTAACCGATAAAACTCCAATCGTATATCAGAGCCAAAGATTGAGGCTAACCTATAAGTAAATAGTTAGTAAAAGAAATAGATTCAATTTCGTTAATTAGTTTGGCTAATTACTTGACTGTTAACTTGGTGGTTCAAGGTTTGCAACGCAAGATATAAAATGTTGACTTATTTTGCAATAGTCAGACTACTGAGACTAAATAGGAAAGTATCCCAATACTTACTTACATTCTAAGATCATAAAGGTCGTGTGATGTTGGCGGGCCAGTGGGCAACGCCTGTTAAATTGTTCTGCTTTTAAGGCGCTATAGGCTCAGCAAAGTGAAGCGAACATAGTTTTTGAAACAATATAATGCGTCTGTTTATAATAATATGGTTTCAAAAAAATACGAATAGTAATCTTGAGGCTTTTCTGCAGGGAAATCAGTGATTCGAAACACGATTAAGCAATTTTCGCTCGATAGAAAAAATCACGAACATAGGTCTAAAACATATTAAAATTCACTTAAAACATTCGTAGCAAATTATGCACAATAGCTAAACATATTAACATTGGTTCTAAAAATCGGCAATATCATGTTTGAGGGAACTTAGTGATTACTTTTTTATTTATTTAAACGCACAAAAAATTAAAATTAAAAAACATGATATCCGCGCTTCCAAGCACGCACTTCCATCTCGCTCACGCTTATGCTCAGCGAGAGGGAGAGAAGACCATGATACTATAGCGCCTTAATTAAATAAAACAATTAGGGTGAGTGTACCAGTGAGAGCTACGGTAGCCTAGTGGTTCAGGCATACGGCTGTCAAGCGGCGGTCGTGGGTTCGAATCCCGGCTCGTACCAATGAGTTTTTCGTAACTTATGTACGGAATATTTTCCGTTAGCTTTTCGGTGAAGGAAAACATCGTGAGGAAACCGGTCTAATCTCAATAAGGTCTTGTTTTCCCTCTGGGTTGGAAGGTCAGATGGCAGTCGCTTTCGTAAAACTAGTGCCTATGCCAAATCTTGGGATTAGGTGTCAAAGCGGACCCCGGGCTCCTTTAGGGGCACAACCGGGAATAACGCTAGGAGGATGATGATGAGGTATAACTTTTTAATATATCTACTTAAATGACCTGCACAAGCCCTATATCCTCTTGACAACAGAGTTGTGTGTACATTTTGAGCACTCATTAGCAGTTAATTCTGCTGCTGACTGTATAAAACTGATTCCTTTGGTTTACCTTTGTAGGGATAAATATATGTATGTACAGTCGAGTTCACAAACATCTTTACAAGCCAACCTCCCAAAAATATGTTTACTCGACCTTATAATAAGGTCTAACAATAAGGTCGAGTAAACATATTTTTGGGAGGTTGGCTTGTAAAGATGTTTGTGAACTTGACTGTACCTATTTGATATGATATCCGTTATTCGCGTGGGGTGCGCCTGGTTCTCGCGCACTGGGCTGTTATTCGCTACGCGTTAATGCGGCTCACCCCGCCGGTCACCCGTTACGACACTAGACCTCTACGTTCGCTTAATTACTACGCATCGCGGTGTCAAGGTATAATTGTGAGTGAGCGTTGAGGTGAGCTTAAACAAGTTACAGAATAGGGGGGATGGTGAGAAAGACGCATCGTACTGATTTTTGCAACGATACCAGCAATACAGTAAAAATATACTTCGCTTATGCATTAATCCAAACACGCGACAGTATCGGACTATAAGTGGGTATTTAGGAATAGGAATTGTGATTGGTAGGAATGGTAGGGCGGTGTTAAATCCATAGGTACTAATATTATAAATGCGAAAGTGTGTCTGTCTGTTACCTCTTTACGCTTAAACCGCTAAACCGATTTAGATGAAATTTGGTATAAAGATATTTTGAGTCCCGGAGAAGCACAGGATAATTTTCATCCCGGAAATCATCCCCTAAGGGGGTGAAATGGGGGGTGAAAGTTTATATGGAGCTACGATACAAACGAATTCCATGCGGACGGAATCGCGGCTAGTATCGCTATAGGTATAGCACTGCAAAAAGTGACCATGTAGGTACGGTCAACCAATTTGATTCCTAGGCCACCGTAGAACCCTGTCATTTTAACTGCTACCTACTTAGCGACGCAATAATCCTAGTAACCCGTATTGGCAGCGCATTTACAACGGCAAGGTTCTCTAAAACCTAGCCCTAGGAATCAAATGTATTTAATCGTATGGCATACATAATTTTGAGTTTGTCACTCTTTAGTACCACCCAGGGGACACGTGCAGGGTTGTGGTAGGTAGCTCCTGCGGACGCAAGTGACGCAGTGAGTGATGCAAGTGTTCTTAAGCCGCCCGAAGGCCTCTAACTCGGCTTAACGACTGCTGTCGTAGACAGCAACCGGGATAAACTACTTAATCAAATTGGTTGACTGTACGATGTGCCTCTCGCTATGTCCTAACTCACTCTTTGTGCACCATCAACGTTCAAGAAAACTAAGCATAATCTCCACTTTTCCAGAGTTTCCCTTCCGCCATGAACTTGCCCACGATCACGACGCAGAGCTACGACGAGCTGACGGGCGGCGCGGCCGGCAGCGGCAGCGACGGCTCCGACCCCCCCAAGCACACCTGGACCACCATGACCCCGCAGGAGATCGCCACCTGGATCGACAAGCGCTCCCGCGTCCTCTTCCCACTACTCTTTCTCGTTTTCAATATCCTCTATTGGACTTTCGTTTATTGCCTTTGAATGCGTCGGTTAGATTGCAATGTTGGGTTGAGGCCTTTAAAACGTTATAAAAAATAGTGATATCATAACGATATATTTCATTACGTATGTTGAAAAATATCGTTATAACAAAAGCAGTATTCTCCATAACGATATAAATATCGTAACACAATGAATATGATAACATTATAGAATACGGTCGAATAACGTTATAATATCGTTTTAAAATGCGAGCCGCGCTGACATCGCACGAGTAGGCGAAACTGAATGCGAGAAAGGGGTAGCCTCTATAACGTTATTATATCGCTCAAACAAGTATCGCTTTAATATATTGCTTTAGATTTGTAACGTTATAATGGATACCGCTACACAACGCGTCAAATATCGTTTTGAGTATAACGCTTTAAAAAGCCTAAAAGAAAAATAACGTTATAAGTAAACGATAGCGCTATGCGAAAATAGCGCTCTTTAAAGGCCTGATTGGGTTAGGTTGTAGCGTAACAACCCAGTTATTAACGTTCTATACTGACACACGTTCTAAACTGATTTTCGCTTTTGTTCAAATATTAATGTGAGAATATTGAATCTGTTTAGTTAGATTGTGTCACGATTGAAAATTTAAGTGAAATTGGTTGCTGCTCGCTACTCGAACATAAATTCACAACCGAGTCGTTAAGAATGCAGGCAACGCCCGGAACGGTATCATGATATCGTTTAAATCTCAAATGTTAAGGATAATATTTATTCCTGAAGCATGGACATTTTATTTTTATATTTAATTATTTCACAATGCATAAAATGCATTGTAATATGTAGGTATATAATATATGAGGGTAGAGAGCTAGATAGTTATGAACTTATAACAATTTACTACCTATCATTCTGTTATAAGGTTGTAACTATGTACCTACTCTCTAGTTTCCATACAACATTTAGAACTGTTGCAAAATATTGCAAGATAAACTATGTTACATAGTTAATTAAAAGTATTTAAGTACTGTAATATTTATATGACGGCCATATAATTTATTCCCAAAGAATCGTTGTTCCTTATGTATCTCAAATTTCGGAACCTTGCCCAGTAGGTAGATTAGGTTAATCATAACTAAAATGTACCTAGTCGTGGAAATCTTTTAAAAAGGCTAGAACGTTAAACAGTGCAGAAACTGACGTATATGACAATTATTATTTTGAGTAAACGGGACTTAAGTATTATTTATCTCTGTGTGAGAATCGAGAAATTAAACTTTTTTCTTTTTATCAATATATGACAAATTATCATTGATAATTAATGATGTTCGTTACTTTAAACGAAGTTTTACATAAGCACAATCACCTAGTAAATACCTAGTGTGCAAAGTATGTACGATAATTATAATAAAATAACACTTAGGTACGCCTGATTCTACTAAATCAAATCAGACGTTAAACATATGTATATGGACAATATTGAATGAATCTGTGCAGTATTTAAAAGTGAAAGCCATATAAACCATTAAAACATTCCTAGGTACTTAATTAAAATTTCAAGAATATTTCTTGACCATTATTTTATTATTATTTGTTTGTGGGCCTTAATATGCCGCTTCGACCAGCAAGTGATATATTGTTGCAGCCCTTTCTTTAGAGTTCACCGTTAAGTCCCGTTGCCTCCAGGAAATTTCAGATTCTTTGGGCGGTGATATGTTGTACTTCTTGTGGGTGCACGATGTGCCGCCCTAGGTAGGTACTTCTTTTATGCATGAGTGGTCCGCAGGAGCAGATAATGTGCATTGCAGTCTCCTCTGCCTCCTGGCAGAACCTGCAGGTTGCGTCCTGCTTCATACCCATTTGAAACAGATGTTTGTTCAATTTGCAATATTCTGTCAGGATTCTTGTCACTGCGCAGGTTTTGTGCCTTTTGAATTGTAATAACTCCTTAGACAGCTTACTATTGAACCCTTCGATCAGGGCTTTAGCTTGTTTTTTCATTGTTCTTGACCATATAACGAATTATGAACATTATAATTCTTCGCCCTCAATGTAAGATTGGTGGAGTCAGAGAAACAACAATTTATCGACTGGAAAAAGAGGTACCTTCGTCGACGTGTGTTGCCTCTATTGAGAGGCCTATAAAATCCAATAGGTAGGTTAAAAAAAGTATTCTTACTCTTACTAATTGGAGAGCCACCTCATTTGTGAACCTACTTAATTACCTACTACATAATTCCGAAGAGTCATTCTTTGTTCGAAAGTATATAATTTTTCCGAATATAATAATGGGGAATGGATGAAAATTTTAAAAGTGTCCGATTTTTTTTTTGGTGATAGGAATAACATCCTTAGCACCAGAAAAAAGTTGCAGACTTTACAGCAGCGTCAATTATTTTTGAAAAATCTAAACAGCTTCCTCACTTACGTTTTGTGTTTACGACGGCGAATGAGACAATTTCCTTGATCCGTCTCATATTACAAAAAATCTTTTAAATATCTGACCCTCGACCCTTTTAAATATCATTGCCAGTGTCAGTTAGCCCGGAGTTTAAAAATATTTTTGTAAGTAATATGAGACGGATCAAGCAAATTGTCTTATTAGCCGTAACTATTTACGTACGTTATTGGCCTAAACCCAAAACGTAAGTGAGGAAACTGTTTATATTTTTCAAAAATAATTGACACTGCTGAAAAGTCTGCAACTTTTTTCTGGTGCTAAGGATGTTATTCCTATCACCAAAAAAAAATCAGGCAGTTCTAAAATTTTCATCCATTCCCAATTAGGATAGCCGTGGCTAGCGGAAGGAATTCTTGATTTTAAAGGACATAATAACATATTTTAAATCATCTGCGTCCAAATTTTCATTTAGGCGATAAATAGCATTCGGAAATTTCAGAATATTGATGCTTTCGGACAAACGACTTTGGAGTTTTTGTGTTCCCGTTTCTCTGACCGCCGTGTCTCCTTTTCCCAACTGACATTAAATAAGTTAATGGTTATTATTTTTACTGCCTAGGTACGCTAACATAATGGTATACGATCATATCGTAAACCCGATTTATAAATATTACGATGAGATTATTTCTTAGCACCCAGTCAATACGTAGGCATAGTTGGAAATATTGTGATCTTTAGATAGTCATTTACCTGTAGCAAAAATATGTTGTCATTTGTATGTTAATTGACGTAAGTTATTTTAATAAAATCTATTATTAATAAAAGCAAGGTAGTATTATTATTATACAATGTTCCAAAATTCAACGATAAGCGGCACCAGAGGATGGATCTGCTTACGAGTAGTCGAGAAAAAATAAGAAAAAAAATATCTCAATCCCTTTTGATATTACAAAAAAAAAACTTCGAAAATCGACATCCCTAATGGTATTTTAACGTCAATGTGTCTACAACTTTTCAAGTAAGTTCTGTTTTTTTTTGTATCGGCAATCTAAGTAGCACTGCTATCCATCACATCCCTTAAAAAATACCAGAACACTTGTAGTTTTTACACAAAAAAATATCAAAATTATTTTTACCCCTACAATTTTGAAAGATTTTTTCTATGAGTCCACTTTTACTCATCATGGTGTAAAAAAAAAGTATTGACACTAAGTACTATGTTATATGTTTTCAAAAGTTGACGCAAGTAACCAAGATTCCTAAATGGTATTTTTTTTTAATAAATCATTTAATTCGGAAGTATTTCCATAATTCGTTTGTAACAGTGATCTTAAAACTATGTTAGTAGGTATTTTATTACAATTAGTAGTTGGATGCCCTATGCAACCTATCCCAGTGGAACAGGAAGGGTCCATCCAGGCGCGCCGCCACCGTCTGCAGAAGGCTGTTCGGGCTGCCGCGCATCAGGGCGGCGACACGCTTACGCATTATGGCGTGAAGTGAAACCCATCCGTGTGCGCTTCGCAAAACATCCCTGATGCACTGCAATGGCACGGCAGTCCCAACTAGGGCTTCCAAAATTAATATTTCAATTATGTAACCGATACCGGATCAAGTTCGTTAAATTACGTAATTCCGTAATTCGTGTAAGATGTATTATAGTTTTTTTTTGACGTGACAATAACGTCTTATAAATCGATGAACACCGGCAGCACGCACGAAAAAGTATAGGTATGACTCATTGTCCCGTTCCGCCTGAGCCGAGCGTTCGGCTTGTGTGTGGTGCAACTATCTTTCGCAGCACAATGTTTTCTTATGACGTTATCACGTAAAAGTATCGTCCGTAAACCGACTTTATTGACAGACGATTAAAAATATCGCATCACAACAATGTTTACAAATATTTGTAAAATTAATTACCTAATAAGTGGCGCACAATTTTTTCGTGAAGTTCGCGCTGTGTGTTAAAGAGAGGCTTAGATGAAATCTCTAAACAGCCAATACAAAATAAAATAAACACTTTCGTATTCAATATAAATTCATGTAAACTGTTATCAAAAGTAAATAAGTAGTTTTACTAAATGAAACTTTAAAATAGCATATCCAAGAAGAAATAATCAATTAATTCACAAGAAAGATTTATTTTGTCGAGTAAGAATCCATTTGCCGAAAATTAAAAACAAACCTGTATAACCCGGTCAATTTAAGAATGCGCCGAGTCCATACATACACCTTGCTCCAAGGTGCCAACGTGTTTTAACGGGATATAACCATAAAACACGAGTGCCGTAATGTTATACAAAGTCCAAAATCGGCACAATAAGAGGCACGTTACGAGCAAATGTGTTGAAAATTAAGTTACGGAATTACGGAATAAGATATTTGAAAAACGTAATTTTAAAATGCCCAAAAATCGTCCGTAATTACGTAATTCCGTAATTACGGAATGGAAGCCCTAGTCCCAACAACATCCTAAAGCCATTACATTACTATATTGGACGCCCTACGGTGCTGTAAGCCTTTTGCGTATAGTTGATCCATAGGCTGCAGGTGTAAAACGATTGGCAGCACGCCTTAAAAAGGGTACCTACCTAATCTTTACGTCGGTGGTACACCTGGCAAACCTACGACTCAACATGTTGCTCCTGACTGAGAGCGCCCTACACTCCCTCTCCACGTCCTTGTTGTCGCTCTAGGTATCCGTGACCTAGTGACCCAGGTACTTGAACTCCTTTACCATTTTCAAAGGTGTGCCGCATAGATAAGCCGGTGGAACGCGTGGATAGCATTTGGCCCCCGCCTTAAATACCAGCAACACATGCACTCTTGGAAGTTTTATACCTGAGCCCATGGGACTCCGCATACTCTTCGCAGACCCTGAGCAGCTTGTTGAGTGCATTGACTGATGGGCCCAACAACACCATGTCATCTGCATAACTAATGTTATTCACAAATGTGCCATCCACTGAGCATCCAGTCAGTGTTGTTGAGCTCATTAATCAACCGATTAACATACATACTGAAGAGTTCCCACCCCGCACTCCAGCCTGTACGAATCAGAAAGCGAGTCGGACCATCTGACAACATTTTTCTGGTCGTACCAGTACCTGAACAATTCATTCAACTCATTTGGGCAAGCTGGTATCCTCATACAGTTTCTGCCACAGTTTATCATAGCGCACCAAGTCGAAGGCTTTATAATAATACTCTATAAAAACTATAGCCACAAAAAGAAGCGGGTTGTGTCGGAGATACAATTATTTGAAATCAGATTAGGCTTCTCTACAAAAAGTTATTCCGGAAGTCACGTGATACATTTTGAACTGTACAAGATTGAACGCGAGCAAAGAAGTATCCACTTAAAAAAAACAACAAAATTTTAAACAAGTACCGAAAATGTTTAATCGAGCACATAAATACCTACTAGGAATTTAGTGTATGAGCTATAAATGCAGACTACAGGTACAAGTACATGTTACAGAAAAGTGAAAGCACTAGATACATTTAAACCACATTTATTAAACAAAAGTCGGCAAGACACTGTCGTCACCTAAGTACTAAACAAATAAATAGGAACGATGTTATAAATCCACCAGCTTATTGAGTAATGCAAGGAAGGAAGGTAGGCATTAATAAGTTAGGTATAGGTACTTAAATATAATTCTGTAAAATGTTTTTCAAGAAGATAGTGAGTCATAGCAACACTAGCCGCTTATATAAGTAAATAGAAATTAATGCCCAAGTCCAGAGTAATTCAGATTAATGATATTTGTATTTAACTGACGCAGTCACGTATTTCTTATCAGTTGGAGCTAACGGAACACTATGACCAGAAATATCTACAGATATTTATAAACGCTTTCGAATTTCTTCACAATCACAATACATTTCGACGAACAAGACGATCTAAACACCGATACAACAAACGCAAGATATCGCATCGTCCGATACTTACATGTAAACACTTTCCATATCCGTACCTACACTTCCATACCTCAAAGACCAACCGTGGCTTGATTGTTTAGAATTGGGGCTGATGTTGCATCGACTAACTTCACTATGAGGTTTGTTTGACATACCAACATGTTAGATCTCCACTGGGGAGCTATATGAAAGCCGAAGAGATTCAGTTGAGGAGTCAAGGGGCGGCTTCACCGGCGCGAGGCGCCACCATCACCAGGCTGTCGTCGCTCGAATACCGCTTCATTGTCACCGCGCTCGCTTGACTGAGGATGAATTGAACTAGGTCGATTTCCACTTGCAATAATATTATGACAGTAACCTAAGCAATATTAGATCTGTATTATATTGATTGTATTCTCAATAAGTGAAATGTATATTTCTTAAAGAATAATAAATAAATCATTAACCGGAGATCTCACAGAAACTTTTGTCAAAACTGGTAGACCAGTTTATTGGTCGAAGAAAGTGTCCATGTGATTCCATTTTCCTTTTTGTTTCATCTGTACAGGCAGCCAAGAATGTGGTCTACCACTATTGCACCTTTAGATACGTGTTAAGCGTGTTAAGGTAAAGGTGCAAAAGTGGTAAAACATATAATAGAATCGAAAAGGAAAATGGAATCACATAGACTCTGGCAGGGAATAGCAATTTAATTGCATTAAGGAGGATAGGATTATAATAAGTTGCAATGCGTCAAATTGTTTCTCGACAGGAAAATTCCATAGCATAACAAAGAATGCGCTTATATGCCGTGAGCACAGCTACCATTCGTGTTAGCTTACTCATAGTATGAGTTCTTCGTCTCTAAGGAGCCTTTCGTCATATAATTTCAGAGAATAGTGTTAAGAGAGGTAGGACTCAGCGAAATGTCATCGCGCTCATATTTGGAGCAATCCAACTAGGGAAGTAAGTACATTTACCTTACAGAAGACAGCTGCCATAATAACACCATTGTGTGTGGTGTTGTTTCTGGTGGTGAGCAAGGACGCCAAAGTTTCTGAGGATGCGCTGTGTTGAGAGTGTGGGACATGCATGTATCTTGCTGTCAACACAACGAATCCCCAAATCAATGAAGGGTTGCCAGCGCGCTTGTGATTCTTCTCGTTGTAGTATAAAAATAGAAAAAAAAAATAGAAAAGGCAGGTACCTACCTAAATAAATGAGACTCTACCTGTATCTGGTTCTCGGGCGCGGGGTGGGCACGAGGCGCGGCAAGCGGTGGTCGAGCGCAAGCGTGCCCGAGCCCGAGCTCGAGCCGCTCGAGCTCTCCGACCACGCCAGCTCCGACATGCTGCAAATATAAAGGAAAACCTTATCAAACCGACCGAACAGGATTCGCTGCGAAACCTAAAGAAACATATCTAGGTTCGCCGTAATGTCTCGTGACGCCAGCTCAGCGGAAAAAGTGTTCATAAGCACGTGAACATGACTATGACTATATAACATGTCATGACATGGTTCCGAGCACCTCAGGGATGTCACCGGGATAAAATGAGGACGATCGATAATAGCGCCGTAATAACTACAAAAAATATCTGTAGAGTGCCGAATATTTATTTCTAGGGGAACGAACAGCCATATGCCGTCTGGGACGTATGACTGGTCATATACGACTCTGGCGTTCAAACGGTAGCAAAACTTCACCTAGTAGAGATAGGCGGCAGTCGGTGCTGCGCGTAGACATCGTTGCTCTCTGTGTACGTGGAGGCGTGGATCTCCTGCTGATACAACTCGTACAGCTGCCCCAGCTCCGGCGCCACCGCTATACTCATCTCTGCAAAAAATATACGAGTAGGTCGGTCATTCTCCAGATTTGTGTCTGCGGTTGGGTCTAATAATAAAAAAAAAAAAAAAAAACCTTTATTTCAGACCACTGGTCCATAGTATGTTAGTAACAAATTTAGACTTAATAACTATGTTAGTACGCACATGAAAAGCAATCAAAAATAAAAAATAAAAATACACGTAAAATAGAAAATTAAATTAAATGAGGTGTAGATATGCGAACCAACACGGCAAAGGCGTCCGGTGATCGTTCGCAGTCCCATCCTATTTGGCCCTGCCGATGGCCACTTCGACCCAGTATTTAAATATGGGGCAGTCCATTCTCTCCGACAATACCCTGAGGAGGCCATTACCGCTGCCACGCACTCGCCTGAGTAGTGATCCAACACGCTTGCGTCTTATTGCGAAAAAATCATCAGTTCGCGCTTCGGCAAACATGTTGGACGCACTACAGTGCTTCGGCATCCGCAACAGCATCCTCAAAATATTGTTGTATTGGACTCTTAGGGCGTTGTATGTCCTCTGCGTAAAACTTACCCACAGACTGCAGGTGTAGAACGTCTGACAGTAGGCTTTGAAAAGCGTCAATTTGACTTGTTCATTACACCTTGCAAATCTGCAGGCAAGCATGTTGCCACGCACCGCCATCGCCCTTCTCTCCCTCTCCAGATCCAGGTCGTCCTTTAGGTCTTCTGTAAGGATATGCCCCAAGTATTTAAACCTATCAACTCTCTTCATGGGCACGCCGCACAGCATGATCGTAGGTATTGTTCTAGGGTTATATTTGCTGGCTTTGAAGAGGACGAACTCGCTCTTGCTAGTGTTATACCTAAGACCATGCTCCTTAGCATACCTCTCAGATATATAAATGAGTTGCCTCAACGAGTCACTCGACGGATACCATGTCGTCTGCATAACTGATGTTGTTGAAACATGTTTTATCTATATGACATCCGACATGTGCATTGCTGAGCCCCTCAATCAACTCATTTACATAAAGGTTGAACAACACGGGAGATGTTAGTCCACCCTGACGTACGCCACATTTCAAACTATACTCGTCTGAGTCTTCACCTAATTACCGCGATGTTTTACCAACATTTTATATGGAGTTCCGTCAATTAGACGCAGTCACAAATCTGAAGAATTACCGAGCAAAAGAAAATTATTTGGTTAAAAAGAGTAGGTATTACTTGTAAAATTAACAATTAACATGAAATGTTCGCTTTTATATAGGATATAAGTAAATCAAAATACTCGTCCCTTACTATCAAGAAGAAAGCAGTTTGGTATGTAGATCGGCAGTCGTTATTAGGTACAGTCGCGGAATTAAAAGGTTCGTCACTTTTAGACCTTTGAAATAAGGTCGAAAAGTGGCAAACCATTTTTATTCCTCGACGTGTGCTTGCCCTGCAGCGCGAGTTCGTAAACTAACTACTTTACTGAAGCGTCCGTTTGTTTATGTCAAAAACTAGAGGCCCAGAGGAGGGGAAAAATGAAGAGAATAGTACCTTCTAGCGCGCGGCGCTGTCGCGTGATGATCTCGTCGGAGAGGCGGCGCTGCGCGTCGCGGCGCTGCAGCGCGAGCTCCCGCCGCCGCAGCTCGTGCGCGCGCGCGGCTCGCTCGCCCTGCAGCGCGAGCTTGTCCGCCTCCAGCTCGTGCACGCGGCACACCAGCGCCAGCACCTCGCGCTCCGGCCCGCTGCTGATGCGGGCGGGCAGCTCCTGACACATAATAAAACTAAGAGAATAGTACCTTCTAGCGCGCGGCGCTGTCGCGTGATGATCTCGTCGGAGAGGCGGCGCTGCGCGTCGCGGCGCTGCAGCGCGAGCTCCCGCCGCCGCAGCTCGTGCGCGCGCGCGGCTCGCTCGCCCTGCAGCGCGAGCTTGTCCGCCTCCAGCTCGTGCACGCGGCACACCAGCGCCAGCACCTCGCGCTCCGGCCCGCTGCTGATGCGGGCGGGCAGCTCCTGACACATAATAAAACTAAGAGAATAGTACCTTCTAGCGCGCGGCGCTGTCGCGTGATGATCTCGTCGGAGAGGCGGCGCTGCGCGTCGCGGCGCTGCAGCGCGAGCTCCCGCCGCCGCAGCTCGTGCGCGCGCGCGGCTCGCTCGCCCTGCAGCGCGAGCTTGTCCGCCTCCAGCTCGTGCACGCGGCACACCAGCGCCAGCACCTCGCGCTCCGGCCCGCTGCTGATGCGGGCGGGCAGCTCCTGACACATAATAAAACTAAGAGAATAGTACCTTCTAGCGCGCGGCGCTGTCGCGTGATGATCTCGTCGGAGAGGCGGCGCTGCGCGTCGCGGCGCTGCAGCGCGAGCTCCCGCCGCCGCAGCTCGTGCGCGCGCGCGGCTCGCTCGCCCTGCAGCGCGAGCTTGTCCGCCTCCAGCTCGTGCACGCGGCACACCAGCGCCAGCACCTCGCGCTCCGGCCCGCTGCTGATGCGGGCGGGCAGCTCCTGACACATAATAAAAAAACGTTTTGTTCAACTATGCGCAAAAAAAAGATACATTTTATATTCTCAAAAATGTGAGTACCTACTTACCTAAACTCAGTTTGCTGGTGATCACTTTTACCTAGTCAGTAAATTATCTACAGCAGCAGTGCCGACTCCCACAGCATTAGGTAATAGGTATAAAAGATACGCAGTCTTAACACCTAACATGAATATGGTTAGGTTGTGCCCTTTTCCACACCTAGTCCATTAATGTCGGACCATTGCGCGTGCAATACATGCCAGCTGCATATATGGCCCGCCTTACTCCGACAAGAAACGCAAGATCCTGACGGGATATTCACAGGCTTGACGCCGACCTCAGTGTGTTTGCCCGATGTACACACCTTCGCATTTTAGTATGACGTTCTTTGGAAGCTGCAGTCGTCGGAATATCGCAAGTGGCTGTCGATAGTATATAAGAACGTCCAAGAAAACGTACAGTACCTATGGTATAGAAAGAGCAACACTCTACATTAATAAATAAATAAAATAAATATTATCGGACAATCTTACACAAATCGGCCTAGTCCCAAACTAAGCAAAGCTTGTACTATGGGTACTAGACGAAGATAAACATACTTATATAGATAAATAATTACTTAAATATATGGAAAACATCCATGACTCAGGAACAAATATTCGTGCTCATCACACAAATAAATGCCCATACCGGGATTCGAACCCAGGACCTCTTGCTTCGTAGGCAGGGTCACTACCAACTAGGCTAAAGCGGTCGTCTTAGTATTTATCCATTAGTTGTTCTTTATCTCGTTGTAAACGGTCACGAATGGTCGGTTAGCTGCGTCGAAGGTACCTGCTCGAGCTGCGCGCCGCGCAGCCGCACTTGCTCGAGCTGGCGCTCGACGCGCGCGCGCTCGTTGCGCGCCGTCTCCTGCTCGCGCTCCACGGCCGCGAGCTCCGCCCACGCCTGCTCGACCGCCACCTCGGCCTCTGCGCGCTCGTTGCCCGTAGTGCTGCTGGTACTGGAGCCCGTGCCGCCCCTGAAACCAATGACATATAATCAACTCTTCATTAGATGCCTCGCTTGAAGGATGATTCACGGTCACTGAGTTCCTTATGCATTCGCCCATGTTGTACAGGCCGGCAAACGGTGATACACGTGAAAATCGCGTTGAAACATCAACAATTAAGCGGCGAAATATGTGACTGTGAATACTTTATTTAGTCGGGTTATATGTTCCGGCGTCGACTTACTCGGCCCGGACACGGCACGGGCTTTTACAAGCCTACGAGTACTACATCTGCTGGACACGATGGCTGTGCGGAACTTCAGATGTAGGTGGTACCTACCTGTAGCTCTGATGTGTACTGAGTCTTGAGCTGGGCATGTTGATGGGCTTGTAGAGGCGGTTGAACCTTGCCTCCCAGTGCGAGATGGCAGCATGTTGCCGCTCCGCGTCTAACGCCAACCCCAGTAGATGGCTGTCGAGCTCCATGAGCCGCCGCCGCAGCCGCATCTGCTGCTTGAACGTGGAGACGATGGCTTCGCGGAGCGACTTGAGGTGGGCGGCGCTTTCTACCGTCTCCTCTTGCGTCACTTCTGCTGCGATCTGCTGCTGCTCTTCTTTTGTTCGGCTGAAAACAAAATGTTACCTATTTTCAGGCACGAGGTAAGGAAGTAAGTTTAATTAAGCGAAAAGCGGCTTTCGAACAGAGTCTCGCTCTTGGGTTATTGTACTATTGAATTTCTCAGAACTTATGAAAGACATCTACACTGTCGATTTACACACGTTACCTTGAGCGGTCATCTTTCATCTTAATCTTGAGCCTAGCGATTTCATCGCGCAAGTCATTGATGACGGACCGGTACTGGGACAAATGCATTGGCGTCGCTACCAGCTCTCTTTCCACCTGAAATAAACTCAAATAAGTAACGCAATTTCGTTCGTTTCGATCAAGACAAGACTCTAATGATTTCAACGCAAAGTATAAAATCAAACAGCAGCATCAAGATATTCAGAAAGAAGGACCGAAGTTATTGATAAACACATTACCTACATCACCAAATTAGACTTAATATTTGAACACGACGGCCGCGATAATTGATTTTCTATAGTACCTACATATGATATATTTTCAGACCTTGAAATTACAGCTCAACGTTTAACTCATAATATTTTTTAACATTTTAGCAACCAAGATGTAGTTACAATTAAATATTCAATCTCTAACTAAGCAAACAACAAGACTACTTTCTGAATTAGATATCGTCGACTTGCCTAGCCTACCACAATGTAGGTACAAGGTCAATAAACTTCTATTGCGAGTAGTTATAGGTAGGTATAGTTAGTGTATACCTATCACGACGCGTTCAGGAATGGTGATTCAGCGGTTTTTACTTAGTCATTCTATTGCTCATTGTGTAGGTACGAGTGCCTTACAGGTTAGGTATTTACAAGGTTAATAAACCGTCTAGCAACTAGGTTGGTAAGTACTTTAACTTTAGAAAAATTATGATGACTAAGTAAGTTGTGTTTAGTATTAATTCAAAGGTGAATTCTATGTGAAGTCCCCAAACCGCACTGGGCCAGGGTGGGGACTACTGCCCGTTCTATCTCATTCATGACAGGTAGGCATGTGCCCCGCAGTGGGACATATATAGGCTGTTTTTTTTATGTAACTTGTACAGCTAGCTTTGGCAATGTAACATCAGACAGATGTAGTAGTAGTATTAGTGAACGACGGATTTTTACAATGTCATCATCATCATCATCATCATATGAGCCGAAAGACGTCCACTGCTGGACATAGGCTTCCCCCAAAGAGTTCCAAAGTGACCGGTCCTGCGCCACGCGCATCCAGCGGACTCCCGCGACCTTTACCAGGTCATCAGTCCACCTTGTGGGAGGCCTACCAACGCTGCGCCTTCCGGTGGGTACAGTGGGTTTTTACAATGTACCTAGGTATAATAGGTAGGTAGATAGGTATTTACTTGCAATGCTTGCACAAATCGTGTTTAAAACCACCGATTCTGTTTTTTTTTTTTTTTTTTATTATTTAGAAACAAACGGTCTTAAATTATATACAAACTAGCTGTTGCCCGCGACTTCGTCCGCGTAGAACTTTTACTTAGAAAATATAATGCAAACAAACTTCCACCATCTTAAGGGATGATTTCCGAGGCAAAAACTATTCTATATCCTTCGAAGGGTCTCAAATTATCTCTATACCAAATTATATCTAGGTACATGGATTTTATCCAAACTTTCACCCCCTATTTCATACCCTTAGGGAATGATTTTCGGGATAAAAACTATCTACATAATGTCATTCTTCGGGACTCAAACGACCTTTATACCAAATTTCATCTAAACGGGATTCATCCAAATTTTTACCCCCCATTTCACCCCCTTATTAGGGAGTGATTTCCGGAATTAAAACTATCCTATGTCCTTTTCCTATGTCCTATCTCTATACCAAATTTTATTGAAATGGGTTCCATCCGAATCTTCACCCCTAATTTCACCCCCTTAGGGGATGATTTCTGGGGTAAAAACTATCCCATGTCCTTTCCCAGGACTTAACCTATATCTACACCAAATTTAATCAAAATAGATTACATCCAAATTTTCACCCCCCCTTTTCACCCCCTTAGGGGGTGATTTCCGGGATAAAACCTATTATATGTCCTTCCCCGGGACTCAAACTATTTATATACCAAATTTCATCTAAATCGGTGCAGCAGTTTAAGTAGCTCCATACAAATTTCCACCCCCAATTTCAGCCCCTCAGATATAAAAACTACCCTACTTTCCGCTTGTCTTCCAAATAGAGGTGTAGCTGTAGACTCACTTCAAAAGAAAGAAGAAACGAAAAACTCATTCAAATATCTCAAAAAATTACGAAGCTACAACCGTTTTAATGTCGCTTGTTAGAGTGAGAAAACGATCAGGGACCGTGACGTCACGATCCTCGAGCGTCATAGTAAAAACAATCGTTTCATTATAAAGGTGCGTTTTGCGGAAAAGAGACGCAACAAACCCCCTCTTAAAACTTTAGACACTTATAACTTAGTGATTACCTATATAGCCTCTTGCGTTGTTTTTTTTCGAGATAATACAACATTATGATTATTTTGTTTAGTGTCTACATCCCTATTTTCGATAAGATAAGATAAAATAAGATTTCTTTATTGTCAGAACTATGTACATTTAGTTGTTTTGGGTAAAATAAAGTCCAACAGCTTGCCCATTTCGGACGTACAATATTAAACTTAAAGCTAGTCAAATATACTAAAACAATAACAACAATAGTATTTCCAAATAATTTTAACCATATTTACACATAAAATATTAATTTAGATCTATCCGACATCCGTATTTATATACTTCGGAATTCGAAAATATTCGGGTATCTCTATCTCCATCGCACTAACAAATGACAGGAATGCAGATATTTACGAACTTCGAGTTTCGGTTTTCTTGGTTTGGCTGAATACGCAAAGAATGTATGTATATAAGTATCTATATGTATATATCTATTATATATATCATCGCCTAGTACCCACAACACAAGCCTTACTGAGCTTACCGTGGGCCTAGGTTGATTTGTGTAAGATTGTCCCGTAATATTTATTATTATTTATTATTTATTATTATTCATTTTGTCCGTAGTATTTCTTATTAGTCTGTGATTTTGACGTTTCTTTTAGCTGACAGATGTGGCGGCGATATACTTTAAGAATAATAAATGAAAAATTAAATGAAGTCGTATATTACGGAAAATTAATTAATTGTCGCAGTCGGATAAAAACTATCCTAAGTTGCAGCTAGAATAATAATGTACCTATATAAAATGTTTCATATTTTTCCGTTCATGGGATGCTGAGAACATTCGTACCACACAAAGCTTAGTTTCAAACTGGCTGATTCTTTTTTTAATTTAGAGATTTATTATAAGTGGAGATAAATAGATAGAAGATAATGAAACTCCTATTCAAATATCTCAAAAAATTATGAAGCTACATCCGTTTTAATGTCGCTTGTTAGAGTGAGAAAACGATGAGGGACTGTGACGTCAATATACTCGAGCGTCATAGTAATTGTACGCCTTGTAGGCAGGTTATAATGCACTATAAATCATTTAACATCTGTATTACTAACATATAACCAACAATAAAGATTTTGAATTTGAATTTTGAATTTGAATTTAAAAAACAATCGTTTCATATGAAGGTGCGTTTTGCGGAAAAGGGACAGAACATACCCCCTCTTAAAACTTTGGACTCTTATAACTTAATCATTACCTCTTGCTTTGTTTTTTTCTCCATTTGACTATATTTATTTTAAATTCTTTTTCGAGAAAATACATTATGATTATTTACCATATTTTCGATTCCTGAGCTATAACCACGAACTTCGGAATTCGAAAATATTCGGGTATCTCTATCTCTATCGCACTAACCATACTCGAGTGACAGGGATGCAAATATATGAACATTGAGTATCGGTTTTCTTGGTAGCGCCGCAGGTACTTTGGCTGAATGCGCCGAGCGCGTGCCATTGTCATTCAAAAAAAACAAATTCGTGTTAATTATATTGTTCAAATTTGTTGATTTCATTTATTGAAATTACGACATAAAACGACATTTGCGCATATAAGTTCTCATATCAGAATCGAATATTTTTTTATGGTTTATATTTTAGCATTTGTCTCGTAAAGGTCTATCGTAGACGGGATTTAAATTATTAATAAGTGAAAGGCAAAGCAATTCCGCCATTTTGACGAAAATTTGACGGTTCTTATAGCTGACAGTTGGAACAGCGTTTGATTTCAATAAAAATAAATGAAAAATTAAATGAAGTCGTATATTTCGGAAAATTAATTAACTGTCGCAGTCGGATAAAAACTATCCTAAGTTGCAGCTAGAATAATAATGTACCTATATAAAATGTTTCATATTTTTCCGTTCATGGGATGCTGAGAACATTCGAACCGCGCAAAGCTTAGTTTCAAACTGGCTGATTCTTTTTTTAATTTAGAGATTTATTATAAGTGGAGATTAATTAGCTAGAAGCTATACAGTAACAATATTACTAGACCTGCAGTTTCCTACTATTCAAATGCTGTTGTGTACCTAAATGTGTAGGTATTTTGTGTTTAGTTTGACGTTTGATATAGTTGTTGACGTATCTAACTTACCCTGTTGGTGATGGAGGAGGCGCGCTGTGCGTAGTGCAGCGTGGAGCGCGTAGTCTCGCGATGCGCGCCGCCGGGCGCCACGTGCGCCCCCATGGCGGTGCGGCAGCGCCCGCCCAGCACTTCACGTAGTAGCCGCGTTAATTATGAATCACTGTAGTTGACGTATCTAACTTACCCTGTTGGTGATGGAGGAGGCGCGCTGTGCGTAGTGCAGCGTGGAGCGCGTAGTCTCGCGATGCGCGCCGCCGGGCGCCACGTGCGCCCCCATGGCGGTGCGGCAGCGCCCGCCCAGCACTTCACGTAGTAGCCGCGTTAATTATGAATCACTGTAGTTGACGTATCTAACTTACCCTGTTGGTGATGGAGGAGGCGCGCTGTGCGTAGTGCAGCGTGGAGCGCGTGGTCTCGCGATGCGCGCCGCCGGGCGCCACGTGCGCCACCATGGCGGTGCGGCAGCGCCCGCCCAGCGTTTCACGTAGTAGCCGCGTTAATTATGAATCACTGTAGTTGACGTATCTAACTTACCCTGTTGGTGATGGAGGAGGCGCGCTGTGCGTAGTGCAGCGTGGAGCGCGTGGTCTCGCGATGCGCGCCGCCGGGCGCCACGTGCGCCACCATGGCGGTGCGGCAGCGCCCGCCCAGCGTTTCACGTAGTAGCCGCGTTAATTATGAATCACTGTAGTTGACGTATCTAACTTACCCTGTTGGTGATGGAGGAGGCGCGCTGTGCGTAGTGCAGCGTGGAGCGCGTGGTCTCGCGATGCGCGCCGCCGGGCGCCACGTGCGCCCCCATGGCGGTGCGGCAGCGCCCGCCCAGCACTTCACGTAGTAGCCGCGTTAATTATGAATCACTGTAGTTGACGTATCTAACTTACCCTGTTGGTGATGGAGGAGGCGCGCTGTGCGTAGTGCAGCGTGGAGCGCGTGGTCTCGCGATGCGCGCCGCCGGGCGCCACGTGCGCCCCCATGGCGGTGCGGCAGTGCCCGCCCAGCACTTCACGTAGTAGCCGCGTTAATTATGAATCACTGTAGTTGACGTATCTAACTTACCCTGTTGGTGATGGAGGAGGCGCGCTGTGCGTAGTGCAGCGTGGAGCGCGTGGTCTCGCGATGCGCGCCGCCGGGCGCCACGTGCGCCACCATGGCGGTGCGGCAGCGCCCGCCCAGCACTTCACGTAGTAGCCGCGTTAATTATGAATCACTGTAGTTGACGTATCTAACTTACCCTGTTGGTGATGGAGGAGGCGCGCTGTGCGTAGTGCAGCGTGGAGCGCGTGGTCTCGCGATGCGCGCCGCCGGGCGCCACGTGCGCCACCATGGCGGTGCGGCAGCGCCCGCCCAGCGTTTCACGTAGTAGCCGCGTTAATTATGAATCACTGTAGTTGACGTATCTAACTTACCCTGTTGGTGATGGAGGAGGCGCGCTGTGCGTAGTGCAGCGTGGAGCGCGTGGTCTCGCGATGCGCGCCGCCGGGCGCCACGTGCGCCCCCATGGCGGTGCGGCAGCGCCCGCCCAGCACTTCACGTAGTAGCCGCGTTAATTATGAATCACTGTAGTTGACGTATCTAACTTACCCTGTTGGTGATGGAGGAGGCGCGCTGTGCGTAGTGCAGCGTGGAGCGCGTGGTCTCGCGATGCGCGCCGCCGGGCGCCACGTGCGCCCCCATGGCGGTGCGGCAGTGCCCGCCCAGCACTTCACGTAGTAGCCGCGTTAATTATGAATCACTGTAGTTGACGTATCTAACTTACCCTGTTGGTGATGGAGGAGGCGCGCTGTGCGTAGTGCAGCGTGGAGCGCGTGGTCTCGCGATGCGCGCCGCCGGGCGCCACGTGCGCCACCATGGCGGTGCGGCAGCGCCCGCCCAGCACTTCACGTAGTAGCCGCGTTAGTTTTGAATCACGGTAGTTTACATATCTGTAAATAATCAATAGCGTATGACTATAACGGCGAGACAACATCTTCAATGTACCTCTATCGCTAGAGTCTGGCCAGCGAGTCGTAACAAAAGCATTACTAAGGCGTTCAGGTCATTACATTTAAAGAAGACTGAAGATCTTTGGGGATTATCAGTAAAGGTTCTGCAGTCAATTATGGATCCTATTGCACCGCATTTAGCTTCATTGTTCAACAGATGTGTCGATACAGGAGTCTTCCCTGATTTAATGAAGCACAGTCGCGTCATTCCTTTGTTTAAGTCCGGGTCAAAATCAGACCCGAGTAATTTTCGACCTATATCAATTTTACCTGCTATTAGCAAAGTATTTGAAAAAATTATCCTCGATCAATTACTATCCCATTTTACTTTGAATAATTTACTTCATGGAGATCAATTCGGGTTCACGAGGGGCAGGTCTACAATTGATGCAGGCACGACCTTAATTAAACATATTTTTGAGGCATGGGAGCAATCACTTGATGCAATAGGCGTGTTCTGTGATCTGTCTAAAGCCTTCGATTGCGTGGATCACGACACACTAATTCGAAAGCTTAACTATTATGGCATGAAGGATAAGGCACTTGATCTCCTCCAGTCTTATTTGAATGACAGAACTCTAAAAGTAGACATAAATAAAACCAAATCAGCTGGGTCTATTATTTCAATGGGGGTCCCTCAGGGGTCTATTCTGGGACCATTTTTATTTCTTGTCTACATAAATGATTTGCCTTATGTACTTAATGGACGACATAAATTAGTTCTTTTTGCAGACGATACATCGATTATATTTAAAGTCAAAAGAAACCAAGACAATTTTAGTGAAATAAATAATGTACTGTCGTGTATTGTTCACTGGTTTACCATAAATAATTTGCTCCTTAATGCCAAAAAAACAAAGTGCATTCGATTCTCCTTGCCTAATGTACAGCATAAAAATAACGCGCAAATTATCTTAAAAGACGAAGTGCTTGAATTGGAGTATAAAACTGTTTTTCTTGGCATAACATTAGATTCGAAATTACAATGGAGTCCACATATTTCTACTCTGGCAGGTAGACTCAGTTCAGCTGCTTACGCAATTAAAAGGATTCGTCAACTTGCAGACGTTGAGACGGCAAGGTTGGTATATTTTGCCTATTTTCATAGTATCATGACTTACGGTATTCTATTGTGGGGCAAAGCTGCTGATATAAATTCAATTTTTATTTTACAAAAACGTGCTATACGTAGTATTTATAATTTAGGGTCACGCGTTTCTCTGCGAGATAGGTTTAAAGAAATCAATATTCTCACCGTTGCCTCACAATATATATATATGAAAATATAATGTATATTCGTAAAAATCTTGACATGTATAAATTAAAAAGTGATGTTCATAATTATAACACCAGAAATAAAAATAAGTTAGTCATTCCCCAATACCGTCTCTGCAAAGTGAGTAATATGTCATTTATGGGGAACTGTGTACGATTTTACAATAAGTTACCTTCTGATATGCTGAAATTGTCTGTGAATAGATTTAAGTCGAGCGTTAAACGCCATCTTATAGAGAAATCCTATTATACTATAAAGGAATTTATAGATGATAAAGAAGCATTTTATGTAAAATAGTTAAGTTAAACTTGACGTGTAAAAGAGCTAGCTTAAGCCTATTTACAAAATAAATATTTTGATTTGATTTGATTTGAGCATTTCGATTTTTTGATTTTGACATAGCCTTAAAATATATAAAGCATAAAATATAGCATAAAAGGTTAAGCGAAACAATACCTAGCTCCCCCCGACAGCGCCATGATACAGTTGGCTAGCGCCAGCAGCGAGCGGTTGATGTGCGCGCCCTCTAGGCGCCGCGCCCGCAAGCCGGCGCGCTCAGAGCCCGCCAAGTCGATAAGGAACAGGCGGCCGCGCTGCACGCCACCTGACACTGGACTGCTGACTGTGACGCTGGAAAAAATGATTACGATGGTAAATCAAATATGGTATATTTTCATCCTTAAGGGGGTTCGATTATTTTTTTTCATGAATTTATGAAAGTTTGTTACATAAGTTTCTTAAAATATCACGCCGTTAGCCTACGAATGTCAAATAACGTTTTGTATGGCAATCGAACCACCTTAAACAAATGTCCTTAGCAAAGCCTATGCGGTGCACACGAAGCGGCAGTAGGTTCTTCCATTTTATCATCTGCAGATTACCCATTATGCGGTTTGCTACAGTTATGAAGAGTTCTTCAACATACCTACCGCTCACATTGTGAGTTTACATACACATTTGTAACTAAAGAAATAACTATGTTACCTTATTAATTATTAGTATACTTACCTAGATATATATTATGTATGTATAGGTACCCTGACTAATAATAAAGAATGTCTGTCAAATTTAACTTCTTAGGTTAGTGGCGTAGGGGGTTAGCTCCCAAACTATCATCTAATAATAATTAGTATTACGTTGACATGTAATAATGAAACTTTTACCAAGAAATGATTGTATTGTATTGTATTGTATTGCTGTCTACCTTTTTGCGGAAGACCAACAAATTTTATAATGAAACCGCTAGATTTTATCTATCTGGTTAACTGTTACGTGTGATTAAAGAGTTAAGACGACCTACTCGGAGATGAAAAAGAAAGACAAAGACCATAATAGACCGGAGGAATGAGATCAGAAAGGATATACATTCTTAGGGTTTTCTCCCATTAAAGAAGATTACCTAAGGAGCGCGTGTCCTCGGGAAGAGTGGTCGTTGGCGTGCGTCGGCTCGGCGGTGCGCGCGCGGTCACCCCGCGCGAGCAACTCTGAAACGTGGCCGGCGCTGGTGGCGCGGACCTAGTGATTATAGTAGCCAATTAGTAGGTTATTTTATAGTTATTCCCATTGTCGATTAACCCCCCGTTTTATAAAGATCCGTTAGATCTTATGTCGGTAATTAATGTCAAAACATGTACGCGCGCTATGATACAGTTGGCTAGCGCCAACAGCGAGCGGTTGATGTGCGCGCGCCGCAGAAACCCTCATTTTCACCTCACTAGCTCGGAAAGGCCTTTTTGTATGTTTGATATCTATTGAGACCGATGAAAAGTTATTTTACGTCTCGTGTGTTGAACACTCGCAGGTAAAATACAATTTTCCCCCCTTGTATAACAAATAACTATTACGAGTACCGAGAGACGCGGATTTTGCGGCGCGCGCGCCGTATTATTTTGCGTTGCGGCGCCGCACCGCAGACATGTGGCCAGGCCCTTAGACTAGAACAAAAGTAGTTAATAGTGGAGCGATATAATACAGCATGTATATCTATGCAATATACAGCAGACGGTATTAGGTACGACCAATGAAAGTCCTCAGTCGGTAGCACAGTCGATCTTCCACATGCATACCTATATTACTTTTCGTATAAGTATTTTTCAAATTGCAGACACAAATAGGTCGTAATAAGTAAATGCAAGGAACACTAGTGACGAAAATGAAAAGCTCATAGTAGATCCGTGTAAATAGAATAATTTAGTTTACGTCATACCTGGCCATAACTTAGGTATTACCGCACGCCATGCGTGCGGAAAACCCCAATTCCTGGCCAGATAGAGACGTAAAATTTTGTACTTACCACGGGCGGTAATAAAGAAAGCCTCAGAGCGCATATTTATCGCCCTTGCCTTCAACTCGGGCGTCAAATACCTGCGATCTGAGACATTCTTTGCTTAAACGCCCTAGGTAAGTAATGTACTATTTTGTAATCGAACCTCGCTCAGGCCGGCCACCACGGGCGCGCCGCTGCCGCCCTCGTCGCGCAGTTCCAGCGGACCCGCCGCAGGGTTCAGCAGATCTCGGATGTTCTCGTTGTAGATCTCGATGTAGGACATCTTCACCTGGAATTTATGACGCGTTCATTACCGTGATAGACGGTGAGTGGTGAGGTGAGTGGTCGTGTCTGTCAGACATGAGTGCTCCGTCAACTTTGTCAGAAAATTAGTCAGTTAATGGGCAGCAAGGTATGGACGCATTATCTATCACGAGAGACGAAAACGTGGCGAAGGTAATATGTTAATTATAGTAGGTAGTAGGTATATAAATATATCAGTTACAAGTACCTACACTCAACTTCTAACAGGCTTGTTTGGTTAACAGTTAAGGAAATGCTACAAACACTCGTTAAGGCCCAAAGATTAATCTGTAAACGACAGGGTCATTAGCAATAGGTAGTCATTTCATTATTCACTACCCGGCATCGGCAATATGTACATAGGTATACATAGATTACCATCATCAGCCAGCCCCCCCTTATTGATTCTGCTTTCAGCCGAAAGCAAACATCCATTTGGGACACGTTTCGTCACAGAATCTATGAATATTCAATGATTTGGGGTTCTATTGGCAATGATAAAACACCGCCATTATTACTTATACCTAGTGACTCACCGCGTCCTTGCATTTGACGTGATTAAGTGAAGCGAGGTTCGTTTACAAAAACTTAAGAAACATGTTACACAATACGAGATACGGTCCCAATATGAAAAAAAAAATTGACTGCTATTCAAGTTCGTTTCAAGTTTGATTGTCAGTATTTCAGTCCACGGCGTGATAGAGCAGTATAAGTGTCTTGGTAGCAAGACCGTCCGAATGCGGCTTTAAAGGCTATAAAGCCACGTAAACAACACCTTTGATGTCTTTGACTGATATTTCCTCTGAACGCCAAGTGTGTTGTCGTGCCCACAGTGCCAAGAACTATAGTAAGGTACTATACGCTGTCACTCAAAGCAACCTTCATCTTTCAATTAAGGTATGTTTTTGCTCTCTTGTAACAATGATGTTGGCGTGACAATGTTGTGTTTTGTATGTCTTGATTGGCGGCGAAAAGGTTAAGGGCGCTTGTACAGTTCCTAGGAATAGGTATACCTACAGGCCAGGGTCAGTACCTATGTACTGTACTACCTTTTTGATACGATATAGGTAGCGAAAAATCTGACCAGTCCTAACTGATCAGAACATTAGAGTTGTGTAAGAGCAGATTTTTCTGAGGAACTGGCACGTTCTCAAACATTTTCCCCGAGAAAATCCACATCGTACCTATTCAGGCCATGACACATCTTGCTATTTAATTGTAACAACAACAGACAGAGACACACCTATAGTTGAAATGAGACAGCAATCATTCAATTCATAGCAAGTTGTTCAATGGCCTATACTAAGTCATCAACTTGTCATAGGTCATTAATTGTTACTTGACGTTAACTCGCAATAGACTTCGTTCAACTGACGCATTGGTAACTTAATAGGCACCTACCTCTACCTACATACAACATTGCTGACCTGTCAGGATATCGTGTTATTAGCCTGTAACAAGGAATTTAGAAGTACCTACATTTTAGCAGGGCAAGAATTTAAGTGCTAAAACGAAGGCGATGGTGCAGCGAAACGATTCGTTATCAGATGAACCGCGAGGTCGCCTTATCGTGCTGCGAGTGCCTGCCTATGCCACGTAAACAACGTACTGCCTGCTGCTATCTGCCTTATCTATAGCCTAATCAGCCGTTAATTAAAAACGTTTATACGTCAAGAGAAATGAAAGTGGCACTCCGATAACTAGGTAAATATTAGGTGCTTTCAAAAGCTTTGGTTCAATAAACACTTCTAGTGTAGATAACATTCGTATCAAGCATTAAACTTTAAAACCATACCTGCCCGGCTTGCACACTAATCTGACATATATTTACGTTCGGACGTATAACTTTACAATTGTGCCCATTTTTACGTTACTTAGCTAACATGGTAATCTCGCAGCATATACTTATTTATGCCATAGCTTAAAATATACGTAGCAAAATTATTACATTCATTTCATTCGTTCAATAGTACTTAGTCTATGGTTAGACGCCCATTATAATACTGCCTAATTAAAGAGTAATGATAAGCACTGCACAGTTTACTAAACAGTTGTGCTTCTGTATTAAATTGTGTTATGATAGTTTTTTGTTTTTATTTATTTTACTCCCGCCCCGCGAAAAGTTTTACGTTGTGGTTTTAAGTGATGAAGCGAGTACCAAAACACATATTAGTAGTTTATGCTACTGATACATAATGAGAGGCCTTAAAACACGAGTGTGGTTTTATGAAACGAGCGCCAGCGATCACACGAGTGTTTCAAGGCCTAATTATGTACAGTTGCATACACTACTTTATCTAAACACATACCTATCATAAGTACTCTAAGATGGGTTCAGAAGCCGTAGGAAAATGACCTGCATTGCTACTGGTGCTTTAATTTACCTGTAAAAAAATAAAAATAAAAGAAGTATAAAAAAGTGAAAAAAAAGTAAAAAAAATAGTAAAAAAAAAGTAAAAAAAGTGAAAAACGTAGAAAAAAAAGTAAAAAAAGAATAAAATTAAAAAAAAGTTAAAATAAGTGAAAAAAGTAAAAAAGAGAAAAAAAAAGTAAAAAAGTAGGGAAAAAAAAGAAAATAAAAGAGAAAAAAAAAATAATATTAAAAAACAATAAATTGACGTTTTGTTTCGTTATACCTGTTTTAATATGCGGAAAATCCGACTTCCTGGCCAGGGAGAGACGTAAAATTTTGTACTCACCACGGGCGGTAATAAAGAAAGCCTCAGATCGCATATTTATCGCCCTTGCCTTCGGCTCGGGCGTCAAATACCCGCGATCTGAGACATTCTTTGTTTTACCGCCCTAGGTAAGTAATGTACTATTATTACAATACAAGCAAATAATCTTATTAGTTGCTTTGTTTATAGGTAATCAGTAATCATGTTCTCGCTAAAATTCAAAACGCTACATCATTGTTTCAGGGGATGATAGGAGTTTTGAAACTGAAACCGTATATGTTGCGACAGAAATCGGAGAAATCCTGCGAAAATTATATTATAGTGTTAAAATTTATCCGGGGCCTCGAGTGACCTACATAAAATTTCGTCCGTCAACGGTTCATATCGTCACGTTTTATGTGCCAAAATCAAAAGCATGTTAGCGTTTGACGTAAAAAAAATGTTTTATGTGCAATACATACTCGTATAAACAATAAAGTTTTTTCTATTTCTATTTCTATTTCTATTTCTATAAATAAATGGTCACGTCATTTTACGTAGATGACGGTATACCATGTTAGCTCATGACAGTAAAATTTTATACGTCGGTTGTGGACATAAAACATGTGCATAAAAGTCGTTATTTTGCTAGTGTGCTAGCCCGTCTGTTACACGACAGTGCGTTTTTCAAAAAAAGTGTACAAAACTTTTTTTTTTCAGAATTGTTTTTTTTTCCTTTTTCTTACTCAGAATCTTTGATACTATCGATCATCATACAAGAAAAAAAGTGTCCTAAATATTCCATTCCAGATCGTCACATTTTTGTATGCAATCTTTTTTTATTTATATGTTCGTGACGCACTGGAAGAAAAAACTTACATAGTAAAATCTGGAAATTTTTTTTCTGTATGAGGATCGATAGTACCAACGATTCTGAGTAAGAAAAACCAAAAAAAAACTAATTCTGCAAAAAATAAGTGTTGTACACTTTTTTTGAAAAACGCTCGTGTCCAACTTTCTTAGTTCTTACGTATACCTACCTATTATGTATTAAAGAAGTAGGAAGCACTAATTGAATTGGCCTTGTTTTCGTGTATTTTCTTTTAAATATTAAATTAGTAGGGTAGGTAGGTAGGTATTGGTTGTACAGCAGGTACCTACTTCCGGTTTTAAGCGCGTATGTAAATAACCTCTTCGACCTTTACTGAGGTCAATATATAGGAGGTTGACACATACATTATTAAATACGATTGGCCTAATAAACAATACAAGTGTAGTTGATAATTTGATATGTAGGTACTTATAGGTTAACAGAGTGGCCAACCGGAAGGTATATTTTTTTCTTCTGTCGCAAAAGGGGCAAAACTCACTATTCTTTTAACACGTTCACCACCGCGAATCGCAACGCGCTACGCTCGTAGCCGATTTCGTGGTTTCCCTCGTACGTAGCGGAAAGCGCTTACGGCGTAGGCGCACGACAGTTGTGTTCCCGGCACTGAATGTGTGATGCATTAGTATATCAAGCGAAGAGATGGCTAATTTATTACGGAACGTTGTAAGTTTAAGAAACAAGTTACACAGTATGGGACACGTACCCAACATGGAACCAATATAATTGATTGACTCGAAAAGTCACAAAGATGACTTTTTTTTTTTATTGAGAAACACACAGTCTTAAAAAACACATAAGTAACATAGCTATGGCTATGTGAGTAATGCTATAATAGACCTATAGTTTCATAAATGTTTACAAAGTTACAAGTTATATTAAAAATTGGAAAATATGTTTAATATAAGACCAAATGTCATAAATATATATATATATATATATATATATATATATATATATACATATATGTGTTGTAAATACACTTATGACAGTTAAGTACATTTACAACTTAGGTACACCATTATACAATGCAAAAAAAGAAAGACAAAGTTAATGAAAAGGTTAAGGTAACTGCGTTTTAACATTATTAGATTAAAGAAAAAACTAATATTTTAAATATAATATATGAGTTGCCAAACTTAGACTTATTCCTGCTTATTCTGAATTTTATCTAGGAATATCTAATTATGTGTGTACGAGTATTACATTAATAAAACTGACACATTAAAAAATAAAAACTCGAGTCAGTGAGTAAAATACACCCTTGGAAATGCGAAAATTCATGAAAAATGCTCTGAAAATGCCCGCGTTTTTCCACGTGTGGCAACGGGATATTACGTGGTTATTTCTTTACATACATATTTGCCAAGAGTTAATAATACTTTTATGCAAAAATGAATGGTAGGTATAGTAGGTATTTAATAACTTTTTTAATATATCGAGTCAAAGTTGTATACCTCTTACTTGGGCACCCTGTATAAAATCTATTAAGAAAATGAATTATAATATTATATAATTAGGCACACATTATATTCGTCTGTTTTATAATAGGCAGTTACACCCTAGCTGGCTCCAAGACTGTTAATCCGTTAATCGTATTTGACGAATTAATTTTTCGTCTTACGGATTAACCTTTAAGTTAATACCTAGTTTAGGTAGGTACCCATTTTCATTACGAAACTATTGACCAAAATGCCAGTTATTAATGTTATTATACATGTAATAAGTTAGTCTTCGCGCGTTGAACTGCCGTGTCAGGCGAGCTAAAGGTTAATAAAGCCCATCGTCTTACTGCGATAGCGCTGAATATTTTATACGACAACGCTGCTTCCAACGTCGTGACGTCAGCAAATTAAACGACTATCGGAAGTCAATTCACACAATAGTAGTGTAAGAAGTAAGATGATGATGAATATGAATTTTCACGCCACTGCTCGGAAATATGGCCAAAGATGGATTGATATGAGAGTAGAAAGTAGTTCTTACTAGTACAATTCAAAAACAGTCAAACAATGTAGATTTGCAAAGTAAAATGTAGTGTTTAGCGGCCTTTTTTACTTTCTACTCTGCTATTGTTCGATTATTTTTGAGTGGTTGGTCATTATAATAGTGGTTGTTCAGTTTGAACAGCTCTTCGACCAATCACAGGGCGTCGAGCGGAAGGAGCGGCCCCGCCGCGCCGGCGAGCGGTGCCGCGCTTCTTTTGTTTTTGTTTAGTATTATGATTTTCAATTAGGAACTTAATTTTGATTTAAAATTATGATTATTTGCAATTTCCTCGCAGTAGACGTGAAAAGCACTATGTTAAGCCTCGGCCGAAAGTGCAATAGCTGGACTCGTACTTTCGAGGGCCTCCGCTACGCGTCGGCCCTCGAACTAACTCGTCCACCTATTGCTTACTTTCTAGCCTCTACAACAATGTACTATAAAGCTAATAGGTAAGGTACGGTCGCGTTCTTTAATTTGGGACCCTTTACTCAAAATTGAAACATTGTATTCCTATACCTGCAATTTGACAGCATTGTCAACCTTAAGTGGGTCCCAAATTAAAGTTCGTGACTGGTACATTACCATATACTTAACGTACAACCACCAGGTATTTACACAATTAAAAGTTGGTTGTCATTTTAAAACGGCATAGGTACTGGAATAACATAAAATGCACAATTGGAACCGCCATATCTAGGTCGGAAACTAGTTTATGTTGCTTTCAATTAAAATAGAAAATAATAGAGCGAGTATTAGGTAGGACGTTTTTAAGGTTCCGTAGTCGACTAGAAACCCTTATAGTTTCGCTTTGTCTGTCCGTCCGTCCGCGGATAATCTCAGTAACCGTTAGCACTAGAAAGCTGAAATTTGGTACTAATATGTATATCAATCACGCCGACAAAGTGGTAAAATAAAAAGTGTTTTTTTTATTAGGGTACCTCCCCTATACGTAACGTGGGGAGTGTTTTTTTTTCATTTCAACCCTAACGTGTGATATATTGTTGGATAGGTATTTAAAAATGAATAAGGGGTTTGCGAAAATATTTTTTTGATAATATTAATATTTTCGGAGATAATCGCTCCAGAAGTAAAAAAATGTGTCGTCGCCCCCCCCTCCCTGCTAACTTTTGAACCATAAGTTTTAAAAATATGAAAAAAATCTCAAAAGTAGAACTTTATAAAAACTTTCTAGGAAAATTATTTTGAACTTGATAGGTTGAATAGTTTTTGAAAAAAAAAACAAAATAATTTCACACACTTACTGTGACGGACGAAAAACTACGGAACCCTACACTGAGCGTGGCCCGACACGCTCTTGGCCGGTTTTTATACAATGACTCTCATCGCTTAATTTTTACCTCGAAAGGAAAAAACGGAACCCTTATAGGATCACTTTGTTGTACGTCCGTCTGTCTGTCTGTCAAGGCCCTTATTGTGTGTGTAAGTATACAAGGTTTCATGTTACTTTCGTCATGTTACGAGTAGAGTCGAGCGTCCAGGCGAACCTCAATTCTCTCCGCAGCGAGTTCTTCTCAAAAATTGTCAGTCATTAATTCATTATAGATTCCCCACAAACTTAATTGTGACGACCGGTTAGCCAACTGGGTAATGAATGACCTAGTGACGTTGCCTACGAAGCTAAAGGTCCTGGGTTTGAATCCCGGTAAGGGCAAATATTTGTGTGATGAGCATGAATATTTGTTTCTGAGTCGTGGGGATGTTTTTAATATATTTTAACTATATCGTCGTCTAGTACCCATATTGAGCCTAAGGCTAGTTCGATTTGTGTAAGATTGATCCCTAATATTTATTTAGATATTGAATTGTGTATATAGATTATTGAATTGTATAATCCAATACATAATTTGGAGATTTGAAACTGTTTATTCCCCACTTGCAAAAATTTAGATATTTATTTAAATATTTATTTAGTAAACCCGCCTGCCCTACTAGATCCGCCCGTGTATTTTAAAGAACAGAAGTAAAGCCGTGGGATAAAAAATGCCTGTTTCCACCCAGAAAAATGCCTATTTCCACCCAGAAAACTAAGTGCAATGAGTTTTAAATAGTGGTACCTACCGGCGATTACCCCCTATGTACCTAGTACTATTATATACTTATCCTGTGCTCCTACATACAAACTACGCTACACGCTCACTAACATAGCATCTTAATAATAACATTCGTACAGTCACCGGCATCAATATATGATGGAACAAAGGCCGCAAAAATATCTGATGCCAACTCTATTCCTAGAGCCGTAAGAGCGTGTCAGATATTTTTGCGGCCTTTGATTCATCATATATTGATGCCGGTGACTGTACAGTAACCATCATAAGGCCAAAAAGTGTATAAGTACATGTTTATGATGATGACTGTACCTATAGGCAGCAAGTATAGTTAGTATGGTTAAAGTACAGTTGCCATATTCTGAATTCAACAGAACAATCTAAGGCGTACTGAATTTTCCCTCCAAAGAAACCTTAATAATTAAAGTTAAGTTAGGTACCTATACCTACTGCGCACTCGAGAAATTAAAGAGAGAACTAATGGGTGGGGTTTCAGCGGATTATCGGTCACTTAAAACAGTGTTTCCGTTAACGGACCTTTCTGTTGAATTAAAACAAGTTTTTATAATGTTCGATTTATACAAGGTCAAGTGTCGTGAGGTAATGTCCTCGTTTCGGAATCGGAAATATACCAACTTTACAAAATGTTAAGTACCTTAAAATTTCCACTTATCTAATTTATACGTACGTACCTAGAGTGGTAGTTAACTTATACTCCATGGAAGTTTCGTGGTATCTAGGCAGGTATATAACAACTCACTACGTTTCAGTTATCCATAATTTATGAAAATTTCATTGACATCCAAATGTCACACATAACAACATAACTCACACTAAAGTAACCAAAATGTTAACAAGGCTAACACCGAAAAGCGGCTCTACAATAATATTTTTATATATCAGTAGACATTTCTGTTTATAAAATGTCGAGTGTCGGCAATCAACGGGATGGGTTTGATGGCAATCCCGATGTCAATCAGTCGAACTGGCAGCGTGCCCTCCGTCGGCATTGACCTTGGGCTGGGGGGGCATGGCATGCCGCCGTTAATGGCTTGGCACCACCCCACGCCGAAACCACAGACAGACACCCTCTGATAATAACGCTACACTCAATCTACATACGTACCGCCACTCTTTAAATGGTTAGGACTTAGGAGTCGAGGACACTTCATTATAAAATGCGCCTTTCGTGGATTCTGAAGTTTTAGGTAGTTCAATTTAACATTGGAATGTTCTCTTCTCAATTCCCACACCGTTTAAAAAAAAGATCTAGATACTATATTATCGATGTCAGCATTTTATGGATAAGTAAGTAATAGGTGGCCAGGTGCTATAAGGGTGGAATTTCATAAACTGTACATAATAAAAGGAGAAAAATTTCAGCCAATTTCATCGGTGAAACGGTGTTTTTTTTTTTTCTAGTCATTAGTTTTTTTTTTACAGAATTTTGAAAATTTTTGTAAAAACTCGGGTAATACACCTAATTCAGACGGTATAACTTTTGATCCAATGGTCCTAAAATGAAAATAAAAAATGCAGAGTATTACCAAGGGACAGGTTAATAATTCTTAATAACAATAAAAAACCAACTAGAAGAGAAAATCCGCAAAAAAAATTATTGTTTTTGAAAAATGGCTACAAAAATTACGAATTTTAAAAGAAAAACACAATTTTCTGAAAAAAACGCAGATTTAGTTACCATTTTTTTTGCTTAGTATTAAACCTCACTTAATGCCGATTCTAAAACCGTTTTTAAACTGTCTCAGACTTCGAAAAATACCACGCAAATGGGTACGTAAATCAAACCATAATTTTATTAATTTTAATCCTCTTAAAATCCTTAATGACCGTTTGTTCACAGGTAGTTGAAGGGTGTTATTGGGTTTTAGGTGGAAATAACAAATTACGTACTTAGTATTAATCCTCACTTAATGCCGATTCTAAAACCGTTTTTAAACTGTCTCAGACTTTGAAAAATACCACGCTAATGGGTACGTAAATCAAACCATAATTTTATTAATTTTAATCCTCTTAAAATCCTTAATGACCGCTTGTTCCCAGGTAGTTGAAGGGTGTTATCGGGTTTTAGGTGCCTGATCTCCACCTTCAACCCAAAAACACCCTTCAACTACCTGGGAACAAGCGGTCATTAAGGATTTTAAGAGGATTAAAATTAATAAAATTATGGTTTGATTTACGTACCCATTAGCGTGGTATTTTTCAAAGTCTGAGACAGTTTAAAAACGGTTTTAGAATCGGCATTAAGTGAGGATTAATACTAAGTACGTAATTTGTTATTTCCACCTAAAACCCAATAACACCCTTCAACTACCTGTGAACAAACGGTCATTAAGGATTTTAAAAGGATTAAAATTAATAAAATTATGGTTTGATTTACGTACCCATTTGCGTGGTATTTTTCGAAGTCTGAGACAGTTTAAAAACGGTTTTAGAATCGGCATTAAGTGAGGATTAATACTAAGTACGTAATTTGTTATTTCCACCTAAAACCCAATAACACCCTTCAACTACCTGTGAACAAACGGTCATTAAGGATTTTAAGAGGATTAAAATTAATAAAATTATGGTTTGATTTACGTACCCATTTGCGTGGTATTTTTCGAAGTCTGAGACAGTTTAAAAACGGTTTTAGAATCGGCATTAAGTGAGGTTTAATACTAAGCAAAAAAAATGGTAACTAAATCTGCGTTTTTTTCAGAAAATTGTGTTTTTCTTTTAAAATTCGTAATTTTTGTAGCCATTTTTCAAAAACAATAATTTTTTTTGCGGATTTTCTCTTCTAGTTGGTTTTTTATTGTTATTAAGAATTATTAACCTGTCCCTTGGTAATACTCTGCATTTATTTTCATTGGATCAAAAGTTATACCGTCTGAATTAGGTGTATTACCCGAGTTTTTACAAAAATTTTCAAAATTCTGTAAAAAAAAACTAATGACTAGAAAAAAAAAAACACCGTTTCACCGATGAAATTGGCTGAAATTTTTCTCCTTTTATTATGTACAGTTTATGAAATTCCACCCTGTATATTATGCACCTAAGATAGGTTTCAGAAAAAATTAAAAATGATTTTCACCTGACTCTATAAGGTAAATATACGCTATACCAATTGGGTAAGTGGACGTAAATTGACATTCACCTAGGCACGAGAAATAAAACGAACGGGCGTAGGAGAAAAAACGGTTATTAATAAAATAATCACCGTGTATGCCCTGTTTTGCCTGCATTTTTTATTAGCCGCTGTATTGGGTAGTCGGTACTTACTTAATATTTATACTAGAAATAGTATATTAGCATAACTTCCGGTCGGTCAAGGTCCG
Organism: Epinotia brunnichana; assembly: GCA_963854355.1. NCBI lineage: Eukaryota > Metazoa > Arthropoda > Insecta > Lepidoptera > Tortricidae > Epinotia > Epinotia brunnichana. The sequence continues at coordinate 18,435,981 of OY977942.1, read as the reverse complement.
TCGTTACATTAGCATAAGCCACGCTTACTTTCCTAATAATTTATTATATTTTTCACAGTGTTTATTACCACTAAAAATGTACGGCAGTGATTCTGAGTGTAAGTAGTTAGACCATTCACCTACATTGTTCCCATAGCTACATACTTAACACGGCGAAAATAGAACGCGTAAACTGGATACGCTGAATGAAAACTACCATTTGGACCATTGCCATATTACATAACACAGCAAGTACCTATAGGTATTACCTATTACAGTTTATAAGTAGGTATGAATCACTAATTCCATTAGAAGTCATTTATCATAAAGTAAGCGCGGATTCAGTCGCCCGTATCCTTCGCGGGGACTGTTTCTTGTTATATAAGGTATCAGATGTACCATTCAAAGAGCATCATTGATCTTTTCTCAACACTTATCTTTATTATATTTTTTTACTTGCACTTAAACTGAGCTGCAATTGAGCCACGTCCTACCTAAATGAAAAGTAACAAGAAGGTCTGAGATGTAGCTCATTGTTTCAGAAACTTGCCTTGACGAGACCTTATTATGTCAGCAACTACAAGGAGATCTAAATTTTCCAAGACCTAACTAGAGGTAGGTATTTTAAAATAATTAATATGTCTCCCGCTAAGAAGAGAAACCAGCAGTTGGTTAGAAACGAGAAACTTAATTATTTGGGTCCATAAATGTACCCTACTACGAGCCTACCTACTACGAGCTGAATTTATTTTCATAACTCTTCTTTCAATTCTGACGCACGCCGGTAATTAGTTTAACACGTGTAGAAGCGGTAGTACCTAGGTACTACGAGCGTTATTTTTAGGGTTCCGTAGCCAAATGGCAAAAAACTTGGTAAGTAGATGTATTCTGTAAACCGCATTAAGATTTTCACACAAAAATATAAAAAAAACAATAAATTTTGGGGTTCCCCATACTAAGAACTGAAACTCAAAAATTATTTTTTCATCAAACCCATACGTGTGGGGTATTTATGGATAGGTCTTCAAAAATTATATTGAGGTTTCTAACATCATTTTTTTCTAAACTGAATAGTTTGCGCGAGAGACACTTCCAAAGTGGTAAAATGTGTGTCCCCCCCCCCCCTGTAACTTCTAAAATAAGAGAATGATACATCAAAAAAAAAAAAATGATGTACATTACCATGCAAACTTTCAACGAAAATTGGTTTGAAGGAGATCTAGTAAGTAGTTTTTTTTTAATACGTCATAAATCGTAAAAAGCAATTTATTTAACGGAACCCTTCATGTGCGAGTCCGACTCGCACTTGGCCGCTTTTTTACATCACTTTTCAGCTCTAGTAGTAACTGAAAGGCCGTTGTTCAGAGAATCAACATAGGTACCTACTCGTACCTAGGTACTATGTCTACGTAGTAGACTGGTACCATCAGGGAAATAAAAGACCATCGCTTTTCACTTGTCAGTGAATGACCTCGGCGAAGTATCCCGACTGAACTAATGAAAGGCGACAGAAAACCTTATTCTATTCATCTAATATCCTTTTAAAGAGCATATTGTTGGATTAACGCGGTACGAGTACAATAGAGCTTCCTCAACCGAAATGGCCGTTTTATTTGAAGGTCGTTCCTCTATTACTCGTGTTTGTGTCGAATCATTATTGGTTATTTTAATTTTTGCATTTTATAAACTCATATCGTTGTACGAGTTTTATCTTCAGTAGCTAAGGCCTAAGGGTACACTTTGGCTCAAGCTCCACTGCTTTTTACAAGCAAACAAATAGGAACTCCGCAATAAAACGACACAAAACCCCATCGAGTTTGGGCTCGTTAGAATCGTCTCAATGAGTAATTGATGACGGTATACTGAAAAGTACTGTCGGCAATAAAAGCTTGTACCAAAAAATATTTTTTTGACAGAAACTTCTCTTTTCTATTGCGCCAGTTTTTTTTTTTTTTATACAAATCCTTAACATGCAAAGTTGTAAACAAATCTTTGAGGTCGACTGTGTATTAATTGTGACCTGCTCTGCTGATCACGTAAATTTTCGAACGCACGTTAGGATTCAACTGTCATTTTCCCATACAAAAAGTGACATTTACATCAACCTGACGCACTTACGATGCGTTACGTGATCGACTTGCTGTTCGATAGACATTAGCATTACATATTTAATAAGTTTCTGTCAAAAGTAAAATTTTTGGTACAAGCTTTTATTGCCGACTGTACTTTTCGTCATCAACTACTCTTTGTGACGATTGACAACATTTCATAATTTTTAACCCTTAGTTCGATTAGCTCATTGTATTCTACTCGAAAAGAGGAACACGCTGTTAGTTTTATATTTCCAGTATTATTTATCTTCAATTTTTTACGATTTTTTAAAAATTCATTTATAGCAAATCCAATTCTACTGCAGAATAGGCACCCTGCTTTAGTCCCGTTTCGACGAAAACGTTTAAAAAGTTTAAATGTCATTTTCGGGTGGGTTACATTGACGCCATCTTGACAATGTTTGTTTTTAATTTGGTAAATGTAAACAAGCAAGGTGCCTATTCTGCAGTAGAATTGGATTTGCTATGAGTGCATCTTTAAAAATTCGTAATTTTTTTTACATAAGTAATACCGGAAATATAAAACTACCAGCGTGTTCCTCTTTTCGAGTAGAATACAAGGAGCTAGTCAAATCATGGACTTAAAATTAAGAAAAGTTGTCAATTCTAACGTACCCAAACTCATCGGGGTTACTTCGGGTTAAAGTACTGAATTCCCATGGCCACTTACTGTCTCCATCATCAGATTATAATATTGCATTGTCACCAAACATACATAAGTAAGTATTCAAATTTCAGCTCAATCGGAGAACGGCACGAGACTGAAAAATGGATTGCAAATTTTGATGAACAACTTACTTACCTACATACAACTTACCTACATACGCACAGTGCAACTTAAAAAAAAAAGCGGCCAAGTGCGAGTCGGACTCGCACATGAAGGGTTCCGTTGAATAAATTGCTTTTTACGATTTATGACGTATTAAAAAAAATTACTTTCTAGATCTCGTTCAAACCAATTTTCGTTGGAAGTTTGCATGGTACATCATATATTTTTTTTAGATTTATCATTCTATTATTTTAGAAGTTACAGGGGGGGGACACACATTTTACCACTTTGGAAGTGTCTCTCGCGCAAACTATTCAGTTTAGAAAAAAATGATGTTAGAAACCTCAATATCATTTTCGAAGACCTATCCATAGATACCCCACACGTATGGGTTTGATGAAAAAAAAATATTTGAGTTTCAGTTCTTAGTATGGGGAACCCCAAAATTTATTGTTTTTTTTTCTATTTTTGTGTAAAAATCTTAATGCGGTTTACAGAATACATCTACTTACCAAGTTTCAACAGTATAGCTTTTATAGTTTCGGAAAAAAGTGGCTGTCATACGGACGGACAGGCAGACAGACAGACATGACGAATCTATAAAGGTTCCGTTTTTTGCCATTTGGCTACGGAACCCTAAAAAGCTTGTAAAAATTGTAATAGAAACAAAAGAAGTGCCTTGTAATACATAGACGACTTCGTAATAGAAACGTAAACGAATAGTCCACAACTACCAACATGCATAACATATTTATACTCATACCACGTGACATTACACTGCACACCACCCGTGTTAGAATATAATTTCAGTAAGAAATAAGAATCTGAGTTTTGGTTGTTTTATAACGCTCTCTTAGCAACGAAAAATCACGACGATATGTCGTGACTGCAACGCGCTGCATCGCTCGCATCGTAAAAATGGTGCATCATATTCCACGCTGCACTAAATCATCATACATTATGCACGACACGGCACGCGGTAACTTGCTATTATTAGGGACATCGACACGCGGACCTTGTGTGCAGATCACGTGTGAAAAGGGAACATGCATTCACATTTTCATGAACACCTACGTCCTTTCAATTTGGAGCGAAAACTTCTATTTCAGTTGTACGTTTTAGTAATTATGACTGACTAAATAGGTAATGCAAATTGCCCGCTCGCGTAATGTTCCTATTGTCTAATGCCAGTACACCTATACTACTACCTAGATTACTCGCGTTCCATAGTTTGAATCGTTTAATAGAGCCAATGTGAAAATACTTGCACTTTTGCTACACGTATTACTTATTTTAAAAAAGTAATTGATTGAACCTTTCGTGTACCTTTACTCAGAAGAAGGTTGGAACCTCGTATCCTCACCGGGTTCTTCGGTTAGAGTTCAGCGTCTTCTTCTGAACAAAAGCTTAAGAACGAGGCAGATCCATACGGTTACAGAGGTTCATGGAACGAAACCCTGGCTGTACGAGGTAATTTTTTGGCGTCTTGCTGACCGGTGGGTCAACATGTGGGACAAACCTCGTAAGCTGCGGGCTGGTCGCTCTCCCCGATGCTGGTGAGCCCAGTCATGGGTGCGTCTTGCCCGCGCCGGTCGCGCCGTACGTGAACAAACATGTTAGACAAACCTCGTAGCCAGCAGGCTGATGGTCGAACTCCGCGATGCTGGTGACGAGGTGCGAGAGAGCTCGAGACATGAGCCTGTTCGTGGTGTGCATCTTGCCCGCACCGGTCGCGCCGTACGCGAACACGGCGCTTGCGAACCAACATGTTGGACAAACCTCATAAGCTGCAGGCTGGTCACTCTCCGCGATGTTGGTGAAAGGTGCGAGAGAGCACGAGACTTGAGCCCGGTCATGGTGTGCGTCTTGCCTGAGCCGGTCGCGCCATACGCGAACTAAAATGTTTGAGAACCCTCATAAGCTGACCAGCCCGCAGCCTATGAGGTTTTAATTATAATGTAACATGTTGGACAAACCTCATAAGCTGCGGGCTGGTCGCTCTCCGCGATGCCGGTGAAGAGGTGCGCCAGAGCACGAGACATGAGCCCGGTCATGGTGTGCGTCTTGCCCGCGCCGGTCGCGCCATACGCGAACACGGCGCCCGCAAACCCCTGCAGCGCGCTTGCCACCAAAGGCGCGCATACAGCCTCGTACACCTCCTCCTGCAAGCGAACCAAGTATTACATCCACGTGTCTAAACTTTCATTAGCGCTAACTGTTTGAATGACGTTTAATGTCAGTTGTACTTAAATTCACAACACGAAAAAGGCAACGACACTCGACAGCCACGGCATTAGCATTTGTTTTCTTTAAAAGTAGAATTACTTTTTAAAGCTCGCCACATACTTACAGGCGGAATTTAGCGACGGAATTCGGTCGTGGAATTCAGCCAGTTCAGCCTGTATAAAAGTTAAAGTAACATTGTAATTATTTTTAAGCCGACTTAATCATAAGATGTATCGCTTATATTATACAACTAGCTGTTGCCCGCGACTTCGTCCGCGTAGAACTTATACTTAGAAAATATAATGCAAACAAACTTCTACTTACCATCTTAAGGGATGATTTCCGAGGCAAAAACTATTAAATATCCTTCGAAGGGTCTCAAATTATCTCTATACCAAATTTCATCTAGGTACATGGATTTCATCCAAACTTTCACCCCCTATTTCATACCCTTAGGGAATGATTTTGGGGATAAAAACTATATAATATCATTCTTCGGGACTCAAACGACCTTTATACCAAATTTCATCTAAACGGGATTCATCCAAATTTTCACCCCCTTTTCACCCCCTTAGGGAGTGATTTCCGGAATTAAAACTATCCTATGTCCTTTCTTAGGACTCAAGCTATCTCTATACCAAATTGTATTAAAATGGGTTCCATCCGAATTTTCACCCCTAATTTCACCCCCTTAGGGGATGATTTCTGGGGTAAAAACTATCCCATGTCCTTTCCCAGGACTAAACCTATATCTACACCAAATTTCATTAAAAATAGATTACATCCAAATTTTCACTGCGCGGCTGAATACGCAAAGAGCGCGCGCGCGTGCCATTCAAAAAAACCAAGTTTTTATTGTTCGAATTTGTTGTTACAATTGTAGAAATTACGCCTTAATTCGACATTTGCGCATATAAGTTCGCATATCAAAATCGATTAATTTTATATTTGCTTTTGGTACCTATGTGTCTCGTCAATGTATATCGTAGACGGGATTAAAATTATTAATAGGCGAAAGAGAGGCAAAGAAATTCCGCCATTTTGTCCGTAGTATTTCTAATTAGTCTGTGATTTTGACGTTTCTTTTAGCTGACAGATGTGGCGGCGATATACTTTAAGAATAATAAATGAAGAATTAAATGAAGTCGTATATTACGGAAAATAAATTAATTGTCGCAGTCGGATAAAAACTATCCTAAGTTGCAGCTGGAATAATAATGTACCTATATAAAATGTTTCATATTTTTCCGTCCATGGGATGCTGAGAACATTCGTACCACAGAAAGCTTAGTTTCAAACTGGCTGATTCTTTTTTTAATTTAGAGATTTATTATAAGTGGAGATAAATGAGATTTAAAAAAAAAAACACGAGTAAAGGATGACTCACGCTAGACCGTTTTTTAAGAAAACCGACGGCGTATACCGATATGATTCCTTATCTGATCCATTACTATGCGCACTAAAAAGAAAAATGTTACCACTACCTAACTTACCCTACTTAAGGATGACTCACGCTAGAACGAGCCCGGCCCGGGCCGTTTTTTAAGAAAAACTACGACGTTTTTACTACGGCTCGGCCGGGCTTAAGTATGGCTCGGCCGCGCAAAAACGCCGTAGTTTTTCTTAAAAAACGGCCCGGGCCGGACACGGCTCGTTCTAGCGTGAGTCATCCTTAAGTAGGGTAAGTTAGGTAGTGGTAACATTTTTGTTTTTAGTGCGCATAGTAATGGATCAGATAAGGAATCATATCGGTTCGGTATAATATCCACGGGCTATGTTAATAATATCAGTTCTTAATGCCTGGCTATTTGTTTATTTACCTACAGTTTGTCAGATATATTACTAGCTACAATGTCACAGCTTTATCTATTAGCTTTCATGTAGCCGTTCTTATAAAATGCTCGTACGAGTAAAGAAAGACTTAAACGGAACTTTGATTTGAACCATATTTTACAATCCCATTAGGACATCCCAAATGCCACTAGTAGATTTTATTTCAAAGAGGAAAATAAAATATTTACAGCGAGGAGGATACATTGAATTCAGAGTCAAGCGAAGGATTCTATAATATAAGGATTCCTAAAATAGATCTGAGCGTAGCGAGGAATTCGAGTGTTGTTGTTGTGTGACACCCAAGAAGTAAAATATTTGTACCCAATCCAACCCAAGAGGATTTCTCGTGCTGTTAGAGTAATTTGGCTATGTCATTGTATAAAGTATAAGTTTATTAAAGCCTCTGCTAGACGGTCGCCAACACGCCCCTCCGACCGAGCGACCTTGGTCAGCACCGACCGCTGTAGTAATTTTACTGCAAACAACTGTCTACTCGGTCGGTGCCGATCAAGGTCGCTCGGTCGGAGGGTTGTGTTGGCGACCGTCTAGCAGAGGCTTTAAAAATGGTTACTCGATGCGCGGGCGATGCGATGGGCGGGTAGGGCGGGTTGAAGGGGGTGTTTACCTGTGTACTATGAAGGGGTTTACCTGTGTACTTTGAAGGGGGTTTACCTGTGTACTATGAAGGGGTTTACCTGTGTACTATGAAGGGGGTTTACCTGTGTACAATGAAGGGGTTTACCTGTGTACTATAAAGGGGGTTTACCTGTGTACTATCTTCGCTGAAAACGCGGTCGTAGACGTAATGCTTGTCGTTCACCCGCCGTTGCCGTAGGACGTCTCGCCGGCTGTCGGACTCTTCTTCCAATACCAACATCTGTTCACATTATAATCGGGGTTAATTCATACATTCTCTAGTAATTATTACAACCCTCATAATAATTGGTTTATTCCCATTTATCCGCATCCCCCAGTTATAAATAAACTCTGCGCTCTTGGCATATACACAAGAAAAACCCAGTATAGCATACATAATTTACTTTAAAAACAACGTTTTAACCGACAAAAAATCAATCATCCCCTATTTTCCTACCCTTAAGGTTGGTTTTTTTTTCCAAATTTATATGGGACCAACTTCTGGGTATACCCTTTCCAATAAATAAATAATTATCAAAATCGAACTACTCTGTAAAAAGTTATGCGTGGTCATAAAAAAAATATATATACGCGTCGACTTGAGAATCTCCTCCGTTTTTCGTCGGTTGAAAAATATGGTCAAACGGAATGATCCGTAATATTCGCTACATACTTACGAGTATCTATAACATTAGTGAGCTGTTATTAAGTCTCTGAGGTTTTTGAAGAATCCAAGTGACCCTTGAATATTGAGGTAGTAGGTACCTTTATAAGTAAGTACGCCACTAGCTGCACGCGTGGCTCCGCCCTCGTATTACAAAGAACTCGGGCGGAGACGCGGGATAAAATAATATAGAAAATATACATCACGAGGGTACAATCTATATACTGGTAAGAATTTTTGAAATCTGATGAGAATTTGCGGAGATTACCCCCTACATACAAACTCACTTTAGTATATTAGCATTAACATAGAGATATGTTTAATTAATGTATGTATGTGTGTATACTCACACAACTACACATACCTACGTAATTCCTAATAGTAAGTACCTACATACTTAGTCGAAATACATATTAAAGAATGGACCTCAACTCAATACCTTTACATTGAATGTAAAGTTAAGTATAGGTATGGATTAGTTAGTCAAACTCGTTAAATCGTGATAGTTATCTAGATAAACACTAGCTCTGAGCATCACTTAGGTAAAAAATCAATCATGCAGTGTAACATGAAATCAAATGGAGTTTTAATTTACCATTCATATACATACCTACGACATTGCCTACTATGCAGTCATTACCAAGGTTTTCGTCCATAAACGCTAAACCATGTTTGAGCCACACGTTACACGCTGGCGCTGCATTCAGAAGTAATGAATGCTATTATGGGTTCTAATTGGATTTGGAATTTTGCTGTATCGGGCTGTTGGCCTAGATAAGTGGCTTTTATGTATCTTGTGCTACTTTTAGCGCTTAATAACTGATTATTAATTACAGCATTAAGAATTGTAAGTACCTAGTTGAAGAATTGATATAATTTAGCATCAGGACTGTCTATCCGGTTAATCGTTTTCGAATTTATTGTGCATTTTTCTCTTTCTTACGCGCGCCGCGCTAGCGTCTCACATTGCGATTGCGAATGCGAAGTGACGCACAAAGATAGACCAGACCGCCTTAATAAATAAAACGATTTAAATGGATTTAACCGATGCAAAGGAATTGAAATTTTCATTATTCAATTCGCTTAAGGCGCTATAGTATCATGGTCTTCTCTCCCTCTCGCTGAGCATAAGCGTGAGCGAGATGGAAGTGCGTGTTTGGAAGCACGGATATCATGTTTTTTAATTTAATATTTTTGTGCGTTTAAATAAATAAAAAAGTAATCACTAAGTTCCCTCAAACATGATATTGCCGATTTTTAGAACCAATGTTAATATGTTTAGCTATTGTGCATAATTTGCTACGAATGTTTTAAGTGAATTTTAATATGTTTTAGACCACCTATGTTCGTGATTTTTTTCTATCGAGCGAAAATTGCTTAATCGTGTTTCGAATCACTGATTTCCCTGCAGAAAAGCCTCAAGATTACTATTCGTATTTTTTTGAAACCATATTATTATAAACAGACGCATTATATTGTTTCAAAAACTATGTTCGGTTCACTTCGCTGAACCTATATCGAATTCTCTAAAATGATTGAGTAACAAACGCGGAAACAAAACTTGCCGCGTAGCGAGGTGCTACGTCAAATTTTCCGGTACTGCTACTAAGCGTGCCGTAGCGTACCAATGCTGCGGGTTTCCGGATACGTTTTTGATGTTTTAAAATGATATGTGAATCGTCTTGGTTCATGTATGTACATGCGAGAGCTACTTTCGCGTGGGCGGATAGCTCAGTGAGTGCAAAAGGACAAGGTATGTATTGAGATGTAAGTGGAATCAAATCTTTAGTTGCCAATGGAGCCCAAGCACGTCCGTCCTGTATCCAACTAAAGTCCTATTCAAGGAATTTGTCTCGTTAGTTCTATAGCTTAGTAACCACTGGTGAAAGGGACGCAACTATATGTACAGGCGAGGGTGAACGGGTGAATTACATAAATAGCTATACACGCCTTTATGACATTGACAAAAGAGTTTTGTACAGATATTTATGTACAGTCAAGGTCACCAATATGTATATACCCAAAGTTGCAAAAATATGTATACAACAACCTTACTTCCGTAGTAATAAGGTATGTATACATATTTCTGTAAGTTGGTGGTGTATACATATTGGTGACCTTGACTGTACTTATTTATGTAGGTATGTATACGTTCACTCTCGACTGCAAGGCCCAAAACAGACGGTGAAACGCAACTGCAACGAAACTGCAACTTCTAGTTACTTTTGAGTTTCATTTGAGTTTATACCATAGACTCCTTTGAGAGACCACACCACACATGACGCAACGATTTTGAAACCAGTTTTCTGCGTTTCACCGTCTGTTTTGGGCATTAGAGTATCTAGATAATGTCCAAAACAGACGGTAGGTAAAACGCAGAAAACCGGTTTCAAAATTGTTGCGTCATGTGGTAATGGTTAGGTAATGGTGCTCCCGCACAGAGATTATAAAATGTTAGGTACATAACATCAACTATTTTTGTTCACATTCATAGTGTTAGATAGCGTTATCCTTGTTAAATTATGTTATAAGTACAACATTTTATAACCTCTGTGTGGGAGCACCATAAAAGCTAGGCTGACCTGACACTGTCTGTTGCTGCATCGATCTCTTCAATAACTAAATTAAGAAGGTGTACGTTCTTATTTTTTTATACCACGTGGCAAACAAGCTTACGGCCCACCTGATGGTAAGTGGTTACCGTAGCCTATGGACGCTTGCAACTCCAGGGGTGTTACATGCACGTTGCCGAACCTTTAAGAATTTATACACTCCTTTTTTGAAGAACCCCATACTTGTAGTCCCTTTGGAAAACCTCGGCAGGGAGCTCATTCCACTACCTACGCGACCATTTAGGTTCCAGGGTGTGAGGATGAATACCCTGCCGATTGCGAGCGGTGCGGTGGTGAAAAGCAGCCGTAGGCATCATGTCGAACGTCGAACAGTTCTTCAGAGCACAACCCGTTATACAAGCGATAGAACACGCACAAGGAGGCAAAGTCTCTCCTTAGACTCAACGATTCGATACCGCTTGTAAGTTTGGGATCGTCCACGAATCGCAAAGCACGTCTTTGAAGCGAGTCGAAAGGCCCAAGCTGGTATCCATGTGACCTACAGATAACTTTAGGTTCTATTTCCAACTGGGAGACACCCCGACATACCACTTCCCTCACTTCGCTCTTCTTCGTCTTTCTTCTTTACTTTTACTTAGGTGTAGGTATCTAGACTATAACTAATATAAAAGACAACGACTGCAGTATGAATGCGTGCATTCTCAATTAAGGATTTCGCTCTACAGTAGGTAAGTAGGTATCTAAGTGATATAATAGTTATGACTTTGAAACTTCCCTTAGGTACTTACGTAACTTTATGCCGTATTTGTACGATTGGACAACCGGTCACCATACTTGATGGGCTTACGCGCCCATCAGTCAATTACCTACACCTATTTATCGAGATATGGCCTTAAAAAATAATCTATGAAAAGGCTTTCTTTGGTCAAGTATCACTTTTACGTACTACTTCAAAGTCAGATTAAAAAATTACGAGGGAAGCCATTCAATTGTGACTTTCCACCGACGCGGCGAGGCGACACGTAGCGTATTTCATAACATAGTCTCGGTTTTAACGCCGATGTATACAATTTTAATTCAACCCTGACGTCGCTGCGCTGGTGGAAAAGCACCTTAAGACGTTAAGGTTACCTTACCTTATCGCTGACCACGTGAACGATGCGGGGACCTTCATCTGGCCGCTGCGGTCGCACGCGCACCGCCACCTGCACGGTCAAGGGTACTGGTTATCTGATAATGATAACTAGTGCGTAACTTTATCTTAAGGGGACGTAGGTTCGTGGTCTTCTCTCCCTCTCACTGAGCATAAGCGTGAGCGAGATGGAAGTGCGTGTTTGGAATCGCGGACATCATGTTTTTTTAATTTTTATTTTTTGTGCGTTTTAATAAATAAAAAGTAATAGCTGATTTCCCTCAAGCATGACATTGCCGATTTTTAGAACCAACTTTAATATGTTTAGCTGTTGTGCATAATTTGTTACGATTTTTTTAAGTGTATTTTAGACCTATGTTCGTGATTTTTTTCTATCGAGCGAAAGTCGAATACTCAGGATTCGAATAGCTGATTTCCCTCGAAAAAGGCCTCAAGATTTCTAATTAAATTTAGGGCAGCCGTATTATAATCCAAACAAGAGCTACGATTTTTTATTGATGAAAGTTTGTTACATAAGTTTCTTAAAATATCACGCCGTTAGCCTGCGAATGTCAAATAACGCTTTGAATGGCAATCGAACCACCTTAAGCGATCTGTTCCAGTTAACCTTTCAGTAGATGAGAGGAATAATTTGCTTTAAAAACAAAGTTTAAAGTGTTTAAACCGACTTCAATTCACATAGGTAGGTACATATATAACATGTAAATTTCCACATTTCCTTTCCAATTTACCACATGAACTGCTCTCCGAGAGCAAATGCGTTGATTATTACAGAAAAAACCCATGTCGGATTAAGAGAATCAAGAAGAATTAAGTTTTTAAACACCTTTACCTACTATATTACTCTTTTACATCTCACGGTTGTACAAGCGCCTCCATCTACTCATTGTACTTCTTATGGCTGCCTAGCGATGCTATTGCATGCTCTTGTATCACTATAAGTAACTTTTTTTGCTACTAAACTGCTACTGTACCACCTAGCTGTTAAAGGGTTTTTAAATATGCTACTGTTCATCTTAAGGAAATTAAATATGCTACTGTACATCTTAAGGAAAATTGTACAGCGCTTGAACGACTCCTATTTTTTTTTTTTTTTTTTTTTTTTTTTTTTTTTTTTTTTTTATTTATTATTTATTTATTAATCACACACAAGTTTACAGTTTATAACCAAAACACTTATGAGGTAGGTACACATTCTTAGGAGGTAGCATCACTATAAAAAATACAACAATTTAGGTAGGAACAATTCAAAAAGAAGCAATCATAAAAATAAACTAAATATACCTAAATTACCTAATCAATCAAAGATTGAGCTGAGCAAGCATTGTACAGACTCGTGAAACTAGGAAAGTATGGCTAAAACTTTTCTACAAAATACGCCAATACTGTCGGCAAATATATCAATGTCGTCGGTTTCCTGCATGATCTTGTTTAGGATGGTTCGCGCTCTAGCAGTGGGAGCGTTCGCTTCGCGCCTGGTGCGCACGCCGGGCACCGCGAACAGACGCCGCGGGCGCCGCGCCGTCACCGCGCCGCCCGCGCCGCCCGCCGCACCGACCGCCGGCCCACTCGCACGCGGTACATGCAAGCCCATTCGCTCCAGCACGGACGCATTGTCAACTTTATTGTTGAGCAGTTGGTAATAGTGCACTACATGCAGCAGTTTGCGCCGTGTCTCAAGAATGTGAAGCCCAACCATTCCTGAAACGAAGAGGGACGGATACATATACGGGTAGTATCCGTACTGTCGCTTGTATATGTACCTGGCAAATTTCTTTTGGATTCTTTCCAGCATTGTGATGTATTTAAACTCGTCCGGAGCCCACACTACCGCACCGAATTCGAGCCTACTACGAATGTATGCTTTATATAGCATGACTGCTATCTTGATGGTAGAGAATTGGGAAGCCATCCTCATTATAAATCCCAGCGTTTTAGATACCTTTTTGCAGGTCGTCGTTATATGTTGTCTGAAGTCAAGTTTATTATCCAAAGTCAGTCCTAAGTCACGTATTTCGTCGGTCTGATGAAGTGGCATTCCGCGAAGGCTGTATTCGGTAACGATAGGTGAGCGGAGTCTAGCGAAGGAAATGTGCACACATTTCGAGGCGTTAAACTCCAGCCGATTAGTCTCACTCCATTCAGAAATAGCGTCTATGTCGTTCTGTAATTGTACTCTGTCATTGTCATCCCTAACACTGTGGAATAGTTTTATGTCGTCTGCAAACATTAGGCACTTAGACGTGCTGACGACCCTCGGGAGATCATTAATCATGACAAGAAATTGTGTAGGTCCTAGCGTGCTGCCTTGACTTACACCAGAACGAGTGAAGTATTGTTGAGACTCGAATCCAGCAAGTTTGACATATTGTCTCCGATCCTGTAGATAACTGGCAAAGAAGTGTAAAAGCCGGGGCGTAAATCCTATGTCTGCGAATTTACGCAGGAGGATATCGTTATCTACAAGATCGAAAGCTTTACGAAAGTCAAAGTATGCAGCATCTACCTGCATTCGTGCATCCATAGCTTCGGTTACGTAATCAACCAAGACTATGTGATTAGTTGTTGTTGAGCGACCTCGACGGAAACCATGCTGAGCATCGTCCATTTTGACTGTGATCTGCTGAGTGATAAGATGGTCCACGATTGATTCGAACAATTTCCCAAACACAGAGAGCACAGCAATAGGACGAAATCCAGTCACGTCGGATTCTGCACTGCTCCTGTACAGGGGTTACTCTTGATAACTTCCAGTACGATGGATACACGGCGTGTTGTAGGGATAAATTATAAATAAATAAAAGAGGAGACTCTAAAACAGATATACAATCCCTGGCCAAAAACGTGGGTATTCCGTCAGGTCCAGCCGAGGAGCGCGGTTTGAGCCGCTTGGCAGCGCGCCGCAAATCGGCAGCGTTGACAGCATTTACTGCGACTCTCGCTGCGTCGTGTGCATCCCCCCGCGTCGCTGCGCTGTCCCGCGCCGCTTCCTCGGCGTCCAGGCGAGGTACCTCACTATGGAATACAGAGCTAAAATACTCGGCAAAAGCATTTGCGGCGTCCTGTCCCGTAACAGTTCTGTCGTGGTAAGTAAAGTCGTCAGGTCGTCTCAAATCCTTGCGTTTACTTTTTACATAATTCCAAAACTTTGTAGGATCGTCAGTGATATCACGCTCAATACCTGCTTTATAATTTTTATACGCACTATCAATCAAATACTTAGCTTGTCGTCTATAATACCTAAACATCTCCCTATTAAAATCGGCATTCGTTTTTCTATATTGTTTTAAATGAAAATATTTAGTCTCAATAGTGTGCACAATTTCAGGACTGTACCAAGTCGGGTATATGTATTTCCCTACTGCAGGTTGTCGAATTCTTTTGATTGGAACATGGTCAGCAATACATTCCTTCAATTTAATGTAGAATGCCTCAGTCGCAACGTCAACATTATCAGAATTTAAGACTGTCCCCCAATCCATTTTAGCCATACTAGCATATAGTGCACTAAAGTCCGCTTTGCGAAAGTTCCATTCCGGTACTTGAGAGACATTGTGAGATTGCATGGACCCGGGCACCGCGTCGGCTCGAGTGCGCGGCAGCGACAGCGCCACCTCGAGCGGCGGGTGGTAGCCGTCGGGCGGCACCAGCGCCGTGGCGGCGCGCTCAACACGCACTCGCCGCTCGCTAAGCCCGCTCAGAACCAAGTCAAGCAATCCATCATGATTATTGCGAATGCTATTGTATTGGCGTATTTCGCAGAACTCAAGGAAACATTCGAATTGGTGGTGGACGTGGGCACTACATGAATTAAGGTTAAAATCACCTAACACTAACACATCCAACTCTGAATATTTACATATTGCATTTTCTAAACAATTCAAAACATTTAAATACTGATCATCTTTATAATTTGGCGGAAGGTAAACAACACAACATAACAACTTAGTACACTTGTACTCTAATTTGACTATTAGGACTTCCATATCATCAGAGATACCATCAATGTCAGTTATTTGGCGCGCAGAATAGTTATTTCGCACCGCAAGTAGTACGCCCCCCACCCAGCGTCCCCCGCGCGGTCCTTCCGCAACACCACATAACCAGGAGGAAATAATTCAGCGTCGTGAACGGAGCTAGTTAAGAAGGTTTCAGTAAGAGCAATAATGTCATTATCAGAATTAAGTAGATTATTGTAAAACAAATCGGTTTTTGACCTGAGTCCTCTTACATTTTGGTAATATACTGAGGTATATAAAAATGATTTGGTTTGATGTACTTTAGCGACGAAAATTATCCCTCCATGGTTTGATACATATGTCCAGCGCCCAGTTTTCACTTGCCTGAACCAGGTCCGTCAACTTAGGCGGCACGCCTAGTTTAAACGAGGCATAGTTTCCGCGCGCGTTGAGACATTTAACAGTGCACACGTCTGCATTACCACAAATCTTTTTCAAGTGCAACTTGACTTGATCTTCAGTCGTTCCCTGTTTGACATAGAAGAGATGTAGGTATGTCATTCTTTCAGCAGCCTGTAGAAAGGTGGTACCTGGAGCTGCTGAACCTCTCACCGTGTTGGCTGATGAACGACGTATGCGCTTAGATTTCGAATCGGTCCATATCTCCTTATCTAGAGAGATAGCATCCACTGCGCCTAGCTGGCTCGATGAAGTACTAGGGGTGTTGACAGAGCCGGCGGCGGACGGTGTTGTAGTTTGACCTAGACCTGTTGTGACCTCCAGTGACGAAATAGGCTTTTCTTTGGCTTTTTTTGAACCGCTAACATTGGACTGATGAGAGGTGTGACCAGTTGAAACCGCCTTACTTTGATTTATAGGCTTGTTGATTTTTTTTGCTGATGGTGAAAGTGCCTGCTCTGTCACTTGTATGCCGGGTGTTCCTGATATCGGAGCCTTATCTTTGCCTCCCAAGGCCTTAGAATACAGTACTAGAGGTAGCAGTGTTTTCTTAGGTTGTACGTATGGTAAGGTACTAGAAGTTTGTTGACTATTATTGGGCATACTTTCAGTTGCTTCTAGGGTTTGTTTAGTTTGTTGTATTTCGGAGCTGATCTCTTTACTGTTGGGCTCCAGTAAATCCACGCGTTCTGAAATACGGTTGCGGTGTAGTAATTGAGAGTTTTTAGTGGCGCTTAATATTTCAACAGTATCTAATATTTTTTTCATATCACTCTGTAGATGTTTGTATTTATTACAGATGTCACTTAAAGATGAGTGCATGAATTGAAATTGTGCTGCCATACCGTGCATGATTGATTCTTGGGCGTCAAATCGGCTTGCTGTTTCTTTCTGTAATGATCTGAGTTCCAGCAGTATCAAATCAAATGAGCATGCACAGTTGCTATCTTTTGCACACGGCGGCGGCGATTGGACCTCGCAGGTGTTTGCAGAAGTCACAGGTAGCAAATTATTTATTCTTATGGTGGTATCATTCTCATCCTCAGTTAGTTGATCAATTAGCGTATTGGTGACAGCGACGGTATCACTAACAACAGAGCGCTCGTAGTCATGGGGGATCGCGGGAGCCTCGTCGTTGTTATTGTTTTTCCCCACTAAAGACTTGCATTCCTGACAAATCCAATCTGCTTTATGTGTCGCTGTCATGCTGTTATAGCATAATTTAGATATGTTGGCACACTGTAGGTCATACATCTTCGTACACTTCGAACAATTAAGATAAAGCCTGTTGGGTATCGGTTGCTTACAGCCTTCACATATACGTCCCATCTTATGAAAAATGCCCTCTAGCGGCTTACACCGAAGTAATTTGCAATATCCAATATGCTCCACTCAATAATCCGATATAGTTCCACACACAGCCGCTAGGTGGTGTAGTTAAGATTTATATGCAAAAGTCAATCTAGTTCAGAAAATATTGTACAGATGGCGCAAATATAGATACGGTGAAACGTCTTCGTTAGACACAGAGGTTTGCATGAAATTTGGTAGATGTCACTGTTTACTCTGGGCAAGAATAATAATATGGTAGCGAATTGAATAATGAAGCTTAGATTTGAATTTTGGAAAATTAACCGCTTGTTGATGAGGTTACTTTTGCAACGAGATTTTAATTGCGACACGAAACACTGTTTTAGAACTGTCACTGAGATAGATGCACTTGACTTTTTAAATCCTAAATCACTGAAAACTGCATAGGTAATTAGTTACAACTGATAACACAAAATTGGCGGGCTAGGATTAGCGGGTTAATGTTTTTTCACTTTATAGTTCGAAATCGTTAGTTTTTTGGATAAATAACACTTGTACTGTTTAATTGAATTATAACTTACAAACTGAATTACTTTTTTCACAACATTGTAGCTTTTAAAACATTTAAACTGAATTTATTACGCGGAGTCGAGGTTTACGTGGCGGTGGCCACCGTCATCTCCTATGCAACTCCCAGGCTGTACAATGCCTGTACAAGCAGCTTGTGTGCTAGTTGGGACGGTCTTGTATTGATGATACATATTCATGGTTTTGCTAAGCCGTTTAGTCATCATCATTACTGTACAAACCATCTGCATCGTGGCGTTTAGCGGGCAACTATCATATACAAATACAAGATCATATGTTTAAGAGCTAGGCTTAATTCTTTTATTTTTGTTTGTGTGACTTGTGTGTGTGTGTGTTTATGTGACTGTACATAATGAAGGGCATTAAACACGAGTGTGGGTTCGAATCGATGTTATTATTTAGCAATAATAACATTTTCACAGATAAGAAATTTGTTCTAATTTGTACCTCGTGAGGTTTTGTGGTGGGCCTTGAAAGAGCAAAGTGTGCCTGGGAAGTATGTGGAGCTAATTCGGTCTATGTATGACAGATGTTGTACACGCGTCCGGTCAGCGGCTGGCACCACAGACAGGTTCAGTGTAACGGTAGGCTTGCACCAGGGATCAGCTTTAAGTCCATACCTCTTTGTACTGATTATGGACGCTCTGTCGTCGGACATACAGGAAGAAGCACCCTGGTGTATGCTCTTCGCGGATGATATTGTTCTTGTCGGTGAAGACGCATCCGAGGTACAGAGCAGATTGGAGAAGTGGCGACAAAACTGGAGAATGTTGGCCTGAGGATCAGTAGGTCCAAAACAGAGCATATGTTTTGTGATTTCGGCGGTCTCTCCAGTTTTACAGGCATAAAGCTAGACGGCGTTATGCTCCCAGTCTGCTCCGATTTTAAGTACCTCGGTTCGCTTGTACAGTGTGATGGTGATATCGACCGTGATGTCAAAAACCGAATTAGCGCTGGGTGGATGAAATGGCGACAGGTCTCCGGAACAATATGCGATGGCAGAATGCCTCCTAGGTTAAAGGGCAAAATCTATAAGACCATTGTGAGACCTGTCGTCATGTATGGATCGAAATGTTGGGCCTTAAAGGTGACGGATGAAAAGAGATTGCATGTAACGGAGATGAGGATGTTAAGATGGATGTGTGGTGTGACGAGGATGGACCGAATAAGAAATGTGTACGTAAGGGGAAGCCTAAAAGTAGCACCTATCGCGGATAAATTGAGGGCCAATCGCCTTGCGTGGTATGGGCACGTAATGCGGAGGGATGAAAGTCATGTGACCAAAAGAGTATTAGGTATGAATGTGGATGGATGTAAAAGACGAGGTAGGCCAAGGAAAAGGTGGATGGACTGTGTGAGAGACGATATGAAGAGAAAAGAAGTGAATGATGATATGACGGCTGACAGAGAAGTATGGAAGAAAAAGACATGCTGCGCCGACCCCAAGTAAATGGGATAAGGGCAAGGAAATGATGAAGAAATTTGTTCTAACAAAACAGTCCGTTTTTACGGTGGTCATAATGTGCGGTTCTTGAACGCATCATGGAGGGTTTATACCCTGAGAAAATTACGGTTTTTTTGGAAATAATTCAATATCAGGCTAATTATTTGTAGGTATACGGCTTTTATATGTTATTTAAAAAAACTTTTACTATGGAAGTCAATAATTCTATGGACCGGAAGTTAGGAAAAAAAATAACCCGCAAGCAAAAATGCTATCAGTATTTTTATAATGAAAACATGTTTAAGTAAACAAATTTGGAGACTTACTACCTGAATCCAAAAATATATGCATCAGGAAATAACGGCATTCTAATTAAATATTTACGACCTTGAGATAATATTGAATTTCATCTGATAGAAAGGTTTATTCATTAACAAAAATAAGTGGATTATGTGCGTATCCCAAGGAACGTATATAGACGTAGTCAATTATAAAGTAAAGAAAGTTTATACCATTTTCGCCTGATTTTTACGGAATTTATGAAGATTACTTTTCATTCTTTTTTACCGTATCGTTGTTAAATTTAGGTGGATTATTAATGAATATTTAGTCAAATTACCCAACCTATTTTTTGGTGTAAAAATATGGCTGATATAGATATATTGTTGTGTGTCATAGAGCGAAACCGTAAAGTTCTCAGGGTACACCGCAACTATCGAACTTTGTCTACGGGGCATTATTTAACCGACTTCAAAAAAGGAGGAGGTTAATATGTTCCACGCTATTTTTTTTTATGTATGTTCGCCGATTTTTCCGAAGAGTATATACTCCTGAGGTGCTCCCATTGTCACTAAGTCAGGATCTGATAATGGGATCCCAGGGAAATTGAGGGCAACCCTCAAATTTTATAGGCACGCGTGTAGTGACTTCGGTATTTTCTATTATAACTCGTGTATTTACCCTCGGAAATCGCAATTTTGGTGAAGTGAAACTGATGATGAAGACCACAGATGACTTATGGAACTCCTCAAAGATGTAAAGTACGTCAGAGATTCTGACATGATTCCGTTGATGTAGCAACTAATGAAGTGTTAATTCTGAGATCCTTAAGTAATCGACGGAACTCCTCAAATATTATCAGCCCACAGATAGCGACTTAGGTTTTTTGTTTAATTATCAACGCATTTGCACTCGGAGTTAATGTGGTAAATTGAAAAATAAATGTGGAAATTTGCATGTACCTATGTGGCTAAGCGAAGTACCGAATTGAAGTCGGTTTAAACTTTATTTTTTAAATACCTACCTAAATGATTTATCCCAATTTTTTCGGAGTTCTACGAATAATAGATACCTAATAGGTATAGTTCATAATCGTCTATTCTTTCTCAACATATACCTACTGTCTTTTACATCTGATTACACCTATTGAGGACCTGCGGTGTTATAAATCCCCCTTGTGGTAGTTGTGTGAGCGCGTTTCCTCATTTAAATTGGAACACATATCTATCTAATCCAGATATATCCCGGCCTGGCCTATTAGGTCATAAGTAGTAAATAGATGCCTTTTTCAGTTTAGGTATTGCTTTATTACAATTCGTAGGAGGTAGGCATTTATTTCTATCATATACTTACAACCTGAGGTATCCCGCCATACCAGGAAAATAGGCAATACGAACTAGAGTAGACTTTGTTCTTTTTCTAAAATCGAATGATGCAAAACAAATGCAACTCTGTTCTAATTTAAATTGAATATAAATTCCATTGACGGGAGGATGCCGTGAATTCGCGGCATCGGGAGACAACAGGTTAATCAGAACTTTACACAAAAAGTCTGTACCTAAATACCTACCTAATAATATTGTCCTAATAATGAATGTCGTTAATTGACATGATGAATTGATGAATGACAACGTAGGTAATTGGGTATTTGACAACAGTGAAAATAAATTGTTTATTTCATTAGCAACTTTTTTTTTATTTTTATTTTTGCTATTTTAAGATTTTTAAATTCAGAAAAACGAACTTTAGGGTAGTTGTTTAATTGTGACGTCACAACTAGGGTTTGCAATCCGGATCCTACTTGTATGGAAATATCCGGATCCGCGGATCCAGATCCGGATATTTCCATACAAGTAGGATCCGGATTGCAAACCCTAGTCACAACACAGTAATGCCTACAAATGCCGTACTAACGCACAGTGTGTTTTTTGACCCAAAAAAGTGACATTCTCTTTTTATTAGAGAAATCTATTGCTTGTATCGTTACAAATGCGAGTCGAGATGCCCCGTGTGCCGATTTTCAATATTTGTTCAAATAGATTTTTTTAAGTTTGTGTGACCTTGTCACGAATGGAAAACGAAAATTAATTCCTATAAAAAACTATAGCCAGTTCATCGTTTAACGTGGCATTGTTTTATGTGGCAATTGAATGGAGTGGGATAGATTCCTTCCAATAGATTTGTCTAATAAAAAGAGAATGTCCCTTTTTTGGGTCCAAAACACACTGTGTAACGGAGCGTTTTTGAGGTTTCATGAAAAGAAGCTGATTAGACTTTTGTCTAATACCGTATTATACCACAGTACTGACTGACCTTGTGGGTGTATGTCATATGCTGTCATATGTTCCTCCAAAATTATATCTTGAATTGTATGTGTGTACTTAGGTAAAGTTTATGTAGATGTAGGTATTGCTTAAGATAAAGTCATGTTGTAACATACTATAAACATATTCCCATAGATAGATAGTGGGTCAATAAGGTTGTAATAACATGAAATATATATTATAGCACGATACCGATGCGTGTTCAATAAATTCTAAACGATATGTTTCGGAATGGTCAGCCGATATGTAGGTATATGTTCCATGTGTGTTCCATAAATGAGGGGTCCATTTTATTATTAAAGCTACAGTTACAATTTCGTAAGTTATAGGTACTGGCAACACCCATGCAGGGTGTTTTGACCAATGCCGACTGGCCTTTTTGGCCTGGCCCGGTGAAGACTACAAAAATACATTTAGTTTTATAAAACGGGCGCCCGGCCGCGGGGGAGGCCCCGCAGTTGTACATGTGGATAGTACTGGTGCGGGTTCCAGACTTTCACATGCATCTTGAAATTTTTCGCAGATCTATGCAAGTTCCCTCACGATGTTGTCATTCAAACAATAGGTGTTTGTTATACAAGGGTGCAAAGTTGTATTTTACCCGCGAGTGTGGAATTGAAACACGAGCAAGCGAAAGGATTCTATAGTTGAACCACGAGCGAAGCGAGTGGTTCTAAAATAGAATCCTGAGCGTAGCGAGTGTTCCAACACATGAGAAGTAAAATACATTTGCACCCGTGTGTAACACAGAACTTTTCACCTCACTGTAGCGAGGAAAGTGCAACATGCAAAACAACTTTATTTAATTTAATTAATAAATTTGCATCCTTGTTTACAAATATATAACAAATAACTATATATTTTTTTATTTTGGTCAAGTGCGAGTCGGATTTTAGTTTTCCCATATGTACAGTTTGAGACCAGCGCCTGATGAAGGCAACAAACAATTCTGAAAAGTTTTTTGTATGGGAGCCCCCTTAAATATTTATTTTATTCTGTTTTTTAGTATTTGTTGTTATAGCGGCAACAGAAATACATCATCTGTGAAAATGTCAACTGTCTAACTATCACGGTTCATGAGATACGCTCCAAGGTCAAATTACTTTGCCCACTAGTGGATAAAATGCGTTTTTGCTCACTGGTTTTAAAGGGTAAAAGTCGGCTTTCCGAGGCAGTGAGGGGAAATAGGTATTTGTGCAACAAGAGAGCAAAGTTTATTTTTGCTGCGAGTGCTGATTTTGAGTCCCGAGGAAGCGAAATCTTGAGTGCAGCGATGGACTCAAAAGCACGAGACGCAAATACTTTGCTCTCGAGTAACACATACCTACAACTTTTCACCTCAGCAGTGAGAACATATTTTACACAGTGCAGGCAGTGAGAACATATAATATGTGGATAAAAAGCGATTTTCTCAATAGGTATCAAACATACAAAAAGAGCTTTCCGAGCTAGTGAGGTGAAAATTTTATGTTTACCTATTTAAGCAAAATGGACTTTTTCGAACGTGTTACTTGTTTCGCGCTGTTTTGGGGTTCTACTTTGAAATTCGAATGTCGAACTATGAATCGACCTATTCCTGTCGTATTCTTTTTATAATGAAATGAAATGACAGAGCTCATAAAGTTCAAGAATTCTGAATTTGTAATAGACCCCACACTAGGAACTGTCAGTGCTCGACATCAAAAATAAAAAGCTACTTTGACTCACGGAGTGAGCAAAATCGCATTTTGCTCACTGTTTTCACGCAGCAAAATATGCTTGTTAGAGCTGCTGAGGTGAAAAATAGTTTTTGTAATATGAGACGGATCAAGGAAAATGTCCTAAACCCAAAAAGTAAGTGAGGAAACTGTTTATATTTTTCAAAAATAATTGACGTAGCTGAAAAGTCTGCAACTTTTTTCTGGTGCTAAGGAAGGTTATTCCTATCACCAAAAAAATAATCAGGCACTTCTAAAATTTTCATTCATTCCCCATTGTCGAAGGTTTTATTATTTACAGCGGACTGTAGGTTCCGAGTTTCCGACCCAGAGTGGAAACTCTACACTTGTGATTACTTACTCGTAATAGGCTTTATGTGGATTTATGTCAATTGAGTGGGCTTAGACTGTTAAAGTTCTTAAGACCCCGAAGGCCTCTAACTAAGCTGAAACATATCTGTCGTAGACATCAACTGGGATCAACGGCTTCATATGCCTTGCAATAGTTGCAATGGACGGGAGCACTCAGTCAGTAGAGTCAAACCGGTCATCCATCTAAGCCCTTGTTCCGGCCGACGTTTCTTATCCTCGCTTACAAACCGTCATCGGTCCGCGGCGGATCATGAAATGTTCCTGATAAGTATTGGATGATACTTATTGTGTACCTAAATAAGTCAAAGGGTCTAGCAGGATAAGCTAACAAGATTGGCCCCCGCAAGGGATTTGGTTGTAATTTGAGGTGCAGTAGTGGCAGGACCTAAGAACACTGTATGCGTAATATCAGCCTTCGATCTTCTTTTGTTTCAGACTTATTCACGAAAATGTCAAAAAATCAAGGTAATTTTTAAACTGCTATTTTAGCTAAACCAAGCAAGCGAGAGTAACCAAATAAATTCAGAATTAGGGAGCATAAAATGGGGCTCATAATGCATATTTTTACAGACGTTCATATCCTAGAACTTGGATGAAAAAAAAATAGTATTTTTTTTCGCTTACCTAATTTTTTTGCCACTTCTCGCGGAGACACAACTATCAAAAAAAATATTTAATAAGCCACAATTATCAACATTTAAAAACATATTGAAAAATGTGCGTCATGTCAAAAAAAAACCATTTACGAACGTATGTTTACTATATCATATCATATCAATAGAGTAGTAGTGGCAAATCAGTATGTAGTAGGTATAATATCCTCTTTCGTTCATTATGAAATAATTAATCCCATAAAAAACATTTTATGTAAAAAATAGGCCAAGTCTCGAAACTCTTCCACAGTAAAAAGTGGTGATATATTTCGTAGAGCCATGTCAGGCATACTTATTAATTTTTATTTGCTTGCTAAATCAAATTTTGCAACTTAGGAATCACACAACGTTACTGCATTTACAATTTTTTGCATATCTGTGTAAGTGTGATTGCCAAGTCACAAAGTTTTATTTAGCAAGCAAATAAAGATAAATACGAATACCTGACTTGGCTCTACGAAATATCTCACCACTTTTTACTGTGAAAGAGTTGGCCTATTTTTTACATGGTTTTTTTATGGGATCTCATTTATTTTTGTAGGTTATCAACTTTGTATGGAAATGT
Organism: Epinotia brunnichana; assembly: GCA_963854355.1. Lineage (NCBI taxonomy): Eukaryota > Metazoa > Arthropoda > Insecta > Lepidoptera > Tortricidae > Epinotia > Epinotia brunnichana. The sequence goes on along the minus strand of OY977942.1, from coordinate 18,410,386 downwards.
TCTTTTACCTTCCGCAAATAACGTTTGTATAGTTTTGAAGGAAGCAACTGCAAAAGTAACTTTGTAATCGCATGTATTTGTATAGGAATACAAACTTACTTATGCAGTGTGTATATATCTCTGAATCGTGACGGAAACTGCAATATTTTTAGGTTTTTTATGAATGGATAGGCTAAAAACTAATTAAGTTAAAAATGTGCAGCTTGTAGGTCTGCTAGAAGTACCTTAGAATTACGATGATCATTATAAGTGAGGCAGTGAGTATGTCAGTGACAAAACTAAGGATTTTTGACGGGCAATAGTTCCTAAACTTAAAGTTCAAATTGAATGTTATTGAGAATATATGTAAGCCATATTATGCCCTATACGAGTATGTTACTGAAAATTCAGGGTTCTGGCTTTACCCAGCTGTTGAAAATGGCCTGAATGGCTTCGAGAAAAGGATAGTACGGCCGTGCCTCTTTGTTTTGCTCGACGATTGACGTTGATCAATATGATAGCAATTGATAGTATTGATATGATACGTATAGTATCTAAACATACGTTCGTAAATGTTTTTTTTAACATGACGCACAATGATTTTTCAAAATGTTTTTAAATGATTACCTACGTAGTTGATAATTGTGGCTTATTAAATATTTTTTTTGATAGAAGTGTCTCCGCGAGAAGTGGCAAAAAAATTAAGCGAAAAATAAATACTATATTTTTTTTCATCCAAGTTCTAGGATATGAACGTCTGTAAAAATATGCATTATGAGCCCCATTTTATGCTCCCTACTTAATTCTGAATTTATTTGGTTACTCTCGCTTGCTTGGTTTAGCTAAAATAGCAGTTTAAAAATTACCTTGATTTTTTGACATTTTCGTGAATAAGTCTGAAACAAAAGAAGATCAAGGCTGATATTACGCATACAATGTTCTTAGGTCCTGCCACTACTGCAACTCAAATTACAACCAAATCCCTTGCGGGGGCCACTCTTGTTAGCTTATCCTGCTAGACCCTTTATTCGGATTCGAACCCAAAACCTTCTTTATTAAATGTTGCACGCCTAAACCACTGGACGGCCGCAGCTTGCTTCGCTACACTTTGGTTGTTGGTGGCAAACAAGCATACGGCCTGCCCACAGATGTATAAATATAAAAAGATCGGACATGCCGGCCGATTTGTATTGAGTACGCCTGTCGCAAGTTCATTAACCCACACCAAGCACAAGTAATTGACAAGACAAAGCACGCACACATCTAAAGCACACACACTTGTATACACCTACGCTCTTATTGGACAATACAGGCGCATCATATCAGGCATTTTGGGAAGAAACGTAATATTCTCTGCTCGCATCACGCGTGCACACTCGGTAACAACGGACAGTGAACTAGCGGGAGAGTATGCCCATTGAGCTAACAACTGCGACGCGGCCGCCGGCGGCTTGTCCACTCTCTAGTATTCTATGCTCTGAGGGCCTGCCTGATGTTACCTACCACAAGCCAAGACAACGCCACAAGCCTATGGACGCTATCTGTTGTGTCGACATCTAGAAAGAGACCGATGGTCCCTTACTCACAACACAGTGCATCCTCGGGAACTCCGGCCGGGTATTTGCTGACTAAACTAGGTATCACCGTTCCAGCTAACGCGCAAACAGCAACGGCGGCACGGGCTAATGTGTGTAAAATTACTTGAGCAGTCGCTGGCTAACGTTTGTACCGAGCACGATGCAACGTAAATACCTGGGCTGAGTCTTCCTACTAATATTATCTAAGTAGGTACTTACTACCTACTTATTGCTAATCGAAAAATAAAGTAGGTAACTATCTAATTGAAAGATGTGCGTGCTAAGTTAACTAATAAAACGGAACGCTGAGGTTCACACTAAAAATACCTAAAAATAACAGCAATACCTGAATAAATATATACATACCTACTGGTTTATGAAAAACATTTTCGTGCTTTTGCTATTTATACCTACACGCTTCCTCATGAAAATGTAAGTGTTAATAATTTTTATCTCTTATCATACTTATCACCTTTTCTGTGCTTTTATCGTAGGAATATTACCAAAATACAAACTTCTACTACTTACTCTCTGTGATGGTGAGGCAAAAGTACCAAGCATACAGGAAGGGCGTATCAATAAAACATTTCTCTAATTCAGTATGGCGTACAGTCAGGGACATTCCCGGTCGACCACCTTTAGGGCGATATTCGTTTGTCCGATCGACGCGTAATAACCCGAACGCTCGCATTAGCTAGTTGCACCGAACAAGGGAAAATTTTCTTGAATGTCCCTGACTGTACCTACCAAGTAAAATTAGGTACTTGCTTGCTATGAATAATAATTAGAATTGTCCTTAGGTACGTACTGATTGCTCTTGACTTTCAACATATATTGCTACAAAAAAGATCAAAAGACGGTTTTTTCTCCGCATGGCATGGCAACCCCGGCACAAACTGGTACGGGAATCCGGGAATCATAGGTAAGAAATATGTAGGTAGATGTAGGTGCCTAAGGTTGTTGCTAGCCAAAATAATTTTCTTACAGTATGTCCTGTTTTAGTTGGACAATATAAAACTGGTTACTAGAATTGAACTCACCATCAACTTCTCCTCGGTGGCGGTGGGCACCCCGCCATGGTGCCTATCCGGCGTCGCCAAGGTGCTCTGCGTCATGGCATCACCTGTTGTCGCACTCCTTACAGCTCCCAGACCACCACACTACACTAGCACTAGCCTACTAACAGTTAACAGTATCGTAATGGCCTGTTAAACATATTTTATTAAGAACATCATCAATCATGTTTCAAAGCTAACGAACGTGTACTGACATGTGTAACGCAGTGAAATACGTCAAAGGGTTCGACATGATAATTGGAGCGCGCGGTCTTCGGTCTGCGACCTCACGTGGACTGAGCGGGTTTCAAAATATAGCCTTCGTTTGGGACGGTCGCCAGGCAACTGCTCAACACCACAAATACAAATTTCATGCGCACCGTGGCCAGTTTAATTGCTTCGCGAAACTGCCGATCCTGGATCCATTCGCTCAGCTTGCAGTGGTTATCCCCAATCTAGGAATTGCAATGTAGTTTAGTCCGAGGATTAAGTATGTGGTCCTTAGAATAATAACGCCTAGAAACGCAGTTCACGCGCAACGGTGAGGCCACCTAAACTCGGCCATAAATGGCCCAGTACGGCGATCGGTGGAACAAAATTGGTGCGTTTGTGCGCGTATTGGCGCGTGTGAATACGAGTTGATCACAACTACATGAATCCATTTTATGCCTCACGCTTGGCGCGTCGGCCGTATGAAACTATCCTTCTATGCGTTATTATTCTAAGATGTGGTCATACCTGTCTATATTTAATTAACGTTATGTTGCAGGCGCGTATACACGCAGGCGTCAGAAGGTGAGGGAAATATATATCTTACATTTGACTTTTTTATTGCACAACCTTGACTCTACTCTTAGGACGGCTACTCTGCATATGAAAATAATAAGGTATTCCTTTAAAAATATACAAATCAATAATGTAAGTATCCCATATTTGAATCTGAACTAGTCATTTAATTAAAGCAATAGGAGGCAATTATTTTTAGGGAAAATTCGTCTCCAGTGTCTGCAGGACTAGCACCAATGACTGCCAGGTCGCAAGTCGTGCGACTCGTAATCACCCATCCCTCCGGAAATAGGGTAACTTTCCTCACAATGTGGGATATATACCAACCATGGACAATATACCAACATTACTGCAGGAATAAAATTTATAGTCATGGGTCTTCAAATATTCCAACATCAACATTACTTGCTAGAATTAAACACAGTCAATAAGCAATATTATAAAGAATTTATTTACAGTTTTCAACAGTACACATTATCTTGGAATGGTCAATGCTTATATTTACTAACTATTCATACAGTGCCTGGAGCAAACAGTTTAACTCCCCTATCAAACAATTTAAACAGATACCGGGAAGGTTTCATGACTATTGTGTACATGTGTTCATCCTGGAACTTGTGGCCCGGATACTTAATGGTCAAGTGTCCTGACACATCGGCACTCAAACCCGACAAGAGATTTCTGACTTCTAGAATTGTATGAGCCGTATGGCACAGTAGGTTTGCCATCACATGTGTCACATCATCTTCATGCGCAACATTACAGTGAAATAGAACAAATGAACCCATGTTACCCCTATTCAAAAGAATCAATTGATTACAAAACTTATTAACTTCTCTGAGGTTGTACTGCATGTCAAACAAGTGTGAAACACCATCAAAAATAATATGAACTATATTATTATTTAACTTCAAAGTTTTTGAAGCTTCATTTATAGTAGAATACATATTTTCTAGTGAGTTTTCTTCACTAACCATCAATAGATTCACAAGTTCTTCATCTAGTTTTAAAAAATGTACAAGCCCAGAATCTATCTGTTTCTGTAAATTATAGTTCATTTTCAGTCCCACATTCTGATAATGGATGAGAGAATTATGAGTTGCTATGAACAGGACTGAATGTTTACTTTTGAGGCAATGACCAAGTATGCAGCTAGTGATAAATGAACTATCACACCCATTGATTTCTTTGGCAACCATCACTCTGTTTGTCGTATTTTTATCCAGATGTAGACTTGATATTATATCTGATGCCATTGTATCTGAAACAATACAATTAGTTAAAAATAGTAAATACACAACATAAATACATATAAATATATATTATATAACACTAACACGGTGATTACTATCGACGATAAGCCTCGCGCCTCCAGCTGTTATTCAATATTCACTTCACCCGCGACCTCGGTGTACACCGGTTTCTAAATTTGTGCTAGAATTTAATGTTGCGAATTTAGACAGTCTCGTCAGTGAATTGTGGACAAATTGTGAATTAAGTGCGACTTAGTTAATTGACGATGATTGATTTTTTTTTATAGTACCTATGTGAATTGTTGTGTTGTACTTACATTATACAATTTATAAATCTGGATTTTATAAAAGTCGAGGTAAGTACCAAACTAGAGTATGTTTTAAATTGAACAAACTTGAGGAAAGGCCGTCGCCTTATCATGAAACTAATAGATGATATGTGGGGATCAACCTCTATTTTAGAAGCTAAACATTATCTCACAAAAAGTAAAAGTATGATTTTCGTTTTCCTTCCTTGGATTAGGTTATGCATGTTCAAAAACTTCGACCGAACGTGTTATGTGAAAGTCAGTGAAGTAAAAAGGTGTTTAGAATTTGATAATGAAAATATGCCAATAAATACTAGCCCTTATATCTAGAGAATACTTTTTCAACTGCGTAGTTTATGCAATCCAGAACATGAAAGGAATTTTTAATTATTTAAATAAGATTTGAATATATTCGTTTTAAGGTTTTTGAACGTAGAATGTAGATAGGAAGACGTCACCGAGTGGGACCACAGACTGTCAAACTCTCGTCCACTCTCGTCTCAATCTCAACACAGCACAAGCCTAGCGCAAACAGAAAGAAGGCAGCGCAGTGCCTTCAAATTCTACATTGGATCTTGTCCTCTAATTCAAAACACAATACAGAATTATATTTGTTACACCAACTTAGTTAGAATGAAAGGTATTTATATTGCTATCGTACCGATATTATCGGTGAATGTGAACATACTTGCTTCCGATCTAGACACGCGGCAGCGTGTCAAGCCAAGTTCAAGCAAAGGAACTGGCTAGCCAGCGCCAAGTGTATCATTACACGAAACACTTGGTGCCACTTTTGACCCTTCTATAACTCAAAACCTCTTTAACGTAAACTCATAAAACTACGTGTGTTTAATTATATCCATAAGGACATCTAGAAGCCCAAATTTCAAGAAGCTAGCTCAAACGGTTAAAAAGATATAAAGGTCAAAAAGTCGTATATTATAGCACTGACTGACTGACATATAGTACCTAAACCTAACCTACTTCCAAATGACCTAGAAGGATGAAATTTGGAATCCAGCTCGGTTATTGTGTGTAAGCGTAGGAAAAAATCTAAAAATAAAAAAAGTAATAAAATAGGGGGGGTCCCCATTAATTTTTTTTTTAATTTTATCGTTGAAACCGTGACAAGCAGATATTTAAAACTATCCCAATATATGTATTATTATATTTACTATATAACCGAAATATAAAATAAATTTAAGTCAAAAAACTTGTAATACGCGCTAAACAACCGGCCAACGGTGTGTCGTTGGCGGCGTGCGGCACCTCATAATTATACACAGAACAGAAGTAAATCTCAATACCTGCCTAGTTTTCTTTACAAAAAGTAATGATATCCCACCATAAACATAAATGTAAAAAAGGAGGGCCAAGTTCAATACAAAAATTATACTAGGCTGTGGGCTTCGCCGCAAAAAGAATGGAGATCTAAATGAGTGCCAAGTTGTATGCAAAATCCAAATATGTATTTATAGGAACAAAACAACATTATAAACAAGTATTAAACTCTATGTCTTTGCTTTATTGGATACCTATAACAATTGCTGTTATTTAAACATGTGAGATCTTAAAGTAAGTTAGATTTGACTTGGCCAGTTTTTATCAGAACTAAAAAATGTATATGTTGAATAACTTTATAAAATGACTGATGTAATGAAAACTGGCCAAGTCAAATCTAACCTACTTTAAGATCTCACATTTTTAAATAACAGCAATTGTTATAGGTATCCAATTAAGCAAAGACATAGAGTTTAATACTTGTTTATAATGTTATTTCATTCCTATAAATACATATTTGGATTTTGCATACAACTTGGCACTCATTTAGATCTTCATTCTTTTTGCGGCGAAGCCCACAGCCAAGCATAATTTTTGTATTGAACTTGGCTCTCCTTTTTTACATTTATGTTTTTGGTGGGATATCGTTACTGGATCCGACACCGACAGTTACGGATTGATGTGAACAAGCACTAAGATCGGTTCTCAAATGGGGTGATTACACGATGACTATTATCTTGCGATACCTCTTACAACAATACGTATCACATGCATATTGACGTTATTGAAGCTACTTTTCCCTACAATATTAGGTATCGCTATATATTTTCATAATATTCGCGTGATAACAGTCACCATGTAATTGCCTCCAATGCAGCTTATTGAAGACGCTACACGAGCTGATATCGGCGGACGGCCAAGCAAGGTCACAGAAAATCTAGTACGGAGTGACCTTGATTTGGCCGGCCGCCGTGCTTCCAGCAACTTATCTACACGGGTCAAAAATCAAAATCACGCATGCAGCCCAGGGACTGCATAACCGAAAAATACCGGTATTCTATTTTAACGGTATGACGTCATATCAGTTGTCAAATAGCGGTTTCGGTAGCGGAACCTTTATATTTCGCTACCGAAATATAAAGGTAACTTTATTTTTTCCGGTACCGTAACCGCTATTTAAAGGTACCGATATATCGACTTTGGCCTGGAGTTGTTGCCAAACCGCCGGCAAAGGCTCTGCTGCTTTGTCTTTTTATCTTTAAATGTGTAGTAGCCAATGCTTCCTCTGTAGAGTGCCAGCTCGCTTACTTTTCTCGATAACCTTTATAATACCGGTATTATAAAGGTTACGGTATCGTTTAAAACTGGTACCGCTAACCTTTATTTCAAAACGGTTACAGTACCGTTATTTTCGCGCGGCGCGCATAACCTTTACGACATAACGGTACCGTAATGGAATACCGGTTTCATACCGGTATAACCGTAACCGAAATCAGTCCCTGATGCAGCCCGCCGATTTTGTTCATATGGCAGACTGGCGGTTGCTTAATTCAGTGTGCAAAATCTTTGCGAGCCTCAGCTTAGCTAGCATGATCACGTTTATATCGGTCATAAAGCATTCATCCCGCTCGCACTTACATTACTTGCTCTCTGTCTTGATCATACTAGCTAAGATAGGCTCTATACAAAATCGGAATTCTAGCGCTGAATTCAGCCTGTATGTGGTGGCCCTATGAGAGGAGAGAAGCGCCGTGCACATGGCATGGGCCTGTCGAACCGTCACTGTCAATGTCAAGTCAATCAATGTCACTAATGTCAGTCCCTCTCGACTCTCTCCCTAATCATAATCAATTAAATCAATCAGTTGATTTAATTATACGTTACAGTACTCACGGTCCGCGCGTTTTACAGAATATTCGACTGGATTACCACGTTATGTTGCTAGGAAGATGGAAGTGAAAATTACGACATTATTCGATAGTTCATTTACTAAGCAAAATCGGCTGCTCTTGTCTTCCTTTTAATTCAAAATTAAAGTTATATTGCAACTCAGAATAAATAACAATGCCTGACTACGATTCGAGTGTTATACACCATTCGTATGTTGCGTTTATTTTTCTGATATAAATTGTAATTGTACCTGTTAGCGTTCGTAGCTTTGAGTTTAGTTTGAAATTAGATATTTATACAGAATCATTTAAGGTAAGTCTAGCTGACTGTGACTTCTTCACCACCGAGCAAAGCAAGTGACTTTTTTAGTAGACTTAATTAATTTAAAGAGATATCATTTTAGTACAATATATGGTCCATAATATGCTAGTAAATTAGACACGAAAATACTTTTTTATACTTGTCGACTTTTTTCTATGGAGCTCCCACTCCTAACTCAACTAAAATAAATTATTATACAACTGTTTAGACAACTGTAATGAATTTGACCAATAGAATGTTGCCTTGGTCATAGAACATAAGACATCAACGAAATGCTGGGCTGGTGAGCTGCGCTTCGTTTCAGCAGGGCTTAGATTTTCAGTAGATACTAAGTTTGTTTAATTATGTCAGTTGACTCGTAGAAAAAGTATTGTATACAATAGTTACCCAATTAGCTCTTAAATTCTCATACCTCACTTAGGCCACTCAGCAAACCTTGTGGCCTAAACACTGTACTCGACGTTACGAGCCCTCATTGTGTAACGATAGTCTAAAATAATATTGTAACTGAATAGTAGCCGAGTGTAGTATGTTTCTATAGTTGCAAAGATAATTCTTTACAACTATAGGAACATACTACCTTACCTTGTGAGATAGTGTAATGCTCTTTGCACAAAATATAGTTTGGCCTCCAACAATAAATATTTAAGAAGTATATTAATTTTTGGGAAAACAGCACTATAAATTGAAAGATTTTAATACTAGAGATGCTATGAATATCCGTCTACTATTCGGTATTAGGCATATATGGCCACTTTACTATTCAGTATTCAACTGAATATTGCTACCCATTCGAAGTATGTTTGTTTTGTAACAGTAAAATTAATTGCATGCAAGTTTTTTTATGATTTAATATTCAGTATTCAGCAAAATCACTATTAGAGGCATCTCTGTTTGCTACTGCTACTAGTGGTCAACCTATAAGTAGTCTATGCTTGTGTGACATAAATGGTAGGCCAGTAATACAACACACCCTATGTACAATAAACAAAATGTTAATTTTTTTATTACTTTTAATTTCAGCACAATGACGACAGACAAGTTAAAAATGTCCCGATGGTATTTCGGGGGCCTGGCTTCAGCAGGAGCAGCCAGCATCACTCACCCACTGGACTTGCTAAAAGTACAAATGCAAACACAAAAGGGGAAATCAGATTCATTACTTAAACTCACAGGAAATGTTTTAAAAAAACAAGGTAAAAATTATCGGACTTGTATTCAATTAGCCATAATGTGGATTGAAGGCTTGTTGTCTCGGCAAGACTTCCACTCGCAATTCAAAATATCGCTTGCTGTTTAACAACAACAACAGCGCTGATTAGATTACAATTTTTATGTACAAATATTAGATTTTTGCTAAATATTTGTGTTACATTAATCCAAATATACCTAGCTTATTGTATATATTTTCTAAATGCTTATAAAGTATAGTTATATTAGTTACCAGGAACTATTTGTATTTATTTATACTTACCTAGTTCTGATTTGTTATCTTATCACTTATCAACTTGTGATTTCTGTACCTACTTTCTTCATAGAGTTACAGATTCATTTATTTTCCTAACAGGTATTATGGGCCTATACTCGGGTATATCCGCGTCCATCACACGCCAGCTCAGCTATTCCTCCGCCCGTTTTGGAATTTACGAAGTGTCTAAACAGTACTTTGCACCAAAAGATGTAAGTGATGTTGACCAGAATGGTATTTTATAATAAACCTAGACACTTTAGCTATGGGTATTATCATAGAGGAAAAATATGTTTAAATATTTATTATACAGCAATATACGTTACAGGTAAAATTAATCGTATTTAATATGTGTATTTAACTTTACAATGGCTGTTTATTATCTTTTTGCACAACAATAAATATATACAACAAACAATGACAGATAAATATTATTGTAATTAGTTATTGTAATACTGTTGCTATGATCAAAGCTTTAACAAAGTTAGGTATGCCTTACAAATGCACAATAGTAATTAAATTGAATACTTACACAAATAAAATAAATAAATTTACAATAGTAATCTTGGATGAAGGAAAAAATAAATCATACATACTTATTATCATTTGGCTTGGATGAGGAAGTTTGGCAACACGGAAGTCAAAATAAAAAAAATATGAATGAATTCCGCAAATGTTACAGGGCAGTGCATTACCATTCCACATGTCCGCGTTCCTAGCGGGTCTCGGAGGTCTGGCAGGAGGCATTGTAGGCAACCCCGCAGATTTAGTCAATGTACGGATGCAAAACGACGTCAAATTGCCTAAGGAATTAAAACGCAAGTAAGCCACTTATTCGTAATAATAAAGGAAATGGTGTGTGGGTGGGAGAGAAGAGAAGCTTATTGTAATTGATTGGCAGATAAAAACCCAGGTTATCGCATCCTGTTTTTTCTGGATTGCCATCTCTACAGCAGTAAAATAAGGGAACATGGGGTTGCCGACAATAGTTTGGGCCACTCATGGGGCAGCCCAACTAGACAAGTAGGTACCTTTAGTTTACATAAGAACGTAGCCATAAAAACACAACTTCCTGCTGTGTGGTGTTGTTTTCCTGGTGGTGAGTAAGGGCGTCAGAGTTTTGAGAGCTTGCGAGAGTCTCAAACCAATAAAGGGTTGGCAACGCGCGTGGGCATTCTCGAGTGGTCTACTGCTTATCAAGCAGGCAGGCGCAGTTCAAATCATTAGAAACACAATGATGATGTTAGCACAAGTAGACCCCAAACTTAAAAAAACGCAGAGGGCGTTCAAATTGCGTTCTAGAGACACCAACATTCACAACTGATCTGACGTAATATGAAAACAAATATACCTACATTGTTTTCAGTTACAAAAACGTGTTCCACGGGATGTATTCCGTGGCGACGAAAGAGGGCGTGATGCATCTGTGGGCGGGCGCCAGCATGAACTGCAGCCGAGCGGTGCTCATGACCATCGGGCAGCTCTCCTTCTACGATCAGATCAAGGCGCTGCTCCTTACCACTCCGTACTTCGGGGACAACGTCGTTACACATGTCACCTCCAGTCTTGCCGCCGTAAGTCATTACTTCATTAGTGTTATCAGTGTATTCTGTGGTGACGAAAGAGGGCGTGGCAGCCGAGCAGACTATAGTCCCATTGTACTTGTACAAATTCAAGTCGAGTTTCGAACCCTAATAGAATTAACGAAGATTCCGAATTCAAAATTTGCAAAAATCATCTGGGACTTACCTACGAGGCTATTATTTGACATTAAATTAGATTTTAATGTCACGCAATAGTTCATAACGAGCGCAACATTTTGACATCAAAATCCCATTTAAAAAAAGAAGTGTCTAGACATGTTCTTTCCGTGGACCCTTCATTTACTAGCCTCCGTAAATGCTCCTTAATCATTGAAAGAATAATTTTCTTCAATTCGTCATACGACTAATCAATCAATGTTAATGATACCTTTCGCACAGATTGTGTAGATAAGAAATGATAAGTCTTTTTAAGTCTTATTAAAATCCTAAAATAAGTATGTTACATAACATAAGTGTATCTTTACATTGCAGGGTGGTATAGCGACAACATTAACTCAGCCAGTTGACGTGCTAAAAACAAGGGCAATGAATGCGAAGCAGGGAGAGATAAATAGTATGGTACGCCTCATCACCAGTACGGCTAAGGAAGGCCCCTTGGCGTTCTATAAAGGTTACTTTCCAGCATTTGCGCGACTTGCCCCACACACCATTCTGACATTCGTGTTCCTAGAACAGCTTAGAATAAACTTTGGTTTCCTCAAGGGAGAAAATTAAGATCGTTAAGAAGTAGACAATTTGTACAGTCTAGTATCGGACGAGAAACGTTTTGACATAATTATTAGTCAAATGCAAGGTTGAGCGAAATCACGAGACCTAGTTTAACTTATTATGAAATGCATTTGAAAATGACGAACTTAGATGACTATCTCTCAAACAGAAGTATCTCCCTCGATTACAGACTGTAGTTCCTAGATCGATCGTTTTAGAAACATTTAGAGATGGATATTTCAAAATAACTATTTATCACCATTTTTCTACCCCAAATTTTATGGCTAACTAGAAAACGGTGTAAGTGGCTTTCATTTCCTGGTAAATATAACATTATTTTCATTTTCCAACATTGTTTAAAAAGTTTAAAGTAAAGTAAGTAGACAGTGAACTTATTTTGTAATATGTACTTATAGATATTTTCGTACGGTATTTTTATTTTTTCTATTATTATTTTCGTATTTTTATTTGTTCTATTATTATTTTCGTATCTTTATTTTTTCTATTATTAGTTTCGTATTTTTATTCTTTCTATAATTATTTATACAACTCTAGTCTTCCTGACGTACCTATTTTAAAGTTTGCTCAGAACGAAACCAAATAATATTTATGAGTTTTATGACATTTTACCATCATAAACTTAATAATATAATAACCTTATGAGTAGTTCCTATAAGAAACTATGACCAGCCTATATAACAGGTGAAACTTATGACGTAATACGCCTCAGTTTGACTGAAAGTGGTGCCTGTGTAACTTACGTAAGCTTCAGGATTCTGTCGCAATTATGCTGCCAAATTACGTTGTAAACGAATTTAGCACATTTAAAAACCACGAATAATTTTAGGCACCCAAATGATACCATTTCACGCATACTACTGCTGGAACAATAACATTTTAGGGGCACAAGTTAAAAAGTTCAAAATAGTTTCTGTTCTTTCGTACTACCTTTCAAAGATGAGAGACCAAGTAAGAACCTATAAACCCATTAATAATAAAAGGGTAGCGGGACAAGAGGGTCGAACAATTTTATTAATAATATTACGTTACTTGTGATTTGCCCCAATTTTACCTTTTAAGAGCGGAGTCCAATCTATATGAATAAAATTATTTTTAGGGTTCCGTACCTCGAAAGGAAAAAGCGGAACCCTTATAGGATCACTTTGTTGTCCGTCTGTCTTTCAAGAACGGGAACGCCTGGAGGTATCGAGTTGAAATTAAAACCATATACTCAGGTCTACAGTGTCCCTTGAAGCTGTGAAAAACAAACTTCTAAGTTAACCTAAAAAACCATACGGTCGTTTATGCCGCAAAAAACGTACATTTCGACACTCAAGAGAATCTAAATTTATAGGGTACTTTCTGTTGACCTAGAACTATGAAATTTGGCAAATAATATCGTCTTATAAATACTAAAAGTATATGGAAAAATCTGAAAACTATACATTTGTAATTTTGTAGGGAACCCTCGGTGGGCGAGTCTGACTCGCACTTGTCCGTTTTTTTATTGAATACGTTGTACATATATGACAACCTGCGCGGCAGAACTTGACAACTTTAATCGTATTCGGCGGCCAAAAGGTTGCATATCTTCTGTAACACAATACACTTAGCATATTTGGTAGCCATAGCTAGGTACCACGCACAACAACTTGTCTAATTCCATTACCAATGTAAGATGGACTTACTTTTTATGTGTCTAACATTCCCGTAATATCTATATGCAGATTTCATTCGCATCACAGTAACTTTATCAATGTAATAGAATAAATTAGGTGTTATCAGATTATGTTATTTAGGTATATTATATTCATAAATGTTAGCATTGATCGTTGAAAGAGGGAAATATCTAAATATTATAATAAATATCAAGCGAAATATAGCCAGCCGTCTACGATATGATCTATACCGTCTACGAAATGCATAGACGGAATACAATTAATTAATTTCAATAAGAATGTCTGAATTTTTAAAAGTTTAATTAGAAAGGTACTCTAGGCATTTTATTACTTAGACAATTGAATTGCGTTTAGAATGTTTAGATGCTTTATGTGTTACTCATGTTACCTCAACGAATGATTTCGTTCATCATTCCTGCAGATTATTCCACATAAGAGGTTATTTATAATTTTGATCATGTTTTTGATACTTATGTTGTTTTATTTTATTTTTGTTACTTCATGTTTGTCACATATTGTTATACATATTTACTTTGGAATGGTTTTATGAAAACTTCCATAGAGACTAAGAACATTTTGATTCCATTTGTATGTTAATGGTTATTACTGTTAACTTGAAAAGTTTAGCGAATATTTGTTGAAATATATACTGTGTAATATTAGAAATGTATTTTATTCATTTAAAAATCCTTAGTACCATATAGAACCGAGACGGATTAAAGTTCAAGCCAATTTCAAGCCATGCTGATATTGAATCTGATCAGGAACAAAATACAAAAAAGACGATCAAAGAGTATGTCCAGCCTAGGGCCTATTGCATAACAACTTGTAACATGGGGCTTCTAAACGGGCCATATTTTCACTGCAATATGTGGCTAACAACTATTGGTATCTATTGGTTCTCTAACATGCGAGTAAGAGAGGGACAAAATATGGCCCGTTCAGAAGCGACATTCTATACAAGCGGAAACTTCTTTTCAACTCCTCGCCTTCCGCTTCCGCTGTATTATAAGTTGTAAATTGTTATGCAATATGCCCCTGGTGGGACATCGTCAAAGAGTGCCTAGTTATAAAGCCAACATCGACAACGTCAAACACGTAAGTGCCGGCGCATTCTCGGTCACTGCAGTGGAGAGAATAGATAGGGAACATTACTGCGATGTTCTGCCGATGCCGCTAGAGTGCAGCACTAGCACAAACCGTAAACCAGTAGAGTAAGATAGGGGTTTACACACACGTGCACAATTGATTGTCAAATGAGTGACAAAGATGCATGCATATACAATACCGCAAGTGGGAACGAGATACAATGCCAACTCTGCTAGTGTCGCCTACGCCTATACGCGGAGTTTTGCGTAATGTTCCCTTTTCCAAATTTTGACAATGTGTAGGTATTTCGTTATAATATTGTCATTGACATTATGTAAGTACATTATTGAAAGAGCGAGCGAAGCGAACGAAGTTCTGCGTATCAGTTTAAGCAAAAATTCTTTCGTATGTGCGGCTGTTCTCCTCTACAGGCCGCATTTCTCAACCAATTCTCGTGGTTTTTTTTTTTACAATACGCTGGCGAGTTCTACTGCTCACAGAGCGAATAGTACCTACCTATTGTTATAAACCGACTTCAAAAAAGGAGGAGGTTCTATGTTCCACTGTATGTATTTTCACTAATACTTTGTACAAATGACAAAACTGTCAACTCAATACAATTGTTGACATTAAAACGTAAAATTGTGATGATGAACTTGGCTGATTATCAAAAAAAATTAACAGACTTTTCAAAAGCTGTCCTTACCTTACCACCCCCCATATTAACTGTGGTATTCAGTAGCTGATGAGTTTAATTTTACAAGATCAGAATCCTCGATACCTAGCAACATTTTTTTTTAAATACTTAATGTTTTACACGGGTCTAACGCGATATTTATTTACCTTTATTTCTGACGTTTCGACACGTGTAAAACAGTGTTACAAAGCGCGAGAGTTTAAAGTGATTTTTTTATTTGAAAATTTTAAAAGATATAATAAACGCTACGTGAAAATCACCCGAAATGACCAGTGTCATTTGCACCAAGCCTCGGTGTTAATAATATAGATGCGACATCATTTTTGTGAGCATTGAAATTTGAACCTTATTTATATTTGAATAGCAAGCAGTATCCATTGGCGGCCAATACACGGTGATTAAATACTGATGATCCACCATAGCTGTCTCTATCTAGCTAGAACATGCAATGAGATAGAGACAGCGCATGGATCGCGTGATAAATGTGATAATACTTCACCGTGTATGGCACAAGCAAAGATGGCAGCGGGCAGTTTTTGGATGGGTGACCGCCTGTTTGAGTGGTTATAGTGCATGTTGTTAGGGGAAAATACTTCTCTTTCGGATACCGGCGCCATATAGTATGTGGTTAGGCATGTCCTCTGGATTCCAAAACTGCTGAGAGACAACCTCTAAGGAGTCGAATTCCCCTGTAGGGTACCAAATGAAAGCTGAATAAATTGCCAATAGTTCATTGATACATTACATTATATTTCAATGTATAATACTCTAGTACTCTAGTTTAAGTACTATTAGTAAAAGTATAAAAAAATCAAGAAAAAATCAAAGGACTTTCAGACTTTGCGGCAAAACTAGAAAATATACACGAATGCAATGCAATCTTGGGACAACTTTTGGCAGCCACAAATCCTCAAAATTTTGGGACCTTTTTTGGTTTCTCACTCGTAGCTTCTATACGGTGCATCCTACCGAAAAGTTACTTAACTACTTTGTAAAAAATTAAAGAACATGAAATTATACGTCTAATGAGTACCAATACTCGTACATAACAATTCGGTTCCGCGACATAAGTAGTAGGAACCGTGGTCGAAAACAAGGCTTTCCTTAACTTTGTAAGTTACTTCAAGATTGTGGTTTTTAAGCATCTGCGTTTCAATTTTGAATTTAACCCTTGGTGATGGAAATTTCCATCATAACATTGTCCTGTTAATTAAAGGTAGTTTTGCGGGAGATTCATATTTATTTTAAGACTTTTATGTTTTAAGAACAGTATAGCTTGAAATGGAACGTATTTGTGATATGCTTAAGGTCAGAGTTTGCATAATGATGGAAATTTCCATCATATCAAAAAATAAAGATATCATGTAAAACTTACCTCATACTTATATTTTTTTTATATTTTTACTGAAATGTCAACTGACATTATCGTGATTTATTTCAAAAATAAATAAAAAATCATGCAAAGAAGGGTTAACTATAGGTTAAATATAGATATAGACTCCTCAATTGTAGGAATTTACAAAATCGAGAGTTATTTCAGCATTAGTACTTATATCATCATAACTGGTAATTGAAGAGCTGGCGGTTTTCTCGTGCAACGCATCAACATTGCAGTTCAATGAGGAAGCCAGCATACTCGGTACAATGCCTAGAGGGCCTTTTTAGGGTTCCGTAGCCAAAATGGCAAAAACGGAACCCTTCTAGTTCCGTCATGTCTGCCCGTCTGTCCGTATGTCATAGGCATTTTACTCGAAAACTATAAGGTATATTTGAATAAAATTTAGAGGATAGGTGTATTTTATTAGCCTGATTGAAATGATTAAAAAATATTTTTAGGGGTGCACTCCATACACTGCTCCATTTTTTTGACGGGTTTAGCGGGCTGCTGTATGTACTGTACGTTACATGGTTTGGGTGTATTTTAAACTTTTCCAAGCGCGGCCGCGGCGTTTTTGATGACGACATTTCAGGGGAGACAGACTCCTTAGAGATTGTCTCCCGGCAGTTTTGGAATCCAGGGGACATGCCTAACAACATAATAAAATATGGAGCCGGTATCCGAAAGTGAAGTATTTGTTCGACGGAATCCCCTAACAACACGCACTATTATACCTACTATAAATGAGCGCTTTCGTGCGTTGGAAGGCGACCACAACCCTGCACGTGTCCCCTGGGTGGTACCTACTAAAGAGTGACAAACTCAAAGGCTATATAAATTATGTATGCCTCACGATAAAAAAAAGCGGCCAAGTGCGAGTCGGACTCGCACATGAAGGGTTCCGTGAAATAAATTGCGGTTTACGATTTATGACGTATTAAAAAAAACTACTTACTAGATCTCGTTCAAACCAATTTTCGGTGGAAGTTTGCATGGTAATGTACATCATATACTTTTTTTAGTTTTATCATTCTCTTATTTTAGAAGTTACAGGGGGGGGGACACATTTTACCACTTTGGAAGTGTCTCTCGCGCAAACTATTCAGTTTAGAAAAAAATGATATGAGAAATCTCAATATCATTTTTGAAGACCTATCCTAGATACCCCACACGTATGGGTTTGAAGAATAATTTTTTTGAGTTTCTGTTCTGAGTATGAGGCCCCTAAAACTTAATGTTTTTTTTTCGATTTTTGTGTGAAAATCTTAATGCGGTTCACAGAATACATCTACTTACCAAGTTTCAACAGTATAGCTCTTATAGTTTCGGAAAAAAGTGGCTGTGACATACGGACGCACAGACAGACATGACGAATCTATAAGGGTTCCGTTTTTTGCCATTTGGCTACGGAACCCTAAAAACCGTGTATGGGCCCAGCCGCCATTGAAGGATTTAAATTTATTTACTATATAATATATGCACTTTATTTTGTTCCTCTTTTACACTACAACGGTGTACCTAATACAGGCATACGGCCAATGATAAGCAGACACCTCAGAAGAATCACACGGGTGCTGCCGACTTTTTGCGGATTTGAGGATACGTTGTGTTCTGTTGATATATATGCAGTGTGGATACTGGATACTAACGAGCACAGACAATTATAGGTCCCTATAAGGGAAATGTTACTAAATTAGAATGTAAATCTCATTAAAATTGTTAGATTTAAATAGGTTATTAAGTTATTATAGTACTAGCTGTTGCCCGCGACTTCGTCCGCGTAGAACTTTTTATCGTCTTAGAAAATGATTTCTCTCAATACAAAATTTGAACCCTCTTTTAGGGGATAATTAAAAAAAAAGTTGATGTTCATTTTTTAGTTTGTGAACAAACAGTCTAAAACCAAAGTTAAAAATCTCATACTTTAAAAATGCCTTGAAATACTCAAACTTTGAACCAATTTTAACACTCTTAGGGGATGAATTTGGAAAAACTCTGAAATCAGTTTTGTAGTCTTTTAACGTACAGAATAAGACCGAAGTTAAAAATATCTTACTCACACTTTAAAATTTTATTGCTCGCCATTTAAAATTTGAACCCCCTTTTAAACCCCCTTAGAGGTTGAATTTTTCTAATCGCTGAAAGAACTTTTTTCGTAAACTTTTAAGTCTCTAGCTCAAAAAAAGTGTTGCCCATACAAAGCTTTCTTAACCCCCTTAGGGGTGGATTTTTCTAAAACTCTGAAAGTACTTTATTATTAATTGTAATAAGTAACATTTTGAATAGTTTTAAGTCTAGTAAAAAAAAAAGTTTTTCCCACACAACACTGGCTACCCTTCTTAAGGATCTTAAGGATCCCCTTAGGGATGGAGTTTTCTAAAACGCTGAAAGTTCTTTTTTAGTATTCTAATAAGTAATCTTTTTGCAAAGTTTTAAGTCTAACTCAAAAAAAAGTGTTGCCCATGCAAAGCTTGCTCTCCTTTTTAACCCTATTAGGGGTGGAATTTTCTAAAACGATTTGTGTTCTTTTTTTGTATTTTAATAAGTAATCTTTCTACAAAGTTTCAAGTCTCTAACTCAAAAACATAAACTTTCCCTGATAAAAACTTTCCACCCCTTTTTATCCCCCTTAGGGAAAATTTTTTTCAAAACGCTGAAAGTCTTTTCTTTTGTATTTTTATAAGTAATCTTTCTACAAAGTTTTAAGTGTCTAGCTCAGAAAAAGTGTTCCCCATACAAACCTTGCACCCTTTTTTAACCCCCTTAGGGAATGATTTTTGTAAAACGCCGAATGTAGTATTTTTCATGTTCTAATAAGTAATTTTTCGTCAAAATTTTAAGCCTCTATTAAAAAAATATATGTTTTTCCCATACAAACTTTGCACCCTATTTTACCCCCTTAGGGGTGAAATTTTCCAAAACGCTGAAAGTACTTTCTTTGTATTTAAATAATCTTTCTACAAAGTTTTAGGACTCTAGCTAAAAAAAATAGTTTCCCACATACAAACTTTGCACCTCTATTTTAGCCCCCTATTTTTAGGGGTAGAATTTTCTAAAACGCTCAAAGTACTTAATTTGTATTCTGATGACTAATCTTTCTACAAAGTTTTAAGTCTCTATTTAAAAAAAATATTGTTTCCCCCATACAAAATTTGCACCCCTTTTTTACCCCCTTAGGGGTAGATTTTTTAAAACACTGAATCTAGGTACTTTATTTGTATTCTAATGAATAATTTCTCTACAAAGTTTTAAGTCTCTATTTAAAAAAAAGTAGTTTTTCCCATACAAACTTTGCACTCTATTTTACCCCTTTAGGGGTAGAATTTTCTAAAACCCTGAATTATTTGTATTTTAATGACTGATCTTTCTACAGAGTTTTAAGTCTCTATTAAAAAAAAAAAGTTTCCCCCATACAAACCTTGCACCCCTATTTTACCCCCGTAGGGGTGGAATTTTCCAAAACGCTGAAAGTGTTTCATTTGTATTCTAATAACTATTTTTTCTACAAAGTTTAAGTCTATAGCTCAAAAAAAAAAGGTTCTCCCATACAAACTTTGCACCCCCATTTTACCCCCTTAGGGGTAGAATTTTCAAAAATCCCTTTTTATCCCTAGCCCACGTTATAAAAGCAACATTTTGTGCAAAAATCAACTCCCTAAGATTAGTAGTTTCGGCTGTGCGTTGATGAGTGAGTGAGTGAATAAGTCAGTCAGGACATAGGCATTTATTATGTACTAGCTTTTGCCCGCGACTTCGTCCGCGTAGAACTCGTTTATATCGTAGCTCGATACAAACTTTCACCCTCCATTTCCCTTTTAGGGGTAGATTTCCGATATAAAAACTATCATATGTCCTTACCCGAGACTCAAACTATCTTTATCATTATTATCATTTATCATCATCATCATATCAGCCGAAAGACGTCCACTGCTGGATATAGGCCTCCCCCAAAGAGTTCCAAAGTGACCAATCCTGCGCCACCCGCATCCAGCGGATTCTTGCGACCTTTACCAGGTCATCAGTCTACCTTGTGCCTACCAACGCCGCGCCTACTAACTACCTCTATACGAAGTTTTATCTAAATGGGTTGTATGTAGCTTTATACAAATATTCAACTTCATTTCACCCCCTTAAGAGATCATTTCCGGGATAAAAACTATCCTATGTCCTTTTCCGGAACTCAAACTATCTGTTAACCAAATTTATTCTAAATGGGTCACTCACATCCAAATTTTCACCCCTTAGGGGAGGATTTTCGGAATAAAACTATCCTTTGTCCTTCCCCTGGACTCCCAACTATCGCTATACTAAATGTTCACCCCCATTTCACCCCCTTAGGGAATGATATCCGGAATAAAACTATCAGATGTCCTTTCCCAGGACTCAAATTATCTCTTAACCAGATTTCAACTATATGAGTTCCATAAACTATGCATTATCCTTTTTCGGAACCCCAAACTATCTCTATACCAAATTTCATCCAAATAGGGTACATCCAAATTTTCACCCCCTATTTTATGCCCTTGGAGGATTTTTTCGGGACAAAAGCTATTCGTTGTTCTTCTACGCGAGTAAAACTATCTCTATAGGCACCAAATTTCATCCTATTCCAAATTTAAACCACCATTTCACTCCCTTAGAGGATGATTTCCGGAATTAAAACTACGCTTTGTCCTTGCCCAGGACTCAAACCATCTCTATACCAAATTCCATCGAAATGGTTTCTATCCAAATTTTCACCCCCCAATTCCCAGCACTCAAACTATCTCTTAACTGTTAACTTAAGTTTTATAAGTTTTTATTGTTACTAACATGATATGGACTAAGTCTGAAATAAATAATTTGCATTAAATTAAATTAACCAAATTTCATCTAAAAAGGTCACATCACATCCAAATTTTCATCCCTTAAGGGGGTGATTTTCGGGATAAAACTATCCTATGTGCTTCCCCAGAACTCCAACTCGCTATACCGTAAATGGGTTCCATCCAAATTTTCATCCCCCATTTCACCCCCTTAGGAGATGATTTCTGGACTAAAAATTATTTTAGGTCCTTCCCCAGGACTAACTATCTCCATACCAAATTTCATCTAAATGGGTTCTATCCAAATTTTCACTCCTCATTTCACCCCCTCAGGAGATGATTTTTCTGGATAAAACTATGCATTGTCCTTCCCTGGGACTCCTTCTATCTCTTTACCAAATTTTAACTGAATGGGATTTATCCACATTTTCACCCCTATTTCATCCCCTTAGGGATTTTCGGGATTCAAAGTATCCGTTGTCATTCTCCGGGACTCAAACTATCTCTATACCAAATTTGATCTAATCGGAGTCCATCCAAAATTTTACCCCCCACTACACCCCCTTATGGGCAGATTTCCGGGATAAAACTATCCAATGTCCTTTCCCAGAACTTAAACTAACTCTAAACCAAATTTTATCAAAATGGGTTACATCCAAATGTTCACCCCACGTTTTACCCCCTAAGGGGAAGATTTCCGGGATAAAACCTATCCTTTGACCTTCCCCGGGACTCGAACTATTTATATACCAAATTTCATCCAAATCGGTGCAGCGGTTTAAGTAGCTCCATACAAACTTCCACCCCCCATTTCATCCCCTTAGGGATTTATTTCCGGGATAAAAACTACCCTATGTCCTTCCCCAGGACTCAAACTATCTATATACCAAATTTCATCTAAATCGGTTAAGCCGTTTTCACGTGATGCGCGGTCACATAAACAGACAAACAGATAAACAGAAAAACAGATAAACAGATAAACAGACAAACAGATAAACAGACAAACAGATAAACAGACAAACAGACAAAAATTCTAAAAACTGTTGGAACGTGTTCTGTTATCGATTTTAAGTATCCCTAGCCAATTTTTATTCGAATTACTTCCATGTACAGACTTTCGACCCTCTTCAGCTTTATTATATGTATAGATAAATAGATAGAAGATAATGAAACTCCCATTCAAATATCTCAAAAAATTATGAAGCTACATCCGTTTTAATGTCGCTTGTTAGAGTGAGAAAACGATGAGGGACTGTGACGTCAATATACTCGAGCGTCATAGTAAAAAACAATCGTTTCATATGAAGGTGCGTTTTGCGGAAAAGGGACAGAACATACCCCCTCTTAAAACTTTGGACTCTTATAACTTAATCATTATCTATATAACCTCTTGCTTTGTTTTTTTCTCCATTTGACTATATTTATTTTAAATTCTTTTTCGAGAAAATACATTATGATTATTTACCATATTTTCGATTCCTGAGCTATAACCACGAACTTCGGAATTCGAAAATATTCGGGTATCTCTATCTCTATCGCACTAACCATACTCAAGTGACAGGGATGCAAATATATGAGCATTGAGTATCGGTTTTCGTGGTAGCGCCGCAGGTACTTTGGCTGAATGCGCCGAGCGCGTGCCATTGTCATTCAAAAAAAACAAATTCGTGTTAATTATATTGTTCAAATTTGTTGATTTAATTTATTGAAATTACGACATAAAACGACATTTGCGCATATAAGTTCTCATATCAGAATCGAATATTTTTTTATGGTTTATATTTTAACAATTGTCTCGTAAAGGTCTATCGTAGACGGGATTTAAATTATTAATAAGTGAAAGGCAAAGCAATTCCGCCATTTTGACGAAAATTTGACGGTTCTTATAGCTGACAGTTGGAGCAGCGTTTGATTTCAATAAAAATAAATGAAAAATTAAATGAAGTCGTATATTTCGGAAAATTAATTAACCGTCGCAGTCGGATAAAAACTATCCTAAGTTGCAGCTAGAATAATAATGTACCTATATAAAATGTTTCATATTTTTCCGTTCATGGGATGCTGAGAACATTCGAACCGCGCAAAGCTTAGTTTCAAACTGGCTGATTCTTTTTTTAATTTAGAGATTTATTATAAGTGGAGATAAATAGATAGAAGATAATGAAACTCCCATTCAAATATCTCAAAAAATTATGAAGCTACATCCGTTTTAATGTCGCTTGTTAGAGTGAGAAAATGATGAGGGACTGTGACGTCAATATACTCGAGCGTCATAGTAAAAAACAATCGTTTCATATGAAGGTGCGTTTTGCGGAAAAGGGACAGAACATACCCCCTCTTAAAACTTTGGACTCTTATAACTTAATCATTACCTATATAACCTCTTGCTTTGTTTTTTTCTCCATTTGACTATATTTATTTTAAATTCTTTTTCGAGAAAATACATTATGATTATTTACCATATTTTCGATTCCTGAGCTATAACCACGAACTTCGGAATTCGAAAATATTCGGGTATCTCTATCTCTATCGCACTAACCATACTCGAGTGACAGGGATGCAAATATATGAACATTAAGTATCGGTTTTCGTGGTAGCGCCGCAGGTACTTTGGCTGAATGCGCCGAGCGCGTGCCATTGTCATTCAAAAAAAACAAATTCGTGTTAATTATATTGTTCAAATTTGTTGATTTCATTTATTGAAATTACGACATAAAACGACATTTGCGCATATAAGTTCTCATATCAGAATCGAATATTTTTTTATGGTTTATATTTTAGCATTTGTCTCGTAAAGGTCTATCGTAGACGGGATTTAAATTATTAATAAGTGAAAGGCAAAGCAATTCCGCCATTTTGACGAAAATTTGACGGTTCTTATAGCTGACAGTTGGAGCAGCGTTTGATTTCAATAAAAATAAATGAAAAATTAAATGAAGTCGTATATTTCGGAAAATTAATTAACTGTCGCAGTCGGATAAAAACTATCCTAAGTTGCAGCTAGAATAATAATGTACCTATATAAAATGTTTCATATTTTTCCGTTCATGGGATGCTGAGAACATTCGAACCGCGCAAAGCTTAGTTTCAAACTGGCTGATTCTTTTTTTAATTTAGAGATTTATTATAAGTGGAGATAAAACATGAGCGTTTCTCGCCATCAAACGTCACAGTTTGGCGAGTTTAATTAAACTTGTTAAGTAATTGCTTTTTTTATAATAAATTTTAAAAATAAAAGTTAGGTACGTCTTGTCGATATGGCGTGCAAACATAGTAATTTATTGTCCATATTGCTAAAGCTGACATTATTCAGAGCATTTTGCACGTCTTTTTACACGGGTAGCCTGTGGGCGGACTATACGCAACAGCAGTACAGCGCCTTACGAGTTCAGTACAACAATGCATTTAGGGTGCTGATGGGGCTGCCTCGCTACTGCAGCGCGTCAACAATGTTCGCGGAGGCGCGCGTCGATAGCTTCTCTGCCATCATGCGCAAGCGAGCCGCCTCGCTACTGAGCAGGGTGAGGGCCAGCACCAACAGCATCCTAGCAATGTTTGCTGGCAGGTGGGATGGGGCTTACCTAAACCACTGCACTAAGCTCCATTCCATGTCATAATGTTTAAGTACTAACACTAGAAGTAAAATAATGTTTTTCTACTCGTCGACTTTAATCTTTGAATTAAGATTTCGTACACGAAACTAAGATCACATACTTTTTAATCCTGGAGCTCCACGAGCTCGTCACGGAGCTCGTATAGTTTCATAAGATAACCGCCAGCAGTCATCTTATGAATCCAGGAGCTGTATAAGAAACTTGTGAAGACATCAACGCGCAAAATTACTAAGCTGCTGCGCTTCATTTCAGCAGGGCGATTTTCAATAGATACCAAGTTTGTTTAATAAATTATTATTTCCGTTGACTCGTAGAAAAAGTATTGTATACAATAGTTATATAATTAGCTTTTTAAGTCTCGTACCTTAATTAGGCCACTCAGCACGTGGTACTCGACTTAAAAAGCATCCATTATATAACGATTGCATAAACTACTATAAATAAATAAATAAAATAAAATAAAAAATAAAAAGCATTTATTTCGGACAAAATAATCCATAGATGTTAGTATTACAATAAACTTAAATAACTATGTTAGTACCTAAACTTAAGTGCTGAGAGGTCCAG
Source organism: Epinotia brunnichana (assembly GCA_963854355.1). Classification (NCBI taxonomy): domain Eukaryota; kingdom Metazoa; phylum Arthropoda; class Insecta; order Lepidoptera; family Tortricidae; genus Epinotia; species Epinotia brunnichana. The sequence continues at coordinate 18,384,327 of OY977942.1, read as the reverse complement.
TGCCTGATTAGGGCGCTGTCCCATCTCTCTGCCACGACAGCCAGGAGACCGTGGCGGCTGGTGCGCACTCTGCGGAGCGTCGCGGCGCAGCGTTTGCGCAGCGTGGCGTGGAATCCATCCACATGCGCGTCGGCGAACATGCCCGACGCGCTACAGTATCGCGGCAGCCGCAACAATACTCTGAAGGCGTCGTTATATTGTACACGCATGGCATTAATAGCACGCTGCGTGTACCTCGTCCACAGGCTGCAAGCGTACAGCGAAGTACAGTACGCTCGAAAGAGTGTTACTTTAACTTGCGCTGTACACCTGCTGAACCTCCGGGCTATCATGTTGGCCCTGACGGCCAATGCCCTACGCTCGCGTTCGATATCCGCATCGTCACGCAGATCATCGGTGACCAAGTGCCCAAGATATTTAAATGAATAAACCCTTTTAAGTAGCTCGCCATTCAAACGAATGGGTGGGACATGAGATGGGCACTTGTTCCCCGCCTTAAATACCATGTACTCGCTCTTGAGCACATTGTACTTCAGGCCGTGACTTAGAGCATAGGATTCGCATTTCTCAATCAGTACACGCATACCACCAACCGAGGGGCTCAGCAGTACCATGTCATCAGCATAGCTTATGTTATTAAAACAAACCCTGTCTATGTGACAACCAACATGCATACTGCTAAGCCCACCGATAAGGGCATCCATGTACAAATTGAAGAGCTTGGGGGAGGTAAGCCCCCCCTGCCGGACCCCGCACTCCAAGCCATATTCGTCCGACAGCTCGTTACCCCAACGAACACTATTTCGCTGGCTCGCGTACCAACACCTAAATATGCGTGTGAGTTCCTTAGGAAATTGCACTTCGTCTAGTTTTTTCCAAAGTAGGTCGTAATTTACAAGATCGAAGGCTTTGGAAAGATCTAAAAAGCACGCATATATAGGCGTCTTCCTGCGGGTGTAGTATTCAACGGCCTGCTTCAAACAAACAATTGCACTTTCGGTAGATAATCCGGCGCGAAAACCGAACTGCGCGTCATTTAGTTTCATATACCTATCTAACTGTAAGTTAAGCAGGCCATCGAATACCCTGGCTACAATTGTTGCCAGCGAAATAGGTCGATAGTTGGCTTTGTTTGATATGTCACCCGTCTTGTTTTTGACAATAGGAATCACAATTGTTTTTGTCATGATCGGCGGTAGGTACGAGTGACATATACAAAGATTAAAAAACATCGCTAGCACTCGGGGTAGGTGAGGACCAGCAAACTGCAAGTGCTCAATACTAAGATGGTCGTGTCCAGGAGATTTGCCCCTTTTCATTTCCTTTAGGACCTTAGATACGTCACTAACACTGAGTCGGGTCTGAATGTCACTCACTGCCATGTCAGCATCGAGCACCTGCTGCCGCGGAGCCCCACCGGCGGATGTGTGGGAAGGCTTCACATTAAAATGCTCCATAAACACGTTAGCAACGCACTTCGGATCCGAGATACCGTCCACACTAACAGAAAGTCCAGGCCTAGACTCCATCTTTTTTGTTATTTTCCAAAAGTTTCGGAAATCATTGGTTTTATGATGCGTGGCAAGCAAATCCATCTTTATTTGCTCTTGGTGTTGTTGAACCCACCTAAGACGCGACTTAAATACTTTGCGACTATTACACATAGCATCATAAATAGGTCCACCAGTAGGTTTACCGTACATGATCCAGTCCTGGAATCTAGCCCTGGCCTCCCCGTGTGCGCCACTTACATGCTTATTCCATCCTATCACTCTATTATTTGCAATGCGGCGACCAGCGGTGACAGCCTTGCTGTATAAAGAAGCTTCACATAACGACGTCATTATTTTGAGGTACAGGTCGTCAAGTAACTTACAATGAGCAGCGTTATTTATACAGCAACCGTCACAGCAGTTCTGGAAATCGGAAGGAAAATCAATGGTTTTCAACAGCTCGTTGCATTTATTAGTATATTTTTCGATTTCCTGAGATGTCCTCTCCCCCCAAACAAAATGTTTCCCACTTGAGACTAACACCTATATTCTAAAATCAACTATTTAAATGTGTAAAATATAGATGCAAAATCTGAAATGACTATTTATTTATTTATTATTGTTCTTGTTTTTTAACGGAGAATGGAGAAATGCTGACGTTTGTTATTTAGAATTTGCAACAAATATAGGAGTGTTATAATAAAATGCCATTGTACATCCTGACATCTATACAGGCGTTCGTCGCGTTGTTGGAAATAGGAATATTAAATTTATTTAAGGCAATAAATAAAACATCTAAGGACACATCACATTTATATTCTGAGACTCATATTATAGAACTATACATATTTGACAATGATTAGTTCATCAACAATCTGTAGATTTAGAAAATTAGACAACAAGAACATTCTTAGTAGATATAAATAGTATAAAAGTCAATATGGTACGTCACAGTGAGTATAAATCATTCATTACCTACGTATTTTATTCAGAAGACATTTTAACCTAACCGTTTTTCGAGCACATGGTATATATTATAGGTACTTATTGTAAATGAAATAAAAACTACATCACTCGAAAATATACATATCTACGTTTATCTATAATATGTTTTGTGCATTTACAATATCTATAATTGTCGTTTCCAGGCAAAAGGTATCGTTCTGCGTTTGTCAATAAGGGTGTTTTTTTATTGCATCGTCATGCTGGCCTGGCTTAGCGCGATCTGGGGCCCAGAAAAAAAAACAGAGTAAAATAGATAAATATTTGGGGAGAAATAGTTCTCAAAAGCTTGTAATACAAGCGGAAGTCTCTTTTTAATGAGAGAAGTTGAAAAGAGGCTTCCGATTGTATTACAAGTTACAGGCTTTTGAGAAACGGGCCCCTGACCTGAGAGAAGGCAGGCCGTGAGACCCCGGCTTAAGCACATGCACAGGCGTGGCACGATCCGGCCTGGCCTGTGACACGGGCCGTGGGAACACGCCTTTATAAGTCGACGAAGCCGTACCTTTTGCCTGGGAGCATAGATAAGTGCTCTATACCTCTACAATACGTTAGGCACCTAAGATCTACAAAAATGAGCAGCATTCATTCATTTTCTTGTTATACTTCAATTTCATACATACTTTACTGGATGAAGGCACACTCACGCGTAAAAAATTACGCTCTCGAGCTCCGAAACCTGACATCCCACACTAGACTTAAATATAAATAAATATATGGTGACCAGTGCTAGCACTCCCAGGGACCAGAGATATAGGTACGCAGAGGCCACGGTAAGTCGTTGAGGCCAGGGCTAGTCGTAGCGTAGACCCCGCAGTAGTCAAAGGGACCAGGGTTAGACGCGAGGTTAGGGCTAGTCGCAGGAGCCCGGTCAAGTCGCCGCCGCCCGGGCTAGACTAGTCGGCCATGGGCGCCCGCAGCACACGGCACTGGCCTGCTGGCTCCACAAGGATCGTGGCTGAACGCTGCATCCAGGGCTCCCCATCCACCTGCATCGCGCAGGACCCCGGTCAAGTCGCAGCCGCCCGGGCTAGACTAGTCGGCCATGGGCGCCCGCAGCACACGGCACTGGCCTGCTGGCTCCACAAGGATCGTGGCTGAACGCTGCATCCAGGGCTCCCCATCCACCTGCATCGCGCAGGACCCCGGTCAAGTCGCAGCCGCCCGGGCTAGACTAGTCGGCCATGGGCGCCCGCAGCACACGGCACTGGCCTGCTGGCTCCACAAGGATCGTGGCTGAACGCTGCATCCAGGGCTCCCCATCCACCTGCATCGCGCAGGAGCCCGGTCAAGTCGCCGCCGCCGGGGCTAGACTAGTCGGCCATGGGCGCCCGCAGCACACGGCACTGGCCTGCTGGCTCCACAAGGATCGTGGCTGAACGCTGCATCCAGGGCTCCCCATCCACCTGCATCGCGCAGGACCCCGGTCAAGTCGCAGCCGCCCGGGCTAGACTAGTCGGCCATGGGCGCCCGCAGCACACGGCACTGGCCTGCTGGCTCCACAAGGATCGTGGCTGAACGCTGCATCCAGGGCTCCCCATCCACCTGCATCGCGCAGGACCCCGGTCAAGTCGCAGCCGCCCGGGCTAGACTAGTCGGCCATGGGCGCCCGCAGCACACGGCACTGGCCTGCTGGCTCCACAAGGATCGTGGCTGAACGCTGCATCCAGGGCTCCCCATCCACCTGCATCGCGCAGGACCCCGGTCAAGTCGCAGCCGCCCGGGCTAGACTAGTCGGCCATGGGCGCCCGCAGCACACGGCACTGGCCTGCTGGCTCCACAAGGATCGTGGCTGAACGCTGCATCCAGGGCTCCCCATCCACCTGCATCGCGCAGGACCCCGGTCAAGTCGCAGCCGCCCGGGCTAGACTAGTCGGCCATGGGCGCCCGCAGCACACGGCACTGGCCTGCTGGCTCCACAAGGATCGTGGCTGAACGCTGCATCCAGGGCTCCCCATCCACCTGCATCGCGCAGGAGCCCGGTCAAGTCGCCGCCGCCGGGGCTAGACTAGTCGGCCATGGGCGCCCGCAGCACACGGCACTGGCCTGCTGGCTCCACAAGGATCGTGGCTGAACGCTGCATCCAGGGCTCCCCATCCACCTGCATCGCGCAGGACCCCGGTCAAGTCGCAGCCGCCCGGGCTAGACTAGTCGGCCATGGGCGCCCGCAGCACACGGCACTGGCCTGCTGGCTCCACAAGGATCGTGGCTGAACGCTGCATCCAGGGCTCCCCGTCCACCTGCATCGCGCAGGAGCCCGGGCAAGTCGCAGCCGCCCGGGCTAGACTAGTCTGCCATGGGCGCCCGCAGCACACGGCACTGGCCTGCTGGCTCCACAAGGATCGTGGCTGAACGCTGCATCCAGGGCTCCCCATCCACCTGCATCGCGCAGGACCCCGGTCAAGTCGCAGCCGCCCGGGCTAGACTAGTCGGCCATGGGCGCCCGCAGCACACGGCACTGGCCTGCTGGCTCCACAAGGATCGTGGCTGAACGCTGCATCCAGGGCTCCCCGTCCACCTGCATCGCGCAGGAGCCCGGGCAAGTCGCAGCCGCCCGGGCTAGACTAGTCTGCCATGGGCGCCCGCAGCACACGGCACTGGCCTGCTGGCTCCACAAGGATCGTGGCTGAACGCTGCATCCAGGGCTCCCCATCCACCTGCATCGCGCAGGACCCCGGTCAAGTCGCAGCCGCCCGGGCTAGACTAGTCGGCCATGGGCGCCCGCAGCACACGGCACTGGCCTGCTGGCTCCACAAGGATCGTGGCTGAACGCTGCATCCAGGGCTCCCCATCCACCTGCATCGCGCAGGACCCCGGTCAAGTCGCAGCCGCCCGGGCTAGACTAGTCGGCCATGGGCGCCCGCAGCACACGGCACTGGCCTGCTGGCTCCACAAGGATCGTGGCTGAACGCTGCATCCAGGGCTCCCCATCCACCTGCATCGCGCAGGAGCCCGGTCAAGTCGCCGCCGCCGGGGCTAGACTAGTCGGCCATGGGCGCCCGCAGCACACGGCACTGGCCTGCTGGCTCCACAAGGATCGTGGCTGAACGCTGCATCCAGGGCTCCCCATCCACCTGCATCGCGCAGGACCCCGGTCAAGTCGCAGCCGCCCGGGCTAGACTAGTCGGCCATGGGCGCCCGCAGCACACGGCACTGGCCTGCTGGCTCCACAAGGATCGTGGCTGAACGCTGCATCCAGGGCTCCCCATCCACCTGCATCGCGCAGGACCCCGGTCAAGTCGCAGCCGCCCGGGCTAGACTAGTCGGCCATGGGCGCCCGCAGCACACGGCACTGGCCTGCTGGCTCCACAAGGATCGTGGCTGAACGCTGCATCCAGGGCTCCCCATCCACCTGCATCGCGCAGGACCCCGGTCAAGTCGCAGCCGCCCGGGCTAGACTAGTCGGCCATGGGCGCCCGCAGCACACGGCACTGGCCTGCTGGCTCCACAAGGATCGTGGCTGAACGCTGCATCCAGGGCTCCCCATCCACCTGCATCGCGCAGGACCCCGGTCAAGTCGCAGCCGCCCGGGCTAGACTAGTCGGCCATGGGCGCCCGCAGCACACGGCACTGGCCTGCTGGCTCCACAAGGATCGTGGCTGAACGCTGCATCCAGGGCTCCCCATCCACCTGCATCGCGCAGGAGCCCGGTCAAGTCGCCGCCGCCGGGGCTAGACTAGTCGGCCATGGGCGCCCGCAGCACACGGCACTGGCCTGCTGGCTCCACAAGGATCGTGGCTGAACGCTGCATCCAGGGCTCCCCATCCACCTGCATCGCGCAGGACCCCGGTCAAGTCGCAGCCGCCCGGGCTAGACTAGTCGGCCATGGGCGCCCGCAGCACACGGCACTGGCCTGCTGGCTCCACAAGGATCGTGGCTGAACGCTGCATCCAGGGCTCCCCGTCCACCTGCATCGCGCAGGAGCCCGGGCAAGTCGCAGCCGCCCGGGCTAGACTAGTCTGCCATGGGCGCCCGCAGCACACGGCACTGGCCTGCTGGCTCCACAAGGATCGTGGCTGAACGCTGCATCCAGGGCTCCCCATCCACCTGCATCGCGCAGGAGCCCGGTCAAGTCGCCGCCGCCCGGGCTAGACTAGTCTGCCATGGGCGCCCGCAGCACACGGCACTGGCCTGCTGGCTCCACAAGGATCGTGGCTGAACGCTGCATCCAGGGCTCCCCATCCACCTGCATCGCGCAGGACCCCGGTCAAGTCGCAGCCGCCCGGGCTAGACTAGTCGGCCATGGGCGCCCGCAGCACACGGCACTGGCCTGCTGGCTCCACAAGGATCGTGGCTGAACGCTGCATCCAGGGCTCCCCATCCACCTGCATCGCGCAGGAGCCCGGTCAAGTCGCCGCCGCCGGGGCTAGACTAGTCGGCCATGGGCGCCCGCAGCACACGGCACTGGCCTGCTGGCTCCACAAGGATCGTGGCTGAACGCTGCATCCAGGGCTCCCCATCCACCTGCATCGCGCAGGACCCCGGTCAAGTCGCAGCCGCCCGGGCTAGACTAGTCGGCCATGGGCGCCCGCAGCACACGGCACTGGCCTGCTGGCTCCACAAGGATCGTGGCTGAACGCTGCATCCAGGGCTCCCCGTCCACCTGCATCGCGCAGGAGCCCGGGCAAGTCGCAGCCGCCCGGGCTAGACTAGTCTGCCATGGGCGCCCGCAGCACACGGCACTGGCCTGCTGGCTCCACAAGGATCGTGGCTGAACGCTGCATCCAGGGCTCCCCATCCACCTGCATCGCGCAGGAGCCCGGTCAAGTCGCCGCCGCCCGGGCTAGACTAGTCTGCCATGGGCGCCCGCAGCACACGGCACTGGCCTGCTGGCTCCACAAGGATCGTGGCTGAACGCTGCATCCAGGGCTCCCCATCCACCTGCATCGCGCAGGAGCCGTCTAAGTCAATCTGGAAATAGTTATATGATAATTATGATACAAGTGCGGAAAGTAGGTAACTCCCAACGAAAGACGATGAGCACTATTTCATAAAACATTTTACAATGCATCATGCGAGGAAATAAAAAAATATATTTTTTTATGAAATTTTGGTGAAATATTAGTTGTCATGAAATCTCATTCTCGCACGCGTTTTTTTTTATACCACGATTGTGGCAAACAAGCTTACGGCCTGCCTGATGTTAAGCTGGTACCGTCGCCTATGGACACTTGTGACTCCAGAAGAATCACAAGCGCGTTGCCGACCCTTTATTCACTTGAGGATTCGCTGTGTTGGCAGATAGAGACATGCAGGTCCCTCACTCCCAACACAGCGCATCCTAGGGAGCTCTGGCGACCTTACTCACCACCAGGAACACAACACCACATACTTCATAGCATGCAATAATAGTACATTTTACAACTAGTGTGAAAAGAATGTCTTTTTACCACTAGTACCGAGGTATCTTGCCACGAGCTGAAAGCGAGTGGCAAGACTCGGTACGAGTGGTAAAAGACATTTCACACGTGTTGTAAACGACGTTTTTTAATACAATTGCGAAAAAATAATAAATTAATATTCGTCATTTATATATTAATGAATTCTTTAAATAAATTTATATTATTGTACCTTGATCTCAACTGTTAGTGGCTGCATCGAAACTTCTGCTTGCGTATGCGCTCCTGGTACCTATAGGTGGACCGTTTAACTCGGTCCTCGCCTGCGCGGCGCGCGGGTGCAGGGGTATGACTATAACGGGCTGCGGGCGACGTGCGGAAGGCAAACCCCGGCGCCCGCACCCCGTTATCGTCATACCCCTGCACCCGCGCGCTGCGCAAGCGAGGAATGAGTTAAGCGGTCTACCTACAGATGCGTACATTTTCAGCTTCAAAAATGACTTTCATACTAACGCGATCAAAAATAAATACTCCTAGTATTCGTAAGCGTTTTTAATTTCATAATTTCCAAGTAAAAAATCTAATATAAAATTACTGCGTTTCGAAAGTATAGTTTGGAACTAAAAAGTAAAAAGCACTAGTGCGAGAAATTGAGCTTCTCGCACGCTACGCAGCCACAAAAAGTACCACTTTTTGAGCAACTGTATTAAAAATAATATAACAACACTACAAAGCAGTGGTGCTATTATGGCTGCGGTCTTCTGTAAGGTGGAGGTACTTCCCCAGTTGAGCTGCTCCACATACGAGCGAGATGACATGCCGCTGTGCCCTACCTCTCTCTCTCTCTCTCGCGTGTGGTAATGTTGGCCCGAAATCCGGCCATTCCCGCACATAGAGGACTTCCCGTGTTTATGTTGACCCATATAAAGGCACACTTTCAGTGCAAGTGCATTTTAATACTTATAATAGGAAAATAATGGAGGTAGTAATTGATAAAGGTACCTTTATTTGAGAGGCCTGTGCGAACCGGTAAGGCTCCGCTAACCCACACTGGAGCCGCGCTATGTGGAATGATGACGAAATGCCGACCACCTGCACAACATTCAAATTTGAGGTCACTTTGCGAGAGGTAAATAGTTATAGTATCCTCAAACCAAACGGACGACTGAGCCAATACGAGCGCCAATACGAGCCAATACGATCCCAGTCGTCTATTTGGTTTGAGGATGGTATAGTTATAATGCGTAATAGTTATAATAATAAAATCGACATCCCGTGTGCCTATTTTGCGTGAAACGGCGGGGTAGCGCTACTATAACCACCCCAGCACGGCTATCACAAGACGGCCGCGACATACTCTCGAGCTCTATCGCACTATGCGTCTCTCTTTTATTAGACCACTTAGAAAGAGACGTATAGTACGAGAGAGCTCGAGAGTATGTCGCGGCCGTCTTGTGATAGCCGTGCAGTGATACCTAAATTATAGAGGTGTTTATTATTTTTCTACAAAATGGCCCGCAAAGTGCTTAACTTACATACTAAATTATCGCTCTTAATGTCACCGGGCATGTGTTTTTATTTTATTATTTTTCTTTCTCTTTTTATATTTTGTTAGTATTTAACCCCCCGGATTCACAACACTTCAGGGGCTGCACCCCTGACTTACTCCGCATGATGATGTAATAAAATAAGTGGTGAACGGTGTTGGCCACACATATTGTATTTGTTTATAAGGCTAATAATTTAAGACTCCCTTGTAGTGGCTGTTTGTTTACCTAAATAAAAAAAAATAAAAAAAGTGAACATAACACGCTACATATTGGAAGGTAAAGTGTATAGTTTAAGGCCAATGAAAATAAAAAAAATTAAAAACATTGCAGGCCGCCTGGAATGTTACATATAAATTCCTTTATTTGTCGAGTACCAAACTTTAAAAAAAGTAGAAACTGGCATATAAAAGACGGCAGGTAGTATTCAGCCAAATCAACTCGCATTCTTCTGTTGCAAATGCGACACATTTGTACGAGTCTCAAATAGATTGCATTTTTCGGTAGAAAAATACACTTGTGATTCTGTTTTAAAAAATATCCTCAATTTAAGGGGACGTAGGTTCGTGGTCTTCTCTCCCTCTCACTGAGCATAAGCGTGAGCGAGATGGAAGTGCGTGTTTGGAAGCGCGGATATCATGTTTTTCAATTTTATTTCTTCCGATTTTTAAAACCAATTGTAATATGTTTAGCTGTTGTGCATAATGTGTTACGATTTTTTTAAGTGTATTTTAGACCTATGTTTGTGATTTTTTTCTATCTAGCGAAAGTCAAATACTCAGGATTCGAATAGCTGCTCCTTCCCTCGAAAAAGGCCTCAAGATTGCTAATTAAATTTAAGGCAGCCGTATTATAATCCAAAGAGATTCGATTTTTTAAAAATACGTTTTCGGAGCTCACGTCGCCTTAACAATAAAGCTTGATTTCAATTTAGTCTTTTTTACTCCCCCATTTTTGAGAAAAGCACTAGGTATATTAGCCTTAGCCGGAATGGCAATTGCAGGCTTCGTATTATAATTAAACAAATACTCAGCCTGCATTTGCCTCCTTCCCGGCCACGGCAATAATGTACGATTCCTGACATGTGAGTTTGTTTTTTTTTGAATGGACGCTTTATCCATTTTTTGTTGTTTCACTGCAGTTTATCAATTTAGTTAGAGGTTTTACGAGTTTAGGGCACTTGAGCAGAAGGCAAAAATATACACTAAAAGTCAGAATTTTGTTGTATAAATCCGATTTACTTTCTCTTTTCTTTGTAGAAACTTACCTCAATTTTTCCATCGTTAATACTTTGTTCTTCCACATCTACTTCATTTCCCATACCTGCAAGCATAGTTTCAGGTTAAATTAATACCATCGGGTATTTATATGTACAAGCTAAGCTTAACTCTTTGTCGTCCATGGCAGGTGGCTCGGGCTAATAACCGCGAAATTCTTATGGATATCTCTTTCTCTATCGAACTTGCATATTCGAGCGACAGAGAGAGAGATATATAGTTTTGCGGTAGCCGCTCTGTGTTCAACAGTAAGATGATACTTAATCTATTTATAAGGCTGGCTTGATTAGTTCGATCACATCTTGACCACGAACATCGAAGTTCAGGTATCTTCGTCTCTATCGTACTTATAATACTAGAGGAGTCAGAGAGGATGCAGGTACACGAACTACGAGTTTCGATTAGATTTAGGACAACACAAGGCCAGTTTTAGTGCAATTTTGGCCAAAATCAGGTATTGTATCGTATCACGCACTTACGCAGCTGTTGTAACGTACTTCGTCAAAAAGAGAGGTGTTAACACTTTCAGAGTAAGTATTTTATACAATCGTTACACAATGAGGGCTCTTAAAGTCGAGTAGCCGAGTGGTAAGGTAAGAAAATTTAAGAGCTAATAGGGAACATTACTGCAATGTTCTGCCGCCAGAGGCAGCACTACCACTAATAGTAAAACAGTATAGGAATATAGGAATTCACACACACATGCACAATTGATTGTCAAATGAGTGACAAGGATGCTTGCATAGACAATACCGCAAGTGGGAACGAGAAACAATGTCAACGCTGCTAGTGTCGCCACCTACGAAGAGTTTTGCGTAATGTTCCCTATTGTGTAACTATTGCATACTTACAATCCTTAATTTTTTACTACGTGGGTGACTAGGAAAGTTTTGAGATAGCTACTCAAAATTTATAAAAAAGAACGCAACTACACTCGCGGTCAATAAATTCGGGTCACCCTAAATTAAATAACTGCAATAGGTTTTTTTTTAATATTTAACACTAGTTATATTTACATAACATAGTATTCTTTTTAGTACCCAACTGTATTAGCAATTTCCGGGATCCTATCATAAAAATATCAACATCCAAAAATGACGACTTTTGCGATATCTCGCTCCGTTAACGTTGTTTTTTTCATGGGTTTTTACGAGTCCGAGTTAAACCTGGTAAACGTTCTTTTTTACTGTTATTTTTGCAGTGTACATGTACCTATAATTAAATAAAGAACTTGACAGGATTAAAAAAACTGTACAACCTTGCACTATTTTAGAAATATGACAGTATTTTACCGACCCGTATTCTTTGTCCGCGAGTGTAGATTGAACCTTTTTTAAAGATAAATTGTTTGCTATTCGAACATAGAAAACCATATGATCAAATATAAAAAAATACGGTTGTTTTTTGTTTCAATTCCGCGGGCTTTTATCGTCAACTATGGATTTTAAGCGAGAACATTTTCGTGCGATGATTTTGTACGATTATAAATTTGGATTAAATGAATGTGAGTGCAGAGAGCGATTAGTTTCGGCGTTTGGGGACTATGCACCATCGTGTGCAACAGTTTTCAGATGTTTTACTCAATTTAAACGAGGGATTTTCTCCTTAAATGATGATGATAGAAGTGGCCGGCCCGCGACTTCAGTTACAGAAGAAAAGCTAGCTCCTAGCTGTGAAAAAAATTATTAAGGAATACCCAAAAGTGACTTATAAACAAATAGAAGAGGTCGTGAAGATTTCATCGCCAGCTATTCATGAAATTTTACACAACCGGCTTGGAGTCAGGAAATTATGTTCACGATGGGTCTCACTCGCTGACTGCAGAACAAAAAAAGAAGCTCGCGTGACATGGTGCAAAGAAAAAGATATGCTCAGGAAATTTGATCAGGGAGAAGGACGGTAAATTTTTAACATTATTACTGGAGACGAGAGTTGGATTTACCAATATGATCCACCGACTAAATGGTAATCGACCATTTGGGTATTTCCCGATGATGAATCTCTACACATGCAGAAAAAAATGGTGGCCACATTTTTTTCTGCAAGTGGTCATGTGGCCACAATTTCCTTAGACGACCAAAAAACTGTGAATGCTAAGTGGTATATTGAAGTGTGTTTACTAATTTAATAATAAGAACAGACTGTATTTAATAATTTAAAACAAAAACAACCTAAAACTGGTTTGAGGGGGCTCTTTTTGCATCATGACAATGTGTCATGACATGACAAGGCCATTGTCACCAAGGATTTTTTGAAGAGTACAGAGATTGAAGAATTATGTCATCCTCCGTATAGCCCCGATTTAGCTCCTTGCGATTTCTTCCTCTTTCCGAAAATCAAACTTCGTGACACGCGATATAACAGTCCTGAGGATGCACGGAATGCCTACTACTTGCAGGCCGTAGAAGACCTCCCTAAAGCAGCGACAACAGCCTCCTGAACACCATTGTTGATGGCTGGAATGCCCGATGGTGGAGCACTGGAACTCCTTACATGTTGTAGCTAATAATTGTATTGTCTTATTTTAATGTCTTATTTTATTTTTAATGTGTACTTTATTTTAATGATTGTATATGAACTATATGTGGTTCGAAATAAACAAATTAAATAAATAAATAAAGAAGAGTACCGGGAATGCTAATCATGGTTTAGGTGGATGAATCGATGCATAGAAGCTAATAGAGAATACTTTGAGAAAATGTATTAAAAAAAACAGGCCAACTGCGAGTCGGACTCGCGCACGAAGGGTTCCGTACCATTATCAATAAAAATATTTATTTTATTCTGTTTTTAGTATTTGTTGTTATAGCGGCAACAGAAATACATCATCTGTGAAAATTTCAACTGGAATTATCACGGGATCAGTGAGATACAGCCTGGTGACAGACGGACGGACAGCGGAGTCTTAGTAATAGGGTCCCGTTTTACTATTTGAGTACGGAACCCTAAAAATGGAATAACTTTTATACTTTTTTTGTATCTCAAAACTTTCGTAGTGACCTAAGGTAGTCAACTGAAATAATTAAACAAACTTGGTATCTATTGAAAATCTAAGCCCTGCTGATACGAAGCGCAGCCCACCGGCTCAGCGTTCGTTGATGTATTTTGTTCTGTGACCAAGGCCACTTTATGTTGGTCAAATTCATTATAGTTCAGTAAAGGCGCCACGTGCTTCGTTATAGTACATTATGATACAAGTGTGCTAAGTTGGTCATTACACTCGAGTCGGTTTTTAAGCCTGAGCCGAAGGCGAAGGCTTAATGGAGACGAGAAGTGTAATGACCAATGCTCACGTGTTTCATACGACGTTTTTCAACACATTTGCGAGGAAAAAAAAAAAAAATGAAAATGTTAAAAGATATGTAATGAAAAGGCACTAGTGCGATAATGTAATGTAAAAGTCACGGCATGGGTAATATTCTGCATTATTTTGCTATTATTTAAAAAGATATGTAATGAAAAGGCACTAGTGCGATAATGTAATCTAAAAGGCACGGCATGGGTAATATTCTGCATTATCAGTGTAAATACGCTGTAATAAGACCTATTTTACGAGCAGGTGTGTTGAAAAATGTATTATAGTTGTATAATAATTATTATACTTCAGTTGGAAGCTTCTTAGAAATAGGTATGTGATTATAGTTTGGTGTACGAACGAAGTCTTAATTCAAACATACGAGTAGGAAAATAGTTTTTGGCATGTTATCGGCTACGAGTGTAGCGCTACGAAATCGTTGGCACTGAATGTATTGCAGCGGTTACAGTATCGATACAGGTGTCGTATGGCTAGTGTCGCGCGGTTGTGAAACGCGCGTTTCTACTCGCGCCCATCACCACGTACGCGATCTAACCATGGAGCTAGGAGGTACTAAGTATGAAGCAAGTTTACTTACTCCAGAGGTGCACGCCGGCGCCCCAGCACTGTATGTTGAGCGCGACGAGCGCCTGCAGCGGCGGCAGCGGCAGCGGCTCGCGCGCGTCCAGCCGCACGCGCAGCCGCCGCTCCAGCCCGCCGCAGCCCCCGTCCAGCGCGCGGCCCGCGCCCATCACCACGTACGCGATCTAACCATGGAGCTAGGAGGTACTAAGTATGAAGCAAGTTTACTTACTCCAGAGGTGCACGCCGGCGCCCCAGCACTGTATGTTGAGCGCGACGAGCGCCTGCAGCGGCGGCAGCGGCAGCGGCTCGCGCGCGTCCAGCCGCACGCGCAGCCGCCGCTCCAGCCCGCCGCAGCCCCCGTCCAGCGCGCGGCCCGCGCCCATCACCACGTACGCGATCTAACCATGAAGCTAGGAGGTACTAAGTATGAAGCAAGTTTACTTACTCCAGAGGTGCACGCCGGCGCCCCAGCACTGTATGTTGAGCGCGACGAGCGCCTGCAGCGGCGGCAGCGGCAGCGGCTCGCGCGCGTCCAGCCGCACGCGCAGCCGCCGCTCCAGCCCGCCGCAGCCCCCGTCCAGCGCGCGGCCCGCGCCCATCACCACGTACGCGATCTGCAAACAGAATCAAACCCTCACGTCCAATACTACATGAGACAGACATATGTAACAACTATGTGGAATCGCACGATTGCCTGATCTGCGCGTCCACGCTCGAGATACGTAACATTCTCGTCGTAACCCCGATAGCCAGCGCAGTTCTTTCTCGGATACTCACGTAGTTGAGAGTGCGGCTCGCGTACCGGTAGAGGAACTGCGTGCGCGCGCGGTGGAAGTCGAGCGCGACCTGCGCGTCCACGCCGATGCTCATGTAGTTGTACGCGAACATGACGCGCTCGCGGCCTCGAGTGCGCAGGCGTCCGCGCGTCGGTTTTATAGTGACCTTCCATCTGCGACCAACAAGTGTGTATTAGATGTCTTCGTACCTACTTGTCATTTGACAATGTCCAAGCAAACGATAAGTGCAAATTGCAGGCAATCATGCGGAGGAGTAGTCCAAAAGCTAATATCCGGCTCGAAGGACCACTTTGATTACGCTGTTACTAACGCTCCCACTTGGTTACTAATTAATTTATACGACAAAAAGGCACTGTCTAAGGAATATGAATAGAACAACCGTTATCTAGTTCACTCAAGTGACGGCGCCATCATGGTCCACAAAAACTAGATCGTGATAAACAGGTACACCTCGCGCGTTTAAAATTAGCTCATAAATAGCAAGCAGACCTGTTTGTAATTGTAGATGCACTAGCATCTCGTCTTTGACTCGTGAACTATGAGAGCAATCATTATAACGGCCTCCGTAGCCCAGTTGGTAGTGATTCTGCCTACGAAGCTGGAGGTCCCGGGTTCGAATCCCGGTCAGGGCATTTATTTGTGTGTTTATCACGAATATTTGTTCCTGAGTTATGGATGTTATGTATGTATATAAGTATCTATATGTATGTATCTATTATATATACCGTCGCCTAGTACCCACAACATAAGCCTTACTGAGCTTACCGTGGGCCTAGGTTGATTTGTGTAAGATTGTCCCGTAATATTTATAATTTATTTATTTATTTATTTAATATTTATAATCATTACGTAATTGGAGTAGGTAACTTGGGCTTTATGGCCAGCATCATGGTTGTGAGCTGCAATTTTTGGCTTACCTGTCTAAGAATTGTTCTTCGGCATTTTGCACGGCGTTAATAATGGCCTGTGCGTCTAAATGCGAGCTGCAACCGGCGCCCCAGCCGAGCACCCGGGACAGGTCGTTACCGGTGCCCATTGGCAATATTGCCACTGCTGCCTGAAAACATTCCAGTATCAAAACCGGGTTCAAAAGACAAGTTATAAGCGAGGGGAAGGATGACTTCGTAACTGGGCGACAATTACCTATTACAAGCTATTTAACTTGAAATGTTAGGTAAGAGAGTGTTAGGTATGAACGTGGAGGGATGGAAGAAACGAGGTAGGCTAAGGAAAAGGTGGATGGACTGTGTGAGAGGGGATATGAAGAGGAAGGAAGTAAGTGACGAGGTGAGGAGTGACAGGGAGGTATGGAGGAAAAGGACATGCTGCGCGCACCCCAAATAAATGGGATAAGGGCAAGAAAATGATGATTTAACTTGAAATGTTCGTATGTTCCTGAAAGGTATAATATGTCCGTTTAAATATTGCAAACTATATTTCATCCACTTTCTGGTTTTCGATGTAGCCGAAATTCGGTAGAAATGTAAGAAAACACAGTAACACGTTCTCCGGCTCGGTTCAGCGCCTCCGCCTAGTTACGTACACTGGCGTGCGTCGTCAGCACGTTGAGGGCCCACGCGACGGTGCCGCCGCGCACCCCCAGCATCCACCGCACTACGCTCGGTACAGCGCACGTCCTCCACCTAGTTACGTACTCTGGCGTGCGTCGTCAGCACGTTGAGGGCCCACGCGACGGTGCCGCCGCGCACCCCCAGCATCCACCGCACTACGCTCGGTACAGCGCACGTCCTCCACCTAGTTACGTACTCTGGCGTGCGTCGTCAGCACGTTGAGGGCCCACGCGACCGTGCCGCCGCGCACCCCCAGCATCCACCGCACTACGCTCGGTACAGCGCACGTCCTCCACCTAGTTACGTACTCTGGCGTGCGTCGTCAGCACGTTGAGGGCCCACGCGACCGTGCCGCCGCGCACCCCCAGCATCCACCGCACTACGCTCGGTACAGCGCACGTCCTCCACCTAGTTACGTACTCTGGCGTGCGTCGTCAGCACGTTGAGGGCCCACGCGACCGTGCCGCCGCGCACCCCCAGCATCCACCGCACTACGCTCGGTACAGCGCACGTCCTCCACCTAGTTACGTACTCTGGCGTGCGTCGTCAGCACGTTGAGGGCCCACGCGACGGTGCCGCCGCGCACCCCCAGCATCCACCGCACTACGCTCGGTACAGCGCACGTCCTCCACCTAGTTACGTACTCTGGCGTGCGTCGTCAGCACGTTGAGGGCCCACGCGACGGTGCCGCCGCGCACCCCCAGCATCCACCGCACTACGCTCGGTACAGCGCACGTCCTCCACCTAGTTACGTACTCTGGCGTGCGTCGTCAGCACGTTGAGGGCCCACGCGACGGTGCCGCCGCGCACCCCCAGCATCCACCGCACTACGCTCGGTACAGCGCACGTCCTCCACCTAGTTACGTACTCTGGCGTGCGTCGTCAGCACGTTGAGGGCCCACGCGACGGTGCCGCCGCGCACCCCCAGCATCCACCGCACTACGCTCGGTACAGCGCACGTCCTCCACCTAGTTACGTACTCTGGCGTGCGTCGTCAGCACGTTGAGGGCCCACGCGACGGTGCCGCCGCGCACCCCCAGCATCCACCGCACTACGCTCGGTACAGCGCACGTCCTCCACCTAGTTACGTACTCTGGCGTGCGTCGTCAGCACGTTGAGGGCCCACGCGACGGTGCCGCCGCGCACCCCCAGCATCCACCGCACTACGCTCGGTACAGCGCACGTCCTCCACCTAGTTACGTACTCTGGCGTGCGTCGTCAGCACGTTGAGGGCCCACGCGACGGTGCCGCCGCGCACCCCCAGCATCCACCGCACTACGCTCGGTACAGCGCACGTCCTCCACCTAGTTACGTACTCTGGCGTGCGTCGTCAGCACGTTGAGGGCCCACGCGACGGTGCCGCCGCGCACCCCCAGCATCCACCGCACTACGCTCGGTACAGCGCACGTCCTCCACCTAGTTACGTACTCTGGCGTGCGTCGTCAGCACGTTGAGGGCCCACGCGACGGTGCCGCCGCGCACCCCCAGCATCCACCGCACTACGCTCGGTACAGCGCACGTCCTCCACCTAGTTACGTACTCTGGCGTGCGTCGTCAGCACGTTGAGGGCCCACGCGACGGTGCCGCCGCGCACCCCCAGCATCCACCGCACTACGCTCGGTACAGCGCACGTCCTCCACCTAGTTACGTACTCTGGCGTGCGTCGTCAGCACGTTGAGGGCCCACGCGACGGTGCCGCCGCGCACCCCCAGCATCCACCGCACTACGCTCGGTACAGCGCACGTCCTCCACCTAGTTACGTACTCTGGCGTGCGTCGTCAGCACGTTGAGGGCCCACGCGACGGTGCCGCCGCGCACCCCCAGCATCCACCGCACTACGCTCGGTACAGCGCACGTCCTCCACCTAGTTACGTACTCTCGCGTGCGTCGTCAGCACGTTGAGGGCCCACGCGACGGTGCCGCCGCGCACCCCCAGCATCCACCGCACTACGCTCGGTACAGCGCACGTCCTCCACCTAGTTACGTACTCTGGCGTGCGTCGTCAGCACGTTGAGGGCCCACGCGACGGTGCCGCCGCGCACCCCCAGCATCCACCGCACTACGCTCGGTACAGCGCACGTCCTCCACCTAGTTACGTACTCTGGCGTGCGTCGTCAGCACGTTGAGGGCCCACTCGACGGTGCCGCCGCGCACCCCCAGCATCCACCGCACTACGCTCGGTACAGCGCACGTCCTCCACCTAGTAACGTATTCTGGCGTGCGTCGTCAGCACGTTGAGGGCCCACGCGACGGTGCCGCCGCGCACCCCCAGCACCCACCGCACTACGCTCGGTACAGCGCACGTCCTCCACCTAGTTACGTACTCTGGCGTGCGTCGTCAGCATGTTGAGGGCCCACGCGACGGTGCCGCCGCGCACCCCCAGCATCCACCGCACTACGCTCGGTACAGCGCACGTCCTCCACCTAGTTACGTACTCTGGCGTGCGTCGTCAGCACGTTGAGGGCCCACGCGACGGTGCCGCCGCGCACCCCCAGCATCCACCGCACTACGCTCGGTACAGCGCACGTCCTCCACCTAGTTACGTACTCTGGCGTGCGTCGTCAGCACGTTGAGGGCCCACGCGACGGTGCCGCCGCGCACCCCCAGCATCCACCGCACTACGCTCGGTACAGCGCACGTCCTCCACCTAGTTACGTACTCTGGCATGCGTCGTCAGCACGTTGAGGGCCCACGCGACGGTGCCGCCGCGCACCCCCAGCATCCACCGCACTACGCTCGGTACAGCGCACGTCCTCCACCTAGTTACGTACTCTGGCGTGCGTCGTCAGCACGTTGAGGGCCCACGCGACGGTGCCGCCGCGCACCCCCAGCATCCACCGCACTACGCTCGGTACAGCGCACGTCCTCCACCTAGTTACGTACTCTGGCGTGCGTCGTCAGCACGTTGAGGGCCCACGCGACGGTGCCGCCGCGCACCCCCAGCATCCACCGCACTACGCTCGGTACAGCGCACGTCCTCCACCTAGTTACGTACTCTGGCGTGCGTCGTCAGCACGTTGAGGGCCCACGCGACGGTGCCGCCGCGCACCCCCAGCATCCACCGCACTACGCTCGGTACAGCGCACGTCCTCCACCTAGTTACGTACTCTGGCGTGCGTCGTCAGCACGTTGAGGGCCCACGCGACGGTGCCGCCGCGCACCCCCAGCATCCACCGCACTACGCTCGGTACAGCGCACGTCCTCCACCTAGTTACGTACTCTCGCGTGCGTCGTCAGCACGTTGAGGGCCCACGCGACGGTGCCGCCGCGCACCCCCAGCATCCACCGCACTACGCTCGGTACAGCGCACGTCCTCCACCTAGTTACGTACTCTGGCGTGCGTCTTCAGCACGTTGAGGGCCCACGCGACGGTGCCGCCGCGCACCCCCAGCATCCACCGCACTACGCTCGGTACAGCGCACGTCCTCCACCTAGTTACGTACTCTGGCGTGCGTCGTCAGCACGTTGAGGGCCCACGCGACGGTGCCGCCGCGCACCCCCAGCATCCACCGCACTACGCTCGGTACAGCGCACGTCCTCCACCTAGTTACGTACTCTGGCGTGCGTCGTCAGCACGTTGAGGTGTAACGAGATAAACCGTGTTTGATGGTATGGGTAGACGGCTATCACTTACCTATGTGTGTAACAGCAACCTGACGAACTCGAAGAGTCGTCCACACTTGATTTTATGCACCGCGCTAGTCAGTCAGATAGATTTCTCACAGAGGTGGGTATGCTTTGGGTTCACGGTCATAGGAGCAATTAGTGCTTTCTAAAGAGGGCGCCATGCATTTCAATTTATACTCTAAAATGCAAAAGAGTTGTATGCAGGAGACCTATTTAGTAGCTAGCCACATAGAAATATGAACAAAGATTCAATTACAGAAAGCAAGTTTATTACAGTTCTCACAATCGTTTTAAATATTTACTAAACCTTAACTCTACTGTAGGGATAGCGGCGTGGCTCTCTCAGATGAGATTAAAATATAGGTCCCTGACCGAGGACGAAGTTTGACTCTAAAGTTAAATCTTTATATATAAGTAGGCTTTATTATTACGCTTAGGTCTGTGTGAGGCTCGTTTGCATTATTAAATTACAACATTAATATCTCATGGCAGATTCCATGAATGACACCAAAAAAATGGAGGGAGGTCACCTCTAGAAACCCGCTACACGTGCGTCACGTCCCGCTGCGGTCCACTGCGTCTACCCAGGCTCCCAGATGAGAAACTGCTCGTGTCGGCATCCGCATGTGAAGTACAAAAGGGGCGTATCACCGCGCGCGAATTCTTGCGCCCGCTCAATTGCCTGTCCGCAACTGGAGCCCCCGCAAGGCAGCCAGCACGTTGTCGCTGTAAATCACAATCAACATTTAAGACTTGAACGAACAAACAACTATCACTTTCTCTCCGACCACATTTCGACAGAAATTACTAGAACTAGCTTTACCTGGCAAGAGTTCAAAGCTAAGCGTTGGTGATTTTCCGCCTCCCAGATATCTTCTTTAAGAAGTAGTGTGTTACATCTGAAACAAAGCAATGTCCCTCCTCTAAAAAAACCGCCGCTTGAACACGATAAATATTTCTTCCGCTAGATCGGCGACAATTTCATTTCACTCACCGACATTTCCAAAGCGTCAAAGCATCTCTGTGTCACTGGATGTATGCTGCTACATTTAAGTTAAACAAATGGCCTCCCGGCCGAAGCGAGCACTTCTCAAAAATTGCGACCTTTTCGCTCAACGCATTTTCGAAGAAGAACTTCTCATTGCTTTTGACAGCCGAGAAAAAAAAAAAAGAAGCTACCATAGACAATCCCCATATTCTGTTCAAATACCATAGAGGTATAGACCTGTAGTTATGCCTTGGATGCATGACGACAAATTATTTATCAAAAATCAAATATGATCATATTTTCTAATAGCTTGTTAAAAGTTAAGGATTATTCCTAGCGCTTTGACAACACACAAAAAAAGACTTATATCGTTGCCTTGAACGAGATGATAAACGCTCTGGCGCAGTTCCTCCGTTGGTCAACAGATGTCGGAATCGTCGCTTGCGCCGTTCTGCAATAGATGGCGCTATGAGTCTGAAAGTTAATGTGTCGATGCCGAAATTACACCGTAACATTACCGCTTCAGTTAGATAAAAAAAATTTTTTTTTTTTCAAAAAAATTTTTTTTTTTTTTTTTTTTTTTTTTTTTTTTTTTCAAAATTCTATGTCAATATAAACCTGTAGAGAGAGAGGATATACATAACTCCTTGTCCAACCATCCCACTAAGAAAGCGCACTGCCTTCACTATACATCATACGCAACTCAGCCTATAGTACGACCATGCCGCATATGAAAGGTCATCGACCCCTGACCTACACAAGAGTTCCTCCTTCAGGAGCAAAAAAAAATCCAAAGATGTACGTGGCGATATGACAGGTGTCATAGCGTCTCGTTAGAAGCTAAAACTAGCTTTCAAAAGTTTGAAAAGTTCAAAACGATAAAATGCCGCTGACTGCTCGTGAAGCTTCCAGCTTGCTGCCCATAACGTTCTGAAATATTTCAATTACCATATCAAAGCAACACTAACGTAAAGTTTTAGAAAGTACTGTCCATGATTAAAACCAGCGCTTGCATATGTTGATAAGACATATACCCGTGATATATACCTACTCACTTTAATGCACCAAGTAGAAATCGTAACAGACTAAAAAATAACAACCCCTTTTTCACACAGAAATCTTTAAGTAGTAGATCTTAAAAGTTATACTAGATATGTCCATATGACAGAAGCAGAGATAAGAAGACTTATTGTCCTTTTAGAGAAGTACCGAATTATTTCGTTCAGCAGTAGAATAATATCAAGTGGATACAGAAGTTCCAAGTAGCTTAAGCCTAACGTAGACAGTTATTTACCTAAACTAACACGCGCGTTCCTATCATGCGACTTATGCCATACGTATGCGTATGCGTATGCCTATGCTATGCTATGCTATGCTATGCTATGCTATGCTATGCGGGCGTCCCCACTTCTATGAACTTAACTACAAACCTAGCTATCTATACGATGCGCTAGTTCTACGCTACGTTACTTACCTATATATTTACCTAACAAACCACACTTAAAGCATGCACTAGTGTGTTTGATATTTATCCTATATTGTTACCTAACACAATCGATGGCCAACTCGAAGGTGTATCCTAATATCGAGGTCAACTGTACATTCCGGGAATTTCGATTTGAGTGCATAATAATTACCTACAGGCATTTACCTAGGAAATACTACGTTCCTATATCTGACTCAACGAATAAGGGTTACTCAAACTGTAAAAAAAAATCCATGTCTGGTTTCACATTGACAGACGTAATGTGCTACTTACGGTTCGTTTATTACCTAATATACCTACATGAATTCTTCACCAATCAGTGGTTATCAAAATAAGCTTGAAAATAAAACATGAGTCTACCTAACAAATAGGTCAAGGTCATTATCATTAACCTCATAGTAACTCTAATGATTTATTCGAATAGTATTCTGTCTGACTGTGTCAGTCTGGTTGTGACTTCTGAGTGAAATTGTAAAGTCAAATCCGATTAAATGAATTGTGATAGCATACAGTTCAGATACTTATAGTTATTAGGTTTCCATAAAAGTTTTCCAACTCTTTCCTATTTTGTGTCTATATGTATGCGAACATACATACCATGGAACTAAATTCCATTAAAGCGACCCCAAAGAAAAGAAACCACCATAACGTCAACAGAATGATTCACATCTAGTACTATCCAAAAGATGTCGCTAGCTTCAACGAGACAACATCCATCTGTACAACTATAACATAGAATGCCCTTCATGTGGTGGTACTGTAGAATACTACTCTCAGAGGAGAAATAGACTCCCACCCAATATTTAAGAAAATACGGATTAAATGCCAGTTACCCCAAACAAGAGAATCCTACGACAATTATATGAAAGATAAAATGTCTAACCTCAAACACTAGTGAACACCTTGAAAAGGTAGCCAGTCATACCCAACGACCGCTGCAACACGAAGCTGAGAAGCGATCAACCCGCAGTAACAGTTGTTGACCTTAAGATGACATGAGCCAGCTTCGACAAACATCTCCTTCGCAGACCTGAAATTCGTCATCAATGGACAAGCCTGAGATAAAAGAATTCGCTTTTATGGTATAAAGCGCAGTTAGCAGATTTAAATTGTTGTTTGAGCTCATCCACAGTGCTAATAGGATCTACCTCTAAGCCTTTCGCTTGCAATACAAATAAAACAGTTCGTCTTTGGTCATGTTATCTAACCCTGAGTAATTATAATAATAAGTTACACAAGATAACATTCAGCTTTTCTGAACAAAGAAAGAGAATACTCCTTTGAGTATTACAGTGATAAAAAGAAGAGTATTTCTTTTACCATTAATTAAGCTTAAATCCTATAAATATACTGACTCAGTAATGTTGTATAGTAACATACAAAATAAAACCACCATCTTGCATTGTGGCTATTACAGTTTTAAAAGAGCAGAGTAGAAGTAGCAAGCTATTATTAACATAAAAGTAAAATTCTTACTTGAACCTTCATACCTACTTAAAGTTATGAGTGAGATATACTTCTTTCCACTCCAAGAATAAATAATGACATATACATATATATGTAATAAGGTTATGGCCTAATGCCATTTAATTAATTAATTAATTTAACAAATAAGTAGTACTTATTATCAAGCATTTTAATGATTGGCTTATTGCCTTAAGTATTTTGAGAAGTGTTACATGAATTTACCATTCCATAGAATACAAATAAACATGGTAAAACCATTTATATATAAGTATTCTATGTGCCAGTAACTGTATATTGCAGTGCATAGTTTTGCTTTCACACAAAGCAGTAAAAAAATATTCCAAGTTTAGTTCAGGAGAATTGAAATGTCAAGTTTGACAGTTAATTTATAATAGTTACAAACAGTACCTTATATTGTGTCCAGTTGGAACACCAAAATTTATATTTCACTCTACAGAGTGATGAGAAAAAAAATTACACCCGTTGACACAAATAGTAAAATGTTTTGACACATGAACAGTAGATATAGATATTTGATAAAGACTATGTAACTCAACAAAATATAAGCCTCACACAACCCTACTCAGACCGCATCTAATACAGGTAATTCCTACTATCAAAAAAAAAAACACCATGCACCGATAACCGTTGAAACCTCAACCCCAAAGCATCACGTTGGGCCGACAAAATGTAACGAGATAAACCGTGTTTGATGGTATGGGTAGACGGCTATCACTTACCTATGTGTGTAACAGCAACCTGACGAACTCGAAGAGTCGTCCACACTTGATTTTATGCACCGCGCTAGTCAGTCAGATAGATTTCTCACAGAGGTGGGTATGCTTTGGGTTCACGGTCATAGGAGCAATTAGTGCTTTCTAAAGAGGGCGCCATGCATTTCAATTTATACTCTAAAATGCAAAAGAGTTGTATGCAGGAGACCTATTTAGTAGCTAGCCACATAGAAATATGAACAAAGATTCAATTACAGAAAGCAAGTTTATTACAGTTCTCACAATCGTTTTAAATATTTACTAAACCTTAACTCTACTGTAGGGATAGCGGCGTGGCTCTCTCAGATGAGATTAAAATATAGGTCCCTGACCGAGGACGAAGTTTGACTCTAAAGTTAAATCTTTATATATAAGTAGGCTTTATTATTACGCTTAGGTCTGTGTGAGGCTCGTTTGCATTATTAAATTACAACATTAATATCTCATGGCAGATTCCATGAATGACACCAAAAAAATGGAGGGAGGTCACCTCTAGAAACCCGCTACACGTGCGTCACGTCCCGCTGCGGTCCACTGCGTCTACCCAGGCTCCCAGATGAGAAACTGCTCGTGTCGGCATCCGCATGTGAAGTACAAAAGGGGCGTATCACCGCGCGCGAATTCTTGCGCCCGCTCAATTGCCTGTCCGCAACTGGAGCCCCCGCAAGGCAGCCAGCACGTTGTCGCTGTAAATCACAATCAACATTTAAGACTTGAACGAACAAACAACTATCACTTTCTCTCCGACCACATTTCGACAGAAATTACTAGAACTAGCTTTACCTGGCAAGAGTTCAAAGCTAAGCGTTGGTGATTTTCCGCCTCCCAGATATCTTCTTTAAGAAGTAGTGTGTTACATCTGAAACAAAGCAATGTCCCTCCTCTAAAAAAACCGCCGCTTGAACACGATAAATATTTCTTCCGCTAGATCGGCGACAATTTCATTTCACTCACCGACATTTCCAAAGCGTCAAAGCATCTCTGTGTCACTGGATGTATGCTGCTACATTTAAGTTAAACAAATGGCCTCCCGGCCGAAGCGAGCACTTCTCAAAAATTGCGACCTTTTCGCTCAACGCATTTTCGAAGAAGAACTTCTCATTGCTTTTGACAGCCGAGAAAAAAAAAAAAGAAGCTACCATAGACAATCCCCATATTCTGTTCAAATACCATAGAGGTATAGACCTGTAGTTATGCCTTGGATGCATGACGACAAATTATTTATCAAAAATCAAATATGATCATATTTTCTAATAGCTTGTTAAAAGTTAAGGATTATTCCTAGCGCTTTGACAACACACAAAAAAAGACTTATATCGTTGCCTTGAACGAGATGATAAACGCTCTGGCGCAGTTCCTCCGTTGGTCAACAGATGTCGGAATCGTCGCTTGCGCCGTTCTGCAATAGATGGCGCTATGAGTCTGAAAGTTAATGTGTCGATGCCGAAATTACACCGTAACATTACCGCTTCAGTTAGATAAAAAAAATTTTTTTTTTTTTCAAAAAAAATTTTTTTTTTTTTTTTTTTTTTTTTTTTTTTTCAAAATTCTATGTCAATATAAACCTGTAGAGAGAGAGGATATACATAACTCCTTGTCCAACCATCCCACTAAGAAAGCGCACTGCCTTCACTATACATCATACGCAACTCAGCCTATAGTACGACCATGCCGCATATGAAAGGTCATCGACCCCTGACCTACACAAGAGTTCCTCCTTCAGGAGCAAAAAAAAATCCAAAGATGTACGTGGCGATATGACAGGTGTCATAGCGTCTCGTTAGAAGCTAAAACTAGCTTTCAAAAGTTTGAAAAGTTCAAAACGATAAAATGCCGCTGACTGCTCGTGAAGCTTCCAGCTTGCTGCCCATAACGTTCTGAAATATTTCAATTACCATATCAAAGCAACACTAACGTAAAGTTTTAGAAAGTACTGTCCATGATTAAAACCAGCGCTTGCATATGTTGATAAGACATATACCCGTGATATATACCTACTCACTTTAATGCACCAAGTAGAAATCGTAACAGACTAAAAAATAACAACCCCTTTTTCACACAGAAATCTTTAAGTAGTAGATCTTAAAAGTTATACTAGATATGTCCATATGACAGAAGCAGAGATAAGAAGACTTATTGTCCTTTTAGAGAAGTACCGAATTATTTCGTTCAGCAGTAGAATAATATCAAGTGGATACAGAAGTTCCAAGTAGCTTAAGCCTAACGTAGACAGTTATTTACCTAAACTAACACGCGCGTTCCTATCATGCGACTTATGCCATACGTATGCGTATGCGTATGCCTATGCTATGCTATGCTATGCTATGCTATGCTATGCTATGCGGGCGTCCCCACTTCTATGAACTTAACTACAAACCTAGCTATCTATACGATGCGCTAGTTCTACGCTACGTTACTTACCTATATATTTACCTAACAAACCACACTTAAAGCATGCACTAGTGTGTTTGATATTTATCCTATATTGTTACCTAACACAATCGATGGCCAACTCGAAGGTGTATCCTAATATCGAGGTCAACTGTACATTCCGGGAATTTCGATTTGAGTGCATAATAATTACCTACAGGCATTTACCTAGGAAATACTACGTTCCTATATCTGACTCAACGAATAAGGGTTACTCAAACTGTAAAAAAAAATCCATGTCTGGTTTCACATTGACAGACGTAATGTGCTACTTACGGTTCGTTTATTACCTAATATACCTACATGAATTCTTCACCAATCAGTGGTTATCAAAATAAGCTTGAAAATAAAACATGAGTCTACCTAACAAATAGGTCAAGGTCATTATCATTAACCTCATAGTAACTCTAATGATTTATTCGAATAGTATTCTGTCTGACTGTGTCAGTCTGGTTGTGACTTCTGAGTGAAATTGTAAAGTCAAATCCGATTAAATGAATTGTGATAGCATACAGTTCAGATACTTATAGTTATTAGGTTTCCATAAAAGTTTTCCAACTCTTTCCTATTTTGTGTCTATATGTATGCGAACATACATACCATGGAACTAAATTCCATTAAAGCGACCCCAAAGAAAAGAAACCACCATAACGTCAACAGAATGATTCACATCTAGTACTATCCAAAAGATGTCGCTAGCTTCAACGAGACAACATCCATCTGTACAACTATAACATAGAATGCCCTTCATGTGGTGGTACTGTAGAATACTACTCTCAGAGGAGAAATAGACTCCCACCCAATATTTAAGAAAATACGGATTAAATGCCAGTTACCCCAAACAAGAGAATCCTACGACAATTATATGAAAGATAAAATGTCTAACCTCAAACACTAGTGAACACCTTGAAAAGGTAGCCAGTCATACCCAACGACCGCTGCAACACGAAGCTGAGAAGCGATCAACCCGCAGTAACAGTTGTTGACCTTAAGATGACATGAGCCAGCTTCGACAAACATCTCCTTCGCAGACCTGAAATTCGTCATCAATGGACAAGCCTGAGATAAAAGAATTCGCTTTTATGGTATAAAGCGCAGTTAGCAGATTTAAATTGTTGTTTGAGCTCATCCACAGTGCTAATAGGATCTACCTCTAAGCCTTTCGCTTGCAATACAAATAAAACAGTTCGTCTTTGGTCATGTTATCTAACCCTGAGTAATTATAATAATAAGTTACACAAGATAACATTCAGCTTTTCTGAACAAAGAAAGAGAATACTCCTTTGAGTATTACAGTGATAAAAAGAAGAGTATTTCTTTTACCATTAATTAAGCTTAAATCCTATAAATATACTGACTCAGTAATGTTGTATAGTAACATACAAAATAAAACCACCATCTTGCATTGTGGCTATTACAGTTTTAAAAGAGCAGAGTAGAAGTAGCAAGCTATTATTAACATAAAAGTAAAATTCTTACTTGAACCTTCATACCTACTTAAAGTTATGAGTGAGATATACTTCTTTCCACTCCAAGAATAAATAATGACATATACATATATATGTAATAAGGTTATGGCCTAATGCCATTTAATTAATTAATTAATTTAACAAATAAGTAGTACTTATTATCAAGCATTTTAATGATTGGCTTATTGCCTTAAGTATTTTGAGAAGTGTTACATGAATTTACCATTCCATAGAATACAAATAAACATGGTAAAACCATTTATATATAAGTATTCTATGTGCCAGTAACTGTATATTGCAGTGCATAGTTTTGCTTTCACACAAAGCAGTAAAAAAATATTCCAAGTTTAGTTCAGGAGAATTGAAATGTCAAGTTTGACAGTTAATTTATAATAGTTACAAACAGTACCTTATATTGTGTCCAGTTGGAACACCAAAATTTATATTTCACTCTACAGAGTGATGAGAAAAAAAATTACACCCGTTGACACAAATAGTAAAATGTTTTGACACATGAACAGTAGATATAGATATTTGATAAAGACTATGTAACTCAACAAAATATAAGCCTCACACAACCCTACTCAGACCGCATCTAATACAGGTAATTCCTACTATCAAAAAAAAAAACACCATGCACCGATAACCGTTGAAACCTCAACCCCAAAGCATCACGTTGGGCCGACAAAATGTAACGAGATAAACCGTGTTTGATGGTATGGGTAGACGGCTATCACTTACCTATGTGTGTAACAGCAACCTGACGAACTCGAAGAGTCGTCCACACTTGATTTTATGCACCGCGCTAGTCAGTCAGATAGATTTCTCACAGAGGTGGGTATGCTTTGGGTTCACGGTCATAGGAGCAATTAGTGCTTTCTAAAGAGGGCGCCATGCATTTCAATTTATACTCTAAAATGCAAAAGAGTTGTATGCAGGAGACCTATTTAGTAGCTAGCCACATAGAAATATGAACAAAGATTCAATTACAGAAAGCAAGTTTATTACAGTTCTCACAATCGTTTTAAATATTTACTAAACCTTAACTCTACTGTAGGGATAGCGGCGTGGCTCTCTCAGATGAGATTAAAATATAGGTCCCTGACCGAGGACGAAGTTTGACTCTAAAGTTAAATCTTTATATATAAGTAGGCTTTATTATTACGCTTAGGTCTGTGTGAGGCTCGTTTGCATTATTAAATTACAACATTAATATCTCATGGCAGATTCCATGAATGACACCAAAAAAATGGAGGGAGGTCACCTCTAGAAACCCGCTACACGTGCGTCACGTCCCGCTGCGGTCCACTGCGTCTACCCAGGCTCCCAGATGAGAAACTGCTCGTGTCGGCATCCGCATGTGAAGTACAAAAGGGGCGTATCACCGCGCGCGAATTCTTGCGCCCGCTCAATTGCCTGTCCGCAACTGGAGCCCCCGCAAGGCAGCCAGCACGTTGTCGCTGTAAATCACAATCAACATTTAAGACTTGAACGAACAAACAACTATCACTTTCTCTCCGACCACATTTCGACAGAAATTACTAGAACTAGCTTTACCTGGCAAGAGTTCAAAGCTAAGCGTTGGTGATTTTCCGCCTCCCAGATATCTTCTTTAAGAAGTAGTGTGTTACATCTGAAACAAAGCAATGTCCCTCCTCTAAAAAAACCGCCGCTTGAACACGATAAATATTTCTTCCGCTAGATCGGCGACAATTTCATTTCACTCACCGACATTTCCAAAGCGTCAAAGCATCTCTGTGTCACTGGATGTATGCTGCTACATTTAAGTTAAACAAATGGCCTCCCGGCCGAAGCGAGCACTTCTCAAAAATTGCGACCTTTTCGCTCAACGCATTTTCGAAGAAGAACTTCTCATTGCTTTTGACAGCCGAGAAAAAAAAAAAAGAAGCTACCATAGACAATCCCCATATTCTGTTCAAATACCATAGAGGTATAGACCTGTAGTTATGCCTTGGATGCATGACGACAAATTATTTATCAAAAATCAAATATGATCATATTTTCTAATAGCTTGTTAAAAGTTAAGGATTATTCCTAGCGCTTTGACAACACACAAAAAAAGACTTATATCGTTGCCTTGAACGAGATGATAAACGCTCTGGCGCAGTTCCTCCGTTGGTCAACAGATGTCGGAATCGTCGCTTGCGCCGTTCTGCAATAGATGGCGCTATGAGTCTGAAAGTTAATGTGTCGATGCCGAAATTACACCGTAACAGAGGGCCCACGCGACGGTGCCGCCGCGCACCCCCAGCATCCACTGCACTACGCTCGGTACAGCGCACGTCCTCCACCTAGTTACGTACTCTGGCGTGCGTCGTCAGCACGTTGAGGGCCCACGCGACGGTGCCGCCGCGCACCCCCAGCATCCACCGCACTACGCTCGGTACAGCGCACGTCCTCCACCTAGTTACGTACTCTGGCGTGCGTCGTCAGCACGTTGAGGGCCCACGCGACGGTGCCGCCGCGCACCCCCAGCATCCACCGCACTACGCTCGGTACAGCGCACGTCCTCCACCTAGTTACGTACTCTGGCATGCGTCGTCAGCACGTTGAGGGCCCACGCGACGGTGCCGCCGCGCACCCCCAGCATCCACCGCACTACGCTCAGTACAGCGCACGTCCTCCACCTAGTTACGTACTCTGGCGTGCGTCGTCAGCACGTTGAGGGCCCACGCGACGGTGCCGCCGCGCACCCCCAGCATCCACCGCACTACGCTCGGTACAGCGCACGTCCTCCACCTAGTTACGTACTCTGGCGTGCGTCGTCAGCACGTTGAGGGCCCACGCGACGGTGCCGCCGCGCACCCCCAGCATCCACCGCACTACGCTCGGTACAGCGCACGTCCTCCACCTAGTTACGTACTCTGGCGTGCGTCGTCAGCACGTTGAGGGCCCACGCGACGGTGCCGCCGCGCACCCCCAGCATCCACCGCACTACGCTCGGTACAGCGCACGTCCTCCACCTAGTTACGTACTCTGGCGTGCGTCGTCAGCACGTTGAGGGCCCACGCGACGGTGCCGCCGCGCACCCCCAGCATCCACCGCACTACGCTCGGTACAGCGCACGTCCTCCACCTAGTTACGTACTCTCGCGTGCGTCGTCAGCACGTTGAGGGCCCACGCGACGGTGCCGCCGCGCACCCCCAGCATCCACCGCACTACGCTCGGTACAGCGCACGTCCTCCACCTAGTTACGTACTCTGGCGTGCGTCGTCAGCACGTTGAGGGCCCACGCGACGGTGCCGCCGCGCACCCCCAGCATCCACCGCACTACGCTCGGTACAGCGCACGTCCTCCACCTAGTTACGTACTCTGGCGTGCGTCGTCAGCACGTTGAGGGCCCACGCGACGGTGCCGCCGCGCACCCCCAGCATCCACCGCACTACGCTCGGTACAGCGCACGTCCTCCACCTAGTTACGTACTCTGGCGTGCGTCGTCAGCACGTTGAGGGCCCACGCGACGGTGCCGCCGCGCACCCCCAGCATCCACCGCACTACGCTCGGTACAGCGCACGTCCTCCACCTAGTTACGTACTCTGGCGTGCGTCGTCAGCACGTTGAGGGCCCACGCGACGGTGCCGCCGCGCACCCCCAGCATCCACCGCACTACGCTCGGTACAGCGCACGTCCTCCACCTAGTTACGTACTCTGGCGTGCGTCGTCAGCACGTTGAGGGCCCACGCGACGGTGCCGCCGCGCACCCCCAGCATCCACCGCACTACGCTCGGTACAGCGCACGTCCTCCACCTAGTTACGTACTCTGGCGTGCGTCGTCAGCACGTTGAGGGCCCACGCGACGGTGCCGCCGCGCACCCCCAGCATCCACCGCACTACGCTCGGTACAGCGCACGTCCTCCACCTAGTTACGTACTCTGGCGTGCGTCGTCAGCACGTTGAGGGCCCACGCGACGGTGCCGCCGCGCACCCCCAGCATCCACCGCACTACGCTCGGTACAGCGCACGTCCTCCACCTAGTTACGTACTCTGGCGTGCGTCGTCAGCACGTTGAGGGCCCACGCGACGGTGCCGCCGCGCACCCCCAGCATCCACCGCACTACGCTCGGTACAGCGCACGTCCTCCACCTAGTTACGTACTCTGGCGTGCGTCGTCAGCACGTTGAGGGCCCACGCGACGGTGCCGCCGCGCACCCCCAGCATCCACCGCACTACGCTCGGTACAGCGCACGTCCTCCACCTAGTTACGTACTCTGGCGTGCGTCGTCAGCACGTTGAGGGCCCACGCGACGGTGCCGCCGCGCACCCCCAGCATCCACCGCACTACGCTCGGTACAGCGCACGTCCTCCACCTAGTTACGTACTCTGGCGTGCGTCGTCAGCACGTTGAGGGCCCACGCGACGGTGCCGCCGCGCACCCCCAGCATCCACCGCACTACGCTCGGTACAGCGCACGTCCTCCACCTAGTTACGTACTCTGGCGTGCGTCGTCAGCACGTTGAGGGCCCACGCGACGGTGCCGCCGCGCACCCCCAGCATCCACCGCACTACGCTCGGTACAGCGCACGTCCTCCACCTAGTTACGTACTCTGGCGTGCGTCGTCAGCACGTTGAGGGCCCACGCGACGGTGCCGCCGCGCACCCCCAGCATCCACCGCACTACGCTCGGTACAGCGCACGTCCTCCACCTAGTTACGTACTCTGGCGTGCGTCGTCAGCACGTTGAGGGCCCACGCGACGGTGCCGCCGCGCACCCCCAGCATCCACCGCACTACGCTCGGTACAGCGCACGTCCTCCACCTAGTTACGTACTCTGGCGTGCGTCGTCAGCACGTTGAGGGCCCACGCGACGGTGCCGCCGCGCACCCCCAGCATCCACCGCACTACGCTCGGTACAGCGCACGTCCTCCACCTAGTTACGTACTCTGGCGTGCGTCGTCAGCACGTTGAGGGCCCACGCGACGGTGCCGCCGCGCACCCCCAGCATCCACCGCACTACGCTCGGTACAGCGCACGTCCTCCACCTAGTTACGTACTCTGGCGTGCGTCGTCAGCACGTTGAGGGCCCACGCGACGGTGCCGCCGCGCACCCCCAGCATCCACCGCACTACGCTCGGTACAGCGCACGTCCTCCACCTAGTTACGTACTCTGGCGTGCGTCGTCAGCACGTTGAGGGCCCACGCGACGGTGCCGCCGCGCACCCCCAGCATCCACCGCACTACGCTCGGTACAGCGCACGTCCTCCACCTAGTTACGTACTCTGGCGTGCGTCGTCAGCACGTTGAGGGCCCACGCGACGGTGCCGCCGCGCACCCCCAGCATCCACCGCACTACGCTCGGTACAGCGCACGTCCTCCACCTAGTTACGTACTCTGGCGTGCGTCGTCAGCACGTTGAGGGCCCACGCGACGGTGCCGCCGCGCACCCCCAGCATCCACCGCACTACGCTCGGTACAGCGCACGTCCTCCACCTAGTTACGTACTCTGGCGTGCGTCGTCAGCACGTTGAGGGCCCACGCGACGGTGCCGCCGCGCACCCCCAGCATCCACCGCACTACGCTCGGTACAGCGCACGTCCTCCACCTAGTTACGTACTCTGGCGTGCGTCGTCAGCACGTTGAGGGCCCACGCGACGGTGCCGCCGCGCACCCCCAGCATCCACCGCACTACGCTCGGTACAGCGCACGTCCTCCACCTAGTTACGTACTCTGGCGTGCGTCGTCAGCACGTTGAGGGCCCACGCGACGGTGCCGCCGCGCACCCCCAGCATCCACCGCACTACGCTCGGTACAGCGCACGTCCTCCACCTAGTTACGTACTCTGGCGTGCGTCGTCAGCACGTTGAGGGCCCACGCGACGGTGGCGCCGCGCACCCCCAGCATCCACCGCACTACGCTCGGTACAGCGCACGTCCTCCACCTAGTTACGTACTCTGGCGTGCGTCGTCAGCACGTTGAGGGCCCACGCGACGGTGCCGCCGCGCACCCCCAGCATCCACCGCACTACGCTCGGTACAGCGCACGTCCTCCACCTAGTTACGTACTCTGGCGTGCGTCGTCAGCACGTTGAGGGCCCACGCGACGGTGCCGCCGCGCACCCCCAGCATCCACCGCACTACGCTCGGTACAGCGCACGTCCTCCACCTAGTTACGTACTCTGGCGTGCGTCGTCAGCACGTTGAGGGCCCACGCGACGGTGGCGCCGCGCACCCCCAGCATCCACCGCACTACGCTCGGTACAGCGCACGTCCTCCACCTAGTTACGTACTCTGGCGTGCGTCGTCAGCACGTTGAGGGCCCACGCGACGGTGCCGCCGCGCACCCCCAGCATCCACCGCACTACGCTCGGTACAGCGCACGTCCTCCACCTAGTTACGTACTCTGGCGTGCGTCGTCAGCACGTTGAGGGCCCACGCGACGGTGCCGCCGCGCACCCCCAGCATCCACCGCACTACGCTCGGTACAGCGCACGTCCTCCACCTAGTTACGTACTCTGGCGTGCGTCGTCAGCACGTTGAGGGCCCACGCGACGGTGCCGCCGCGCACCCCCAGCATCCACCGCACTACGCTCGGTACAGCGCACGTCCTCCACCTAGTTACGTACTCTGGCGTGCGTCGTCAGCACGTTGAGGGCCCACGCGACGGTGCCGCCGCGCACCCCCAGCATCCACCGCACTACGCTCGGTACAGCGCACGTCCTCCACCTAGTTACGTACTCTGGCGTGCGTCGTCAGCACGTTGAGGGCCCACGCGACGGTGCCGCCGCGCACCCCCAGCATCCACCGCACTACGCTCGGTACAGCGCACGTCCTCCACCTAGTTACGTACTCTGGCGTGCGTCGTCAGCACGTTGAGGGCCCACGCGACGGTGCCGCCGCGCACCCCCAGCATCCACCGCACTACGCTCGGTACAGCGCACGTCCTCCACCTAGTTACGTACTCTGGCGTGCGTCGTCAGCACGTTGAGGGCCCACGCGACGGTGCCGCCGCGCACCCCCAGCATCCACCGCACTACGCTCGGTACAGCGCACGTCCTCCACCTAGTTACGTACTCTGGCGTGCGTCGTCAGCACGTTGAGGGCCCACGCGACGGTGCCGCCGCGCACCCCCAGCATCCACCGCACTACGCTCGGTACAGCGCACGTCCTCCACCTAGTTACGTACTCTGGCGTGCGTCGTCAGCACGTTGAGGGCCCACGCGACGGTGCCGTCGCCGCCCACCACCAACACCCGAGCGCGCGCCGGCATCCACCGCACGACGCTCTCTGGTGCCGTCTCGCTCATGTCCACCACCTTATTGCGTAAAAGGCACACGTGGGTTATCGAAATGGATCCAAACTACACACACTCAAGCATCTATTTTATTTATGGTGTTACTCAATTCGATACCTCATGACGCTCAAATGTTTATATTTGGCCTGTTGGCTACACCACACTATAAGTTTTCATATAGACACCTATGCCAAGGCCGCACCTCTAGTTAACCACTCTCACGAACAGACGCAAAACGTAGCTTTAGTATAGTGGTCGAAGCGGAAAACTGCAAGTGTGGCCTAGGCCTAACATTTTGGGGATTGACTATACCTATTTATTATTGCACACTCGTCATAAGAATGAATATTGCATTCGGCGCCAAAGACATGTAGTACATTTTATGCCTAATTACAAAGGAATAAGGTGCAAGCATCACACATGTTTACAATATTATAACACTTTAAACTCTCGCGCTTTATACACATATTTAAATTATTAAATAAAAATTAGAAATAAAGGAAAATAAATATCGCGTTAGACCTGTGTAAAATAATAATTTAAATATAAACATGTTTGTCATTGGAATAGTGAAGTATTTATGGACTTTGAATATTATGCTACAATATATCTCACTCAAATTCTAGTGCAATAATTGGCAGGGACTGATTAAACTGATGATAATTGATAATAAAATGTATATAGGCAACTGATGTTTAATGTGTGTGCATGTCATGTTTCACACTGAATTCCAGTCAAACAATAGATGATTTGCATTTCTTCACCCTCTTTTATGCATTTTAAATAGGAATCAAGTTAATGCTGCTTATAGGCCCCAGTTTTATTCATTGATTCCAGAATTATTTAAATTTGTTGGACAACAATAAAATTCTGGCATATGAACATTATTTACCTGTATGGGATTCAGCAGCCCTCTAAAAAGTGATAGCACTTCATCACTTCTATTACTTCCAGATTTGCGGTTAGCTGAAATCACAATTATTAATGTAATATTACATCTGTTCACTCAATGTTGATAATCATGGGGTAATTTAAAGTAGCTACCAAAAATGAACAGTGGCTCCCAATCAGGAACAGTGGGGGGTTTTATGGTAGATATTATTCCATTCTCAACTTGCACACAAGCAGGTGGAATAATTATGTTACGATACTTCTGGAAATCACATTGCTGAAACAAAATAAAATCTGACTTTAATTATGGATTACTCAAAGCATGAAGATAGATAGCAAAAACTAGTAAGCAGTGGAAAAGGAGTGGGGTATGTCCTTGGGCCCATTTTACAAGTCTAAAACGCCTACACTGGTCAAAAGGCCGCATTGTCATTGGTCAAGCAACTCAGTATTACTACTTTAGACTTGTAACTGACTTTGTTTTCATAGTGATGATTGCATAGAAAAAAAAAAGACTTGTTCCACATACTTCTGAGTCATTGAAAACACTGTCAGTGCAGAGTTTTGTCCTTTGGCACCAGCAACAATAATATTTCCCAACAGTGTCATCATTGCTGTCCGAATTCTCACCTCGGCTGTTACCAACTGCAAATGTTTAAAAAATTAAATTTATAATGACAATGACTGTCAATCGGCAATCCTACTAATATTATAAATGCGAAAGTTTGTATGTTTAGATGTTTGTTACTCAATTATGCTCAAACAATTTAGATGAAATTTTGCATGAAGAGTATAGCTGGGATTAAATTATATGATGGTTTTTATTCCGGGTCCACGCAGACGAAGTCGCTGGCGGAAGCTAGTCAAAATCATTTTAATTTTTTCATAAAAATTACTTTTTTCAAAATCATTTTTTGGTAAAACTTACTATGAACCCAGTGGTGGTGGAATGGCTTGTCTGCTGGCCAAGTGTATTGTTTGCAGCGAAACTTTTTATCGACAACACGGCGACATCTCTTGCACGCGCTCACGGCGCAACACTCGCAGAAGAGCCCCACTAGGGGCAGCATCAACTTACCACACACCGTACACTACAACACCGAATATAAGGAATGAGTATAACATTCAGAGAAAAATAATAAGTACACATAAAATGTAGTGTCAGGAGTCAGGAGATACTCACGTAAATATTGTAAGGAATGGACTTGTTACATTGTATGCTTCTCCACGTATGACCTCGAGACCTATATTTGGTTTGTAAGTAATTATTATCGCCAAAAAGTGTGTGAAGTATTCGGTAAACCAAATAACTCAAAAATAAACCGCCTATTAAAAAATAATAATTGAATCTAACGTCATTTAGAATATGAAACGTTTCCATAACACCGTATTGGTTGGTAGCTTAATGGTAACAATAATATTTAATTTTCGTAAGAGAAAGCCGAAAATCAATCAATCACAAATTCACAAATATAACGACATGATGACATGAAATGCTTATATTTACTAATTACGCCATTGGTTCGCTTTTATTAGTAAAAAGTGATTCAATATAAGCCTTATCACATTGCAATTCGTATTATTGTGCATTGACACAAATAGTCACATTTATGAAATAAAATTTTAAATTATCAAATTATCCTTTAGCGAAATGTACAAATTTGACAATTGAAGGGGTCTACAAACCATACAATTGGCTTGTTGCGTGGTGTTAAAATTGATAACGTCGTGTTGCTAAATGGATAGTAAACCATCAAATAAAATATAAAATTTTAATAAAGTATAAATTACAAAATATAATTCAAATCATAAAAAGATATGAACCTTGAAAGTTTAGAAAAAAAAGTTTTTTCATTTTCATCACACTTGCTCATAAATGGTGTTATTCCTTGCCTGTATACAGAAGGACAATGGCCTAAATTGTTCCCGCGGGAAATAATGGTCCCAAGGGAAGTAATGAGCTTGTGTGTGATCTGATTGGTTAAGCAAATCTGGACGGCAAGGATTCTGCTCTGTGATTGGTTAGAAAAAAATCGAGCAGGCCGTGCCCTGCAAGAACCATATGCTCCATGCTCTGTGATTAGGTTGAAATATTGAAGCTCCGCCCTCCACTCGCACTGATCTAGAAGTGAAGTTGTCAATTCGTCAACATTTGATTGATGCGCTTGTATAAAACATTTTTCTGTCTTTTGTGGTTATTTATTTCCTCGCAAATGTGATGAAAAACATTGTGTATAACACGGGCGTAAGAATATTGCAAACTCGAGTCATCAAAAGCCCTCCGCCTTACGGCGTCGGGCTCCTGATAGACTCTCGTTTGCAATATTCCTCATACGCCCCTTGTTAAACAATGTACTATTATTGTCCAAGAGTACATTTAAAGGTACCAATAGAGACCTTACGCTTTTATAGAAACAAACTAGTATTTGCCTGCGGCGCGGCGCGCGAGCGCGCCGCGGTACCTATTTGAACCTTTGACTTTATTATTCAAAATCTGCCTGTATTATTTTGGTTTTTGAATTACCAAGGAAAAGGAAAGTGAAATTCCGCTATGGGAAGGGAAAAGCGGAGGGTATTTTTGTAAGTAGGAATTTGCACTCTATTCTTGCTTGTGACGGGAAGGTGCGGGGGGTGTGTGTCCGCGTGGGCTCGCCCATCGGGCCTTCGGCCCTCGGGCTCGCGTAGAGAGCGAGCTCTGAAGGGACGCTTCGGGCCTTCGGCCCTACGCGGAGCTCGGCCTTCGGCCTTCGCGTACCTGGAAGCTCACCTTCGGGCCTTCGGCCCTCAGGTTCGCTTAAAGACACTTGGGGGGCGTAGGGTTTCCGCAAGCGCGCTCTGAAGGGACGCTTCGGGCCTTCGGCCCTACGCGGAGCTCGGCCTTCGGCCTTCGCCTGCCACGAAGCTCACCTTCGGGCCTTCGGCCCTCAGGTTCGCTTTTAAGACACTCGGGGGTTAGTGAGTGGTAGCACAACCTTAAACTCCCGCAGCTCGGCCTACGGCCTCGCAGGACGCTTCGGGCCTTCGGCCCTACGCGGAGCTCGGCCTTTGGCCTTCGCGGCGCTCGGCCTTCGGCCTTCGCCTACCGGGAAGCTCACCTTCGGGCCTTCGGCCCTCAGGTTCGCTTTTAAGACACTCGGGGGTAGTAAGTGTCCGCGTAGGCTCGCCCTTCGGGCCTCCGGCCCTCGGGCTCGCGTAGTAAGCGCGCTCTGAAGGGACGCTTCGGGCCTTCGGCCCTACGCGGAGCTCGGCCTTCGGCCTTCGCCTGCCACGAAGCTCACCTTCGGGCCTTCGGCCCTCAGGTTCGCTTTTAACACACTCGGGGGTTAGTGAGTGGTAGCACAACCTTAAACTCCCGCAGCTCGGCCTACGGCCTCGCAGGACGCTTCGGGCCTTCGGCCCTACGCGGAGCTCGGCCTTCGGCCTTCGCGTCGCTCGGCCTCCGGCCTTCGCCTACGACGAAAGACACTCGGGGGCATAGTCGCACAGTCCTATGCTCCCGCAGCTCGGCCTACGGCCTCGCTGGACGCTTCGGGCCTTCGGCCCTACGCGGAGCTCGGCCTTCGGCCTTCGCGTGCCTCGAAGCTCACCTTCGGGCCTTCGGCCCTCAGGTTCGCTTGTAAGACACTCCGGGCAAGGAATAGTAGCCAAGCCTTAAGCTCCCGCAGCTCGGCCTACGGCCTCGCAAATTTGTTTTGCCCATGCCGTCCGCCATTTTGGATTTTTTCCAATTTTTTTTTCTTTTTACAACTCTTGGGCCCCTCAAGTCCCCGCATGCCAAATCTCGGCGCGCTGTGACCAATTTGAAATTTCAAAAAAAAAAAACTTTTTTTTTTCGGCCAAAAAAAAATGCGATTGTACTCCTCTTGGGAACCTTTATGACATTTGGTCGAGACCCCTATTCAAAAGTCGAGCGGTTTGGCCGGAAAAAAAAATCGAAAAAATTCCCCATACAAATTTTTTTTTAAAGCTAGAAACTTTTTTTTTTGGTTTTCGGAATCTAGAGCCATATACGATCCCGCTAGCCAAATTTCAAAGCTCTAGGACCATTTTGAAAAAAAATTAAAAAAAAACTTCGTTTTTTTTTAATTTTTTTTCCGCCATCAAAAACTGCACGCGGTTCCCTATGACATTTGGTCGAGCACCCCTAACCTAGCTGTTACCGTTTAGCCGGGCAGTAGAGCAATTTTTTACTTAGAGCCAAATCCGAAGAAGTCAGATTTTTCTAGTGGTAACCTCGCCGACTTCTATACACCTATATCAAAACCTAACCCCCACCATGACTCCTTCCCGGAGATCAATTCTATCAGGAGAAATCAGTGGTAATGCAGCTTTATTATTATAGAAACAAATTTGTACGACAACTATGGACCTAAACGCAGTATTTCGCGACCGAAACAGCAATTTACTTCATTTTCCATGCAACGGTTAGTACAAATTGCACGGTGTGACGTCATACTTTAAAGCCAATCAGTATGAAGCGTTTCGGCTGCTGTCAGTGATTGTGTCCGTCTTAACTCGATTTTTTGGGTATTAATGTCCTTTAAATGTATTTGCTTCCATACAAACATTTGATCATCTACAAAAACTGGTTCGAATGGCATCGTAAACAAATATAAGGTCACAATCCCATTATCCCTTCTGCGGCGCTACTACGAACTTTGTATATTTCCGTCTCTGTCGCTCGAGTACCATAAACCATAAGTGCGATAGAGACGGAGATATACGAAGTTCGAGACTCGTGGTCATAGCTAGTTGCAGTTGCTCGAACTTCGTATATCTCCGACTCTATCGCACTTATGGTGCTCGAGCGACAGAGACGGAGATATACGAAGTTCGAGATTCGTAGTTCGTGGTAGCGCCGCTGGCCTCACCTTTACCTTATAGCCAGCGTAAAGCCGGGTCCGCTGCACCAATGTTTTCCATGTTTTTAAACATCTAATGGTTGCAGGGTCGTACCACACTTGGGGGTTCGTGTTCGCGTTGCGTCATTGCCTCTCTTTCGTTTGCCTT
The DNA here is from genome assembly GCA_963854355.1 of Epinotia brunnichana. Lineage (NCBI taxonomy): Eukaryota > Metazoa > Arthropoda > Insecta > Lepidoptera > Tortricidae > Epinotia > Epinotia brunnichana. The sequence goes on along the minus strand of OY977942.1, from coordinate 18,342,031 downwards.
AGGAAGGAAAAAGATGCAACACGAATATTTGGGCATTCACCGCCAAGTGTCGTGCGACCATGACAAGTTTTCCGTCAGTTTCGGCAAAAAAATAGGGTATTGTTTTGATTGGCACAAATGGCACATCATGTTTGACGTTTAAAACCCACGAAAACATGGCGCAGCGGACGCGGCTGCATTTAAATGATTTAAAACTTGTTCATTCATGTTAGCGTTAATAAGCATAAATATAAATCCCGAGAAATAATATTTATAAAATGAATTAAGTGGGTGAGAAAAAACCAAAAATGTCCACCGTTATTTATTACGGTCGGAAATTTACTCAAAAGCATGACCATATAGACACAAATCCCGCATTTTAAAATTGACCATGAGCAAGTTTCTAGTAATATTCGAATCAATCACTATAGGAAGCATGTTGAGTCATCTAATACTTAGTAATTATTACCATCTCGTCAGGCATCAGGTAAGTAAATGTAGTATTTTTTTTACTTGCTCATTTCCAATAACCGCCTGTACGATTATTCAACACATGTATATAGTTACACTAATAACTAAAATCCATACAAAACAGCCATAGAGGCTCGCGTGCTGCAAGTAAGGGTCTCGCGGGTCGTCTTGCCGACCGTAGACAGGTAAACAAATCTTATTTACCCGTTTCTATCAGCTGCACGGCTATCACAAGACGGCCGCGAGTCGCGACATACTCTTGAGCTCTCTTGCACTATCCGTCTCTTTCTAAGTAGCCTAATAAGAGAGAGAAAGCCTACTTATTTGACTTAGGAAGATTGACGTGTGTATGTGTTGTAACGAGCAACCGCATACTTACGGCCGCGACATACTCCGTTGTCGCGGCCGTAAGTATGCGGTTGCTCGTTACAACACATACACACGTCAATCTTCCTAAGTCAAATAAGTAGGCTTTCAGGCCATTTATTAAAAGATAAAGTTGTATTTGGAGTACGATTCATTGTTGATTTTAAATAATTTATTATTGATGGCGTAGACGAATGTTTAATTTACAAACATGATGTTATATAAGTTGCTATAATTTTTAAAATGCAACAAATTTAAAGAGTAACAATTATGTACGTCCTGTTAATTTTTTTGATACTATATTTTTTGAACTTAATTTAACTTCGAGTACCTACATTTGATTTATTGTTGATTTTAAATAACTCGTCAATGTTGACGTTGCGTTAGACAAATGTTTAAATAACAAAGTTTGGTTTTATATAGTTGTTATTTTAAAATGTACCAAATTGAAAGTAGCTATATTATATTTGCATTAAGTACGTATATTTTTAACGATCTTGATTATTTTTATTATGTCATGTGTGTGTGTAATTGCATCAATGTTATGTTATTAGAGGCGATTACGCATGTAAGACTGTTTAATTATATACAGTTCCCGTCAAACAACTTGAACATGCGGGACGAAGTGGGGGGGCAGCTCGCACGTACAATTCGCCTTTGCGCAGGCAAGGTCATTTCTTCAAGAAGTTTGACGGTATCTGTACCTATAATTGAACATTGTTTGTACTTAATCATGTAATATTACAAAAAAATATATATTATGTGTCACCCGTGTTAAAGCCGAGATATGAGAAATAGACAAATTTTACCTAAAAATAAAATTTATATTAAGTTATACTTACCTTATTCCAAGCCTAACAAATTGAGATGGCAACATCTGTTTCCTTTGGCAACACCTTAGTTCCACGTCACATTTGCTGCATTACCGGTTATACCACCACGATTTCCCACCATTTTTTCCAGCTAGCTAGGCTCGGCTGCGAGCCGAGTAGCCTCATTGGATGCTCAATTTGATCCACTCTACCGTCCAATATCATGTAAGTGGACGGTAGAAGCCACTGTAGATAGACAGGTGGCGATGCAACTGCTGTAGTAAACAAATGGTGGTACTGTGGCATGTAAACAAACACCATGTTTAAGCATGAAGCAATTATGGTTATACTGGTATTTCTGAAATATAAGCTTAACCTAATGCTGAAAAAAAAGCTTAGATAGTAAATTGTGTATGTGAATGTAATTAAACATGCAATTAAAAATCTTTTCAAATACCAGCAGACAGCAATGAAACTAGGCTTGGAATAAGGTAAGTATAACTTAATATAAATTTTATTTTTAGGTAAAATTTGTCTATTAAGTATTTGTACCTTATTCCAAGCCTAACAAATTGAGAAGTGTTTGTTATCGGCTGCTGGATGAGTAGGGAAATTGTGTATAGGTGAGAACGCCAATGTGAATAAAAACATTATAAAGCCCCACCAGAGATCCGCGAGGATCAGCCATATCGCGAAAATCCCGTTGAATCTACTGAACTGTATACGTATCACTAAACAGCGCATGTACGACAAAGCTCGCATAACTCTGGTCCAGCTTTATATAATTTGTATATGATATAGGAAAAATATGTATTACCAAAAATACAGAATCTTCTTAATAATATAAACAATCATAATCATATTGTCTTAAAGCATTTATCTAAAGGGTTTGATGATTCAGATTCTAGAGGAACGACAGCCTTTCTATAAAATGTATGAAATGTAGAGGCACTCTGCCAGTTACCTCTGTTTAAAATATCATTTATACTATGATTGTTAAGCCAGCCTGACGAGGCCACTGCGGATCTCACACTCCCCGCACTGCCCTGTATCTTAGCATCCTTTAAAACCGACTTCACCCAACCACCTATGATGGTTTGTGAGGCAGGCTTAACATCACCACATGTTGAAATTAACAAATTATTTAAATTCCCTCTTCGGTTCCTAGACAAAGAAATCAACATTTTAATCCAATATACGGGGTCAATGTTTTGATTAGACTGACATTTTAATAACTTCCAGCCAGATTGCCTGTGCAACGCATTATCAGTCTTGGAACCGAATTCGGGCCAAAAAATTACATATTCAGATTCAATCTCACAGTATGATTCATTTATTTTTAATAGCGTTAAATCATGCACTCTACGTCCAGAACAGAGTAATAATAGAATTGCACATCTCTTAGAGGCCTCGAATAAGGTAGATTTACATGGTTCATTATTTTCTAAATAAGAACACAAATCTTTAACATCCCATACACAGCCCTTATGGGGCTTCGGCCTACTGAGAGCAATAGCCTTCAAAGCCTGGCGGACAATTATATGAGAGCTAAGCGGCGGGCCAGATTGCACAGGACAAAAAGTGGAAACCACAGATTTATGTAAACATATTGTGCTGTGCGATAAATTCTCTACAAGAAACAAATCCGTTAGAAATCTCGCTAACTCTTGAGGTGTTGGGTTGTTTTTGGAGATCCTATTAGCATCACACCACCGACACCATCTTAGCCAGGCCGGTTTATAAGACGCTAGCGAGGATTTCCGCCAACCGCTAGCAAGCAAGCTTTTCTGCTTATCATCCCATGAATCTAGCAAGGTGGCCCACCCCGTATCAGCCAGACTTCCAAAGCTATTCGCTTGACATCGGTTGGAGGTTTTTGAGTTTGAATGTCTACTAACCGGGTCTGCAGGTTGCGAATCTCGATGGGAGGAGCTAGAGATCGGTTCTTCAGGTCGCTGCTCCAAAACACCTTCTCCCATTTCGGCACTACCAATAGGTACAAACCTTCTGCCTCGTTCAGGTGAGCTAGAACTCGCGGGATTAGACACGGCGGAGGAAATATCCATGCTAACTGGTACTTCCATTTCTGGCTGAATGCATCGACGAACATGGAGTCCGGATCCGTCGAATCTAGCGTCACGTACGCTGGAACCACATGGGCTCTCCTGGATGCGAAGAGATCGACTTCTGGAGTACCCCATACTTGAAATATTGGTTCTGTCGCTAGAGAGAGGAGATGCCATTCTGACTGGCCGCGAAACCTCGAAAGGCGATCGGCCTCGGTATTGTATCTGCCTGGGATGAATTGTATAGTCAAATAAATATGGTGGCGGTCCAGTGTATGCAGCACCTGATATGTCATGTCCATTATCTGTTGTGACCTCGTACCGCCCTCGTTGCGAAGGTATGATACAACCGTTCGATTGTCTGACATGATCATTAGTGACGAGTGTGCCAGCATTCGACTCTGTGAGGTTATTACCTTCTGCACTGCGATCATTTCCAAGAGATTGGAGTGTTGACCAGACTCCCACTCGGACCATTGACCCGCCAACCTCCTGTTGTTGAGCAGAGCGCCCCAACCCTGTCCTGACGCATCTGTCGTCAGAAAGAATTGAGGTGCCGGAGGGTGAATGGGGGAAGAGGCATCTGCGTAACTGATCCACCATTCCAACTCGGGAAACAGAGCCACTGGAAACTTTACCTTCATTCTCGGATTCAACGCGAGCATCTGGTTGCAGAAAGTTAACAGCATCCTGCTGTTCAGACGGCCTCTCGGGACTACGAAGCTGGCAAAATTGCATAGGCCGAGTAGCGATTGTAGTTGTTTCAATGAGACGTACCTGGTCGCTAGTATTTCGTGGCATTTTCGCTCTAAATTCAGGATCTTTTCGTTCGGAAGGGACTTCAAGTTGTTCCAGGGATCCCACTGAACTCCCAAGAACTCTATCGACCGCTGGGGAGCTAGAGTCGATTTCTTGTAATTTATCGCCCAGCCTAGATCCTTCAGAATTCGTAAAGTGAGAGCTACCTGGTCTTGGAGCAAAACTCGACTCTGGCATGCAAGGAGAAAATCGTCTAAATAGACAATTACCCTTATTCCTCGTGATCTGAGTATTTGCGCTACCCAATTGGTAACCGAAGCAAACGTCTTCGGCGCCGTTGAAAGGCCGAACGGGAGGCAAGTTAGCTGCCATAGCTGTCCTCGGAACATTACCCTCAGGAATCTTCGATGCGCTGCACTGACTGGGATATGGAAGTATGCATTGTGAAGATCTAGCTTTGCCAGCCAATCCCGTGGTTGCAGGAAGTCGGGCACCTTGTACATGTTCATGAGATGAAACTTTGCCACATGTACATACTTGTTGAGGTGCCTCAAGTTGAAAACCGGACGCGTGGCTCCACCTTTTTTCGGGACTAGAAAAACATTTGACACGAAACTTGGAGTCAATGGGGCCGGCTCTAACACACCCTGTTCTATCATAGCAGTCATTTGATCGAGAATCCCTGGAATTTCTTTTGTGAATAATTTTGATGAAATTCGAGAGGGGTGCACTAGAGGCGGCCTTTTGATGAACGGTATGCGGTACCCAGATAGAATCTTCATTATGTAGTCCGGAGCTCCCAAAGCTCTCCACTGGTCCATAAAAAGTATTAGCTGACCCGCATGGAAACTGACGTAGTCAGTCGTATCGCCTCCTAGATCGTTTACCTTGTTTATTTTTGAAGTACTTATCGCCCTGTGTAGGGGGGCGAAATGAACCGGCCTTGCGTTTTCTATCTTGTGCGGCGGGGGCACCTGAACCCGCAGATGGCCCAGCGCGAACACGGAAACTGGAATATTCCGCCGGCCTCTTGTTCTGTTCCGTATGATTTATTCTTTGCGCAAGAGTTCGCTTGGTCGCAGCTCCTTGCGCAGGAGCGCGTTGGTTATAAAAGACCTTGTCCACTCCGCCATTCCTGATTATGCAGTCAGAAAACCGTTTGTCATCAAAGAGATGCTCCTGTGTAGGAGGGATCTTTCGAATCGCCTCCTTTATGTAACGGTCCCTAACATTATGCAACACACCGTCTCTGCGTTGCTGTATAATGTCTGCCCGACGGCCACAGACCATCTGTAAGAGGTCTAAGTGAATGCGAGAATACTCGCCCTCAGAAAAAATTTCATTAATCTTATCTGTAATTAATTCTACCGTGCATTCAGCTTGACCACCTAACCATGACACGAAAGTATCAAAGCCATGTTTCAACTTCTCATTTTGTATAATAAGCGCATGGGAAACCGCGGCCAACGTTTTTTCAGTAACGGCTAAGGCCCGGTTACGATCAAATGTCTTTACCATGTCATTGCTTTCTAATTCGGTGAAACCGGGCGATGATACATACGTATTCTGAGCATCTATATAACGTACTTGTGACCAGTCATTTGAACCGAAATGTTGTAACTTGTCTAAAATTTCAGCATGCTCCTTGGAGGTATTCGCGCCCGTCGATCTGAGGGTAGTTTCTAATTTAAAACTAATGCCATTTGCAGGCCCTCGATGTCCTACATAAGAAAGCGGCGACGGGCCCTCCAGTTCGTCGGGTGCACAAATCGACAACACATCAGAATCACTAGAATATTCTCTCGATTGTGGGCAAAAAGTGTCTCGTAAAGACCTTACCTCATTAGCCAAGCTACTCACGACATTTTCTAGTCTGGCCAAACGTCCGTTGTCCTGCGATGAAGGGGGCGGCAACTCGTTGGTATCCGCAACAGTCCTTTTCCACGAAGAACTCGCGGCAGGTGGTGTCCCTGGACATCGTTGGTTCACAGAATCTAAATTCTGCATTTTGTCTTCTATGGAACTATTGTTCGAAAAAATTTATAACGAAATTTTTCAATTTTTACAAAACAGTGTTGCTTCTGCAAGAAACAAAACGCCAATGAGGCTACTCGGCTCGCAGCCGAGCCTAGCTAGCTGGAAAAAATGGTGGGAAATCGTGGTGGTATAACCGGTAATGCAGCAAATGTGACGTGGAACTAAGGTGTTGCCAAAGGAAACAGATGTTGCCATCTCAATTTGTTAGGCTTGGAATAAGGTACAAATACTTAATGATTTATTTTATAGATTGCTAGTTACTAAATGACAACAAGGTTGGGTCTTCCTAGTAGGTAAAAGAAAACTCTTGTCAGGAAGACCCGCTCCTCCATAAAAAAGCAGTTGTTGTTTATTTCTTATGAGATATATCCCAAAATTTGCTCATAATCTGCGCACATGGCTAAAAAGCATCCCTACAATATTCGTTCAAGATATTATTCCCCAAAAGCATTAGGAATGATTATTCGAATGAAGAAGTTATTCACAAATCAATTAATCGTAAAATATAAAAAAAAATTGCGAATAAATATTGGCGAATAATAAAATATTCGAAATATTGATTGGTCATTCGCGAATAATTATATTTATTCTTATTCGTATTCGAATAAATTTTGCCCATCTCTGTGTTCAATCCTCAATACCCCAACTACTGATGTATCCTATAATTATGTTTTTATAACCCCAGATGCAGAAAGGGCTTTTAATTAATAAAAATTACTGCATTTTTTTTTCTCAGGTGAAAAAGGCAAATGTTGTCAATGACGATGATATTTCTTAATAGATCCTTATTATTATGAAATAAATCAAAGCTATTTAAACAAACATATTATTGTCTTATTCTATTAGAGATGACAAAGTATGTTTCAGCTTAGATGAACAAAGATCATGCGGGGTTTTCTTTTCCTTGTTCATTATGTCCAGACTAGCTCCTGCCTTCACCAACATGACTGCAGCTGATTCTCTGTCTTCTTCACAAGCTAGATGTCTGTAAATGGCACATTTAAACATTTTGTTTAGTATGATAGTAATAGTACACTGTACATAATTGCAGCGGCCGGGAAATAGTAATTCGTGGATGAGTTGATTTTGTCACGAACGACAATAGATGGGTCATTGTCAGATTTAGGTTCGCGTATTTTCGGTGGACATTGCCAAAGTTAAGGGCTATAAAGCCTAATTTTTGGTTGAACTCTGAATCCGCATAAGCGGCGTTGCCTCTTCTATAATTCTATGTGATAAAAACATATTATATGTGAGCGTAAGGTAAGCCCTTAACTATTGACCACCGGAAAGATGATGTTTGTTTTTGTGACTGACAATGACCCAGATACGAATCCACGAATTGACATTCCCGCCGAGGCGATATACGAGTAGTGCTTTTCTCCAAAAATGCGATTATTTGATTTCCATCAAATAATATTTTCAATCATCTTAAGCTATTGAGTTCCCGCCCTACTTATTTTTTTAAAGTAGTTAGGTACACTAGACAGCATGCCTCATGGTACAGCAAGACCCAAGTAATAAGGCGCGCGGATTAAGCAATAATAGCCTTTTGGTGTTTGACACGCGCCTTATTACTTGGGTCTTGCTGTACTGACAATTAAAAACGCGGGAAAACTTTGAGCACACTACAAAAGGGCGCAATTTGTCACACCATTTTGCAATAGTTGGAAAGATACAGCCATACATTACTAACCAGTCTAACTAGAGCAAATTGTTGTGACAAATTCCATTTGGCTGTTTGTAGTAATTTGTCTTAGTCAAAACATATAGTTAAAAGGTAAAAAAGAATACAATAATGGAATTTCATACACTTTCCTGGCCGCTAAAACTGTACAATAATGATTTTAACTTTTCGCTCATCAATAACGAGGAACTTCATGTACAATTTTTGCTACAGTAAGGCACACATTTCCGAGCATATTGGAGATTTTTTTATTATATACTTCATGCTGGATGTCAAAGTAAAATAAAATTTGGGAATTCTTTCCTTTGAGCAATCAAATTAAAAAGACAGCAAGATGACAATTTGTGTTTAATAACCAGTGATCAGATCTAGGATGCAATTTCCCGGGGTTTAAGTTCGTAATATTAAGGTGGATATGACTTACAATCCCGCGACTTTTTTTGTTACCTATCTTTACAAAAAGGTAAATAACTTTTAATTTTAAGTAGTTTACAGTATAAAATTAACAGAAAATGTAAAAACAACAAAAATGTTTACAGTACCTACTGCATAGAAGAACTGAACGTATCTTGTATGTCCTATCTTTTATGTATTTTTATTATTCTTATATGTTTACCAGGGTATACAAGAAAAAATAATAATTGTTATTAGTTCACTATCACTATTTCGTTAATCTTATCACCAGGGCTCGAACTTTTAGTGCCGATGATGTTGCACTGCACCGCACATAGGAGGATGCCATCAAATATTCTTTTCGTAAACAATTACCACTTATCAACCTCTTTTATTAAATGAAATGACCACTTGAAATGAGCAGTATATTCATATTCATATTCATTTATTCATAATTGTCAATATTACATGTCAGGAATTTATATAAAAAAAAAAAAAAAATAATAATAATATTAGCTTTACACAAAAAGTGTACTTACAAATAATACTTATTAGTTATGATTATGAGGGCAAATTAATATTTTTTAATACAGTATATAATGTCTTGACTGACATTGTCACTCAAATCGAGCCCTGCTTATCACATTCTCAACTTATCGTAATAATAATTTCAGTTATAAATACCCATTATTAGACAATTCTAGTGTGCTTTAAGTGTGCAAATATTAAGTGACGTATTTTTTAATTTACAATAGCCCATTTCCCAAAATCCCGGGATATCCGAGACACATCCACGATAAACATAACGTTTGAGGTCGTTCACCCCAAATTGCATCCTAGATCCGATCACTGTTAATAACTCATATATGTGTATACTTACAATGGAATGCAGCCTGTAGAATCACCAACGTCTACTTTTATTTCTGGACGACTTAACAGCAGCTCAACTATATTATTCCTGCCCAGAGATGCTGCTCTATGTAGAGGTGTAGCATGCAAAACATCCACCTCATTGACATTAGCTCCTGCATCTATTAGTAACTTCACTATCTGAAATAATAATGATTAAACAATTTTTTACTTATTGTTAGCAATCACTTATCAACTTAGCGCAATCTCAACCAAGAATGTTAGTATGGTAAGGTGTCACTGGGTCGAAGTGCATCCGAAAGGGCCCTCACCTAGATAAGATAAGATGGTAAGGTGTTGCGGTTACATGTTTAATTTATGTTGTATTTATTGTTCTGAAATAAACAGTCATACATACATCTTTATGACCCTTGGAGCAAGCATAGTGTAATGACGTCTGACCACGGCTTGTTTTGTGGTTGACATTAGTGCCTTTACCAATCAGCAGTCTCACAACCTCAAACTTTCCCGCTGATGCCGCCAGTACCAAAGGAATTGAATTAGTATCATCCACTGGGTCTATTGGACTTCCGGTCCTGATAAGATAATCAACCAAATTCTCGTTTCCACCCAAAGCTGCCCAATGAATGAGCAGACGATTATTCTGGAATAATAAAATATTAACACATGTCTAGTTACCAAACTTTGACCAAAATAGGTCTATAGCATGGGCTTATCATTTTATTGCATATTTACCGAGTCCGCGGTTTTGACAAGAGTCACATCTTGGTCGATTTTAACTTTGACTTGATTGAAATCGCCTTTTAAAGCGGTTTCATAAACTGAACCAATAGACATGGTGACTGGTAAAAACTCTTCAATTGAATTGGTAATTAAACGCCTTGCTTGCTCTTCTAAACTTAACTTGTACTTTAATACTTTTGATATTTTATTATAAGAGTCATAACATAATAATAAGACGGGCAAACTACCTCAATGATGTAGTGAATAGATAATAAGCCCACAGATCACTAATATGTAGCTAGCAAAATAAGCCAATGGTTTGGTTTGTTTTTTGTTTGTTTGTCAATTTTTGACAGTCATGATCACGAGTTGTCAATCATCCGTCAACAGAGGGGCTACCGCGAAAGGCATTCGAAGTTTTCCTTCTCTGTCGCACGTATGTACGAACTCGTAAGTATGACAGAGAGGGGAAACTTCGAATGTCTTTCGCGGTAGGCCCTCAGGTTCTCCGTCAAAGACCGAGAAACTGTTTAAGTTCAGTTTTTAGAAGCCGTTCGTTGGTTGAGTGGTTTGGGTTAATTCAATTGGCTGAAGATCGTGTCCCGTGCCTCGAAATATTTAAAACTTATTAATTTGAGAGACGCACGAGAGACGGACACAAAGTCACCATAGTATTGAATAACCTGTTTAATAAATAAATGCGTTCACCGTCCTCCACACTTGGCTAGTTGTGTTTGTGACGGCAACTCTTATTAGTCTGTGGTTGGACGTCGGCAAAATGGATTGGACTGAATGAAAGTCACAAACACAAGCTGTCTGTCATTGCTGTCAAGAGTGTCAAGCTGTCTAGCATCGCGCAAGACGAGAGTCGAGAATGATATAGTATTTCATTATTTATTAGTTGAACTAAGTAATAGTCGTAGTCGATTAACGTGTTGTGAAATAATATGGAAGTGGGTGCTAAATATTATTTTGTATGTTGAGGTTTCATTCAAGTTAAATCTGGTATTAATAAATAGGTATTAAGTTATAAAACAGTAGTTGTTCTGCTTCGAAATTAATTTGTTGGGTTTGACCAAACCAATGTATAATTTCATACCAAGTGACACAGTTTTTGCAAAAAATAAAACATTGTTTTGTTTGGTTTCAGGTAAAACAGTGAAAGTAATAGTTTCATTTTAACTATTTACAAAGATGACTTCGACGTATCTCGATTATTATGACGGCAGTAAACTATTTTCGGGATTAGCTAGTAAAATTGGCATGCCATTGGATCTTGTAAGTATTAAGTTATAAGTTGATCTTCGGATTGTGTAGTGATATTTGTCCTGGTTTTAATAGCCTTTCATATCATACCACTTAACTTAAATTTGCAGTTAAAAATAATGTAGGTTTCATTTATGGGTCCACATTTTAACAACATACTGTTACCTCAAACTAATATTTTAGTAGGTAGATATGTTGCTCTAAGGTAGATATAATTTTTAAGATTTAATAATATTATATAGGGTGGGGACTCGAATGGAGAATGCTGCAACAACAGAGGACCAGGCCCTCTTAATATTGATGATGATATAGGGCCACTATTGGGTTTTCATAATAACTTGAAATTTAAAGCTACATAAGTTTACATATACACTTTGACTGTATATGTACTTGAGTCCTATGAAGATCAAGGATTTCTTTAGAAGCTAAATGATATGTGGGTTAAAGGTCAGGCTACTTTTACATGTCCCTTGGTTTTTTCTTCATTATCAGTTAGCACAACATGTGTATTTTATAAAATCTATAAGTTCTTATAGCCATATAAACAGTCTATTTGAATTTATATGTTGCATCTCGCAAAAAAACGTATTCTAGCCGAAAACATGGTTGTCCAAAACAAACCACAATTTTCATACAAATCGGGGGACATTTTACGTCCACTAGGCAACCAGTGAAATTGAGGGCAAATTAATATTTTTTAATACAGTTGTCATGTAGTTTCATGCTATATTTAATTGAGCAAGGAATGCAATAACAATGAACAACAGCAGACATCTTAATTTCTTGTAATCTCCTTTTAAACATCAAATAGTAGAAACGGGAAGGACCCTAAAAAGTTAATTCACGCATGTTCACAAAATTTCACTGTGAGAATGTGTATGTCCACTGAAACAAATGAAAATGAAATCATGTTAAAATAACTTGTAAAGAGTTCCTCACAATTTGAACCTTCTAGCTTAGATGTTAAGGTCAATATTTTATTCATATATGGTTATGAAAGTTCAACTGAATTAATTTTAACTATAGTATGTATACGTAAAAACAAATAAGTAAAGCTCATCTTGTGTATGTAAGTATGACCTTTTCAAATAGACATACATTACATAAAAAAACTGTAACAACTATTTACTAATTTGGAACTTGTATTCTGTAAGCCTGCTCCCAATATACCTACGTCTTATGACAACACGATAAAAAATGCATGGCACACGGTCGAGAAAGTTGTGCTGAGCAAGAATCAGAAGATTATTACGAATTAGAGCAGCCTCGGATTGAGGCACGCACGGCTCACCTATTTTGCTCAAAGTCGTACGCGCTCACGCGCCGTGCGCGAACAGCGCGCGAGCGGCGCGCGGCGAGCCGCCGAGAGTCAGTCTATTGACCGAGCGTGCTCAAAGGCGCCTCAGTGTGCGTGCCGCGGGTAGAATGACAAGTTTATACTTGACTGTGGGCGAGACGCGTACAAATTTGTCCAAGTTGCTGAGCCGTGCGTGTTTTACTAGTAAATTTATTTAAAAAAACCGGTTCAATTCAAAATTGTTAATAATTCGGTAAATTGGGATAAACGCAGCCGCGCCATTTTGAATGACGCACAATGTCGGCTCACCGCGAGCACGCTGCCTCACCCGCGCAATGTTTATGTGCAACAAATTACGACAAATTGCTCGCGCGCAGCTCGCCGCGCGGGGCGAGCATGCCTCAGGCTGAGCCGCTCTTACCCACCCTCTCGTACCCACCCTAAAACTAAAACTGACCGAAAGTTTGAAAAATCGTTCATCAAAGTTGGCACCGTATGCCAAGTACTTCCGGCCATAGACTTAGGTTTACTCATGGGATCTATACATGTAATGATTTGTCATCCCCAATTTATCAGAATCTGACTAATTGCTATCGTCTGGAGGCATGTTGCGCTGCTGATGCAACTGTCAAAAGTGTTGAAACGAGTTGTACTGACAAATTGTATGCATGTGAACAACTAACACAATTTGACCATGGAAAGAATTTATGATCAGCCAAGTTTTCTGGTAGATAATTTTAAAGTAAAATATTATTGAATTAATTGTAATAAGTCTTTCTAAAAAATTTACACGCATTTATTATAAAGTCTGTATTTTAAAGGTGTTATAGTGCTATAAAAACACATTTTACAGTCAATTTGAGCCACGCTTTGATAGCTTTTTATTTTTTTTTATCATCACGTTAGCATCTTACTGCGAATAGCGGTACCTTAGGAAAAATAAGAAATAACACAATCATGAAACAGGTCTTTGCTATGGCAATATTATTTTTACGAAAATTCCTAAATTGCCACAATTTGTCAGAAATTGGATACGACAAATCAGACGTGATAATTGTCTGGTTTGTAGAGCCCATCACTCTACCATTAAAGGGCTAAATGATGCCACATGTCTCACAGCCCTCACAGGTCACAGGAGGTAAAATATACCTACCCTTACAATTTTGACCGGAAGTGAACTACTTTTCAAACTTTCGGCCAATTTTAGGTGCGATAATCTTCTGATTCTTGCTCAGCACAACTTTCTCGACCTGCTGCCATGCATTTTATCGTGTTGTCATGAGCAATGAGACGTACAAGTAAGTATATATATTGGGCGCTCCCAATATACTTACGTCTCATGCTCATGACAACACGACTGGCTTACGGAACGGACTATCACAACTACAAACAATAAGGGCTTTACTTAAGTATTTTACGTGTAGTAATTTCAGTATGTACAATGTCTAATTTTTAACCGACTTCAAAAAAGAGGAGGTTCTCAATTCGGTTTTTTTTTTTGTTTTTTTAATGTGTGTTACCTCAGAACTCCGTCATTTATGAACCGATCCGTACCATTCTTTTTTTAATTGAAAGTATATGCTTCCAGGTTGGTCCCATTGTTTTCAAAACTCCAGTTGAATTATGGGCACCATGCGGAATTGAGGGAACTCCTCAAATATATAAGGCACGCGTGTAGTAATTTCGGTGATTTCTATTATAACTCGTGTACCTACCCATTTACATCCGGAAATCATAAATTTGGTGAAGTGGAAGTGATGATGAAGACCACAGATGGCTTGTGGAACTTGTCAATGATGTACTTCAAACTATAAAAGTACGTCACCGATTCTGATATCATTCCGTTGAAATAGCAAACTAAGAAGTGTCAAAGGTGATTCTGAGATCCTTGAGAAATTGACGGAAGTCTTCAAATATTATCGGCCCACATACAGCGATTTGGTTTTTTTCTCTAATAATCAACGTTTTTGGTCGCGGAAATCAGTTCATGTGGTAAATTGGAAAATAAATGTGGAAATGTTCATGTGGCTTGGCGGAGTACTGATACTGAATTGAAGTCGGTTAAAACTTTGTTTTTAAAGTAAATTATATCAGCCCAGTTAAAGTGATTGTTGTTTGATAATTATTTATTGGATGACATCACTTTATTACTGCATCAACTGTCATTGTTCAAGTCTAGTTCTAGGCCTTGTATATAATAGTTGGATTACTTGTGCATATGTTCCCAGAGGTCAGTAAGAAGATAGTTAATATTATAGACCTCTGATGTTATAGTCATTACTATCTTGTAGCAAAAAAATTGTTTTTAAATTGATTTTAGCAGTAACTATCAAAATCTGTCTGGTACAATCTGGGTTTACTAAATTTAAGGTGGTTCGATTGCCATACAAAGTGTTATTTGACATTCGCAGGCTAACGGCGTGATATTTTAAGAAACTTATGTACCAAACTTTCATCAATTGGCTTCCCATTTGCGCCAAATTCCCCCTTTCCTAGAATAAACTTGTGTAAACTAGATTAATTTGAGAAAAATAGTTTTCCCAAAATATCACGTGACAAACCAATTTCTCAAATTAATCTAGTTTATGTAAGTTTATTCTAGGAAAGGGGGAATTTAGCGCAAATGGGAAGCCAATTTATGAAAGTTTGTTACATAAGTTTCTTAAAATATCACGCCGTTAGCCTACGAATGTCAAATAACGTTTTGTATGGCAATCGAACCCCCTTAAATTACTTTTTTTATCATTTGAATGTGTGCAAAATAAAAAGTAAGTAAGTAATATAAGAGTTTTTGTGTTTTCAACTATATTACAATGCTGAAAGAAAATCTATAAAAAAAATATGAAATTGACATGATTCTAATACTTGTACTAATCTACTCATCTAAATTCAAGTCTGCATGGTGGTAACTGTAGGAGATGATTGATGAGAATGCATAATCATTCATAAGGAATATAGGTGAAAGTCGAGTTATTCGAATCAAGGCTCTAGTATACGTTTTATCGATACAATACGTTTTCGACCGCGTTTGCGTTTAGTTTCAATTTGTATGGCAACGCGAACAGCGCCTCTGGTGGTAACTATTAGGAACTACGCGTTGCTATACAAATTGAAACTAAACGCAAACGCGTTCGAAAACGTAGATGTACCGATAAAACTTATACTAGAGCTACTGACAACACGACTCGCCCGTCGCTATGCAGTTCTACTTTAGTGTTAGGAAATATACGTCAGTTTTAACGATGCTGCCATATAAATGCGACGTTTTATTACGTAAGCGCCTGCCGCATAAAGCGGGTATTACATTGTTTGCTGATTCAGGAAGGTGTAATCGCATCTAGATTTAGGATCCTTATTAAGCTAAATGCGATTACACCTTCCTGAATTAGCTTCCTATATTCAGGATGCTTAATTCAGGACAATATAAACCCGCTTAAATAAGCGATCTGAGGTGAACTGGGGTAGGTTGCGCGTAGGTATTCATAGCAACGGGTCCCGCAAACGCTATCTGAGCATGCACACTAGTGAACCTTCGCAAATGCCGACATTTTGGTTCTACTTTGGTGCCAGGGATTATTCAGGTCCCTTTTCCCGAGTACAAAACATATGTTTATACAACGTGTTACAAAACACCCCGTGAAAAATGTTCTAGTTCTTTTTTTTTATTGATACTGCGTCTAAGTCATACTGCGACACTGCGGTTTTAAAATTTTGTAAATTGACTTTATAAGGATTTTTGTAACAACACACATACTAGGAAGCATGAATGTGGTTGGCTGTTACCCAAAATATTCACTTGAAACACAATAATACATAAATAAGATTGTTAGTATGGTTTACATACAGTAAGTACAGTATGGTATAAACTCTTTTAACGCAGAGTTAGTATTTATCTAGCAGACTCAATGGCATGGAGTTTCATACAAATTGATTTTATACAGCATACGAAAATGCACCTTATCGACCTGACGTCGAGCGATATGTCGCAACGCAACGTTGTTGCCCATCGTGCGATACGAGACTTTATAGTTCCACGTCTCGCGCATCACGCTGTCTATCAAATAAACTGAATAATAAATACCTATTATATACAATAACAAATAACATGAACTTTGTCATAAAATATTTTTGTAAATATAATGTTGTATGTAGATAGTGTCTTGTTTTTCAAGAACACAGACGAGACGGAGGACATTTTAAAATAATTAAATATTTCATTGTACCTATAGCCTCGTGGCGCCCACATACAACACAAAATGACATTGAAATTTGAATCAAACTAATAAAAGAAATAGAGTTGAATTTCTTTTGTTTCTAGAAAAGACCAAAACAAAACAAATGCAACTCTATTCCAACCCAAAATTGTTTAAATTCCTTCCAGTATAGGCCCATGGGCGCTAGAAGGCTATACTGTTATTTGGGTCAATCAACGATTTCTTGTTGCTCGTTGCCATGGTTACGTCTCCTGGGTCACCCTTTAAAACTATGATTTTATCGGGTTTAAATCCACTAAACACGTGTTTTTGTCATATTGGTAAACCCATTCCATGGTGGCGCATATCCTTAGCATGATAGGAGTCCAGTTTATAGTATTTTTTCTAAGAAAGTCTGTTACTGTTGTCTCTTGGCTTACCGGGACAGAATAACAACAAGAAAAAGTTGATTGACCCATTTGCATTATATGAAATTGCTAACAAATGATTTGGAACTTTGTCTGTCTACAACTAATAGAAATTAACATTAGGAAACTAAAGCAAAAAAATAGGATAAAATTTTCGTGTAAGTAGTTAGTGAACCCGTTAGCGTCAGGTAAACCTACCGTGGCTACTCGTCTGCGTATATCTAAACTTTAATTTTAAATGTTCCTCCACACAATGGACCATCATGGCCTATCATCCTATCATACAGGACGCAACTATGCGTTAGAGGGAGAAAGACATACTTCCATCGCATTCCAACGCATAACCGCGTCCCGATCTGCGGTCCACTGTGTAGATGAGTCTTAAAACGCGCTAGCCATTATTATGCCTACACTATACTCTGTACGTTTAGGTATTTAAAAAAATGTAAACAAAAAACACCACGTGACTTGGTCTTTCAGCCAATAAGGTAATACCATAGATACAAAAAGTTGCTATGATTGGTTGAATGACCACGTCACGTGGTGTTTTTTGTTTACATTTTTTTAAATACCTAAACGTACAGAGTATAGGTATGAATTACGGTGGTATCTCGAAGTTCCGAAAATGGAAGTTCAAATATCGGGCGGGTATGGCAAGTGCGAGATAGAAGGATATATATATTCGCACTTTTTGTGCTTCTTTATATTCGTGGTCTTAGCTCTGAGGGCTACCACGAACTCCCGAAGAACGAAATTCGTATATCTCCTGGATTCTATCGCTTGAATTTGGCAAGTGCGAGATATAGATGGAAAAATTCGAATATTTGTCTCCGATATTCGTCACTATAGCCCTGTACCACAGATGTATGAATATAAGGAGATCCGACATGGCGGCCGATTTGTATAGAGTGAGCCTGTCGCAAGTACATTAACCCACACAACGCCCAAGTAATTGACAAGACAAAGCACGCACACATCTAAAACACACACACTTGTATACCTACACGCTTATTTGACAATAAACGCGCATCATATCAGGCATTTTGGGAAAAAACGTAATATTCTCTGCGATCAGCACGCTTGCACAGTATGGCAGTGTATGCCCATTGAGCATACAGCTGCGACACGGCCGCCGGCGGCTTGTCCTCTCTCTAGTATTCTATGCTCTGAGCCCTGTACCAATAGTTCGATACGATGCCTTTTATCGCCAAACATATATACCCCCCTGCCCTGTTATATTTACCTGAATACTTATATACAGTCGTGGCCAGATAATTAAGAACACGATTTTTTTTCCCGCATACAGTTGCATACAAATATGACTTCAAATTTGATGATAATTTATAATGTGTTTGATTAATTTTGTTTCTGATTATACTGATGTAACCGTGTTTAAACAGTATTTAATATGCCACATACAGCTTCTGTAAAATGTAGACTTTAAAAAATACCGGCGATCAAATCAACACTTTTTATAAGTTCATAAGTACATTGTCATGTCATTCAACAACAACAACAAACAACGTTTATTATAGTAATAAATGTACATAGTTATGCTTACATTTTTTGTAGTAATACAAGGTAACTAAGTATAAGCCAAGTAAGCTTCAACTGATCCCCGTACTAGTGTGAACATTCATTTTGTATAATGCAGTTACGCCTGCTAACGATATTTTATAAACTTTAAATTAAATTAAATTAATTTATTTCGGCTCAAAGCCTAAATTTTTCCTTTAATTTGAAGTTTAGTGTGAACATTGTTCCTAATTACAGTATGAACTTGTAAAAGAGCGTTTTTAAAAAAAAGTGTATAATTTTTTTTTTCAGAATTCGTATTTTTTTTGGTTTTTTTTAATCAGAATCTTTGATACTATCGATCCTCATACAAGAAATAAATGAAATGAAATGAAATGAACATTTATGAATAACAATCGTTACAGGTCATGGTCAATTTGGTAAATTTGTTTCCTAATTGAAACTAATTATATAGGTTTATATTATGCATCATTAATTTGTGGATTCATACATCTTATTTATTATTATCATTTTTCAAAGTAATTTAGTATAATTCTTTATTTTCAAATTGTCAGTGGCATGCTGTAAAATTCGTCATAGTTGTAGAACATGTTGTTCAGAAGCCACTTTTTCAGTCTTGATTTGAATCCTGCGGTGGAAGCTGCATTTCTGACGGTATCAGGTAATCTCCACTTATAATAAATCTCTAAATTAAAAAAAGAATCAGCCAGTTTGAAACTAAGCTTTGCGCGGTTCGAATGTTCTCAGCATCCCATGAACGGAAAAATATGAAACATTTTATATAGGTACATTATTATTCTAGCTGCAACTTAGGATAGTTTTTATCCGACTGCGACAGTTAATTAATTTTCCGAAATATACGACTTCATTTAATTTTTCATTTATTTTTATTGAAATCAAACGCTGCTCCAACTGTCAGCTATAAGAACCGTCAAATTTTCGTCAAAATGGCGGAATTGCTTTGCCTTTCACTTATTAATAATTTAAATCCCGTCTACGATAGACCTTTACGAGACAAATGCTAAAATATAAACCATAAAAAAATATTCGATTCAGATATGAGAACTTATATGCGCAAATGTCGTTTTATGTCGTAATTTCAATAAATGAAATCAACAAATTTGAACAATATAATTAACACGAATTTGTTTTTTTTGAATGACAATGGCACGCGCTCGGCGCATTCAGCCAAAGTACCTGCGGCGCTACCACGAAAACCGATACTCAATGTTCATATATTTGCATCCCTGTCACTCGAGTATGGTTAGTGCGATAGAGATAGAGATACCCGAATATTTTCGAATTCCGAAGTTCGTGGTTATAGCTCAGGAATCGAAAATATGGTAAATAATCATAATGTATTTTCTCGAAAAAGAATTTAAAATAAATATAGTCAAATGGAGAAAAAAACAAAGCAAGAGGTTATATAGGTAATGATTAAGTTATAAGAGTCCAAAGTTTTAAGAGGGGGGTATGTTCTGTCCCTTTTCCGCAAAACGCACCTTCATATGAAACGATAGTTTTTTACTATGACGCTCGAGTATATTGACGTCACAGTCCCTCATCGTTTTCTCACTCTAACAAGCGACATTAAAACGGATGTAGCTTCATAATTTTTTGAGATATTTGAATGGGAGTTTCATTATCTTCTATCTATTTATACATAATAAATGCCTATGTCCTGACTGACTTATTCACTCAATCACTCACTCACTCACTCATCAACGCACAGCCGAAACTACTAATCTTAGAGAGTTGATTTTTGTACAGTATGTTGCTTTTATAACGTGGGCTAGGGATAAAAAGGGATTTTTGAAAATTCTACCCCTAAGGGGGTAAAATGGGGGTGCAAAGTTTGTATGGGAGAACCTTTTTTTTTTGAGCTATAGACTTAAACTTTGTAGAAAAATTAGTTATTAGAATACAAATGAAACACTTTCAGCGTTTTGGAAAATTCCTCCCCTACGGGGGTAAAATAGGGGTGCAAGGTTTGTATGGGGGAAACATTTTTTTTTTTAAATAGAGACTTAAAACTTTGTAGAAAGATCAGTCATTAGAATACAAATAAAGAACTTTCAGGGTTTTAGAAAATTCTACCCCTAAAGGGGTAAAATAGAGTGCAAAGTTTGTATGGGAAAAACTACTTTTTTTTAAATAGAGACTTAAAACTTTGTAGAGAAATTATTCATTAGAATACAAATAAAGTACCTAGATTCAGTGTTTTAAAAAAATCTACCCCTAAGGGGGTAAAATAGGGGTGCAAATTTTGTATGGGGGAAACAATATTTTTTTTTAAATAGAGACTTAAAACTTTGTAGAAAGATTAGTCATCAGAATACAAATTAAGTACTTTCAGCGTTTTAGAAAATTCTACCCCTAAAAATAGGGGGCTAAAATAGGGGTGCAAAGTTTGTATGTGGGAAACTATTTTTTTTAGCTAGAGTCCTAAAACTTTGTAGAAAGATTATTTAAATACAAAGAAAGTACTTTCAGCGTTTTGGAAATTTTCACCCCTAAGGGGGTAAAATAGGGTGCAAAGTTTGTATGGGAAAAACATATTTTTTTTTAATAGAGACTTAAAATTTTGACGAAAAATTACTTATTAGAACATGAAAAATACTACATTCGGCGTTTTACAAAAATCATTCCCTAAGGGGGTTAAAAAAGGGTGCAAGGTTTGTATGGGGAACACTTTTTCTGAGCTAGACACTTAAAACTTTGTAGAAAGATTACTTATAAAAATACAAAAAAAAAACTTTCAGCGTTTTGAAAAAATCTATCCCTAAGGGGGATAAAAAGGGGTGCAAAGTTTTTATCAGGGAAAGTTTATGTTTTTGAGTTAGAGACTTGAAACTTTGTAGAAAGATTACTTATTAAAATACAAAAAAAGAACACAAATCGTTTTAGAAAATTCCACCCCTAATAGGGTTAAAAAGGAGAGCAAGCTTTGCATGGGCAACACTTTTTTTTTGAGTTAGACTTAAAACTTTGCAAAAAGATTACTTATTAGAATACTAAAAAAGAACTTTCAGCGATTTAGAAAACTCCATCCCTTAAGATCCTTGAGAAGGGTAGCCAGTGTTGTGTGGGAAAAACTTTTTTTTTACTAGACTTAAAACTATTCAAAATGTTACTTATTAAAATTAATAATAAAGTACTTTCAGAGTTTTAGAAAATTCCACCCCTAAGGGGGTTAAGAAAGCTTTGTATGGGCAACACTTTTTTTGAGCTAGAGACTTAAAAGTTTACGAAAAAAGTTCTTTCAGCGATTAGAAAAATTCAACCTCTAAGGGGGTTTAAAAGGGGGTTCAAATTTTAAATGGCGAGCAATAAAATTTTAAAGTGTGAGTAAGAGATTTTTAACTTCGGTCTTATTCTGTACGTTAAAAGACTACAAAACTGATTTCAGAGTTTTTCCAAATTCATCCCCTAAGAGTGTTAAAATTGGTTCAAAGTTTGAGTATTTCAAGGCATTTTTAAAGTATGAGATTTTTAACTTTGGTTTTAGACTGTTTGTTCACAAACTAGAAAATGCACATCAACTTTTTTTTTAATTATCCCCTAAAAGAGGGTTCAAATTTTGTATTGAGAGAAATCATTTTCTAAGACGATAAAAAGTTCTACGCGGACGAAGTCGCGGGCAACAGCTAGTCTGTTATAAATTGGTGGCCCGAGGTTATAGACCGACTTAACTGACTTCGCAAGTCTGTGTTTCTCAACCACCAGCCTGTCCCCATGCCTATTGCTCCGCAGGGGATATCTAGAGTTTGTGCCCTTGCGTTTGAAATTGCCGAGGTTTTCGTGTGTGAAAATTGCCACTCGGTAAATCAGCATGCATTGGTAGGGGCAGAATTTGGAACTTTAGAAATAGCTCCCGTAAAAAAGGGTCCTAAATATTCCATTCCAGATCGTCACATTTTTGTATGCAGTCTTTTTTTATTTATATGGTCGTGACGCACTGGAAGAAAAAACTTACATAGTGAAATCTGGGACACTTTTTTTCTTGTATAAGGATCGATAGTATCAACGATTCTGAGTAAGATAAACCAAAAAAAAAAAAATCTGTAAAAAAAAGCTTTGTACACTTTTTTTGAAAAACGCCCAAAAACTGTCCATTTGACATCCGTATTTTTTAAGCACAACTTTTACAGAAGCCTTATTTTATATAAACTAAATTAAATCTTATTTATACACAGATACCTCCATATACTCAGAAATAAAATTGGCCAATAGTAGTTTATGCAATCGTTATATAATGGATGCTTTTTAAGTCGAGTAACACGTTTGCTGAGTGGCCTAATTAAGGTACGAAACTTAAAAAGCTAATTATATAACTATTGTATACAATACTTTTTCTACGAGTCAACGGAAATAATAATTTATTAAACAAACTTGGTATCTATTGAAAATCGCCCTGCTGAAATGAAGCGCAGCAGCTTAGTAATTTTGCGCGTTGATGTCTACACAGTTATCTTATACAGCTCCTGGATTCATAAAATGACTGCTGGCGGTTATCTTATGAAACTATACGAGCTCCGTGACGAGCTCGTGGAGCTCCAGGATTAAAAAGTATGTGATCTTAGTTTCGTGTACGAAATCTTATTTCAAAGATTAAAGTCGACGAGTAGAAATAGTATTTTTCACAATCGTGTTATAATAGAGAGCTTTTTAGTCGAGTACCGTGTTTAGGCCACGAAGCTTGCTGAGTGGCCTAAGTAAGGTACGAGATTAAAAAGCTTGATTATAACACTATTGTGAACAATACTTTTTGTACGAGTTCATTAAAATTAATTTTCTACGAGTCAACTGAACTAATTAAACAAACTCGATACTGTTGAAACCTCAGAGCATAGAATACTAGAGAGAGGACAAGCCGCCGGCGGCCGTGTCGCAGCTGTATGCTCAATGGGCATACACTGCCATACTGTGCACGCGTGCTGATCGCAGAGAATATTACGTTTTTTCCCAAAATGCCTGATATGATGCGCGTTTATTGTCAAATAAGCGTGTAGGTATACAAGAGTGTGTGTTTTAGATGTGTGCGTGCTTTGTCTTGTCAATTACTTGGGCGTTGTGTGGGTTAATGTACTTGCGACAGGCTCACTCTATACAAATCGGCCGCCATGTCCGATCTCCTTATATTCATACATCTGTGGTTGAAACGATGTGCAGCCTATCGCTCGTACGCTCGTTGATATCTTAAAAGACATCAACGAGTAAACTCAATAAGGCATTTATGCAAATGACTATAGCAGTAGTGTAAGCATGGGTAGTTTGGCAACTGTCTTCCAGGCGGAGACAAATGCCATAATTGCCTGTGCACAGGAGAATATAGACAGGCAAACCAAAGGGCAGACTATCTATATACTCAGTGACAGTCAAGCGGCCCTTAAAGCGCTTACGGCGCCGAAAGTGGACTCTAGACTAGTTTACAATGGCCTCCAAGCACTAAACAAGCTTGGAAGGCACAATAAGGTGCAACTAGTTTGGATACCAGGGCACAAGGGCTTCATCGGCAACGAAAGAGCAGATGAGCTTGCAAGAGGGGGCTCTACTAATCACTTTGTAAGTCCGGAACCATTTGTGGGACTCTCGCAGGGGACCATAATATCGGCCTTTAAAGCCTACGCAAAAACCAAACACCAACACGAGTGGAGGAATGAGGCTGGCTTAAGGCACTCTAAGCTCTTCATAGAAGGAGTGGACTCGGGCTGGACCAGAAAACTCTGGAAATCCAGTAGGAAGCAACTCAGAATTATATCTGGGGTGTTCACTGGTCATTTCGGGGTCAAGGATCTCTTGGCCAAGATGGGACTATCGGATAGTTTAGACTGTAGAATGTGTGGTGAGGAGGATGAGACTATGGAACACTTATTGTGTGAATGTCATGCCCTTGCCAGACAAAGAATGAACTACTTTGGTAACGGTTACCCGCAACCAAAGGAATTCAAGGTGCTCCCGACGAACTGCATCATCCGCTTTGTGGAAATGATGGAGCAAGCCTGGGAGCAGGTATAAAGGAGAGGGCAAATGCACAAAAGATCCCACTGGGTCGAAGTGCATCCGAAAGGGCCCTCACCTAGATAAGATAAGATAAGATAAACTCAATAATCAAAGCGATTCTATTGGTCCAATTCATTACAGTTCGGTAAAGCAGCCACGTGATTGGTCGAATTTATTTTAGTTCTATTTTCAAATTTTTTTCGGTTGTCTGGAGCGTATCGAAACAGTTATTTCGATTGTTTCGACAGTAACATGGACTACAACTATGAAAAAAGTGACATTGCAGTATTGTCTATAAAATCTTAATACTGATTGACAGATTTTAATCGACGAGTACAAAAAGTTATATTTGTTTGCAGTTGTATGGGGAATGAAAATCTTGTTGTTAATTATATAGCCACGACTGTATATATATTTACCAGAAAAAGACGAATATTATGTTCTTCTTTATCGGGGTGCAGGTGGTAGCAGTTAACCAGAGATATATTTAGTAGCTCTCTAACTTAATCAAATTAAAACAACCTAGTCAATAAGTATGTTATATAGTGCCCCCTGAAGTCCCTGTCCTCCTCTATTAAACCTAGCCTTGTGAAAAACGATCTATGTATAGTTAAAACATCATGTGATTCATGTGACTCGTCACTCGTGTTGTGGATACACTTGTCATATAGTCGGGTGACAAGCAAAACTCACTAAGTAACAAATACCTACTTAAATCAAACGTCGTATCTCGATATCGACTACGTACCGAGATACGAGGTTTTAAAAAGCAGGGACAGTTTTGGTAGTGTCTTTTGCTTGTCACCCGAGGACGATTATGTTATCCCACCAAAAACATAAATGTAATAAAGGAGAGCCAAGTTCAATACAAAAATTATGCTTGGCTGTGGACTTCGCCGTAAAAAGAATGGAGATCTAAATAAGTGCCAAGGTGTATGCAAAATCCAAATATGTATTTATAGGAACAAAATAACATTATGAACAAGTATTTTAAACTCTATGTCTTTGCTTTATTGGATACCTATAACAATTGCTGTTATTTAAAAATGTGAGATATTAAAGTAAGTTAGATTTGACTTGGCCAGTTTTCATTGCATCAGTCATTTTATAAAGTTATTCAACATATATATTTTTTAATTCTGATAAAAACTTGGCCAAGTCAAATCTAACTTACTTTAAGATCTCACATTTTTAAATAACAGCAATTGTTATAGGTATCCAATAAAGCTAAGACATATACTTAGTTTAATACTTTTTCATAATGTTATTTTGTTCCTATAAATACATATTTGGATTTTGCATACAACTTGGCACTCATTTAGATCTCCATTCTTTTTGCGGCGAAGCCCACAGCCAAGCATAATTTTTGTATTGAACTTGGCTCTCCTTTTTTATGTTTTTGGTGGGATATCATTACTTTTTGGAAAGAAAACTAGGCAGGTGTTGAGATTTACTTCTGTGCTGTGTATAATTATGAGGTGCCGCGCGCCGCCGACGACACACCGTTGGCCGGTTGTTTAGCGCGTATTACAAGTTTTTTGTCTTAAATTTATTTTATATTTCGGTTATATAGCAAATATAATAATACATATATTGGGATAGTTTCAAATATCTGCTTGTAACGGTTCCAACGCTACAATTTAAAAAAAAAATGTATGGGGACCCCCCTATTTTTTAACATTTTCGTATTTTTAGATGTTTTCCTACGCTTACACACAATTAACGAGCTGGATTCCAAATTTCATCCTTCTAGGTCATCTGGAAGTAGGTTAGGTTTACGTATTATATGTCAGTCAGTCAGTGCTAAAATATACGACTTTTTGACCTTCATATCTTTATAACCGTTTGAGCTAGCTTCTTGAAATTTGGGCTTCTACATGTCCTTACGGATATAATTAAACACGTAGTTTTATGTGTTTACGTTAAAGAGGTTTTGAGTTATAGAAGGGTCAAAAGTGGCACCAAGTGATTCGTGTTCCTTTGCTTGAACTTGTCTTGACACGCTGCCGCGTGTCTAGATTATTATTACTATCAATAAATTACACTACTTAAAGCATCGGACACTTATGTGAATAGGTAGCACACCGTATACCTCAACGATGTATTGTAGTCTTCATTCATGCTGCAGTAAAAGGCTACATTATATTGACGCTAATTGGTGTACAATACGTATCGCAATCTGTTACTTGCGGTCAAGATGCCAGCTTCATACGACAAATTTATTGGATTAGGTACCTATCATGAATGAGTTTTTCTGCATTTGCATTAGTGATAAGAGCGCAAATATTTATCTTTTATTTAGTATTTCACTAAGGCACATTTATTAGTTTCATCATATTTTCAGTAACATCATATTTTCCTTCCATTAGGTTAATTTTTTGATCGCACAAATAGCTGCACTATGCCTGGCCAGACTGTTTCGGAAACCATTGAAGCTTGCTTCGCCAGAGTTTCGGCATTCTGTGTGCCTTGTTATAGGTCTGATTATTGGATATTTTTGCTTTGGGAAGTAAGTTTTTATATTTTTTGAACTAACTAGAATAACTACTACCTATTATTATTTGCTTTTAAGTCTTCATGTTTGCCTGATTAACCTAATTAAGGTAAACTCTGAATAATGCAAACATATTTATTAAAGAACAACGCAGTGTTTGTTTCAGAACTTACCTTAATCGCTTTTCTTACATTAGATATACAGATTTCTTACGTATTATATAAGTACGTGGGTTGAAAATTGCTCTACATGAACGTCTGTAACTAATAAGTTAACCTAAACGACGAATGAAAAGGAGTCTTTACATAACGGCAATGGTTCGTTACATAATTACGAAGAAGCGAAACACCATTTCTTGCTCGAATTACTGACACTCGTTGTATAAGTAATGCTTATGATATGACAGGTAGAGCCGGTCCATAGTGGTGGTACTGTATAAGTGTAATGTAATAGAGATTTGGAGCATTTTCCATTCACGGTTAGTTGTCGGAACGGTGTAATTACACGTAGCTACTTAGATTGTTTTCCATAACGCAGCGTACGGACTATGATTGTTGATATAGACAAAGCACCCTTCCCTTTTAGTCAACTATTGCGATAAAAGCAACCATCAATACGCCTTCAGGTATTGTCGATGTTTGAGTTGAGACACAGACAGTTGTGTCATTCTCTAAAACAAAGATCATGACTTTTAGTGTTTCTACTGAAGACGTAGTCGTATACCTATACCTACATTTTGTACTCTTCCCAATACTTTGGTATACCAACCGTTTAAAATAAGAAAATGAAACCGGTTCTGGTGCCTGCTACACAAACTCGACACGTCTGTCTCGATAGTCAACACTTAACAGTATGCAGACGTTATCTCCAGAATTTTCATTGCCAATTTGCCGCTCCTGTATTCTACTTACTTACCTATATCATTTTGAACGTCCGATTAGAGTTTCGCGTCTTCGTAACGTAGAATTTGCGAGTCTATTACCTTTTGTGACGTTCCCTTTTTATTACGATGTTAAGTATATAGGCATAATGCCACGTTAGCAAGTAGATTATCTTATATGGCTATAGATAAGACGTGATATTTATTATTCCTGTAAATTTCAAAGTTATCTACATAAGTACACAATATGACAAAAACGTTATGATATCACTCTATAGTGCAAAACCGACGAACTTGATTATTTGTTTCATTTCAATAATGTTTTTTAAAAACAAATTAAAACAATGTAAATACTGTCGTATTATAACACAACTTTTAACTAATTGTTGCCTGGATTAAACTTAATCGGTATTTGCACTAGGGGGCGATAATGTGACTGGGTAATAGGTATTAAGAGACTGTTAACATTATATTTACAGGAAATAATAATTTGGACTATTTTTCAGGCAATCAATACATTTATCGCTTCTGGCAATGCTAAGTTACATATTATTGAAGACCTTGCCTCATCACGTCGTTGGAAAGTAAGTATGACTTTCTATGATCCTTGATACAGTCATCATACTCATCATTCGGTAGGATATAAGTTAAACTTAAGGCCTCCACACACCGGTCGCGGGCGCGGGTCGGGCGCGGGCACGCGCCCGCGCCTGGTGTGTGGAGGCCTTTACTGTCAAAAAATTATTTTTTGGTACAATCTTTTATTGCCGACTGTACTTTTTTGTATAAGTACCGTCATCATCTACTAATTGAGACGACTCTAACGAGCCCAAACTGAACGGGGTTACGTTGGTTAGGTACTGAACTCCCATGACCACCTTCTGTCTCCATCATCAGATAAGCTCGATGGTACCATAATATTGAATTGTCATTCAAACCTTTACCCAAAACTTCAGCGCAATCTGTTGAAGATATCTGCTTCATAATTGAGTTGCAAGATTCCACCCGAACAAACATAGTTACATAGTTAGGTAAGGTATTGCATTGCAAGTTAATAGAAAGCTTGTAAAAAACAAACATTAATTGATTGGCGAGTCTTAAATAAAATAGTAAATTGGAGGACACTAGACGACACTAGACACGGTCTTTTGTTGTTAAAGTATGTATTTTGAAATCTAATAATTGAAATGGCAAAATTATCGGCCAAATGGTCAACGCCCTCTTTCTTTAAAATTGGTTAAATAACAACGACGAAGTGGGTATAAAAGTCTACAATTTACTGCGCACTTAAATGAACCCTTTGTCTCTTTAACTACTGAGTCGATTAAGTCGATTAGTGTACCTTATAACACGTAAGTATCTTGGATTGGATTGCATTTAATTACCTATGTTTTGCAATGTCACCACCATGTCACGGGTTTTGATAGTGGGGTTGGATAACATTTTCTTGACGACTTTATTGACTTTGAGACTCTTGACTCTGTTGTAGAGTGGCGTAGCGTCAAATTTGCCAGTCGGCAAGCCACGATTAATAGGGTATTTCACAACAGTGAAAATAAATAGATTTTTTATTAGCAATCAGACAAACATTACGAAAATACTCGGAAAGTGTCAATCTTCCACTTATTATTGCTATTTTAATATTTTTAAATTAATAAAACAAACAATAAGGACGTTGTTTGTTTGTGACGTCACAAACAAGTAATTCCTACAATTTCCATACTAACGTAACGGAGCATTTTTGACGTTTCATGAAAAGAAGCTGATTTGACTATTAGTCAACTACCGTATTTTGTGCCTTTTAGGGCAGTTGTCCCATATCTTGTTGAGGCCCTAAGATAACAACACCTAAAATTTTACTTTTCTTTACCTATCTATCCAAATATCATAAAACCCTCCATGATGCTTTCAAGAACCGCACATTATGACCACCATAAAAATAAACTGTTTTGTTAGAACAAATTTCTTATCTGTGAAAATGTTATTATTGCTAAATAATAACGTTTTCACAGATAACATTTAGTTCGAAATTAATTGTCAATTTGCATACAAATTTGACAAATGTCGCACGAAGGTAAGATATCGAAAAATATGATAGTGGATCCGGCTCTAGTTTGTCTCTGAATTAAAAAAAAAAACTATGACAGCTGCAAGAAAACAACGCCGCGATGCCGGTCTTAATATGCGGCTCCTGAATAAATCATGAAGGCTTATGATATGTGGATAGATAAAGAAGTGAATGTAACTGTACATAATTAGGCATTAATACACTCGTGTGATGTTATTATGAAACTCGCCTTCGGCTCGTTTCATAAACCCACACTCGTGTTTAATGCCCTTCATTATGTACAGTCACATAAACTACTATTACTTTACTCACCCTATAGTATTTACGAATAATAGTAGCCCGGGCTACAAACAAGCTGATATGACCATAGTAGTTAATAGTTTACACAAACTAAATTGTTGACTAAGGCCATGTAAGGTATTTCAGTAACAGTAACTTTGAATACTGAATGTCTTTCAGTTGTACAGTCACCGGCATAAATATATGATGGAACAAAGGCCGCCAAAATATCTGACGACAACTCTATTCCTAGAGCCGTAAGAGCGTGTCAGATATTTTTGCGGCCTTTGATTAATCATATATTGATGCCGGTGACTGTACCTAATTCGAAAAATACGACAAAACATTTAAGTTTACTTGTCTGTCGTTGATTTCCAGACTTTTCTAGAAACATACCGACTAATGGTAAACCTGACAATCAACACTAATAAGGGTTCCGTACCCAAATGGTAAAACCCCCTATTACTAAGACTCCGCTGTCCGTCTGTCTGTTTGTCTGTCACCAGGCTTTATCTCATGAACCGTGATGGTTAGACTGTTGAAATTTTCACAGCTCATGTATTTCTGTTGCCGCTATAACAACAAATAGGTACCTACTAAAAACAAAATAAAATAAAGATTTAAGGGACTCCAATACAACAAATGTGAGTTTTTTTTGCCGTTTTTATAGATAATGGTACGGAACCCTTCGTGCGCAAATCCGACTTGCAGTTGGCCGGTTTTTTAAATGTACAGATTGTACAGTCGACTACAAAGATAAGTATGTTTTTAATGTTACAAATATATGTATGTATATCTTATTACTATGGTAGTAAGGTCTATGTATACATATTTTTGTAACATCGCATGGATACATCTCTTTGTAGTCGACTGTACAGTGTGCTAACACGGCTTGTATGCTAAACTGCGTCTTCACGATCAATGCTCTCTATTGTCGTGAGATAAAAACAAGATACATAACGCATTTATCACTTTTTAACGCCACTTTTGAATGCTTTGTCTTTCGTTTATACTTTATAGGATTCTGTATCCTGAAAATGTGATTTTTGTTTCAGTGGCGTTCTGGCGGCGTCAATATTTTATTTGTCCTGCATACACTTGCATCGACAGATATACCATTCGGCTGACTACACATTGGACATAACAGGTAAGTATGTCACGCACTTTGTGACTACTTTACGGGTGTTATTCTCCCTGACCTAATACATTAAAACTAGAAAATTGCGGTGTCGAGTTCGGACTTCGCTCGATCTATTAGGGCACATAAATATCATATCTTAGTCAATTGAACAGGAAGTGTGGTACAAAGTTTAATAATGCTTTACCTACGTTATTTGCTAACCTGCCGTTTGGGGCCCAAAATATTATATACCTAAAAGTCCACTTATTCTTGTGTTATGTCGAATTTACCATCATTATTACATGCACCAGAGTTTAAGAGTCGTCACTTTGTCGTGAGGATTTACAATAACGCGAACATTAACTAATTTATTCGAAGGTTGACTGTCTGAGAAAAAAACTGACGTAAGTATGTAAGCTGCTTATTTTTCAAGTCAAGGTCAAATTAAATGTGATTGGGGGTAGACCACAGATGTATGAATATAAGGAGATCGGACATGGCGGCCGATTTGTATAGAGTACGCCTGTCGCAAGTTCATTAACCCACACAACGCCCAAGTAATTGACAAGACAAATCACGCACACATCTAAAACACACACACTTGTATACCTACACGCTTATTTGACAATAAACGCGCATCATATCAGGCATTTTGGGAAAAACGTAATATTTTCTGCGATCAGCACGCGTGCACAGTATGGCAGTGTATGCCCATTGAGCATACAGCTGCGACACGGCCTTCGGCGGCTTGTCCTCTCTCTAGTATTCTATGCTCTGAGGGGTAGACAGTGTTCGAGATATATCGATATCGACACATGATAAGCATGATAATATTGACCACTTTTCTCTGTGAGCTTAATGAATATGTACCTATGAAGCTTTACCTAGTACAAATCATTCAAGTCCAATTCTTAGTTTGAATAATAATTGTACAACGTTCTCTCTTGTTCTCCATACATAACTAATTTACATTACCGGCATGCTCCTTTCACTATTTTGTTCGTAGTTCGAAAGATTCGATGGAGCTCCGCACAGCGGGGCTCCTATTTCTGGGCGGTTTTGCCCTTTCGGGCATCTGATGGTCGCACTACACTTGGCGGTGTTTTCCCAAATATTCGTGTTACATCTTTTTTCTTCCTACGGCAAATGAAAGAGAGGCAACGACGCAACGCGAACACGCAACCCCAAGTGTAGTGCGACCGTGAAGCTACCTAACGAACCTAACCTACTTACGGCCGTATTCATAAACTTTCTACAAGCCTATTTTAACGAAATTGGCGTTAAAATTAGTTTTTCCTTATCTGTCACTTTGACATTTGTGTGCGTAAGAAAGGGACAAAGTACATTTTATTTAGCAGAGGCATTTTAAGTTTTATGATAAGGGGGTTAGTGTTTCGCGAATTTGCGAGGGCTGGTTATGTAGCTTGGTTATGTAAGGGGTATAAGGCCTCGTTCCTGTATAGCACCTCCTTATTTATTTATCGTATGGCGGTTACACACTGGTACATATATGTATTCGTATTGATGTCGCTGATAGAGTTCCAGTGTGCGCTGCGAGGTTCAGAAGGAACAGTGCAGTTGCCGAGTTTATTGTTCTTTTAGCACCACCCGGAGGTCACGTGTAGGGTTTCTAGGGTTATTCCTACGGACGTAGAACAACAATTATATACCTTAATTAAAAAAGTGAGTGATGTTCACATATATTTTTATTACAAATTTTGATTGATTAATTTTAGAGCCTCAGGCCCTTCATAATCGGACATTTGGTCCTACCCTAATGTGACATACAACGCCTCAATGGAATTCGCTTGTGGTCGGCACTCCATTAAGTATCAAGATGCCTAGCTTGGCGAGATAAGTTGTCTGTGCTGTGTGTATCAGAACCATATTAGACGATCGGAAATATTCACCGATCTTGATTCGATAACGTAGTTTACTGTCAACGACTCGGAATGACATTGAACTCGGCCGCTTATGACCGTGGATGTTAAACAATAACACAAAGACCTATTAATTCACGATAAGCCAGCGAAGAATGCAAGGTGTCTTTAATGACACGAGTTTACAAACATTTAGATCATTTTACCAAAGATGTATTAAATAGACTATACCTATGGTAAAGGGCTTTGTCTGTAGAAACATGCTATCGCTTAAGCACGTTAGTTAAACTTAGGTACTTAGGTTGATTGTTGAGTAGTGACTGGACCGGCTCCATCGCAAAACGAACACGGTCCGGCGCGGGAGTCGACAAGTTTAAGAATGGTGGCCAACTACTGGTGAGCGTAGCTTATGAGGTCTACCACACATATTGGGGTGAATATCTAAATGGGGTTCCACACCTCTCGGTCATAGTAAACCAAGATGAAAAGAATGTTAACTGACGTTATTATCATTAATCATTACTTAGTGTATATGATAGACAGGATTTTGTATTTATATGCAGAATTGTTAAAAATAAAATAGTTACCTTACTTCATAGACCAAAATATCCTATCTTCAATATTAAAGGTATGGTACTTTCCCTTCAGGTCGCACAGCCTTCGGACACCGTGTATAGCCAACATAGGTTTAATGTACAACCTCTACAGCAGGGGTCAGCAACCTTTTAGCAACCAAGGGCGACATAAGGAGCTAACAAAAATTACGCGGGCCACATTTCTTAATTATTTATGACTATCAGGCATTTCCAAAATTCTGAATTCAACGACGTTTACATACAAAACAGCCAGCGAGGCTCGCGGGCCGCTAGCAAGGGTCTCGCGGGTAGGGTTGCCTGCCATACGTCCGGATTTGTCCGGACATGTCAGGATTTTTGACCCTTTGTCCGGATTGCGGCCGGACTTGGCTAGTGTCCGGATTTTTAGGAATGAATCAACGCGAAACATACGAGGCGACTAAACTCCGCGAGCAGCTGCGATGCGATTCGCGCTTCGCGCGCGGGCACTGGTCACGCGTGCGCAGGGAGGGGGCTACGTTGTCGGGCGGAGGGAAAGATCCTGACGTTCGAGGAGCTAACGACACTATTCACACAAATCGAGGGAATCCTAAACTCCCGTCCGTAAAGGTATATCCACTATACAGTACACCGCAGAGCGCAGCGCGCCGCCGGTGCGTCGTTCAAGCTACGCCAAATATCGGTTACAATAAATGTCAGGATTTTTAGGGTGATTTTTGTCAGGACATTTAATTCTTCCATATGGCAACCCTACTCGCGGGCCGCCTGTTGCCGACCGCTGCTCTATAGGACTGAAGATTTGATTGATATAGGTTGAGACCGATTATTGTGGGGATGCTTGGCGGTCTATGACCAGCAATGGGCGTTGTCCGATTGATATAATGATAATTTTGTTGGTGTAATTAAATCTTGCATGTTTCTGTCTTGGGACGCTATCGGGTGTCATAAACTGAAGAAAGCTAATTATTAATTACCTGAGGATAAAAAAGTATGCAGGAATTTTTCATTATTTAGAAGTAGGTACCTCTTTTCCGTTACAGGCCCGTTAATGGTGATCACACAGAGAGTTACTTCCTTGGCCTATTCGGCTCAAGACAGTCTAACGCAGAAGGAAATAAACTCGAACACGAAACTTCATGCCACTGCCCCCCAACTTGCGCAGAGAATTGACAAAATACCGTCTCCGCTGGAGTACTTCGCATTTACATTGGCATTCCAGACGTTGATGTGTGGCCCAGTAGTGTTTTATAGTGATTACATAAACTTCATAGAAGGTGTACAAATTGACGAGGTATTTACATTACCATTATGGCGTTTAGAGAAAAAAAAAAAAAATAATAATTGATAGAATTCATTTGAGTCGAAAATGTTTGTTTTTTTTACACTTTATTTGCAAAATATTATTTCTTGTATCCTCTAATTTTCAGAAGCAAGAGAAGTCGGATGAGGAACCCTCTCCGCGAAGAGCGGTGTTGTACAAGATGATGGGCTCCATAGCTGCTGCACTATTATACTTGATATTAGCGAAGAAATACCCAATTGCAGTGCTGGAAGGTGAGTTTCAGTATGATCTATACCACATCTATACCTATTGCAGTTTCTTTTTGCTTTTAATTTTTTTCTGCACTTTAACCGACGGCAATCTAGGAAGATTATGTATGCTTCATACGAGCTGATTTTAATTCTTCTTTGGATGCGACAATCTGACTATTAAATATTCAAGCATTTGGTTCTTACCCCAACACTAGGATGAGTAAATGTTTTCGCTACTGACATGTTTGGCTGGTTAAAATACTTATCTACCCCTACAGATTTCAAGCTAATTTATACCGATATTAAATGTTTAGCTTATTTCACCTCCTTATTTGGGACCCAATCCGATACGTGACTGTTCTTGAGGTCGTGTTATGAGGTTATTTATTTATTTAATTTGTTTATTTCGAACCACATATAGTTCATATACAATCATTAAAATAAAGTACACATTAAAAATAAAATAAAACATTAAAATAAGACAATACAATTATTAGCTACAACATGTAAGGAGTTCCAGTGCTCCACCATCGGGCATTCCAGCCTATCAACAATGGTGTTCAGGAGGCTGTTGTCGCTGCCTCGCACACGGCGCATCAGAGAGGCAACTCGTTTTCGAATTATAGCATGAAAACTATCAACTCTAGCCTCTGCAAACATTCCTGATGCGCTGCAAAAGCGAGGCAGCCCCAACAACATCCTGAAACCATTATTGTACTGGACGCGTAAGGCATTGAGAGCTCTCTGCGTGCAGTTGGTCCACAAGCTACACGTGTAGAAAGTCTGACAAAATGCCTTAAAAAGGGTTATTTTGACATCCCTCGTACAACGTGCGAACCTGCGGACCAACATGTTGCTCCTCACTGCCAATGCCCTACGCTCCCGCTCCACATCGAGATCATCTGAGAGGTCCTCGGTGACCCAGTGCCCCAGATACTTGAACTTTGTGACTTTAGTCAACTCCGTTCCTCCAAGTTTAAGCGGTGGCACAGATTTCGGTTTTTTGTTTCCTGCCTTGAATACAAGTAGCTCGCTTTTCTTAGAGTTATATCTGAGACCGTGGGCCTCCACGTACCTCTCACAAATGCCAATCAAAATCTCGAGAGCCCCAATCGATGGGGCCAGCAGCGCCATATCGTCAGCGTAGCTAACGTTGTTCATAATTTGGCCACCAACTGAGCACCCAACCCTGGCACTGCTGAGCTCATCGATCAAGTTATTTATGTACAGGTTGAAAAGCCGTGGAGACGTCAACCCCCCTTGTCTCACACCGCATTCCAACCTGTACTCCTCCGAGTAAGCGCCTGCCCATCTCACACTGTTCATTTGGTTATGGTACCAATATCTTAAAATAAAAACCAGCTCTTTGGGTGTAGCTGTCTCCCTCAAGAGCTTTTCCCACAGTAAATTGTACGACACAAGATCGAAGGCTTTCGATAGGTCCAAAAAGCAGGTGTATACCGGAGTGTTACGCGAAGTATAGTAATGAACCGTATGCTTGAGTCGTAAAATCGCTGTTTCGGTAGAAAGCCCTGGCCTGAAACCGAACTGCGCCTCATTGAGCAATATATGATGAGAAAGATTACGATCAAGCAGACGGTCCAAAACCTTCGCCACCACGGTTGCCAATGATATGGGACGGTAATTATTTTTATCAGCATTATCTCCGGTCCTGTTTTTCGGTATTGGTACAACGATGGTTTTCATAAGCTCTTGAGGAAGATAAGTGTGACCAATGCAAAGGTTGAAAAACATCGCCAACACTCTAGGCAGGTGGATTCCAGCAAACCGTAAGTGCTCAACACTGAGGCTGTCGTGGCCAGGTGACTTTCCTTTGGTCATATCTGCTATCGCTGCAGCAATCTGCTTGGCGGTATAACGCTCGTACACACCCCCCACAACAGCCCCAGCGCTGGAAGACGCTTGCACCGCTCCTAGTGGAGATTCAATCTTAAAATGCTCCTTAAAGAGCTCGGCAATATGCTTTGGCTCACACTGTCCTTCAACACTAGCGGGCATACACGACCCAGCCTCCAGCCTTTTGGTGTGTTTCCAGAAACCCTTAAAGTCTTTAGTCGTATGTCGAGACGCCAAAATATCCATTTTTATTTGCTCTTCGTGGTCCTGGCACCACTTCAACTTAGACTTAAAGAGTTTTCTAGATTTGACCATTGAATTATATACATGACCTTTCATGATTTATACAACGCATCCTTGATGTAGACTCAAAAATGATTATTAATTGAATGAAAAAAGGCAAAAAATATGCCTATAGTAACGAAAATCCCATTCAGATATCTCAAAAAATTACAAAGCTACAACCGTTTTAATATTGCTTGTTAGAGAGAGACACGCTCGTGGATCGTGACGTCACGATCCCCGACCGTCATAGTAAATGTCATTGTGTCATATGAAGATGCGTTTTGCGGAAAAGGGACTGAATATACCCCGTCTTAAAACTTTGGACGCTTATAGCTTGGTGATTATTTAATCCCCTGCTTTACTTTTTTCTCTATTTGACAATATTTTTAGTCCTTTTTCGAGAAAATTCATCATTATTGGTTTGGTTATTGGAGGGGGGGGGGGGGAATGCTTTTACGCATGCCGCCTGGCTGGGGAACAAGGACGGGTATGACGGACTCCCGGGAACCGCCCGGACTACCGTCTAAAACCTGCTGTTCTGCGCGCTGCCCTTAAGCGGAGCCACAGGAACGCTTGCGCACACTTCCGCGACTCCGCCAGCAGCTGTCTGCATATGGGACCCGCCACGGGGGGAGGCGTAAGTACCCGCTCTCCAACTCGAGGTCCTCATTACCACAGGATTTACCTACCACAACCCTGCACGTGTCCCTTGGGTGGTGCTAAATGAGGGACAACACTTTCGGCGAAATAGGCGGTACTATAAAAATATCACATGGATATTCGCCTACAGATGCCATACGATTAAATAAACCCCTATTTATTTCAGAGCTAACAGACCCCACATCCGAGGTTTCACGCTCATGGTCGGCGCTGTACCTGCTCTGGTACGCGTACCTGTCGACCCTAGTGGTCCGCTGCAAGTACTACCACGCGTGGCTGCTCTCCGAGGCCATCTGCAACAACTGCGGGATGGGATTCAATGGATATGAGAGTGATGGCACGCCGAAATGGGACAAGATGTCGAACATCGACGTTTTTGGATTTGAGGTAGGATGGTTATGGATATTTATGTTACTATTCATTGACCTATTGGCCATTTCATCTCATCCAAATGAGTGCTCAGCAGTGGAACGTAAATAGGCTGATGACGATTGGTTGATCTTATCTCATTAAAGGCCCTCCCTCAATGAGACAAGATCCTATCTAGGTTTACAGATTGTCAATATAGTGTAATATTCGTTGATAATGATATAAGTATGTGAAGCTGAAGACACTTCTAGAGATCTTTAGTATTTTCCAGATTGTTTATTTAATAAAATACATATACAGCCTGGGCCCTGTAATAGGACCTACTCTTCTTAAGGTGGTTCGATTTCCATACAAAGCGTTATTTGACATTCGCAGGCTAACGGCGTGATATTTTAAGAAACTAATGTATCAGACTTTTATCAATTGGCTTCCCATTTGCGCCAAATTCCCCCTTTCCTAGAATAAACTTGTATAAACTATATTAATTTGAGAAAACTAGTTTTCCCAAAATATCACGTGACAAACCAATTTCTCAAATTAATCTAGTTTATACAAGTTTATTCTAGGAAAGGGGGAATTTGGCGCAAATGGGAAGCCAATTTATGAATGCTTGTTACATAAGTTTCTTAAAATATCACGCCGTAAGCCTGCGAATGTCAAATATCGTTTTGTATGGCAAGCGAACCACCTTAAATGCTATAAATAACTTTTTCTTTTAAAAACACAAAAAAAAAAAAAAATCACAAACATATTTTAAAAATAAAAATGCAAAAACTATTATGACTGATGTTATCTCAAAATCTGCATTGACTGCTGTGCTATGATCTCGTGGTGCCAAGATACATTACTTGGAGGTCATAACTTGAGATCAAAATTTCTCCGATTTTTTTTAAAGCATATGAGACACACAAGGTTACTGCAGATGCTCTAAGGAAGCGTCCTTTTGAATATTTGCTCCTGTTACAGGGCCCACCCCGTATTCATGCGGAGAGTCCACATTCAGTAGGTAAAATAAGTTTCAGTCAAAAATTAAATTTTTCATACAATATGTAAGTTCTCTGTGCAGTTTTAGCGTTTAAAATCAACGATATTTTTACCGACTCTGGTCTGTCGAGATGGTAGCTATGTTTGTTGACTTGGGTTTAATTTAAAACTAGCTACCCGCGCGGCTCCGCCGGGTAACAAAGAACCTGGGCGGAGCGACGGGACAAAATATAGCACATAGGTACTTAATCCTTCTACATATGGCCTACTCTTTAATCGAAATATAATTATCTGAACCTGAAATAATTTGGATGGTATTCAACTATTACCTAACCCTATTTTGTCTGTATTTTTACCGATGTCTTGTGTACAAAAAAGTATTTACATACATACTATTCAAGTCAGGGCAACAAAGTTGCCAATGGGACTCCCCGGGATCCGAGAAGAAATTTAAGTAATCGAGTGGAATAAGCCTATCGGCGCCTACGGCATTGTGCTAAGTAAGGTTAACAAAGTCGTATATGGGCTCCACGACAACTACTGGGTTTAAAGGTCTTGGTTAAAACCTCATTCTTCTCCCAACATCTTGAATACGTTTATATATAAACTTTTTTGGAGTAAGAAAAACATGGCCAGTCATATTGACATCTGAATGTCAATAAAAAAA
The DNA here is from genome assembly GCA_963854355.1 of Epinotia brunnichana. Classification (NCBI taxonomy): domain Eukaryota; kingdom Metazoa; phylum Arthropoda; class Insecta; order Lepidoptera; family Tortricidae; genus Epinotia; species Epinotia brunnichana. The sequence continues at coordinate 18,301,494 of OY977942.1, read as the reverse complement.
AATCCACAGTTGACACATACGTCTGTCAGTTTTTGTAAACAAATAATTGTAAAAGATCGTTAATTTTCTATTCTCTTAGTGTTGTATTCATATGTGGCCGACTCAACATTTATAATTTCTTATGCTGAAGAACTTACTACAGGTTTGAGTTCAATTGTTATCTATTTATTTTACATTGTCGTCTCAAGTCAAAACAGGAGTTACGTCACGTGACGTCACACAGCCAAAGTCGCGTGGTCAGCGCACAGTAGTTTTTAGGGTTCCGTAGCCAAATGGCAAAAAACGGAAGCCTTATAGATTCGTCATGTCCGTCCGTCTGTCTGTCTGTCTGTCTGTCTGTCTGTCCGTCCGTATGTCACAGCCACTTTTTCCGAAACTATAAGAGCTATACTGTTGAAACTTGGTAAGTAGATGTATTCTGTGAACCGCATTAAGATTTTCACACAAAAATCGAAAAAAAACATTAAGTTTTAGGGGTCCCCGTACTCAGAACTGAAACTAAAAAACTTTTTTTTATCAAACCCATACGTGTGGGGTATCTATGGATAGGTCTTCAAAAATGATATTGAGGTTTCTAATATCATTTTTTTCTAAACTGAATAGTTTGCGCGAGAGACACTTCCAAAGTGGTAAAATGTGTGTCCCCCCCCCTGTAACTTCTAAAATAAGAGAATGATAAAACTAAAAAAAATATATGATGTACATTACCATGTAAACTTCCACCGAAAATTGGTTTGAACGAGATCTAGTAAGTAGTTTTTTTTTAATACGTCATAAATCGTAAACCGCAATTTATTTCACGGAACCCTTCATGTGCGAGTCCGACTCGCACTTGGCCGCTTTTTTAAATTTTTTTTTTGTACTTTTTCGATACCAAATGAAAAAAACTAAGACCTTATTGCAAATCTGCAGCATGAGACGAATCGAATGACACATCATTTACTTAAATCGGACCATAACTGTAGATCTGATGGCATGTAGAATAAGAAGAATAAGAATAAATTTATTTTGGAACAACAACAGGCATATACATCATATAAGGCTTAGATCTAAAGAAGGAATCTAGTGTTGCTTCAAAAAAGGAGTCCACTCAGCATGAGTCGAGACACACAGTGCAACGACGCTGATTTTCAGTGGATCCGTTAAACTAAAACTAATTTATTAACCTATATAAGAGATGTGTCTATATGTACAAAAAACCGGCCAAGTGCAAGTCGGACTCGCGCACGAAGGGTTCCGTACCATTATCAATAAAAATATTTATTTTATTTTGTTTTTAGTATTTGTTGTTATAGCGGCACCAGAAATACATAATCTGTGAAAATTTCAGCTGGAACTATCACAGTATCAGTGAGAAACAGCCTGGTGACAGACAGACAGACAGACGGACGGACGGACGGACGGACGGACAACGAAGTCTTAGTAATAGGGTCCCGTTTTACTCTTTGAGTACGGAACCCTAAAAACGGCCTCGCTATGTTATTTTAAGATAGGTATACAATATACATACATAAATGATATATTTGCACCTAAGTAGGTAGAATAGGGACTATTTGGAATGATCTTTTAGAAGTTTTAGAGCCATACGCAAATCGAGAATATTGGCATGATATAACCGCTTTATTACCAGAAGTATTGAAGTATCTCCAGTTGACTGCTTCGCAAACAAAAATAAATCTATAGAAAATTAATAAGTGTATGAACATCTTGGCTTACCTCGGCCCAATGAAGATGTCGTTTAAGAATACATTTGTAATTATTTTCAACAGGAAGCAGTTATCCGAGTATATTGACAGAAACTTGTTACTTAAGTATGAAATTTAGGAGCTAGCCTGAGGCTAGCGCTGGATGACTGAAGTCTAAAGCCAATCATTACATATTTTGTATGGCCTATTGCAGTTCGCCCAAAACTTCCGCACGGCGGTCGCCAGCTGGAACAAGAATACGAACGCGTGGCTGCGCTGCGTGGCGTACTCGCGTGGGGGCGCCGCGTGGCGCACGGCGCGCGTGTACGCGCTCTCCGCCGTGTGGCACGGGTTCCATCCGGGGTACTACCTCACCTTCCTCGCCGGCGGTGTCTTCACCGTGGCCGCTAGAAAGGTATGACTAGCTTTAGGAGGCCTACTGCTGGAAATACGTCGTAGAACGCGCTGCGTGGCGTACTCGCGTGGGGGCGCCGCGTGGCGCACGGCGCGCGTGTACGCGCTCTCCGCCGTGTGGCACGGGTTCCATCCGGGGTACTACCTCACCTTCCTCGCCGGCGGTGTCTTCACCGTGGCCGCTAGAAAGGTATGACTAGCTTTAGGAGGCCTACTGCTGGAAATACGTCGTAGAACGCGCTGCGTGGCGTACTCGCGTGGGGGCGCCGCGTGGCGCACGGCGCGCGTGTACGCGCTCTCCGCCGTGTGGCACGGGTTCCATCCGGGGTACTACCTCACCTTCCTCGCCGGCGGTGTCTTCACCGTGGCCGCTAGAAAGGTATGACTAGCTTTAGGAGGCCTACTGCTGGAAATACGTCGTAGAACGCGCTGCGTGGCGTACTCGCGTGGGGGCGCCGCGTGGCGCACGGCGCGCGTGTACGCGCTCTCCGCCGTGTGGCACGGGTTCCATCCGGGGTACTACCTCACCTTCCTCGCCGGCGGTGTCTTCACCGTGGCCGCTAGAAAGGTATGACTAGCTTTAGGAGGCCTACTGCTGGAAATACGTCGTAGAACGCGCTGCGTGGCGTACTCGCGTGGGGGCGCCGCGTGGCGCACGGCGCGCGTGTACGCGTTCTCCGCCGTGTGGCACGGGTTCCATCCGGGGTACTACCTCACCTTCCTCGCCGGCGGTGTCTTCACCGTGGCCGCTAGAAAGGTACGACTAGCTTTAGGAGGCCTACTGCTGGAAATACGTCGTAGAACGCGCTGCGTGGCGTACTCGCGTGGGGGCGCCGCGTGGCGCACGGCGCGCGTGTACGCGCTCTCCGCCGTGTGGCACGGGTTCCATCCGGGGTACTACCTCACCTTCCTCGCCGGCGGTGTCTTCACCGTGGCCGCTAGAAAGGTATGACTAGCTTTAGGAGGCCTACTGCTGGAAATACGTCGTAGAACGCGCTGCGTGGCGTACTCGCGTGGGGGCGCCGCGTGGCGCACGGCGCGCGTGTACGCGCTCTCCGCCGTGTGGCACGGGTTCTATCCGGGGTACTACCTCACCTTCCTCGCCGGTGGTGTCTTCACCGTGGCCGCTAGAAAGGTATGACTAGCTTTAGGAGGCCTACTGCTGGAAATACGTCGTAGAACGCGCTGCGTGGCGTACTCGCGTGGGGGCGCCGCGTGGCGCACGGCGCGCGTGTACGCGCTCTCCGCCGTGTGGCACGTGTTCCATCCGGGGTACTACCTCACCTTAATCGCCGGCGGTGTCTTCACCGTGGCCGCTAGAAAGGCATGACTAGCTTTAGGAGGCCTACTGCTGGAAATACGTCGTAGAACGCGCTGCGTGGCGTACTCGCGTGGGGGCGCCGCGTGGCGCACGGCGCGCGTGTACGCGCTCTCCGCCGTGTAGCACGGGTTCCATCCGGGGTACTACCTCACCTTCCTCGCCGGCGGTGTCTTCACCGTGGCCGCTAGAAAGGTATGACTAGCTTTAGGAGGCCTACTGCTGGAAATACGTCGTAGAACGCGCTGCGTGGCGTACTCGCGTGGGGGCCCCGCTTGGCGCACGGCGCGCGTGTACGCGCTCTCCGCCGTGTGGCACGGGTTCCATCCGGGGTACTACCTCACCTTCCTCGCCGGCGGTGTCTTCACCGTGGCCGCTAGAAAGGTATGACTAGCTTTAGGAGGCCTACTGCTGGAAATACGTCGTAGAACGCGCTGCGTGGCGTACTCGCGTGGGGGCGCCGCGTGGCGCACGGCGCGCGTGTACGCGCTCTCCGCCGTGTGGCACGGGTTCCATCCGGGGTACTACCTCACCTTCCTCGCCGGCGGTGTCTTCACCGTGGCCGCTAGAAAGGTATGACTAGCTTTAGGAGGCCTACTGCTGGAAATACGTCGTAGAACGCGCTGCGTGGCGTACTCGCGTGGGGGTACACGCTCTCCGCCGTGTGGCACCCTTCTATCTTAGAACACAGACAAACCCAATCATAACTCGTTACAGTATGTAATGTTCAATTAGTGGGTTCATAAGTCGTTACAATATGGCAATACAGAGTGTCGGTTTTTGAAGACAGATGAAAGAAAGCTTGCGGTAAGCGCTTGCGACGTATTTACACGTTGGCGGTGCCGGTTAATGTACGGCACAATATTTGGCGTTCACTATATCTCTGTCTCTTTTTAACTCATGAAAAAAGAGAGAGAGAAAGATAGATGGACGCGTTTTGTCGGGCCGTACATTAACCGGCACCTCCGGAACAGATTAACAAACTCGCAAGCGCGTACATGACATCCAAGCGTTTGTAAAATTCAAATTCAAATATTTATTCGTGACAATAAAAAAAACACATACAAAAGAAATAATACAATACACATTTTGTCACGAAATGGACCCTGCTCAGCATGTTGCTAGCTTTGCAGCCAGCGCTGGTCTTCCGCAGGCAAAAGTAGAAGCTTGCCAAGCCTAAGCAAGCGTGTAAATGTAGCATAATAGGTATAAGCTTATTTGCAGGCTCAGCACAGATATGATTGTTGCCAAGTAAATAATAAAAATATTGGTTGTCTATAAAGTCGGTTTACGGACGATAATCTTACGTGATAACGTCATAAAGCCGAACCCTCGGCTCAGGCGGAACGGGACAATGAGTCTTCATACTTTTTCGTGCGTGCTGCCGGTGTTCATCGATTTATAAGACGTTATCACGTTAAATAAACGGGCCAAGTGCGAGTCGGATTCGCGCACGTAGGGTTCCGTACCATTATCTATAAAAACGGCAAAAAAATCACGTTTGTTGTATGGGAGCCTCCTGTAGCCTAGTTGGTAGTGACCCTGGCTACGAAGCCGGAGGTCCCGGGTTCGAATACTGATTCATTTGTGTGATGAGCACAAATATTTGTTCTGAGTCATGGATGTTTTCTATGAATTTAAGTATTTATTTATCAATATAAGTTTTTTTTTTTTTTTTTTTTTTTTAATTTATTTATATATATAATTCTTTTACAATACATGGCCAGACAGCGGACAAAACCCAGCAGGGTTTAACTGCCACTGCATTCACTCAATTAATATTTAGTTTATAGTATGTTTATCGTCGTCTAGTACCCATAGTACAAGCTTTGCTTAGTTTGGGACTAAGCCGATTTGTGTAAGATTGTAAACGAAAAAAATAAAAAGAAAAAAATATATAAAAAAATATTTATTTGTTCTGTTTTTTAGTATTTGTTGTTATAGCGACAACAGAAATATCATTTGAGAAATTTTCAGCTGTCTTACTATCACGGTTGTTGAGATACAGCCTGGTGACAGACGGACAGACAGACAGACAGCGGATTCTTAGTAATAGGGTTACCTTTTTTGTACGGAACCATATAATTTACTTTGAAAACAAAGTTTTAACCGACGAAAAATCAATCAATCATCCCCTAATTTCCCTTAGGGTTGGTTTTTTTTTCCAAATTTATTAAAAAAATAATTATCAAAATCGAACTACTCCGTAAAAAGTTATGCGTGGTCATACATAAAAAAAATATATATAAGTATACGCGTCGACTTGAGAACCTCCTACGTTTTTTTCGTCGGTTGAAAAATGTGACATCGATTTGCATTAGGTTATATTTATTAACCGACTTCAAAAAAAAGGAGGAGGTTCTCAATTCGGATGTATTTTTTTTTTTTTTTTTTTTATGTTTGTTACCTCAGAACTCCGTCATTTATGAACCGATTAATACAATTCTTTTTTTAATTGAAAGTATATGCTTCCAGATTGGTCCCATTGTTTTCAAAACCCCAGTTGGATGATGGGAACCATGAGGAATTGAGGAAACTCCTCAAATATAATAGGCACGCGTGTAGTAATTTCGGTATTTTCTATTATATCTCGTGTATTTACACCCGGAAATCATACATTTGGTGATGGTGGAAGTGATGATGAAGACCACAGATGGCTTGTGGAACTTCTCAATGATGTACTTCAAACTATATAAGTACGTCACAGATTCTGATATGATTCCGTTGAAATAGCAAACAATGAAGTGCCAAAGGTAATTCTGAGATCCTTGAGGAATCGACGGAAGTCCTCAAATATTATCGGCCCACATACAGCGATTTGGTTTATTGGTCTAAAAATCAACGCATCTGCTCTTGGAAATCAGTTCATGTGGTAAATTGGAAAAAAAAAATGTGGAAATGTTCATGTGGCTTGGCGGAGTACTGAATTGAAGTCGGTTAAAACTTTGTTTTGAAAGTAAATTATTTGTAGATCCGCTCAGTGGCGCGACCAATGTTCACGGACAGCCGGCCGAAGAAGTTGTTCTATGACATGCTGTCGTTCGTGACGACACGGGTGGCGATGACCTACGCGACCGTGCCGTTTGTTCTGCTGCACCTGGCGCCGAGCCTGGCTTTCTATGGGTACGTACCTACACTACACAGCGGTTTCACACGGCGAACTTTTGCTGTGCTACAAACGCTATACAGTATCGATACATGTTATTTTGACAGGTGATCTAAGGCTAATGCAGCGCGAACAGCCGTGTCCCCGTGTGTAACCGCTCTAATAGAGTCTGCCCAGCACGCCTATCACATGACGGCGCGAGAGCACTCTCGATTTTTCTCTCACTATCCGTCTCTCTCTTATTAGAAAACTTAGAAAGAGACGTATATTGCGAGAAAAATCGAGAGAGCTCGCGCGCCGTCTTGTGATACCCGTGCAGGGAAAAATGAGCCTTTTTTTATATGGCAACAATATATTATCATTGTCAAATGTGTCAAACGTCTTAAATTAGTATGATGTCCTAATCTCCATACTTCATATGGCAACTAATAAATTGGACTGGTTTTGCTTTTAAGAGAATTAAAGGCTGGCTTACTGCAAATATTATTCACATTGAAGAATATCATAAAAAGTCTGGTTTTGTTTATCTTGTTAAATATAAAGTAGATTGAAGTTAAAGAGTTTTATATCATATAACTTTACTTCCTTCTGCTTGATCAGTTGCATTTTGTGAATTGAAAAAAAATATATAATTGTTGAAGTATCATTATTATTTTATCGCGTTATTTATGATACACAGTGTTGCAACACGCTGTTTTTTTTAATATTCCGCTTAAGTCTATTATAATATATTTCCCTGGCCAGACTCTATTTTTGTCATACATACCTACCTACATAAACTCGAGCCTGTAGGTATGTATATGCGAAACTGATAGGTGATAAGATGAGTATTTATTTCATATTTTTAATCGGTTACTTCGTTATTCTGTCATAATTTATTCACAATAAATTCTGAATGAACAAACTGGGTTGAAGGGACACCAAATTTGATACATTATACTTACAGGGCCCATCAGTGAATTTTTTTTGACAATGATTTAGATAGTAAATTTATACTAAGCAGAAACGTCCGCTAACGAAATTCTAAGTTTCGATCAAAGTGGAAAATGGAAAAATTATTCGCCACGAGCGGGATTTTAACCCGCGACCTCTGGAATCCGTCCAACCTGCTCGTGGCAAATAATTTTTCAATTTTCCACTTTGAGCGAAACTTATGATTTAGATAGATTAGATACTTGATTTAGATTTTGCTCATATAAACCCAGGCACCAAAGTAGAACTGCAGTGGGTCGCTTTTCGGGTGTAATGTCAGCGGTACGCAGAGCAGCGGGCCGCAGAGCACCTGCGTGCGCGCACTTGTGAACCTACGCGAATCTTGGTTCTGCTTTGGTGCCGGGGCCTATAACCTCATATGTTTGAATTCGTCGGAGCAGTTCTGGAGCGACCTGTAGTTTTATTCAAAATCATCTAAGCCATTACATTCGTGTTTCTTATCACATTGTGGTTACGATGTATAAGTAATACCTAGGTATAGTTGAACCCATTTTAAAATCACGATTTCCACTTGAGAGCTTATCTACCTGTTGAATGGTATTGTTATCCTTTGTTAACCCAACCACAAATTACACCTGTGCGAAATAAATACCATAAATAACACAAGATGTTATATGAATAGCAACAGTATAGCTTCAAAAATAAGGTTCAAATTGTCATAGCATGCACTCAACGTATAACCTTTTGAAATTAAGAGGCGTGGTCACCCAGGTCTCTGTTTATGTTAGTTAAAGGATGTTATGATTATTGTAAGTTTGTGTTAATTTTTGCAACCGATAAGGATAGGGATATATTTCTTATCATTTGAGGATATTATGCATTTACATCAGAATAGGCGTCAGTCGCTACCAAGTATCGGCATCGTTAGCTTCACTGTGTTATATTTACATCAGAATAGGCGTCAGTCGCTACCAAGTATCGGCATCGTTAGCTTCACTGTGTTATATTTACATCAGAATAGGCGTCAGTCGCTACCAAGTATCGGCATCGTTAGCTTCACTGTGTTATATTTACATCAGAATAGGCGTCAGTCGCTACCAAGTATCGGCATCGTTAGCTTCACTGTGTTATATTTACATCAGAATAGGCGTCAGTCGCTACCAAGTATCGGCATCGTTAGCTTCACTGTGTTATATTTACATCAGAATAGGCGTCAGTCGCTACCAAGTATCGGCATCGTTAGCTTCACTGTGTTATATTTACATCAGAATAGGCGTCAGTCGCTACCAAGTATCGGCATCGTTAGCTTCACTGTGTTATATTCTCGATATTTCTTACATCAGAATAGGCGTCAGTCGCTACCAAGTATCGGCATCGTTAGCTTCACTGTTATATTCTCGATATTTCTTACATTTGACAACTGGCATACGTTCTGGATTTTGATTGCTTACCGATTGGGACTTTGTGAGAAAGTGAAAGAACTCGATAACGACCCCGGCTCCGCATTTGGACTTTGATTAAGCGGAAATAGTGAGTGATACTATGTTTCGCCCTTGGGAGAGTAGTGAGGCAAAACTGTTGTATGCATGTTCACAAATTAGAAAAATCAATGGCCCGAAACTACAGCCATCCTGCTGTTATAATCGAAGTCACAGGCAGCGACGATGAAACAGACACAGACATAAGTTGTTCGGATGAGTAGTAGGTAGCTAAACTGTTACAAGAAAGCTACATTTGTAACAACTTTTTTTTGTATTTTGAATATCCTGCGTGATTATAATTATAAATCAATAAGTACATACTAACGCCATCTAACATTTGTCTCGCGCAACTCGTTGCCTCATTATAAGCTACTCCGATAGTTAATAAAACTCGCTCATCAAGCACGATATACGTCACGTATTTCACATTAGTTCGGAATTTGGACACCACCGAGGCAATATCAAGTGCGCTGAGGTGTCTTTTCTTCCGTGGCTCCCAAAGCATACGGGCGCATCCATTTTTAATTTAACAAGCTCCGAGAAGCTGCAGGAAAGATGGCGAAGTCGGCCATATTTAATATAATTAAATAAGTCGCAGTAAGGCGCACATGCCGAATTAATTTTAAATCACTATAAATAAAAATGGCAGTATAACAACATAAAATGAATTAAAGAAAATCCCGATAATGTGAGTATCGCTTTTGTTCGTACTTAGCAGTCTGGTGAGACCTAATCTCAGAACCACGTTTAATCTGGCCGTAATTTTGTTATTAGGGGTCCTTAATTTACGTTACTTCCGGCGCATACACTATATTCCTGGTCTTCGGTGGAGAAAAGCAAGTTGCCCACATCCAGAGCATACGTGGCATGGGTGGTTTGAGGTGAAGCTTCTTGATGTCTGACTGATGCTTCCACGAGTACATCGGCTTCCTTGCTGCAGCTGAAGAAACGGTGGTATAGTGTTTTGTATAAAACTGTTGGACAAGGTTAGTGTACCTACCTAAAACTTATGTACTTATCTCTTTGAGTGAACATTTAACTTTCCCATGTGAAGTGTAATAAATGATTTGTTATATTGCCTAATGTGTGTTTCCTTTGAATAGTAACCAGTAGCAAGGCGCCCTGAGGTTTTATTTAATTTAAATTAGAGTCTTATGCCAACCGACTGTGGCGGCCGGTGGTGACCCCATAAAAAAGAGGTTACAAAGTGGCGCCCAACGTGGGGCCTTTAGCTGCTGGTCTATTTCAAATGATACACATTTAATTTAACGTTTAAAACATTAATCTTAATTGTTAAAATAGTTTACTTTCGCATCTTTGTATAAAGAGGGTAGATTTAAGATGAACATTGAACAAAGAACTCGTGGACCGCTAGCGGTATTTTTCTAGAAAGCACATGTTCGTATGTACCTTTGATGGAATTTAAGGTGTATTTGTTTAGTTTTTACACTTAATTAGCTTAAATATCGTTTAGTGAAATTTATTGTGCTTAAACTTAAACCTAAAATATAAATTTCCAAAATGTCGATCCAAAAATATGTAGACTGTATGCATAAGGATGAAATCATTTATGAACTTGATTTACTTGGTATATCCACAGATGTGAATGACACCACGGATGCAGTAAGGAAGCAGATTCGCCAAGTCTTCAAATTAATGCGCCGTGGAAGCATCAAGTGTGACACCCTTAAATCACCCGTGACTGCCACAGAAATTGAGATTTGCACCTCGAAGGTTGAACTTCTTGAAAACCAGCTGCGCTCGGGTAACGTAAATGACCTTAACCTTGTGCGTAAACTTACTCGACGTGCCAATTATGTGATTGATAGGCTTGCTCGTGTTTCTGAGTCTAATGCTCAACTGTCAGACCTGCGTAGTCGTTTGGTTAGGATTTTGAGTGAGATAGATAAGGGCGAAAGTGACTCAAATAGTGAATACGAGGAGTCCCAGGCACCACGATCTGTGGAAAAAGAAGAGAGTAAAGTGATTTTTCATTAAAGACAAACGTGTCAACTTAAACTCTTAAAATGGCCCGCTCACGCGCTGACCAATTTATTGAACCCGCTTTCAACAACTTTATAATTACCTATGATTTTCACCACAAATCAACATCGAAATCAGTAGGTAAACAAATTTCGGCATTGAATGAACCTAGCTCTTCGAGACTAATGGATAGGAAATGCTTTAGGTGTAATGCACACTCATTTTACTAACCAGTGTAAGTCGAGGGAGTTAGTGTGCTTTAAATGTGGCATGAAAGGGATTAAGCGATCTAATTGTACAAACTGTAATGATCAAAAAAAAAAAAAAAAATTAGAGAGCCCAGAACTATCCCAGTCATCATATATATAAATAAGTCTCCTTTTGTAAACGAGGGGGTAGTTCTGTTTAAAAAAAAAAAAAAAATTAATGACATTCCGTAAATGTAACTACAAAATATAGCCCCTTTTTCCTTGTACACGGCCGTGAATTTATAATAGATGGAATGTTACATAACTTAAATTCGGATCAGCCAGTTCAAAGATCGCAAGTGACGATCAGTGATCCTCAAACATATAGCAACAAGATACTTGAACTTAATACAATATTTAAGAAAGTGCAGAAGCACATAAAAAGTGCTCACGATAGGAACGTGAAGTACTATAACTTAAGAAAAAGAGACGTTGAGTTTAAAGTAGGACAAATAGTATACAAACGTACTCACTATTTATCAAATGCATCAAAAAGATTTACTTCGAAGTTAGCCCCGAAATTTCAGAAATGTGTTATTACAGCGAAGTTATCACCTTTAGTATATACCTTGACCAGCATGGATGGCAAAGTATTAGGTAACTTTCACATAAAAGACATCCTCAAACAGAGTGAGTAATGGATATTCGTGTATGTATTAGATGAAGTATGTAAGATGAATGTATGTATGTCGTTAGTATAATGTTTTAAAATTTGTGCACAAGTGTTCTTTTTGGTATAAATAAGCTATGTACGTGAGTGGTGATGAATGCAAGCGACGAGTACCTATAACTTCAACCAGTTTGAATGCGAACACCTGGGCGCATAAAATAATAGACTTGTTTACAATTCCGTGCGGATTAACTCTTCAAGGAATAAACGACCTTAGCTAGTGGAGAGTAGATTCGTTTTGGTATCGCATTAGTTGATCGAGTACCTACTTAAACTTGAACTTGAAGCATCCCATAGAAAGTTATGTGATTATTTCTTAATTATCTTACCTACTTAAATGTTTTTAATTAGTAGAGGCCACTACTAAATAAAATCGTAACTTAAAAACTTAATAATGCTTGATATTTGTTGAATGATACCCACCAGTAGTTTATCATTTTAAAATATTGCTATGCCTAATAGTGCAGGCTTAATACGCACTTTACATTTAGATATCTAATAGGTATCCCATATGCATACGGTCCGCCTGTTGGTAAGCCATCACCGTAGCCTATGCATGTATGTAATTAGAAATGTAGTACCTACATAATGTTATGCTTAGTTAGCTAGTAGGTAGTTAGTCGGTAAATAGTCAATCACGAATTAGTGAATATTTGTAAAAGTCCTTTCTTTAGTTTTTGTCATCGTAATAAACATATTTAACCAATCTTTAGAATGATACCTATAGTTATGGTATTTACGCAATAGATTAACGGTCGTACTGATTGTTCATTTTTTTTACCGTGCACATTCTGATCACGGCGAGTAGATAATAAGTGAATTTTCGGTATAGTACTTAGTACTTACCTTAGTTATAGAAAACGTTTAATTCATGTCATGAACGATATAAGTAGGTATGTAGGTAGGCGATTGTACAATCATTACATTAAGATGTTAGTTGATAGTTGTATATTACATTCGTATTTATTACTTACGCTTGTTAGCTAATTAGGTTACTCCAAGTAGTTATCATGCATAGATACCTACTACTGATTGTCAGTGACAGATCATCTTTTCCAGGATAACAATTACTTAAAACTTAACATTACTTGAAATCGGAATTATGATGCCTGGGATTATCTGTTGTCACTGTTTGAGTCCTTTTATAGATTATAGGTTTTTTTTGTAGAATTGTCTTCTGTTGGCACTTATAAGTGTGTACTCATATTTATTATTGTTATTGTTTCTTTGAGCATTAGGTTTGAAAAAGTGTCTTCGGTATGAAGAACTTTTTAACCCAAGGAAAGGAAATGTGTAACAACTTTTTTTTGTATTTTGAATATCCTGCGTGATTATAATTATAAATCAATAAGTACATACTAACGCCATCTAACATTTGCCTCGCGCAACTCGTTGCCTCATTATAAGCTACTCCGATAGTTAATAAAACTCGCTCATCAAGCACGATATACGTCACGTATTTCACATTAGTTCGGAATTTGGACACCACCGAGGCAATATCAAGTGCGCTGAGGTGTCTTTTCTTCCGTGGCTCCCAAAGCATACGGGCGCATCCATTTTTAATTTAACAAGCTCCGAGAAGCTGCAGGAAAGATGGCGAAGTCGGCCATATTTAATATAATTAAATAAGTCGCAGTAAGGCGCACATGCCGAATTAATTTTAAATCACTATAAATAAAAATGGCAGTATAACAACATAAAATGAATTAAAGAAAATCCCGATAATGTGAGTATCGCTTTTGTTCGTACTTAGCAGTCTGGTGAGACCTAATCTCAGAACCACGTTTAATCTGGCCGTAATTTTGTTATTAGGGGTCCTTAATTTACGTTACTTCCGGCGCATACACTATATTCCTGGTCTTCGGTGGAGAAAAGCAAGTTGCCCACATCCAGAGCATACGTGGCATGGGTGGTTTGAGGTGAAGCTTCTTGATGTCTGACTGATGCTTCCACGAGTACATCGGCTTCCTTGCTGCAGCTGAAGAAACGGTGGTATAGTGTTTTGTGTAAAACTGTTGGACAAGGTTAGTGTACCTACCTAAAACTTATGTACTTATCTCTTTGAGTGAACATTTAACTTTCCCATGTGAAGTGTAATAAATGATTTGTTATATTGCCTAATGTGTGTTTCCTTTGAATAGTAACCAGTAGCAAGGCGCCCTGAGGTTTTATTTAATTTAAATTAGAGTCTTATGCCAACCGACTGTGGCGGCCGGTGGTGACCCCATAAAAAAGAGGTTACACATTTTCTAAAATAGTATGTAAATACATTTATTGTTTTTTTTTGTTATTATTTTATTTCTTACTTGAGCTCAGTCAGTGTATAATATAAACTTTATACAGGCAAATAAATCATTTACAAAATGTAGTGTTGTTTATTTTAATGCATGCTTCTACTTGAACTACGACCAAGAATATAATAAATACCATCCTGTAGCTAACACTTGCAAAATGCTACACCTGGTGGTCTTTATTATATTTCATTTCCAAAAGATTATATGTGAAGTGCTTCCTATTTCAATTTGAACCTTATTCTTAAGACGGTAAAGTTGTAATTCATATTACATCTTTTGGTATTAGTGCATTTCATTTTGTACAGGTAATTAGTGGTTGGGTTTAACAAAAGATAATAATGCCATTCATCGCAGATAAGCTCTCAAGTGGAAATCGTGATTTAAAAAAGTTTCATCTATAAGTAAGTTGTATGAAAAAATGATACGATGAATTATTTCAGGAAACTATACTATTCGCTGCATTTCATCGCCCTCGGCGCTCTGCTTATTCCTGAACGACGATCGCGGTCCAACACGTCCGTAAACTCAGAGCTTCCACTAAAATCTTCCAATGGTAAAGAAATATTTGTACGTGAAACTAACGGGGAAACGAACGGTAAACTAAAGACTACTTGAATTATATTTATAAAATGGTGTATGTATAGGTAATCTATTTTTATACAGACAAAGATAATTGTAATAATAAAATGTAAACGGTCTCCACATGTTTATGACTGTCATACATATAGCTTCCAGTTTATAGACATCGTACTCGTTAAGATTTAATGTGGATCTATTACACATATCTTTAAAGCAATAGGTTGAAGCATTCCTTTTCGATTGATTTCAGTAATTATTACTTTCCATAAAGATTTTGTTTTGTTCTATGGAAGCTAGTATTCGTTTTCGATTGATTTCAGTAATAATGACGTTCCATAAAGATTATTTTAGTTCTATGGACGCTAGTATTCCTTTTCGATTGATTTTAGTAATTATGACGTTCCGTAAAGATTATTTTTATTTCTATGGACGCTGGTTGATTTGGGTTTTTTTTCTTTATAATAATATAACAATGCCTAAATAACGATTTGGAATCTATATTTAAGACGTTCGCTTCAACTCAAATATTGCATTTATTTTAATAAAAGTATAGTTTTTGATTTCATTATACATTTATACATGCCAGGTGTCTAAAACAGCGTTTTCTACCTTTTTTTATGGCGCGACCCCCCCTAGCCTCCTAGCGCCCATGGGCCTACTAGAAGGACATATTCTCTTAAAGGAATTTAAACAATTTTGGGTTGGAATAGAGTTGCATTTGTTTTGTTTTGGTCTTCTCTTAAAACAAAACAAATTCAACTTTATTTCTTTAATTAGTTTGATTCAAATTTCAATGTTAACGGCCTCCGTAGCCCAGTGGGTAGTGACTCTGCCTACGAAGCTGGAGGTCCCGGGTTCGAATCCCGGTCAGGGCATTTATTTGTGTGTTTATCACGAATATTTGTTCCTGAGTTATGGATGTTATATATGTATATAAGTATCTATATGTATGTATCTATTATATATATCATCGCCTAGTACCCACAACACAAGCCTTATTGAGCTTACCGTGGGCCTAGGTTGATTTGTGTAAGATTGTCCCGTAATATTTATTATTATTATCTCCTGTTTAAATTCACGGGACAAAGCCCGGTCCTTTGGAAGGCGTGCGTGGGGATATAGATCCAACACGTAGAGGCCCTTTGGAGACGAAGTTTAATGTAATGTAATACACCTGCTAGAACCCATTCACTGGTACATCGGTAGATACCCGTGAACCGGTTCCAACAGGCGTTGGGACTATTGTGGGTTATATGGATAGAGAACGGGTTCTATGGTGATGAGATTTGGGTGGATTATGAAACTGGGCTATTGCAAAAAGGTCCGGACACCTGCCATAACATTGTTATACACAAAGCAAAGTTATCGAGGCAGGCGGTGACTAGCCGCTCATTAGATGGGCCCCTGAAAGCGTCGTCGTACAGACGGCCAGGAGCAACACCGGGTGAGCGGCTATTATTATTATTATTATTAATGTAATTTTGTGTTGCATGGTGGGCGCCACGAGGCTAGAGTATGAAAATATTTCGCGACCCCCTGATAAACATGCATACAGTGCAGTACCCGTTAAAATGTCTCAAAAATATAAGGTTAATTTAATTTGAACTATGCATGGCACTGAATGTGTTTACATTGTCTGACGTAAGTTTCCCTGCCAGTATTTTAGACACCCAGTACAAAAAGTCTTAGTAGTCAAGCGCGATCACCGAGACGAGACAGAGAACTACAGGCGAGAACAGGAACGAAATACTAATTATGATGCATCAGACAAGGACGACCATATTCTCGACTCGTTGGTTGTGCTTGATATAATATATGTACATGTTATAAATAGGGCCAGGAGGGGTAAATATTAGACTAAGTTTTTAACACTCTATAGTAGATTGTACAACAAGCGCATAAAACTAGCCATTAAACCTGAGATAAACGTCGTAAGTTAAGTCGAGGGGTTAAATGGCTAATTTATGCCCGAGTTATACACACTGCTTTTCACTTCGATTGCGAGAAAATAACAAATAATTGCAAAATTAAATTAAATAATAGCTCATTCCCGTCACTTAAATTTTTAAAGTTTTTATGTTTAATTTTCGACACGTGATATTAGACTTAGGTACTTCATACTGCCAAATAATTTTATTCTTCAATACGTTTTAAAATAATAATTAACTCCTCTTTTATCTGGTTTTATTAATTTAGTAATAGAAAACACTGATGTGAAAATTATTAAAGCAAATCAAATCGAATGACAAGTTTATTCTACGAAGTTTTATTGTGTGTGTGGCTGTTAGGCCCGATTATCTTAGTCTTAAAAACAATTTTATTTTGTGCACTAGAGAGCATAAAAGTGGCATTTTGTGCAGCATACATCCAGCACAAAGGCGAACTTTGCGAGCATGTGAAGTGAAAAACTTATTACTTCATTTCTATTGCTTATTTTCAAATGTAATAGGAATGAAGTAAAGACTGTATCGAAAAGTATAAGGACAAGTGAAATATGTAATGACTTTTTAATTATTAATTATTTTACATACGTATGTTCTTGGCTTATGTTTGAAATACATTTTAAAACGTTGTACTGTTAACTAACGTACCTATTATGTTTGCTTTCGGGCGACTTTTCGCACTTGACTTCGGACATTCTCATCAGATTCCGGACAACGATTATGGTGACCGTTTCGATGCTTTTAGCCAGTCTTTTTTAAATCTGTCTACGGAATCCGCTGCCGAGAAGCATTGCCGAAGTGTACTTACTCTTCATGATTGCCCAATATTCCACGATGGGACGTCCCTCTGGGTAATTTAGCGGATTCATATTCTTATCAACATATTGCACGCCGTGGGCTTCCATCCACTCTCTGGTGCGGGCAGTATAGTGGAACCTAGCCAAATCGGGCCAAAATAAAGTAGAGCCCCTGTGGCGTCGAATCAGCGGCAAAACCATTTTTTGCAAGCACTCCTTGATGTAAAGATCGGTAGTTATCGTGGAAGTAGTGATGAACGCCGTCGATTTCATGCCGCATTCGCATATGGCCTGCCACACCATTGCTTTAGACCCAAATTTTTCGGCATAAATTGACGTTTGGTTCTCATTCAGGTCTTCTCCTTTGCGAACAGTATAGTACTGGGGACCGGGTAGAACAGAATAATCCAGTTTGACGTAGGTTTCGTCGTCTTGAATTATGTAATGTTCATTTTTGGTTAAAACCGTGTCGTTTAACTTTCGAAGACGAAGTTTAACATTTGCAGCCTGTTTTGGAGTTCGTTTAGGCTTCCTTTGCTTTCGATAAGTTACCAAGTCGTTACGCTTCTTGGCGCTCTGAACCATTCCTACAGAAATTCTGCACTTTTTAGCCACATCTCTTATAGATGACATTGTAAACCGCTGAACGACTCACCTTCTCGAGTTCTGCGATCTTTCTCATGGACATAACCTTTTCTTGTATGTATTTGTCCACAATTATTTTTCGTTGATCGGGTGTTAGGCCTCTTATTTTCGAAATTAAAAGTAATCCGAAAAAAATAATTAAGTAATTGAGTTCAATACCATAGCATCTATGAAATACAGAATGGCGGCCAGCTAAAGTTGTCCTTATACTTTTCGATACAGTCTTTACCTAGGTAGAATAAGTTTTAGAGTGTTAAAAACTTCAGTCTTATTTTCCCCGTGTCTTATATTTACCCCATCTGACCCTGCCTGCTGAACAGTATTGATTTCATTTATTTTAATGTAGATACAACTTAATATGTTTTACTATGTAGTCTAGTTTTATAAAAATACACGAAGGGTAGCTACATTGTTAAAGATATGTATGTTATTTACAGCATTTATTGTAAGTTTTAATTTATCGAGTACTAATCAATATATGTATTTAAGTGTTTGACTAATATTTATGTTTAAGATCTAATTCCTTGTTTATCTGATGGTTACCTGTCAGGGGGTAGGTATGTTTATACAAAAAGGAAACGTAATTTTTTTACATGTTATTTCCAGGTATTTTGTACCCATAAATTTTATCGTGATCATTTATTGTATGTACAATTTTAATTTTAAGTACCTAACAAATTGAGAAAGACTAACATTAACATTTAAAATTAAACTATAACTCTATTATGTTAGTATTAATTGGGTAAATGGGTCAATCAACAACTTTTCACCCACACTTTCTCTGTCTCCTGTGTACGTTTTTACGAACTTTCAAATTAATTTATTTCAAAGCTGTGTCATCAAACCAAATCGATAGCATCCCGGAAATGATGGTGTTACAATCGTTATAAACAATTTAATACCTAGTTTTGTGCTACTTGCGTTACCGGACAAAATAGTGTGCGTCTAAAAGTTGATATGCCCAATAAATAGCTTGTTCTGCTTTTAGAATTATGAGAACATTTATAATCGTCAAAACATAATTGTGAGTGGTTCTAAGTTAACTTGCTTCTGAATATTGAAATGTTCCGCCTGACAGGTTTAATTTATTAAAAAATTAACAACATTTTTATAGATAGTACATTATATTGACAACATTCTAGTTTAGTATCTTAGGTAGTATGTACTTCACTAATCACATGTATTTATTTAATAAGAGGCTTTATAGAGACAATACACCCTACAATATGGACCTTATTTCATAATGTCCAGTTTATTTTTATTGAAACTGGGTATGTTTTATTTTTTGTTTTAACCGTTTGACCGCAACACAGCGTGTGCGTGGAATGTTTTACCAATAACACATTCTCCTCAAATAAAGGGTCTCTGCGTCGGGACACAATCTCTCGCCCTCACTCGTGTGGGTAGCCTTATGTACGATTTTCACCGACCGGACCGGGCCGGGTCGCGCGACGGCGCATCGCAACGGATGCGCGAGCACCCGGCGGCAGCCGACCGCGCGTGCAGTAGGTAGGCAAAAGCCGGTCGGAGCCGGTCGGATGCGACGACAGCCGAGCACAGCACGCCCGCGAGGAGCCGACCGGCCGCTAATCCATTCAAATATGAAATGTAAAGTCTGTATTAAAGCTTCAAATTCCTGTGGCAACTTGTAAAAATGCGCACAGGCGCGCTCCAGTCCGGACGGTGAGAATCGTACGTAAGGCCTTCAGAAGCCATAGGCTGTATCGTTGCAAATTCGACGAGTGCGATAGGCCTTCTTTCTTCTTCTTAGTTGATATCTCATGTTTGAGGATCGCGACCGCATGGTATTGCCCTCCATGCAGTTCGGTTCCTCGTCAACTGGACTGCATTCGGCAGCCTTTTTAACTGTATCAGTCCATCGCACTGCAATCCCTCCCCTAGCGCATTTGCCTTCCACATATCCATAGAATTATCTTTCTTGCTTCGACGATGAAAACGGCGTGAATTACGTTCAAGCGATCCAATCGATTGGTGTGGTAGGTTTGGCTGATAGTAGAAACTGTCGATCGACATCGACCACCATCGATCGATTGGTGTGGTAGGGGCTGATACGAGGGTTGCCTTTTATATTTCGGGATTTGAATAAGCTAGGGTTGCCATCGGTCAAATGAGGTTTAAATAGTGTAGTTCAAAAATTTTGCCGACATACATGTAAGTCGTTGGAATTCCAGGCCTTCGATCACCCGATCGTTGGGAGACAAAGAGTTAAGAACCCCGAAATATAAACCAACCCTCGTAGTAGAAACTGTCGATCGACGTCGACCACAATCGATCGAGTGGTTTGGTAGTTTTGGCTGATAGTAGAAACTGTCGATCGACGTCGACCACTATCGATCGATTGGTGTGGTAACACCATAATATAGACTAGCATTCAGGATTTATTGTTAATATCATAACACCAGTATTGTATACGGGACCAACCTGCTATGTTATTAACTCAAAAAATCATTATCAGATGATATACCAAAATACAAAGCAAATGCTTTCATTCAAATATTTATCTTGGTATTTTTATGCCAAGCATGATATTTTAGTTAAGTTTTTTTTGACATCAGTCCAGTATTATTTTGTCATATTTAATTCAAATTAAAAACAACGTAATTATTCAGTTTTTCATTCGTGTTACTATTTACTATTTCTCATTAAATTTAAGCATTTTACATAGAAAACTAGTGTTAGAAAATCAATAAAGGGTTAATAAAATCACACAAAATAGCCGTTAATAAGCTATCACGGTTCTTGAGATACAGCCTAAGCACGCTAAGCAGTTGATCCCGACTGCTGTCTATGACAGTAGTTGTTAAGCCGAGTGGTGGCTTAAGAACCTCTAACAGTCGAGTTGCCCACTCACTTGACAGACAGACAGACGGATGGACAGACGGACAGCGAAGTCTTAGTAATAGAGTCCCGTTTTACTTTTTGAGTATGGAACCCTAAAAATCATCCAAATATTTTACCCTTTAAACGCCATGGACAACAGTCAACAGACTTGGTGGAGAGTTATTGTATGGTATCAAAGTAACCATGCTTTCATTCAAGTAAGGTTTTGGCTTTAAGGCTTGTACACCCGCTAAAGTACTTGAGAGTATGGGCGGAGTGTGAAACGATACAAACTAAATTTCCTACGAACTATGACGAAACGGTCAAGGGTATATCTGGTGTTTAGTAACTTCTGTTACGAGTCTGATATTGAAACAATAAAAGATTTATATTCAAGATATTTTTTATTTACAAAATAACTACGGGTAGGTATACATCATTATCATTAACCCTTTTAACGCCAAGGACGCCTTGTTATGGCCTCGTGTCATGGCCACACTGTCAAAGTAACTATCAAGCTTTTAAGTAAGGCTTAATTAGCTCTCTTATAATAATGGTGTGATGAGACTTGAGTGTAATTTTTGGATGTAACCAATGGCGGTGAAAAGGTTTAACATAAAAGTAACATTCAAAATTGAGGAAGATATTTAAATTTTAATACACAAAGAATAATTAAGAGAACCTATTTTCAATGCCATAAAGGTGTGTACAGATATTTATTTATGTATGGTTAACCTCACAAGGGGCTTGACAACTTTGTAACGTGTCGCATTAAACGTCATGTTAAGAGGCTGACAAGACCAAATTTGTTGAAATTGATATTATTTGAGCAGTTGTATAAGAAAAACTATTTGTTCTAGCACATCAAAAAAAATATAAGTTAATATTCATCATATTTCCAAGACCGTAGACGGACTCGAAACATAATTGAATGAAATCGGCTCGATAGAAAATAATTGCAAAGATTGGTCTTAAAATCATCTTAAACGGTTCTATGTCCTTATTTTTTTGACGTATGGGTCTGCAATTAAAAACACGAAGTCCACATATTCATACCTAAACCGTAGACGAGCCATATTTCACAAATAATCCACACTTTTTTTTATTTCAATATTTATTCATTATTTTCGTCTAAAACCTGGCCGCTCAAGTAACACTCGCTCTCGCTTACTCCGATACAAATAGACAGTGTGCGAGTTTTAGGTGTTGACAGCGCCTTAAGGTGGTTCGATTGCCATACAAAACGTTATTTGACATTCGTAGGCTAACGGCGTGATATTTTAAGAAACTTATGTAGTAAACTTTCATCAATTGGCTTCCCATTTGCGCCAAATTCCCCCTATCCTAGAATAAATTAATCTAGTTTATACAAATAAACTAGATTAATTTGAGAAAAATAGTTTTCCCAAAATATCACGTCCCAAACCAATTTCTCAAATAAATCTAGTTTATACAAGTTTATTCTAGGAAAGGGGGAATTTGGCGCAAGTGGGAAGCCAATTAATGAAAGTTTACTACATAAGTTTCTTAAAATATCACGCCGTTAGCCTGCGAATGTCAAATAACGCTTTGTATGGCAATCGAACCACCTTAAACTGCCATATGATATGAGTTGTCAAAAGAGTGAAAGCGACAAGGTACTTTGGTGTTCAGCAACTTATGAGGCTGACTGTACATATATGAATACCCCTGTCTGACTGCTACAGCAAGTGGAAATGGTAGTTAATAACTGACAGATTAATGCTCATCTCAGTTAAACATTACCTCTATTTATGAATACATAAGGAATTCATTTATATTGTCACTAAAAATGCAGCAGGTGAATTAAGTTATTTATTTAAAGTTTCATGTTATCAATAATAAATTAATAAATAAACCATTATTTTTGAATTCATAACCATACTTTCATTGTTTTTCCTACAACTACTACTACATTCAATCAGGAGATTGTGGATTTGAACAGTCAGCAGCAGAAGTAGCTTAAGCAGGCCAGATGTTCAAAATCACCTTACACACACTCTTAATTTCTTTAGAATAATGTGTGCAGGTCTGCTGCTTTTGACTGTACCTCTGAATTTTTCATAAAGAAAGTTATGTATGAAATTATTTTTTTTATACTTAACAGCTTTTTGGTGAAGGAAAAGATCATGAGGAAATCAAATTATCGCTCCAGGGTTAGGTCAGATGGCACTGATTGCAGTCACTTTTGTAAAATCAGTGCCTACGCCAATTGGGTGCCAAGTTAGACCTTGGGCTCCTTTAGGGTACAACTGGGAACATGCTAGGAGGATGATGACATCATTGTTTTTCCTGATATACCTGCTAGTAATTTTCCATGTTCGGATAAATATTAAAGCCAAAGTATGAGCTGAACTTACTGAGAACCTATTTCCCTTTTATAATTTTAATGAAATGCTGTCTGATGTAGCACAGAGCGCCAGGCACATCATTGGTGGCTTGTAATTTTTGTTGAACTTCTTTACAAACTTCTTGTCCTGGGGTTATCTGCAACACTAAATTAATTTTCCAATCAATACTCAGAATTAGTATGCATCAACATTTGATAGGGCAAGTAATAACAAAATTGTTATGTTACTGCTCCTTTTCAGATAAAGAAGTTTATCATGAAAATCATGGTATCAGGATCAGGGATGAAGATATGGGGTCCTAAAGATGGCAGTGACAGCTGGTAATTCATGAAAGCAAGCATGAATCGATGAAAGATACTGGGTGCCGCTGACTCAAAAATTGATGTCACTATTATGCAAAAATGGAATGGCAGCAGTGAAGGTCTAATCAAGTTAACTCACCTTCATAATGTTTCGTTTTTGAGTTTCTCAACAAATAAACTGAATTTGCTTTAGACTCTTTCTTCACTTCAGTAAAAAATTGAAGAAATATAGCATCATTCCCATCGCTTCTTGATTCAATGGTAAAGTATATTTTCAAACATTTCTTGTAATATTTTTTTGCCATTAAAAATGCTTCATGAGTATCTTTGATTTCTGTGTCAAGCAACTTTTTTTCTGAAACACATAATAAATACACCTCATTGTCCAGTTAGTAGCGGCCAAGGTAGCCAAATATTATGCAACACATATTTATTACTATAGGAGTAAGGATGTGTTATGATATATTTGGCTGCTACTAACTATATGAAGCTGACTGTCCAAAAGTGTATTACATGAGTAATTGAGTGAGATAGTCAAAATGAGTCATTCTCGAGAAAAAGGGACCTTAGTAGTAAGACGTTTCCAAGAAAAAAAAGGCAATTACATGTTGTATCGTTTGAGTGGATACAGACATGAGAAAACACGTTTTTTTTTGCAATATTTTGTACGTGGGATACCAACCTGACTTAAGCTTGCTGTATTGCTCCTGTTGTCGCTTGTATTCTTCAACTTTAGATTTTATATCGTGTACCAGTTGCTTGTTTGCTTCAATAATTTTTTTTTGTATATCGTCATCGTTACGGGCTGTACTTTCAGAGTAGCTGATGTTCTGCGTTTGAAAATCAGGTAGCGGGTTCGCAATTTGTTTATATAGGGGACCCACCTCAGATTTGTATTTATCAGAACACTTTTTTTCTATCTCTGTTATATCTACTTTGAAATTCCAATTTTCATCGATTAAACTCATATCTTCAAGTATTGAGCCGAAATTTTGACGATAAAGCACAACAGACAACGAAACAACTAAAATTAACTGATTTTCTGGTTCAAAATTTTAAACGATATAAACGATGTATATGTATGTATATTGTAGTCTTTAGATATAAAAGCAGGGTGCCGGTTAATGTACGGCCATGATAATGTACAGCCATGATAATGTACAGCCCAATAATACGCGTCAATTGGACGCGTATTATCAGGCCGTGCATTATCACCCTGAGCAAATTCGGTACGGGGCAATAATTGGAAGCCACCTTTGTCAAAGCCATCTTGTACGACCTGATAATGTACAGCCCAATAATTGGCGTCCATTAAAGTCTCCAGCGGGTCGACGCCACCCCGCTTCGCGGTGTGGCTATTTCCAGTCTGAGGGACGCAAGTGAACCCTAACCTAACCGACCTAAGGCAGAGTTCGCTTTTGACAGCCAGCAAATTTGGTCCGGGGCAATAATTGGAAGCCACCTTTGTTCGAGCTGATAATGTACGGCCCGATTATGCGCGTCTACTTTTTGTGGCTTCGTATTATTGGGCTGTACATTATTAGGCCGTGCATTATCACCCAGAACAAATTCGGTACGGGGCAATAATTGGAAGCCACCTTTGTCCGGGCTGTACGTTATTTGGCTGTACATTATTGGCTCCCTAAAAGCAGTTTTGACAACATCGAAATGTATTTTTCTGTGATTACACGAGGGGTTAAGAACAGCGTTGAAAAATTCATCTCAAATGGTTTTTTCCATCAAAAATATACTGCGCCACTGACGCCAAAAAACCTCAGACTAATTAAACTATATGGACACGAAATGAGCGTGTATACCTAATCCTGCCCAGCTAGCACACTAATCGGACATATATTTACGTTCTGACGTATAACTTTACGATTGTGCCCATTTTTACGTTACTTAGCTAACATGGTAATCACGCAGCATATATTTATGCCATAGCGTAAAATATACGTAGCAAAATTATTACATTCTTTTCATTCGTTCAATAGTAGTCTATGGTTAGAAGACTATTATAATACTACCTAATTAAAGAGTAATGATAAGCACTGCACAGTTGTTCTCCTGTATTAAGTTGTGTTATAATAGTTTTTTGTTTTTATTTACGTTATTTACCCCACTAAAAGTTTTACGTAGTGGTTTTAAGTAATTTAGCGAGTACCAAAACACATGTTAGTTTATAATTGAATCAATAATATTTGTAAATTTGTGTAATATACTTTATTACAACACAAGCAAAAAATCATAATCATTGCGTTATTTATATTAATTTATAGTTAGTAATCATGATCTAGCTAAAATTAAAAATGCTAGATCATTGTTTCAGTTTGAAAATTATATTGTTTTCATAGTGTTAAAATTTATCCGGGGTCTCGAGTGACCTACATAAAATTTCGTCCGTCAACGGCTCATATCGTCAAGTTTTATGTGCCAAAATCAAGAGCATGTTAGCATTTGACGTAAAACAAATAGTTTTATGTGCAAGACATATAAATGGTCACATTTTACGTAAATGATGGTATAGCATGTTAGCTCATGACAGTAAAATTTTATACGTCGGTTGTGGACATAAAACATGTGCATAAAAGTCGTCATTTTGCTAGTGTGCTAGCCGGGCTGGCGCATAATATGGCGGCCTGTCAATTCGTGGCTGTAGGGTTGTCATCGATTAGAGACAATTATCGATATCAACTTGGACTTTGAAAAATATCGACATCAATATTTGAGTTTTCTCTGTAATTGGAACTGACCGAGACGAATAATAATATGCAAGTACACTACTCTATTACCGTAACCAGATTATTTGTGAATTGTTTTACCAACATTGCATTTTATTGGTACAACCGATAAGGTCGCAGCTGCAGCTATAGTGTGAATGACACGGTAAGAACAGGTGTAGTCACTTTTTTTTCAAATTGAGGTTTTAATGTCAAGTTTTCATAACGAGCTCAGCATTTTGACATTAGAATCTCATTTTGAAAAAAAAATTGAGTAGACATGTTCTTTTCGTGGACCCTTCCAATATGGTCAGAAATACAATTAAAATCTGTCGGGTTATTCAGGCCCAGCCCACTACTATACTATGATTACTATATGAATGGTGCAGAAGTGAATAAAACAATGGTATTTTTACAAGCTTTTATTTAGCTCACCACGTTTGTTTTTATTATTTATTCTTGTTTCTTGGGTCAAATTTAGTAATTGAAATTTCACCCTCTTCCTGTCAACGGATTTATCTGAAATTTAGCATGCATATGTATATAGCATGACAATGCAATATTATGATGACAGATTCCAAATTTTCTTTCGGGGTGTTTGGCATAATATGTCTTGATGTTGATGGCTGAAATGAAAACAGTATTAACAACAGAAACCAAACCAAATTAATTAACATGTTGGATAACCAACATCTTAATCAATAATATAAATTAAAAGTATGATACCTACAACGAAATGATGATTAAGTGTAATAATGTTAATGTCCCACCATTTGACACCTATTTGGTAATTTGAGAGAACCACTTAAGGAAATACATTACCTCATTGTTCTCATTAAATAACGTTGGTACGGCATTTTCACGCAATCTAGTGACTTCTAGAGTTTTGTTGAATTGCGATTCCTCAAAATGTAATGAACAGATGTATTTTTGTACATGTCGAGGATTTATATTTTCGATGCCGATGACATCAAGCCATTTCCCACGCAAAAATTAACTTTTCGGAAATCTGAAACATAAAATTACTCACATAGTCATTTAATTTAATAGCAAGTTGTCGATATAAGAGCGCAGCACTAGTCAAAATAAGATGTATGATTTAAATGCTAATAATACTGCTGTAAATATAGCGAAACGTGTATTTTCTTGTTGGGAACGATAAATCCATTTCAAAACTGACTATCATTTGGCGGATAGTGCGATTTACTGGCAGTTAACAAAGAAAAACGGCTACTAACCTATGAATGGTCAAATTCGGTTGATTTCTTGATTTCCGTGCACCACATTGCTTTATTGAGCACGCAGGCATTTTGCGTTCACATCTATATGTGTTCACTACACAAAACCAAGTCCAAAAAAACTATTTTAATACGGAAAATTACGATTTTAACTCTGAGTTGTTTACCACTTGACAGCGCATGTACTACAAAGACATTTGGCGCATAAAATGGCGCATGGCACGCGGCTGTAATGTCTGTTTCTAGTATCGGAAGTAAGAGCAACGTAATATCATGCTATCTCTTTCACCATACGCTATCGAAAGTTGGAAAGAAAGATATAAGTTGTGTTTTTGACCTTCTATGTAGATTTCATGTATATTTGCATAACATAAATGTATCTATAGTAGAACAGGGCCTCTCCATGTATTTATCTACTCAAAGCAAAAAACTAACAAAACATGTTATGGGGTATATACATGTAATGATTTGTCAGCCCCAATTTATCAGAATCTGACTAATAGGGAACATTACTGCAATGTTCTGCCGCCAGAGTGCAGCACTATCACAATTAGGAAACAGTTTTTTTGACAAGTCCTTCAAAGCTCTGGATCAAATAGAGAAGAAAATCAAATATCAAATAAAATGCATCAGTGCTGCGTAATCACAGAATTCTTCTAGATAAACTAGACTTTTACGGTATAAGTGGCAATGCTCTGGCCTTGATGAGATCGTACCTGACTGATCGCTGTCAATATGTAGAGTTTAATAATAGTGACTCGAGTAAGGTTGCAATACGCTCGGGTGACAATATGTAAAATATGGTGTTCCTCAGGGGTCTGTACTTGGACCCATCCTTTCCATAATCTTTATAAACGACCTACCAAATGCTTTAACCTATGGATCCCCCTATATCTACGCTGATGATACAAGTGTTATTTTAAAGGCATCATCTACTGAAACTCTAAATTTATACATGGAACAAATTTGGACTCAACTTGTAGGCTGGTTTACAGCTAATGGATTAAAGATGAACTGCAGCAAAAGCTTCTATATGATATTTCGTAGAAGTACAACAAGTCCTGATTTCGAATGTATTATCGCAATCGTTAAATCTAAGTGTGTGCAGTTCTTAGGTGTAGATCTTGATCCTTTTCTAAGATGGCATAATCATATTGATAAGATCAATAAAAAACTAGGAGGTGCATGTTATGCCATGAAATCCCTTATGAACGTGGGTACTAGAGAAGTTTTGTACATGTATTTTTCCTACTTCGAGAGCATAATAAGGTATTGCATTGAGGTTTGGGGGAATGCAACCAATATTAATTCAATTCTGTTAAAACAAAAAAAGGCATTGAGAATTATTGAGAGGTGTGCCTCCATTCCCGACTCACACCGCAGTATATTTGTAGATAACAAAATCTTGACCGTCATTTCACTGTATCTATACCGTATCTGTGTTTATGTGTTCTCAAATAAACATCTATATGTACAGCAAGGCGAGGCAAACATCCACAATCTCCGTCAGAGAAATAGGTTCGTTCTTAATGATGTTCATTATGCTCATTGTGATAAGAGCTTAAATAACACTGCGATAAGAATCTATAATCTTCTCACAAATGACATAAAAAATAGCGATGGTATAAAAACATTTGACATGAAAGTAAAAGAATATTTTGTAGCCCGTCCATT
This sequence comes from Epinotia brunnichana, assembly GCA_963854355.1. NCBI lineage: Eukaryota > Metazoa > Arthropoda > Insecta > Lepidoptera > Tortricidae > Epinotia > Epinotia brunnichana. The sequence continues at coordinate 18,272,254 of OY977942.1, read as the reverse complement.
TTACTCTATTAAGGAATTTTATGAAAAAAAGTTTGACTAATGATCCTGATACCAATGACTTTTATTTTAATAATGTTATTTGATAATTCATTGTGATTATCTATTTTGACTGTTTCGTTTGCTTGACTTCTTTTTTATGATTATTTTTTTGCTATATATGACTTCTTTTCTTTAATCTGTACAATTTATAAATGTGTTTAAAATATATTTGCATGCATTGTTATGTGTTTAAAGCAAATAAATAATTGATTATGATTATATACATGTAATGATTTGTCAGCCCCAATTTATCAGAATCTGACTAATTGCTATCGTCTGGAGGCATGTTGCGCTACTGATGCAACCGTCAAAAGCTTAGAGCATGTTCTAAGGTCAAAAGTGTCAAACGAGTTGTACTGACAAATTGTATGACAACCAACACAATTTGACCATGGAAAGAATTTATGATCAGCCAAGTTTTCTGGCAGATCATTTTGAAGTAAACTATTTAAAATATTATTGAATTTATTGTAATTAGTCTTTCTACAAATTTTACACGCACTTATTGTAAAGTTCGTATTTTATAGGTGTACTATAAAAACACATTTTACAGTCGATTTGAGCAACGCTTTGATAGCTTTATGTTTTTTTTATCATCACGTTAGCATCTTATTGCGAATATCTGTTCATTACATTTTGAGGAATCGCAATTCAACAAAACTCAATCCGTTGACAGGAAGAAGGTGAAATTTCAATTACTAAATTTGACCCAAGAAACAAGAATTAATAATAAAAACATTTATTCAATTCTGCACCATTAATATAGTAATCATAGTATACACAGTGGGCTGGGCCTGAATAACCCGACAGATTTTAATTGTATTTCTGACCATATTGGAAGGGTCCACGAAAAGACCATGTCTACTCAATTTTTTTTTCAAAATGAGTTTCTAATGTCAAAATGCTGAGCTCGTAAGACCTGCAACACACTGGCGCGGCCTGCGGTGGCGGACCATAGTAAATTTGACAGCTAATGACAAGTTTTCTATTGTCCGCCGCGGCCAGGCCGCGCCAGTCTGTGAGAGGCCTTATGAAAACTTGACATTAAAACCTCAATTTGAAAAAAAAGTGACCACCTGTTCTTACCGTGTCATTCACACTATAGTCCAGGCAATGAACTGACAACTTGTATGGAAAAAATGTCAAATTTGGAAATAATTTATAATAGCTGATTTTTTCTTTGTAATGGATATATTATCAATTAAATAGTTACCTAGCGACAAAATCCAACAAAATTTCAGACATCAAAAAAATGACAATTTAACTAGCTTCTGAAAAGTCAGAAAAAATATGAATAAATGGTTTTATCTTTATTTTGGTTCATTTACATTTGCTTTACAATATTCAAGATAAATAATAAAAAAAAACAATTCATGTTTTATTTAAATCTATATAAATACTTCCGGATGGAAAGTTTGTTGGATTCTTGAATAAAGCATCTTAGAATAATGTTTTAAAATGATGTAAAGAAAAAAAACGCTATTATAAATTAATGTTTTTCAAAACCGTATTTTGCCTGGAGTACTATAGCTGCAGCTGCGACCTTATCGGTTGTACCAATAAAATGCAATGTTGGTAAAACACTTCACAAATAATCTGGTTACGGTAACAGAGTAGTGTACTTGCATATTATTATTCGTCTCTAATCGATATAATTGTCTCTAATCGATGACAACCCTACAGCCACGAATTGACAGGCCGCCATATTAAGCGCCAGGATTAGGTATACACGCTCATTTCGTAGGTATTTCGTGTCCATATAGTTTAATTAGTCTGAGATTTTTAATCCATCTACAAGTGGTTTTAAATTTGCGTCCAAATTTGATAATTACAATGTAAAATATTAAAACAATATTCTTTCTTAAATCGTCTTTAATTTTTAATTTAATTTATTTGAATGTAATTTCTGGATTTAATAAAACACTTGGCAGATCATGCAAATACCATGGTCCAAATTGACAACATTTCATTTTTCTGACTCCTTAATTTTGTTTAGGCATTTAATTGAAAAGTTAGTAGGCACGTATTTTTTATTTTCATTTAAACTACCACGTTCGAAAAGGGCCTAAGTACGTTTATAGGATGAATAAAATTAGCACTGTGGTCTATTTATTGAATTAAAAAGTAAAAAGTATGCTGTATCTGTGACAGGAACATTTGACGGTTCCTTGCTGACGGTTTTCGTTTAAAATAGAATCTTGCAAATCATTAATCATCATCATATCAGCCGAAAGACGTCCACTGCTGGACATATTGAACTGTTTAATACAATAAAATTGTAAATATTCTTTTAAGCGTTGTTTAATTTTTTCCAGGCCCTACATGACAATAAATGTGTTTTATTTTATAAGTATTTATATCTACCTAGTCACGTCAAGTCCACTTTGTTCCGACTTTTGCCTCCTGCTTGCTCTGGACCAGCCTTTATTTTAATCATAATATATGTAACTAGCAAGTACTACAGGCCCTAGCACACTAGGTTTTATCATCACGTTTTACAGTGAAAATTTACTGAAACGTCACGTAAAACGTGACATAAAACCTAGTGTGCTAGGGTTTTAGATCAAGGTATAAAACAATAAAAGTTAATCCTTTCGACGCATTTCACAACAAGCAAAGATGACAAAAACGGCGCCGTGGGCACGATAACCCGCAACACCTTTAGGCGTTCTTGCCGTTAAAAAGGTTAATAGCGTAAAATAATAATGCATGTATTACACCTGATGCTGGACAGCGTTTTATTTTACAGTATTTAATTGTATTACAATTTAGAGTTCGCTACTGGGGTGTAAGTAAAAGGTTGTTCTTTGCGGTTTAGTTATACAATATATTATGAAAACAGGTTAACAGGTCATGTGCGTACACAGTAACACTCAAGTAGCGACTGGCTACGGCGGGGTCCGCGCGTTACCGTGTCGGTCCATATGCGGCACTTAAGCCTCGCGATATGAGCCGAGCAGGCATGTCGCTATACAATTTCCCCCTTTAAAACAAAAATAAAATCATAAAACTATTACAATGATCTCTCTTGCGGGATCGCTAACCACATTTGTAAATAGTTCTAAAAATACGTACATGAAATCAGCAGTCCGAGTGCTCATAAACTTATCTCGGATATCTTAAATAACGATTTGTCAAACGCTTAACTTAAACAAATATTTCTGTAGCTTAATTTTATCTCAATGTTCTCAGTCCTCACTGATAGGAAACACTTGACAAAATAATATTAGCTAAAGCTACAGTTCAAAATTAACTCAAGAGCATTGGCTCATGATAATTAATGACCCACAGTATCCACAAAGTTCAATACAAACAAAGGTCTTTTTCTAATGGTTAGAACTCCATATTATTTCAAGTGCTTGTGAGAAACACGCATAAATAGTTTCACAGTTCCCGTAAACTAGCTTGGATAACAGCGTTTCGAGTGGGCAATAAACCCTGACATTGTTAATGCTGTCAAAACACTTTAGATTTTTTTGGCACGGTCATAAAATTACAATCGTCAAGTTGCAGTCTGGCGCCTTGGAATTCTAATGACAAAAAATGAGTAGACGCCAGATGTGCATGTGCACCGTTACTAACCGTTCTTAAAGTTCTCTGATTTTGTTGCTGTTATAACTTCGGTGAAATAATAACAAATGTCGGTTTCTTTTAATGTAATATGCAATAATCAAGATGTACCAACGTTTAACACCGCTAAATGAAAACATTACACAATGTATTATATTTAAATCCTTATAAAATGACTAAAGTACAATAATAATACTCTTGTAATCAAGGTAACTCAACTAAGTAACTTAAACAAGTAAAACAAACTAATTCCATGTAAATGGTTTCGTACTTACAAAAGTTATTCACGTTAAAACACAATAGACGTCAACATAAAAACATTGTTGTATAATCTAGTCTTATAATAAACACAAATGAGTAGGTAAATGCTAACCAGCCAGTACTAAGATCCGCTATCGTCATGCTACGCTATAACATAAACATCATTGCCCAACCGTAGTGGAAGGGAAAATAAAGTTTAGACTTATAGTGCCATGTAAAAAAAAAATATATACCTAATACGAGCTGTAAATATTCGCCTTATTAAAAACCGTCCGCGAACCTGACTGGTTTCTTAACTACTCTGCCACTCCTAGTGGTTGTTGACTGTGCGATAGTTTCGCTTGCGCTTGGCGCGCTAATAGTGGAGTCTCGTACTATAGGACTTGAACTTGTATCACTCACGTTGTTCCACACATAAGCTGGCTTCAACCTATCAATTGAAATGCGAGCTTGTTTGTTCGGGAATTGAATAAGAAATACTTTCTCTCCTCTTTCTATTACTTTAAAAGGTCCATTATACGGTGGCTGTAATGACTTGCGTACAGAATCATCTCTAATGAAAACAAACTCACACGTACGCAGATCCCTGTGTACAAATATCGTACGCGTGTCAAGAGCACTTTTTGCTACCGGTTTAAGCTTATTTATCTTATTACGAATACTATTTACTAAGCTAAGGGGGTCACCTGACTCTACATTTTGAGAAGTAGTGAAAAAATCAGCAGGTAATCGTAATGTGCGACCGAACGTCATCTCAGCGGCGCTTACACCGTTGTCATTTCGACTAGCGGCGCGCAATCCTAGCATAACGGTCGATAGTTCGTCTTCCCATGAGCTGTCACAGATTCTAGCCATAAGGGCTGCCTTTAACGAGCGATGAAAACGCTCAACTTTAGCATTGCTCTGAGGATGGTACGCTGTAGTCCTGAATTTATGAATGCCTAGTAATACCATTAATTCCCTAAAAAGGCTACTTTCAAATTGACGACCCTGATCGCTCGTGAGTCTGATCGGGCAACCATAACGCGTGATCCATCCGTCGTATATAGTCTTGGCAACAACCTCGGCTGTCATTTCTTCTATTGGAAAAGCCTCAGGCCAGCTAGTAAACCTATCTATAATAGTGAGTAGGTAGCGATTTCCACGTGGAGATGTCGGAAGTGGTCCGACTAAATCTACGTGTATGTGCTCCATCCGACCAGCGTCCTCGAAAGCCTGTAGCTTCGAAATTGTATGTCGGTTCACCTTTGACCTCTGACATTGTATACATGACTTTGCCCAATGTCCTACATCTTTGTTCATGCTAGGCCAAAAGAATTTTTTACAAATCATTTTGCGTGAAGTACGTATACCGGGATGACTCAAATTATGCACGCTATCAAATACTAAACGTCTAAGCTTCTCGGGTATGTACGGTCTTGCCTCATTTGATGAAATTTCGCAATACACGGAACTACTACACGTTGGTATTGCAATTTCTTTTAACACGATGTTATTATTACTTTTGACTTGACCCGACTGCGTCATCCGTCCCAGGTACTCGTCTTTCGCTTGCGCAGCGGCAAGTTCCGAGTAGTCAAGTACCGTGGGACAAAAAATTGTCTCTATGCGGGATAAGGTGTCGGCTACAATATTTTCTTTTCCACTTATGTGCCTTATGTCCGTAGTAAACTCGCTGATGAATAACAGTTGTCTCGTACGCCGTGGCGTTTCATTATTGTTACTATTTATTTTATGGAATGCATGACATAAGGGCTTATGGTCAGTATACACTATCAAAGGTCGTCCTTCGAACGACTTACGGAAAAACTTTGTAGCCATATACACGGCTAGAAGTTCCCTATCATAAGCGGAATAACTTTTTTGTGCATTATTTATTTTTTTCGAATAAAAACCTAAAGGTTCCCAAACACCATTAACTAACTGTTGCAAAACTCCTCCGACCGAACTGCTCGAAGCGTCCGTCATGAGGGCTACCTGCACGTCTAGACGAGGATGAGCCAGTGTAACGGCTTTTTTTAGGCCCGCTTTACACTGCTCAAAGGCTACATCGGCCTCACTTGTCCATAAAATTGGTGTTTTGTCCTTTTTCTTTGCGTTAACTAAATATTTATCTAATTCCGCTTGAATTTCTGCCGCTCCCTGTATGTGTGAACGATAGAAATTCAACATGCCCAGAAACCTACGCAATTTCTCCACTGTTTCGGGTTTAGGGTAGTCAACAATAGCCTTTACTTTTTCATCCAAAGGCCGAATGCCTGTGGTACTAACTTCGTGACCTAGAAATTCTAACCTCGCTTGTCCCAAACTACATTTTGCCCAATTAATTGTTATGCCAAATTTGTCAAAACGCTCGAAAACTTGCCTTAGATGCTCCTTATGCTGCGCCTCATCGTCGCTCGCAATAAGTACATCATCAAGGTAATTGAACAAAAAATCTAAGCCTTCCAGAACTGAATTATTCATGAAACGCTGGAAGGTCTGGGCAGCATTACGGAGTCCAAAACTCATTCTGGGAAACTCAAATAGACCTATCGGTGTTATAATGGCTGTTTTTTCAATATCCTCTTTGGCCACAGGAATGCAGTGATATGCTCTATTAATATCCAATTTCGAAAAAAACTTTTTTCCTGCCAATAAATATGTGAAGTCATGCAATCGCGGTATTGGGTACCTATCCGGCTTAGTTATTGCATTCAATGCCCGATAATCCCCGCAAGGACGAATTTCGCCATCTTTCTTTTTTACAACGTGTAACGGACTGGCCCATGCACTTTTAGACGGCCGGCATATGCCAAGCTCTTGCATAAGGCGAAATTCCTCCCTGACTTTTTTATATCTATCGGGTGGCAATGGCCTTGCCTTAGCGTAAACAGGTGGCCCTGTCGTCTCAATATGATGCACGATATTATGTACTTGAGCCTCCCTGAACGTTGCGGGCTTCGTAATGCTCGGAAATTGGGATAACAATTGATGGTACGGATGGTTATCATCGATAGTGCTAATGGTAGGCTGATCACTACTCACGATTTGCGCTTTCACCTTGAGCTCTGTCACCTGATCGATTAATTTCTGGGCACTTAAATCAACCAATAACTTATGAAAAATTAAAAAATCTGCTCCCAGTATTGGCTGCTTAACATTCGCAATGACAAATTCCCATCGAAATGGCCTACGTAACTTTAAATCTAAGAGCATCGATTTCACACCAAAAGTTTTAATTTCCGTTCCGTTTGCGGCGAAAAGTTGAAGTTCTGAGCACTCACCCGTACACTGTTTCCTGGTTGCTGGTATCACTGAAATATTTGCACCTGTGTCCACCAAGAAACGTAGTCCACTATTTAAGTCTGTCACCCGTAACCGACGGCCAGAAGTGATGGCACAGATTTCCGCCGAGTCCTGTGCCACCTCCTTTAGTTTTCCGACTTATTGTCCCAAGCACACGGTTGCACGCACTTATTCGCTTTCGGACCGAACCTATAATGGTCATAACACAACCAGTCCTTCTTTCTTTGGTTGGAGCCACTGCGGCGTGATGGTGAAGCACTCCTACTTCTGGATGCTGACCGGCCTCCTCGATAATTTCGGCCGTAGTTTTGTTCCGACCGCTCCAAGTCCCTCATCCGGTCGCTCAACTTGGCAATCTCAGCCAGGATAACTGCTGTATACGCCATGATCTCGAGCGCCTCCGGTATTCGTGTATGAATTTAATGTTGTCTTGTTTGCCTCCGCCCGGCGCCGTTTCCGTTTCTCCGGTAATATTCTAACGCAATAAATTTCACTAAATATTTTACTGTCCGGAACCAAACCGTAATATGAGTATATTCAATTTATATCGGGGTCACCACTTTAGAGTTCGCTACTGGGGTGTAAGTAAAAGGTTGTTCTTTGCGGTTTAGTTATACAATATATTATGAAAACAGGTTAACAGGTCATGTGCGTACACAGTAACACTCAAGTAGCGACTGGCTACGGCGGGGTCCGCGCGTTACCGTGTCGGTCCATATGCGGCACTTAAGCCTCGCGATATGAGCCGAGCAGGCATGTCGCTATAACAATATCACCTACAGTATTGTTGCACTACTAGATATTTTGTCAAAAATAAGCAGGATATGTCTTCCAACACATCTCTGACTTCCAGTGATAATTTCTGCTCTGCATACCCTTTGAAGTGTTTCAATGAGTTAATATATCTTGAGCTAAGACAAATTTATCTTTTAAAACAGCCTCAGTCAACTTAAGCCGAGTCCAATAACACCTTATTGATGTGACTGGTGAGTTAGCTGCCACACATAAACTGCATTAACATTATTCTATCCACCGTTGGCAGATTGCAAGAATTAGCTATAACGTAGCCATCGGTGACTTACATTATTAATTATTTTCAAAGTTTTATCAAAATGCTTAATATTACCGTCACTGACTTAACTTGACATGAATTAGTCAAATAACTGTCATACTGTCAAAGTCACACCCAAAGAGAATATAACCACTACACCAATAGTTGTTTATTACAGGGCACATTAAACAAAGCCATGGAATGTCCGCATTCAGCCTTTAAATGGCTTTTTCAAAGTAATTTCCACTTTTCTCGAGAACTAGCGAAGATAAAAATCTGTAATTTTTTTTAATTACCAAGCTAGCCCAAATCTCTAAACGGTTTTTAGTTTGAGCCGCTATGAAAAAATGAAATGTTGTTAATTGTGATTTTTATACAATTAGTCAGTACAACTCTTTTGATGGTTGGATCAGCAGCGCAACATGCCTCCAGCGGCGCTACCACGAACTTCGTATATCTCCGTCTCTATCGCACTTATGGTTTATGGTACTCGAGCGACAGAAACGGAGATATACGAAGTTCGAGGTTCAAAGTTCGTGGTAGCGCCGCAGACGATAGGAGGAAAACTGACATTTAGTCAGATTCTAATAAATTGGGGCTGACAAATCATTACATGTATAGACCCCCATGACGTCACCGATATAATACGACTAAGTTATAAATGACATTAGACATCAAGAATGTATTAGTCTAAATTAAGATGTATCAGAATACATCTTAATTTATTAAGGTTAATTTATCATCGTCTCCTTTGGGTATACGCTAGGACGCCATCTATTATATCCTCTATCTACGTTACGTTGCACGTACGTAGTATCTTCTTCGGGGTGGCTATTTCCGGTCTGAGGGACACAAGTGAACCGTAACCTATCCGACCTAAGGCAGAGTTCGCTTTTGACAGGCAGCAAACTTGGTCCGGGGCAATAATTGGAAGCCACCTTTGTTCGAGCTGATAATGTACGGCCCGATAATACGCGTCCACTTTTTGTGGCTTCGTATTATTGGGCTGTACATTATAGGTGATAGGTTGTACGCGGGCTGGGTTTCCGCAACTCGACGTCATAAATGCGCCCTACTTGGCACTACTGTTATTCGTGCCAACCCAGTTCCACCAGGAAGCCTAGCAGACCCTTTATGTTGCCGACGGCCTCCGGTAGTGACCCCGGTGTTCCGAGGTGTTTTGCCCTGTATTCCGCCACTCCAGGACATGTCAGGATCAGTCTCGTCCTCTTCCATGCAAGCTCTGCAGAGAAGACTGTCTGTAACACCTCTGTCGTTCCCTGTAGTCATGCCCCAGAGGACGTGGTGTGCGTTCGAGTCGGTGCCCGTGATGAGCTCGAGTCCGGCCTCTTCGCAGTAGTTGACTAGTCTTGTCATGTCGTGTGGTGGTAGGTCGTCGGCTTCCGGCATGTAGACCGAAGCCATTACCACCTCCTGTAGTTTGGAGTCCTGCACTCCTCGCACCATTATGGCGCACAGGTATCTTCTGTGCTGCGGAGACCGCAGACGGTACCCTTCCTGACCCACGGCTCCTGGATCAGTACTATAGCTGTAGTGTTGACCTCCATCCACTTACGTATCTGAGCCGTTGCGGTTTCGCTGTGGTGGAGGTTGGCTTGGAGGATTTTACAAGGAGGAGAGGAAGGGGACGGCGACATCTTCGTCGGTCTCCTCCGTTGACATCTCTTCCGTCGACATCTCGCTCTCCTCCTTGCCCTCTTCCCTACGGATGGCCAGCTTCTTTAGTTCCTCTGCGCATCCCTCCTCATTTTCCGAGTGGTCGCGAAGAAGTTTTTCTTCGTCCGGCTCGGAAGTGGGGTCGATCTGCGCTGGGACTTGGGAAACTGGTTCCGCGGCTGCCTCAGCAACTTGCGTCATGTACATTATTAGGCCGTGCATTATCACCCTGAGCAAATTCGGTACGGGGCAATAATTGGAAGCCACCTTTGTCCGGGCTCATAATGTACGGCCTGATAATGCGCGTCCACTAAAAGTAGACGCGTATTATCGGGCTGTACATTATTGGCTCCCATTTATCGCGGTCTGTGATAATATAATTATATTATATAGCTATATTTATGAAAAGCTATCTAATCTAAAGTCTTGTAGTAGCCCAATAATGAAGAAAATAATACCCAGCTTGGGCTACAAATATTACTATTTTGTGCTCTAAACGCTCAAGATATTTTACAGTGGAATGGATTATACTTCCTATCTACTAACAATGTTTTGGTGGGTGTATATCATATCACTAGACATACTCGAGGAATGAAACCGTGTTACAAATAGTAGTATGTATTTATTTTTTAATTTACATTCGGTGGTTTCTATGTGCTTGTAATTATTAATTGTTGGTGTTTGTTTCAGGTTACTTTGCATTATATCAGATTTTTGTTAAAAACACTTCACGGGGTTGGATTGTCATTATGTTTTATAGCATTCTTGATACAAAATTTCGTAAGTGTACTTGGACCGATCGTCACTTCAATGAGTGTTTTATGTCTGTGAAGAAACTGTTACACAAATTGTCCAATGGGCCATTGTCTCAGCTGTTTCGAAAATCAAGCTAATGCCGATGTCACTGCCAACCACAGAAACAAAGATGGTAAGGATGAGAGCTATGATTAGCTTAAATTTCAAAAATAACATTTATTACCTATTTCCAATCACATCATCAACTATTTCCCATGTTCAGTAAAGTGTAAAATTATGGGTGCATACAATTTATTCATAAATATGTCCCATCGCTCTTATGTCAGGGGGTATTAAGGTTTCCGTACATATTTATGAGAGGATTAAAATCGATACATATTTTTGCACTTGACTGTTCATACACTTTTATGCGTTCAGATCATATGCTACATGTTATGCTTTCTGCTACATTATTGTGTAGATAAATAAATATGTTGATAAATTAGTTCCCAATTTTGTTTATTGTAGATATGACAGAGATTGTGGGTTCCCATCAGGTGCCTGCTGTTACTATCTCAAATTATCTACAAGAAGTGCCACTGCTGCCTGATAATGACAACACTGTGAACAACTGTAGATACAACAGCAACATAAAGAATGACAACACCATGAATACTCTTGGAGAGACCTGTTCTACAGAAATGATAAACTCACAAAGGCTATACACAGATAAAGCTCCTAAACCCTTCTACCAAAAGTTACCATCAATTCCTCGAACTATGTCATCATTGGGATCATGTGAACCAAGAGTGTCTGAGTCCAAGATAAATCAGTTGTTTGACCAATACAAGGACTCATTGGAAGATGCAATCCTTGCAGAAGGAATTGAGAACCTTTGTAATGACTTACAATTGAATCCAGATGATTTTAAAGTCCTGGTACTTGCTTGGAAATTAAATGCTAGTCAAATGTGTAGATTCACTAAAACAGAATTCATACAAGGCTTAAAGGATATGAAGACGGATTCCATTAAAAGCATACAACATAAATTAAATGAGGTAATTAGTGAGCTGGATAGGGAAACGGAGCAGTTTAAAGACTTGTATAGATTTACATTTAAATTTGGTTTGGATGTCAGCACAGGTCAAAGAATTCTCCCCGCCGATATTGCGGTGGTGTTGTGGAGGCTGGTGTTTACCAACAACGAGCCTCCTATACTTGACCGTTGGCTTGGCTATTTAGAGAAGAACCCTCATATTAGAGGAATTCCCAAGGATACATGGTACATGTTCTTGAACTTCTGTGAGTTTGTGGGTGGTGATCTCAGCAGCTATGATGACACGGAGGCCTGGCCGAGCCTCTTTGATGACTTTGTAGAATATGAAAATGATCAAGTTAATCAAAATGTCACAAAAAATGACATCAAAATACAGGATTGAATTCCTATTTTTGCCAAAATATAGTATAAGTACTTAATGAAAGATTATTGATATTGAAGAGACTGATATATCCCATATTGGTTAATACATAAAATTTTGTGAATTAAATATTATCATGCCATTTGGATCTGTAGTAAATCACTGATGTATTTTCAGAATATCTTGTGTTTTATATTTGAAAGACAAATTATTATTGTATTGGACTTGTGCCTCTGAGAAGGCTTCATGCATTAATTTATTAGCCAATTAAGCTGCCAGTTTTTGGAAATTAGTTAGTAAATATTGCAATCAGTCATCTGAAAGTAGTTGAGTGTCAAATATTATGCATTATTATTATTTTGGTACCTGGTTATGTGAGAAATAACATTGTTTGTAAATATGTAACTATATTTTTCGTTAATTGTCAAGTACATAGTGTAAAACTTAAAGATATGACATTCCATGTTTGGAATTTTATTATTTGATGGAAATAGCCAAAATCTGTAAATATTGTAAGGTCCCAACTCATTGTAGCTTCCAATAGCCCACATTGTCTGTAGACTAGTCTTTGTTACTTGCATTTTGTCTAATTCGAGCGCCATTATATGTTACCATACAAATTATTGCACAAATACATTTCCTGGCAGCAAAGTATTGAAAACCCCTTGAGTAAATTAATGTCTTGCTGCAGATATACGGGGTGTGGCCTGCAATAGGAGCAACTATTCAAAAGGGCGCTTCTTAAGAGCATTTGCAATTTTATTTATTTTTGGATTCAGAGAAATTCTGATCGAATGTTATGACCTCCTGCACGGCTATCACAAGACGGCCGCGACATACTCTCGAGCTCTCTTGCTCTATCCGTCTCTTTCTAAGTGGTCTAATAAAAGAGAGACGTATAGTACGAGAGAGCTCGAGAGTATGTCGCGGCCGTCTTGTGATAGCCGTGCAAGTAATATATCTTGGCACCACGACATCATAGCACAGCAGTCAATACAGATTTTGAGGTAACATCATGTAATGAGTCATAATAGTGCATTTTTGTTTTCAAAAGATATATATATAGTTAGTGTTTTTAAAATAAAAAGTTACTCCAGAAAAGTAAAACAATACTTATTTTAAAGAAATTTTATTTTTTATTTTTAGGGTTCCGTACTCAAAGAGTAAAACGGGACCCTATTACTAAGACTTCGCTGTCCGTCCGTCTGTCTGTCACCAGGCTGTATCTCAAGAACCGTGATAGCTAGAGAGTTGAAATTTTCACAGATTACCTATGTATTTCTGCCCTTCGTGCGCGAGTCCAACTCGCACTTGGCCGGTTTTTTTTAATACGTCATGAACCACAATTTATTTTACGGAACCCTTCATGGGCGAGTCCGACTCATACTTGGCCGCTTTTTTAAATAAAACCACGTGGAAATAATTGTTCACAAGCTTAATAATCTACCGTTTCATTTATTGCTCCTATTACAGGCCACACTCTGTATACGAAGTTCCATATTTAATATTTTAGTTAGTGTATATCAAGTAAAAAATATTTAAATATTATTGTTTTTTTTCAAATCGGCAGGTCTGCCAAGCAAGGTCACATAAAATTTAGTATGGAGTGACCTTGATTTGGTTGGAAGCCGCGCTTCCGACACGTATCCACACGTGCTGAATCACGCATGCAGGGCCTGCCGATTTCGCTCGTGTAGTGGTAGCGTCTTCTAATGAGTGAATGAGCTTTCTATGATTTCGAACGAAATCGGGAATAAATTATATTTTGATAACGAATCAGTTTTTACATAAACAATCAGGTCGCGTGAACGCTTTTGCGTAATGTAAAAAGGTCGCCTCACGTAATTAATGGACGCCCCCCTTGACCAGACCTCGGTAATCCTTATGGCTCGGCCACAAATTCGATCGACAGCGGCCGCGGTGAGCTACATGTTAACCCTTTTCCAGGCAGAGGCGTTATATCGACCACATACTGCAGAATAGAGAATAGCGGATCTGCTGTATTTGTTTTTGGTATTATTGCGAATTTTACTTATATCCCGCAAATTATTGTGAGTCTGCTTTTGTTTACTGGATTTTTTATGGTAGTCTGGTACGTACAGGTTAGAATAGTATTTTTCACAATCGTGTTATAATAGAGAGCTTTTTAATCGAGTACCGTGTTTAGGCCACGAAGCTTGCTGAGTGGCCTAAGTAAGGTACGAGATTAAAAAGCTTGATTATAACACTATTGTGAACAATACTTTTTGTACGAGTTCATTAAAATTAATTTTCTACGAGTCAACTGAACTAATTAAACAAACTCAATACTGTTGAAACGAAGTGCAGCCTATCGCTCGTACGCTCGTTGATATCTTAAAATACATGAACGAGCAAGAGAGAGAAAATTGCATATATACGTATTTACTTTAAAAACAAAGTTTAACCGACTTCAATTCAGTACTCCGCCAAGCCACATGAACATTTCCAATTTTTTTTTTCAATTGATCTGATTTCCGAGAGCAAATACGTTGATTATAACATTTATAACAGAAAAAAACCAAATCGCTGTACCTATGTGGGCCGATAATATTTGAGGACTACCGTCAATTCCTCAAGGATCTCAGAATCACCTTTGGAACTGCTTTGTTTGCTATTTCAACGGAATGATATCAGAATCGGTGACGTACTTTTATAGTTTGAAGTACATCATTGAGAAGTTCCACAAGCCATCTGTGGTCTTCATCATCACTTCCACTTCACCAAATTTATGATTTCCGGATGTAAATACACGAATTATAATAGAAAACACCGAAATTACTACACTCGTGCTTTATATATTTGAGGAGTTCTCTCAATTCCTCATGGTTCGCATCATTCAACTGGAGTTTTGAAAACAATGGGACCAACCTGGAAGCATATATACTTTCAACTAGTATTTGCCTGCGGCGCGGCGCGCGAGCGCGCCGCGGAACCGTGGTGGAGTTTCGACTTATATTATTCAAAATCTGCCTGTATTATTTTGGTTTTTGAATTACCAAGGAAAAGGAAAGTGAAATTCCGCTATGGGAAGGGAAAAGCGGAGGGTATTTTTTGTCAGAGAGATCGCGCACTCTTATCTTGCTTGTGACGGGAAGGTGCGGGGGGTGTGTGTCCGCGTGGGCTCGCCCTTCGGGCCTTCGGCCCTCGGGCTCGCGTAGAGAGCGAGCTCTGAAGGGACGCTTCGGGCCTTCGGCCCTACGCGGAGCTCGGCCTTCGGCCTTCGCGTACCTGGAAGCTCACCTTCGGGCCTGCGGCCCTCAGGTTCGCTTAAAGACACTTGGGGGGCGTAGGGTTTCCGCAAGCGCGCTCTGAAGGGACGCTTCGGGCCTTCGGCCCTACGCGGAGCTCGGCCTTCGGCCTTCGCCTGCCACGAAGCTCACCTTCGGGCCTTCGGCCCTCAGGTTCGCTTTTAACACACTCGGGGGGTAGTGAGTGGTAGCACAACCTTAAACTCCCGCAGCTCGGCCTACGGCCTCGCAGGACGCTTCGTGCCTTCGGCCCTACGCGGAGCTCGGCCTTCGGCCTTCGCGTCGCTCGGCCTTCGGCCTTCGCCTACGACGAAAGACACTCGGGGGCATAGTCGCACAGTCCTATGCTCCCGCAGCTCGGCCTACGGCCTCGCTGGACGCTTCGGGCCTTCGGCCCTACGCGGAGCTCGGCCTTCGGCCTTCGCGTGCCTCGAAGCTCACCTTCGGGCCTTCGGCCCTCAGGTTCGCTTGTAAGACACTCCGGGCAAGGAATAGTAGCCAAGCCTTAAGCTCCCGCAGCTCGGCCTACGGCCTCGCAAATTTGTTTTGCCCATACCGTCCGCCATTTTGGATTTTTTCCATTTTTTTTTTCTTTTTACAACTCTTGGGCCCCTCAAGTCCCCGCATGCCAAATCTCGGCGCGCTGTGACCAATTTGAAATTTCAAAAAAAAAAAACTTTTTTTTTTCGGCCAAAAAAAAATGCGATTGTACTCCTCTTGGGAACCTTTATGACATTTGGTCGGGTCCCCTATTCAAAAGTCGAGCAGTTTGGCCGGAAAAAAAAATCGAAAAAATTCCCCATACAAATTTTTTTTTAAAGCTAGAAACTTTTTTTTTTGGTTTTCAAAATCTAGAGCCATATAGGATTCCGCTAGCCAAATTTCAGCGCTCTAGGACCATTTTGAAAAAAAATTAAAAAAAAACTTCGTTTTTTTTTAATTTTTTTTCCACCATCAAAAACTGCACGCGGTTCTCTATGACATTTGGTTGAACACCCCTGACCTAGGTCTAACCGTTGAGCCAGGCTGTAGAGCAACTTTTTTCCAGGAGCCAAATCTCCAAATGTCAGATTTTTCTGGGGGTCACATTGATGACAGTTACACTTTTCCCATACAAGTCAAAGCTCCATTTATACTCCTTCATGGAGAACAATCATGTCAGTGTGAAATCAGTGGTAATGGAGCTTTATATAGTATTAACTAGTATTTGCCTGCGGCGCGGCGCGCGAGCGCGCCGCGGTACCGGTGTTGTGTTTGACTTTATTATTCAAAATCTGCCTGTATTTTTTTGGTTTTTGAATTACCAAGGAAAAGGAAAGTGAAATTCCGCTATGGGAAGGGAAAAGCGGAGGGTATTTTTGTAAGTAGGAATTTGCACTCTATTCTTGCTTGTGACGGGAAGGTGCGGGGGGTGTGTGTCCGCGTGGGCTCGCCCTTCGGGCCTTCGGCCCTCGGGCTCGCGTAGAGAGCGAGCTCTGAAGGGACGCTTCGGGCCTTCGGCCCTACGCGGAGCTCGGCCTTCGGCCTTCGCGTACCTGGAAGCTCACCTTCGGGCCTTCGGCCCTCAGGTTCGCTTAAAGACACTTGGGGGGCGTAGGGTTTCCGCAAGCGCGCTCTGAAGGGACGCTTCGGGCCTTCGGCCCTACGCGGAGCTCGGCCTTCGGCCTTCGCCTGCCACGAAGCTCACCTTCGGGCCTTCGGCCCTCAGGTTCGCTTTTAAGACACTCGGGGGTTAGTGAGTGGTAGCACAACCTTAAACTCCCGCAGCTCGGCCTACGGCCTCGCAGGACGCTTCGGGCCTTCGGCCCTACGCGGAGCTCGGCCTTTGGCCTTCGCGGCGCTCGGCCTTCGGCCTTCGCCTACCGGGAAGCTCACCTTCGGGCCTTCGGCCCTCAGGTTCGCTTTTAAGACACTCGGGGGTAGTAAGTGTCCGCGTAGGCTCGCCCTTCGGGCCTCCGGCCCTCGGGCTCGCGTAGTAAGCGCGCTCTGAAGGGACGCTTCGGGCCTTCGGCCCTACGCGGAGCTCGGCCTTCGGCCTTCGCCTGCCACGAAGCTCACCTTCGGGCCTTCGGCCCTCAGGTTCGCTTTTAACACACTCGGGGGTTAGTGAGTGGTAGCACAACCTTAAACTCCCGCAGCTCGGCCTACGGCCTCGCACGCTTCGGGCCTTCGGCCCTACGCGGAGCTCGGCCTTTGGCCTTCGCGTCGCTCGGCCTTCGGCCTTCGCCTACCCCGAAGCTCACCTTCGGGCCTTCGGCCCTCAGGTTCGCTTGTAAGACACTCGGGGGCATAGTAGCATAGTCCTATACTCCCGCAGCTCGGCCTACGGCCTCGCTGGACGCTTCGGGCCTTCGGCCCTACGCGGAGCTCGGCCTTCGGCCTTCGCGTGCCTCGAAGCTCACCTTCGGGCCTTCGGCCCTCAGGTTCGCTTGTAAGACACTCCGGGCAAGGAATAGTAGCCAAGCCTTAAGCTCCCGCAGCTCGGCCTACGGCCTCGCAAATTTGTTTTGCCCATACCGTCCGCCATTTTGGATTTTTTCCAAATTTTTTTTCTTTTTACAACTCTTGGGCCCCTCAAGTCCCCGCATGCCAAATCTCGGCGCGCTGCGACCAATTTGAAATTTCAAAAAAAAAAAACTTTTTTTTTTCGGCCAAAAAAAAATGCGATTGTACTCCCCTTGGGAACCCTTATGACATTTGGTCGAGACCCCTATTCAAAAGTCGAGCGGTTTGGCCGGAAAAAAAAATCGAAAAAATTCCCCATACAAAATTTTTTTTAAAGCTAGAAACTTTTTTTTTTGGTTTTCAGAATCTGGAGCCATATAGGATCCCGCTAGCCAAATTTCAAAGCTCTAGGACCATTTTGAAAAAAAATTAAAAAAAAACTTTGTTTTTTTTTAATTTTTTTTCCGCCATCAAAAACTGCACGCGGTTCCCTATGACATTTGGTCGAGCACCCCTAACCTAGCTGTTACCGTTTAGCCGGGCAGTAGAGCAATTTTTTACTCAGAGCCAAATCCGAAAAAGTCAGATTTTTCTGGTTGTAGACTCGCCGACCTCTATACAACCCTATCAAAACCTTACCCCCACCATGACTCCTTCCCGGAGATCAATTGTGTCAAGAGAAATGAATCGTATTGCAGCTTTATATAATATTAACTAGTATTTGCCTGCGGCGCGGCGCGCGAGCGCGCCGCGGTACCGGTGTTGTGTTTGACTTTATTATTCAAAATCTGCCTGTATTTTTTTGGTTTTTGAATTACCAAGGAAAAGGAAAGTGAAATTCCGCTATGGGAAGGGAAAAGCGGAGGGTATTTTTGTAAGTAGGAATTTGCACTCTATTCTTGCTTGTGACGGGAAGGTGCGGGGGGTGTGTGTCCGCGTGGGCTCGCCCATCGGGCCTTCGGCCCTCGGGCTCGCGTAGAGAGCGAGCTCTGAAGGGACGCTTCGGGCCTTCGGCCCTACGCGGAGCTCGGCCTTCGGCCTTCGCGTACCTGGAAGCTCACCTTCGGGCCTTCGGCCCTCAGGTTCGCTTAAAGACACTTGGGGGGCGTAGGGTTTCCGCAAGCGCGCTCTGAAGGGACGCTTCGGGCCTTCGGCCCTACGCGGAGCTCGGCCTTCGGCCTTCGCCTGCCACGAAGCTCACCTTCGGGCCTTCGGCCCTCAGGTTCGCTTTTAAGACACTCGGGGGTTAGTGAGTGGTAGCACAACCTTAAACTCCCGCAGCTCGGCCTACGGCCTCGCAGGACGCTTCGGGCCTTCGGCCCTACGCGGAGCTCGGCCTTTGGCCTTCGCGGCGCTCGGCCTTCGGCCTTCGCCTACCGGGAAGCTCACCTTCGGGCCTTCGGCCCTCAGGTTCGCTTTTAAGACACTCGGGGGTAGTAAGTGTCCGCGTAGGCTCGCCCTTCGGGCCTCTGGCCCTCGGGCTCGCGTAGTAAGCGCGCTCTGAAGGGACGCTTCGGGCCTTCGGCCCTACGCGGAGCTCGGCCTTCGGCCTTCGCCTGCCACGAAGCTCACCTTCGGGCCTTCGGCCCTCAGGTTCGCTTTTAACACACTCGGGGGTTAGTGAGTGGTAGCACAACCTTAAACTCCCGCAGCTCGGCCTACGGCCTCGCAGGACGCTTCGGGCCTTCGGCCCTACGCGGAGCTCGGCCTTCGGCCTTCGCGTCGCTCGGCCTCCGGCCTTCGCCTACGACAAAAGACACTCGGGGGCATAGTCGCACAGTCCTATGCTCCCGCAGCTCGGCCTACGGCCTCGCTGGACGCTTCGGGCCTTCGGCCCTACGCGGAGCTCGGCCTTCGGCCTTCGCGTGCCTCGAAGCTCACCTTCGGGCCTTCGGCCCTCAGGTTCGCTTGTAAGACACTCCGGGCAAGGAATAGTAGCCAAGCCTTAAGCTCCCGCAGCTCGGCCTACGGCCTCGCAAATTTGTTTTGCCCATACCGTCCGCCATTTTGGATTTTTTCCAAATTTTTTTTCTTTTTACAACTCTTGGACCCCTCAAGTCCCCGCATGCCAAATCTCGGCGCGCTGTGACCAATTTGAAATTTCAAAAAAAAAAAACTTTTTTTTTTCGGCCAAAAAAAAATGCGATTGTACTCCTCTTGGGAACCTTTATGACATTTGGTCGAGACCCCTATTCAAAAGTCGAGCGGTTTGGCCGGAAAAAAAAATCGAAAAAATTCCCCATACAATTTTTTTTTTAAAGCTAGAAACTTTTTTTTTTGGTTTTCAGAATCTAGAGCCATATACGATCCCGCTAGCCAAATTTCAAAGCTCTAGGACCATTTTGAAAAAAAATTAAAAAAAAACTTCGTTTTTTTTTAATTTTTTTTCCGCCATCAAAAACTGCACGCGGTTCCCTATGACATTTGGTCGAGCACCCCTAACCTAGCTGTTACCGTTTAGCCGGGCAGTAGAGCAATTTTTTACTCAGAGCCAAATCCGAAAAAGTCAGATTTTTCTGGTTGTAGACTCGCCGACCTCTATACAACCCTATCAAAACCTTACCCCCACCATGACTCCTTCCCGGAGATCAATTGTGTCAAGAGAAATGAATCGTATTGCAGCTTTATATAATATTAACTAGTATTTGCCTGCGGCGCGGCGCGCGAGCGCGCCGCGGTACCGAGGTTTGCTTTTGACTTGTTTATTCAAAATCTGCCTGTATTATTTTGGTTTTTGAATTACCAAGGAAAAGGAAAGTGAAATTCCGCTATGGGAAGGGAAAAGCGGAGGGTATTTTTGTAAGGCAGAGAGATCGCGCACTCTTATCTTGCTTGTGACGGGAAGGTGCGGGGGGTGTGTGTCCGCGTGGGCTCGCCCTTCGGGCCTTCGGCCCTCGGGCTCGCGTAGAGAGCGAGCTCTGAAGGGACGCTTCGGGCCTTCGGCCCTACGCGGAGCTCGGCCTTCGGCCTTCGCGTACCTGGAAGCTCACCTTCGGGCCTTCGGCCCTCAGGTTCGCTTAAAGACACTTGGGGGGCGTAGGGTTTCCGCAAGCGCGCTCTGAAGGGACGCTTCGGGCCTTCGGCCCTACGCGGAGCTCGGCCTTCGGCCTTCGCCTGCCACGAAGCTCACCTTCGGGCCTTCGGCCCTCAGGTTCGCTTTTAAGACACTCGGGGGTTAGTGAGTGGTAGCACAACCTTAAACTCCCGCAGCTCGGCCTACGGCCTTCGCGGCGCTCGGCCTTCGGCCTTCGCCTACCGGGAAGCTCACCTTCGGGCCTTCGGCCCTCAGGTTCGCTTTTAAGACACTCGGGGGTAGTAAGTGTCCGCGTAGGCTCGCCCTTCGGGCCTCCGGCCCTCGGGCTCGCGTAGTAAGCGCGCTCTGAAGGGACGCTTCGGGCCTTCGGCCCTACGCGGAGCTCGGCCTTCGGCCTTCGCCTGCCACGAAGCTCACCTTCGGGCCTTCGGCCCTCAGGTTCGCTTTTATGACACTCGGGGGTTAGTGAGTGGTAGCAAAACCTTAAACTCCCGCAGCTCGGCCTACGGCCTCGCAGGACGCTTCGGGCCTTCGGCCCTACGCGGAGCTCGGCCTTCGGCCTTCGCGTCGCTCGGCCTCCGGCCTTCGCGTCGCTCGGCCTCCGGCCTTCGCCTACCGCGAAGCTCACCTTCGGGCCTTCGGCCCTCAGGTTCGCTTTTAAGACACTCGGGGGTAGTAAGTGTCTGCGTTGGCTCGCCCTTCGGGCCTTCGGCCCTCGGGCTCGCGTAGTAAGCGCGCTCTGAAGGGACGCTTCGGGCCTTCGGCCCTACGCGGAGCTCGGCCTTCGGCCTTCGCCTACCACGAAGCTCACCTTCGGGCCTTCGGCCCTCAGGTTCGCTTTTAACACACTCGGGGGTTAGTGAGTGGTAGCGTAACCTTAAACTCCCGCAGCTCGGCCTACGGCCTCGCACGCTTCGGGCCTTCGGCCCTACGCGGAGCTCGGCCTTTGGCCTTCGCGTCGCTCGGCCTTCGGCCTTCGCCTACCCCGAAGCTCACCTTCGGGCCTTCGGCCCTCAGGTTCGCTTGTAAGACACTCGGGGGCATAGTAGCATAGTCCTATACTCCCGCAGCTCGGCCTACGGCCTCGCTGGACGCTTCGGGCCTTCGGCCCTACGCGGAGCTCGGCCTTCGGCCTTCGCGTACCTCGAAGCTCACCTTCGGGCCTTCGGCCCTCAGGTTCGCTTGAAAGACACTTAGGCGCTGTAAATAGTAGCAAAACCTTAAACTCCCGCAGCTCGGCCTACGGCCTCGCAAATTTGTTTTGCCCATGCCGTCCGCCATTTT
This sequence comes from Epinotia brunnichana, assembly GCA_963854355.1. NCBI lineage: Eukaryota > Metazoa > Arthropoda > Insecta > Lepidoptera > Tortricidae > Epinotia > Epinotia brunnichana. The sequence continues at coordinate 18,250,183 of OY977942.1, read as the reverse complement.
GGATTTTCTCCAATTTTTTTTTCTTTTTACAACTCTTGGGCCCCTCAAGTCCCCGCATGCCAAATCTCGACGCGCTGTGACCAATTTGAAATTTCAAAAAAAAAAAACTTTTTTTTTTCGGCCAAAAAAAAATGCGATTGTACTCCCCTTGGGAACCTTTATGACATTTGGTCGAGACCCCTATTCAAAAGTCGAGCGGTTTGGCCGGAAAAAAAAATCGAAAAAATTCCCCATACAAAATTTTTTTTAAAGCTAGAAACTTTTTTTTTTGGTTTTCAGAATCTAGAGCCATACAGGATCCCGCTAGCCAAATTTCAAAGCTCTAGGACCATTTTGAAAAAAAATTAAAAAAAAACTTCGTTTTTTTTTAATTTTTTTTCCGCCATCAAAAACTGCACGCGGTTCTCTATGACATTTGGTCAAGCACCCATAACCTAGCTGTAACCGTTTAGCCAGGCTGTAGTGCAACTTTTTTCCAGGAGCTAAATCTCCAAATGTCAGATTTTTCTGGGGGTCACATTGATGACAGTTACACTTTTCCCATACAAGTCAAAGCTCCAGTTATACTCCTTCATGGAGAACAATCATGTCAGTGAGAAATCAGTGGTAATGGAGCTTTATATAGTATTAATTAAAAAAAGAATGGTACGAATCGGTTCATAAATGACGGAGTTCTGAGAAAACACACATTCAAAAAAAATTTTTTTGAAGTCGGTTAAAAATGAAGGAGTGTATAAATAAATTTTAAGGAAGCGGAAAGCGGTTAAGTAAGAAAGTCTTGAGAAAACTAACCTTTTAGCAAAAAAAATGCATAAATCATATTACAGACGTTTCGTGGCAATCTGCGCAAAAACCACAAGTGATAGCGCTTTGGTATGAATGAGACATTGATGACTAATTTATCAAGGATCATTTCGGTCATGAACATTTTTTGTGTATATTTTATGGTTTTTCTTAAAATTAGTAATAACCGCGGTTTGGGACACTTGTTTGGGTGAGGGGGGTGAAGGTATCCCCGGAGGGGTGCGGACAGTGAATTCAATTTAATACTCTGTCCCTCCCTACACATCCCAATAGGTTTCAGAAATACAATATTTTTCAACATTTTCTATACATTGAGATCTAGGTTGCCTGTATTATGTTATCATCATCTTCATCCCGGCCGATTTTGACCACGGCGACTGGAAATATGGTGACTGACGTAGCCTATCTTTGCAGAGAATGTGCGACCACATTCCCTACAGGTCATCGATAATTTTCACCACTAGCGTATCGACAAAATATGTCAACGACTGTTGCCCATCACTAATCCTTCTGTGTACGTATATTTAAAAACTGCCTCCGCCTCCAATTCGTGCGATAAGGACAACTGCGCCCTGCCCGGCTAGCACACTAGCAAAATGACGACTTTTATGCACATGTTTTATGTCCACAACCGACGTATAAAATTTTACCGTCATGAGCTAACATGCTATACCATCATTTACGTAAAATGTGACCATTTATATGTCTTGCACATAAAACTATTTGTTTTACGTCAAATGCTAACATGCTCTTGATTTTGGCACATAAAACTTGACGATATGAGCCGTTGACGGACAAAATTTTATGTAGGTCACTCGAGACCCCGGATAAATTTTAACACTATGAAAACAATATAATTCCTCCGATTTCTGTCACAACACATACGGTTTCAGTTTCAAAACTCCTATCGTCTCCTGAAACAATGATTTAGCATTTTTAATTTTAGCTAGATCATGATTACTAACTATAAATTAGTATAAATAACGCAATGATTATGATTTTTAGCTTGTGTTGTAATAAAGTATATTACACAAATTTACAAATATTATTGATTCAATTATAAACTAACATGTGTTTCGGTACTCGCTAAATTACTTAAAACCACTACGTATAACTTTTTGTGGGGTGGGAGTAACGTAAATAAAAACAAAAAACTATTATAACACAACTTAATACAGGAGAACAACTGTTTAGTAAACTGTGCAGTGTTTATCATTACCCTTTAATTAGGTAGTATTATAATAGGCTTCTAACCATAGACTACTATTGAACGAATGAAATGAATGTAATAATTTTGCTACGTATATTTTACGCTATGGCATAAATATATGCTGCGTGATTACCATGTTAGCTAAGTAACGTAAAAACGGGCACAATCGTAAAGTTATGGTAATATAATTATACATGGTAATCACGCAGCATATATTTATGCCATAGCGTAAAATATACGTAGCAAAATTATTACATTCATTTCATTCGTTCAATAGTAGTCTATGGTTAGAAGCCTATTATAATACTACCTAATTAAAGGGTAATGATAAACACTGCACAGTTTACTAAACAGTTGTTCTCCTGTATTAAGTTGTGTTATAATAGTTTTTTGTTTTTATTTACGTTACTCCCACCCCACAAAAAGTTATACGTAGTGGTTTTAAGTAATTTAGCGAGTACCGAAACACATGTTAGTTTATAATTGAATCAATAATATTTGTAAATTTGTGTAATATACTTTATTACAACACAAGCTAAAAATCATAATCATTGCGTTATTTATACTAATTTATAGTTAGTAATCATGATCTAGCTAAAATTAAAAATGCTAAATCATTGTTTCAGGAGACGATAGGAGTTTTGAAACTGAAACCGTATGTGTTGTGACAGAAATCGGAGGAATTATATTGTTTTCATAGTGTTAAAATTTATCCGGGGTCTCGAGTGACCTACATAAAATTTTGTCCGTCAACGGCTCATATCGTCAAGTTTTATGTGCCAAAATCAAGAGCATGTTAGCATTTGACGTTAAACAAATAGTTTTATGTGCAAGACATATAAATGGTCACATTTTACGTAAATGATGGTATAGCATGTTAGCTCATGACGGTACAATTTTATACGTCGGTTGTGGACATAAAACATGTGCATAAAAGTCGTAATTTTGCTAGTGTGCTAGCCGGGCAGGAGATGATAGGAGTTTTGAAACTGAAACCGTATGTGTTGTGACTGAAATCGGAAAAATCCTGCGAAAATTATATTGTTTTCAGTGTTAAAATTTATCCGGGGTCTCGAGTGACCTACATAAAATTTCGTCCGTCAACGGTTCATATCGTCAAGTTTTATGTGCAAAATCAAGAGCATGTTAGCATTAGACGTAAAAAAATAGTTTTATGTGCAAGACATAAATGGTCACATTTTACGTAGATGACGGTATACCATGTTAGCTCATTACGGTAAAATTGTATACGTCGGTTGTGGACATAAAACATGTGCATAAAAGTCGTCATTTTGCTAGTGTGCTAGCCGGGCAGGTCGGACAAAAATTCCCACGCAAAAAATACAAAAATCGAGGTTTCGCTCTTGACCGTTTCCTCTTCCAAAACGCAACCAATCATTATAAAATTTTGGAAACTGCAAGAGTAAGAAATAATCTATGCCGCTACGTTTTGATTTTTTGGATATTTGTTGTCATATTTGTATACTGCGCCTTTTTTTTTGCAGCGAATTCAATAAAGCCGTTATTGCGATTTTCGAGGCTCTGTAAGATTCTTTAAAATAAAAATATCCAAAAAAGTAAAACGTAGCGGCATTGATATTGATCTTATTTGAAAAAAATCATTACTCTAGGTTCAAAAACCAGGGAGGAAACAGTCGAGAGAGTTTGTATGGGAAAATCGCAGATAGCCATTCCTCTTAAGGATTGGCATATAGATTATGATTATGTTGTTATCTCAGTAGGTTTAATATCACTTCTATCATTTTGAAGATTATTTTTGTTTTTATCGTTTTGAACGCCAAGAACACCTGTCAAAGGAAACTTCAGTCTTTCATAAACCTGGCCTATACCACCATACAACACAAACTGGCATTGAAATTTGAATCAACTAACGTAAGAAGTAGAGTTGAATTTCGTTTGTTTCAAAAAAGGCCAAAACAAAACAAATGCAAATTTATTCCAACCCAAAATGGTTTAAATTCCTTTAAATAATGTTGGCCGTATATATACGGCCGCGGTATAGGACGAGTTAAGGCCGAAACGCACTGAATATATTCTGTGCGGACCCTTTCATATTAGCCCGAACATTACAACCGGTACCGCCTCCGCACCGCAGCGCCACCGCTTTCAGTGCGTTTCGGCCTTAAGGGTTGTATTTGCTCTCTTGTAACATTGATATTGGCGTGCATGTTTCTTTTGGATGTCTTGGTTGGCGCCTGGCGCCGAAAAGGTGAACGAGCCCCGTGAAATCATATTCTTTAAAAACTATAAGATCTGATGATGGGATGGGATCCAGCCGATCTCCTTGAATGGTGAAGCCTTTTATCGCGAGCTGCCGTGCCAAGAACGACTACGGGGGTCTTATCTTATGGTGAAAAGCTTAAATAAGTTTTGTTAGGTATAAGAGATATGTTATTATGATACGAATCGCGGGTCTCCGTGTAATGGGAACATTTCTCAAAATGCGCCTTCATCATTTCCGACTGCGCTCATGACCAACTTAAATTAGAATAAAATAAGAGCCCATGCTTCTTAATAAAATTTTATTTAAACAAAATAATATAGTCGCAGCCTGCCAGTGTCGCTCGGTGTCTCGGCGCGCGAGGCGGGCGCGGCCGCGGGCTGCGCGCGCCTCGCGTGTGTCCACTGATATACACAAAATATTGATAATAATATACAAACGCCCCTAGCTATTAATCGTTAACCTGATTATATTAAAAAAGCTGAAAACTTTATAAATCCATAATATACATTAATTTAACAACTCGGGCGCAAATCCTTTTCATGTATATTTTCTTGAAAATAAAACGAACCACCTTTATGTAACTTGCACAAGCACAGTCCATAAGTACTCTGTTCCTACTAGATAAGGCGCAGGAGCAGCGAGGGGCCGGGCCTTGCGGCGCCGTGGAGAGGACAGACTATAGGGATCCGCCCCGGTATTGGTCACTTAAAGCAATAAATTATTATCTATTCTCATATTTGATAAAGTATTGCGGATATTATAATTAATATGAAATCCAGGCAAAGCCGAGTAAAATGTCTGGACTTGAAAAAGTAAAACTGACACCTCAGTACAAGCAAAACAGAATAACTTTATGTGCGTGTCCTACAGCAAACCAATTAAAATAATTTACTTCCAAAGTGATACGTTACACTACAATAGTATAAATATTATGTGTATAAAATGACCATGTGAGCGTAACTAATAAACAAAAAGTTATGGTGATCAGCAGACATGAGTTCTTAGAAAGGTAAAAAGTAACAATGTTCAAATGATACTATAAAAAAAATCATAGACGGTAGAGTACAATGGTTATGGCCGGCTACCTTTTACTAGAACTAAGTCGATGGTCCTTTCCACAGAGCCACCTTACATCATACCTTATGAATGGTTTCACCGAGTTCATAGTGTCGCAGACGTTCATGTGGGGAAAGCATTCGCCGACGAGAATGCGTGGTACCTAAATAAGCATTTCATTGTTCGACATTCGCTCACATACTATAGAAGTTTAACTCCTTTTATGATAATTAAGGCAATCAGAAAGAGCGGTGTCCCTATTAACCATATCTGTTCCGATGAACTAAGCAGAATAAAGTTTCGTTAATATGCACATTGCACTTGTAGTTAGTCTATATTTAAAACTCGTATATTTAAGAGTATTAATTCGCGGCTTGCCTAAATAAAATAAATAATCATTGTCTCAAGATAAATTCCATAACTTATTGTTACCATCGTATTAAAAGGTCCGTTTACGTTCACATGACGATACAGGGGCAAAACGATTTCTACGTTATGCTACCTTTGACTTCTATCCGCGAATACATAATACTACGCGGTGTCTCATAAAATGAGGACATTACATTTTAAAAGTATTAAAATTCAAACGGCTAGGCTTACTTTGGAGGCATCAAACGATTTATAAAGCGTCAAATACCTTAGAGCCATGTGAAAAATAAGTTAGCACTTTGAATATATAACATGGTGCTGTCATGTGGAGTTACGAATTTTCACTTGATGGCAGTGGCTTTAAAACATTTTCTTTCTTTTGAGGACTAGCTGTTCTATCAATATTAAGAAAATAAAAGTTAGAAGTGAACATTACATCATATCGAAGCAATATAACACTCGAGCTCTCACATGATACAGATCCCAAAATTCAGGATTACATTTTACATGTTTTCTCTGATAATATAGGTTTTGGAAAGGCCTATCCTAGCTAAATTACAAATCATAGTGCCAGTTTATTCAACCACTTTTAAGACTTTACCGATAGCAATAGTTTTATCTGAAACGAAAAGAAATTGATAATTAGACAAGGAATGGTAAGGTATTCAAAATATAATCATTAGAAGTATTAGAAAAATAAATGGACTATAGTGAAGTGATAATTAAGAGTGCAAAATGTGCGAAAATACATGTGAGCAAAATATACTTACTCTCGTCTCTTAACGTGAACCTGCCCATTTGAGCAAACTTTTTGAATGGTTCTAAACAGATGATGCCCGCGCACTCTATCCTCATGATGGCCACTTGGTCCTGCTTCACGAAGCGCGGCCGCGTCTTGGACTTGTCACCCGACTTCTTGTCCACGAGGCAGATCAGCGCCTGCCAACACACCGACATTAGGACACATCCAGAGCTTATGCATCACAACTAATCATATATACACGAGACAGGTCAGCGCCAGCCAATACACCAACATTAGGACACATCCAGAGCTTATGCCTCACAACTAATCATATATCCACGAGACAGATCAGCGCCTGCCAACACACCCGACATTAGGACACATCCAGAGCTTATGCATCACAACTAATCATATATCCACGAGACAGGTCAGCGCCAGCCAACACACCAACATTAGGACACATCCAGAGCTTATGCATCACAACTAATCATATATCCACGAGACAGGTCAGCGCCAGCCAACACACCAACATTAGGACACATCCAGAGCTTATGCCTCACAACTAATCATATATCCACGAGACAGATCAGCGCCTACCAACACACCGACATTAGGACACATCCAGAGCTTATGCATCACAACTAATCATATATCCACGAGACAGGTCAGCGCCAGCCAACACACCAACATTAGGACACATCCAGAGCTTATGCATCACAACTAATCATATATCCACGAGACAGGTCAGCGCCAGCCAACACACCGACATTAGGACACATCCAGAGCTTATGCCTCACAACTAATCATATATCCACGAGACAGATCAGCGCCTGCCAACACACCGACATTAGGACACATCCAGAGCTTATGCATCACAACTAATCATATATCCACGAGACAGGTCAGCGCCAGCCAACACACCAACATTAGGACACATCCAGAGGTTATGCCTCACAACTAATCATATATCCACGAGACAGATCAGCGCCTGCCAACACACCCGACATTAGGACACATCCAGAGCTTATGCATCACAACTAATCATATATCCACGAGACAGGTCAGCGCCAGCCAACACACCAACATTAGGACACATCCAGAGGTTATGCCTCACAACTAATCATATATCCACGAGACAGATCAGCGCCTACCAACACACCGACATTAGGACACATCCAGAGCTTATGCATCACAACTAATCATATATCCACGAGACAGGTCAGCGCCAGCCAACACACCAACATTAGGACACATCCAGAGCTTATGCATCACAACTAATCATATATCCACGAGACAGGTCAGCGCCAGCCAACACACCAACATTAGGACACATCCAGAGCTTATGCCTCACAACTAATCATATATCCACGAGACAGATCAGCGCCTACCAACACACCGACATTAGGACACATCCAGAGCTTATGCATCACAACTAATCATATATCCACGAGACAGGTCAGCGCCAGCCAACACACCAACATTAGGACACATCCAGAGCTTATGCATCACAACTAATCATATATCCACGAGACAGGTCAGCGCCAGCCAACACACCGACATTAGGACACATCCAGAGCTTATGCATCACAACTAATCATATATCCACGAGACAGGTCAGCGCCTACCAACACACCGACATTAGGACACATCCAGAGCTTATGCATCACAACTAATCATATATACACGAGACAGGTCAGCGCCAGCCAATACACCAACATTAGGACACATCCAGAGCTTATGCCTCACCACTAATCATATATCCACGAGACAGGTCAGCGCCAGCCAACACACCGACATTAGGACACATCCAGAGCTTATGCCTCACAACTAATCATATATCCACGAGACAGATCAGCGCCTGCCAACACACCCGACATTAGGACACATCCAGAGCTTATGCATCACAACTAATCATATATCCACGAGACAGGTCAGCGCCAGCCAACACACCAACATTAGGACACATCCAGAGCTTATGCATCACAACTAATCATATATCCACGAGACACGTCAGCGCCAGCCAACACACCAACATTAGGACACATCCAGAGCTTATGCATCACAACTAATCATATATCCACGAGACAGGTCAGCGCCAGCCAACACACCAACATTAGGACACATCCAGAGCTTATGCCTCACAACTAATCATATATCCACGAGACAGATCAGCGCCTACCAACACACCGACATTAGGACACATCCAGAGCTTATGCATCACAACTAATCATATATCCACGAGACAGGTCAGCGCCAGCCAACACACCAACATTAGGACACATCCAGAGCTTATGCATCACAACTAATCATATATCCACGAGACAGGTCAGCGCCAGCCAACACACCGACATTAGGACACATCCAGAGCTTATGCCTCACAACTAATCATATATCCACGAGACAGATCAGCGCCTGCCAACACTCCGACATTAGGACACATCCAGAGCTTATGCATCACAACTAATCATATATCCACGAGACAGGTCAGCGCCAGCCAACACACCAACATTAGGACACATCCAGAGGTTATGCCTCACAACTAATCATATATCCACGAGACAGGTCAGCGCCAGCCAACACACCAACATTAGGACACATCCAGAGGTTATGCCTCACAACTAATCATATATCCACGAGACAGGTCAGCGCCAGCCAACACACCAACATTAGGACACATCCAGAGCTTATGCCTCACAACTAATCATATATCCACGAGACAGATCAGCGCCTACCAACACACCGACATTAGGACACATCCAGAGCTTATGCATCACAACTAATCATATATCCACGAGACAGGTCAGCGCCAGCCAACACACCAACATTAGGACACATCCAGAGCTTATGCATCACAACTAATCATATATCCACGAGACAGGTCAGCGCCAGCCAACACACCGACATTAGGACACATCCAGAGCTTATGCATCACAACTAATCATATATACACGAGACAGGTCAGCGCCAGCCAATACACCAACATTAGGACACATCCAGAGCTTATGCATCACAACTAATCATATATCCACGAGACAGGTCAGCGCCAGCCAACACACCAACATTAGGACACATCCAGAGCTTATGCATCACAACTAATCATATATCCACGAGACAGGTCAGCGCCAGCCAACACACCAACATTAGGACACATCCAGAGCTTATGCCTCACAACTAATCATATATCCACGAGACAGATCAGCGCCTACCAACACACCGACATTAGGACACATCCAGAGCTTATGCATCACAACTAATCATATATCCACGAGACAGGTCAGCGCCAGCCAACACACCAACATTAGGACACATCCAGAGCTTATGCATCACAACTAATCATATATCCACGAGACAGGTCAGCGCCAGCCAACACACCGACATTAGGACACATCCAGAGCTTATGCCTCACAACTAATCATATATCCACGAGACAGATCAGCGCCTGCCAACACTCCGACATTAGGACACATCCAGAGCTTATGCATCACAACTAATCATATATCCACGAGACAGGTCAGCGCCAGCCAACACACCAACATTAGGACACATCCAGAGGTTATGCCTCACAACTAATCATATATCCACGAGACAGATCAGCGCCTGCCAACACACCCGACATTAGGACACATCCAGAGCTTATGCATCACAACTAATCATATATCCACGAGACAGGTCAGCGCCAGCCAACACACCAACATTAGGACACATCCAGAGGTTATGCCTCACAACTAATCATATATCCACGAGACAGATCAGCGCCTACCAACACACCGACATTAGGACACATCCAGAGCTTATGCATCACAACTAATCATATATCTACGAGACAGGTCAGCGCCAGCCAACACACCGACATTAGGACACATCCAGAGGTTATGCCTCACAACTAATCATATATCCACGAGACAGATCAGCGCCTACCAACACACCGACATTAGGACACATCCAGAGCTTATGCCTCACAACTAATCATATATCCACGAGACAGGTCAGCGCCAGCCAACACACCGACATTAGGACACATCCAGAGCTTATGCCTCACAACTAATCATATATCCACGAGACAGATCAGCGTCTGCCAACACACCGACATTAGGACACATCCAGAGCTTATGCATCACAACTAACCATATATCCACGAGACAGGTCAGCGCCAGCCAACACACCGACATTAAGACACATCCAGAGCTTATGCCTCACAACTAATCATATATCCACGAGACAGGTCAGCGCCAGCCAACACACCAACATTAGGACACATCCAGAGCTTATGCCTCACAACTAATCATATATCTACGAGACAGATCAGCGCCTGCACAACACACCGACATAAGGACACATCCAGAGCTTATGCCTCACAACACTAATCATATATCCACGAGGCAGATCAGCGCCTGCCAACACACCAACATTAGGACACATCCAGAGCTTATGCCTCACAACTAATCATATCTCCACGAGGCAGATCAGCGCCTGCCAACACACCGACATTAGGACACATCCAGAGCTTATGCCTCACAACTAATCATATATCCACGAGGCAGATCAGCGCCTGCCAACACACCAACATTAGGACACATCCAGAGCTTATGCCTCACAACTAATCATATATCCACGAGGCAGATCAGCGCATGCCAACACACCAACATTAGGACACATCCAGAGCTTATGCCTCACAACTAATCATATATCCACGAGGCAGATCAGCGCCTGCCAACACACCGACATTAGGACACATCCAGAGCTTATGCCTCACAACTAATCATATATCCACGAGGCAGATCAGCGCCTGCCAACACACCAACATTAGGACACATCCAGAGCTTATGCCTCACAACTAATCATATATCCACGAGGCAGATCAGCGCCTGCCAACACACCAACATTAGGACACATCCAGAGCTTATGCCTCACAACACTAATCATATATCCACGAGGCAGATCAGCGCCTGCCAACACACCAACATTAGGACACATCCAGAGCTTATGCCTCACAACTAATCATATATCCACGAGACAGATCAGCGCCTGCCAACACACCGACATTAGGACATATCCAGAGCTTATGCCTCACAACTAATCATATATCTACGAGACAGATCAGCGCCTGCCAACACACCAACATTAGGACACATCCAGAGCTTATGCCTCACAACTAATCATATATCCACGAGACAGGTCAGCGCTAGCCAACACACCGACATTAGGACACATCCAGAGCTTATGCATCACAACTAATCATATATCCACGAGACAGGTCAGCGCCAGCCAACACATTGACATTAGGACACATCCAGAGTTTATGCCTCACAACTAATCATATATCCACGAGACAGATCAGCGCCTACCAACACACCGACATTAGGACACATCCAGAGCTTATGCATCACAACTAATCATATATCCACGAGACAGGTCAGCGCTAGCCAACACACCGACATTAGGACACATCCAGAGCTTATGCATCACAACTAATCATATATCCACGAGACAGGTCAGCGCCAGCCAACACATTGACATTAGGACACATCCAGAGTTTATGCCTCACAACTAATCATATATCCACGAGACAGATCAGCGCCTACCAACACACCGACATTAGGACACATCCAGAGCTTATGCATCACAACTAATCATATATCCACGAGACAGGTCAGCGCCAGCCAACACACCGACATTAGGACACATCCAGAGCTTATGCCTCACAACTAATCATATATCCACGAGACAGATCAGCGTCTGCCAACACACCGACATTAGGACACATCCAGAGCTTATGCATCACAACTAACCATATATCCACGAGACAGGTCAGCGCCAGCCAACACACCAACATTAGGACACATCCAGAGCTTATGCATCACAACTAATCATATATCCACGAGACAGGTCAGCGCCAGCCAACACACCAACATTAGGACACATCCAGAGTTTATGCCTCACAACTGGACACATCCAGAGCTTATGCATCACAACTAATCATATATCCACGAGACAGGTCAGCGCCAGCCAACACACCGACATTAGGACACATCCAGAGCTTATGCATCACAACTAATCATATATCCACGAGACAGGTCAGCGCCAGCCAACACACCGACATTAGGACACATCCAGAGCTTATGCCTCACAACTAATCATATATCCACGAGGCAGATCAGCGCCTGCCAACACACCAACATTAGGACACATCCAGAGCTTATGCCTCACAACTAATCATATATTATTCAGTTTACCTTTACAGTCACTTCTTCAGCCGCGCAATGTATGTGCATGACAGCAGAGTATCCTGCACAAATGATCGACTTGTGCTCCAAGATAACAACTTGAGCATCAAACACCTGCAAAAAAAGACAAATTTTACTTTACATTAATTATCGTAATAGTCATTCTGGAATATTGTTAACCCTTTGAGCGCCGTTCCCTTGACCCCACTATTCAATTGGCATTTATTTTAGATGGAGATAAGCAGTGTAGCGCAACTAGGAACAAAAATATGAATGACGTCCAACTGCTCAAATTCAGATCAAATCTGACAAGTTCTGACAAGTGACAAGTTTTCTATCTGTGCTATTGCTTTGGCGGACTCATGCTATCTCCTACTTCCGTTCTTTCTCTGTCTGTCATTTTGTCATGGTGACTTTGGCCGGTTACCTTGGATATTATAACTTCACGAGAAAACATGTGTGTGTCAAACAAACAATGCTTTTGCCGAAATAAAATTAATAATTATCATAAAATAAAACGTAAGCGAGAGCGATCCAAGGTCGGGAAATATAGCTGTCTCGGCGCCCAGTACGACTTTGTCGCATTTGGCGTCGAGACACTCGGCCCTTGGGGAAAAAGCGCGCGTGGGCTCCACAAGGAGATCAGCAAGCGGTTGAGGGATGCAACGGGTGACCCTCGCGCAGGCAGCTTTCTCGCTCAAAGAATAGCGATTACTATTCAACGCGGGAATGCTGCCTGTGTGATGGGCACCCTGCCTAAAGGGCAAAGTTTTGATACGTTACTGTAATTTTATTTTATTTTTAAGTTGTTTGCAAATAATAAATGTACATAAGTATATTAGTAAATATATATCAAGCGCCAATATTGATTTACTTATGTTATGATAAACAACGGTTGGTACTTGGATAAAACCTACAAGCGCGAGGTTTCTTAGTTCGAGAAGAATTCATTGCGACCCGCAAAGATATGTGTACAGATTGGTGAATTTTTGTAAATATACTGTGATTTGGAAATAAGTGTGAAATAAACTGTATGAAATATTTGTTCTCCTTTTATTATTTCATACCTAAATCGGATTAGTTTTAGATTTTGTAAAGCAATTTTCTGTTGATGCAGTGGGCCCAACGACGTCCCTAATCATAATTTATCGATATCGATAACGTTGGGTTCTAATATTATCGATATCGATTACGTTAAGTACTACAACCCTACTATAGTCCTCGTTCGTTAGGTTGGTATGTCTACTTCCGTGCTAGCGGTTATTTTTATTGGTATTGTGGTATTTCAAACTAGCTAAAGTTCGAATGAGTTGTCATGTCAAAATCAAATGACAATGTCACTGTCATCCAAAACCTTTTCTAAGTCCCGTCTCTTATTTATATTCTCTTTGGAGATAAGTATAGCGATAATATGACTATAAACCTACTTGGAGAGTATTTTTATAATATTATAAGGCAAACGTGATTTGCCGTCTTTGGCGCTCAAATGTTTATGAGTACTTACTCTTCCGGTTGTAATAGGTTCAGAGATATCGCAGAGCACGAAACCAGGCGAGACGTCTTCTTCTTCGATGCCTTTTAGCTTGACTTTAACGTTCTCGCCAGGCCCAATGGATGTAACCTCAATGTCGTCAGACCACAGCTGATCAACATTCACTTGCACCTGAATAGAAACAATGGATTTTTAAAAACTTACCCCCTTTATTCATAAAACTTAAAATACCTCTGCTAAATAAAACGTGCTTCGTCCCTTTCTTACGAATACAAATGTCAAAGTGTCAGATAAAGAAAAACGAATTTTAACACCATTTTAGTTAAAATAGGCTTGTAGTGTAGAACGTTTATGAATACCGCCGTAAGACTTGCAAAAAATGTCCTTATCATTACAAAGTGAACCTTAATGCTTAAACTTTAAGGTTAATTTAAATTGTGTTATAAATATTAATTCAAAAAAATGTCAATATAGGGTTACTTTGTCATCAGTGCTTACTTAGCTACGTTACATTTATAATAATTTATATGATATTACAGCTTAGTTTAATTTTTAAGCGTCACTACGATGCGTCGTTTACAGCTAGGTTCAGTTCTGTCCTTCGAATTGGTTCTTGCGGCACGTCAGATGACGCTTCGTGGACAGTGACCCTAACACGACCACTGGGCGAGTTCCGTGATGACATCATTGACACAAAAATATATGTAGGTACGCGGTGTGCGTCAAACGGAGACCAAGTCTTAACACGTTCACTGCCGACAATTTCGTAGCACTACGCTCGTATCCGATACCGCGGTCATAGTATAAAGACGGCAGGGACTGCATAACCGAAAAATACCGGTATTCTATTTTAACGGTATGACATCATATCGGTTGTCAAATAGCGGTTTCGGTAGCGGAACCTTTATATTTCGCTACCGAAATATAAAGGTACCTTTATTTTTTCCGGTACCGTAACCGCTATTTAAAGGTACCGATATATCGACTTTGGCCTGGAATTGTTGCCAAACCGCCGGCAAAGGCTCCGCTACTTTGTCTTTTTATCTTTAAATGTTTAGTAGCCAATGCTTCCTCTGTAGAGTGCCAGCTCGCTTACTTTTCTCTATAACCTTTATAATACCGGTATTATAAAGGTTACGGTATCGTTTAAAACTAGTACCGCTAACCGCTATTTCAAAACGGTTACGGTTCCGTTATGTTCGCACGGCGCGCATAACTTTTACGACATAACGGTACCGTAATGGAATACCGGTTTCATACCGGTATAACCGTAACCCAAATCAGTCCCTGAAAGACGGCAAAGTATGTTATCTTCCTACAAACGCACCGCGCGCGGCTTGTATGTGTGCGCTATCCTATCTATACGTCGCCGCACGCACACTCAAACAAAATCTCGATTGTTTCGACCTGAGAAACGGGTCGAGATTATGACACACATACAAGCCGCGCGCGGTGCGTTTGTAGGAAGATAACATACTTTGCCGTCTTTATACTATGCCGCGGTTTCCCGCTAAGTAGTGGAAAGCGCCCACAAAGTTTTTATTTATTTACTAGCGACCCACCCTAGTTTTGCACGGGGTTATATGTATAATACATGCATGTATTATACGTATAAACCTTCCTCTTGAATCACCCTATCTATTAAAAAAAACCGCATCAAAATCCGTCGCGTAGTTTTAAAGATCTATGCATACATAGGGACAGACAGACAGATAACGGGAAGCGACTTTAATTTATACTATGTAGTGATTTATACATGCATGGAGAACCAACAGCGTGAAATATTACACTACAATTAGTCCAGTAACTTTATACATCCACAGCTTGCGTCAAATCCGGTAGTTGTCATTTTTTGCAGACTTGTTTATGATGTTGGCCCAATGAATAGTCCAAGTTTGTGACCTCGAACGCCGAACGCAACTTTGTCAAAAATGCACTTAAATTACGCACACAAATACCTACATCATAAGGATCTAAAAAAGTTGGCTAAATGTACACCCAAAAGACATTTAGCCAACATTTATTAGTAACATAGATCAAAAACATAGTAAGTAATTGATTTAGCTTGTTAACCTTTTGGGCGCCTGGTGACGAAGTGTCGCCGTGCCACGGACGCCACCGACGTCAAATGACGACCGTCCAAAAACCACTTCTAGAACTTTTTTATAATGTTTGGTATTATTATCTTTATTTTATAAGAATAATAACAAAATTATTTATTTAGGACATTAGTCAATCCATAGCTTGTTAGTAAAGGCTTAACTAGGTTTATGGCTCTGGCTTCAGGGGCACGATGGCACGATTTTCCGATGACGTGAATGGCCGTCTTTGGCGGTGAAAAGGTTAAGTGACTTACCCTATTGGGCATGAGGAAAAGGATGCTGCCTTTCCTCGTGGTCCCCGCCTCCACCTTGCCCATGAGCACGGTGCCCATGTCCTTGTACTTGTCCACCACGGGCATGATGAAGGGCCCGTCCATCTTGCGGTTCAGCGAGGGCAGCTCGTCGATCAGCTGGATGAAGGACGGCCCGCGGTACCAGGAACAGATGTCTTCGGATACCTGACCATAACGTACTTCTTTATAATTACTGCTATAGTAGAAGTTAACTAGTTTATTTTTATTTTTTTATTTCATACTCAACAAAAATTACGATAAACTTAGTCTAAGTCTTCGCCAAACTGCATAACAGTTTGTTGGCGAATAAACACTCTTTATAATTTTGTTTATCTATCCAAATATCATAAACCCTCCATGATGCGTTCAAGAACCGCACATGATGACCACCATAAAAATTGACTGTTTTGTTAGAACAAATTTCTTATCTGTGTAAATGTTATTATTGCTAAATAATAACATCGATTTCGATAACATTATTTCATTCAAATTTCGAACGTCTCAAAAACAAAGAAATTTGATTTAACCTCTATTCTAATATCAGTCGAGATGACGTTTAGTTCGAAATTAATTGTCAATTTGCATACAAATTTGACAAATGTCGCACGTAAGTAAGATATCGAACGATATGACCGTTGGATCCGACTCTAGTTTCTCTGAATTAAAAAAGAACTATGACAGCTGCCAGAAAACAACGCTCGTATTTAACCCCTGGAACGCCAAGCCGACAAACGTACTTGTACCCGTCAGATGCCCAGTGCCGGATCCGTCCCACCCCCCTCAACCGCCGGATAGGCTCGCGTACGTGCACCCGTCAACTGCCGCGAGTTTATCTCACTATAGAACGCTGACGTATGGTTACAGATTTTATAGAAAAAATGCATTATTTTCAAAAGTATGTATTCATGTAGCGTTTTTTATCGAAAGGCCGATAACTAAGAAACGTTTTGCACTATATACTTACTACAATATTTGTTTTATTTATTTTCCACAGGTCCTTGACTTCAGCGTACGATGTGAAAACGTTCTCATCATCGTTGATATCCATATTTCAATAAAAAACTCTTTTTTACCAGTTTAGTTTTAATTTTCCTAGATTGTCAGATAACAAAGCAAACAACTGGTATATAAAAAAAGATAAAACTACTGGCATGTGATACATAATTTCTATATTGAAAATTGCAAGTTGGATACACAACTTCGCCATTTTACACTTAGTTTTAGCGATATTTATTATGCTCCTGTGGCGTAATTATTTCACCTATAATGCTTATTTTCTCTTTCTTAGTTAAATTAGGTATCCCGGTTCCATTTTTTATACTCAAAACACACCTCAAACCATATAAAATTAATTCCAAGGCAAAAAACTGAACCTAGGACGTATGCGGCGAACCCTCAGTATATACAGATTCTGAAGAAGTTATGAATGTCTATGCTCCATAAAAATGGCCTCGATATAAAGAACATGAAATTTGCTATCTGTGGAATACAACAGATTCCAAAATGTATAAAATATTCGTACTAAAAATGATGAAATAGTTTTAGTTTCGAAGTTACTTATAAAGCAAGCATTGTTTGTATGTGTGCGTGAATCAGCTATGCCACACGACTGCCTTGTCCCGTATCCGGCCTCTAGAAAGAACTGTTATCTGCCTAGTTACGGATCCGTACCAGTAAGAACAACCGTCGATTGCCTAGTGACAGATCCGACCGCATGTATAGGATGTTCACTTTTTGAAAATAAAACACTGCACATTTTGTTCATTTTCAATTTTATTCAAATACATACTTAAATCTAAACGAAACGTTTCTAATTTTTTCATCCTAATCCTATCCTAATCATCCTAATCATATAATAAACGTGAAAGTTTGGATGGATGTATGGATGTACGTTCCACTTAATCTCGGAAACTACTGGACGGATTTAGATGAAACTTTGCAATAATATAGCCTTTATATCAGAATAGAACATAGGCTATAGGCTATAAAACGTTTCACATTTCATCCCTTTAGGGGGTGAAAAAGGGGTAGAAAATTTGTATGGGAAGCAAGATTTGTTTCAAGTGTGAGACTTGAAACTTTAGAAATAGACTAAGCGTAAACAGACAAATAAGCCTGTAGAAGCGTTTTTGAAAATTCGTCCTCCAAAGGGGTGAAAAAGGGGTGGAAAATTTGTATGGGGATAAAGATTTTTTCAAGTGCGAGGCTTGAAAGTTTGGAAATAGACTGAACGTAAACAGACAAATAACCCTGTAGAAGCGTTTTTAAAAATTCGTTCCTTAAAGGGGTGAAAAAGGGGTGGAAAGTTTGTATGGGGATAAAGATTTTTTTCAAGTGCGAGGCTTGAAAGTTTAGAAATAGACTAAGCGTAAATAGACAAATAACTATGTAGAAGCGTTTTTAAAAATTCTTCCTTCAAAGGGGTGAAAATGGGGTTAAGTGTTTTGTATGAGACCAATTTAATGTAGTTTTAAAGACAGACGGTTGAAACTCGAAAATAGACTTTCGTTTTGGAAATTAATCCTCGAAGGATGTTTGGGGACCTAATCTTTTTTAAATCGAGAAAATTTAAAACTAAGGAAATAGGCCTAAAAAGCAGTCAGTCATTTTAAGTTCTGGGTATACGATACATTATTGCAATGATGCGTTAGAAAGTTAGAAATGTGGATTAAATTTGTGAAACTTTGACGAACATAAAATACTTCCTTTTCATCTCCCAAAGATATAAAAAGGGACAACATTGAGAAAAGGTAGCTCACGCGTATGAAATCGCGGGCAAAAGCTAGTTTTTAAATATTTTCTAACGTATGATAATCACTCCAACATTGGCCAATGCAGAGAAAAACCTTACATCCTTTACATATAACGTTTGTTTTTGTTTGCTTTTTAAAAGCTGCGCATCGAATGCAACGCATCCGCTTAAACCGTTCCTGCTTTGCCGTTCGTTCTCCGTCAACAGCCACGTATTCAGGAAAATGATCCAAGTCTTTATTTAACCGGGCGTTGAGGTTGGCGATGTTGTTAGGTCTTGTGCGAACATCTGTACCAAATTGCTGTGCCAGTTCTTGTGCCAACTGGTACCTAAACTGCCGGTGCGTCATTTTTCTCTGTTGGCCAATGTTGGAACAATATATAATGTACGAATTTAAGATTGTGATGTTGAGCAAGCGTTTAAATACCTTCATGTACCACTTGAGACCGCGTTTTCTTTCAAGAAGGTACATCGATAACTTTTGGTCTTTCATGTCAACCCCACCCATGAAAGAATTATATTCCTCCACCACTACAGGCTTCATAACGGTTACTCCGGCCCGCCTACCCTCCACAACATCGGCGTTGTGATAAGTCGACACTGTGGTGACTAGTTTAACATCTTTCCATGACGTAACAGAAATGTCACCACAGTGTCGACTAACCACTGTGCCGCGAGGCATCCTTTTGTCGTTTAAAGTTCGAATGTCCACTGGTGTATCGAGCCTGCGCCTATTTAGGGTCCCAACGACATCGGTTTTATTCAATTTTAAAAATCGGCTTAGCCGGACCGAATTGTAGAAATTATCCATAAATAGGGTATGGCCTTTGTTAAGATATTCCTTTGCGAGGGTAATCACGATTTTGGACGTAGCATTAGTGAACCCTGCAAGAGGTCCCGTTACTGTGTTGTCTTTTCCCGTGTATACATTTATGTTTAGCACATAGCCAGTTATCCCCTCGCAGAGCTCATAACTCTTTATACCGAATCGCGCTGCTTTGGTTCGGATGCATTGAACCCAACTTAAGCGTCCTTTCCAAAGCAGTAACGACTCGTCTAATGAGAGTTCTCTGCGAGGAGAGTAAACGGCTCTAAATTTTTCGTTTAGGAAATCTAATAACGGTTTTATTTTTGCTAGTTTTCTTTGGGCTCCGCGGTCAAGAATTGAATCGTTGTCCACAAAGTGCAAGAATTTGTTCAATAATAAATATCGATTTTTCGACATAAGTTCCCGGAATCCAGGCATACCTAAAATTCCCTTACTCCAATACTCTTCTATTTGCCCACGCAGGCACATCGCCATCAGAATTAGGACCGCAATGAAGCGGTATAATTCTGAAGACGATGTTTCTATCCAGTCGTGAAGGCGGGAACGGTCTGGTATGCCCTGCTGGCTTTCGCTGGCCAACGCTATGTTCGTCCAAGCATATTTATTTGTTTCCATGGCGATAGACTGCATTAAACTTTCATCCCATAATTGAGTAAACAAGCCCGATGGACTTGTTCCCTCAATTGTGGGGCCAACATCCCTATCGAAACGTTCCCGAACACCTGAAAATGTTTCGTAATCGGCCGTCCATGCGTAATAGTCACTCATCTCCGCATTATCAAATTGTTGGTTCAAGAGGGTATCATCATCGTGATCGTTCTCCTCGAGAAGTTCAAGAAGTTGTTCTTCCGTCAGCTCTTCATCGTCGTCTGCCTCGCTGCCTGAGTCCACGGCGAGGTTTTCGGCGAGCTGAGCATCAAGAAGATCTTCTTCCTATAATAAAACACCACACCTCACACACAGTGCCAAACTTAATCACTATGCATGCAAAAAAACACACCCATAAGAGCCACCATTCCAACCATTGGCATAAACATTCAATTGGTGCATACTGCAGGGTTATGTTTAGTTAATGTGAGCGTTGTGCATACCGCAATCAGAATGGAAAGAAAAATAACGGTTGCAAAGCAAGTAATCAATAATCGACACATTAAAAAAGCTAAAATCAAACTTGACCTAGAATGTTACCGTCTGTTATGTTACGGTTTTAACTTTCTAAGTTACCTTTAAATAACTAAAAATAAATTTAAACTCACATTTTCTGTACAAAAATTATATAACTTTAATGGCTCCAAACGACATTTTGAACGTTAAGTAATTCGCAATTAGGTGGTAGTATGTCAAAATATGTATCTTAACGTGTCAATCACTGGTGCCTTAATGTTATTTATAAGAACAATATCAATATTTTTTAGTGTTAGTAAGATAAAGAGAAACAATTAAACCAAAATTAGTAAATGCAGCAAATTATGTTAAATGTTATAAAAAAGGAGAAAGTCAACATTTGAATCAATCCATATCGCACCCCCTTAAAAATAACATCACACGCCTATAACACCCATGCCGTGCGTTGAAGTTGTAGGTAAATTTTATAAATATGTCGACACTTACAAGATTATCCTTATTTTCGCTGTGATTAAATCTGATGAAAAATTAAAGTCCTAAAATTACCGTAATTAAAAACAAACGTTAATTTTACTCATTATAGTTTATAAAAAAAACATCTAAATATAATTTAATAAAAGAACTGCGAAACACTTACGTCCTCGTCTCCATCGGAGAACAACCTCCGGGGCCTAAGTGCATGCTGTTCAACCACTTCTATGCCTTCTGCTACATCTATATTAGCTGGACGCCAGTGCTAAAGAAATCAAAAAATTAAAAATATGTTGGGTATAAGAATATAACTCGTAAGGATATTAGGTACTTGTATTTAACTTACGCGAACAGATCCGGAAGCGGTTCTTTCCATGAGTACATCCTCCCCAACCGTTAAAGATCCATGGGGTGACCTCTCAACCTGCATTGCCACTATCAGCCGTGATGAAGGCGTCGGGAAAGGACCGTTCATTTTGACTCACTGACTTCACACACTGTACACAAATACAAATAAATATCAAAATCTTTGAGATCTCAATGTCATTTAGTCTTCATTAGACCCTGAATACCTTTCCAAAGAAAATGCCTAAATTATTATTTATCACTTGATTATTTTCCTCTCTAACTTGATCTCTTCACTACGCTCTGAATTATACCTACTTTAGAATCCCTCGCCACGCTTAGGGTTCTATTATAGAATCCCTCGCCACGCTCAGGGTTCTATTATAGAATCCCTCGCCACGCTCAGGGTTCTATTATAGAATCTATCGCTTCGTTCAAGACTCAAATTACACCCTCACCGTAAATATACGAGTATATATTATTTTGCTCTCTTGTGATATAATCTACTATTTAAATTGTCTATCTAAATATATCACGATATCAACAAACGACAAAAAATATTCACGTGAATTAAGGAAATATTGTATTGCTGTGTATATTCGTATCAACCGAGTGAAAAACATGACATTATTACGACAGTCTTTTTAAGAAACACCCTTTGTAACGCATAGCAGACGCCGTGTACAGACACTGACTGTCCGCCATTGATCTTTATCTGTGTGCGTGCATTTTCAACTCGATTGGTAAATAATGAATTTTACAGAAAAAACTGGATGTAAAACGTAAAAATCTAATAGTTAGTGATAAACTTAATAAAATTTGCGTTAGAATGGTATAAATTGCTTATTGAAAAGATCGCACTTACTAATAGAAATTTACTATACAACTTACGATCAAGGTAAGTACTTTGTTGAGTGAAAGTTCCATCGTGGGATATTCTTAAAAATAGACAATTTACATTTTTATAGTTGATTATAGAGCTTCTCTATATAATCAATAACAATTATAAACAACATTTACTTACCTTTTCTTAGTATTTATCCGTTTTTTTCACTTTTCAATAGAGCGACACCACTTTGCACGCACCGGTAGCAACAACAAAATTTGAATGCTTGTAACGACCGAACGGTTTAAATTTTGAAGTAAGGGAATGTTGTCTATGGTAGATAGGTGTGTTCAGATTTAAATTCAAGTAATATTAAACTTTATTTGTCAGTTTTTAGATGTCAAAATTGCTAAAATATGATTGAAAAAAATTGGTTACGGATACGGCACTAGGCAGTTGAGACAGTGTGTACGGATCCGGGACTAGGCAGTGGACGGGTACAAAAATTGAAAAACCTTCGGCATTTGACGGGACTGGTACGGATCCGGCACTAGGCGTCCCAAGGGTTAATGCCTTTCATTATGTACAGTCACATAAACTACTATTTGGTATCTATATTATGTGTACAATCTATGATTTTAATGGTATAGACGGCCCCATAATCCATACTAATATTATAAATGCAAAATTAGTGTCTGTCTGTTACCTCTTCACAGTGAAACCGCTGGACCGATTGTGATAAAATTTGGGATAGAGATAGTCGAGTCTCGGGGAAGGAAATAGGATAGTTTTTATCCCCGAAATCATCCCCTAAGGGTATGAAAGTTTGTATGGAGCTACGATATAAACGAGTTCCATGCGTACAGTGTCGCGGGCAGCGGGCGGGGAGTCTACATTTATATATCGTTCCGAGAGATTGCCAGATCTGATGTGTCTATCATTTACGTCAAAGCAAATAATGCCCTCGTAATTGCAGATATGCTATTATGTCCCTTAATTCAAACCGTGTACATAACGGATTTTGCAAACTGACCGACGATATTTGTTTGAAATGTTTAATGAGTTCACTTAGAGCAGTGTTTTTCAACCTTTTTCGTGGCGCGACCCCCCTAGAATAAGAATCCAAGCAGCCGCGACCCCAAAAACACTGACTTAGAGAATTTAGAGAGGCAAAAATCGAGCTAGCTGGTCTCTTGTCAGAGACAAAACCTTTCAAGCTTCGTCTTTAACATCGTCATACTTGTATGCTGCTCATTGCCAGACAAAGAATGAGTTACTTTGTTAACGGCTATCCACAACCAAAGGAATTGGGTATTTGACAACAGTGAAAATAAATTTGTTTTTTCATTAGCAACAGATAAACATTACGAAAATACTCTGAAAGTATCAATCAATAAAAAGAAGCTGATTTGACTTTTGTCAAGTACTCAATTCAAGGTGGTCCTGCTGAGGTGCATCATCCGGTTTGCCGTTTGTAAACCTGGGAGTAGGCATAAAGACCCCACTGGGTCGAAGTGTATCCCCAAGGGCCCTCATCTAGATAAGATATGATGCTGCTCATTCATTCATTCAGTCGGTTCCACAATGCCGAGGATTGTGACTGCTATGTCAATGTCAGGGAGTGCAAATGGTTTGTTAACGGCTCCGCTGCAGTTTGCAGTCCAGTGCAAGAAATGTGGTAGCAGCATACCATGCTACCACATTTCTTGGCAACAATGACTGACATAATTTAACAGATGCTTTGTCTTCATCACTACCAGAGGCCCTAGCACACTACGTTTTATGTCGCGTTTTACGTGACGTTTCAGTATATTTTCGCCGACATAATACCTAGTGTGCTAGGGCCTCAGAAATCATCTTTTAAGATATTATAAGTTTAGCAAACCTTTTAGGCTGGGCGCAAATGTTCGGTTTCCGCGTACGGTTTCCGGATTCGGTTTTCGAATTGTAGCAGTCGCAGGCGTTTACAGAACCATAATTGTCACTCTAGACAGCTGTAAGTCGAAAACCGAATTCGGAAACCGTACGCGGAAACAGACAGTTTGCGCCCAGCCTAAAGGGGTTTACTACCTTAATGTAGTGCATTTGTAGTAGTCAGAATTGGGCACTTTTCTGGGTAAAAAATATAGAATTCTATTTAGCCCGTCAGTTACGTCACATTATGCTCAAAAGTGTATCATGCTAAATATTTTTTTTTAGGAAAGTAGCCAATTATGTCAATTGTCTATACACTTACTCTTTCCAATAAGCCCTGTCCAGTCTGGCCGGACACTGGTAAGAAGGATAAGTCCTTCGCCGGGTTGAAGCCAAGTTTTTTGAGGTAAGGCATGATTTTGTCTCGACATTCATTGTATCTGTAATAAGAGAAAGTGTTGAGGATAAAGAACAGTTGGGAAAATAATCATTTAAAATCCCAGAAAACAAAACACCGGAAAGTGCTCTAATGTGTTTTAATACAACAAAACCAATCAATGGCAAGAGTAAAATGAGAGGTCCATGTAAATATCTCTATTGTATTCATCATCATCATCATATCAGCCGAAAGACGTCCACTGCTGGACATAGGCCTCCCCCAAAGATTGCCAAAATGACCGGTCCTGGACCACCCGCATCCAGCGGACACAAATGTATTGATCAATGCACAAAAAAATATTGATCATGACACAATCGTACTAATTACGGGAAAAAAAGTGGTGTAATTAGGATAATAGTGCGCAAATCATAAAATTACAATTTCTGTGACAAAAAAATAATAATTAGTAGGAGTGTGAACTAGGGTATCGATTATTTATTATATTAGGGGACCACCCCCTGGCGACGCCCTTGAACGAATGTATAATATACCTTTTCTCATCCCAGCTGACAGTGGGGTCGTCCATTTTATTAACAAGGGCCACTAAATGCTTCACTCCCGCAGTCTTCGCCAACATGGCGTGCTCACGAGTTTGTCCTCCTCTGTCGAAGCCGGTCTCGAATTCACCTTTACGCGCTGAGATTACCTGTAATCAACATCATTCAAATTAATAACAATGCAGTTAAGTTTAAATTAATTTGCTGCAAACGAAATTTATAGATTTCAAATTAAGAGTCCGCAGTAAGCTCGATTCTCCATACAAACGTAGTTACGCTCTCATTTAAAAACAACTAGCTAGTTTGCTCTGAAACTTAGTAGTTAGAATAAGTTGAGTACCATACCATCCAGGTCGGTAGCTTCAGATACCATAGTAAAAAATACAGCAAATTTTAGTTTTTCATACAAAACATGTACGTTTGTTTTGCTATTTTTCGTTTGTTTTATAAACTGGAGCCATAGAAACTAATTACAGCCCTAGATATACCTCATGTCGGTATGTGCAAAGTTTCGTTACAATCCAACACGTAGTTTAAAAATGAGAACGAAACTCCGTTTGGATGGGAAGGTGAAATTCGGCCGAGCTTACTGCGCTGCGGACTCTGAAAGGAAAAAAATAAAAATTTTGGCTAGAAGCTTCTAGGTAGATGTCGCTGGAAGGAACTGATTGGAAGATTTAGTGGCCGAGACAGATTGTTCCGATAGCTCAGTTCGTTAGTAGCGACGGGCCATGTATGCCTGTGGTCGCGGTTCGAATCCAGCTTGGAGCCTAAATTTTTCCTTTAATTAGAAATTTATCAATGAAGTTTATGTAGCAAGTTAGAACTATGTGAACTTTCAAGTATGGAGTACTAGTAACACCTTGGGTCATTAAGGCTTGGACTGGACATAACTACTCACTAATTGGAATTAATTTATGTTACCCAAATAACACTACTTACTGTTTATGTTAAAAAAGTTGTGTGTGTAATGGAAGGACTTAAATCACATAATATTGATTGATGGTATAGATATAACTATGTAAATTGTATATTTGGAGAAATGACTGCAGTACCTGCACGCATGAATTGACTCGTCGTGTGCTCTGAAAACTGGGTAGTTATAATACCTACCATTGAAAGCTAATTATATGATATGTGAACTCCCTTACTAAAAGTATAGTGTTTAATAATTGCCATACGATAAAGTTATTTATCATACAAGTGCGGAAACCAGCTGGTTTTTGACCGACACGAGTTGGGAATTACAAATGCAACATTTTACTATGCATGACGCGAGGAAATAGTTCATTCTCACACGTGTGCGGGAATTTTCGGCCGAATTCCATTCCCGCACGGCCCCGCCCCGCCCTGCACCGCCGTAAGGGCATAGAGGACTTCCTGTGCTTATGTTCACCCATATAAAGGCACACTTTCCGAGCAATTACTTACCTAGGGCGGTAAAACAAAGAATGTCTCAGATCGCAGGTATTTGACGCTTTCTTTATTACCGCCCTTGGTGAGTACAAAATTTTACGTCTCTCCCTGGCCAGGAAGTGGGATTTTCCGCACGCATAATTGTAGGAATTATTTATGGTCAGGTATGACGTAAAATAAACGACTCGTTGGTTGGAGCATAATTGTTGTCCAGTCAACAGCACACGACTTTATTCTTAAGAAATTAAGAGCGTGTGTAGATCATTTTGAACAACCGGCCCTTTTAGCGACTTCTGCTGCTGACTGTCCAAGTTATAAACAATCTGTGTGTGTGCCCAAATTGATTCATCCGTTTTAGCTTGATTGAGTAACACGAACATAGAATATTGCTAACAATTGTGTGGTGGTACGTACAGTTGATGTTGAAGAACATTGCAATGCCCTAACAGGGTATCATGTACCTACTGTATAACCTATCTTAAGATCTACTGTATGGACAATGAACATGATCGCAATAAATGAATATGAAGATGTGTTTGCACTTTTTTTTAATAAGTACTACTTATTGCTGTATAATAAAGCGAAAAAAAATAAGTTTCTGTCAAAAATTAAATTTTTGGTACAGGCTTTTATTGCCGACTGTACTTTTATGTATATCGTCATCCATCACTCATCTCATCAACTACCTACTCATTGTAACGATCCTAACGAGCCCAAACTCAATGGGGTTACGTCGGTTAAGTACTGAATTCCCATGAACACCTTCTGTCTCCATCATCAGATCAGTTCGATGGTACAGTCAGCAGCAGAAGTTGCTAAGCGGTCTTAGTGCTCAAAATGATCTACACACACACACAAACTCTAATGTCAAGGGAACAAGGATCTGTGTAGGTCATTTTGAGCGTGTTATTTTGCTTAGCTACTTCTGATGCTGAATGTACTGTAATATTGATTTGTCATCCAAACTATACCTTTACCCAAAATTTCAGCTCAATCGGTTGAAGATATCTGCTTCAAAATTGAGTTGCAAGATTCCACCCGAACAAACATAGTTTGCTACATAGGTACGTACATTGCAAAAACAAGCTTGTAAATTAATGTATACATATCGAGGGCTGAGTGGTAAAACCCGATAAATACATAACTGACATTCTAATTTAAGTTAAAATGTTATCTTATTATGAAATAAATTAATCTTATCTAATCAAAATGATTGGTTTTTGAAATAACAACTCAACATTCGTTACGCATTACAAAATATAATTTTTGTTATTTATCGTGTTTGTTTGTGTTGTGTGTGCTCAGCCTTCGATATCTCTGACGTCACTACATGAAAGTAGTATTGTAATAGAATACGCACCAGCACGGCTAGATCGGCCTGCGCCGCTCCACCGATCATGTTCGGTACAAAGCTCTTGTGCCCCGGGGCGTCAAGAATTGTGAAATGCTTCTTCTCAGTCTCGAAGTATGCTCTCCCCACTTCAACAGTTTTACCCTTGTCGCGTTCTGAAAAAACAAATGACAAATGTTAACTCAATCCAATAAGCGAAGCGTTCATAGCCCAGCGGTGCCTGCGAATCGGAAACGATAACGCAAGTTAGGGCTTGTGCACAAATCACGCGAGGTTCGATGGTGGAGGGGGGGTCAGGAAAAAATCACGAAAGATCACGTTGGGGGACGGGGGGGTATAAGGATACCTCACGTGTATTTTTCTACAGAGAACGAAACTAAGAAAAAATATCTACCACACGAGTAGATACTTTTTCTCGGCTTCGTTGAACATAAATCTTTACTTAGCACTTCAAAATAGCGAGTCTATTTTATTAAGATAGGAAAATAAACAAGATTTACTATGCTATGTAAAATACTATTTATCTTACAATTAGGTCGAGTGAAAAAAATATACGTGAGGTTACGTGGGGGAGGGGGAGGGGTCAAAATGTAGCCGAAAAAACCTCGCGTGATTGGTGCACAAGCTCTAGCAAAGATGGCAGCGGTCAGTCTTTGCATGGGTGACCGCCTGTTTGAATGGTTACTATAAATGAGCGCTTCCGTGCTTTGGAAGGAACGCTAAGCAGTTGATCCTGGTTGCTGTCTATGGCGGGCGGCTTAAGAACCTCTAACAGTCGAGCTGCCCACTCACTTGACAAAGGGGGGACAACTGTCACTTGCGTCCGCAGGAGCTACCTACCACAACCCTGCACGTGTCCCCTGGGTGGTACTAAAGAGTGACAAACTCAAAGGCAAAATAATGTATGCCATACGATTAAATAAATAAATCCTATAAGGTTTGCGCTAGTGCTTGAAACTGCCCCAATAGATGGCCTTTTCAATCTCAAGTCACACGAATATCGATCGGCCAAGCTAAGCAACATGATACTTGTAATGAAACTTAGCTTCAGTGGATATGCAGTCTAACGATAGGTACTGTATGAGATATGCTTCTTACATGCCTGGAGGGTTATTCCCACATGTTACTAGTGGGGACAGTTTTTTCCATCTTTTACCACTAAAGTACTCGGTGGAAACTACTGAGAATATATTTTTTTCTATCTTTTACCACTAAAACACTTGGTGGTAAATACCGGAAAAAACCCCCAGTAGTTACCATAAATTACTATTCCCATTAGTTCCCACTGGTAAAAGATCCCAGCTGATATACTTTAACGAATTTGAAGTGAGCTCATGAATTGGGGGCATTGTTCCGAGCTTATGAATAGACATTGTTCTCTCTCGCACGAGCCAAACTTTGCAAAAAAAGCAGCTTATACCTGGGTCGCTGGGAGCGGTTTTTTTTGTATTTTAGTCCATTTTGAATCTATTGAATAAGACAATAGAGTTCATTTTACAATTACCATTTTATGTGGCGCTAAGCTTTTTCTTGCAAAAAATGTCACGCGTCCGACCACACAATCGTATTGATAGACTTGAATGCTGCTATTGTTCTAAAGATAAGATCAGTCCAGTTGAAAAAATCTCAACTATACCACTGATAAGAAATTGGTGGTAACATTTGGGAATAACCCTGCCTGGAGCTGTTATTTTTTTGTGTTAAAATGTTAGTATACAGAATTTCAAATAAATGACGAAGTGATAACGTACCTTCTTGGTTAGTGTCGAGCGCCCAAGATAGATACCAAGATTCTCGTGACTTTTCTCGCGCTTCTCTTTCGTATTTGTCCAGAGTTCTTTTATCTACCATGCCCGTTAAGGACATAATTTGTCCACCGATCGTCGATTTACCAGCATCTAGAAACATTAATTTGTTATTTGAAACATGAATTAGAACAGCAT
Organism: Epinotia brunnichana; assembly: GCA_963854355.1. Lineage (NCBI taxonomy): Eukaryota > Metazoa > Arthropoda > Insecta > Lepidoptera > Tortricidae > Epinotia > Epinotia brunnichana. The sequence goes on along the minus strand of OY977942.1, from coordinate 18,219,738 downwards.
CTGAAACGTTTTAACCCATTTGCCGGCACTGACTTTCGAACTAAAGTTTGTCACCGGTGCCACCCACCAGCCACATACTTCATACGAAGTTCAAAAACAAAAGACTTGCGTGGCGCGGGGGTGCCACCTCGCATTTTTTTCTGTCGTGGCGAATAGGTTAAAAACGCAAAAACACTAAGATACGATTCCACGGGCGATCGCACGCGCGCTGCAAGCAAATCAATGCCAGCCGATTGCGTTGTCATCTGTGGTCGCTTTTAAATCATAGCTAGATTCATTATTATAATAGGGAACTGACAATGGGGAATGGATGAAAATTTTAGAAATGCCTGATTATTTTTTTGGTGATAGGAATAACCTTCCTTAGCACCAGAAAAAAGTTGCAGACTTGTCAGCTGCGTCAATTATTTTTGAAAAATATAAACAGTTTCCACACTTACGTTTTGTGGTTAGGACGGCGAATGAGACACTTTCCTTGATCCGTCTCATATTACAAAAAATATTTTTCTCCAACTTACTCGGAAATGTTTCCATTAATGGAGTAAAAACACACCTCGAAGTTTATCGTTATATGCATTGATGAGATAATAAATTAAAAAAAATGGAAATACTTCCCGGACATGCCCGGGAAGTAAATATTATTGTGCAGGTTACTTACTTTTAATTTCATGCAAGACTACAAATTCACCATACAGCCAATTGTCCAATAGTCACGTACAAAAACCGACATAGATAGAATAATAATTGTGTCCAAATCATAAGACAGTTTTTTTAGACTCAATTATTTTCTCGGACTGATAAATATTTTGTAACAAATGCATAGTTTTTTTAAATGTCTAATGCGTTTAGGGATTGTCGATTTAACTAAATGTAATAATGCCTATATTTATATTTACTAATACTATAAGTTTTCTTTTATTTATTTTCATTGCTATGTTTTATGTGGAATCAAATATACAATTCGGACCCAATACTTTAAACTTTAATATCCTTAAAAAAAAATTAGGCGGGAAACTGGAATTCATTTTGTCAAAGATTTTCTGCCGTGTTATTTTTACGAAAATAAAATGAGTTCTACAAATAGTGACGAAGATATCCCAATGGGTACACCACCAGAATTAGCAGCAGAGGCAAAGTTGGCGAGAGCTAACTTGCTTCCGCCTAAATCCGAAGAAAAATATTTAAGAACGTTCGCAAATTTCAATTCCTGGCGAAAGAAGAAAAATACCAGTTCGTTGTCGGAAAATGTTATTTTGGCGTATTTTAACGAACTTGCAAAAGATAAAAAACCTTCTACTCTGTGGGCAATGTACTCAATGCTGAAAAGTACTATACAACTAAAATATAATATAAACATTAAGAACTACGCGAACTTATTGTCATTTTTGAAACGGAAATCATCCGGTTTCAAAAGCAAGAAATCGAAGATTCTTACCAATGAGGATATCACAATATTCTTAAATGAAGCTCCAGATGAGATTTTCCTAGCAATAAAGGTAAACATAATATTGTATAACTGACTTAAATATTATTTTCCATATTTGGACTCTATCCGTCGTATGTTAACATTATTATTTATTTGTTTCAGGTTGCTCTCATTTTAGGCGTCAACGGTGCATGCCGAATGATCGAGTTGACTAATTTAACAGTAAACGACATAACGTGCCATGATGATATACTTCTGGTAAAACTACGGGACACAAAAACTAAAATCGACCGCATGTTCGTTATTCCAAATGAGTTTGTGCCAGTTGTAAAAAAATACCAATTACTTCGTCCCAAAAGTACCAATTCGGACAGATTTTTTATAAATTATAAAAATGGCAAGTGTGTCAATCAAGTAATTGGACGGCATGCAATGGCGAAAATGCCAACACAAATCGCAAGCTACTTAAATTTAGCTGACAGCGATTGCTACACAGGCCATTGCTTTCGGCGGTCATCGGCCACCTTGCTAGCTGACTCCGGGGCAAATTTAACAACCATAAAGAGGCACGGTGGTTGGAAATCTGACGCAGTAGCCGAGAGCTATATTGAAGAATCGGTGCAAAACAAAAAGAACATATCCGAAAAAATTAATCAAACTATCACCCTTCAAACAGAATCTCAGCCATCTACATCGAATCATCAATGTAATAAAATATCAAGTCCGAAACCATCCACCTCCCGCATAGATTCTGCTCCCTTATCACCTAATCCGCAGCATTCTAACACACAATCAACAACAACTTCTAATCAAGAAAATATTCAAACCAACATAAGCGTTCCGGGGAAAAATATAACTCTGTCTTTCACGAACTGCCCTAATATGAATAATGTATCTATAACATTCAATTAAAACTCCTGACATAAGGTTTATTTTTATTACTATTAAAGTGTTGAATTTGTTTAGATTGTATGTAGATTGTTATATAAACATGTGCGAAATAAATATAACCTTTTAAGATTTTGTTTTATTTCCTCGCATATTTGGAGAAAAGCAGTATACAGGCCTCGGCAGGAATGTCATTTCGTGGATTCGTATCTATTGAAGGACTCGGCTATGCCTCGTCCTTCAAAACCATACTCATCCACGAAATGACTTTTCCCGGCCTCTGCAGTAATATACTATTAAATATCTGACCCTTGCAATGACCAATATAGCTGCTGCAGCTGTCAATATCATTGCCAGTGTCAGTTTACCACGGATTTTTATGATATTTTTATGTAATATGAGACGGATCAAGGAAATAACTAACCACAAAACGTAAGTGAGGAAACTGTTTATATTTTTCAAAAATAATTGACGCATCTGAAAAGTCTGCAACTTTTTTCTGGTGCTAAGGAAGGTTATTCCAATCACCAAAAAAAAAATCAGGCGTTTCTAAAATTTTCATCCATTCCCCATTCCGTTGCTCAAAATACGCTGACGCACCGTAAGCGCTGTGATTTTGATGCGTATCTTCCAAACCTGTGCTAAATACGTTTCTGTCAAAAAAATAATTTTTGGTACAAGCTTTTATTGCCGACTGTACTTTTCTGCATACCATCATCAACTACTCATTGAGACGATTCTAACGAGCCCAAACTCGATGGGGTTGTGTCGATTTATTGGGGAGTTCCTATGGCCACCTTCCAGCTCCAGCATCAGATCAGCTCCATGTCATCATAATATTGCATTGTCATGCATATGCATGCAAAATTTCAGCTCAACCGGAAACCGGGAAGTGGGTCAAATTTAACTTGCAAGATTTGATTACAGACAGACAAGAGACACAGACAATGGGACAGGTGAAACTAAATAAAAGCTTGTAAAATACGCGTTGGTAGTGTGGGCTTATTGACAGCAACATATCAGTCGTATGAACGCCGTGTAATTTATTTACTTTACGTCATACCTGGCCATAAAGTAGGAATTACCGCACGCTATGCGTGCGGAAAACCCCACTTCCTGGCCAGATAGAGACGTAAAATTTTGTACTCACCACGGGCGGTAATAAAGAAAGCCTCAGAGCGCATATTTATCGCCCTTGCCTTCGGCTCGGGCGTCAAATACCTGCGATCTGAGACATTCTTTGTTTAACCGCCCTAGGTAAGTAATGTACTATTAAGTGATTCTGAAGCAGCTAAATTTATTATTATTTTTATTTGGACGGCACCGTACGTTACGTTACGTTTCGGCACAGAATAAGTAATGGTACTACGTACAGAAGGTTCTCTGTTAACAAATTCCCTGTTTAGGTACGCCAAACGTTGCCATCCCTTTCTATCGCATGCAACGCGCTGCGACCCGTGCGTGCGTCCCGTACCAGCGCGACAGCCCGCCGCCAACCGCCCCTGGTTACGGTGCGTCCGCAGTGGGGTCAGCCCTTTATATTATAGGTTCAAGGTTGTATTACTTCGTAATGTGTAGATGACGACCTTAATGTTGGGTTTTCCTTAAGATTAAGCTTTAGTGCCTTACCGACATGGCCGATGAACACAACGTTGACATGTTCTTTCTTGCTCCGGGTGTCTTCAACCCTCGGAGGTTTCTTCTTGGGAATTTTCTTTGTCAGTTCGCCGTCCTCCTGAGGTCAGACGATAAAATTATGGTTAGGTATAGTCATGGTTATAAATGTACCTACATACTACTTATTTCGGTACTTATGATTGGGAAATATGATTCCAAATTGCATACAAATGTGTAGACCTGACTGTATTATATTAATCAACAATAGGAATTTAATTACATTTATTAACAGCCAGTTCAGTAGAAGCCCAGTGGAGGTTTAAGCTATGCTTGATATATAATCATTATTCCAAATTAATAATAATTTACCTACTTTACTTAGTAACAAAATAATCGATATGAAGTAGGTATACTATTAAACGTTGATAGGCTATAAATAACATCGGTAGCAAGGCATAAACAATAGTAGCCGAAACCTCTCAAAACTAGTCAATTATATTTATATGAGAATGATTGTGAGTTGCTTTGAATTTTATGACTACAAGGCAGATTTATAGCATTACATATGTATAACAATAACAGCCCAGAATTATCGATTTTGAAAGCTCAACACAATACCATATTAGTACATGCATTTTTATGTTAGTCGTTATTATAATTCAATCCCATGCTAGAAGTATACTGAATCAAAATCAATGAACGTAATCTCCTCATCATACATATATTAGTATTGTACGGTCAGTCAGCCCAATGAACTAACGTGGATGGAGCCGGTCAGTCAGCCCACTGAACTAACGTGGATGGAGCCGGTCAGTCAGCCCAATGAACTAATGTGGATGGAGCCAGTCAGTCAGCCCAATGATCTAACGTGGATGGAGTCGGTCAGTCAGCCCAATGAACTAACGTGGATGGAGCCGGTCAGTCAGCCCAATGAACTAACGTGGATGGAGCCGGTCAGTCAGCCCACTGAACTAACGTGGATGGAGCTGGTCAGTCAGCCCACTGAACTAACGTGGATGGAGCCGGTCAGTCAGCCCAATGAACTAACGTGGATGGAGCCGGTCAGTCAGCCCAATGAACTAATGTGGATGGAGCCGGTCAGTCAGCCCAATGATCTAACGTGGATGGAGTCGGTCAGTCAGCCCAATGAACTAACGTGGATGGAGTCGGTCAGTCAGCCCAATGAACTAACGTGGATGGAGCTTGTCAGTCAGCCCAATGAACTAATGTGGATGGAGCCGGTCAGTCAGCCCAATGAACTAACGTGGATGGAGCCGGTCAGTCAGCCCAATGAACTAACGTGGATGGAGCCGGTCAGTCAGCCCAATGATCTAACGTGGATGGAGTCGGTCAGTCAGCCCAATGAACTAACGTGGATGGAGCTTGTCAGTCAGCCCAATGAACTAATGTGGATGGAGCCGGTCAGTCAGCCCAATGAACTAACGTGGATGGAGCCGGTCAGTCAGCCCTATGAACTAACGTGGATGGAGCTTGTCAGTCAGCCCAATGAACTAACGTGGATGGAGCCGGTCAGTCAGCCCAATGAACTAATGTGGATGGAGCCGGTCAGTCAGCCCAATGATCTAACGTGGATGGAGTCGGTCAGTCAGCCCAATGAACTAACGTGGATGGAGCTTGTCAGTCAGCCCAATGAACTAACGTGGATGGAGCAAAGTATAGCCGAGAGAGTATCATCATGTCTTTCTTTCATTATTTTGAGTGCCAGGAACCTGCTAAGGGGACGCTCTATTTTACACGTCACGATATGCGCTACTACCGTAGCGTTATGAAAATGTTGCCAATAGGTGCGTCCACACCAAACGCACGCTCACCCGAGCCGCTCAGGCGAGCGTGCGGAGGGCTCGGGCGAGCGTGCGTTCAGTGTGGACGCACACCGCGCGGCATGTCTGAGCCAAATGCGCTCGGCCGAATTTACCTACGGGCTTTTAGTAGGCGTGACAAGTACGGTGAGGTTATTTAAACTTTCGTGAGACATGTTGAAATAATGTTACAAATATACGGTTTAATTCAAGCGACATTACCGCGAGAACACTCATCCTGAAGAAAACTTCCGAAGGGTTCGAAACATGTCGCCCGTAGTGACATTTAATACGCGAGTTAAACCGTATATTTGTAGCATTACTTTAACACATTTTCTCCATCTAAAACTACAATGCTAGAAGTTGCACATATATAGCATGAAAAAATTGCGATATATTAGTGTGTAAGAAAGAAAATGTTAAGCCAAATGTAATTAACCCTTTGAATGCCAAGAACGCCTAAAGGCGTCGTGTATTGTCATGCCCGAATCGCCAAGAACGCCTTTGAGTGTTATGACGTGCGTTGTCAAAACAACCTTCTGTCTTTCATAGTTACTGACTTATGAAAAAAAAGTTGGCGTGTCAGTGACACTTTAGTAGGTGAAGAATGGCGTTCAAAAGGTTAATAATATGTATAGTCGAGAAATGAAACGTTTCGCCACTTGTCGACTTTATTTTAAAGATGTTAAGGTCTAAAAGTGACGCACCTTTTAATTCCGCGATTGTACACATGAAAAATAAAGCATGCCAATTACAGTGTGTTGAACCTGGGTGTCCTCCTCCTCGTCGGCGTCGTTGTTGTCGTCGGGCGTGAGCAGCGCGTCGTCGGCCTCCACCTCCCAGCTGTCCACTGTGGGCGACACGTCGGGCGGCACGGGCGCTGCGGCCGGCGGCTCGGGCGGCGGCTCCTCCACGCGCGGCGACGCCGACGCGCCGTCGCCGCTGTCGCCGCCGTCTCCGTCTCCGTCTCCGCCGCCGTCTCCGCAACCTGCGCCGACAACAACCTTGAGCGCGAGGCCTGATCATTTATGCTTTAACTGACAAACTATAAATAATTACATAAATAAGTCAATATTTGGGTACAATCTTACACAAATTTACCTAGTCCCAAACTAAGCAAAGCTTGTACTATGGGTACTAGACGACGATATACATACTTATATAGATAAATAAATACTTAAATACATAGAAAACATCCATGACTCAGGTACAAAGATTCATGCTCATCACACAAATAAATGCCCTTACCGGGATTCGAACCCAGGATCTCCGACTTCGTAGCCAGGGTCACTACCAACTAGGCTAAAGAGGTCATCAACTATGACTTTATGATATTTCAAATAGATTAGATGTGAAACCCCAAGTCGCACCTTTAGCTGTCAAGCAAGCTAGGTATTGCTTGTATAGAAAACCGCTTAGCACATCCTGTGGTTGGGTGCGGATCTCTGGGAAATCTTAGCTACTTACCTATACACAGCCAGAATTCTTCTATCACTCACTCACCTGAACCGTTATTCTACCAAGGCAAAATCTAAAGTTGATTACCTCTATTCTAATGAAGGCCTCCTTTTCACCATTTTGGAGATAGTGAACTATGAATTATAGCAGTGTTAATCAACCTTTTCCACCCTCCACTGTTCAGTGTTCTTAGCTTACCCATATTTGAAATTTTACAAAAATTTAACCATTACTTAAAGATAACAGCGATAGGCAACCTCTCAGGGGGGTCTTATCTTATCTTATCTTATCTAGGTGAGGGCCCTTTCGGATGCACTTCGACCCAGTGGGATCTTTTGTGCATTTGCCCTCTCCTTTATACCTGCTCCCAGGCTTGCTCCATCATTTCCACAAAGCGGATGATGCAGTTCGCCGGGAGCACCTTGAATTCCTTTGGTTGCGGGTAACCGTTACCAAAGTAGTTCATTCTTTGTCTGGCAAGGGCATCATCTCAGGGGGGTCACGACCTACAGGTTGAAAAACACTGCATATAATTTATAGTAATCTAGTTTTCATCATACAATTTCATAATTTTGTCCAAGAGAAATAACATAGCCATTTTTAAATATTAACTAGGTACTTGCAGAGACAAACACAAAAGCACCAGGCAGGTACAGTTGCCATCACATACATCGGTACACTATAGATAGGTGTTCAAAAATATCGGCATATGCACCCTAATGCCTTGAAAATAGAGGTGTGTTCCGATGTTTGTGACGTGCTTGTTTGCTCCGATGTATGTGATGGCGACTGTACCATGATCGTGAATAAAAATGAACAAGTCTGAGTCACAGTCTTAATGATTATAAGCATGAGTCTAGTGTTGTGTATGAGTATATACACTTGAGATGAGATGGCCCAATGGGGAATGGATGAAAATTTTAGAAGTGCCTGAATATTTTTCCTGCCACGAGAGCCACGAATTTTTACAAAAACCTCTACAAAAAACAAAATAGAGACAAGGAAGAAGAACCATCTAACTATAACAACACTACTACTACTGCAGGTGAAGTCTATATAGAAGAAAGGGAAGTATATAACCAATTAAAACGACTGAAAAACGATAAAAGCCCAGGCCCTGACGGAATTACTAACGAAGCTCTTAAACTAGGAACTCCCGCACTTCTTAGCCCCCTCACAAAACTGTTTAATACTATACTGACTACTGGTGACATACCAATTCAGTGGGGAAACTCCGACATTACACTCATATACAAAAAAGGAGACCCTATGGACATAGGCAATTATAGACCAATTAGCCTCTTAGCGAGTGCCTACAAGCTCTTCACATCAATTATACTAAATAAAATAACACAGATAATTGACAACAACCAAACTACAGAACAAGCAGGCTTCCGAACAAGCTTTAGCACTATAGACCATATACACACGCTTGAACAAGTACTGGAAAAATATAAAGAGTTCAACAAGACACTATACCTAGCGTTCATTGACTACAGCAAAGCCTTCGACACCATTAGCCACAACTCAATCTGGGAAGCACTGGAATCCTTTAAAGTTCACCATAAATACACCGAGGTCCTGAAAAATATCTATAAAAACAGCACCAGCAGAGTGAGACTCGAGCAAAGAGGAGAAGAGATCAAAATAGAGAGAGGCGTGAGACAGGGGGATCCCCTCTCTCCCAAACTCTTTATAGCCGTGCTGGAGGGAGTATTCCGGAACCTTAACTGGGTAAAAACAGGAATAAAAGTAAATAATCGTTATTTGAGCCACTTACGATTCGCTGATGACATTGTGCTCTTTGCTGAGAACCAAAGCAACCTAGAAGGCATGATAAGTACACTGAACGAACATAGCTCTAAGATAGGACTGGAGATGAACATAAGCAAGACCAAAGTGATGACTAATAGCTACAAAAAACCCATAAACGTTAATGGCACAACAATAGACTATGTGGATAACTATATATACCTAGGGAAACAGGTGTCATTCTCAAAAACTAACAATGAAGAAGAGGTCACAAGGCGATCAAATATAACTTGGAAAAAGTACTGGTCCATGAAAGATATTGTTAAGGGAGACTACAACCTTTCATTAAAAAAAGTAGTGTGTGACACCTGTCTTCTACCATGCTTAACTTACGGCTCACAAACATGGGTCTACACAAACAAAGTAAGAGAAAAAATAAAATGCACACAAAGAGCTATGGAGAGAAGCATGATGAGACTGCGGAAAATAAATAAAATAAGGCATATAAAAATCAGGGAAAAAACGAAAATAACCGACGCTCTCACTTATGCCCTCAAACAAAAGTGGCAGTGGGCCGGCCACATCACACGAATGACAGATGGAAGATGGACTCAAGAAACCACCACATGGCAAGGGCCATCTGGTAAACGAAATGTTGGCAGACCTTACAAGCGATGGGTTGATGATATCATCCAGACAGCTGGCAAACATTGGACAGAGATAGGAAGACAAAGAGAGGAGTGGAAGAGTTTGGAGGAGGCCTTCACCCAAAGAGGGATCCATATTCAACAGATATAAAACTATAACTTCAACTACAAATGTAATATGGAATATAAAGGCTTAATAATAAAAAAAATATACACTTGAGATGAGATGGCCCAATGGGGAATGGATGAAAATTTTAGAAGTGCCTGAATATTTTTTGGTGAATAGGAATAACCTTCCTTAGCACCAGAAAAAAGTTGCAGACATTTCAGCTGCGTCAATTATCTTTGAAAAATATAAACAGTTTCCTCACTTAAGTTTTGGGTTTAGGACGTCGAATGAGCCACTTTCCTTGATCCATTCCCCATTGCATCAAAGTATGCAAAAATGACAGTTTTATAAAAAAGTCTGCCACATTAAATAATGTCAACCATACCAGTCAATATTATTGAGGTAAAGTTTGTAGCTTTGAAGTATATGTGTAGGATATCACAGGAAGTATGAATCAGATTTTAAAAAATCTTTCACCATTATATGTAATCCTAGAATGGCTTTATGGGAAGGACATAGGCTATTTATTATCCCGTGGCTTAGTTTGGGCCAGGCAGGCAGGTATTAAAATATAAATCAAGTTCAATGATGAAGTGTTCATCTGAAATTGTATAAAGACATGATACTTCCACTTCATATATCTTTAAAATTATACATTCATCAGTTGTCTAAGATGTTGAGATTCATTTTATTGTGATACAATATGATTCTTGAGGCTCGGACAGACAGCACCCGTCGCGGGATCGCGGCGCGATATTTCCATACATGGCCTGTTTGACCACGCTAGCGGTTTGTACTGAGATATCGTTGGGGATAGTGCAATACCACGTAACTAGCACTGGCAAATAGTGCGTATCTACACAACAGCCATAGGGCAAATAACTGGCATTGGTTGATACCGCGCATCTAACAAATGTAGCCAAATTAAGATTTGCCGCCAACGTAAAATCCTGATTAGAATATACCAAACTAAAGTTACTATCTTGTAGAACTCGTGATTCAATGTTTTCTGAGTAGGAAAAGAAAAAGTATCTTTCAAAATAATAAAGATACAATGTTCTGCTGTAAAGCAATGCTTCTCCTGTAAAGTTGTAGATACGCAGTATTTACCAGTGCTAGTTACGCAGTATTGCACTATCCCTGACGATTTCGCGTCGCGCACCCGCGACGGTGCTGTCTGTCTGAGCCTTAATATGCACATTCTTTGACAAATTTCATTGCTTCTTGCGTACAATTTTATTTCATCTAAGATTATTCATATGTTACGCCTACGGCTAATTATTAGCTACATAGGATAACTTTACACACTTCTCGAAACATGCTTTGATCAGACTAATGACTTATTCTAAATCTAAGTGGACAAATTGACTCATTTAAAATCATACAATCACAAACATACATGCATGTTATAAACTAATAAACACAGCAAATAGAAAACCAGACATGATAAACCGAATATGTAAAAATATTCCAGTTGAGTAAACAATCATGATCAAATGACCGAAATTTGGGTTCGTGCCTTCATTTAGAGAGGGAATTGGATATTTAGTAAGCGGTTGAAATGCAAAATTTACCAGGCAGGCATGAGTTGACATCATTTGAACTAATGTTTGCAAAGCTATCCATCAAAAAATATCAAGGTTATCATTGCCCCTAGACACTGATTTTAGTAACCAATAATAAAATGGTTGAATGATTAATAGTTCAATATTACTTGAACAATAGTCAAATTTGCCAATTGTGAATCATAACCTCATTAGGTAGGCAAAGTGACACGGACACAGGTAATAAAGGTTACCTTTATGTGATTAGTCATATGTATTACAATTAATCACTTTAATTACACTTTAAAATTGATAAATACACGTATTAAAGTAAGTTTATTCGTCAAAACGAAGGCTTTTACTTACGTATGTCACGCGAATCTTGCATTTTAGAGCTCTTATCAAAGAATGCCCGTTATCTACGTCAGCATAGTGCTCATTGGCTCGGACTAGTGGCGGGACTGATAATTCACGCTAATTTCAATACCGAAGAATTATATCGTAGGTGAAAGTTGCGAACTCAAAAGTAGGTATAGGATAGGCGCCGCGTGTCTCGACATAACCCGTTAAAACTGGATTTGTAAAAAAAATACACATTGCATTCGGAGTTTAGAGTTCGGAAATGTAGTGTCATGAATTAATTACGTGCGATCTTTAGAAAATTAGACCTTTTCACTCAGCAAACAATGATATAATTAGTTCTAATGCTTCAATGCAGATAGCTAATATGACAAGACAACCGACTTACCGTTCAGGACGGGACTATCAGCAGAATTCGTAGAACCGCTTTCAGATTTTTGTGGTGATGAGGGGGATTCGGAGGTTTCGTTTGCCTGAGAAGGCATACAAAAAGAAGGCACGAACTCCACGGCATTTACATTCAACGTGGAAATTTTTGTAGACACATCATTGGAATCTTTTGCACCTTGTTCACCTATGACATCGGCTTGACTTTCCCAAGAGTCCGGAGCACCGATATTGGACATTTTTATTAATGAGACAGTGTAAAGTTACTAAATTAGTCTTCCTTTTCTAGTTATTTTTATAATTATTCGCGTTCTTTTCTCGATAGATCCGCGTGTGTCTTTATCTCAGACCGGAAGTTCATGGCAATTTGCCAAAAATCATATATTACATATATATACAATGCACAGTAATTTTGCATGAAATTTATTTAAAATATTTGGAATAGTTATATAATGAAATGCATTTCAAACTTGTGTTTGTAAAACAAGTGTATAAGATATATTATGGGGCTTATTACATTAAAAATGAACTTTATTTGATATATTACATCCGGTAATATAATTGCCAGACACACTAAATTGTCGGCAGCCATAGACAACACTTTTTGGCCTGTTTTGGCCTCTGCACACTTTCCATTGATAAAGGCAGTTATACACTTTTGTATAAGAAAGATTGGATTGGATTATGGTGGGTACACATAGACCACAAATAGCTGTCACATAAATGCTTCGCTTTCGTTGGTCGTTCGTTTGCTCGAAAACGAACTTCGTTCATGTATCTCCCTCTCTGTCGTTCGAACTATCAAGTGCGACAGAGACGGAGATACATGAACGAACATAGAGGTAGAATAGAATAGGGGGACTCACCCACACATATACACTTGTGTGACAAAGATGTATGCATAACAAATACCGCAAGTGGGAACGAGATACAGTGTCATATTTTCTGTCCCTCATCGCGTATACGGATTTTTTGTTTGCCACCACACCTGTCAAAATTTGTACTGAAACTGACGCCACCATGACGTCACCGATATAACACGACTAAATTAAAAATGATATTAGACGCCAAGAATGTATTAACTTCTAATACTTCTTAATTTAGGACATGCTGCGCCGACCCCAAATAAATGGGATAAGGGCAAGAAAATGATGACTTCTTGATTCACGAAGTTCGTTTTCGTTTCGCGGTAGGCCTTCACCCACCATTATGCCTGGTTTACATTATGCCGAAGGGAGCGGGGAAGTGGCCAGGACGGGCGTAAAATGCAGTATTACGGCCGTCCTGCCCACTTCCCTGCTCACTTCGGCATAGTGTAAACCAGGCATTACTAAAGCCGCGTCCGCTGCGCCATGTTTTCGTGGTTTTTTAATGTCAAAAATGTTTTGCCAATCAAAACAATACCCTATTTGTTTACCGAAACTGATGGATAACCACCGGATAACATGCACCACACCTAACAATTTGCTTGATATGTTGCATGATTATGTTGATGATGCTAATTATTGATTGTATATTTGTGAACCTGGATTATAACTGACGATCTCAATATTGTGTGCATGTTTTTACTTTAGGTGTTTTTCAAACTTTTTGGTGTCACGGCTATAGCGACATGCCTGCTCGGCTCATATCGCGGGGCTTAAGTGCCTGCATATGGACCGACACGGTAACGCGCGGACCCCGCCGTAGCCAGTCGCTACTTGAGTGTTACTGTGTACGCACATGACCTGTTAACCTGTTTTCATAATATATTGTATAACTAAACCGTAAAGAACAACCTTTTACTTACACCCCAGTAGCGAACTCTAAAGTGGTGACCCCGATAAGAATTACTAATATATTACGGTTTAGTTTCGGACAATAAATAATTTAGTGAAATTCAGTGAGTTAAAAAATGACCGGTGAAACGAAAACGGCGCCGGGCGGTAGCGATCAAGAAGCAACATTAAAATACAGAGAAATAGTGCAACCAGAGGCGCCCGAGGTCATGGCGGTCGCGGTCTCCAGCAGGATCCCGGAGTTTTGGGTAGACCAGCCACGAGTATGGTTTATTCGGGCCGAAGCAGTGCTGACCCAACAGCGAATGGGTGATGATGCAAAATTTGACATGGTGGTATCGAAGCTGCCAAAGGAGGTGATTTTAAGGCTAACCGAGTTCCTCACCAGCCCGCCGACAACCAATAAGTACAGCACATTAAAAACCAAACTTCTATCGATGCTTGAAGATTCGAGGACTCGCCAGATAGAGAAAGTCCTAGGGGAGATGGACTTGGGCGACACGAAGCCATCACAGCTGCTGTACCGTATGAGGAACACAGCGAAGGACAGTTTTCCAGATGGGACGCTGCGCATTATGTGGCAGAATCATCTGCCGACGACAGTGCGCGCAGTATTGGTCGCTTCGAGGGAAACCGACCTGGATACTCTGGCCAGCATAGCGGATGACGTAGCAGAGGCCACGAGGAGCAACCACGTTTCTGAAGTTGAGGCGCAGCAATCGAGGCGCACGGATGTATTGGCGCCATCTACCTCCCGGAGTGGCGAAACAGCAGTTATCTTGGCTGAGATTGCCAAGTTGAGCGTCCGGATGATGGACTTGGAGCGGTCAAGGCCCAGGCAGCAAAACTACGGCCGAAATTATCGAGGAGGCCGGTCAGCATCCAGAGGTAGGAGTACTTCACCATCGCGCCGCAGTGGCTCCAACCAAGAAAACAAAGACTGGTTATGTTTTTACCATTATAGGTTCGGTCCGAAAGCGAATAAGTGCGTGCAACCGTGTGCTTGGGACAATAAGTCGGAAAACTAAAGGAGGTGGCACAGGACTCGGCGGAAATCTGTGCCATCACTTCTGGCCGTCGGTTACGGGTGACAGACTTAAATAGTGGACTACGTTTCTTGGTGGACACAGGTGCAAATATTTCAGTGATACCAGCAACCAGGAAACAGTGTACGGGTGAGTGCTCAGAACTTAAACTTTTCGCGGCAAACGGCACGGAAATTAAAACTTTTGGTGTGAAATCGATGCTCTTAGATTTAAAGTTACGTAGGCCATTTCGATGGGAATTTGTCATTGCGAATGTTAAGCAGCCAATACTGGGAGCAGATTTTTTAATTTTTCATAAGTTATTGGTTGATTTAAGTGCCCAGAAATTAGTCGATCAGGTGACAGAGCTCAAGCTGAAAGCGCAAATCGTGAGTAGTGATCAGCCTACCATTAGCACTATCGATGATAACCATCCGTACCATCAATTGTTATCCCAATTTCCGAGCATTACGAAGCCCGCAACGTTCAGGGAGGCTCAAGTACATAATATCGTGCATCATATTGAGACGACAGGGCCACCTGTTTACGCTAAGGCAAGGCCATTGCCACCCGATAGATATAAAAAAGTCAGGGAGGAATTTCGCCTTATGCAAGAGCTTGGCATATGCCGGCCGTCTAAAAGTGCATGGGCCAGTCCGTTACACGTTGTAAAAAAGAAAGATGGCGAAATTCGTCCTTGCGGGGATTATCGGACATTGAATGCGATTACTAAGCCGGATAGGTACCCAATACCGCGATTGCATGACTTCACATATTTATTGGCAGGAAAAAAGTTTTTTTCGAAATTGGATATTAATAGAGCATATCACTGCATTCCTGTGGCCAAAGAGGATATTGAAAAAACAGCCATTATAACACCGATAGGCCTATTTGAGTTTCCCAGAATGAGTTTTGGACTCCGTAATGCTGCCCAGACCTTCCAGCGTTTCATGAATAATTCAGTTCTGGAAGGCCTGGATTTTTTGTTCAATTACCTTGATGATGTACTTATTGCGAGCGACGATGAGGCGCAGCATAAGGAGCATCTAAGGCAAGTTTTCGAGCGTTTTGACAAATTTGGCATAACAATTAATTGGGCAAAATGTAGTTTGGGACAACCGAGGTTAGAATTTCTAGGTCACGAAGTTAGTACCGCAGGCATTCGGCCTTTGGATGAAAAAGTTAAGGCTATTGTTGACTACCCTAAACCCGAAACAGTGGAGAAATTGCGTAGGTTTCTGGGCATGTTGAATTTCTATCGTTCACACATACCGGGAGCGGCAGAAATTCAAGCGGAATTAGATAAATATTTAGTTAACGCAAAGAAAAAGGACAAAACACCAATTTTATGGACAAGTGAGGCCGATGTAGCCTTTGAGCAGTGTAAAGCGGGCCTAAAAAAAGCCGTTATCATCCTCATCCTCGTCTAGACGTGCAGGTAGCCCTCATGACGGACGCTTCGAGTAGTTCGGTAGGAGGAGTTTTGCAACAGTTAGTTAATGGTGTTTGGGAACCTTTAGGTTTTTATTCGAAAAAATTAAATAATGCACAAAAAAGTTATTCCGCTTATGATAGGGAACTTCTAGCCGTGTATATGGCTACAAAGTTTTTCCGTAAGTCGTTCGAAGGACGACCTTTGATAGTGTATACTGACCATAAACCCTTATGTCATGCATTCCATAAAATAAATAGTAACAATAATGAAACGCCACGGCGTACGAGACAACTGTTATTCATCAGCGAGTTTACTACGGACATAAGGCACATAAGTGGAAAAGAAAATTTTGTAGCCGACACCTTATCCCGCATAGAGACAATTTTTTGTCCCTCGGTACTTGACTACTCGGAACTTGCCGCTGCGCAAGCGAAAGACGAGTACCTGGGACGGATGACGCAGTCGGGTCAAGTCAAAAGTAATAATAACATCGTGTTAAAAGAAATTGCAATACCAACGTGTAATAGTTCCGTGTATTGCGAAATTTCATCAAATGAGGCAAGACCGTACATACCCGAGAAGCTTAGACGTTTAGTATTTGATAGCGTGCACAATTTGAGTCATCCCGGTATACGTACTTCACGCAAAACGATTTGTAAAAAATTATTTTGGCCTAGCATGAACAAAGATGTAGGACATTGGGCAAAGTCATGTATACAATGTCAGAGGTCAAAGGTGAACCGACATACAATTTCGAAGCTACAGGCTTTCGAGGACGCTGGTCGGATGGAGCACATACACGTAGATTTGGTCGGACCTCTCCCGATATCTCCACGTGGAAATCGCTACCTACTCACTATTATAGATAGGTTTACTAGCTGGCCTGAGGCTTTTCCAATAGAAGAAATGACAGCCGAGGTTGTTGCCAAGACTATATACGACGGATGGATCACGCGTTATGGTTGCCCGATCAGACTCACGAGCGATCAGGGTCGTCAATTTGAAAGTAGCCTTTTTAGGGAATTAATGGTATTACTAGGCATTAATAAATTCAGGACTACAGCGTACCATCCTCAGAGCAATGCTAAAGTTGAGCGTTTTCATCGCTCGTTAAAGGCAGCCCTTATGGCTAGAATCCGTGACAGCTCATGGGAAGACGAACTATCGACCGTTATGCTAGGATTGCGCGCCGCTAGTCGAAATGACAACGATGTAAGCGCCGCTGAGATGACGTTCGGTCGCACATTACGATTACCTGGTGATTTTTTCAATACGTCTCAAAATGTAGAGTCAGGTGACCCCCTTAGCTTAGTAAATAGTATTCGTAATAAGATAAATAAGCTTAAACCGGTAGCAAAAAGTGCTCTTGACACGCGTACGATATTTGTACACAAGGATCTGCGTACGTGTGAGTTTGTTTTCATTAGAGATGATTCTGTACGCAAGTCATTACAGCCACCGTATAATGGACCTTTTAAAGTAATAGAAAGAGGAGAGAAAGTATTTCTTATTCAATTCCCGAACAAACAAGCTCGCATTTCAATTGATAGGTTGAAGCCAGCTTATGTGTGGAACAACGAGGTCAACGAGAGTGATACAAGTTCGAGTCCTATAGTACGAGACTCCACTATTAGCGCGCCAAGCGCAAGCGAAACTACCACTAGGAGTGGCAGA
The DNA here is from genome assembly GCA_963854355.1 of Epinotia brunnichana. Taxonomy (NCBI): domain Eukaryota; kingdom Metazoa; phylum Arthropoda; class Insecta; order Lepidoptera; family Tortricidae; genus Epinotia; species Epinotia brunnichana. The sequence goes on along the minus strand of OY977942.1, from coordinate 18,201,818 downwards.
GTAGTTAAGAAACCAGTCAGGTTCGCGGACGGTTTTTAATAAGGCGAATATTTACAGCTCGTATTAGGTATATATTTTTTTTTTACATGGCACTATAAGTCGAAACTTTATTTTCCCTTCCACTACGGTTGGGCAATGATGTTTATGTTATAGCGTAGCATGACGATAGCGGATCTTAGTACTGGCTGGTTAGCATTTACTACTCATTTGTGTTTATTATAAGACTAGATTATACAACAATGTTTTTATGTTGACGTCTATTGTGTTTTACTTGTTTAAGTTACTTAGTTGAGTTACATTGATTACAAGAGTATTATTATTGTACTTAAGTCATTTTATAAGGATTTAAATATAATACATTGTGTTATGTTTTCATTTAGCGGTGTTAAACGTTGGTACATCTTGATTATTGCATATTACATTAAAATAAATCAACATTTGTTATTATTTCACCGAAGTTATAACAGCAACAAAATCAGAGAACTTTAAGAACGGTTAGTAACGGTGCACATGCACATCTGGCGTCTAGGTACTCATTTTTTGTCATTAGAATTCCAAGGCGCCAGACTGCAACTTGACGATTGTAATTTTATGACCGTGCCAAAAAAATCTAAAGTGTTTTGACAGCATTAACAATGTCAGGGTTTACTGCCCACTCGAAACGCTGTTATCCAAGCTAGTTTACGGGAACTGTGAAACTATTTATGCGTGTTTCTCACAACCACTTGAAACAATATGGAGTTCTAACCATTAGAAAAAGACCTTTGTTTGTATTGAACTTTGTGGATACTGTGGGTCATTAATTATCATGAGCCAATGCTCCTGAGTTAATTTTGAACTGTAGCTTTAGCTAATATTATTTTGTCAAGTGTTTCCTATCAGTGAGGACTGAGAACATTGAGATAAAATTAAGTTACAGAAATATTTGTTTAAGTTAAGCGTTTGACAAATCGTTATTTAAGATATCCGAGATAAGTTTATGAGCACTCGGACTGCTGATTTCATGTATGTATTTTTAGAACTATTTACAAATGTGGTTAGCGATCCCGCAAGAGAGATCATTGTAATAGTTTTATGATTTTATTTTTGTTTTAAAGGGGGAAATTGTATAGCGACATGCCTGCTCGGCTCATATCGCGGGGCTTAAGTGCCTGCATATGGACCGACACGGTAACGCGCGGACCCCGCCGTAGCCAGTCGCTACTTGAGTGTTACTGTGTACGCACATGACCTGTTAACCTGTTTTCATAATATATTGTATAACTAAACCGTAAAGAACAACCTTTTACTTACACCCCAGTAGCGAACTCTAAACGGCCCTTCATGACCATCAAAATTCCTTCGCGACCCCCCAAAACCCCATTTGTACGATTAAACTTAAAACCCAATTATTAACACAACTACAATTATTATCAGTCATGCGTTTTGGAACGCACCTTCTATCATTATTCAACCAGCACGGCTATCACAAGACGGCCCGCGACCTGTCTCGCGCGTCAAAAAGCGATATAAGGCGCGACATAGCAAATTCGTATCACGAGACGCTTCTTGTCTCGCGGTCAAATGTCAAAGCGAATTTTTTTTTGTCGCTGACAGTTGGTCGCGGGAGACTCTCGAAAATCGTATCACGAGTGCACTTTAGAGCGACAAAATATATCGCATTTTTCGCGTCTCAACATCAAAAGGCGAGACATTGTCTTCGAGCTCTGAAGTCGACGAGAAAAAGTTTTGTTCTCTTCTTGAAGGAAATAAAATACATTTATCCTTTGCGTAAGTATAACTTTCTAGCTACTAGTCCAAATTCTTTCCTAAACCTCCCCTAAGACACGCTTAACTTTAAACAAATGCATTTATAACACCAATTTCTTGGCATTTTGTGAGTAAGTATGAAAGTAATTATCATCTTGTTTAAAGTTTAGACAATAAATACCAAATTGTGAACTTTTCAGAATGGCGTACTTCATGTTACTAAACGAAAAAATCCGCCAACGAAAAATTTCTAGGAGGAGGTTGCGGGACAGTAATAACCCCTTCGAGTTGCCGAACACTGAGTTCCAATTTCTTTATCGGATCAATTAAGAAATGGGTTTATATCTGATTCGGCAACTCGAGGGGGCCCTGGGACCTACCTCGGCTCATAGCATCCCGGTCCACGTACAGGTATGATTCATACTTAATGTGATGATCATTAATAAATAGATACTTACTCCATTTATACGCACATTTGCGTTATTTTAATAGAACGCATTTCATGAAGATAGCCTAAGCAAGATACAGTTGCGCTATATGAAAAAACAACAATATATATAAATTCACATCAATAATTTGTTAACCTAATATGACTTTAAGTCAAGTAAGTCTTAAATTTAACAATCATCATCATCATATCAGCTAAAAGACACCCACTGCTGGACATAGGCCTGCGACAGTAAAAAATAGGTAATGAAAACTAATCGTAAAAATTTCCGTCAAAATCAGGCGAAAATGGTATACCTATAATAAACTATATTTATAATTTACTACTTTGATATTAGTTCTTTAGGTCCATATCCGTAAATATAGTCCATATCCGTAAATATTTTTGATTAAAATGCTTTTATTTTAAGAAGCATATATTTTTGGATTCAGGTCATAAGTCTCAAAAATGGTAGCTATACCTTGGCTAAGAGGCCGAAATGAGACTGTATATTAGTTCCTACTCAATGAATATATTTTATAACTGTATTTATTCAACATTGCAGGTGCTTTCAGCCGTAATGTTTATGGCTCTTGAAAACTTAATAATATTATTTGGTTAATTTTCTTACACTCCTCTTGGTGGCCATGTTGATTTTGCTATTTTGCTCACTATTTTGTTTTGAAGTCCATTCCCGCCAGTGTTTAAATTTAAAACGCTATCTCTTTCACCTTAGTATTGGGAGAAAAAGACAAAGTTATCGTGATTAGGGCCGTACCATATCTAAGGCTCGGCATTCACTCTTTACTCCATGTTTTACTACCGATTTAGTGTTGCCATAAAGCAATATGACATCAGGGACAATTTTTTAGATAAATGGCAACAGTCACTGTGTCGACCGCGACAGAGTTCTCTCGCTTGGGCCGGCTTTCTCAATGTGCCAACTTATGATACTGAAATCGAGAAAACTGACAGCGCGACCGAGAGATTTCGCCACCGCGAGCGAGCTATCTCGCGGCGCGAGCTGTATCGCTGGCCGTCTTGTGATAGAGGTGCTGTCATGCGTTTTAGAACGCAACCTGTATTTAGGTAGTTTTACTGTTCCTCAACCTACCTCATTTTAAATATAAAACGAAGCAAATCTCTTTTAGGCCTGCATCACACTGGCGCGGCCTGCGGTGGCGGACCATAGTAAATTTGACAGCTAATGACAAGTTTTCTATTGTCTGCCGCGGCCAGACCGCGCCAATCTGTGAGAGGCCTTAAGCTGTGCGACTGTAGTTTTGGGGATTATTTCACAACAAAATGGATAAGTTTCTAAAAAGAACATTCAACGTCTGGATTAACATCTGGAAGTGAGCCTAAAAAGAAGAAAAATAGAAAATATGACGAAAACTATTTAAAATACAGATCATTTACTGTTATGGACGACAAACCACAGTGTGTTATTTGTTGTTATCTCGTGAATGTCTGAAGCCATCCAAATTGCTGCGGCATCTTACTTCTAAGCACGAACAGTACAAAGAAAGTTGAAAGTAGCATATCTTGCAGATATTTTCGACCATTTGAATGGATTGAACAAACATCTACAAGGAAGGAACGAAAACATGATTGCAGCAAAAAATGAAATTCATGGATTTATAGCGAAATCTAAATTATGGACAACATCATTGCAAAATTTGAAGTTTGAATCTTTTCCTTGCATGTTTCAAATTATTTAAGAATTTTCATCGGATAATTTAATGAACGTAGAAATTCATATTCCCATTATAATGGAGAGTTTGCAAAATTAAAAAAAAAACAATTATTGAGTTATTTTTTTAATGAAACACAGACGGCTGACGGAAAATGTTGGATATTAAATCCCTGAATAGATTCGTGGTGCTGGCCGATCTCAACCACACTGTGAAAGAAGCTCTTCTAGAACTTGCAGCTGATACTTAGGATGCTAATATTGGAGTTTGTATCCGTATCAATCGGTGCGTTTTGGGTGAAGAGAATGGCTGAATATCCCGATCTAGCAAAGGAAGCCCTTAGTATGTTGATACCATTCGCAACTTCATCAAAACAAAGAAGAGGAATAGATTTAATTTGGAAAATGAATTGTCGCGTAACTACGTTTTGATAAATTAGTTAAAATGAAACAAGCTCATTGTTCACACTGAATTAAAAAAATACAGTCTAAGAATTATTTAAATTTTCTTGAAAAAAACATAATTCCTTGTAGTCACGAGACTTTTTCGAAGCTGATCCTCGCGACTCCCCTGGATATGTGACGCGGCCCCCAGGGGGCCGCGACCCACACTTTGAAAAACACTGTTCTAAAGTATGAAAATTATGTATTACTAATTGAGAAATAAACTATCTGAATCTGAATCTGAATCATGGATTGTGAAGACTCAAGGACCTTCATACCTGCATGACAAGCTCAGGTTTATGCAGCGCCAAAGAGTATGTACACTCCTCATGTGCCCTGCACACAGAACTGCAGCATTTCGTGGCAGTTTTAAGTACACCGCCATGAAATGCTGGAACAACATACCGCCACTTTATAAGCAAGCTTCTGCGTTGTAATCTTTTAAAGCTTAATTAAAAAGTTATATTCTCACTAAGCAAAAATTTACTTCTGGGTAATGGAACTCTTTCATTCCGTGTTTTACATTACTTTATCATATTCAATTCAATTCAATAATTTATTTATAAATATATAATTTTACATACATATATACATAGTTTCACGCCTTTAATCCCTTTATCATACCATCCAATTATGCCATTATACATATATATTATTATAAATATACCATATTATTATATTTATTTTCTTATTAAATTCCACTTGCTTCATTTCCGCTTCGTACCTACTGTCGTAATTGTAAGCGCCAGTATTTGTGAGATTCTAATAGCAGCTACACGCAACTGTGCTCCCTACTGGTGTTCACGGAAGACCAGCGTTGGGTACTCTAGTAGCACCTGGCATTATGCTGAGTGTTCACCTTTTTCATTATAAGTTATTTGTAATCTTCTTTTTGTAATTGTATAACTGTGTAATTGTATGACTTATACTGAAATAAATTATTTTCTTCTTCTTCTTCAATTTGCCACAACAACTTGCTTTAGTTGTAATGAGACTAATGAGACTGCAGTTCATACCTTTAATTCTAATGGTCGCACCACACTTGGCGGTGTTTGCCCAAATATGTGTTGCATCTTTTTCCTTCCTACGGCAAATGAAAGAGAAGCAACGACGCAACGCGAACACGAACCCCCAAGTGTGGTGCGACCATGACAAGCGCAAGTTGTTGTGACATATTGCATAGTGCGTTTATAGCGAGTAAACTTTTCGCACGAATGTGAACCTCAACAAAATTATTGAAAAAAAAAACAAAAATTAAAATGGCGGAGGTAATGCCGATTACAGTTTTCAAGCGTTAACAGCGTTTGTTCAATGTGATAGTGTTTGATTGTCAGAAAACTTTATTAAAATATCACTCCATGCATGACAAAGCTAAGCTTTACTTGAAGCTCATATATAATTAACTTAGTGAATAGGTACGTGACAGTTCACAAAGATTGTTCCTCAGTGCTTCAATAGGTTAGTTAATAATCATCAGCAAATAGTTTTTTAAGGATTTCAGCAAATGCATATTATTTGACATGATAGTAACAAATAGGCACGTGTTCCCTTTTGGATATGTCTGTGCACTATAAATTTAAAAGTGCTCTGGATTATGACACGGTCACATTTGATGGTCTTCATATATCAGTAGGGGATTTGAAAGCTGCTATTTCTCAGCAGAAAAGGATTGGGAAGACGTCTGACTTTGATCTGCAGATAACTAATGCTCAAACGAAGGAAGGTGAGTAATTTCCAAGTCACATAATAATGTTGTAGTCTAGTTGGTGCAAACCTGCTCAATAGCTCACTGCATGATTTGGCTCTTAAAAGTGTTCTTGCTATTGTCTGTTGTCTCCGGTCCCTTGATCTTAGTTGTATGGATGCCATTATTTAATGGGCCGATTTTTTTATAAAACTGTCATTGATTTGGAATCTTCTACATTGGATGGTAGAGTTGCTTTTTGAATGGACTACCTTGATGCAATTCGGATAACTCAAACAATTGCAATTCAGCCATAACACATATACTAAGTTCATACACAATTTTAACATTATATGTTTTTTGGTTACCCTGGCTTAGTGTGCTGTCTTTTTAAACAGAATTGTAAGCTCTAGCTTTGGAATGTAGAAAAAAGGTCTCTGTAAGACTGTTAGCTCTACATCCTCATGACTTCTCCTTGGTTTCTATAATTCAGCCAATCTGTATATATATTTTCTGGAATATTCAGTTAACATCAATATAAATGTGCAGACAGCAATATTAGGCAATAGTAGCAAGTACGATGTTTAGCCGAAATCAAAATTATAATGTTGTGTTATCATCAAATACATCAAAAATAATTTCATTTTGCAGTGTACATTGATGACGGTACTTTAATTCCCAAAAACACATCACTCCTTGTGGCTAGGGTACCACTATCTCAGCAACCTAAAAAACAGTGGGAAGGCTCCAACAATAATGCAGCTCCACACAAGGATGTGTCGGTTAACAAGGGAGTGGCCGACCTGTCTCGCATGGAAGGTAGCGAACAGGATAAGATAAATGCTATGATATCACAGTCTACTTTTGACTACGACCCTAGCAAGTAAGGCTAAAGTGAATTTTCATTGGGTGTGTTGTCTCCAGTTACTTATAAAATTATCTATTATTTATATGTTGTTATGGTACAGTTGCCATCACATACATAGGTACACTATAGGTGTTCTAAAATATCAGCACATGCACCCTAATGCCTTGAAATTAGAGATGTGTTCCGATGTTTGTGACGTGCTTGTTTGCTCCGACGTATGTGATGGCGACTGTACCTCCTTAGTTCCTGCATGACGTGTCCCATATAAGAGTATTTAATACAATAGTTACAGGGTATACATTCATACTTAGTTTGAATGTGTGAGAGGTACCAAAAGCTTTATGTTAGATTGCTAGGTGGGTTGAAGTTTAGTAACAATGTGAAAATTGGAAAGAGGATAGTTTTGCATTATTGAATTATTTGCCATTTATCTCAACTTAAACTTTGCTGCAGGCTGTTAGAGATCATTTTGGCACTTGACCACTGTTGAGTCATCATCATCATTACTTAAGAGCCTTACTCTTGTCAGTGGACTAACCACCACTTTTCTCTGTCCATTGCCAGCCTCTTGCTTTCCTCATACAACTCCACATCAGCTTTATCCTTTAGGCCCAAAACCGATGGTGAAACGAAACTGCAACTTCTAGTTACTTATTTAAGTTTATGCCATAGACTCGTTTGAGAGACCACACATTGCAACCATTTTGAAACCGGTTTTCTGTGTTTCAAACCAGTCGCATTATGTGTGGTCTATCAAAGAAGTCTATGGCATAAACTCAAATGAAACTCAAAAGTAACTAGAAGTTGCAGTTTTGTTGCAGTTGCGTTTCACTGTCTGTTTTGGGCCTTACTTGGCTAAAATATGCTAGCCTAGGCCTTCCTCTGCCTCACCACTGTTCCTATGCACTGTTGAATATATTATTAAAAATTGTTTAATTTGCAGTTATCAAAAAATTAGAGGTCAGAACCAGAGAGGCACTGTACCAACTACCTACATTTGTTACAAGTGTCAGAAGTATGGACATTGGATCAAGGATTGCCCTATAGCTAATTCAGTAAGTAGAAATTCAATAAAATTGTTTCCAGTGAATGAAATTTCGAAGTCAAGATGAAGAAGAACCCCCACTATGCTATGGACAAAACATTACACTCCTTTTTTTGGGCAGTTGGGTAAAAACATAAACTACTAGGCAATGATAAGGAGTGGGATGCTTCCTTATGATTTGAATCATAGCAATAATATGTGTGACTTACATTTATTTATAGCAAGGTTTAGTAAGTTTAAATTGATCTAGCTTCTGCCCGCGACTCCACGTGGCGTTCCGTCCGCGTGGAACTTATACAAACTTTCACCCCCCGTTTCACCCCCTTAGTGTATGATTTGCGGGATAAAAACTATTCTATGTCCTTCCTGTCAACCTAGTTAGTTATACTGGGCATTTTCAGCAAATCGACATCTATTGTGCCTATTTTGCGTGAAACAGCAGGGTAGCGCTACTCTAACCACCCCAGCTCATCTAGAAAGTTGGTGAGTGCCTTGGTGTTGCTGATTGCATCCCGTAGTGTGTCTGGGATTCAACCTATATCCATACCTATATTCATCTCAATCGGTTCAGCGGTTTAAGCATGAAGAGGTAACCAACAGACAGATAGATAGACACACTTGCATTTATAATATTAGTATGGATAGTATGGATTCAAATGTTCATTTTTATTTCAGTCTGATCCAATAGAGATAAGGAGAAGCACTGGAATTCCTCGAAGTTTTATGGTCCCGGTTGACGGACCCAAAGCCCCAGGAGCAATGATGACCCCAAGTGGAAGTTTTGCTGTACCTGCAGTTGACCAGTGAGTTGCTCAAACATTGATATGTGCTTATTGTGTAACATAGATATATCAAGATTTTGAACACTGATAAAGCATGTGTATGTTGATAAGCTGCAATGAATTAGTTAAAAAATAACCATTTCATTTCAAGTAAATTACTTAGTCAGTTATATAAAAAAATGTTTCATTTAAATTTATGTTTATATTATACTGATAAAGTAAAATCAGGTATAAAATGTTCATTTTATTAGTTTGTGGTAGTAGTAAAGAAAGTTCTATGGTACTAATGTGTAATGAATGAATTACACTTTGTAGTTTGTGTAATGTTTATTATTATTAGGTTTATGTTAATGTCTTCCAATGCAACTGTACGTTTCGTGTCGCGTATTTGATGGATGCAAAAATATGTACCGAAACCATACGGTATTTGACAAAAGTCAAATCAGCTTCTTTTCATGAAACTTCAAAAACGTTGCGTTAGTATGGAATTTGTAACATAAGCAAACATAAATGAAAGCTTGATACTTTCCGAGTATTTTCGTAATGTTTATCTGTTGCTAATGAAAAAAACTATAAATTTTCACTGCTGTCAAATACCCAATTCGTCTATATGAGCCATTGACAGTACCCAACTAAATTATACGCTTCATTGTAATGCGTACCGTGCTGCGAGGATAAGGTGTTGCTTCTACAGCAGGGTTTTGGTGATATCGAATGAGTACCTAGTCCCGGAGATTCCCTACACATCCACACAATTAAAAACTTGACTTGTTTATAATATTAGTTAACATAAAGCAGACCGGGGCTCGCGACTCGCATTCTGCTGACCCTTTCACATGATGTGTGTATGTGTAGTGAGGCTTACCTGGCGTCGGAGAGCGCGGGGGGCGCGGACACGCCGGCCAACGCGCCCGCGGCGCCCGACGCCGCCATCCCGGACGAGCTCATCTGCAGCCTGTGCCGCGACCTGCTCACCGACGCAGTCATGATACCCTGCTGTGGGAACTCCTTCTGTGACGAGTGTGAGTATTTTAATCGGCATAGATCGAATAAATTGCATTGACATTTGAAGTGGCAGTGGACCGGTCACCTTTACCGCAGAACCTATAACCGTTGGAGCAGATGAGTTCTGGAGTGGAGACCACGTAATGTAGGACGTCCTGCAACTCGTTGGACTGATGACCTTAAGAAGATTGTATGCAGTAGCTGGATGGGGAAAGCCCATCGAATACTATGGCGTCCAGCAGTGGACGGACTATGGCTGATGATTACATATGTTTTGTGTAGAGATATATTCCAACAGCTATTGTGTTCAGGATGGCTTTGCAAATGTTACGTATAAGTGTGTTCCGATTTCTGAACGGCGTTTAGGCGCCGGCCGAAGGCGGAGGGCTTCGATAACTCGATTTTGTAGTATCCTTACCATGCAGATTACACACAATGTAATTGTTCCATGCTAGTGTAACAAGTTTTAAAATTATAGATCTAAACAATAAGCAGTTATTGATTGTGATTAGTAGTAAACACTGATATATGAGTATGCTACATGATCATACTACATATTTATACTTGTGTTTCGTTTGATGATAATCCGATTATCACTGATTGCAGGCATAAGAGGTGCCTTGTTGGAATCTGAGGACCACGAGTGCCCAGATTGCCGTGAAAAGGAGATCGCACCCACAACATTAATCCCGAACAGGTGAGGTGCAAATAAAATAACGATTTCTACCTATTATATTTCATTTAATAACTTATGCTCGAGTTATACAATGTAGGGGCTATTGTAATGTTATGTTTCTCAGGAAGATGTAAGAAAAAGGCTGACCACACAATATCCTTATTGTATATTCCTGTTTCAGATTTTTGCGTAATTCGGTGTCGTCTTTCCGGAACCAGACCGGATACAGCCGCCGCGCGCCGCACCGGCCGGCCGCACAGCCGCCCGCGGTGCCACATTTAGGTAACAAATGAACAATGACTTTAATTAAATTCGTGAGACATGTTAAATTAATACTAATAATTAAGCGGTTGCACTCACTTTGATATATTCGTTAACTTGTAGTAAAAAGGTTAAATTTCCACAGAGCAACCACCTTTAGTGGTGCCGCTACAGCAGGCCCCGAACGGGCCCCCGCCGTTAGTCAATAACGGTAAGCATCCTCATTTACAGTCGGTTCATTATCTGTAGAAGTCCAATGAGAGATGGATTTATTCAAATTAGTGGTTTTATACTCGTGTAACTTGAATTCGAGAATGCAATGTAGTAAACATCATCTGTTATTGGCCTTGTCTAGGAGATAATTTTTCTTTAAGAGTTGTCTTGTAAACAACGACTGTTTAGTGTAAAATATTACTCCTGTTTCAAATGGAGATCAAACTCAAATGTCCAGTTGCAAAACGTTCATATATTTTTAATTCACATAATTTTCTTTATCTTATCAAATTAGAAAGTGACAAATAGTTTACTAGTGTAAACTTATCAATATCATTATTGATAAGTTTACACTAGGCAACTATTTCTCACTTTCTAATCATTCTCAATATCATTATTGATAAGTTTACACTAGGAAACTATTTGTCACTTTATAATCATTCTCAATATCATTATTGATAAGTTTACACTAGGAAACTATTTGTCACTTTCTAATTTGATAAGATAAAGAAAATGATGTGAGTTATAAATATATGAACGTTTAGCAACTGGACATTTTAGTTTGATCTCCATTTGAAACAGGAGTAATATTTTACACTAAACAGCCGTTGTTTACCTTTGGGCAACTGGAAACCGAACGTGATTAATTCATTAATTGCCACAAGTCTCGCGGTTTAAGTTTTTCACTTATCATGCTCGAAAAGTGTGTCATATTAGGCTTAGCAAGCGGGGCATTTAGCCCCTAGGGAAAATATGTATACATATTTATGATTTTAAAATGTTTTAAATTGACCAATCAAAACACTTCACCGTATTAAATGCACCAATCACAACCCTAAAAAACATTTTGTATTTGCTATCGACCAATCAGGAAACAGAATTAATTTCAAACATCAGGAGTTTTTTATTCCTTAACTCAAAAAAAAAATAAACGCCTCTGACCGTTCTATAGCCGCGTCCAAACTTTGGAGCGTGGTTGACTGCATACATGGCATAAGCTATGAGATTGAGCGGGATAGACTGCTGTCTATCTCCCTTTATCTTATGCACTGTATGCTGTCCGCCGCGTTCGGCCGTTTGGACGCGGCTATAAACGGTCGTAGGCGTTTATTCATGGTATCAATATTTTGTATCTGTGTCAAAGAAGTTTATTTAAAAAATCATGCCGCCAAATAGGGAACATTACGCAAAGCTCTGTGTAGGGGGCGACACTAACACAACCCGTAAACAAACCGCCATGACGTACAATGTCATATTTATTAACCTAACAAACAATAACAAATAATTGATAAGAACGCGTTAAACTACAGTAGTTTTATTATCCTTCGTGTGTAAAATACCTGTACTGTGATATTAAAATGGCATCCTATAGCCATTTAAAGGTGGATGAGGGCTTTTTTTTGCTTTACTACGTATTGCCGCTTCCCATAGTTTTCGTATCATCGTTTCCTTCGGAAATGAATGATACCCTTCATTCTTGCATCCAATTACGCGGCACTGATGCATTTTATTTATTGAAATATTCTCTTCCCTATTTGATCCAGAGCTTTGAAGAATTTGTCAAAATTGTCAAAAAAACTGTTTACTAATTGTGATATGTGCTGCACTCTGGTGGCAGAACATTGCAGTAATGTTCCCTATTGGACAATCTTTTCGCTGTGGGATTTATTATTAATTGTGGATGAATAATCTTTGTTTATACTATTTTCTCGCAGTCGAAGTGAAAAGTAGAGTGTATAACTCTACTTTTACAAGCCATATTACCACTTGAACAAAATAACCATCTTGTGGTAGTATGGCTTGTTTTAGACCCTTTTCATACAATCTACTATTATATCTAGTCAAAACAGTTGGTCTCTCGCATTTTACGGCGGCGGTGCATGTTAAAACACGGCTGTATTGTAATTATTACATTTGATCCAATAGCACTTTCAATGTTTTCATAATTAATGATGTTGATTCATAAAGAATGAAAATCTAAATAAAAGCGGTAATAAGATTCGATCAGTGCTAAAGCGGAAGTCATGTCTTTTCTATCATTCGGAGTTCGTATTTTAACTATACAGCTATGGTTGATAATACTATACATATGTTATGCGACATTACTGTTATACCTAAAATATTTAAGAAATATATGTTTTCTCAATCATGCTCGGACATGTATGCGTTAATATCACGAAATGAAGACATGAAGTTTCTTGTTTAAGCCTTACCCCAAGAAGTAATGTATTAAAACCCTAAATAAAACCATTAGTGTCCGCTGCTCTAACTTTTTAAATTTGCTTACTAATATTAAACTGACAAAGGAAAAATTACATACTGCCAACCACCACTAGACTCTCGAGGCATACTTGCGACATAAAAAAATTATTATATCTATGGTACTTATACTTATGTGCGGTTAAACATGGTGCTCGAACGGCTTGTTCAAATGGCATATTTAAAAAATTAAAAAGGCGGCAATCCCTTACTTCACGGCCTCTGCAGTTATGTAACTACTATTATTTTGTAAAGAGTTCCGAACGACATACATTTTGTCTCGCACGAAACGAATTGCGATCGAGAATTAACGAAATATTTATTCGTCGCCAGTCGTACAAGGTTACGAATCTTAGGTTTCGTACGGAAGGTCGGTCGCCTCGTTCCTAAGAATGGGCTTGTGACCTTAAATTTGTTTTCAACACACCTGCTCGTAAAGTAGGTCTTATTACAGCGTATTTACACTGATAATGCAGAATATTATCCATGCCGTGCCTTTTACATTACATTATCGCACTAGTGCCTTTTAATTACATATCTTTTTAAATATTAGCAAGAAGTATTAATGTTTCGAAAACAGCTAAGTAGTTATTTGCGTAAATATAAAATTCAATTCAAAATGTGATAAATAATTAAAGAATTTCATGAAACTGCTTGTTAGCGTGTTGGTATTTATATTTTGACGGTGTATTTTTACCTATAAATACCCAATTTCAAAATTTATAAATATGTGGCTGATTAGCTACTTTGCCGGTGCCCTTATCTCAGACTTGCGCGCGCATGCAGCGCTGAGCGCGCGAAAAAATAAAATTACGGCCGCCATCTTTTAAATGGGTTTCTGTTTGTTAAGTTTATTCACAGTATTGCATTTCGTTAGTGTTGTTTTGTAAAATGTCGAATTTAGATAACGAAGAATTACTTATCGAGTGTACGCCGCCAGATATCATAGTTGAAGCGCAAAATGCGAGTGATAGTCTTTTGCCCTCAAAATCAAAAGATAAATACATGCAAGCCTACGCAAATTTCATTCAATGGAAAAATAGCAAAAATGCAAGCTCTTTCTCAGAGAACGTGTTCATGGCTTACTTTAGTGAACTGGCGAAGAGGTATAAACCTAGTTCGCTTTGGTGTATATATTCTATGTTGAAGAGTACCGTGCAGAATAAAAATACAATTGACATCAAAGCGTACACCAATCTAACTGCATTCTTGAAAAGACGTTCAGACGGCTTTTACAGTCGAAAATCCAAGGTTTTAACACCTGATGAAGTGGAGAAGTTCATTAAAGAAGCACCGGATAATCAATATCTAGCGACAAAGGTCAGTTCCACTATTTAGTTTTGTATTCATTATTATAATATTTGTAGGCGGTATTGTGAGTGTTGATATAATAGGAACTAAGTACGATTATTATTACTTAATTATGATTTTATTTATTTACAGGTCGCATTAATATTCGGAATTACTGGTGCCTGTAGGCGTCAGGAATTAAACAACATTACGACAAAAGATATAGAGAATCACGGAGAGATGCTACTTGTCAAAATTCCGAACACTAAAAATAAAATTCCTCGGTCATTTACTATTCACGGACCATTTTATGAAATAGTGAAAAAATATGAAAGTTTACGTTCAACAAAAGGAAAATCTGACCGGTTCTTCCAAAATTTTCAAAACGGCAAATGCACGAGTCAGCCTATCGGAGTGAACAAATTTGGATCGATGCCTAAAGAAATTGCCAAGTTTTTAGGCTTACCACAGGCTGACGCTTACACCGGACACAGTTTTAGGCGGACTTCAGCTACATTGCTGGCTAATTCAGGAGCCGATATATTGACTTTAAAACGCCATGGGGGATGGCGATCTAATAATGTCGCCGAGTCATATATTGAGGACTCCATCCAAAATAAAGCCGACATAAGTGCCAAAATAACACAAGCAATCCATTTGGAGCCACAATCCAAGAAGTTCTGCCCTGAACCGCGTCCTTCCACCTCATATGCCAATGATGATTTGGGATTTCATACGTTTGCTAATGATGAAACGCAATGTTCTTCTACCTCCTTTCAGAATGTTGCATTATCACCGACATTTATGGTTACCCAAGAACAAAGCAATGAAATAATTAATAATACGCCTCATAAGGCGGTAGCATATCATTTCAATAATTGTACTTTTAATAACTGTTTCAATAATTAAAGTTTTTAAATAAATGTGAACTTTTATTTACTTTTCCTCGCAAGTGTGTTGAAAAACGTCGTATGAAACACGTGAGCATTGGTCATTACACTTCTCGTCTCCATTAAGCCTTCGCCTTCGGCTCAGGCTTAAAAACCGACTCGAGTGTAATGACCAACATAGCACACTTGTATCATAATGTACTATTACGATGCCATTCGAACCAGTTTTTGTAGATGAACAAATGTTTGTATGGAAGCAACTACATTTAAAGGACATTAATACCCGAAAAATCGAGTTAAAGACGGACCTCGCTGACAGCAGCCGAAACGCTTCATACTGATTGGCTTTAAAGTATGACGTCACACCATGCAATTTGTACTAACCGTTGCATGGAAAATGAAGTAAATTGCTGTTTCGGTCGCGAAATACTGCGTTTAGGTTCATAGTTGTCATACAAATTTGTTTCTATAAAAGCGTAAGGATTCTATTGGTACCTTTAAATTTACTCTTGGACAATAAATAAAATACCTTTTTTTTCTAAACTTTCAAGGTTCATATTTATCTTTTTATGATTTGAATTATATTTTGTAATTTATACTTTATTACAATCACTTGATGGTTTACTATCCATTTAGCAACACGACGTTGTCAATTTTAACACCACGCAACAAGCCTATTAGTTATGTCATTTTAGCTAAAACAGTAATATCGCTATTCTAAGTCGACCAAATCTAAATGCAATTCAAATGTTATTCTCGCACTTTCGACCAACTCTATAAAATATCCATCAAAAAAATGTTAGTTGCGTTAGTCGGACACTGGGCCTGAATCAGCTGTAACATGTGGTAGATGTGGGGCGGTGGTCGTCGGACGGTTCGTCGGACAACATCACGGTGCTGGTGCCGCCGCGCCACACGCACCGCGGCCGCCGCGACCGCGACCGCGACCGCGACCGCGACCGTGACCGCGACCGCCACCGCGACCGCCACCGCCACGGTACTGCCGCCGCTGTCCACAGACCGCCACCGACCGCGACTCGTTTAAAAACGCTTCTCATCCATAAGTCACCAGCAGATGACTCAATTACTGCCACCCGACATTTTACAATCTAAGTAACTTGGTTGATTGTTAATCAATAGATTTTATTGATTGATATAATGAAGTAATAATTAATCTTAGACTCAAAATAAAAATAAACATTCATGTATGCTCTCTTCAAAATCGACGTAATTTTTCATTGTACGTTCTGAAATTTTGCAATCACAAATAAGGTACTAAAATGCTTCTATATATCAACTTTTAATATCTTTGTTTTGCTTCAGGACCACCCGGCCTCAAACCCCCTGGCATGGAAACACCTCCCAATATGCCAATGAATGTAAGTATCAGCAAATTTTACATTGGATTCAAAAAGTCAACTCATAAGTTACGAAAGTCTTGTTTGTGTATCGACACTGAAATCGAAATTGCGTTTGCTAGGTGCCCAGACTGGACGAGCAGCGAGCAAGCACTCCCACTATTGACGAAGGAAGAGATCTCATGGGAGCGCAGGTAAAATTGACGACCGGTTAGCCTAGTGCTAGGGCAAACCGCGGCTCGCGAGCTGCATGCGGCTCTTTGAAGGGTCATTTGCTACTCTTCGAGGACTCCTCATAAAGATAGGTTCACAAGGAAATGTGAGATCGAACATGGCGTAAATGGCTCTTTACGGTTCTTAAATTTTTTTTTTTTTTACTGAAATTGGCTCTTTGGTTAGAAAGTTTGCCTGGCCTAGTGGGTAGTGACGCTGCCTATGAAGCTGAAGGTCCTGGATTCGAGTCAAAAAGGGCAAATATTTGTGTGATTAGCATGAATATTTGTTTCTGAGTCGTGGGGATGTTTTCTATGTATTTAAGTATTTATATCTATTAAATATATCTTCGTCTAGTACCCATAACACAGGCCTTATTGAGCTTACTATGGAACTAGTTCGATATGAAAAGATCGTCCCTTAAAAAAAAACCTATCGCTTTTTTTCTTTAGCATTTCAAAACATATTGCCTTATTTATCGTCAAAATATTAACTGTCTCATTATTTTTCCAGGGTTCCTTCAACCGTGGGAGACCGCCATTTGGTCCTGGGGGTCATCCACCGGGCCGCAGATTTAACAAGTGAGTGTTCCATTATGTTTTCTCAAGAACCGTGATAGCTAGAGAGTTGAAATTTTCACAGATTATGTATTTATGTTGCCGCTATAACAACGAATACTAAAAACAAAATAATTTTTTTTTAAGGGGGGCTCCCATACAAAAAACGTGATTTTTTTGCCGTTTTTATAGATAATCTGTCACCAGGCTGTATCTCAAGAACCGTGATGGCTAGAGAGTTGAAATTTTCACAGATTATGTATTTCTGTTGCCGCTATAACAACAAATACTAAAAACATGATAATTTTTTTTTAAGGGGAACTTTTCCCGCCATTTTTAATAGGTAAAGTAGGCATGGGTATTGAGTCATTCAGCCTAGCCAGACTAATATTTATTATTAGCCTACGATAATTAGTTACCAGTCTTGTAATTTTTTTTGAGAAACAGAAATTATTAAAACTAATATTATTTTGACTAGTAACTAATAACTCATATACGTGTAAACTAATATTTACGAGAAATAGGCCCCAGGTCTAAATTATGATGATCATTATGAGTATGTCAGTGACAAAACTAAGGAACTTTGACGGGCAATAGTTCTTAAACTAATAGTTCAAATTTAATGCTATTGAGAATATATATAGGCCCTATTATGCCCTACATGTTACTGATAATTCAGGGTTCTAGCTTTAGCCAGCACGAAATTACAGGATGTTGAAAATGGCCTGAATGGCTTCGAGAAAAGGATGGTACGGGCGTGCCTCTTTGTTTTGCTCGACTAGGCCAGTTCGTAAACTAATAGTTCAAATTGAATGCTATTAAGAATATATCTAGGCCCTATTATGCCCTACATGTTACTGAAAATTCAGGGTTCTAGCTTTAGCCAGCACGAAATTACAGGATGTTGAAAATGGCCTAAATGGCTTCGAGAAAAGGATGGTACGGGCGTGCCTCTTTGTTTTGCTCGACTTGGATGCCCTCAGATAATAGAACCCGTAAGCTGGCTAGAGCATTGCGTCATGGTGTCGTGAATGATTGCAGCCCCGGCTACGGGCGCGGCCGCCGGCCGGGGCCGCCGGGCGCAGGCCCGCCCTTTGCGCGCTTCCCGCCCGAGCCTTACCAGCCGCCGCCGCCCGGGATCAAGGACGAGCCCAACGGGTAATTACCACTAACCGACCCATACAGGAACGATTCACACTCGATGCCCGTGGATAACGTGTTTCAACATATATTATGCACGGCTAAGTGTTTACTTAGGCAGATTATTTCTTATTAGCTGAGCCATTTTACGGAAAGTTCTACCCACAACTTTTTTTTTCTAATATTGATAGAATCGGATTTTTTCTACTCAGAATTGAAAACTCTTTTGAATCTAATAGGAGAAAAAAAGTGTCCAAACAAGCCAGTATGGAAGCGGTACCTAACGTAATGGAACAAAAAATCTTGCGACACTTTTTTTCTCCAATTACATTTGAAAGTGCTTTCGATTTTGAGTAGAAAAATCCCGATTTAATCAACATAAAAAAAAAGTCGAGTGTACAACTTTCTGTAAAATGTCCCAGCTATTCATAGTGATTACTTGGTGACCTGTTATTTTAAGCTTTGCGATTGACAATGTAAAAATAAAATTCTATATTACGCGTTATTAAATCTCTTCAGGTGTGAATCGTGCCTATATTATTTAGATTACTAACACTAAAAACATTTAAAGTTACGTTTTAGTGAATATTATTTGGAAATTCGAACACTTAACATCATTTTCGACACTGGTATAAAACATCCAGGTGAGATCCTGAGACAAACAACAATTTACTTTCTGAATCAGGATCGTTCGATGTCCTCTTATTTTTAGAATTCAAGAACCTACTCGTCGTCTCGAGTCTCCGAGACACGATTAGCGTTCCAAGTCTGTTTCTCTCCCGGACCCCTTACTCGAGTTTTCCCCGCGGGTCGTCGACTCGTGAGCCCACAGAACAAAAGGTTACCTCGCGTTTCGGTGTCACGTAATCAAAAGCTCATCCGAAGGCCGGCTGAATCCGACGGGCCCGAAAGAGGACCCGAACGACCCGCGCGGAGGCGCTGACCGGTGTTTTGTTCTGCGGTAGGCACGGCGAGGACCCGCTGGAGGCGTTCAACCGGATGATCCGCGAGAAGGAGATGCGGGCGGCGCGGCGCGAGGTATCGCGGCGGCGCGGGCCGAGCGGCTCGCCGCCGCGCTCGCCTCGCTCGGTCCGCTCGCCGCTGTCACCGCGCTCGCCGCGCCCGCCGCGCCCGTCGCCGCGCCGCAGCCGCAGCCCCAGCCCGCGCCGGCCGCCGCGCCCGCCCAGCCGCCACCGCTACTCTAGGTGCGTGGGCCCTGCATGTTCGTCGCGTCGTATCCCGGCATGCCCCGAGCGTCTATCGTGTACTCGGCTTTTGTTAATTCATCGGTAGTCTAATGCTTCCTCTAGGCTTCACTAATATGGCGAGGCCTCCGGTCTAGTTGTTGCATGTTGTACATACGCATCTATTATATTCATTGTGGTGGTTGTGCTAGCGAGAACTTTTTAGCCTCAGATGTTTTATTTTCTTAATTTCTTTGCCGTTTGTTCTATGGATATGCGTAAGTGTAAAATTTCGCTAATTTTCTAATGAGGAGTTAATACGATTGGGAGTAACTGGGAGCCCAGACTTTCTCTCTCGAGAGAAAGTCTGGGCGTGTGACGAGGAAATTATTGAAATGTAGAACACTCGCGGATGGCGTGTGAAAAAGAATCTTGTATTTTTTTTCCCAAACTAACCAAAGCTTGTACTAAGAATGTATAATGGGTAAGTATATTTATCGTCGTTTAGTACCCATAACATGCTTAGTTACAAGGTTTGCTTAGTTTCATCAATCCTTTGAGTCAGCTCGTCTATAAAACACGTTATCTTTATTCAAAATGTGGCAATAATCGTGCGTATAATAACGTTTCCTTGCCAAAGGACAACAATGTCTTCACTACCCACTGCCTCTAGTAGAGAATCTTAGACACTCCGGGTATTACTCCGGACAATTCACATGTGACATCAGAATACGACCAAATTGCCAATGCGGAAGGGTCGAAATACGGCCTTCGTAACGCCCGATGGGCAATTTGAATACAAGCGCATACCCTTCGGGCTTATTAACGCTCCGGGTGACTTTCATACATAAAATCTTAAATCAATCAAATCATTTATTTGCAGTAAAACATAGTTAAATGCACGCAAATACAATGTAATCAATTAAATTAAATTAAATCAAAAAATAATAATAATATAATGGAAATAGGAAGCATGAGTTAAAACAATAATTATACAATGTCATAGAAAAAAACAGAACCAAATAAGTAATAACATGTCATAATCACAAAAATAATAATAGTACAGTCAGCTATGTTGATAATTACATCAGAGGCGGGATTGTTCACGCGAGTCGCAGGTGAGCGTAATAAGATAAGAGAGCCGAGGATGTAATTATCAAAGTTCACGCGTTTCATACGTCGTTTTTCAACACATTTGCGAGGACAAATCCTTTCCATAAGATAAAAATGTTATAGGCTCCCAAGTTATTTTCTTTAGTTATTGATGGCAACAGGTTTTTACTCACAAATTGTACGCCAAGAATTCCCAGTGGAGTCAATTATATTTATCACTTTCTTTTCTAATCACCACGCGTCAACATGATAATAACCAAACACTCATTAACAATGTTTAAAAATATTTGTGTAATCAATACATAGTATAACAAAGTCGCTTCCCGCTGTCTGTCTGTCTGTCTGTCTGTCCGTCCCTATGTATGCGTAGATCTTGAAAACTACGCAACGGATTTTTTTTTATAGATTGAGTGATTCAAGAGGAAGGTATGTATAATACACATAAACCCGTGCGAAGCAGGGGCGGGTCGCTAGTTACCTATATAATAATGGCGCGCAACAACTGTTTTTCGTGAAGTTCGCGCAGTGCGCGCGCAGGTGTTAAAGCGAGACTTAAAGGGACGTAGGTTCGTGGTCTTCTCTCCCTCTCACTGAGCATAAGCGTGAGCGAGATGGAAGTGCGTGTTTGGAAGCGCGGAAATCATGTTTTTTAATTTTTATTTTTTGTGCGTTTTAATAAATAAAAAAGTAATAGCTGCCGATTTTTAGAACCAATTTTAATATGTTTAGCTGTTGTGCATAATTTGTTATGATTTTTTAAAGTGTATTTTAGACCTATGTTCGTGATTTTTTTCTATCGAGTGAAAGTCAAAAACTTAGGATTGGAATAGCTGATTTCCCTCGAGAAAAGCCTCAAGTTTGCTAATTAAATTTAGGGCAGCCGTATTATAATCCAAAAAAGAGCTACGATTTTTTAAAAATCAGATTTTGGAGCTCACGTCGCCTTAAATAAAATATCTAAACAGCCAATACAAAATAAAATAAATATTTTCGTATTCTATACAAATTCGTGCAAAATGATATAAGAAAAGTTCGGAAGTCATCACATTGTATTATAATATTATCGTCTAGTTTATAATATGTTCTAATTGCGGTATTGTTTAGGCTTTTATCAAAATACATTAAATTACATTTGATCACTAAAAATTCCTTCTTATGTCTAATTTGCCTTTGCGTGTTTTGTCTAGCTATTTTGAATTGATCTTTGATTTTAAATACACATAAGAAGATACAATAAAGATAAAGGGAAATTACAGTCATAATCTTGTGCTCTATTATTATTGATCGATAGGTATACGTGAGCACCCCGAGATAAAACGAAGGGCCTTTTTTTCTTTCAGTAGTAGCGCATTTATATTTGTACCATTACTCCATATTTCTATGCAATATCTGATGATAATTTAAAAGTGAGCAAAATAGACTGTTCTTATTTAGTGTTTCTTTGTCTGCTGTACTGGCTAGACACTTCAAAGCATAACATGCACTTGCCAGCCTATTAGATACTTGGTCAATTTCCTTGTGCCATCTTAAAAAGGAGTGCAGTTTAACACCCAAAAACCTTACACAATCTGACTTAGAATTAGGAATGTTGCAAACATGATCAGGGTTATTAACCCACAATTCATTTTCAATTGTAGAAAGAAAACCATGTAGACAGTTGTGATCAGTAATTTTGTGTTTAACTCACTTCTTTTGTGATTAAATAATCTAAGTCTGTTATGAATACTACCTAATTACACAGTTGATAATGATAAAATCTCAATATCTCTTCCATAGAACTAACGGCAAGTCTCTTGGCATAGGATGCGGTATTATGTAATTTAACATTAATTAGTCGATTAGTTAAATGGCTACATTATCTGTTATGTCCTAAAGGTCCCGGTCGATCTCGCGCGGCCGCCCGCGCCGCTCGCCGTGGTCGCCGCGCCGCCGGCGCACCCGCGACAGATCATTGTCGTTGTCACGGTAACAATCACTACCATCTCATTTAATACTATGATTGATTATCAAGTCAATGCATGAATGTGGTTTAATGGGGGATAATCATCGCTAACACTATTCTATAATATGGCTGTTTTTCAGAAATATATTTAACTAGCTGTTGCCCGCGACTTCGTCCGCGTAGTACATGTTATCGTCTAAATGTTTGTTTAAGGAATTATTTAAAAAAAACATTGAAATTCGTTTTGTAGGATTTTAGTAAACAGTCTAAAACCGAAGTAACAAATCTCTTACTTTCAAAATGTCTTGCTCTCTATACACACTTATAACCCCCTATGAACCCTCATAGTACCTAAATAGTCTGAAACCGTAGTTACAATATTCTTACTTTTAAAATGTTTTGCTCTCTATACAAACTTCGAAGCCCCTCTTAACCTTCATTGCCTAAATGAATAAAAAAAACGCTGAAATATGTTTTGTAGTCTTTTAGCAAACAGTCTAAAACCGAAGTTACAAATCTCTTACTTTAAAAATGTCTTGCTCTTCATACAAACTTTGAACACCCTTATAATCCCCGTTAGGGGATGAATTTCAAAAAAACGCTGAAATGAGTTTTGTAGTCTTGTAACAAACAGGCTAAGATCGAAGTTACAAATCTCATACTTAAAAATGTCTTGCTCTCCATACAAACTTTGAACCCCTTTTTGTATTTTAATAAGTAATCTTTCTACAAAGTGTTAAGTTTCTACCTAAAAAAAGTTTCCCCCATATAAATTTTTACACCTATTAATCCCCGTTAGGGGTGGAATTTTCCAAAACGCTGAAAGTACTTTATTTGTATTCTAATAAGTAATCTTTCAAAAATGTTTTAAGTCGCTAAAAAATATATTTTTGTCCATACAAACCCTTATAAACCCCTAAGGGGTGGAATTTTCTAAAACCATGAAAGTACTTTATTTGTATTTTAATAAGTTATCTTTCTACAAACTTTTAAGCTTCTATCTCAAAAAGAAGTTTCCCTCATACAAACTTTGCAACCCTTCTTAACCCCCTTAGGGGTGGAGTTTTCCAAAACGCTGAAAGCACTTTATTTGTATTCTAATAAGTAAGCATTCTAGAAAGTTGTAAGTCTCTAGATAAACACAATGTTTCCTCTATACAAATGTTGCACCCCTATTTAACCCCCTTAGGGGTGGAATTTTCTAAAACGCTGAAAGTACTTTTATTGTATTTCAATAATTAATCTTTCTACAAAGTTTTAAGTCTCTTGCTAAAAAAATATTTTTTTCCCTATACAAAATTTGCACCCCAAGAATTTTCCAAAACACTGAAAGTGCTTTATTTGTATTCTAATAAGTAATCTTTCAACAAAGTTTTAAGTCTAGCTCAAAAAATAAACTTTCCCCATAAATGAAAATAAATAAAAATGATTTCTTCAGTAACTTATACTATATAACAATATAGGCTGATGCCTCTTTTTAAGTATTTATAATACCCATACAAACTATGCACCTCTATTTAACCCCTTTTTTTTTTTCAAAAATTTCCAAAAATCCCTTCTTATCCGTTGCCTACGTTGTAAAAGGTAGTTCTGGTGTAAATTTCAACTCTAGCCCCAGTAGTTTCGGCTGTGCGTTGATGAGTGAGTATGTGAATGAGTCAGTCAGGACATTGGCATTTATATTGTATAGGTAAATGAACGATTGAGTAAATGAATGAAATAGTATCAGTATGTATATACTACTGTATGTGTTTATATGTATTAATTTTGATGTAGGTCCCCATCACCTCGTCGACGTCACCGTTCGCCGATGCGTTACCGCTCGCCACTGCGGTCTCCGCTGCGCTCCCCGCCGCGCTCCCCGCCGCGCTCCCCGCCGCGCTCGCCGCCGCGCTCGCCGCTTCGTTCGCCGCCGCGCTCGCCGCTTCGTTCGCTGCCCCGGTCGCCGCTTCGTTCGCTGCCCCGGTCGCCGCTTCGTTCGCTGCCCCGGTCGCCGCTTCGTTCGCTGCCCCGGTCGCCGCATCGCACGCCACATCGCTCGCCGCACCGTTCGCCGATTCGCTCGCCACGCAGATCGGCCCTCCGATCGCCGCCGCCTCGAGCGATTTCGCCTCATCGGTAACTATTGTTATTTTAATTTGTGTTTAGTAAACCGCAACCGCTTTTTGTTTTTAAATGACTTACCGGTTGCCCAAATGATGACACCACAGGTCACCTTTATCTTATCTTATCTAGGTGAGGGCCCCTTCGGATGCACTTCGACCCAGTGGGATCTTTTGTGCATTTGCTCTCTCCTTTATACCTGCTCCCAGGCTTGCTCCATCATTTCCACAAAGCGGATGATGCAGTTCGCCGGGAGCACCTTGAATTCCTTTGGTTGCGGGTAACCGTTACCAAAGTAGTTCATTCTTTGTCTGGCAAGGGCATGACATTCACACAATAAGTGTTCCATAGTCTCATCCTCCTCGCCACACATTCTACAGTCTAAACTATCAGATAGTCCCATCTTGGCCAAGAGATCCTTGACCCCGAAGTGACCAGTGAACACCCCAGATATGATTCTGAGTTGCTTCCTACTGGATTTCCAGAGTTTTCTGGTCCAGCCCGAGTCCACTCCTTCTATGAAGAGCTTAGAGTGCCTTAAGCCAGCCTCATTCCTCCACTCGTGTTGGTGTTTGGTTTTGGCGTAGGCTTTAAAGGCCGATATTATGGTCCCCTGCGAGAGTCCCACAAATGGTTCTGGACCTACAAAGTGATTTGTAGAGCCCCCTCTTGCAAGCTCATCTGCTCTTTCGTTGCCGATGAAGCCCTTGTGCCCTGGTATCCAAACTAGTTGCACCTTATTGTGCCTTCCAAGTCTGTTTAGTGCTTGGACGCCATTATAAATTAGTCTAGAGTCCACTCTCGGCGCCGTAAGCGCTTTAAGGGCCGCTTGACTGTCACTGAGTATATAGATAGTCCGCCCTTTGGTTCGCCTGTCTATATTCTCCTGTACACAAGCAATTATGGCGTATGTCTCCGCTTGGAAGACAGTTGCCAAACTACCCATGCTTACACTACTACTGTAGTCATTTGCATAAATGCCTGCTCCCGTACCGGATCCCATTTTTGATCCGTCCGTGTACCATATACTGTCTTCGATACCAGACTTTGGTGGTTCTAGACCTTCGGCCCACTCAGCCCTGGTTGGAACTTTTGTTGTGTAGTTCCTGTGGAATACATACTTGGGTAGCATTTTGTCGCTTCCCATGTTTGTTATTCTGTCTAAGAAACCATCAGTCTCCATGTTTGTGTGCTTAGTTTTCGGCTTGCTATCGCTCCACAGTCCAAGAGTTCTTAATCTGTAGAGCGATTTGCGCGCCTCTGACTTAATCACCATGTGAAGTGGCGGTAGGTCCAGTAGGACTTCTAGCGCCGCTGTAGGCGTGGTACGAAACGCCCCTGTTATAGCCATGCATGCCGTTCTCTGCACCTTTCTCAGGGCCTCTCTGCATGTGCTCATTAAAGTCCTTGGCCACCATACCAGGCTACCGTACAGTATTATGGGTCTCACCATCATGGTATAGATCCACTTCAGTACCTTGGGGTTCAGTCCCCATGTTTTGCCATACGCTGATCTACACATTCCAAATACCCTCAGGGCCTTTGTAATGGTGAGATCTGTATGCTTCTTCCAGTTCAGTTCCTTATCCAGTGTGACACCTAGATATTTCACGTCATTGGACATTTCTAGTACCCTTCCGTACAGCTTTAACTGCTGTATTCCGCGAAGGGTCCTTTTCCTAGTAAAGGGTATTACTACAGTTTTGCCTGGATTAATGGATAATTGGTGACAGTCGCACCATCTCTCCACTTCCCTCAGTGCCTTGTTCATGATTTCTGATACCGTACTTGGGAATTTCCCATTAACCAGTATCACTAAATCATCAGCATATCCTACCGTGTGGATGGGACCTTTATTGAGTTCTATCAAGAGTGAGTTCACCACCAAACTCCATAGAGTTGGTGAAAGTACCCCACCTTGTGGACATCCCTTTGTGGCCGTGGCCATTATCTCATCCCCTAAAAGAGATGACTTTATCAGTCTGCCATTTAGCATGTTGCCTATCCATTTACATATGGTCGGCTCTATACCATGTTTTGCAGCTGCTTCACTAATAGCATTATACGTGGTACGATCAAACGCTCCCTCCACGTCTAAGAAAGCCGCCAGACATAGTTCTTTATTCTCTATAGCCTGTTCAGCCTTGGTTGTTACCAGATGAAGTGCCGTTTCCGTTGACTTTCCTGGCTGATATGCACATTGCAGTTCGTGCAGCGGATGTCTCCTTAGTGGGCCATCCCTTATGTGTCTATCTACCAACTTCTCCAATGTTTTGAGGAAAAATGACGATAGACTTATCGGCCTATACGATTTGGCCTCACTGTAATCCGCCTTACCCGGTTTGGGTAGGTAGGTTACTTTTACCATCCTCCACACACGCGGTACGTGTGCGAAGGCTAAGCACGCCCTGTACAATCTGCTAAGGTGCGGGATTAGTACAGTAGCGCCCTCCTGTAGTAGAATGGGGTAGATTCCATCTGGCCCCGGGGCTTTGTAAGGTTGAAATGTCGAAAGTGCCCACTTTATCTTTTTATGATCTACTACCTTTTTAGACGTTTCCCAATTGTGTCTCGTTGTACTTGTGGTTTGTTCCA
Organism: Epinotia brunnichana; assembly: GCA_963854355.1. Taxonomy (NCBI): domain Eukaryota; kingdom Metazoa; phylum Arthropoda; class Insecta; order Lepidoptera; family Tortricidae; genus Epinotia; species Epinotia brunnichana. The sequence continues at coordinate 18,174,327 of OY977942.1, read as the reverse complement.
ACGCATAGCACAGGTCACCTTTAATAGATACCGCTTTCTTAACATTACGGAATACTGATTTGGTTGACGTCAATGATGAGGGTGCACCGGACTTGACGTGGGACGTGAGCTTTGTACTTTATAGGGTGGTCCAATCCATTCTTACTAGCCACTCATTTGTGGATCGTAGCAATTTTTTTGCCTGTCAAGCTTGGGGACGAGGTCTATTCTTGCCTGAGGCAAATAAGGATAGTTTAGGGAATTTTAGTTTGCCTCAGTAGAATTGACATTAATTATTTTTGTTGTTTTCGTAGGTATCCCGGACTATACGACGAACTGTTGTCGCCGCCCCGCCGTAATGTTGAGCCGCCGTACGGACCCAGGTACGATTGTAAAAGTCTAACTAGTGTCGACATGCGTCCTTTATCGTCGTATATGAAAATGCGTACACTATATAACGTAATGAAATTGCCCATCGGATTGAACCTGTGTTCGCGAAGTGCGTAGGCTTGCGGTTTATTCGGACTAGAACTCACGTCTAGAACTTAATTTAGGCGGATTTTCTTCATTATTTTACTTAGAAACGTACCCCACATATCGCTACTGTTGGTTTGAAAAGCGGTAAGTACGAGCAGTGTCGACGCTACGAAACGCTACGGATTTCAACGGTCACCTCTGCGGGTGTCTACTGAAGGCGTGCAGCTTATATCGAATAGTAATAGACAGAATTGTTTATGATGAATTTTGTACATGCTTGTAGAAATAATTAATACTAAGAATCATAACTCCTGTTGTGTTGTATTGTAACTGTGATATTTTTTCTGTGATACATATTTATATTGAATAGTTGTGAATTAATTAAGTTAAAATGTTAGTAATAAGAGACAGGCAGTAACGTGTTCAATAACATCACCAGAGCTCGGATTTTTCATCGTACGGTAAGACGAAAGACAACTATTGAGTCGATATTAACATTCATTCTTTATTCACTCATTGATTGAATTAATACCAAAACTTAATACTATTATAAATTAAAAAAGTACTGCCGCACCATGTTTTTGGACCAAATCTATATACATCTACAGTCATGGCCAGATAATTAAGAACATGATATTTTCCCCATACAGTTGCATACAAATATGTCTTTTCAAATTTGATGATAATTTATAATGTGTTCGATTAATTTTGTTTCTGATTATACGGATGTAACCGTGTTTAACCTGTCCTACCCCACGACTCGCGCACTCATTAACCCCTCTTTTACCCAGAGGCACAAATTTGTGCCCAACATTTTGAAACTCACTCTTCCCAGGTCCCGGGCAACGGCTGGACTCCGTGATACCCACGCGTAATTTGACACCGAACGAGGGAACCACTTAAATATGACGTTTATCGTAATTTCAAACTCTTCGTAAAAAGTAAATATCTATTTGAATCTGATCTATACATGTTGTTTTACGTAGATAAAGTAATAAAGTATTAGTAAATAGTAGAAAACATCAATAGAAATAGTAAACACAATACTTCTGAGGCAAAATATCCAAAGGCGTCTAAAAAGTAAGAGGTATCCTTTGTGCAATATTAGTAATCAGATGTTTGATCCCGATTACTAATAATGTGTGTAATATGAAAGTATATAAAATCAATTTTCTAATGATGTATAATACTTATAAGCTTTGCATATAAAAAACAACAGAAAATCGCTTTCGAAATTCCCTTATCGGTATCGGTAAGCAGAATATGTAGGCGTTGACGCTTGGAAATCCGAATTTTGAATGGTCGTAAAGCGTTTTAGTGTGGTTTTAGTTCTATAGTGAGTGAGTGGATGTCTGGTATCAATCTTTAGGTTAGTTCATTCGCAATCTAATGAAAGTGAGCCCAATTGAAAATAAAGCGTGTGCTTTTACTAATAAAGTTACAAATTGAGTGAAGAATGTGGGCACATATTTGTGCCGTGGGAAATAACGGTGTACTAAATTGTTGGCACAAACTTGTGCCCATGGGAAACGGCGGCACGTAAAGCGCTCAAGGTCATGGGAGCTTGCAAAATTCTGTTTTGGGCACAAATTTGTGCCCATGGGGTAGAACAGGTTAAACTGTATTTAATATAGTGCAAAAGAGCTTCTGTAAAATTTTGACTTTTATGTATCCAAATATCATAAACCCTCCATGATGCGTTCAAGAACCGCACATTATGACCACCATAAAAATAGACTGTTTTGTTAGAACAAATTACTTATCTGTGAAAATGTTATTATTGCTAAATAATAGCATCGATTTCGATACTATTATTTCATTCATATTTCGAACATCGCTGAAAAACAAAGAAATTTGATTTGACCTCTATTCTAATACCAGTCGAGATGACGTTTAGTTCGAAATTGATTGTCAATTTGCATAATAAATTTGACAAATGTCGCACGTAAGTAAGATATCGAACGACATGATAGTTGCATCCGACGCTAGTTTGTCTCTGAATTAAAAAAAAACTATGACAGCTGCAAGAAAACAGCGCCGCGATGCCGGTCATAATATGCGGCTCCTGAATGCATCATGGAGGCTTATGATATGTGGATAGATAAATTAGTGTATGTCACTTGTACATGATTAGGCATTAAAACACTCGTGTGATGTTATTATGAAACTCGCCTTCGGCTCGTTTCATAAACCCACACTCGTGTTTAAAGCAATTCATTATGTACATTGTACAGTCACTTAAACTACTATAAGAAATACAGGCGATCAAATCAACACTTTTTATAAGTTCACATTTCCTAACTGTCCATTTGACCATCCGTATTTTTTTAAGCACAACTTTCACAGAACTTTTATATAAACTTAATTAAATCTTATTTATACACAGATACCTCCATATACTCAGAAATAAAATTGGCCAAACATTTATTTAAATCATCATTAAATTTGAAAAGTCATATATGTATGAAACTGTATGGGGAAAAAAACATGTTCTTAATTACCTGGCCATGACTTTATATACATAAACGGCAAAGTCCTAACTCACTCACTTTAATCAACGCCCAGCCCAAACCGTTGAACCTAGAAAGCTGTTTTTTTCACAATAGGTAGCTTATATAACGACAGTACCCATTAAGAAGGAATTTTTGAAAATTCCACCCTCAAGGGGGTAAAAAGGGGTTCAACAAGACTATGTCAATTGTTGTTGTGACGGTTGGTAATGCTTATGTGTTGTTTACACTGGGTTGTTTGGCGAATTTGGTTCTATGCTTTTCTATGGCAAAATGTAAGCAATTTTAAAGTAATTAAATCCGCCCCCAGACTAAAGATGGGCAGGGATATTAACGAGTATGGGAGCATACTCGTAAATACTAAGAGTATACCATCTCTATTAAATACACAGGACATGTACTAGCTAGTAGCATTACTGGACGTTTTTCTTTTTGGATTTATTGAGAGTTGTTATCATTGAGAAAGTTTCCACTACCAGTCAACATCAGGAAAAGAACGAAGAGCTTAAAACGGCCTGTACAGTAAAGCGAAAAAATATGTATCGAATAAATCGTTTCATAAATATGTTACGAAGTTCTTATTACAACTGCATAAAGACCATATTGGGACATATTTTTGAGTATATTATTATTGCTTGCTATGACGCATGTAGTGTTGTGTTCCTAGTGGTGAGTAAGGTCGCCAGAGCTCCCTAGGGTGCGCTGTGTTGGGAGTGAGGGACCTGCATGTCTCTATCTGCCAACACAGCGAATCCTCAAGTGAATAAAGGGTCGGCAACGCGCTTGTGATTTTTCTGGAGTCACAGTGTCCATAGGCGACGGTACCAGCTTAACATCAGGCAGGCCGTAAGCTTGTTTGCCACCGTCGTAGTATAAAAAAACAAAAAAAACCCATATTTTTACACTTGACTGTACACAACGCAATTGTTAAAAAAAAAGAAGTGTTGAATACCGTGAGACCGTCTCGTTTTGTTCTAGCATACTGTGCAAGTACCCGACTAGATTGGAACCTTAAACGATTATTGAATGGACCGTGTACCTTGAAATCTTAAGATTTTTACCCATAACGGGTATTTGCCCGAAATTGGTCGTTGGATAAATCCATCAGTGCCAAAATTAAACTGTTTCACGGCATTTCTTCGTACTTCTGCTGGTGATTAGATTACTGTCTGTGAATCTTCGAGCTCACTGCAATGTGGAATGTAACTTTACAAAGACTGACATAGCGTAAGAATTATGCAACAATGTATTTTTTATGGTGAAGTATGTTGGCACTTCTGAAGTTGCTCGTTTTACGGCGTTGTTTTTTGTATGTTGTATTTTGTTATTTAAAAGCGTAACGCCAATTAATATAGGTAACGAAAATGGAATCTTACACGTATGCATGAAGGGTCATATCGGTTTGAACGCTTTGACGCATGTATGCGTTGTTGGCGTTGTACTGGCGATGCGGATAAATTGGCACACAAAAGGTATTTATTTTGACGGATATGAGCATAACCGGACTGACCCTACCCATTTTCTATTTCATAATTGAGTCACCCTCACTCCGAGTTTCATATCCTTTGTTGCATGTTTTGAGTTTGCTGCATGAGCTATCTCTCATTTTGCATTTCAACGCTAACCCATTCAAGGAAGAGCCGATTTAGCGACCTCATACATTTACTGTTAAAAAGGTTGACCTCTACCCGCCCACCATAAAATAATTGCCAACCAAATTTGAATCACCGAAAGAAGGAAATAGACTAGAGTTTGGTTTGTTTTAAAATTGAATTAAACAAAAGAAAAGCAACTCCGTTGCAATTACAAATGTTATAAATTAAATTGAGAATGGTATACATTGAATTATATTGAAGGAGGTGCCTTTTAATAGGACTCTGGTCGGCTAGAGGAAGACATCAATGTGAAATCCAACGAATTAAGAACTTTTTTACACATTTAAAATAAATATTAAAATAAATAAATATTATGGGACAATCTTACACAAATCAACCTAGGCCCACGGTAAGCTCAGTAAGGCTTGTGTTGTGGGTACTAGGCGATGATATATATAATAGATACATACATATAGATACTTATATACATATATAACATCCATAACTCAGGAACAAATATTCGTGATAAACACACAAATAAATGCCCTGACCGGGATTCGAACCCGGGACCTCCAGCTTCGTAGGCAGCGTCACTACCCACTGGGCTACGGAGGCCGTTAATTTATTAATTAGCTTTACGAGTATTTTAACATTTATAAACTACCTTGCTCATAGAATCTGCGCTAGTAATTGACTTTCCAAAATGATGAATTACTTATTTTATTATACATGCTTGTTTTTCCTTCCCAAAACGTTGTTATCGTTGTTATATTATAAAATAAATGAAATACAGTTGAATGTATTTTACCAATATATTATTTACTCTCTTATGCTTTTTATATTTTTTTGAAAATTGCTGTGATAGGTGAATATTGTAAAATTTCTGTTTGAGTTTATATTAATAGATGTGTAATTGGATTATTGTAAATGTATATTTATATAAATCGGGTTCCTAACATTGTATAAATATCATGATGATGATGATGATGACGATGATGGTGATGATGATGATGATGATGATATTTATACAGTGTTAGGAACCCGAGTGTATTCATTTTCAGGGATAGTAGAGGAGGTAATTATTGGATCTCTTGACTACATTTGTACGTTTTTAGAATCTACATTTTCTGACGTTATATTGTGTTATATTCAGAATCAGGAAGACACAAATATCTATAAAACAAACACGTGACTATATACATCGGCTTATTCCCACCTGTTACCACCAAATTCTTATCTGTGGTAACAGCTGGGATTTTTTTCCTCATATTTTACCAGTGGGTACTGCCGAGTGATAATGAAAGATGGGGAAAAAAATCGCTTTAGTTACCACCGAGTACTTTAATGGTAAAAGATGGGGGTAAAAATTCCAACTGTTACCACTGATAACAATCAGCTTTTTCTACTTTCCACTGGTTACAAATTGGTGGTAACAGGGTTGGAATAACCCTATACATCGGCTTTGGAAACTGAACCTATAGCTTCATTGGTAAAGCCGAAAGGGGCCGAAAGGTTGTCCCGAAAGGGAATAAGGCTCAGTTCAGCTAGGTTAGTAAATATTTCGTGTTCGATCTTTATTTCAAGAATAGTTTTAAATTAAAATTCAGGTTCTACCGATCATTATACCGCTATAAGGAAAAAGTACAAAAATAAAAATAAAATGGTCCACCATCTCTACCATCACTGCTGTATCTGCATGGAGCTTTCAGCCACCTATACTATACAATGTATAACTTTACCCCTACGTGGGCGACTCCAATGCTACATGAAAAATACCGCTCGTTCCCTAAATATCAAAACTGCAAAATACTATTGCCGTTTTACCCGATTTCTGAAATATGGAATTCCCAAAATACCACAATTTATTTTTAGCGTGTTTCTTTATATATCGGATTGCCAAAGCAACTATTTCTCAAAAAACCATGTTCCCTTTAAAAGCGAATTCCCATAATGATTCCAATTTCCATTGTGATTTCTTAATTTAATGTTTTGGGTTAGGGAACATGGTGTATTGAGAACATGGTATTTTATAAAACTGATATAAAAAGAACATTATATATAAAAATACTGGTATTGTGGGAATCTGATATTTTGATAAGCATAGATGTCGGCAATTCGATATTTTGCAATAACTGTTTTAAGGGAACGAGTGAAAAATACTATAGTCATTCTGTATTCGAACGTTCTTAAAGTTGAATGTTAGCGTGAACTTTTCATGCAAAAGTTTTTCGGACGTGTGTGTTTAATTATAATAATAAAATATTTTCATATTACATATTTTGTTGTATTGTATTCAGCCAATCATGTTATTTGATTCCCGTGAATGAAAAAAAGAGTGCATTATTTTTGAAGTAACTTAGTTACTACATTTTCGTATTATTGGTCTATTGTATGGTAGGTATGTGGTGCGCTAATTTTGAAATGCTAAAATTAGGCATTTCATGAATTTGTTTGATTCCACGGTAACTGACACAACATGAACACACACTGAACATGATTTACTAAATAAAACCATTATAAGTACCTAACTCGCAATTGTTTTGCAATTAAATATTGTAGTCCGAAAATTGCTTATATGCAAAGTTAACATTGAGTGAAGTATTTAAAACGGTTTGGAAATTTGCACCACAAAAGATGGGTCCGGGTTCCTGATTTTTTTATATAATATCGGGCCTTCACCGATTCGAACCTGAATCTGCCTAATGTAATGAGTATGCCTGTGATTCCTATACAAATGTGTGAGTTTCAACACTTATTGTTGTTATTTATTTATAAGTTAATTATAAAGACCAACACTAAAGTCGCCGTCAATAGAACTTACGTCAATTCCAATACATTGTTTGTTTACATAGTTTGCAAGTTCGATTGACGGCGACTTTACATAGCAAACATAGTTCCGTTTACCACATTAAGCATAAAAAGCAGCATAACAGAGTAGTTATGCAATTATGGCACTTTTGGTTAAACATTTTAACAATTATTTTGTAATTTTCGTCAATCAACGCGTCATAATAGTACATTGTGATACAAGTGAGCTATGTTGATCATTACATCAGAGGCGGAATTGTCTCGCGAACCGCAGGTGAGCGTGTTAATAGAGCCGAGGATGTAATTACCAAAGCTCACGCGTGTCATACGACGTTTTTCAACACATTTGCGAGGAAAAAATCCTTTTCATAAAATGAAAATGTTACAGGCTCCTAAGTTGTTTCCTTTAGTTATTGATGACAACAGGTTTTTACTCACATACATTTGTACATCTCCAAGAATGTACAGTGGCGTCAATTCTATTTATCACTTTTCTATTCACCACGAGTCAACATTTTTAATAATTACCAAACACGCATCATCAATGTTTACAAATATTTGTGAAATTACTTATAATGGCGCGCAACTATTTTTTTTCGTGAAGTTCGCGCAGTGCGCCCGCAGCGAGGCTTAGATGAAATCTCTAAACAGCCAATACAAAATAAAATAAATATTTTCGTATTTAATATAAATTCAGGTAAAATGTTATCAAAAGTAAATAGTTTTACTAAATGAAACGTTTCTATATCATATCCAAGAAGAAATAATCAATTAATTCACAAGAAGGATTTAATTTGTTTAGTCGAGTAAGACTCCATTTGCCGACAATTAAAAACAAACCTGTATAACCCGGTCAATTTAAGAATGCGCCGAGTCCATACATACACCTTGCTGCAAGGTGCCAACGTGTCTTAATCGGGATATAAACATAACTACACGAGTGTCGTAATGTTATAAAACACGCGTGTTTAACCCTTTATAAGGCAGAGGGAATATTTTTCCCACCATATATTTTGACGTTTTTTTCTGAAACGAATCCACGATCGGTTTTTATCTATGGCAATAATATTTGTGGAAACCCCCTTAACAATATTCATTATGGACTTATGAACGGTCGACATCACTTTTTTAGTCTATGACAGCTGTCAGTTTGGGAATCAGTGAATTTCGCCACCTGTTGACAAATCTTTGTTAATCTCAAATTTACGGGACGGGAAAAATGTAAGTTGGTATTATTCTTTTTATGTAAGATACAAGGTACTTCGAGTCAGTCATATTTTTAATTTAGCATTTGAACAATTTTTTTTATAAGATTTTTTTGTGGTGGTAAGTTTTGGATGGTGGTAAAAATATTCCCTCTGCCTGTGGAGTGAGCATGATGTGCATGTTTTTTTTTTGCGTGTTACAGATTATGTTGAAAATGAGTTGGAGTAGACGAATACTCAACGATTTAGGGAGTATAAATGGATTAGAAGAGATTTTTGGCCTCTTAGGTAATCATTAGTATTTGTTTAATTGATAAAAAAATGTTAGGCAGTTTATAACTTTAAACCCTATAAGGCAGAGGGAATATTTTTCCCACCATATATTTTGACGGTTTTTTCTAAAAAGGGGACTGATTAGTACGTTTACAAGCAGTAAACGGCGGTCAATCGTTCACAACTGTATCTTGAAAAATAAATCTGTCACATCAGAGAACCGTCAAAAGGCTTTACAGGTTGTCGCACAAGAGATCACTAACGTGGCACACCACCACATGCCCACAGAAACGCCCACATATAAACGCTGCAATCCTGCACCTTTTGTAAATTTTTTTAGTGCTACACGGATGTGAAATGATAAAAGGTCTAAAATAATTTGCGAGAAATGTGCATTTCCACGTGTATAGCACCTTGCTGCATTGCTTATTAATATGACGTACTGAGGCAGAGTAGATCCAGACAGGCAGAGGGAACATTTTTACCACCGTGTTTTTTTTTTTTTGTTTTCTTTTTAATTTTCTGAAATAAGAAAAAAAAACCAATCTAGAAACATAATTAGTTTTATTTTATCACCTCTAGATGCCTATGCCTTATAAAGGGTTAATACCCAGGATTATGAGCCTAAAAGCGGCACAATAAGAGGCACGTTACGAGCAAATGTGTTGAAAAATATTTATTGTGTTAAAAAATCACAAAAACGCATATAAGAAATATGACGGCCTCTGTAACCTAGTTGGTAGTGACCCTGCCTACGAAACCGGAGGTCCTGGGTTCGAATCCCGGTAAGGGCTTTTATTGTGTGATGAGAGATGAGCATGAATCTTTGTTCCTGAGTCATGGATGTTTTCTATGTATTTAAGTATTTATTTATCTATATAAGTATGTATATCATCGTACAGGGTGGCAGCGTGTTGTGGGCGATGGGCTAGCAACCTATCACTGCGACATCACATTATGTCGATCTTTTATATCCACATTTATGCTAAAAGTGGCGCTGGAACATAAGTTTCATGCGCTCTGCCTACCTCATTTGGGAATAAAGGCTTGAATCTATGTATGTATGTATATCATCGTCTAGTACCCATAGTACAAGCTTTGCTTAGTTTGGGACTAGGTCGATTTGTGTAAGATTGTCCCCAAATATTTATTTATTTATTATTTATTTATAACTAAAAAGTGCCATGGTTAATTAAACGCTCGGTGAAACATTTTTATATTTATGTGGTGGCAGATTTATTTGTAACAGGAGAGTGTATTATTCTTCATATTTAAATCAATACAATAAAAAGAATCTTGACACTTAGTCGTGCCTGTTAAAATTACAGGACTGCTCAATATTTTCGGCCAAGCAAGTTAGACAATACAAAACAAACTGTTCTTAAACTTAATGATTAAATGCGTGATGTTATAAGTATTTCTTGTAAACTCGACATTACAGTCAGAACGTAAGGTCAGTATAATCTTCGTAATATATAACTGGGGTACTATTATATATAAGTAGTTAGTGTCTGTTGTATTGCCATTTTTTAACCTTAGAGCGTGTTCCGATCAATTCGTATATATCGATGTAGGATCCAGTATCGATATCGGAGGCAAGTAAATGTATGGAAAACATGCTTACTGTTCACAAGTCCCAGTACGATATCGAACCATGCTCCGACAGTCGGATCGCATTTGCTAGTTCGAGCAACAGAGAGGGAGATACACGAAGGAAGTACGTGTAGGTGTATATTTTTCTTCGTAGTGTGCGTGTTCGCTGCGCTGGGGTGGCCAGTTGCTTTTTTTCCCCCAGTTATATCAAATAATATTATCAAAAATCTTAAAACAGCGAGTATGTCAATAACCTATCAAGTTCCCACCCAACTTATTTTTAGTGTTCCGTACCAAAGTTGGTCCATCTGAACACTTATGCGATCACTCGGAGGCTGTCACAGTTACAGCCAGTTTTCTCGAATACCGATGATATAGTTTTAAAGTATGTACACGGCATGACTCGTAGTGCCAGTTTCAATTTGCATACTTAATAGTAGTTTATGTGACTGTACATAATGAAGGGCATTAAACACGAGTGTGGGTTTATGAAACGACCCGAAGCCGAGAATGTATCGTTGTCAGATCCTACACCGACAGTTACGGATTGGTCTGAACACGCTCTTAGGATTAGGCTATATAGACTCTTAAAAGTGATGCTGATGATGATGATTAACGAGGCACTGATGTGTCTATTCTCAGTGATATTTGCTTGTAGCCAAAACGGCACTCTGGCATTACATGTGACTGAGTTTTTTTGCCTACATCGAAGTGTGGGGCACGGCATTTGATAAATATTTTAAAATATCTTCAATGTTTAAGGAATAAGTTTTGGAAGTGAATATTTTGAGAGAAAATTGCTTTATATTCGCAAAAAAGATGTCTCCCCTCGCATTGCACGGATATCGCAACAAGGCGCGCGAGCTCTCTCGATTTTTCTTGCACTATCAGTCCTCTCTCTCTTATTAGAAAACTTAGAAAGAGACGTATAGTGCGAGAAAAATTGAGAGAGCAAGCGCGCCGTCTTGTGATAGCCGTGCTGATGTGTCTGCTTCTAACTTTCAAGCAGCGCGTTTGTAATATTTGTATAAAACCAAGAAAATATGTTCTTGATGAAAACTCTCGACGAAAATTGTTGAGGACAAGATATGGAAAAGAGAGAGTTATTGCCGGAAGGTTCTATTGTTACGCTCAATTATTTTTTCGACGGGCCGTGTGTGGCCTGCAAGAGTATACACATTATACACTTATGTCAACACACAATAAAAAGTGTCTCCTAATAACTACATAATCATGTAACTGTAATTCTCTTATCCTAAGAAGCCTGTTAATAAAATGTAATATTACGCTAATTGTCCTTTTTAAGGTTTAACATTTTGCGTAATTTCTATTTGTACAAATATTAAAACATGTCGAATTCGAGTTGTTCAATCGATGGTCGCAGCAACTACTTGCGGCCCAGAGACTATCAGTAATGATGAAATGAATAATAATGTAATGCCTTAGATTGCTAATGGTTTTTTCACCTCACTAGCTCGAAAAGGCCTTTTTGTATGTTTGATATCTATAGAGAAAATCGCTTTTTATCCACATGTGAAGAAAGTAGACGTAGAACGTTAAAAGTACTATGACGTAGAACGTTAAATATTTATTTTTGTTTTTGTATATTTTATGTGACATATTTTTTTAACTTTATTTTTATTTTTTTTAACTTTTTTTAAACTTTTATTTCCTTTTTTTTAACTTTTTTTACCCTTTTCTTATTTTCCTCGCTGTAGTAAGGTGAAAAGACTTGTGTTATACACGGCTGAAAAGTTATTTTACGTCTCGTATGTTGAAACACTCGCTACGCTCAGGATTCTACATTTGAACCACTCGCTTCCTATCCTTTCGCTAGCTCGTGTTTCAAATGAACACTCGCAGGTAAAATTCAACTACCCCCCCTTGTATAACAAATAACTATATAACTACACTGTCATATTAATGTCATTACATTACTTATTACAAATAATGCCATTATTACTGATGGCGTCTGGACCGCAACTCGTTGAATTCTATGTGACGCCATTACCTCACTGTGACTGTTTTAAGCACGTCATGCAAGACGCTTTTGTGAAATGGTTATCATATTGGTTGAAACGCTGTGGAGGCAATGAATTGTAATGAACAGAATGTAATCAAGTCAAGGTCAAGAAGGACAATGCTTCATTCAGTCAAAATTATACATTCTGTTTTGTATATAAATAAAATTTAACTTTAATTATAACATATATATTGGACTTAAACTGTGATATTAACTGTGATGAAAACATAATAAACTGTATGTTTCAATGTCTGAGTTTTATTTGGATTACTGAATATTATAAGTTAATTTAGAAATAAGTTTATTGAAATAATTAAGGATTTAATTGTACAGATTCTTCTTATTGTTAAATGATGTTGATGTAATATAGAGTTACTCATTGTTGTTGTAGTCATAGTATTTATCACAAGTTATGTTTTTCTTCTGTGACATCAACTCCAATAGCATCTACCTTATATATTGTATTAAGGGTCTAGTAATATTTCTAAACGGCTGATCAGTAAGACAACTAGTAAGACTGTAGGGGACACGGTATATTTAATCCTGAGTGAAGCGAAAACTGCTAAAGTAGAATCTTGATCGTAGCGAGGGATGTAAGTGCGGCATGTACTGTTTTTCACACTTTCTATGAGGAATGCTAGAAATTAAACAGGGAATTGGAAACACTGGTCAAGTGGGCAGTCCCCAACTAGCACACAAGCTGCTTGTACAGGCATTGTACAGCCTGGGAGTTGCATAGGAGTCGTTCAAGCGCTGTACAATTTTCCTTAAGATGTACAGTAGCATATTTAATTTCCTTAAGATGAACAGTAGCATATTTAAAAACCCTTTAACAGCTAGGTGGTACAGTAGCAGTTTAGTAGCAAAAAAAGTTACTTATAGTGATACAAGAGCATGCAATAGCATCGCTAGGCAGCCATAAGAAGTACAATGAGTAGATGGAGGCGCTTGTACAACCGTGAGATGTAAAAGAGTAATATAGTAGGTAAAGGTGTTTAAAAGGAGTTATACGTAGCTTTCATAGCGCTTAAAGGCGTAAGAAGACCTTAAGTTCTTTAATGGATTTTTTTACGGCTGTTGTATTACTAATCTATAATAGATTTGTGTAGCTTAAGAATAGCGCCTTGAGCGCTATATGTGAGAATTATATGGCTACTGTACGGTAAATAGTTGTATAAGGAATGATACGAAACCTTTTATACAGCTGTAGGGGGTTGCAGAATAGTGTTATAGCACCTTAAGTATTTTAATAGAATTTACTAGCGCTCTTGTAACTACATCTGCAACGGACGGACATAACTTTATACTAGAGCTCTAAACGCTATATTAGAGATTAATACAGCGGAATTGTGATGTTAAACTGTATAATGAAAAGTACATGCTGGTGTGCGACCAAAACAGTTGAATATAGCACTCCTATACCACAACTTTATAATCTAGAAGTCCACAACAGCAAATACTATCGCCTTTGTACAGCCCAAGCCTGTAGAACAGATGTAACCAACTCTGAGAGCTGCTTGATCGAGACGCCATTACAGTATTCGGTAAACGTATTTTTTTTAGGTTATTACAATATTTTGAGAATCGTATTTATGCATAATTCGTAACTTTTGGCGTAATTGAAGTCACTATTTCTTACCCGTGACCCTAATTTAATTATTTATATCCTTTAAAGTCTTATTTAAGTTAAAATACAATTTCATAACTATCATATCAATATAGATTTTGCCTTAAAAACTGAATAATTTGAGGGCGCGTGAGAATTTTGACGATAACATACATATATATTGACAGCAAACTGGTACTCGCACTGATATTTCACGTACACAAAGAAATAAAGCAATGTTAGACTTAGCTTTTTACTTATTTTGATAATCCATTTTTGTATCCTCACCACCTGTCACTGTACGATTGTGAATATTTAGTTTACGCCACAGTAACACTACTATATTATTAATTTACAGCTTTGGTATTTAGTATAACGATACAAGAGCGCCGAAATAAGGCGAAGGCGATATAATGGCGCTACAATAGCTTCTTATAGATCTCATGGCGCTAACCATCGCTTTTGTACCATCTCTGTAGAGCCTAAGAACATCTTTACGACCACTGTAGACCAATTGTAGCGCTATTAAATGAAAACGAGTATGAGTATAGGCTGCATAACGGGCCCTTTTAGCGCTATAAGAGCTCTATATCCTCTTATAGCACTACTATGCGACTACTGATGGAGCCGAGGCCGTTATGAAACTCCCTTATACAGCTACTGTGCAGCTTCTTATAGCGCTTGTGTGCTAGTTGGGTCGTTATTGGTCAAGAGCCTCGGTGTTGCCAGTTTCATCATTCATTTCTAGCCCGTACCTACTGTTCCACTGCTGGGCAAAGACTTTCTTACACGCGTCTCTAACGACTGTACTAGACTAGACCAGGGGGCGTGAGAAGTTGAAACGGGCCCCAGGCCCCGTAGCATGGTTGGCCTTATCACGCGATAAGTGATAGGATAGAGCATCCGTCCCTGGCTGACACCGTTCGATAGAATGAGACGACGCGCTTATCCTATCACTTATCGCGTGATAACGCCATCCATGCTACGGGGCCAGGTCTCCCGAAAAGCGTTTAGTTCATCCCGCCATCTCGAGTGTGCCCCTACGCTGAACTCTTGTTTGGTGGGTTCCAGTTTACCGTAGTACTACCGTTTCCTTGGCCCCGAAAACTGGCAACATATCTGCTGCTCTGGATCTAAAATTGTATCTTATAGCCTCGTGAAACGGGGTACAGGTCTGAAAAAAAGAAGAATTCTTATTTTCATACCTCGTAATTCCACTCTGAAAGATATCGAAGATAAAAACGCTCTATATTACCCCTTTTCCAGACATAGTACGATTTATCGACCACATACGTGTCAATAGAATTTCAATCTTAGTTCTCCGATATAAGGTTAAAATTAGATAGCACTTTCTTAAAAAGTGACTCGTCTTGAAATGAATGACCAAAACGTTACTATATGAATTTGTATTTGTAATGAATATGTTTTGAGTTGAATATGTATTTTGTAGCAAAGCCCGGCGGCTAGAGCCGGCTGGAAAAAGGTTAACCTTTAACTTATTTATTACTTATTTCCACCGGTCGATATATAGGGGCCGCATCTTGTGAAATTTAACCCGTGGTTGTCGAAGGAGTTTCGCGTGTCAGCAGGGCTAAACCAGTTAAGAATTACCCTGGGAACAATTTTGCCATGTGGCGTCTTCTGAGATGAGAGAGTTAAGGTGTCCCTTACAAAGCTGCCACTCAATCCCTTAAGTAGAGATTTGTTTACAGCCTGCTCATGCGCGTATACTGCTGCTTGGATAATCAGCTGTGATGGTAGGGTTAATATGCCCAGAGCTCTGAAGTGCGGCCTCGCTGACTCAGTCTGTGTGATGCGGACAATTGCACGCACGGCGCGTTTTTGGAGTCTGAAGACTCGCTCCCATTCTGCGGCTCCGGCCCAAAGTTCTGTTCCGTATTGTATATTACACGGGTACATTTCGCGGGGTAGTCGTTTTAGTGCAAAGCAGGCTGCCGATTCTAACTCGAATCCCAGGAAATTTGAACTTGTGACCTGTTCAATGTTCAGTCCATTTGTGCACACTTGCAGGGATTTCATTTGCCTTCCCGAGAAGTCAAAGTGTACAAAATGTGTTTTTTTTGATGTTCAGGATGAGGCCATTCTTATTGAACCAGTCGGAGTGAGTGCTGCAGTGACATTTAACTAATGATTTAGTGCATCACAAGTAGGAGCGGAAACGACCACCGCCACATCATCCGCATACATATATGTTTCACCACTGTGTATGGCCTCCGGTAGATCGTTCAGCAGGAGCGATGTTGGACACGGAAGACCCCTGCGGTACTCCTATATGAGTTCGTACGGCATCCGAGCGCATGCGTCCTCCATCCGCCACGATCACCTGAGATCTGTCACGCAACATGTCGATCATTAGTTTTAGAGCTCGATTATCAAAGCCGTAGTGGCGCAGATCTAGTCTTCTAAGACACCATGATCCGCTACGTCGAAGGCCTTGGACAGGTCTCGGCACAGCACAGCACTGCGACCTGCTTTTTAGACTCTCGAGCCTCTAATATTAGGCGTATGACTTCCCGTGTCAGTGCTGTCGTCGACCGCCCCTTGCGATACGCATATTCTTGATCAGAGAGTGCCTCGGTCAATTCTAGGAAGTCCGTTATTCTTGCGCTGTGTATAATATAGAGTACTAGCGACCCGCCCCAGCTTCGCACGGGTTTATATGTATGTAAATAATAATAACATGCATGTATTGTACATATAAACCTTCCTCTTGAATCACTCTATCCATTAAAAAAAACCGCATCAAAATCCGTTGCGTAGTTTTAAAGATCTAAGCATACATAGGGACAGACAGACAGCGGGAAGCGACTTGGTTTTATACTATGTAGCGATATTCAAAGGTTTTTGCAAGGACAGGGATAATGGCTACCGGTCGGTACGCGTCAATATCGTCTCTCTTGCCTTTGCCTTTGAATAGTGGAGCGATTCGACTTTCCTTAGGGCCTCCGGAAACACTCCTTCACGAATGCATTTGTTGTATACAGTTGCCAGGATCGGTGACAGGTGTGCGGCCACAGTTTTAATCATGACCACCGAGATGTCAAAGATGTCTTTCGTGGTTTTTTTTGCTAGACCGATATAGTTATAGGTTGGTATTCCACTTATCCAATTTCTTTTTGTCCTACTCGTATTTGCTCCAATTTCTTTGACAAAGGCCCATTCCACTTGTCCAATATCTATGTCCAAGTATTTTGGTGGTTATTGGGGTAACCATCTTGATTTAAATGCCAACATAATCTTTGATCAAATATCGGTGTTGCTATTGTTGCATTTGATGAAGACATTTTTTTTTTGATAATTTCGGTGTCCAATGTTTGATTAAATTGCTTTATTGGATGCCCATTCCACTCGTCCAATATATTTGTCCCATTGAAATCTATTTTTGCGTAGGTAGCCATTTTGATTTAAATTCCATTCTATTTTTTGATCAAATACCGGTGTTCTGCATATTTATATTATATTCGCAGGATTAAGTCCGTTAGTGATTTGATCAAAATCCTGAAATATTTGAGTGGAAAGACGAAAGTATTGTAGGGGAACTCGATATTCACATTATATTCAAGGAATGTTTGATCAGATTATTTTTGGAACACATATCTAATTAAAAATGTTGCTACCTGTTAATATTCAATGAACGCAACCCCTAGCTGACGATTGGTATTAAAGACATATTGATCTTTTATTTGTGAGAGCAAGTTCTTGATTTGTGGCATCTTGAGTTACAAATTAGTAGGTATATAATTTTATTCTGTAGTACTTTCGTTTTTTCACATGAACACTTCTTGAACCCCCTCCTGACTTCCAAATACAGATAACATAGCTGCAATATCACGTAGATCGTACAGATTGTACTACTTCAGAGTCCCCCGGCGCGTCCCCGGCGTCCATGCATACATAGTGGAGTTTATCTCCAATAACGTATGGGAGAAGGAAAAAAAATACTTCAGAGGTTCAGAGGGGAAACTGTTGCAATAAATTACTTAAGTTCGCTAATCCCGTTAAAATTACATTTTTCGGTGTTCATCCTCCTAGCGTTATTTCCGGTTGTGCCCTAAAGGAGCCCGGGGTCCGCTTTGACAACTAATCCCAAGATTTGGTATAGGCACTAGATTACGAAAGCGACTGCCATCTGACCTTCCAACCCAGAGGGAAAACTAGACCTTATTGGGGTTAGACCGGTTTCCTCACGTTGTTTTCCTTCATCGAAAAGCTAACGGTTATATTTTTCGGTGTTATGACTATTATTGTATTGTTGTATGTACTATCGACAAAATTGAATCCTGACCCAGCAATGGAACCTTGTTACAATTAACTGACGTATTATAGTAGTTTATGCAATCGTTATATAATGGATGCTTTTTAAGTCGAGTACCACGTTTAGGCCACGAAGCTTGCTGAGTGGCCTAATTAAGGTACGAGACTTAAAAAGCTAATTATATAACTATTGTAAACAATACTTTTTCTACGAGTCAACGGAAATAATAATTTATTAAACAAACTTGGTATCTATTGAAAATCGCCCTGCTGAAATGAAGCGCAGAATCTTAGTAATTTTGCGCGTTGATGTCTTCACAGTTATCTTATACAACTCCTGGATTCATAAGATGACTGCTGGCGGTTATCTTATGAAACCATACGAGTTCGTGACGAGCTCGTGGAGCCCCAGGATTAAAAAGTATGTGATCTTAGTTTCGTGTACGAAATCTTAATTCAAAGATTAAAGTCGACGAGTAGAAAAACGTCATAATAAGATCGTGCGTATGTTCGTTAATTGTAACAAGGTTCTATGGTGGGTCATGATTCAGTTGGTTTGATTGTACAGTCAAGGAATTTAATTTCCAACCCACCTAAGGGTCAATGTCGTATAGCAAACTGTCATCATTAGAGCTAGCTAGAGCACGACGTTACTTTGACATATCGCATGCATTGTGTTATGTTAGGAACTAATGTTTGGATGCTTCATTCCACTTCCGTTTGAAGTTTTCGACTGAAGTGTCATTACTTTTAGGTTTTAAAAGCTTCTGTTTCACACGAGCCCAATATTTCTCAATGGGTCGTAGCTCCGGCTAGTTGGGAGGATTGAGGTGTTTTTCAACAAAATCGACATTATTTGCTTTGTACCACTCTATTGCTTTCTTCGTGTAGTGATACGTGGCCAAATCAGGCCAGAACAGTACAGGTGAAGTATGCCTCTTAATGAATGGCAACAATCGTTTTTTGAGGCACTCATTCAGGTACAAATCACCATTTATGGTTCCATTAGTAAAATATGGTTTACTGAGTTTGCCACATGAACAGATCGCCTGCCACGCGAGAACTTTATTTGCAAGTTTATCCATTTTGATGACCTTATGCTCTTCACTTACTGCTTTTCTGTCGGTCCCAGAATAATAGTGGTGTCCTGGAAGTGATTTGAATTCAAGTTTGCAGTAAGTTTCGTCGTCCATAGCAGTACAATAATTTTTCTTCGTCATTTTTGAATAAAGCTTTCTAGATCTGGTTTTAGACTCTTTTGACAGTTTTGCATTTCTATTGAGCACTTTAGTTTGTTAAAACGTTTTTATAGAATTATTTCTCTTCACTCGTTGCACAGTAGATTTCGAGGTTTTAAACTTTTTGCCCAAGTCTCGTACAGAGAGGGTAGGTTTTTTTCTGTAAAGCTGTTATAATCTTCTTCTCGATATTCTTGTTTACAAACCCTGGTTTACGTCCACTTCCAGGCCGTCGCCGTATACCACCAGTCTCCCTGAACCGTTTTAAAACCCTTTGAACGGTTTTTGTAGACGTTTTAGCTCCGTTGCCACTTTTTTCGCAGAGATGCCTCCATATTGAACATATTTGTACAAAACTTTTTCGTGTAACTTCTTGCACCGACGACATCGTTGAACATCTATTACTGACAGCGTTTTTTTTATTTTAATTTATACATGAATGACCATCCTAACGGAGAGTATAGTTTTCAAACCTCTTGAGATTTCATCCTGATATACCACCCCATCTAATAATGAGCGACATTTTTTCTGGGACAAGCTTTAATAATTATAATTTAAGATTGACGGGAAAATATAGTTACAAAAAGCGGCCAAGACGCAAAACGAATGAAACGAACTAAGACTTGGACTGAAAACGAATGAGACTAATTACGAATGTGACCAACATCGAACGTATGCAAAAAAAATTGGCGCATAATTGCATGAGACCAGAATCGAAAAGGAATAATTAAGAATGAGTCCTAGGAAGACCGCGACGAAATACGATAAGACTTATTAAGAACTAGCTTTTGCCCGCGATTTCGTCCGCGTAGAACTCGTTTATATCGTAGCTCAATACAAACTTTCACCCTCCATTTCCCTTTTAGGGGTAGATTTCTGATATAAAAACTATCCTATGTCCTTCCTCGAGACTCAAACTATTTTATCAACATTATCATCATCATAATATCAGCCGAAAGACGTCCACTGCTGGACATAGGCCTCCCCCAAAGAGTTCCAAAGTGACCAATCCTGCGCCACCCGCATCCAGCGGACTCCCACGACCTTTACCTTTACCAGGTCCACCTTGTGGGGGGCCTACCAACGCCGCGCCTACTTACTACCTCTATACCAAATTTTATCAAAATGGGTTCCTCCCAAATTTTCACCCCCCCATTTTACCTAACCTATCCTTTGACCTTTCCCGGGACTCAATCTATTTATATACTAAATTTCATTCAAATCAATGCAGCGGTTTAAGTAGTTCCATACAAATTTCCACCCCCATTTCATCCCCTTAGGGGTTGATTTCCGGGATAAAAACTACCCTATGTCCTTCCCCGGACTCAAACTATCTCTATACCAAATTTCATCTTAATCGGTTTAGCCGTTTTCACGTGATGCGCGGTCACATAAACAGACAAACAGATAGACCGATAAACAGACAAAAATTCTAAAAACTGTTGGAACGTGTTCTGTTATCGATTCTAAGAATCTCTAGCCAATTTTTTTTCGAATATCTTCCATGTACAGACTTTCAACCCTCTTCAGATTTATTATATGTATAGATAGATAGATAGATGAGAATGGGGAATGGATGAAAATTTTAGAAGTGCCTGATAATTTTTTGGTTATAGGAATAACCTTCCTTAGCACCAAAAAAAAGTTGCAGACTTTTCAGCTGCGTCAATTATTTTTGAAAAATATAAACAGTTTCCTCCCTTTAGGTTTAGTTAAGGGTTTAGGACGGCGAATGAGACACTTTCCTTGATCCGTCTCATATTACAAAAAATATTTTAAATATGCAATTGCCCTGGCAATGACAAATATAGCTGCTGCAGCTGTCAATATCATTGCCAGTGTCAGTTTACCACGGATTTTTAAGTATTTTTTTGTAATATGAGACGGTCAAGCAAAGTTTCTTTTTTTTTATACCACGACGCGACGGTGGCAAACAAGCTTACGGCCTGCCTGATGTTAAGCTGGTACCGTAGCCTATGGACACTTGTGACTCCAGAATAATCACAAGCGCGTTGCCGACCCTTTATTCACTTGAGTATTCGCCGTGTTGGCAGATAGAGAGAGACATGCAGTCCCTCACTCCCAACACAGCGCACCCAAGGGAGCTCTGGCGACCTTACTCACCACTATTGCTGGTTGATGGAATCTAAAGAAAACGGGTTATTGGGTGAAAATGATGGACTAGTGGCTGGGCTATTGGGTGAAACATCGGACGCCTGCCTAATAAACTGTCTCATTTTTTATCTCTGGCAGACGGTGACTCGCCAACTGCTAGATGGGCCCCTATTAATAGCGACATAAAAAAATGGCCTAAGGGCAACACCAGTCAGTGGGGCTGGGGGGGTAGAGAGGTGGCACTGGACTTTAAACATATAGCCAACTCGCCACTTAGGTGTCCACATCTACCCTCGAGCAACAGCTCTTGCGACTCCACTCTGGACAGCCAGTTAAGGCAAGCCAGAGGTGGGGGGCCTATCCAACCAACCACCCGATCGGCTCAGCGTGACCACAGCACACCCCCATATTATTTTTATTATTATCTCGTAAGGCTTGGTAGAAATGATAAATTACCTCCTACTTAAGTTAAAATAAAATTGTATATTCGCAGGAAGGTATTTATTCATTAGGCACAATATGTTATTTTGTCAGAATAACCTATCTGTTTATCTCTACTCTTTCTTAAGTTATTCCCGCACCGAAAACCCCGGGGTTTGCTTATAAATTAAATAAAAAAGTGATAAGGATATTTAAAAAGAAGAAGAAAATTTTAATTTTCGTATTTTTTCCGTTTTTACCTTTTTTCGTTAAAAAAAAATGCAAACTAAATATCATGAATAAATTTGGCATCCTTGGTTTATACGAAAATGATACCAAACTTGCCATAATAGCTAAAAGCATTTATTGTGATTATGGTTCCGTGGAAAGTAATATTTTTTTTGCACGTACAGTCAAAGAATTTAATTTCCTACCCATTTAAGACTTTGTCAAAGTGACGTAATGAATCAAAACGTAAGAGACTTCTTATGATTTTATTTACAGTGTCTCTTTGAAATAGTCCAAATGGGTAGGAAATTAAATTCTTTGACTGTACAATACTCAGGCAAAAAAATCATATGGGTAATTTTTACAATGTTTAACTATAGGGCTATCCAAATATGTCTATTGTTTATTTCTTAAAATTTAAATAAAAAAGTTATAAAGATATTTTAAGAAAACAAGACAATGTAAATTTTCATTTCTTTCATTCTTTTTCCTTTTTACGTTGAAAAAAGTTAAAATTAAATATTAGGAATGAATTCGGCGTCCTAGATTTATACGAAAATGATACCAAGCTTGCCCCTATAGTTTAAAAAATATCGCCAGGTAATTCGGGGTAAGCACCCCTCCCACATCTGAAATTTTGATGGCTCCCCTTCTTAATTCCACCTTTGAGTCGCAAGGACCAACTCAGAAAAAGGTAAATCTCTTAATCACAAATCGCCGTATAATAAAAGCCAACACCTGCAACTAAATAGGTTATACAACAATATAGATTTTAATGGGTGAGATCTCATGCAAATATATCACTGTATAGTTCAAAACTTTACTGATAGTGATAGCACTAACCCCTAAGCTAAATCTTGGGATTAAGTTTCAAAGCGGACCCCGGGTTCCTATGGGGCACAGCCGGGAACAACGCTAGGAGGATGACGATCAATTAGAAAAATATAAATTTGAAGCCAGCCGTAGGTAATTTTGTATATTTACTACACATTGAAGTATAGTTATATACCTATAGTTATATACTCTGAACTCATCCATAAATGTTTGTGTTCCGGGTTGCCCATCGAAGATTTTCAAGCGCCGCCACTGGGGCATATAGTCGAAGAAAAGTCGATGTTGGGATTTGCTAATGAGACACGATCCCAAAAAGATTTAGTTGACCGACGAAAAAATCTTAACCCTCGAAGAAAAGTGTAATCGACAAAACGACAAAGTTTATGCCAAATGCTCAAAAGAGGACTTCTATGCGAAATGTCCAGCGAACGCATCAGTCGGCTAGTCCGCTAATGGTGTGGTGGGGCGTCTTATATGAAAATGCAACTCCGTTGCATTTTTGCCAACAAGGAGTTAAGGTCACTTGACTGACATCTTGGAAGGTGTTGCGAAACCACTATCGAATACCTTCAAAAAAAAATAAAGACTGGATTTTTCAACATGATTCACCTCTGAATCGCACACAAGGCGAAGTCAACACAGAAGTGGCTAAAGGACAATTTACCAGGTTTCATCAGTACGGAAGAATCGCCATCATTAAGTTCAGACTTAAACGTCTTGAACCCGCTGGACTACTCACTGTGGACCGAATTGGAGCTGATGGTCTGTCGCAAGTCTCACCAAAATCTCGAGTCTCTCAAGCGAGCCATGTGTAGAGAGGCGATCATGCCTTTAAACGTAATAAAAATTTGCGATATCATAACGGTATATTTCGTTATGTTGAAAAATATCGTTAAAACAAAAGCAGTATTCTCCATAACAATATAAATATCGTAACACATTGAACATCATAAGATCATAACATTATAAAAAACGGTCGAATAACGTTATAATATCGTTTTAAAATGCGAGCCGCGCTGACATCGCACGAGTAGGCGAAACTGAATGAGAGAAAGGGGTAGCCTATAACGTTATTATATCGTTTAAACAAGTATCGCTTTTATGTATAATAGGTTTAGATTTATAACGTTATAATGGATACCGCTATACAGCGCGTCAAATATCGTTTTGAATATAACGCTTTAAAAAGCGTAATGGAAAAATAACGTTATAAACGATAGCGCTAATTAAAGGCCTGGAGGCGATGCGTATTCCACTGGAAAAGATTCGTGCCGCTATTGACGAATGGCCCACAGGATTGTAGGCATGTGTTTATCGAAACGGCGGCCATGTTGAATATTTTTTACGAAATACATATAATATTTTTGTTATTGTCTTAATTTCGTTTAAATACATTAAATAGTGTACGAGAAAAAAATGATTTTTCACCTCAGCAGCTCGAACAAGCATATTTTGCTGCGTGAAAACAGTGAGCAAAATGCGATTTTGCTCACTCCGTGAGTCAAAGTAGCTTTTTAATTTTGATATCGAGCACTGGTGACACATCATAGTGTGGAGTCCACACTATGATGTGTCACCATTACAAATTCAGAATATTATAGGTGCGTAAAAGCCTAGCGATATATTTTTTAACGTGACGATGTTCTCACTGCTGAGGTGAAAAGTTGTATGTATCACACGAGAGCAAAGATATTTGCATCTCGTGCCTTTGAGTCCCTCACTACGCTCAAGATTAAAAAAAAATATAGAATCTTTCGCTTGCTCGGGACTCAACATCAACACTCGCAGCAAAAATCTACTTTGCTCTCTTGTTGAACAAATAACTATTTCACCTCAGCAGCTCGAATAAGCATATTTTGCTGCGTGAAAACAGTGAGCAAAATGCGATTTTGCTCACTCCGTGAGTCAAAGTAGCTTTTTAATTTTGATGTCAAGCACTGACATTTCCTAGTGTGGGGTCTAAGTATTACAAATTCAGAATTCTTGAACTTTATGAGTTCTGTCCCTTTCATTTCATTACGAAAAAAAAACCTCTATAAAAACGGCAAAAAATCACGTTTGTTGTATAGGAGCCCCCCTTAATAAAATGTTTTATTTTGTTTTTAGTATTTGTTGTTATAGCCGCAACAGAAATACATAATCTGTGAAAATTTCAACTCTCTAGCTATCACGGTTCTTGAGATACAGCCTGGTGATGGACAGACGGACAGCGAAGTCTTAGTAATTCCCGTTTTACTCTTTGAGTACGGAACCCTAAAAACTACAGGAATGGGTCGATTTATAGTTCGACATTCGAATTTCAAAGTAGAACCCCAAAACAGCGCGAAGCAAGTAACACGTTCGAAAACACACTTAACATACTTATAAGTTTAAATTACCAAAAATGGATACAATAGTATTTTTCACAATCGTGTTATAATAGAGAGCTTTTTAGTCGAGTACCGTGCTTAGGCCACGAAGCTTGCTGAGTGGCCTAAGTAAGGTACGAGATTAAAAAGCTTGATTATAACACTATTGTGAACAATACTTTTTGTACGAGTTCATTAAAATCAATTTTCTACGAGTCAACTGAACTAATTAAACAAACTCGATACTGTTGAAACGAAGTGCAGCTCATCGCTCGTACGCTTGTTGATATCTTAAAAGACATCAACGAGCGTACGACATCAAAGCGATTCTATTGGTCCAATTCATTACAGTTCAGTAAAGCAGCCACGTGATTGGTCGAATTTATTTTAGTTGTCTGGAGCGTATCGAAAAGTAGTTATTTCGATTGTTTCGACAGTAACATGGACTACAACTATGAAAAGAGTGACGTTGCAGTATTCTCTATGAAATCTTAATACACATATTTTAATCGACGAGTACAAAAAGGAATATTATAAGTTGATTAAGAAAAACACGAAACATTTCAGAATAAATCCCATTTCGCTTTAATAGGTAAACATACATTTTCATTCGCTGACCAATTAATGATTCTAGTTTTAACAATCTTAATTTTTAAGAACTTATACCACAACCACACAGATACAGTATCCGAACGCACCAGGGCGCCCCGCCCCTTTAAAAAAATGCGTGCTGTTAAATTGTTTTTGATTTTATTCGATACATTAATCTTCATTCTTGCGCTAATGATATTAGTTTTAAAACTAAAAACGACTAGGATACATTAATTATTTATCCAATTAGGAAATATGGTGAAACCAGTGAAGAATGCAGTACCTATTTAAACAACAATGCGGCTTGTTTTTGGTGAGCGTAAGCGAAACAGACATTAGCGTTGAATATTTCAAAAAAAAGCTCGAAAATATGATTGAAACGTGAGAATACGAGTGACAGTATTTTAACAATAATACAGTTAGTTTTTAGTGTTGTGTTAGAACACGAGACTCGCGTAGATTACTAAAATATGCTTTGGTTTGTTGCGGCTTGTCTCGCCCCGCGCTCTCGCGTGCTTCTAGTAGGTACCTTTTAGCTGCACTGGGGAGTTAAAACAAGCAGTAAACAACGCCAAAACAAGTTTTCTTCCTGAATATTCACAAAAGAATAGGTACGTAAAAGCTTATGAATATATTTTTTTGTGTATAAATATGTTCTCACTGCTGAGGTGAAAAGTTACTCGAGAGCAAAGTATTTGCGTCTCGTGCTTTTGAGTCCCTCGCTGCGCTCAAGATTCTAACTTTGAATCACTCGCTACGCTCGTGGTTCAATTTTAGAATCTTTCGCTTCCTCGGGACTCAAAATCAGCACTCGCAGCAAAAATAAATTTTGCTCTCTTGTTGCACAAATAGGTAACTATTGTTCGTCTCAAAACTTGTGTAGGTAGGTACTTGGTAACTATACGAGTTAAACCCGTTGTTAGGCATTGATTACTGAATTAGAAAAATCTGTTCCTGGTCACCGATTTAAAATCATCTAACGACGAAGTTATACATTCATGTGGGAAATGGTCATAAAAGGAAATTATCCTTATTTATTTCTTTAAGTAAATACTTAAAGAAATAATCCTTAATTATTTCTTTAAGTATTTACTTAAAGAAATAAATAAGGATAATTTCCTTAATGGTTGGATTATTTAAATGGTCGGCGTAATTGTGACTTTTCAAAATGTATTTTGCTATAGGTAATCCAGATGTGATGAACTGTACGGTTGCCATATTTCCCTGTGATGTGATGTACTGTACGGTTCCATTAGATTTAAAACAGAGTAAGTATACTCAAAAAGTGCTTGGAAATCATAAAATATGTATATAGATTATTTTTGAGTCTAATAGGTATATTATGGAGATCTAAATCTTTGAAGTAGAGAAACAATTAGCCATACGATAAATAAATAAATGGAGATAGACCGTACTCTTTCAGATTAATAAATATTTTCTTCGTGTGATTTTTTTCGTTTACGCAAATGGCCAGGTCTGTGGGACTAAGTATGTAATTAGACGATTTTTTTGTTTCGATTTTCCATTTTCATGCAATAGTTTTGGATAAGGTCGCGTTTACGCGCTCACAGGCGTAATTTCGACAAGCGTGTGTGCGTAAAGGCGGCATAATTCTGGTGGCCGTAACGTAGGCATAACTCAGAATTTAGGGAATTAAATATTGATGTTAAAGTAAAGCTGGCCTGAATTACTTTAGATAGGTACCTATCGATTGACATAACAAATGTCTGCATGTCCGATTAACGTTAATATTCATCTGTTAGGTATTGCTTGAGTTTGGATTCTATCGTCATTCCAGAAAGCTTCAGACAAGGTAATTATTTAACGTTTTCATTCTGTAGAATTTAACGCCTCGAATTATTTCTGAAAATAAAGTCTTTTAGTTCCTAGCCTAATCCCATTTTTGAGTAGGAGTCGGCTACCTAAACTATTTTTGAAAAATTATTTTTTAACTCACATGTTAACCACAAATGAAGTTCCTTTTTAAAATGATTCAGAGAGACGAGGAAGTCTAATTCAGGTTAGGATAACCCCCGATCGAGGTCGTGGCAAGCCGTAGGCTCAAGATGACGTAGTCTGACTATCTTGTTATCCGATAACAAGCCTACAGCCTAAGCATCTTGAGCCTACGGCTTGCCACGCCACAACCTCGAGCGGGGGCAACAGCGGCAGTGATATTTACGCCGCGCGGACACCGCCGCTACCGCTTTCACCGCCGCTTGAAGTGGTAGCCGAACCATTACAGGGTCTAATCATCTTAATTTTGCTTGATCCCCAATAATGTCAGGTACAATACATTTGCTAAATTTTTTGCAGATCTTCGTATATCTGCGCATACAGAAGCGGCAAAATCCGGGTACATCTACTTAGAGTCCGGATAAAATTGGTCACGTGTCAGCAGCAAACAAGTGACGATGGACCTTGTTGAAGTTGTGGTTGTTTGTTATCTATGATTCAATGCATGTACATGGTTGTCGTTTCTAGTGCTTTGCTGAGTTACTTATGTAGTTAGGCTGTGTGTCCTATCCGAATAAACGCTGACATAGGTAATGTGAAAATTCAGGCAAATTTGCGTTAAAATGTGCATAGCGCAGCTCTGGATCGGTTTTCTGATTGCCACGTCATTGTTCACGTCGAGTCACGAATGACTCGTCACGTCGTTAATTGCATAAAATATTTCGGTCTGTTTAAACCACATCGGTAATTCAGGGATGATAGGGTAGGTAAACCTACAGTTTTTTTTTTGGTTTTGTTTATATTTTCCCAAGTATCGTATACGTAATCGATAGGTGTTTTTTTTTTCCTGATAAAAACGTAAAGTATACTCAGCAATTAGTAGTAGACTAAGTTACACAATATTTAGTTCTTTTCACGAGGCAATTTTCATTCGTTAATAAGTGACGAATTTTCATATGTAAAAAGATGAAATGGTGAAACATAAAATGAAAAGTAGTTACTGAAATAAGGATAATAACTTACCGAAAGTTTCATATCAATCCCTCAAAGTATGATTTCAAGTTATTTACGTAGTTTTTATTTATTTCCAGGTTTGGTTCAAGAAACAATGGCCCACCACCGATGTATCCTAACATGGGGAAGCCCATTCCACCGCTATCGAGTATTCAAATTCAAGAACCACCCCCAGGATATCGAGGTCGATATGACGCACCGCCATTTGCGGACATTCCTCCCGGACTTGAACCCCCTGTTCCAGGATTTGAACCTTCGCCTTTCGAAAAGCCACCTTATGCCCCACCTGGGCCAATAGATCGTGACAGAATGCCACCATCCAACTATAGAGATCCTTACAGAGCGCCTTTCGTGGAAGTTCCTTCTGGATACAGGGATATGCCAATGCCACCTGCGCAAAATGAAATTCCTGTTCACGTGGGAGACCCACCTCGATACCGCGATAATTATAGACCCGGCCATCCTTTCCGTGACCAAGGACCAATGCCCTATAGAGATGGACAGCCTTTCCGCGATGTTCCCCAGCCAACATCTTTTCGCGATCCTGGTTTTAGAGGAGGACCGCCAGCGCCTTTTAGGGAAAACTTTAGGAATGCTCCATTTAGGGAAGGCGGTTTTCGTGATAATCCACCTCATGGTTTCCGTGAAGGTCCTGTACCGTTTAGGCCACCGAGTGTCGATCCAAGAGAACCAACCCCCGCAAATTACCACGATCCAGCTTTCCGCGATGGCTTTAGAGATGAAAACAATCCAGGAAGAGACATGCGTCCTGGTTATAGAGCTGGTGTTCGTAACAGAGGGCCTTCAAGACGTAATCCTAACTTTGAGCAAGATAGACAAAGGGAACCAGATGGGCGCGACAGAGAACGCTATGGAGAAATTCGAGACCCTGCTGAAAGAGCACGTGATATGGAAAAAAGATCGGGCTATGATAAAGGACGTGATAATCGCGAAGGACGTGAAGACAGACTCCGTGAAGATCGACCACGCGAAGAAAGACCACGTGACGATCGGCCTCGCGGTGATAGACCTCGTGATCACGAAAGAAACCGAGAACATGAAAAAGAGAGGGAACGCGAGCCTGAAAAAGGTACGCCAGAGAAAAAAGTTCGTGGATCACCTAAACGTAGCCGTGATACACGAGAGAAGCGTAGAAGCGAATCCAGAGGTCGCTCTCGTGATCGAGATGGAAAGCGAGATAAAAAAGAAGAGAAACTCCGAGATAAAACTTCTTCTGAAAGAGCTAAAGAGCATAAAGAGAAGGAAAAGAAATTAAGAGACAAGGAAAGAAAGAAAAAGAAAAGAGAAAAAGATACAGACAAAAAGAAGAAACGGGAGAAAAAGGACAAAAAAGACAAGGAACACATTAAAAAAGAGGAAGTTGAAGTCGAAAATAATGAAAATAAGGATGACAAAACAAATGAGTTAAATGAACAAAATACTGATAATATACCTGATGAAATGCAGTCTAGCAATAAGGATGCCGAAAAGAAGATTATTGAAGAAAAACATGACTCTCCAAAGAGAGTGGTAAAGGACGAACCTCAAAACGATTTGTACGGCGATGAACCTGCGGAAGCAATAGACAAAGAAATTATACAAAACTACGTTAAAACCGAAGAAAACGGTGGCGTCAAAGTGGAACTTACTGAGAGTAGCTTTGATCCAGCACTCAAAGAAGAACCGTTTGATGGGATCGAATTACAAGTAACTGCTGATGAGTTAGACTTAAAAGCAGACATTGAAAGTACGACTGAAAGAGAAATGTTGGCGCCGTTGCCTGAACTATCTAAGTGGGAAGTTGATGATGACAATGCAGAAAAGAAAGAACCAGGTGAAATAACATCCCCTGAAACTGAGGATTCGGGAAAAGTAACTTCGGAAGTCTTGAAGCGTGCTGAAAATGCCATTTTTGCTAAGGCAATTAATTCACTCAGACCAATCGAGATAAAAAAAATAAGCAGCGATAGACTTAAGCTGTATGACGATGGAACGCAGGCAAAAGGCTCTATGAATAATATTCAAATAACAGTTCCCGTAGCAGATCCCGAACACAGATCTATAGAAATTAATGATAAAAATAAAACAAGAACTTCTAAAACTCCTCCTCCGAGACTGTCTATTAAAGAAAGATTAGGAGGAAAAGTAGACGATGTACGAAGGTCGAGAGAACCGCGAGTTGTGCATAGTACAGTTGAACGAGTAAAGTCGCGGTCCAAAACGCCTAACAAAGAAAAACCGTACCGTAGAGTAACCGTGGATAGAGATAGAAGCAAAAAATCCGATCCCCTAAGTAGAATGGATCAACCGAAAGGGGAAAAGCCTCGCCTAATAGCGGATGCGAGGGGGTTGCAAGAGAAATTTTCAAGTCGTAGTCCAAATCGTGATAAAAAACGAAAAGACGTAGAAAAGAGTGGAAAGGAATCTAAAAAGATTAAATCGGAGACGGGTAGCAGTTCTCGTAGTCAAGAGAAACCTATTATTGATAAAACAGCAACCGAGCGGGAGAGAAAGAAGTCAACTTTAGACGAGGCACATTTTGAGCCGGATTATGACGAGACTGTTGAATCTGATCATGAAGGAAAAGACGAATCGGCGGGTAAAAAGCGCGAGCGGTCGCTCTCACAAACTGTAACCAGTGAGGTGAAGAAACCCAAACTAGAAGAAGAAACAATCAAGTTAGATTTATCTAATGTTAAAAAGAAACCGGACACAGAGACTGAATCGTCAAGTGACTCGGAGACTTCGTCATCGTCCTCGTCGGATACTCGCAAACGTAAGAAGAAGAAGAAGCGCAGTAGCAAGAAAAAGAAGAAACGAGCCGCTAGCGATAGCGAAAGCGATTCTGATTCAGACTCTGACGATCACAAGAAAAAGAAAAAGAAACGCAAGCATAAGAAGAAGTCTAGTAAGAAAAAGAAAAAATCCAAACATAAGTAAGTTATATATGTATTGCAAGAATTGTAAGTTCTATATATTAGGCATAGGTACTTGCGTATCGGTAAGGCTTTTAGCATTATATTATGTTCTTTTATTTGGTTTCCAATAATTATATTCCGATTATGCAATTTCTGCACTTCATAACTGTAATGTAATAAACTTTTAAACAATAAACTTATTCTGGTGGTACCAACGTGTTTTTTTGTTCTTCTACGTATGTTGCAACCAGCAACCACAAAGTTAAGAAATGATGGATGATTAACCCATTCACGGCCACGCTACGCTCGTAGCGCTACGCCGTAGTCCGTAGCAGCTTTAACTCCGTATGTAGCGAAAAAAGCGCTCGTAGCGCTCTGATGCATGTGTGTCGTCATGGGCGCTGAATGGGTTAAATATGTAGGTACTATTTAACTAAATAAACTACGCTAATAATATCTATTATGTAACTGGTCTATTAGATCCCACCAAAAACATTACATACAAACACAAGGGATTTTCAGTGGAACTAATTTATTTTAATGGCAATATCTTTTTTTGACAACAGACGTTGGAAGTCATTGAATGTCACCGATGTAAACAAAACGAAAATCATCCTTCATATTTCAGAATAATAATCGATTTTGAAATCAAAATGCCCAAAAAAGTTCACCTGGATGTAAAAAAAACATTTTAAATACATTCAAATGGTTGCGGCAGAAAAAGGACGAAGGATTCAGCAGCATTCCAATAAACAATGTTTTGAAATTAGTTGTTGACATGACGGATACTGACATTCATAGTGCGGTTGTAATGAACTGGTTAACTTAAGCTGGTTTACAGGTATTTAGATTAATCATTTAGAATTTTATTTAATAGGTTAAAATAAAACTTACTTTACACTTTGTTATTATTTAGGAAGTGACTATAGAAAATTGGAGTAAATGCTGCGACCACGTACAAAAAAAGAAGACGGAAACAAGGTCCTATAATCGAATCACAGACAGAAAGATTTATAATTATAATCGAGGTTGGTGGTCCTGAAAGTGACTCATCAACTGACGAAAATGAAGATACATCGGAGCCAGAATCTGATAAATATATGGATGTCGAATAGTTAGAATTGGATTTGGAGGGATAGGTAATTATTTATATTTAATTATCAACTAGACATGCTCTTCCGATTACCTGAAAACATAGTTTCACAATCTACAAGTACATAATATTGTATATCTCACTCGTTCTTGCACAATGCCAATACACACTATCCCGACTATCCATGACATACACGTATTATTGCCATATGTAAGCTGATTTTAGCGACACTATATCAGGGCTAAATAGGAACTTGTCAGGCTATACATACCAAATTTCAGCTTTCTAGGACTTCAGGAAGTACCCTCGAGGTATTGATGACCAACGTGAGTGAGTCAGTGACGAAATCGGCGTTTTTTAGATATCAATAAAATCGAAAGTATAAGAGCTATGCAATTGAAACTTTATAATATGTTTAATAAGTTCTATATTGACATCATATACCGAGAATTTTGTTTATCTAATGTAATCCAAACCCAAGTTATGAGGGTTCGAAAAAACGACGAAGCGCTTCGAGAAAATGTAGGTAGTGCCCTGCCCTTGCGCTTCG
Organism: Epinotia brunnichana; assembly: GCA_963854355.1. Lineage (NCBI taxonomy): Eukaryota > Metazoa > Arthropoda > Insecta > Lepidoptera > Tortricidae > Epinotia > Epinotia brunnichana. Next base: position 18,140,678 of record OY977942.1, on the reverse strand, counting down.
CTTGGCTCGTCTTGGCGGGTGCACTACCGTGCCCCCACATATAACCATTTTAACTCCCTTGTCTAATATATATTATAGTTATGAGAAACTTTGCTGAATTTGGCAGTATGAACCGCATTACATTTCATTCATTTTATTCGTTTGTTAGGTATGTCAACTGTGACGAGCTCATTTATAGAGGTAGAATATAGAGGGACCTAACCCAACATACACACATGCGTGACAACGATATTTTTTTTGTAGATGTAAGTATAGACAATACCACAAGTGGGAACGAGATACAATGTCATTAAGTATTGTAGCTTATTCCAAGCCTATACAATTGAGATGGCAACATCTATTTCCACTGGCAACACTGCCTAGTTCCAAGTGACAGGTGCTATAATTCTGGTTTTTCCCCACCTTTTGAATCAGTTAACGACATCGGCTGCGCACCGAGCGGCCATCATTGGCCACAGACTACTAAGAGATACTAACGTATCAGACGCACAACTGTCATACCGCCTTTTTAGCCAAAAGGGTTCGACTGGGATTGAACTAAAACGAACAACCAGTGTATGGCACAGTTGCACAGAGTACCTATTTTTTTATGTATTGTAATAGAGATTTATGTCGGCGGCCCAAATGGGTAGGAAGCAGTGTCGCCCTCCTGCAGGAAGGTTTGGAACTATTACGATGTGTATATATTTATGATCAGCAATGCCCCATTTAGGTACAGTAGGCACAGCTCGGCCGAAAAAACTACGGACCAGCCGTAGTTTTTTTTTGCCGACCTGTGCCTACTGTACCTACCTTTACGGGGCAGATATCCTGCAGGGTGCACCAGTTTTCTAAATAGACATATAATCTAAGTTACAGAACAAAATAAATTATGTTTACAATATGTAGGTATATCGATCAAGCACTTGAATTAATCTAATATATCAAAGACATTTAAGTATCATGGTAACATAATAAAAAAAAATATACAGTTGCTCAAAAAGTGGTACTTTTTGTAGCTGCAAATCGTGCGCAAAGTTGTATTTTGCGCACTAGTGCTTTTTACTTTTCCACGTGTATCGAACGACGTTTTTTAATACAGTTGCGAAAAAATAAGAAAAACAACAAGTAAAGAATTTTAAACTTTTATATTATTAATTCTGTAACATCAGTGATACCTTAGCATTCTACAGTTGATAAATAATGAAGTTGTTAATTTTTTTTTTAATACTGTTCTTACTTGTTGTTTTTCTTATTGTCATTCTTCACTCGTCCCGAGTCTTACCACTCGCTAGCATCGAAATGTACTATTATAAAGGAATATAATTAAACTAAACCTATATTATAAACTAAACCTATAAATGCCCCCCAGGTCGCCGTCGTTGGCTATGGTGCCCAGAAGGCTGGCAGCGTTACCTCTTTGGATTGCTAGGCTAATCCTTTGGCCAAAATAGCTGCCAGCTCTCTCCGGATGTTTGGATGAGCCGCTCCGAAAGTTCCTTATACAGGGCCTTCACGCCCGGTCCCCACGGCCCCAGGGTTTCCACTCCAAACAGCACTTTTGTTTAACTAAGTATAAATGCTTAGGATTTATTCGTTCACACTATCCTAACTCGTTCACATAAGTACATACGGGCCCACCGCTTAGTTCACAATTTTTGTTTTCAAAGTTACATCATCCCAACTATCCCAAGTGGGTATATTGACGTGGCTCGATATTTGAGACTTTTAGGTGGAAGTAACATTGAATTTGATCAAATAAATTTTTGACCCAATTTTGGCTCTAGGGCTTCCAATGAATTACATAAGACTGACGTTATTTGTCCCCGGTACAATGAGGTTATAAAGATAATTAAGTTATGAACATGTGACTTTGTTAAGCCAGCTTCATGAACAATCATTCATGCTTTTCTGAAGAATGCCGACGCACATATCTAGTAGTGTGAACAGTAGGTATACGCGATCGTCAAGCTGGTTTGACACTCTTGACAGTCGTAATATTGTTCCATTAGTAGGTAGTACCTACTAATAAAATAATACCTACTTAGGTACCTAGTCGTCTTAGAAAGACGTAAGTCATTACATTAGGTGCTCAATGCTGCTATATTTCAGAAAGTTTATAAGAAAACTTTCGGCTTATAAATTACCTGAGTTTGTATAAGAACCTTTCACTGCTGTACAAGTTTCCTTATAATAAAAATTTAACTAATATATTTTTCACATTGGCGTTCTAACGAAACTATACGGTTCTACTTATTTTTCCATCCTTATTGAACCAGTAGCCGATAACAAACACTTCTCAATTGTAGGCTTGGAATAAGGTACAATACTTTATAGACATATTTTACCTAAAATTAAAATTTATATTAAGTTACAGCAATACCCAAGTAATAAGGCGCGCGTCAAAGCGCTTAATTCGTTGACCGAAAGGCTATTATTGCTTAATCCGCGCGCCTTATTACTTGGGTCTTGCTGTACTTACCTTATTCCAGGCCTAATTTCATTGCTGCCTGCTGGCGTATGCTCAAATACCTTTCTATGTTTAATAACATTCAAAGGTATATCTTAGTATTTAAGCTTATTTTTCAGCTACACAATTTAGTAATTAAGCTTATATTTCAGCCACTAAACCTAGTTTTTAAGCTTGTATTTCAGGATAACACTTTAGTACTTAAGCTCTTATTTCAGCTGTACCTATAAAGTACCATAATTTGTTTACTTCAAAACCAACCACCTACACCCTATGCGGTGTTTGTTTACATACCATAGTATTGCCACCGGTCTACCGACCGTGGCTACATCACCAATTCACCACCTGTCTAATTACAGTGGCTACCTACCGTCCACTTATTTCATATTGGACGGTAGACTCAATAGGGAACATTACTGCAATGTTCTGCCGCCAGAGGCAGCACTACCACTAATAGTAAACCAGTTTAGAAATATAGGGATTCACAGACACATGCACAATTGATTGTCAAATGAGTGACAAGGATGCTTGCATAGACAATACCGCAAGTGGGAACGACATACAATGTCAACACTGCTAGTGCCGCCACCTACGAAGAGTTTTACGTAATGTTCCCAATTGAGAATCCAATGATGGCCGCTCGGTGCGCAGCCGATGTTGTTAGCTGATTCAAAAGGTGGGGTAAAACCAGAATTATAGCACCTGTCACTTGGAACTAGGCAGTGTTGCCAGTGGAAATAGATGTTGCCATCTCAATTGTATAGGCTTGGAATAAGGTAAGTAACTAAATATAAATTTTATTTTTAGGTAAAATTTGACTATTTTTCATGTCCCTCATTCGGAATTTTTGTTTGTCACCTGCTTGTTTGTTAAAATATTATACTGAAACTCTAGTGACCATCACGTGACCATGACGTCACCGATATAAAACGACTAAATTATAAACGACATTAGACGTCAAGAATGTATTATTAGATTTTTTCTACTCCTGTACCGTTATCTGTCATTTATATAGGCTGTAGCTCAAATACAATGACACCACTAATAAATCGGCGAAAAACTCTATGCTCTATGGCCCAAAAACGCACTGTTTAGCGTACTTTTTTGGTTCATACATTTTTCATAAAAGCATGTTTAACTTTTTTTTAAATCGGCCGCTATATTGCAGCGGTGCCAACTTCATAAACAAATATTTCGAAATAAAAGTATTTATTACGATTTAACATTTGTATATTATAAATGATTTACTACAATAATAATAAATCATCATCTATTGTGTGTTAAATTACACGTTTTATAAATTCTTGGTATTATTTATAAAAATTAACAGCTTGAATTCAGTCCGGGTCCGGATTTGGGTTGTAATAGCAAGTGCATACAAATTAAAAACAAAACAAACCATAAGCAAGAGGTGTCACATTTCCGATTTCCCACCAACATACAGTTCAAAATGAAAAGACGAAAGATGATAAACTATTAGTCCTAAACTATTAAGATTTTATTCGTGTTTATGAAGACAAGTGTACCTACGTTCCTTTTAAAATGCTCGAAGAAATTAATACCTGCACTCCTGAAGAAATTGCGTGTATAGCAAAAGTACCAATATAAAACTTGCTGCCTGAAAAGTTTAACTATTCTCTATTCTATTTATTTAAAATTTGTCGTACAAAAGTATTGTATGCAACGGTGTATAACTGGTCTAAAAACGCTCGTGGCGTCTGTAATTGCGATGCGAGCCTTGGCGAGCATCGCAATTACAGACGTATCGCAGAAGTTTAGTATCGCAACCCACGCCACTCGCATTTTAAGACCCTTTTTATACAACAGTTGCATAAAATACTATATTAGTCTTCTGATACTTCTTAATTCAGAAAGGTTAATTTACCTTCGTCCCTTTCGGGCATTAGTATCTATTGTTATGTTTGATATCCTAGAATTCCTAGAACCTAGATAAACGAAGAAACGTAAGCGAATTGGTCCGTTAAAATTCTAATGTTACCAATTTTTATGTGAAAAGAGTAGAGAAAAGTACCTATAAGTAAATATCAATCCCGGTACGGGCATTTATTTGTGTGATGAGCACTAATATTTGTTCCTGAGTCATGGATGTTTTCTATGTATTTAAGTATTTATTTCACTATATAAGTATCTATATCGTCGCCTAGTACCCATAGTACAAGCTTTGCTTAGTTTGGGACTAGGTTGATTTGTGTAAGATTGTCCGCAAATATTTATTTTTTTATTTATCACTAAAGTGAGGTCTTATTATTCATTTCGTATGACATATTTGTTACCAACCGGGGCGGGCCGGCGCGCGCCTGAGCGCATTTTACAAGTTGCCACAGGAATTTGAAGCTTTAATACAAACGTTACATTTCATATTTGAATGGATGTACGGCCGGTCGGCTCCTCGTGGGTGTCGTCGGCTCGGTCAGATGTCGTCGCATGTGACCGTTCGGCTTTTGCATACTGCACTCTATTAAAATGCTACCGCAGGTTGCTCGCGCAACCCGGCCCTGCCCGTTCGATGGGAATCGAACTTTAGACATTGCTCTACTTAGCACATTGGCGCCATTTATTAGGAGCTTTATTATTAATTCACGTGCTCATTCACGTGCTCTCATCAATGTCACGTGCTCACTAGCGCCAGTGGTAAATAATTAAGATTGTAGTATTTAGTGTACAGTATTTTTTATGCAGTGACTCTTACAACAGCGTCCACTTATATTCGCATCGCACGGACCGCACGCACGGGGGGCAACTTTCCGATGCGTACCGATGACGTCATATACGGATTGCCGATTAGTGGACGCACCCCGCGCGCCTGCCGCCGCGCCATATTCAGAAGAGACGTTAATTTAGCATGAGACATCCAAAAATACCCTACTGGCAGCATATAGCAAATCAGCATATAGGTAGGGTATGATATTCTCCATACCTACTGCGATCTCTTCTTAAATATGTCATGTAGGTATACAGAAATTATGTTTCCTCTGTTTTCATCTCCTTTCGTCTTCTGCTAACAAACAAACAAGCAAGCGACGAACCGTTCTTGGTCACTTTCATCCAAACTCACGTCCGTTATTGTATCAGACTCTCAAGACTCAGGTTCGGATAGTTGCGGCGTTGGCATTCCGATTGCTGCGGATAGTGCCGATGCTGTGGACGCTTAACTTAAAGGTAAGCGTCCACATTTCCGCATCGCACGCATGGAACGGATCGCATCAAGCGGATCCGTTTCTAGGCGGTAAGTGCGGTCCGCGCGATGAGAACAAGTGGACCCTGTTGTACGAGTCTCTGTACCAAAGAATACTAATATCTACCAGTACCTACTAATTTATAAGCACGTATCTTTTATTGCAATGTGATGAGATCCAAATGTGTACATAAATATAATATCTCGATGTCGAGTGTAGGTAATTATGTACCTATACATTTATACTTGGTCTGCGTGAAAGTCGTGAATGATAAAATGTCATGCCGTGTTATTTCATAGGTACCTACCTAACCAAAAATAATAGATGGATTAAGATTAAGGTTGGTTCGTAGTTATTTGCCATGGGCACCTACCACGAGCAATTTTAGGATGATGGTCAATAAATATCAATATGTACCTACTTTATTTCGCTGAATTGTTAAAAAATAAGTAAATGGGAATCATACTTAGTGATGGAGTATTGGCATGAAGGACGAGCTGTAGCAGGGTCCTTCAATAAATGTGACCCATTTCATGGCATTTGCCAAACTGTAGGACTAAGTATGAAACAATTGTTTAGGAATAAATTATTATATTAAATATTTATTAACGTTACTACATTGAGATACAGTAAAAATTGTTTAGAAAGTTATTAATTTTTCCTCCGATGTCCTCCGATGAGACTAAGGCCGATGCGGTGCAGCCAGTTGGTGTCCCTCGACTCGCGGTCGCGCTTGGCTTGTTGGCTGAATTGGAGCCAGCTTTCTTTCAAGTCCGGTTCGTCAGGCCCGTACGAAGCCTTCTTCTTGAAAGCGCGCTTAACAGTCTATAATGAAAAAAGCGTAGGTAATAGTACATTGTGATACATGTGAGCTATGTTGATCATTACATCAGAGGCGGAATTGTCACGCGAACCGCAGGTGAGCGCGATAAGAGAGCCGAGACGCATACGACGTTTTTCAACACATTTGCGAGGAAAAAATCCTTTTCATAAAATTAAAATGTTACAGGCTCCTAAGTTGTTTCCTTTAGTTATTGATGACAACAGGTTTTTACTCACATACATTTGTACATCTCCAAGAATATACAGTGGCGTCAATTCTATTTATCACTTTTCTATTCACCACGAGTCAACATTTTTAATAATAATCAAACACGCATCATCAATGTTTACAAATATTTGTGAAATTACATATAATGGCGCGCAACTATTTTTTTTTCGTGAAGTTCGCGCAGTGCGCCCGCAGCGAGTCTTAGATGAAATCTCTAAACAGGCAATACAAAATAAAATAAATATTTTCTTATTCAATATAAATTTATGTAAAATGTTATCAAAAGTAAATAGTTTTACTAAATGAAACGTTTCTATACCATATCCAAGAAGAAATAATCAATTAATTCACAAGAAGGATTTAATTTGTAAGGTCGAGTAAGAATCCATTTGCCGAGAATTAAAAACAAACCTGTATAACCCGGTCAATTTAAGAATGCGCCGAGTCCATACATATTGCTGCAAGGTGCCAACGTGTCTTAATCGGGATATAAACATAACTACACGAGTGTCGTAATGTTATTAAACACGCGTGTTTAATACCCAGGATTATGAGCCCAAAAGCGGCACAATAAGAGGCACGTTACGAGCAATTGTGTTGAAAAAATATGTAGTTAATAGGTATATATAAAAAACAAATTACACAAGTTTTCGTAGAGCTATGCTCGTAGCCAATACTTTGGTTTTCCCGTATAGAGGAAACTGGCTACGGGCAAAGTGACCACCTAGCGGGTTCCTAGCATTGAGATTAACCCTAGTGTCGAGTGGAAAAACGCTGCTACGCCGTTAGCAGTGATTTTCCACTCTGTGATGGTAGCCGCACGTAGAAGGGGCTATTCCCGTTTGTCCCTGCCTTTTTGTTACCCCTGACAACTTGGAAATAATCATTCCCATGTACGTTGATTAGGTAAGTACTTGAAAAATTCAATAATTTAAAAGTATCTTTATGTTTAATCATTTTCTTGGTCAAAATGGGCGGTACCTACTGGGAATATTCATTCCCATTTGTGACCACTGAGGAAAATGGGGATGATACTTTCCCAGTGGTCCGCAGTGGTAACAAATGGGACTGATTCTTTCCCAGTTCTCCCCAGTGGGAACAGATGAGGATATATATTCCCATTTGTTCCCAGGGGTAACAAAAAGGCGGGAAGAAGTCATTGGTCATGAATGGGTTAAAATCAATCCTTTGAGACAAATGCTTAATCTTAAATTTCAAATTAAAGGAAAAAATTAATAGTTATTTGTTTATACAAGGGTGCAAAGTTGTATTTTAACCGCGAGTGTGGAATTGAAACACGAGCTAGCGAATGGATTCTAGGGTTGAACCACGAGCTAACGAATGGATACTATGGTTGAACCACGAGCGAAGCGAGTGGTTCAAAAATAGAATCCTGAGCGAAGCGAGTGGTTCAAAAATAGAATCCTGAGCGTAGCGAGTGTTGCAACACACGAGACGTCAAAATAACTTGCACCCGTGTGTAACACAAATCTTTTCACCTCACTAAAGCGAGGAAAAAAAACAAAAAAGTAAAGTAAGGAAAATTTTGAAAAAAATATTAAAAAGGGGAAAAAGACATTAAAAATGAGAAAAAAAAAATAAAAAACATGTAAAAAGAAACAAAATATTACAAAATTAAAAAAAAACATTTAATGAAGAGGAAAAGAGAAAAAACATTGAGAAACAAAAAAAATAACATACTTTTAAAAAAGGCAAAAATAATTTCAAAAAACATTAAAAAAGACTGATAAAAGAAAAACGAAGCAATAAAATAGAGACAAAAACATATAAAAAGGAAAAAAGTTACAAAAAACATAACATTAAGAAAAAAAACGTAAAAAAGACAAAAAAAGACAAAAGAAACATGTAAAAAGAGAACAGTGGAAAAAAATAAAATTAAAAATATGGTAAAAGAAAAAACCTTGAAAAAACACATAAATCAAATAAAAAAAACATTAAAATATGGCAAAAACATCAAAAAAATATAAGAGAATTTCAAAAAACCTTGAAATAGTAAAAAATAAACATTAAAAAAAAGGGAAAAAACGTATAAAAAAAGAAAAAAAACCCAAAAAACAAAAAAAAAAAACATTCAAAAAGAAACAAAACATTTGTAAAAAGGAGAAAAAAGCAAAAAACATTGAAAAAAGAAAAACAGCAATCAAATAGAGACAAAAACATAATAAAAGAAAAAAAGTTACAAAAAACATTAAAATAAGATAAAAAAACGTAAAAAAAAGATAAAAAAAGACAAAAAACAAAAAAAAAATCATTTAAAAAGAGAAAAAAGTGGAAAAACCACAAAAATAAATCAAAAAGAAACAAAACATTAAAAAAAAATGTTTTTTTTTAAATGTTGAAAAAATAAAAAAACCTTAAATAAACACATTTAAATCAATAAAATATAAAACAAAAACATTAAAATGTAGACGAAATCATCAAAAAATAAATAGAATTTCAAAAAACATAAAAAAAAGAAGAAAAGATTAAAAAAAAAGAAAAAAACGTATAAAAGAGACCAAAAAAACATTAAAAAGAGAAAAAAAATACAGAAAAACATTCAAAAAGAAACAAAACATTTAAAAAGAGAAACAACATTTTTAAAAAGGAGCAAAAGAAAAAAGATTAAAAAAACAAAAAAACATTTAAAAAATAAAAAAAGAATTAAAAACATTTAAAAAAAGAATAAAACATTCAAAAAAAGGTACCTAAATAAAATAAATCTGATGGGCGAAAAATGTCCTGTCTGGACTGGCCTTAACTAATAACACGTTCGGATTTCAAATATTCTTTGCACTCTTGTGGATAAAATGCAGTTTTGCTATCTGTTTTTAAAGAATAAAAATGGGCTTTCCGAGCTAGTGAGGTGAAAAAATTTAGGCTGCCTCCGGTTCGAATCCGGCTCGGAGCTTAAACTTTTCCATTTTTCCTTTAATTTGAAATTTATATATATCGTTAGCAGGCGTAACTGCATTATACAAAATGTGCTTAATCTTAATTCATTTACATAAGAATACCAACCTCAGTAAACGTAGGAGATGTGTACTTCCAAATAGAAGCTACAACGAAGATAGGAATCATAGCCATTCCAACATATTGGAGCATGTTCCCAGCAACTGTAATTAAAAGAGAAAAGCGCATATAGGTCGACCGCTTAACTGAGACGGCGGGGCTATGACGTCTCCCCTCTTCCCCCAGTCAAACCGTTACACCGTTGGTCTATTAAAAACAATCACCCCGAAAGTGCCACTGTAGTACCAATCAATAAATATAACATTTGTACACACACTTTATTTTGAACTAGGTACCTCATGCACAATTTAACCTAAACTATAGGAATAGGGTACATTGAGGTGCTTGAAATGACATCAAATTGAACATATATAGTTAGGTAAATAGGAGAGGCAAAATGATCGCACACTTAATACTCGTACGGTACGACAGCTTTTTAAATATCTTGGAGGGCAAGATCGAAGGAAAGAGAGGCAGAAGAAGACCCAGACATACTTACACCAGCTAAAGAAAAGGAAAAGTTGCAGTCCAGTCGTCCGAAGACGTCAAGAGACAAAAATCAGTGGCGGTTGCTCCACCGACAAGAGCCTAGCTCTTAATAAATGATGATGATGATATAGTTAGGTAGTTATAGTTTAGATAAGTATAAAATAGGTAGGTAAGCACTTTTAAAATTGCTGTTGGAATTTATACGTACTATAGGCAGCCGTCGGGTATGTGTAAGTGCCTCCAAAAATGAGAGCCTCAGTGGTCACCATGGCGTACATGAAGACCGTTATCATGATACCTGGAGTGATTATAGACCAGCATATACGCCAGTAGAAGCTGGTCTTGATGCCCAACATGAACTCAATATCGACGCAAAGATTCTCCAGACCTGAAAAACGTATTCATTTAGCTTTCTGATTACAACAGGAAACATAGTAAACAGTTAGTTACAAATAAAAAATGAAAATACCATAAATCCAAAAGACGGCAATAGTTTCCGTAATGGCGGCGAACAGTCTCATAAATGTTCCTCCGTAGTAATCCACCAACTCGAGAATGTATTGTCCACCCTGTAATCAATTAAAAAGAAAGGGAATTGAAACTGTATCCACAGCACAAATTATCACCCGCCTTACCATGGCTCATTAATTAACCTAGGTTAATTAATGACGGGTCCAACGGCCTCTATAGTACTTGAAGAGATTCAATGGTGATATACTCGTAATCTTGTCATGACGTCTCTGTCATATCGACTGTACTCATAACCAGTTGATGCGACAGTGATCATGATCACCGTCGAATTTATATAGCTAAGTCTCAGGACTCATCATGATTTGACCAAGGAATGTATAGGGATTTGCAATAGGAGTGTAGACACCAAATAAAATAACCAATAATGATGAATTTTCTCGAAAGAGGATTAAAAATATTGTCAAATAAAGAAAAAAAGTAAAGCAGGTGATTAAATAATCACAAAGTTATAAGTGTCCAAAGTTTCAAGAGGGGATATTCTGTCCCTTTTCCGCAAAACAATCCTTTCATATGAAGGTGCATATGAAACGATTGTCATTTACTATGACGCTCGGGGATCGTGACGTCACGATCCACAAGCGTTGTCTCTCTCTAACAAGCAATATTAAAACGGTTGTAATATTAAAGCTGCGTAATTTTTTGAGATATCGGAATGGGATTATCGTCACTAGGCATATTTTTTTGCCTTCTTTCTTTTGGAGTAGGTAATAATACATTTTGAGTCTACACCCCTACCGCTAGGTTCCAGGAGTGCCTTGGTCTTACCGGTGTGACATATACGAGTCCGATAAGGAAGCCGCAGGTGCAAGCGGCGGTGGCCATGTAGATGGTGGGCACCCTGGGGAAGGCGTCCAGCAGCACGGTGTTGATGGTGGAGAGCAGCGCCACGCCCGAGCCCACGCCCAGCACCGCCATCATCAGGAAGAACAGCACCGCGAACAGCTGTCGGCCAAATGTTTGGAATTCAGTCAAGGTAAGACTAGAACATACTAAGTAAGTAGTATAGATCCTATAAGTCGTTAAAATTTATTGTGCTTTATTATAATAAATGCATCTACAGTCCTATGAGTTTGTCGGCACTTTTATAAATTCATCTTCACTCCTATGAGTTTGTCGGCACTTTTATAAATGCATCTACACTCCTATGAGTCAGTCGGCACTTTTATAAATGCATCTAAACTCCTATGAGTCTGTCGGCACTTTTATAAATGCATCTACACTCCTATGAGTCAGTCGGCACTTTTATAAATGCATCTACACTCCTATGAGTCAGTCGGCACTTTTATAAATGCATCTACACTCCTATGAGTCAGTCGGTACTTTTATAAATGCATCTACACTCCTATGAGTCAGTCGGCACTTTTATAAATGCATCTACACTCCTATGAGTCAGTCGGCACTTTTATAAATGCATCTACACTCCTATGAGTCAGTCGGTACTTTTATAAATGCATCTACACTCCTATGAGTCAGTCGGCACTTTTATAAATGCATCTACACTCCTATGAGTCAGTCGGCACTTTTATAAATGCATCTACACTCCCATGAGTCTGTCGGCACTTTTTGGTATCAACTTTGGCATTTGTGGTTTGGTGGTTCCATAGGTTGATCCGGTGGTGAGGTTTTGATCAACTTGAGTTGACTTAAGTTCCTTCAATCATAGTACGAAAACTACTACTAAGTACCAGCGTACTAAATGCCATTGTACGTGTTTAAAAAAAATGTGTGGTGAGTTTCTTGCGACGCTTCTTTTTGCCACATGTCATGCTTATACATATACCTACTTTCGAAGCGCTAGCATTTTTCCTACCTGCACAGCTACTTATAATATTTATCTATAAATATAATATTTGCGTTTTGAAAATTCATTAAATGAGAAATTGCTTTATAGATAAATAAGTACCGATTAAAAAGCAGCTATCTCTGATATTATAAGACTAGCTGTTGCCCGCGACTTCGTCCGCGTAGAACTTTTTATCGTCTTAGAAAATGATTTCTCTCAATACAAAATTTGAACCCTCTTTTAGGGGATAATTAAAAAAAAAGTTGATGTTCATTTTCTAGTTTGTGAACAAACAGTCTAAAACCAAAGTTAAAAATCTCATACTTTAAAAATGCCTTGAAATACTCAAACTTTGAACCAATTTTAACACTCTTAGGGGATGAATTTGGAAAAACTCTGAAATCAGTTTTGTAGTCTTTTAACGTACAGAATAAGACCGAAGTTAAAAATCTCTTACTCACACTTTAAAATTTTATTGCTCGCCATTTAAAATTTGAACCCCCTTTTAAACCCCCTTAGAGGTTGAATTTTTCTAATCGCTGAAAGAACTTTTTTCGTAAACTTTTAAGTCTCTAGCTCAAAAAAAGTGTTGCCAATACAAAGCTTTCTTAACCCCCTTAGGGGTGGAATTTTCTAAAACTCTGAAAGTACTTTATTATTAATTTTAATAAGTAACATTTTCAATAGTTTTAAGTCTAGTAAAAAAAAAGTTTTTCCCACACAACACTGGCTACCCTTCTTAAGGATCTTAAGGATCCCCTTAGGGATGGAGTTTTCTAAAACGCTGAAAGTTCTTTTTTAGTATTCGATAATAAGTAATCTTTTTGCAAAGTTTTAAGTCTAACTCAAAAAAAAGTGTTGCCCATGCAAAGCTTGCTCTCCTTTTTAACCCTATTAGGGGTGGAATTTTCTAAAACGATTTGTGTTCTTTTTTTGTATTTTAATAAGTAATCTTTCTACAAAGTTTCAAGTTTCTAACTCAAAAACATAAACTTTCCCTGATAAAAACTTTGCACCCCTTTTTATCCCCCTTAGGGATAGATTTTTTCAAAACGCTGAAAGTCTTTTTTTTTGTATTTTTATAAGTAATCTTTCTACAAAGTTTTAAGTGTCTAGCTCAGAAAAAGTGTTCCCCATACAAACCTTGCACCCTTTTTTAACCCCCTTAGGGAATGATTTTTGTAAAACGCCGAATGTAGTATTTTTCATGTTCTTATAAGTAATTTTTCGTCAAAATTTTAAGTCTCTATTAAAAAAAAATATGTTTTTCCCATACAAACTTTGCACCCTATTTTACCCCCTTAGGGGTGAAATTTTCCAAAACGCTGAAAGTACTTTCTTTGTATTTAAATAATCTTTCTACAAAGTTTTAGGACTCTAGCTAAAAAAAATAGTTTCCCACATACAAACTTTGCACCCCTATTTTAGCCCCCTATTTTTAGGGGTAGAATTTTCTAAAACGCTGAAAGTACTTAATTTGTATTCTAATGACTAATCTTTCTACAAAGTTTTAAGTCTCTATTTAAAAAAAATATTGTTTCCCCCATACAAAATTTGCACCCCTATTTTACCCCCTTAGGGGTAGATTTTTTTAAAACACTGAATCTAGGTACTTTATTTGTATTCTAATGAATAATTTCTCTACAAAGTTTTAAGTCTCTATTTAAAAAAAAGTAGTTTTTCCCATACAAACTTTGCACTCTATTTTACCCCTTTAGGGGTAGAATTTTCTAAAACCCTGAAAGTTCTTTATTTGTATTCTAATGACTAATCTTTCTACAAAGTTTTAAGTCTCTATTTAAAAAAAAATGTTTCCCCCATACAAACCTTGCACCCCTATTTTACCCCCGTAGGCGTGGAATTTTCCAAAACGCTGAAAGTGTTCCATTTGTATTCTAATAACTAATTTTTCTACAAAGTTTAAGTCTATAGCTCAAAAAAAAAGGTTCTCCCATACAAACTTTGCACCCCCATTTTACCCCCTTAGGTGTAGAATTTTCAAAAATCCCTTTTTATCCCTAGCCCACGTTATAAAAGCAACATACTGTGCAAAAATCAACTCTCTAAGATTAGTAGTTTCGGCTGTGCGTTGATGAGTGAGTGAGTGAGTGAGTGAGTGAATAAGTCAGTCAGGACATAGGCATTTATTATGTATAAATAGATAGAAGATAATGAAATAAATTCAAATATCTCAAAAAATTATGAAGCTACATCCGTTTTAATGTCGCTTGTTAGAGTGAGAAAACGATGAGGGACTGTGACGTCAATATACTCGAGCGTCATAGTAAAAAACAATCGTTTCATATGAAGGTGCGTTTTGCGGAAAAGGGACAGAACATACCCCCTCTTAAAACTTTGGACTCTTATAACTCAATCATTACCTATATAACCTCTTGCTTTGTTTTTTTCTCCATTTGACTATATTTATTTTAAATTCTTTTTCGAGAAAATACATTATGATTATTTACCATATTTTCGATTCCTGAGCTATAACCACGAACTTCGGAATTCGAAAATATTCGGGTATCTCTATCTCTATCGCACTAACCATACTCGAGTGACAGGGATGCAAATATATGAACATTGAGTATCGGTTTTCGTGGTAGCGCCGCAGGTACTTTGGCTGAATGCGCCGAGCGCGTGCTATTGTCATTCAAAAAAAACAAATTCGTGTTAATTATATTGTTCAAATTTGTTGATTTCATTTATTGAAATTACGACATAAAACGACATTTGCGCATATAAGTTCTCATATCAGAATCGAATATTTTTTTATGGTTTATATTTTAGCATTTGTCTCGTAAAGGTCTATCGTAGACGGGATTTAAATTATTAATAAGTGAAAGGCAAAGCAATTCCGCCATTTTGACGAAAATTTGACGGTTCTTATAGCTGACAGTTGGAGCAGCGTTTGATTTCAATAAAAATAAATGAAAAATTAAATGAAGTCGTATATTTCGGAAAATTCATTAACTGTCGCAGTCGGATAAAAACTATCCTAAGTTGCAGCTAGAATAATAATGTACCTATATAAAATGTTTCATATTTTTCCGTTCATGGGATGCTGAGAACATTCGAACCGCGCAAAGCTTAGTTTCAAACTGGCTGATTCTTTTTTTAATTTAGAGATTTATTATAAGTGGAGATAATCGATTACTAACTGAATATGATTTTATCTGTGTTCCATAATTAAAAATGCAATGATTAGGTACACTATATGAATAATCGTGCAAAGTTATTGTTTCTGTGTAATGTAAGTGTTTGATTATTTATAATGTACCTAATGAATGGATTCAGACTTTCAAATTTATTGTGTAATTTAGGTAATTAATGTATGAATTATTGTAATATGTAACTGTGTTGGTCTTGCACTGTGAACTTGCATAGAACAACTCACGCTTGACCAAAAATTTTAATGAGCCAAATTTGTTTACATAAAAAAACACCTAATGTCTCCTTGGACACTTTTCCTCTATCTCCTTTAGATTCGGATTTCCTCATACTGTCCCATTTAAAAAAAACACTCTGTATATCGATTATATTAGGTATATACTACTATTAAAAAGCCCGCGTAAACATTTATTAAGTAGTATACCTGTGGCACGAAAGGTGTCTTGGCGATGGCGTCAGGGTAAGAAATGAAGGCGAGACTGGTGCCACCAGACCCAATGACATCCTCGACATTATCGTAGCCTAATTCATAAGCCAGGTTGCCAAGCACGCCGAAGATGGTTATACCCGATATTAAACTTGTAAACGTATCCAAAGTCGTGACGATCATGGAATCTCTGGAAAAAAATACAATTATTTTTTTATTTAATTCAGACTCTGGGTCCATATAAAAGTTAGTACTTACAAACTAGAGGCTAATACAAATTGGGCGTTTTTCAAAAAAGTGTACAAAACATTTTTTTTCAGAATTCTTTTTTTTTTCTTTTTCTTATTCAGAATCTTTGATACTATCGATCCTCATACAAGAAAAAAACTGTCACACATTCAGTGCCAGGAACCTGATATCGAGTCTCTACGCCGCAGGCGCTTTCCGCTACATACGAGGAAAACCACGGGATCGGCTGCGAGCGTAGCGACTCGCGGCACTGAATGTGTTAAGCTAAGCTCGTAGTGCTACGCCGTAGTCCGTAGCAGCTTAACACATTCACTGCCACTAATCGCTACGCGCTACGCTCGCAGCCGATCCCGTGGTTTTCCCCCTAAGTAGCGGAAAGCGGCGCAAGTAGCGTTCTGTCAGGCGCATACCTATGTGTTGTGACTTAAGCGCTGTATGGGTTAAGTAACTCAAGGGAAACAATATGACGAACATGACATATATATGAATATGACATGTATATTATTTATAATTGTTATTATACCTGTAAACGTTTGATCTGAATCCGTTGTAAGAAGCAAACATGATGAGAGCTCCAGAACACACAGATAGCGAGAAGAATACTTGGGTCACGGCAGCATACCACACCTGCACAAAAAGAAATGTTTAAAGCCGGATTCGCCAAGCAGGAATAAGGACTTAGTCTGCGGTGAACCCATATACGGGCCCACACGTCGCTACATGTGCTACGCCGTAGCACGATAACTAGGTATGCATGGCGATACGTTTTGCGAACCGCTACTAGAGGCACGACTCACATATGAGTCATGCCTCTACGAACGATCTCTGCTACGAAGCGGAAAATTGCTGCTACGCGCTACGGCGTAGCACACGACGCGTTCCGTTCCGTGGCCTCGAATGGGTTAAACGTCAATATTGTATGGGCTAATCTGGGGATAACTCTACTCTTATTCGGTCCAATGGCACAAAATAAAAGATTTCAAAGAGGATTAAAAGTAAGGATAACTTTGAAATTAATTATACTAACTTGCAATTGTAAGATCTTCTCCCACTGAGGAGTTATAAAGAACAATATCCCCTTGCCTGCGCCAGGAAGGGTCACAGCCCTGAAAAAAAGAGATAAATTACGTCACAAAGTAGTTAAGGGGAACTACTGGAATTAGAGCATAGACCAGATCCAGATAGACATAGATAGAGTTCTTTCATTGTTTAGTAAAACAATTTAAGAATGTCTAACCTGTAAAAATGCTCCTAAATAAGAAAGTTTTCGTAACAAAGGGACGAAATTTTATTTATTTATTAGAGGTATTCTAAGTTTTATGAATACGGGATTTTGTTGAATTCAGAAAATTGTTTCAATAAAATCCGGTCCGAAGGACCATATACCCGTAAATAAGTTGTGAGTTAATAATTTCCCCCACGCCAAGTTTTATAAAGGATTATTCAAAAAATGTATCCAATTTGTCCGGTCACCCACCTGATGAGTAGGATGAGTAGCACGACGTAGGGAAAGATGGCCAAGAAATAAGCAGCCTTGCCCGAACTCTTGACTCCCCGTGCCACAATCACGAAGATAATGATCCAAGATACCAGCAAGCAAATGGTTAAATCCCAAATTGGCAAGCCTATAATCATAATAAAAACATATGAAACTTGCTGAAAATTGCGGCTACTCGTTTACGAGCAATTTTGACGCAGTGACCAATATTAGTCTTAATATTATTTCTTCCTATATTTTTATTTTAAAAATACGTGTATTGTGTATTTTTCAGGCGTTAATAAGAAGGTAACATACCAATTCCGTCATGAATTCCGTCTGATTGGCGAAGGACCGTGTTTCTGTAATAAAATCAAAGTTTTCAATTTAGAGGCGCAGAGGCCAAGATTATAGACATTTTCTCAATGTCGTAGTATTTCTTCTTCTCTATCCGCATCTGAGGATTACGCTTATTGATGCGCAAAACTTATCTACTCTAAGTTCGTTATTGTACCTAATCGTCATCCGGTCATTGACTCCCGCGTCATTTTGAGTCGGATGCTTTATATTGCGTGGCGGGTCATCTAACCCTGAACTTTTTCAGGGAGGTTATGGCATAAATACCACTTAATTATAATATAACGGGCTAAAACTGGCGTTTCAGTTTTTTGTACGATGTCCTTTACACCCTGTGTGTTTTGCATTTTCTAAACGTGTTTTACAACTATTCCTAATTTAAAATTGATAGCATAAGTAGTTGAGATATTTATCGTCGTGACAGACGGATAGACTCGCACCAGAAGGGATCCTTTTTTAACCGACTTCAAAAAAGGAGGAGATTATATGTTCCACTGTATGTATACAACGTGTCCCAAAACTCAACGATAAGCCGGCACCAGAGAATGGAGCTGCTTATGATTAGTCGAGAAAAAATAAGGAAAAAAATATATCTAAATATATAAAATAAAATATATCTACCACGTGTCCCAAAACTCAACGATAAGCCGGCACCAGAGGATGGAGCTACTTATTTAGATATATTTTTTTCCTTATTTTTTCTCGACTAATCATAAGCAGCTCCATCCTCTGGTGCCGGCTTATCGTTGAGTTTTGGGACACGTTGTATATTTTTTTAAATGTATGTTCGCCGATTTCCAAAATTCTTTTTTTATTCGAAAGAGTATACTTCCGAGGTGGTCCCATTGTCACCAAATCAGGATCTGATGATGGGATCCTAGGGAAATTGAGGGCAACCCTCAAATTTTATAGGCACGCATGTAGTGATTTCGGTATTTTCTATTATAGTTTGTGTATTTACCTTCGGAAATCGCAATTTTGGTGAAATGGAACTGATGATGTGACTGACTTATGGATCTCTTTAAAGATGTAAGGTTCGTCAAAGATTCTGACATGATTCCGTTGAAGTAGCAACTCATGAAGTGGTCAATCTGAGATCCTTTAGGAATCGACGGAACTCCTCAAATATTATCAAATAATCAACGCATTTGCTCTCGGAAAGCAGTGCATGTGGTACCTAAATTGGAAAGGAAATGTGAAAATGTTCATGTACCTATGTGGCTTGGCGACGTACTGAACTGAAGTCGGTTTAAACTTTGTTTTTATAGTAAAGTATTTATTACCGTTTACGTTTGGTACGAAATCCTATAGAAAAATATCTGATGACAACTCTATTCCTAGAGCCATTAGAGCGTGTCAGATATTTTTGCGGCCTTTGATCCATCATATGTTGATGCGGGTGACTGTACCTGTTCCTGTCAAGCCCTCCAACTTTGTATGTATAGGGCTCGACTTATCTGATTTCAATCATTCTTTCACCTGTGTATGGAATGTACTTTCTGGATGGACAGTCGCCATCACATACATCGGAGCAAACAAGCACGTCACAAACATCGGAACACACCTCTATTTTAAAGGCATTAGGGTGCATGTGCCGATATTTTTCAACACCTATGTACCTATGTATGTGATGGTGACTGCACATGGGCAAAATATATCCTGCAATCTCTGATATTAACACTATATAGACTTATACCATCCACGTACCATCCACCAACGTACGTCCATTATACACACACACAACTCACACAAGTGAAATATTTTTTTAATCTTGTGAGTTGTTTCGGGGATTACCCCATACAAACTTACAACCTTACTATGACAAAGGTGAAATAATCTATTTCCACAACGCAGGTTTTGTCAATCCAAACAGCAAATAGTAGTTTGTGTGACTGTACATAATGAAGGGCATTAAACGCGAGTGTGCATGGGTTTATGAAACGAGCCGGGGGAATTCAGGAGCCGCATATTATGACCGGCATCGCGGCGTCATTTTCTGGCAGCTGTCATAGTTTTTTTTTAAATTCAGAGACAAACTAGAGTCGGATCCAACTATCATATCGTTCGATATCTTACTTACGAGCGACATTTGTCAAATTTGTATGGAAATTGACAATTCATTCCGAACTACGTCATCTCGACTGATATTAGAATAGAGGTTAAATCAAATTTCTTTGTTTTTCAGAGACGTTCGAAATTTGAATGAAATTTTATTACTTTTGTATGGTCAATATTTACAAGATTATAATTAACATAAACTAAATTAAATTAAAACTACGTTAAATCTAAAAAAGGCCCTCGAGGCATTGTACCGAGGATGCTGGCGGCATTTCCTCGTTGAATTGCAATGCTGATGCGTTGCGCAAGAAAGCCGCCAGCTCTTCGGTCACCAGTTACATCAGCCAGACGTTTCGCGATGAAATAATATTATCGAAATCGATGTTATTATTTAGAAATAATATTATTTTCACAGATAAGAAATTTGTTCTAACAAAACAGTTTATTTTTATGGTGGTCATAATGAGTGGTTCTTGAACGCGTCATGGTGGGTTTATGATATTTGGATAGATAATAGTAGTTTATGCTACTGATACATAATGAGAATAGTGTGGTTTTATGAAACGAGCGGCAGCGAGTTTCATAATCGGTTCACACGAGTGTTTTAAGGCCTAATTATGTACAGTTGCATACACTACTTTATCTAAACACATATCATAAGTACTCTAAGATGGGTTCAGAAGCCGTAGGAAAATGACGTGCATTGCTACTAGTGCTTTAATTTACCTGTAAATTATATAAAAAAAAAAGAAGTGAAAGAAAAGTAAAAAAAAAGTAAAAAAGTGAAAAAAAATTAAAAAGGTAGAAAAGAAAGTGAAAAAAAGTAAAAAAAAAAAAGTTTAAAAAATGAAAAAAAAAAAAGTAGGAAAAAAAGGAAAATAAAAGGGAAAAAAAAGAAAAAAATAAAATTAAAAAACATAATAAGTTGACGTTTCGTATCGATACCTGTTTTAATATCTATAGATACTAGAATAGAGATTCACTTGAGTTTCGACAGCTGTTCCAAATTTAAACTCATAACGATACAGAAATCTGTACTGTAATAACATTACAGTACAGATTTTACCTACTGCCACAGACAAGAAAGTTTCCATAGTATAATTGGTTGTAATAATGCTGGTCATTTCATTACTGACGGTTTCTGAACGCATTTTAGAGCACTAATGATATGTGCGTAGATAAACAATCTTACTAACTTACAACCTCACAGACTTTACTTCTTTATATATTAAAAATATATATTATACGTATATTGTATAGATACACATACATGTTGATTGTGCCATTTCAGCGCTGCTTTTCAGTGGGACACATTTGACCGCATATGAGCGCATAAACTTCTGTATCAAACAAACATATGATGTATGTAAGTATATTACGAGTCAATGTTATACTGACTTTGAGTACCGTAACCTCGGGGTACATTAACCCAATGGAGGGTTACTTTGGCCCGCATAAAAACCACACATATCAATGTCAAATAATAAAAGTACCAACGTGAGCAGTTAGCTGAAACTTAAAATAAGGTGATCAGACCACTCTTAAACTCTTAAAAAAGCGGAGGACCAAGTAATTCGCGAAAGCCAAACTAACCCTCCAGGGCCAAAGTACCCCGAGGTTACGGTATATCACAATGCACTAGATTAGTAAATGTAACTGATATATGTAATTTAATCACAGATCTGAAAATAAACAGTTAAAATTTTTTTTTTTTTTTTTTAGTAGCAGATCGATTTTGTTCGCTTACCAGTATCGGAAATTAGTGTTGCAATTAAAACGTTTTGTGGCGTGTGTGTTTTTACAACACATGAATAAATTATATAAACTTATAATATCCTATTGATTACCCGTAATTACCTACGCGAAAAAAACGGATTGAATACGTAGGTAGGAATAGGCAATATAACCTAACCTTATCACTCTTATCAGTGATATCACCTAGGTACTAATTATCCAAATTTTACTATATACTCGTATTTTTTTGTTTATGCGAATACTTGGACTCAATCCACCAACGCGGGTAATATCAGTAGATTTTACGTTAAAAACCGGAATTTCGCGAAGGCTCTAGTTTTATCGCGGATTAACGAATTCGATATCCTACGCCGACATATAATTATTATACAGATTCACAAGTATGAAATGATTGATAATACACTCAAGAGCAAAAGTTTCGGGTCACCCTAAATTAAATAACCGCAATAGGTTTTTTTAAATATTTTTCACTAGTCTTATTTACATAACATACTAGTCTTCGTAATACCCAAATGTATTAGCAATTTCCGGGATCCTATCATAAAGATATCAACATCCAAAAATGACGATTTTTGCGATATCTCGCTCCGTTAACGTTGTTTTTTTCATGGGTTTTTACGAGTCCGATTTAAACCTTTTAGGAAATATAACGGTATTTCATCGATCCGAAACTTTTGCTCTTGAGTGTATAATCAAATTATGTTAAATTGTTAAAGAATTACCAAATAGATAAAAACTGATATTGTGTCATAAAAGCATGGGCTTTTATGACTCAATATCAGTTTTTATCTATTTGGTAATTCTTGATCGTATACATTGAGAGATAAGACAATATTGTTTGACGTAAGTACCTACACATTATTAGTTAGGTACCTATACTTAGTTGTACAGTAGAAATCAAAAGTATTTTGACATACTTAATTAATAGGTAGGTACCTACCTACTGTAAATTAATATTGAATTCATCTAACGATCATTATTTTGTTATACGTTTCTTAAGCCTATTTCACTTACATTATATTGATTTAAACTTTCACGATTCTCACACAATTTTTTTACTAAACGGGACTTAATCGCGTATAATTAACTTATTTATTTACCTCTTTGAGGCTTCTCGACGTTTCAGATGTATCACAACATCCAAGGATGTTGTAAAAATAATAAGATTGTAGTAAAAAGTCACTTACGTGTCCATTTCAATTGCCAAAATGTTTAGTACAATAATTCTAAATAGGAATTATACACTTACGTAATTTCCGTCGCTCAAATTAATTTTTGACACATATCTACAACTAATATTTCAGAAATGACATGTGTACTTACGTAAAGTAAAACTCTGCGCTGCTGACGGCGTTGCCGCCCAGTTCGCTGGCATTAACGGAGACCCCGGAAGGCACACAGTTGGGCCACTCGGGCTGGCAGACGGCCCAGGGCAGCGTGGATTGGAAGCTCATCGCCAGGTAGAAAAGACATAGTGCGATGATGGACACGTAGTAAGAGAGTACGTATCCGGCTCCTAACGCTTGCGCGTAGCCGGTGCCTGAAATCGTTCAAGTCATAAGTACAAATAGCAACGAGCTTCACTGACTGTAAGAAGACTTTATGTCGTTATGACAATAACGGCCAGTTTACTCGGTTGTCGACGCTATTTATAGCTAAGTACTTCAATAACCAGTAAGTAGGTATATTTAAAACAATACAGCAACTCACTGCTATCCAAAACGGAGATGACGCTTTTCGAGTTCAAATAGGTACATGCGTCTCTTTAAAATAAACTCAAATATGTATTTAAGGAATTCCACTGATTTTACCTAGGATCAGTTCCGATATGAATTGGGAGTAATGGGACCATTCGGCTAGGGGAGAGTTTAAGATTCAAATATTTTCCAAAATTGGTCCGCAAAATATAGTTCTGAGGTGACATTAGAAAAGAAAATGCAGCTTTTTTTAAGTAGGTTGAAGTATGGATATTTTTGGTGCTATACTTAATATGTAATGCATCACGGCGTTGTCATAAATATACGCGCTCTGCACGGCTACCACAAGACGGCGAGCGAGCTCTCCATTTTTCTCACGCGTCGTCTTGTGGTAGCTGTGCTGAACGTTTTAATTAATATTTTCTTCTATTTAGAGGATTTTAGAGAATGTTTTTTTGCCGATATGTGGAAGTGGTATCGATAAGCCTTCATTTGAATATTAATCACCCGGTTTATTTTTAAGCCATGAATTGCCAACTGACATTATCTGTAACATTAATTTACCTTTCATGGCCGGTGAAAGCCCCCATACTTTGATGCAGTTACTACTGCTGAACTGCCCAAGTACCGTTTCTAGGTAGTACATAGGTTTTCCTATAACTAAGAGTATTATGATGTAGGGGATGAGGAAGGCGCCCCCGCCGTTCTGGTAGGCGACGAAAGGGAACCTCCACACGTTGCCGAGGCCTACCGACGTGGCGATGCATGACATTAGGAATTCTATTGCGTTGTCCCATTTTGGACGGTTTTTTGTTCTGTCTTCTCCCTGTAAAATATACAATTAGGCATAAAACAATTGTTAACTACTTATATTTACATTTTAATAGACTGAAAATATGTTGTAATAAATCTTTTGATTTATTTCGAAATTCATATCTTCAGAGAAAAGGGTTTCGAACGATATGAAAAATAGTAAGAATTGGTCACTATTTGCTTATTTTACTTTTCGTTTTACGTTTAAAATTTGGTATTATCAGTAAGTACAAATTTGGCAATTGCTTCGTAATAATAGGCTAATCGAAAGGTCACTTCCTTATCATATGACCGCAATTTGATAAAAAAACACGAGTATGCATGATGCAACCCGTCCGTTGCATCAATGATATTCATACGTCGTTATCGCGGGTACAATTACCAATCAGATAAAGAGCAAATAAAACAGAATGTCTATTTGGTAGAATCGGACGTATTCTGCCTACAGCTTCTAAGCATCTAAGAAGCTCTTGTAGAAGATACGACAATAGAGAGATCTCTCAGGGACCGAAGTCCAATGAGAGTTGTTTGGATGTTATATTTATGCAACTGATTTAAGAAACTTCGATAGTGCGATGCAGAACTCGTCAGATTTGACAGGAGTGACGCCACACTCTTTACATGTGGAGAGTTTTCTCTAGAAAAGATCAATAAAAACTACAGCTGCATAGGGGTATGGGTTAAACTGTTGTCATCTGTTTAGTTAACAAGTTTATACATAGGAAATAAGTATATTTAATTATCTTTTAACGTTTTTTTTAACAATATTAACAATATATACGTACTTGTGTGAAGATAATTGTTATCGTCTGCTAATTAAACGCTTACCTACTTAGAAGAAAGTCTATTTAAAAAATAAGAAAACAACGTGTGTAATTTTTACTAACGTGTATTTTTGACATGTATTATTTGGTTTTCGTAATAGATTACGAAGATTTTTTCCAAATATTCTACAGTCAATTTGCGGCGTCTAGCAGTAAATATCCATTTTAATTGACTAAATGATCTTTCAACATCAACTGTTGTTGTAGGTGCGTACTTGAAACGATGGAAATAATCTAGAGTAGTGTAACAAACTCGTAATGATGATTCAAGTATTATCTCCTTCCCTTGTATCAATTCATTAATTTTTTTTATTATGCCAAATCCAGTATTTTTCTCCAAGATATTTTTCAGCTTTTTAAATATATTTTTTTCCATTTGCACTCAAATTTAATTTCGATATATGCTTGTATGTTTTTTGAACGATGGCTAAACTTTCACTGAGAGATAAGCTTGTCCCAGAAAAAAAGGTCGCTTATAAATTAGTAAAAAATCCATATTAATTATTAAAATTCAACAAATTTTCCAATACAGCTTTATTTGATATTCCTTTCAATATTATTATTTACACAAAAAGATCAGTATAAGATTGGTTCATCCAGAAACTTCTTAATTTTCCCTTGACCCCTGCCATCAAGTTTTGTACATCGTCATCGGTGATTAGTTTGGATGCTTCATTCCACTTCCGTTTGATGTTTTCGACTGAAGTGTCATTACTTTTAGGTTTTAACTAAAAGCTTCTGTTTCACACGAGCCCAATATTTCTCAATGGGTCGTAGCTCCGGGCAGTTGGGAGGATTGAGGTGTTTTTCAACAAAATCGACATTATTTGATTTGTACCACTCTATTGCTTTCTTCGTCTCCCTGAACCGTTTTAAAAGCCTTTGAACGGTTTTTGTAGACGTTGTAGCTCCGTTGCCACTTTTTTCGCAGAGATGCCTCCATATTGAACATATTTGTACAAAACTTTTTCGTGTAACTTCTTGCACCGACGACATCGTTGAACATCTAGTACTGACAGCGTTTTTTTTTATTTTAATTTATACATGAATGACCATCCTAACGGAGAGTATAGATTTCAAACCTCTTGAGATTTCATCCTGATATACCACCCCATCTAATAATGAGTGACATTTTTTTCTGGGACAAGCTTTAGGTTCGGGCACTGCAATTTGTTTATAGCGTCTGGAAGTACCTGAAGATATTTCGCTATAAAATTTAAATCATTCCGAATTTTCGCACTGCGAAATGCTTTTTTTTGCCTTTGTGATACATGCTGCGTCAGAATGAATTAGGAAAAACTATGAAATTAGTTTTGTAGTCTTTCAACGTACATAATAAGACCGAAGTTACAAATCTCTTACTAATACTTTAAAATTTTCTTGCTCTCCATATAACATTTGAACCCCCTTTTAACCCCCTTAGGGTCTAAATTTTTCTAATCGCTGAAAGAACTTTTTTCTTATTGTAATAAGTAATCTTACTACTAACTTTTAAGTCTATAGCTCAAAAAAAGTGTTGTCCATACAAAGCTTGCCCCCTTTTTAACCCCGTTAGGGGTGGAATTTTCTAAAACGCTGAAAGTTATTTTTTCAGTCTGTTCATGCTTGCAAGGGCATAGTAACTACCTAAATACTAGTGTTATTATCATTATTTTGACGAGAGACATCATTCTGTTCTTGACACGTTTTATTGTTATTGACCCTGTACATCTCTGACAATATTACATTAATGATCCTTTTTTTCTGTTTTAACGCTTAGAGACAGTATACATCTCTATAAGAACATTAGAATAATTATTAATTGTATTTGGATGCTCAGATACCTTATACATCTCTGGGGTACTAAATTAATATCATAAACTTATTGTTAATTCTGATACAGACCTTATATCGAATGTATTTGATAATATTTTACAATTTTGGATTTTTTTAGTTTTCATTTAGTGACATTTAGTTTGTTAACCATTTAGGTACTAATTGGTTAAAATCTGCAATTTTAAAATGATTATTGTGTAAGATTATTAATATTATATTGTAGAATACCATTTGACATGTAAAAGTGCCCCTGTGGCCTATTTGCAGAATAAATAATTGATTTTGATTTGATTTTGATTTTAGTATTCTTTTTGCAAAGTTTCAAGTCTCTAGCTCAAAAAAAGTGTTGCCCATGCAAAGCTTGCTCGCCTTTTTAACTCCCTTAGGGGTAAATTTCCTAAAACGCTTTATGTTCTTTTTCTACAAAGTTTCAAGTCTCTAACCACAGAATAGTATAATAGTATTACATACAGAACGGACACGAACCGCCTCCCACCGAAGTCGGCTACCTCACCGATGGGCGTTATTTCCCGGGCGCGATGCCGGGTAGCCCAGTGCGACGCTCACCGCTCTACCGTGTGCACGTTCGCGCATAAATAAGAGAGTACCTAATACCGTTCGCGGCGAAGGGTAAATATTGTGCATTGTTTGGGTGCTTACCCACGCACAGTTCCCATTCGATGCAAATAGGTAATACGTTTTTCAAAACTTAGGTAGGTGTTATAATTCAATTAGTATAATAGGTACAATCGAATTATGACCCAAAGAAAATGAATTGGTTCCATGCTTTTACTTTTCTCGCTCAAATTATTTCTGTCATTATTCATTTAAATAAAAAGCTGTACTTTAAACAAAAATTAGAAACAAAAAGAGCACATGGTAATCTAACTAAGACTAATATTAGATAGAGCCAGACGAGTTAGGTTTAAATTGGATTTCAATTTCTGTAATATTAATTAAATTAAAAATTTACCTGAAATAAAAAAAGTAACGCATGGAACACATTCCAATCTACCTAAAACCACTATCAGATTTAGCCGGACGAATTAGGTTTAAGTAGGATTTAAGTTTAAATTAATTAAGTACATACGCAGGCTTCAGCCGTTTGTTCGTCTACCTCTATCACTGTCGCACTTGCATATTCAAGCGACAGAGAGAAATATATTGCGAGTTTCGATTTTCTTGGTACGAGTAGTGCCGCTGCGGTGCAGGCGTGGCAGGGCTCACGCACGGACTTGTTTCGGTAGATACGCAAATCGGAATAAGATACAATATGGATTATGATAGATGGGCGTTTTTAAAAAAAGGGTAAGTAATTAATACGTTCAGAATCGTTAATACCTACTGACGATCCTCATACAAGAAAAAAAGTGTCCCAAATATTCCATTCCAGATCGTCAGTTTTGTATGCCTTTTTTTTATATTACAAAAATATTACATATTATAATCTGGGACAATCTTTTTCTTGTTTAAGAGTCCCCGGCAAGATCGGTTCTCCATACAAACGTAGTTAAGGTTTTTTTTACTATTTGTTAATACAGTGTACGAAATGATATTTGTCAATTTATATGGGTTTAATAATATTCAGCCGTGTGAACACTTGTTTTTAATGACGCCGTCTAGCGACTTGAACATCTACAGCGAATGTGCCAACCCTACGCCATTCAAGCACACATTGACATGTGCACCTACAAGGCGCGCACACAGATTTACCGGAACTAAAAAAAACAACAAAAATAACAAAAAAAATAACATTAACTAAAAAACATTAACTTTCCCTTAAACAAACTTTGCACCCCTTTTAATCACCCCCTTTTCTAAAAAAACAAAAAATAAAAAACATTAACTTTCCCTTATACAAACTTTGCACCCCTTTTTATCCGCCTTAGGGATGGTCTTTTCCAAAACGCTGAAAGTACATATTTTTGTAAGTAATCTTTCTACAAAGTTTGAAGTGTCTAGCTCAGAAAAAGTCTTCCCCATACAAACCTTGTACAGTCAGCATCAGAAGCAGCTAAGCGGGCTGGGTGTTCAAAATAACCTACACACGCTCTTAACTTCTAAAGAATAAAGTCGTGTGCAGATCATTTTGAACACCCGGCCCGCTGTCACCAGGCTGTATCTCACTGATATCGTGATAGTTCCAGCTGAAATTTTCACAGATGATGTATTTCTGTTGCCGCTATAACAACAAATACTAAAAACACAGAATAAAATAGTTTTTTTTATAGATAATGGTACGGAACCCTTCGTGCCCGAGTCCGACTCGCACTTGGCCGGTTTTTAATTTGTGAACAAACAGTCTAAAACCGAAGTAAAAAATCTCATATTTTTCAAATGCCTTTAAATACACAAACTTTAAACCCCCTTTTAACACATAGGGGATGAATTTGGAGAAACTTTGAAATTAGTTTTGTAGTCTTTTAACGTACAGAATAAGACCGAAGTTACAAATCTCTTACTCACACTTTAAAAATTTCTTGCTCTCCATTTAAATTTTGAACCCCCTTTTAAACTCCCTTAGGGGTTGAAATTTTCTAATCGCTGAAAGAACTTTTTTCGTATTGTAGTAAGTAATTTTACTACTAACTTTTATGTCTCTAGCTCAAAAAAAGTGTTGCCCATACAAAGCTTGCCCCCTTCTTAGGGGTGGAATTTTCTTATACTCTGAAAGTACTTTTTTATTTTAATAAGTAATCTTTCTAATAGTTTTAAGTCTAGTTCAAAAAAAAGTGTTTCCCACACAACACTGGCTCCCCTTCTTAACCCCCTTAGGGGTGGAGTTTTCTAAAACGCTGAGAGTACTTTTTTAGTATTCTAATAAGTAATCTTTTTGCAAAGTTTTGAGTCTCTAAGTCAAAAAAAGTGTTGCCGATGCAAAGCTTGCTCCCCTGTTTAACCCCCTTAGGAGTGGAATTTTCTGAAACGCTTTATGTTCCTTTTTTGTATTTTAATAAGTAATCTTTCTACAAAGTTTCAAGTCTCTAACTCAAAAACATAAACTTTCCCTCATAAAACTTTTCACCCCTTTTTATCCCCCTAAAGGATGGTTTTTTCCAAAACGCTGAAAGCACTTTTTTGTATTTTTATAAGTAATCTTTCTACAAAGTTTCAAGTGTCTAGCTCAGAAAAAGTGTTCCCCATACAAACCTTGCACCTTAAAAACCCCTTTAGGGAATGATTTTTGTAAAATTCTGAATGTAGCTTTTTTCATGTTCTAATAAGTAATCTTTCTACAAAGTTGGAAGTCTCTATTTAAAAAAATATTGTTTCCCCCATACAAAACTTTGCACCCCTATTTTACTACCTTAGGGATAGAATTTTCTAAATTAATGAAAGATCTTTATTTGTATTCTAATCTAATGACAAATCTTTCTACAAAATTTTAAGTCTCTATTTCGAAAAAAGTAGTTTTTCCCATACAAACTTTGCACCCTATTTTACCCCCTTAGGGGTAAAATTTTCCAAAACGCTGAAAGTACTTTCTTTGTATTCTAATAATTAATCTTTCTACAAAGTTTTAGGTCTCTAGCTCAAAAAAAACGTTTCCCACATACAAATTTTGCACCCCTATTTTATAGGATTTTCTAAAACGCTGAAAATACTTTATTTGTATTATAATGACAAACTTTTCTACAAAGTCTTAGTCTCTAGCTCAAAAAAAAAAGGTTATCCCATACAAACTTTGCACCTCTATTTTACCCCCTTAGGGGTGGAATTTTCCAAAACGCTGAAAGTACTTTATTTGTTTTCTAATAACAATTTTTTTTACAAAGTCTTAAGTCTCTAGCTCAAAAAAAAAAGGTTCTCCCATACAAACTTTGCACCCCTATTTTACCCCCTGTGGGATAGAATTTTCAAAAATCCCTTCTTAGCCCGCGTTATAAAAGCAACCTACTGTGCAAAAGTCAACTCTCTAAGATTAGTAGTTTCGGCTGTGCGTTGATGAGTGAGTGAGTGAGTGAGTGAATAAGTCAGTCAGGACATAGGCATTTATATGTATAGATTACAGACCCAGATATATATACCTCATATTATTGTATATGCAAAATTTCCAAACGTAGTTTTAAAATGAGAACGAAACTCCGTTTGTATGGGAAGGTAAAATTCGGCTGAGCTTGCCGGG
This sequence comes from Epinotia brunnichana, assembly GCA_963854355.1. Classification (NCBI taxonomy): domain Eukaryota; kingdom Metazoa; phylum Arthropoda; class Insecta; order Lepidoptera; family Tortricidae; genus Epinotia; species Epinotia brunnichana. The sequence continues at coordinate 18,109,397 of OY977942.1, read as the reverse complement.
GACTCTTAAGGCGACGTAGGCTCGTGGTCTTCTCTCACTGAACATAAGCGTGAGCGAGATGGAAGTGTGTGTTCGAAAGCGCGGATATCATGTTTTTTTTTTTTTTGTGCGTTTAAATAAATAAAAAAATTATAACAAAGTTCCCTCAAGCTTGATTTTGCCGATTTTTAGGACCAATTTTAATATTTTAGCTGTTGTGCATAATTTGTTACGAATTTTTTAAGTGTATTTTAGACCTATGTTCGTGATTTTTTTACTATCGAGCGAAAGTCAAAAACTCAGGATTCGAATAGCTGTTGTCCCTCGAGAAAGGCCTCAAGATTGCTAATTAAAAGGGCAGCCGTATTATAATCCAAACAAGAGCTACGACTTTTTAAAAATCCGTTTTCTGAGCTCACGTCGCCTTAACTATTGATCACAGGAAGGACGAATTTTGTTTTAAACAATGTTTATGACCCAAATATGTACCGAAACCTTAATCTGCTGTCATAAGATCGATGGGATATAGTTATGTTATGAGTAAAGGCCTCCACACACCGGTCGCGAGCGCGGGTCGGGCGCGCGTCGGGCGCGGGCCCGCGCAAGTTGTAAAACATTGAAACTAGGGTTTGCAATCCGGATATCCGGATATCCGAAATATCCGGATATCCGCCAAATTTTGGATCCGGATCTGACAGGCTCTTGGATCCGGATTTTTCGGATATTACGGATCTTTAAAATACAACAATGAAAATCAAAAATACGGCTACAAAATGATGTTTTTACCGAGTCCACGCTGAAAACCAAATGTTAGATAACAACAGAAGAACAGAGATTGAGCTGTCTTTATTCGCCACTTCATCATCCCAGGCTAGATTATTTTTGTTTTTAATTTATTAGTCACAAAAACCAATTAAACCTACATACCTACTACAATCTAGTAAAATTGCCGCAATTTGATGGCGAAAGTTGGCGTTGGTTTAAATGCACTAATTCACCGTAGGCAGAGACAATATTATATAAATACAATATTACCTATAGGTAGGTACTATTATAGCTACCTTACCTACTAGAGACTTGCGCCCGTATTCATAAATGTTCTACAAGCATATTTTAACTAAAATGGCGTTAAAATTCGTTTGTCCTTATCTGTCACTTTGACATTTGTGTTCGTAAGAAAGGTACAAAGCACATTTTATTTACCAGTGGCATTTTAAGTTTTATGAATAAGGAAATTAGTTTAAATAAACCTTAAGAAATATTTAAGAAGTATATTTGACACATAAAGTAAAAAGTAAATGCAGCAACAATACCTACGTTTTATAATTGTAATATTTTTTAGGGTTCCGTAGTCAAAGAGTAAAACGGGACCCTATTACTAAGACTCCGTTGTCCGTCTGTCTGTCTGTCACCAGGCTGTATCTCATGAACCATGACAGAAAACACAGTTGAAATTTTCACAGGTGATGTATTTCTGTTGCCGCTATAACAACAAATACTAAAAAACAGAATTGAATAAATATTTATAGATAATGGTACCGAACCCTTCGTGCGCGAGTCCGACTCGCACTTGGCCGGTTTTTTAAATTTTTAGTATGATATTCTTAACTTATAATATGATCATGCAATATAATAAGCATGGTACGCTTTTGCCATATTGTACAGTCTTGCCTAAATGAATGTCCCCTCATCCCCTGCTAGAGAAATGCCTTTTCCCTCGTCCCGCTCACATGGTCAATTTCTCCTCCTAGGCTTGATACCTAGTTACAACCCTATTGAATTAACTCCGTACCTAGAGCTCATTGAAATGTCTGTACGAGCACCAGGTACGGAGTTAAATCGACTTGCTGGTTGATCACGTAACGCATTGTGCGCACGTTGGGTAGATCTAAATGTCAAATTTTAAATGGAAAAATGACAGTTGGATTGTCCTAGCGCGCGTTCGGAACGTTACGTTGATCACCCCTGTGTTAGTTATTCAAGTGACAGCTTTCAGTGACGAAACTCTCACTATGCGAGTTAGTTTGTAGTTGTAAGTAAAAAGAAAAAAAAAAGTTTTAAACCCTTTATGACCTCGGGAATGCGTACCTATTTAAAATCTTTCAGGTATACGGTGGTATAGCCGTTTTTTCCTAGTTTAACCTTACTATTCCTACATTATACCAAAAAAAGCTTGTGGATCCGTATTATCCGAAAGATCCGGATATCCGGATCTGTTGAATTCAAATATCCGAAATATCCGGATCCGAAATATTAACGGATCTTGCAAACCCTAATTGAAACTACACTTCAAACACACATCGAACGCGGGCCCGCGCCCGACGCGCGCCCGACCCGCGCACGCGACCGGTGTGTGGAGGCCTTTAGTGATGTAGGGGATGAGTATGTGGATGAATATATTTTTACACTTGACTGTACAACTAAATCATATGTTACGTAGATATATATGTAATAGTATGGAGGTACTGACCTTAATTTGTTCAACAGAGACAGTGTCTATTTTCTCTAGTGCTTCTTTCGTATCATCCAAATGTGACTCATGATCAACAACATTAATTGTCGGAACCTAAAATAAACAATCGGCTCGTGTTAGAAAAATAGCAGTTTTATACTTAGGTATAGCAAAACATTTTTAGTTTGAGAGTGATGTATATATATCGCCGGTGAATGTGTGAATGGGTTGCATACTTGTAGACTGGAGAAAGAAAAGACACAGCTAACTAAACTATAATAAAAACAAAAAGAAATGTCATTAACAAAAACATAAAAATATACATGTTGATTTTTTATTCGTGATCAAGGACTAATTTTTCTTATTCAGTACCTAATCGATGCCTAACACGATCAACTCAGTTCGTGAATGAAACTTAATTCGAAATTAGCTTTTAATTGTCACCCTAACGGTACTCTAAATCTATAAATCCGAAACCTCATTGAAAAATTCGTTTCATAAACCAACCTAACACCCTTGTGTTGTGTCCCATTATTAAATTATGAGTAATTCAATTTCAATTTATTTATTTTTCCAAGATAATTCAATTTCAATTTATTTATTTTTCCAAGATAACATTGTTCTCATCTCCACTTATAATAAATCTCTAAATTAAAAAAAAAATCAGCCAGTTTGAAACTAAGCTTTCTGTGGTACGAATGTTCTCAGCATCCCATGGACGGAAAAATATGAAACATTTTATATAGGTACATTATTATTCCCGCTGCAACTTAGGATAGTTTTTATCCGACTGCGACAATTAATTTATTTTCCGTAATATACGACTTCATTTAATTTTTCATTTATTATTCTTAAAGTATATCGCCGCCACATCTGTCAGCTAAAAGAAACGTCAAAATCACAGACTAATAAGAAATACTACGGACAAAATGGCGGAATTTCTTTGCCTTTCTTTCGCCTATTAATAATTTTAATCCCGTCTACGATATACATTGACGAGACACATAGGTACCAAAAGCAAATATAATATTAATCGATCTTGATATGCGAACTTCTATGCGCAAATGTCGAATTAAGGCGTAATTTCTACAAAATGTAACAACAAATTCGAACAATATAAACTTGGTTTTTTTGAATGGCACGCGCGCGCGCTCTTTGCGTATTCAGCCAAACCACGAAAACTGAAACTCGAAGTTCGTATATCTGCATTCCTGTCATTTGTTAGTGCGATAGAAATAGAGATACCCGAATATTTTCGAATTCCGAAGTTCGTGGTTTAAAAGAAAATACGGATGTCGGATAGATCTAAATTAATATATTATGTGTGAATATGGTTAAAATTATTTGGAAATACTATTGTTGTTATTGTTTTAGTATATTTGACTAGCTTTAAGTTTAATATTGTACGTCCGAAATGGGCAAGCTGTTGGACTTTATTTTACCCAAAACAACTAAATGTACACAATTCTGACAATAAAGAAATCTTATTTTATCTTAACTTATCGAAAATAGGGATGTAGACACGAAACAAAATAATCATAATGTTGTATTATCTCGAAAAAAAACAACGCAAGAGGCTATACTTATATATCACTAAGTTATAAGTGTATAAAGTTTGAAGAGGGGGTTTGTTGCGTCTCTTTTCCGCAAAACGCACCTTTATAATGAAACGATTGTTTTTTACTATGACGCTCGAGGATCGTGACGTCACGGTCCCTGATCGTTTTCTCACTCTAACAAGCGACATTAAAACGGTTGTAGCTTCGTAATTTTTTGAGATATTTGAATGAGTTTTTCGTTTCTTCTTTCTTTTGAAGTGAGTCTACAGCTACACCTCTATTTGGAAGACAAGCGGAAAGAACCCATACTATCCATACTAATAATCCATACTTCCATATTAATATTATAAATGCGAAAGTGTGTATGTCTGTCTGTTAACTCTTCACGCCTAAACCGCTGAACCGATTTAGATGAAATTTGGTATACAGATAGTTTGAGCTCCGGGGAAGGACAAAGGGTAGTTTTTATATCTGAGGGGCTGAAATTGGGGGTGGAAATTTGTATGGAGCTACTTAAACCGCTGCACCGATTTAGATGAAATTTGGTATATAAATAGTTTGAGTCCCGGGGATGGACATATAATAGGTTTTATCCCGGAAATCATCCCCTAAGGGGCTGAAAAAGGGGGGGGGGTGAAAATTTGGATGTAATCTATTTTGATGAAATGTGGTGTAGATATAGGTTAAGTCCTGGGCAACCCTCAAAAATCACCCCAGAAATCATCCCCTAAGGGGGTGAAATTAGGGGTGAAAATTCGGTTGGAACCCATTTTAATAAAATTTGGTATAGAGATAGCTTGAGTCCTGGGAAAGGACATAGGATAGTTTTAATTCCGGAAATCACTCCCTAAGGTGAAATGGGGGTGAAAATTTGGATGAATCCCGTTTAGATGAAATTTGGTATAAAGGTCGTTTGAGTCCCGAAGAATGATATTAGATAGTTTTTATCCCGAAAATCTTTCCCTAAGGGTATGAAATAGGGGGTGAAAGTTTGGATAAAATCCATATACCTAGATGAAATTTGGTATAGAGATAATTTGAGACCCTTCGAAGGATATAGAATAGTTTTTGCCTCGGAAATCATCCCTTAAGATGGTAAGAAGAAGTTTGTTTGCATTATATTTTCTAAGTATAAGTTCTACGCGGACGAAGTCGCGGGCAACAGCTAGTTATTAATAAACTGTCAATTGTCACATGAATGACAAGTAGATGTTAGAGTTTATTTACGTAAGATCTATCAAATTTCCCGCCAAAGCGCTGAAATTTGACGTATGCGGGCATATTTTTTTCAAAGTGTACCATTTTATTTGAATAGGCGTCATTCCATTACTTAAGAGGGCTACTTTACCATACAAATAGTAACGGAATGGACGTAACGGAACGAATACTTCGCAGATTAAAACACGTGTTTAATATACTGTTTTTAACTATTGTAATAGTATTTTACTGAAATCATGGTTAATGATAATGACACATTAAGGTAATTGAGTCCCATTAGCAAAAAAATAATAGGAACCTTCGTAATCTCGTAACGGAACCCGCACTCTATTTTTTGGGACCCCCACTCGGCGCACCGTTCGCCCGCGATTTCTAACGTGGATTAGCTTTGTTTACAACTGACAAATTTGAAATTGATAGCATTAGTAGTTCCTGAGATATTTAACTTTGTGACAGACAGACAGACAGACGGACTGAGTCGCACCATAAGGGTTCCGTTTTTACCTTTTTGGTCCGGAATCCTAACAACGCCTTATAACGTTGAAATAAGGTCGAAAAATGTACCTATCTAATCATATCTTTGACGTTGACTTGTTAGTGAAGTTATTTTGTTGTCCTAGTCTTTTGCAGTGTTTTCTGGGATCTAGCGTAAACTCCTATTAATGATAATTTAAGACACTTACTACGTGTACTCCATTCGATGCCGCTGGCGACGGTCCGTCCTCGTTTTCACCATTGGTGTTTTCTGGGGAAGCGTCATATGCGTCATTGGAGACACCTTTTTCTCCCACGTTTACTGAGGGGTCCTGAATATCAGTCACAATTACATAATTACGGATAAATATGCAGTTTAGATTACACAATCAATTATTCGTTTTAACAATTCGTATAATCACCATTATTTTATAATTTATTACGCCGCATGGGTTTACGCGCGTGTGCGTTGTTATAGTGAGGGCTTTCAATACACATTTTCAGACTATTTATCCTCGCCTCTATCTTAAGAATTTAAAAGATATCGAGAGATATAAGTACTAGGTAGATATACTACTCGTACGTTTTAAGGATGCTCACGTGCAAAATTAATTTACATTATTTTACATAGTTTTTATTATTTTATTAGGTGGAAGTTATAAATTTTTGAAAATTAATTATTTATACGATTAAAAAAGACAAATTTCGGTTCTATTTAATAATAATCAATAATCATATTTTCTAAAAATGTTTACACAGTTTTGTACGCAATTCTCAAACCTATGCTTAAGAGTTTTTCGTAAAACGCCGAGCTGCAAATCAAGATTCCTTCGAGATTGGATGCATCGGATGCCACCCCTATATCTTTATCTCGATTTTTCAGGCGTAATTTTAGAGGATAGGTACCTAGTCGATAAAAAACGTCACTTTCTTTGCGACAAAGAGATCTTGTTACGAGCTACGAGATTAGGATTAGGGTTAGAGATTTTTAAGAAATGCCCTGATTGTAATCTATGATGGGTCCATTGTATGGAACGTGACATCCTCTTATTGAAATAATGTGTTTCGATCTCAGAGCATAGAATACTAGAGAGAGGACAAGCCGTCGGCGGACGTGTCGCAGCTGTTAGCTCAATGGGCATACTCTGCCATACTGTGCACGCGTGCTGATCGCAGAGAATATTACGTTTTTTCCCAAAATGCCTGATATGATGCGCCATTTATTGTCAAATAAGCGTGTAGGTATACATATGTGTGTGTTTTAGATGTGTGCGTGCTTTGTCTTGTCAATTACTTGTGCGTTGTGTGGGTTAATGTACTTGCGACAGGCGTATCCTATACAAATCGGCCGGCATGTCCGATCTCCTTATATTCATACATCTGTGGTTTCGATTAAAGAAAGAGTCTCCTTCTACACGAAGAAATAATTTCATTCATAATCGACGATCGCCCGCTGCACTCAAATAAAAAGTTAGGGCCTTGAACTTGTTTTCGTTTTACACGTTTTTATTTAGTTTCACTTGTTTCAATGTCAATCTGAAATATATCTTGCAAGTTGCGATATTTTGTTTGATTGCTTGCAATATAAAAACCTCAGTGCCTTACTAACACTGAGTGTCGTGTCGGCGATTATAAGGCCCATATAATTATATAAGATAGTATTTGACGACTGGTAGTCAAAGTTAGAATCTTAAGCGTAGCGAGGGACTCAACAACTGGAAATGCAAATAACGTTGCTCTCAAGTGACACATATGCAACTTCTCACCTCAGCAGTAAGAAGATATTCACATAAAAAAAATATCATAGGATTTTACGTATTCGTCTCGTGGTGATTCAGGAAGAAAACTGAATTGTCATGAGATTGTATTTGACGATTGGTTTAGCCTGTAGCAACCCTGCCGGCGAAGCTTACGGGTCTTGGGTTCCAATTTCGGCCTAAACCGCCTTGAGTTTTACTTCATATTACCATAGTGACATGAAAACACCTTTTATACCACTAGTTTTCCCAAATACGGGCGTTTGAACTTACCCGTATAGCAGTTTAATTTTCTGCAGCAATGTTGCTATATCATTTTTATCCTTAAAATATGACCACGCTTAACACATTCACTACTAACAAATTCGTAGCGTTACGCTCGTATCGCTGAGTTGCAGAAAGTGCCGCGCGGGCATTGAACGTGTTAAAATAAATAGCGTTAAGACTATAAGTCTATTATCTATCTACTAAGTGGCAAAAAAAAAGCAGATGGCAAATAATTACACGAGACGCTTAAGGTGAGTAGCTATGCTAGATTATCGTTTTTGAAAAGCTAAGGCTCTTTAAATGAGCCATGGATTTTTTTTGAAAAATAAAATGTTGTCTCTCATTAATTTGTTCATCAATAATCTAAGCGTTTGATTTTTTTTGCAGTGCGTTAACGTTTACTATTTTGTATTACTTTAGCTGTATCTACTACTTCTACATTATCAGAAAAAAACTCGCTAAATTGCTACTGCTTCTTAACCACCAGCGGTATTTTTGCGGTTCTTCTAAACATGATTTCCGGAATAAAGGGGGTCTTGCGTGACGAGTATGGTGTGAATAGGTATATTATAGTTAAGATAAAATTCTCGGTGCGGTAGTCAGACGCGCAATAGATCGGCTTTTTTTGTAAATGTGCCGCAAGTTGGTCTATGCGCGGGTTTCATAATCTCCACTTATAATAAATCTCTAAATTAAAAAAAGAATCAGCCAGTTTGAAACTAAGCTTTGCGCGGTTCGAATGTTCTCAGCATCCCATGAACGGAAAAATATGAAACATTTTATATAGGTACATTATTATTCTAGCTGCAACTTAGGATAGTTTTTATCCGACTGCGACAGTTAATTAATTTTCCGAAATATACGACTTCATTTAATTTTTCATTTATTTTTATTGAAATCAAACGCTGCTCCAACTGTCAGCTAAAAGAAACGTCAAATTTTCGTCAAAATGGAGGAATTGCTTTGCCTTTCACTTATTAATAATTTAAATCCCGTCTACGATAGACCTTTACGAGACAAATGCTAAAATATAAACCATAAAAAAATATTCGATTCTGATATGCGAACTTATATGCGCAAATGTCGTTTTATGTCGTAATTTCAATAAATGAAATCAACAAATTTGAACAATTTAATTTACACGAATTTGTTTTTTTTGAATGGCAATGGCACGCGCTCGGCGCATTCAGCCAAATAACCTGCGGCGCTACCACGAAAAACGATACTCAATGTTCATATATTTGCATCCCTGTCACTCGAGTATGGTTAGTGCGATAGAGATAGAGATACCTGAATATTTTCGAATTCCGAAGTTCGTGGTTATAGCTCAGGAATCGAAAATATGGTAAATAATCATAATGTATTTTCTCGAAAAAGAATTTAAAATAAATATAGTCAAATGGAGAAAAAAACAAAGCAAGAGGTTATATAGGTAATGACTAAGTTATAAGAGTCCAAAGTTTTAAGAAGGGGTATGTTCTGTCCCTTTTCCGCAAAACGCACCTTCATATGAAACGATTGTTTTTTTACTATGACGCTCGAGGATATTGACGTCACAGTCCCTCATCGTTTTCTCACTCTAACAAGCGACATTAAAACGGATGTAGCTTCATAATTTTTTGAGATATTTGAATGGGAGTTTCATTATCTTTTATCTATCTATACATAATAAATGCCTATGTCCTGACTGACTTATTCACTCACTCACTCACTCATCAACGCACAGCCGAAACTACTAATCTTAGAGAGTTGATTTTTGCACAGTATGTTGCTTTTATAACGTGGGCTAGGGATAAAAAAGGATTTTTGAAAATTCTACCCCTAAGGGGGTAAAATAGGGGTGCAAAGTTTGTATGGGAGAACCTTTTTTTTTTGAGCTATAGACTTAAACTTTGTAGAAAAATTAGTTATTAGAATACAAATGAAACACTTTCAGCGTTTTGGAAAATTCCACCCCTACGGGGGTAAAATAGGGGTGCAAGGTTTGTATGGGGGAAACAATTTTTTTTTAAATAGAGATTTAAAACTTTGTAGAAAGATCAGTCATTAGAATACAAATAAAGTATTTTCAGGGTTTTAGAAAATTCTACCCCTAAAGGGGTAAAATAGAATGCAAAGTTTGTATGGGAAAAACTACTTTTTTTTAAATAGAGACTTAAAACTTTGTAGAGAAATTATTCATTAGAATACAAATAAAGTACCTAGATTCAGTGTTTAAAAAAAATATACCCCTAAGGGGGTAAAATAGGGGTGCAAATTTTGTATGGGGGAAACAATATTTTTTTTAAATAGAGACTTAAAACTTTGTAGAAAGATTAGTCATCAGAATACACATTAAGTACTTTCAGCGTTTTAGAAAATTCTACCCCTAAAAATAGGGGGCTAAAATAGGGGTGCAAAGTTTGTATGTGGGAAACTATTTTTTTTAGCTAGAGTCCTAAAACTTTGTAGAAAGATTATTTAAATACAAAGAAAGTACTTTCAGCGTTTTGGAAAATTTCACCCCTAAGGGGGTAAAATAGGGTGCAAAGTTTGTATGGGAAAAACATATTTTTTTTAATAGAGACTTAAAATTTTGTCGAAAAATTACTTATTAGAACATGAAAAATACTAGATTCGGCGTTTTACAAAAATCATTCGCTAAGGGGGTTAAAAAAGGGTGCAAGGTTTGTATGGGGAACACTTTTTCTGAGCTAGACACTTAAAACTTTGTAGAAAGATTACTTATAAAAATACAAAAAAAAGACTTTCAGCGTTTTGAAAAAATCTATCCCTAAGGGGGATAAAAAGGGGTGCAAAGTTTTTATCAGGGAAAGGTTATGTTTTTGAGTTAGAGACTTGAAACTTTGTAGAAAGATTACTTATTAAAATACAAAAAAAGAACACAAATCGTTTTAGAAAATTCCACCCCTAATAGGGTTAAAAAGGAGAGCAAGCTTTGCATAGGCAACACTTTTTTTGAGTTAGACTTAAAACTTTGCAAAAAGATTACTTATTAGAATACTAAAAAAGAACTTTCAGCGTTTTAGAAAACTCCATCCCTAAGGGGGTTAAGAAGGGTAGCCAGTGTTGTGTGGGAAAAACTTATTTTTTTACTAGACTTAAAACTATTCGAAATGTTACTTATTAAAATTAATAATAAAGTACTTTCAGAGTTTAAGAAAATTCCACCCCTAAGGGGGTTAAGAAAGCTTTGTATGGGCAACACTTTTTTTGAGCTAGAGACTTAAAAGTTTACGAAAAAAGTTCTTTCAGCGATTAGAAAAATTCAACCTCTAAGGGGGTTTAAAAGGGGGTTCCAATTTTAAATGGCGAGCAATAAAATTTTAAAGTGTGAGTAAGAGATTTTTAACTTCGGTCTTATTCTGTACGTTAAAAGACTACAAAACTGATTTCAGAGTTTTTCCAAATTCATCCCCTAAGAGTGTTGAAATTGGTTCAAAGTTTGAGTATTTCAAGGCATTTTTAAAGTTTGAGATTTTTAACTTTGGTTTTAGACTGTTTGTTCACAAACTAGAAAATGAACATCAACGTTTTTTTTTTTAATTATCCCCTAAAAGAGGGTTCAAATTTAATATTGAGAGAAATCATTTTCTAAGACGATAAAAAGTTCTACGTGGACGAAGTCGCGGGCAACTGCTAGTTCAAAATATATATTCTGCGAATATGTCACAAGGGCACATTTACAAGTCAATACGTATATCTATAGTTGATTCTAAATTTATACATAATTCAAAAGAAAATAAACTACATTATCAATGAATTTTATTGGTGAAGAGCACGGCATATCCTAACATAAGCAAGCGAGCCAGACTAAAAGGTGGCTACAATCGCCTTTAAGTCCATTAAAATTCACCCATTACCTCTAAAAAGCGGAAGGAAGCTAACGCCTGTTTAATGGGCACCGTCGCAATAATCCCAGTAATTGCGTGCCAGCCTCCTGCATACAGAGCAGATGCGGAATTAGCATTGTTTAGTCTCCGAGGAACAAATTTGAAATAATTACAGCAATTTGTCACAGTTTGCTTCTTTTGGGCGTTCGGTTTAATGGCTGTTGTTGGAGTGATACGCAGCTGTGATTATGAAATTAATGTGATAGGTAAAGACTGAAGAAAATCCTTCAATAGGCTATTTGCGATATTTGACGAAAGGTGACATATTTTTTAAGTTTTTAAGGTGAAACTTTTATTACATCGCCTCAAATTTTTTCTTCGGTCTATCGCATGTCGCATTACAGAAACAAGTGACAGGCGCTTGGCAGAGCAGCCAAGGCCAATATTGGCAGCGAGATTCACTTGCAACGTGGTTTCATACAACCACACAATAGTTTTTTTTTATATTATGACGGTGGTAAACATACATACGGCCTGCCTGTTGGTAAGCGGACACTGTCAGGTCATAGGTATGGACGCTTACGAAACCAGTAGAATCACAAGGTCATTTATTCATCATTCTCGAATAATTGTAACTACTCTTGTTCGTGATTCGCATTTGATTAAATTTTTGCCCATATCTGCTCTCAACACAGTGCATCTTTGGGAGCTCTGGCGACCTTACTCACCACCAGGAACACAACACCCAAATAACTAAACCCACCAATAAAACAGGAAAACAAAACAAGTAGTGGTGTTATTATGGTTGCGGTCTTCTGCGAGCTGAAGATACTTCACCAGTTGGGCTGCTCCACATAAGAGCGAAATGACAATCCACCGTGTAGTGCTCTTTATTCTTTGAAATCTCTGTTAATATGGATAAATTTACTGTAGCGTAAAGGTAAATGCGTCCCTGTACACGTGTTAGTTTGTCTATCATATTGTTCCTGATCTCCACTCAATTGCTCAAATGTTAACTGGCAGAGATCCCTTACAGGGATAAGTTCACCTTTGTACCGTTTTAACCTATTTTTATTTGTTATACACAAGTTATTATTAATTACCTAGTATACCTACATAAGTGCCCTTAAGATACAAAAAAATAGGTATGTCATATTTTGTTCAGTTAACATTTTGATTAGGTAAAGTAAGTAAGATAACATGCTACCTTAGGGCGAGTTGCGCCAACTTACGATGCGAAGGCGCCGGCAGCTGTCATTCCGTAGAAACTTGTCAAACTTTTTTCTTTAAACCTAAGATTGCAATTTCAGCTTCACATGCTCTTTAGTAGCATGCTTGTTTGAGTATGCTCAATTATTTTGTATGCAAGTACAGTCGCCATCACATACATCGGAGCAAACAAGCACGTCACAAACATCGGAACACACCTCTATTTTCATGGCATTAGGGTGCATGTGCCGATATTTTTGAACACCTATAGTGTACCTATGTATGTGATGGCGACTGTACCTAGCATGTGCAGTGAAAAATTCGCTGCAGGCTTATTGCATGCGCCATCTGAATTCCTTTTTGGGAGTTAGGTCGTTTGATGGTGAACTTCTTGCGTGTGTTGTATTTAGATGCATTCCCAGTTGTCTATGTGATGTCAGGTTTTTCTCGTAGATGGCGTTTTATTTGGTTCATCTAATATTTTTTTCCCTGAATTAAATCTCTTTGTTTCGCGTCGTTTTGAGGGTCTGGCTGATTTTTGGCTATTACTTTTTAAATTATTCAAAACTTGAATTTTGTAGAAGATTCTTCTAGAAGCTTGTCAGAATTGGGAAAAAAGTAGAGACACATTCATTGTGCTCTTGAATTTCTAAGAAATAACATAATTTTTTCGTTGTAAACACAACGCAGCTTTGGGATATTTGCCAGTTCCAGTTGTTAGAATGATGTGAAGTTTTTGCGACGAAGATAAAGTTGAGGAGTTGCGCTCCTTTTGTTCCTGCACTGTTATGTTATTGCACTAGTCGAGCAATTACGACAAATGTATAGTGCCGCAAGTCGTCCTTATTTGTGCGCCGCGGTCGCTGAAGCGGCTCAGCCAAGGATTTTCTTGTAAGGCCGGACCTGAGGAGTGTTCGGCCGTCGGGTACGGGCGTTAAAGAGGCTGCCGGTCGTCTACGCGCTTTAAGACTCTACAGCTTTAGGTGGCACCCTGCTGGGAGGTGTGAGCCATATTGCGGAGTAAGAGTTGGGCAGATCAACGAGTTCCGTGGTGTGCGTGCAGGCCTGCCGCGGCCTATTCATCATTTCCTCATCGAGTCGTCGTGTTCGTCGGACCCGGATCCACGATCAACCTGAACAGTATTTGCTTGAGTAGAGTAGTTTGCTTTAACAATAAGTTCATAGTGCAGTCTCTGTGACACGTACATTTTGGGCGGCCTTGGGTGGCAAACCGCTAACGCGCCGTGTTTCCGTATCTCGCCACTGAATAATTTTCCGGACTTACCCTTACCAAAATTTAGAAAGGCATTTTGCTCGCCACCGTCTTTTTACTTTCGATATATCGAAAGCACGACGAGGCGTATACGCCTTAGATTTTTTTTTCTCCATCATCCAGGTTCATTCACCCATCGCTCATACCACACATTCCTCATTAATTCATCCCTCACATCTGTTTAAGAAAATCTGTGTGCTTAATTTATGTGGAGTTCCGTGCTCGCGGTCTACGACCAAGCGTATTGGCGGCTTGATACCCCTTACCTAACATTGCTTTTAGGATACTGTTCTTGTCCAACACTTAATTTGTTACGTCACATCTAGCCGTACGACGCTGTAAATGTTTTCCTTGGTCTGTTTGGCGTCTTAAGGGTTTTATTATAAGCCACTAATTGGGGAAATCCTATGTATATCCTGTGGAAAATACTAAGTGATAAATCTTTCTAGTCAGAGTACCCATTTAGGTTGTTTACGTTTTATTTCTAATGATCTGTGTTTATGAATTTAAATTATTTCGAAAGTGTTTGAGAAGTGAAATAAATTACAATCGTGGTGTATTTGCAAGTGTTTTAGTATTTTACACCTAGTTTCGCTGCACATGGTACTTACTAGCATTTTTCCAGATACACATGCTATTTTCTCGAAATTAGCATGCTTTCGTGCTACTAAAGAGCATGTGTAACAGTAGCTTACACTTCTCCGAGCAGATAATTAGATAAAGAACATGAGATAGACTATTTCAAAAGAAATAGGTAAGTAATTGATATTTAGAAGCAAGTGGGGGTGCAGTATAAACTAAAACAATCTTATACAGGCTGTCCAAAAGTCATGCAAAAGTTCGAACTGGAAAAAAATTGTTTTCTTTATAACTCAAAGGTATATATTTGAAAATTAAAGCAAGAAATAATTTCATACGGGCAATAATGGCAGTACCGGAACGTTATTATCGTGCAATGTTAACAAGCTCTTATTCAATGAAAACAACGGCAAAAAATTACAAATTTCGGTTAGGTTACGTGTACGGCCTCAAATTACTCTTTGTCTCAATTTTTACATCATTTCATTAAAATAGACGTAGTCGTTTTGTATGATAAAACGCTTAATCAAATCAGCGCGATTATAGGTTAATTCCTTTTGATAACGGCAGCTGTCCATCGCCGATGCATGACTTGGTAAATCTAGCCATGTACAGTCGAGTTCTCCAATATCTATACAGAAAACCTTTCAAAAATATCTATACACACACACATAGCCTTTATTGTTCCTGATATACAACGCATGTGTATATATGTTTGAAAGGTCGTCTGTGTATGTATACATACGTTTGGGTGTAATTCACATTTTTCCAAGCACGGCCGCGGCGTTTTTGATGAAGTCATTACAGGGGAGACTGAGTCTTTAGAGATTGACTCCCTGCAGTTTTGGCATCCAGCGGACATGCCTAACAACATACTAAAATATGGCACTAGTATCCGAAAATGAAGTATTTTCCCGTAACAACATGCACTTATTCGTACTGTAGTTAATTTATCGTTTATTCAACAATAATACATTAATTAAAGAAAAACAGTGAAAATGTTACAAAGAAAGGTACCGTGGAATACTTTAGGAAACAATACTTTGATTATTTAGAATGTAGTATAAAAGCAAACTATTTGAAATTAAGAAGATTTAATCGAGTATACAGCAAGATATAAGCTTCTTAAAATTGTTCACCCCAAATTTCCCCTCCTAAAAGGCTGATTTCTGGGATAAAAACTATTCTATGACCTTTCCCGGGACTCAAACTACCTTGGCACCAGATTTTATCTAAATGGGTTCCATCTTAATCTTCAACTCCCATTTCATCCCCTCAGGCGATGATTTTCGGGATAAAAACTATGCATTTTCCTTTCACACTCCAACTATCACTATAGTTCTATACCATTTTATCTCAATGGGTTCCATCCAAATTTTCACCACCCATTTCACCCCCTTAGGGGATGATTTCCGGAATTAAAACTATGTATGTCCTTTCCCAGAACTCAAACTATCTCGATACCAAAATTCATTCAAATGGTATCCATCCGAATTTTCACCCCCCATTTTACCCCCTTAGGGGATGATTTCCGAGATAAAAACTATCCTATGTCTTTTCCCAGGACTTAAACTATTTCTAAACCAAATTTCATAAAATGGGTTAGGTACATCCAAAATTTCACCCCCCAATTTCACCCCGTTAGGGGATGATATTCGGTATAAAACCTATCCTTTGTACTTCCCCAGGACTCCTATTTACTTTCCTTTCATCCAAATCGGTGCAGCGGTTTAAGTAGCTCCATACAAATTTCCACCCCGCATTTAGTCCCCTTAGGGGTTGATTTCCGGGATAAAAACTGCCCCCTGTCCTTTCCTGGGGCTCAAACTATGTCTATACCAAATTTCATCTAAATCGGTACAGCGGTTTAGGCGTGAAGAGGTAACAGACAGACAGACAGACAGACACACTTTCGCATGTATAATAGTAGTATGGATTCTGGTATGCGCTCACGTTTCAATTTGATCATATTTTGAAAAATGCTTCATAATAAATATTTTATAATGACAAAAGTTGTTCAAAAGGCGTTAAACATTTCATTAAAAAAAATTCAGCCCTAAAATATCACTTTGAAAAAATCCTTTCGAAATAGTTTATACCCACCAATTTGGGTAGATACGGGTATTTACCGGGTTATTTACCCGGTAACCTATCGATGTTTCGAAAAACACTTGTCCGATTTTCACTTGTCCGAAAACGGTTCACCGAATTCTTATAAGTCTTATAACCCATATACTTTGTTTACCATACTTTTGAAATGCCGCTGGTATGTTTTCCCACATTAACGTTGTGGGCGACAGAATGTAGTTTGTGAAATGTAGGACCTACGGGTCACGAAGAGAAAGGGTGTTGTATAGTATGTGAACGATAAAGCCTACGGGCCACGAAGAGAGAGGATGTGTAATTATAATTCCTTCACATAAGGACGGCAATTGTGCCCAGATTAAGCTCCTAAAGCAAACGGCTCATATAAGAAGCGCGTAATTTATTTAGGACCTAAGTACCATAAGTACAGACGAAGAAAATAGCTTAAAGTAAAGATAAAGGTACCAGGTACCTCCAGTAATTATTTCATAAAGATCGATAGAGGGAGAACCCCCGATAATTGAGGGAGAGACAGCCAAATTATTTGTAAAGAAACCAACTTGAGACTATATCCCGATCTAGTCCGTCAACAAGGGACATCGGTAACTAGAGTCGCGAAAAATGTGAAATAAAAATGTACACTACGTATGCATAGAGTTTTATTACATACTAGCTGTTGCCCGCGACTTCGTCCGCGTAGAACTTAATACTTAGAAAATATAATGCAAACAAACTTCTACCATCTTAAGGGATGATTTCCGAGGCAAAAACTATTCTATATCCTTTGAAGGGTCTCAAATTATCTCTATACCAAATTTCATCTAGGTACAGTAGACGGCAAACTTCGTGCGCAAATGACCTTGCCTGCGCAAAGGCGAATTGTACGTGCAAGCTGCCCCCCCACTTCCCCTCATTTGCGCACGAAGTTTGCCGTCTACTGTACATGGATTTTATCCAAATTTTCACGCCCTATTTCATACCCTTAGGGAATGATTTTCGGGATAAAAACTATCTAATGTCATTCTTCGGGACTCAAACTACCTTTATACCAAATTTCATCTAAACGGGATTCATCCAAATTTTCACCCCCCATTTCACCCCCTTAGGGAGTGATTTCCGGAATTACAACTATCCTATGTCCTTTCCCAGGACTCAAGCTATCTCTATACCAAATTGTATTAAAATGGGTTCCATCCGAATTTTCACCCCTAATTTCATCCCCTTAGGGGATGATTTCTGGGGTAAAAACTATCCCATGTCCTTTCCCAGGACTTAACCTATATCTACACCAAATTTCATCAAAATAAATTACATCCAAATTTTCACCCCCCCCCCCCTTTCACCCCCTTAGGGGATGATTTCCGGGATAAAACCTATTATATGTCCTTCCCCGGGACTCAAACTATTTATATACCAAATTTCATCTAAATCGGTGCAGCGGTTTAAGTAGCTCCATACAAATTTCCACCCCCAATTTCAGCCCCTCTGATATAAAAACTACCCTTTGTCCTTCCCCGGGGCTCATTTCATCTAAATCGGTTCAGCGGTTTAGGCGTGAAGTGGTAACAGACAGACACACTTTCGCATTTATAATATTAGTATGGAAGTATGGATTATTAGTATGGATAGTATGGATTATTTCCGCTTGTCTTCCAAATAGAGGTGTTGCTGTAGACTCACTTCAAAAGAAAGAAGAAACGAAAAACTCATTCAAATATCTCAAAAAATTACGAAGCTACAACCGTTTTAATGTCGCTTGTTAGAGTGAGAAAACGATCAGGGACCGTGACGTCACGATCCTCGAGCGTCATAGTAAAAAACAATCGTTTCATTATAAAGGTGTGTTTTGCGGAAAAGAGACGCAACAAACCCCCTCTTAAAACGTTATACACTTATAACTTAGTGATTACCTATATAGCCTCTTGCGTTGTTTTTTTTTCGAGATAATACAACATTATGATTATTTTGTTTAGTGTCTACATCCCTATTTTCGATAAGATAAGATAAAATAAGATTTCTTTATTGTCAGAACTGTGTACATTTAGTTGTTTTGGGTAAAATAAAGTCCAACAGCTTGCCCATTTCGGACGTACAATATTAAACTTAAAGCTAGTCAAATATACTAAAACAATAACAACAATAGTATTTCCAAATAATTTTAACCAAATTCACACATAAAATATTAATTTAGATCTAAGTATCCGACATCCGTATTTTCTTTTAAACCACGAACTTCGGAATTCGAAAATATTCGGGTATCTCTATCTCTATCGCACTAACAAATGACAGGAATGCAGATATACGAACTTCGAGTTTCGGTTTTCGCTGTTTGGCTGAATACGCAAAGAGCGCGCGCTCGTGCCATTCAAAAAAAACCAAGTTTATATTGTTCGAATTTGTTGTTATCTTTGTACAAATTACGCCTTAATTCGACATTTGCGCATATAAGTTCGCATATCAAAATCGATTAATTTTATATTTGCTTTTGGTACCTATGTGTCTCGTCAATGTATATCGTAGACGGGATTAAAATTATTAATAGGCGAAAGAAAGGCAAAGCAATTCCGCCATTTTGTCCGTAGTATTTCTTATTACTGTAATTTTGACGTTTCTTTTAGCTGACAGATGTGGCGGCGATATACTTTAAGAATAATAAATGAAAAATTAAATGAAGTCGTATATTACGGAAAATAAATTAATTATCGCAGTCGGATAAAAACTATCCTAAGTTGCAGCTGGAATAATAATGTACCTATATAAAATGTTTCATATTTTTCCGTCCATGGGATGCTGAGAACATTCGAACCACAGAAAGCTTAGTTTCAAACTGGCTGATTCTTTTTTTAATTTAGAGATTTATTATAAGTGGAGATTATGGTGCAAGAATGGTCAAGGTTCAGGTTGATTTCTCTGATTGGCTAAAAAGACGGGAGCAAAGTCAAACTTATGCTACCACGTTAATGTAAATGTGAAAATTGACGGTCTCACCCGGCCATATCTTCGTAACCAGATAAGGTACGAAAGCAATTAAGATATCATTAGAAAGGTAAGGTAAATGCCCTTACGTATGTATACTCACTTTTGATAATCAATGTTAATTAAAGCCACTAGGGCCTGGCAAAGCCATTTCATGTTACCAAACTTAATAATTTTACGTAAATATCGATTTTCCCAATTTAAACGGGAAAAGTAGGAAAACTAATAGACATTGTAATGTATAGCCCACAAATAGTTCTTTTAAAGGAAAATGTGTAAAAACCCTTAAGGTTCCCCTGAAAATCAGGAAAACATAAAAACTAGCTTTTCCATAGTGAAAGTGGGCGAGGTCTTTAAAATTGTATCCCCACCACTTTTGATGTCTTAGGGGTATAAAAGAGGCTATAATCGCCGGATATATTTGTGTTCGCTCAGCCCCACCAGTGGGAGCTCCTAGGAAGAAGAAGAAAGGAAGAAGTAGGGAAATTGTGATAGGAAGTAGGAAATTGTGATAGGGAAAGTTTAATCAGTAGTTTGTGTCTCATTATTTTATTATACCGTTTCATTTATTTTTCGCCAAGTATTATTTTATCGTCACCCCCACCCCATCCTTCAACAGTGCAGCTCAGTCTGCGGGATTAGTGCTCCCCTAGAGCACCTGCGCTATCAAAGCGCGTTACGGCCGTTTAAAAACACGCTGAGCGGTTCAACCGCCGCGGTTCACCCGCCGCGGTTGAAACGCGCGGTTCGCCCGCCGCGGTTTTTAAACGCCCCTTGTTAGGTGACTGTGAGGTCGCGAAGGTCAAACCCAGGCCTGTCGCACATCGACCACGTCGGCGCCACGCGTCGTCCACAAACGTTTTCCCGAAACTCAATAACCAGAAAAACGATTGCCAACTTTATTATTTGACAACCGATTTGTTAATCACCTTTTCATCATTCCGATGCTACGTAAGATCGAAATCCCATTTTCCCTAATATCATTTTACCGTCACAAAATCTCATAATACCAACAAAAGTGCTGCACGAGTTTTTAAAAACTGGCCAAGTGCGTGTCGGACTCGCGCACGAAGGGTTCCGTACCATTATCTATAAAAACGGTAAAAAAATCACAAATCAAATTTTGTATTTGTTGATATTGCGGCAACAGAGGTACATCATTTGTGAAAATTTCAGCTGTCTTACTATCACGGTTGTTGAGATACGGCCTGGTGACAGACAGACAGACGGACGGACAGCGGAGTCTTAGTAGTAGTAGTAGTCCCGTTTTACTATTTGAATACGGAATCCTAAAAAGGCCAAAAAAGGAGGGGGGGCAAAGCCCCGCACTAGGGGGGCTCGGGGGGCGGAGCCCCCCGCCGTAAAGAAAAAACAATCGTAACAATTGTATTTATGGTAGGTTAGGTTATGGTTATCTTGTGTCCCTTAGAGCGGAAATAGGCACAGGTGACGTCGACACGCTGGCGGTTAGGTTAGGTTTATGTTAGGTTAAAATAATAAGTATCATATATATATAAATTAATGTTCCAATAAATTATATTTAAATTAGTTTACTTATTTCTTTGAGAAATTTCACCTCGCTTTAATTTTTTTCCACCCGAAACCGAAACATTGATGAATTGCATCGACAATTTGACATGCTACACTTTCGATCTTTTGGTGTAGCGGGATAATAATATTTCGGACTTAATACTTTTCGGCACCACAATCTAGTTGACTAATGATACTTCGGAATTTTAATAAGTGCCTATTCGAATCATAAGCGAAACAAAACTGCAACGAACTGAGAATTGGGAAAATAATAATATGGGAAATGTAATTTCGGGCAAACAAAATTTTGGCAAAGTAAAAAAAAGCGAAACGTTTTCGGGATTTTAATAATCGGAATAACAATTTACGAGTTAATGATAGGTAACCGCTACCCATCTCCATCTGTAGCGGACGCACTACAGCTATATATCAGGCGTGTCGGATACGGTCGGTCACCGACCTTTAGGCAGCGACGAGAACGATACATCTGTTCTTTGGGAAGGCCCGGCGCGTAATGAATCGAACAACGTTTTCGCGCGCGGCTATATAGTGGTTTTAAAAAAATGGTCTAAACTAACTGGGTCATCCATAAGCGTAAAAAAAATGCTTTATTATTAAACAAGTCCTCTAGTTTCATAATAACATGTTTCTTTTCCAATAAACCATCATAATCGTGAAATAAAAAATGTTTAAACAAACCGAATTAGACAGTTTGTAGTATTCTTTTTTAATAGGAAATGCCAATATTTAAGAACTAGTGTGTACTAAAAAACTATATATGCTATTGTAAAAAGCAAACATCGAAACATTTTTACAAGTTTAAAATGGAAATATCCTACCTAAAAGATATCTCTGACGCGTATTTTTGGAAAACATTCCGACGAAAACCTGGTTGTATTAAATAACCGTTTATAGAAATAGAATTATAGCAATGATGTGGTCTAGAATAAGAGTTTATCTAACATTAGTTTACTTTAACAATGTAAGCATTTGAACAAAAATATGGGTGTAGGGGACAGGGTGAAATGACGTAATGCAGAGATACAAAAGAAAACGTAAGAGTGGATGGACAGCGAGAAGCGTGTGTCTTAGCGCGTAATATTTGAGAGCGACTGACTGCCTCACAGCCAATGGTATCCGCGATTGACCTCCCTCCCGGGCCCCTGCCCCTCGTACGTCATAATAAGCGGCACATACCACTCAGACTTCCATCCACCCTCAATTTATTAAAATATAAAAATCATTTTAAAAACATAAAGTTTGAAGTTAACATAAATGCGTCGCTTACAATGGGATTTGAAAAAGCCTTACGTCAGCTAAAATATCAACTTTTTGTTTGTACAAAAATATTATATGTACTTACGAGAAAACTATTTGTAAGAAATAATATCGCAGCGCCTGAATTAAATATCGTGGCGAAAGCAATAAAATTTGCCAAGATGCCATGTTACCGCTATAATAGATAGCGCCCGCTCGGAAGTATGCTTCCTAGCGGTGACAGATTGATCATTGTTTTCTCGTAAGTACGTGTAGTACATTTTTTTTAAATTAGCGTACAATTTCGTACATTTCTCGTACATTTTTTTGATGTAGGTTTGAATTCCGTACGATACCATGTCACCGCTAGAAAGTATCACACACAACAATGCATAGTTTGATTTATTTAACAGTTTGACACGGTGGCCATGTTCGAACTGAACGGCTGCCAGGTATCCTTTTTAATCCCCGCCTATAAGTGCATCCTTTTTGTAGGCCCACTTTTCGGCGCTAGGACTTCTAGATATTTTCGTTCACTTGTTTCAACTAACGATAATAGATAGCGCATCAAATGTCATCAATTACAGGGTTACCGTTTTTAGGCCCAGAGATTGTTCTCTGACTTTGTCATTTCACTACACCGAAACCTCCTGGAGGGTTTGATTAAAGTCGCTTGATAATTCCAGATACATTATAAAGTAGGTACCTTGATTACCCATTTTAACATCATGCGTGAACTGCTTTAATATCCCTGCGACATATATTATTATTGCTACCCTTTTCTAGCTGCCAAAAAAATATCACACTTTGAAGGTGCATTTATTTACATAAAGGTAGGAACTTCATAACAATTTAAATAAAAGCTTATAATTGGAAAACTATCAAAATAAAAAGAAATATAACAAAACTTATTTTTATTTATCATAGTCCTTGAAAATAAATATACTGTACAATAAATAAAAGAAAGGAACTATATTTGTAAGGTTAAGTTAGACTTTTCTGTAGCTGCCCAATAAGCTGAGGCCGTAATGTTTTAGTTTGGACGTGGTGCGCTTCTGCCTCTCCGCTTTGGCGTCCGCCATGAAGAGTTCCCACTCTTGCTTGGTGGTTTTGTCGCTGGGGCCCCATGATGACTTCTTGCGGAACGCAAGCCTGATTGTCTGGAAACAGAATATCAATAAATTAAGAAGGGATTCGGATTAAGATCACAAGGGTGAATAGTAAACGGAACAAAATTCGATTTCTATACTTTTTATGGAGCTGTTGTTAACGTTAAAATATATAGCAGTGAAATCAAGAAAATCACCTATTGGGACTTTAGAAAAGGACGAGGTTTCTGTGAGATTTAACGTAGCAACCAATGAAGCAGGTATCTACTAAATACAACTATGCGACCTTTGAGGAATCGACGTAACTCCTCAAATATTATCAGCTCACATACATATAGCGATCTGGGTATTCTCTGTAGTACCTCTTTAGTAGTAGGATATGTTCAAGTATGTGGCAAGACGAAGAACTAAATTGGCGAGTGGCGCCCTGTGGAATATCGCCAGGTGCCCCCTAGGACCCGTGCGCCCGGAGGGGTAATCACGTAACGTTCCGAACGCGCGTCGGTACAATTTAACTGTAAATTTTCCATATAAAAAGTGACATTTAGACCTACCCGACGTTCGTACAATGCGTTACGTGATCGACCTGCAGGTGCACCGCACCTTTGCACTATAGGGTTGGCAATCTGCACAAGACACGATTGTTACTGGAGCTACAAACACCAATTGCCTATGGTTTGCTTACCAACAGACGAGCCAATCGTGATGTAGAGTGAGAGTATGTACTTTGTTAACCGACTTCAAACAAAAGGAGGAGGTTCTCAATTCGGATGTTTTTTTTCTTTTTTTTAGTGTTCAGGACCAAAAAGGTAAAACCGGAACCCTTATGGTGCGACTCCCTCCGTCTGTCTGTCACATAGTTCAATATCTCAGGAACTACTAATGCTATCAATTTGAAATTTTGAACAGTTGTAAACAAAGCTAGTCCACGTGTATGGAAAATGAAAAATTGAAAGGTATATTTTTAATTTCTATAAAAAAGGATGAATATGAGGAGGGGGCAAAAATTAAAAGTCTATTTAGTAGGCCAAGTGGGGTATCATATGAAAGGTCTTCATTTGCACATTCCAAAACAGTTTTTTCTATAGTGGTAATATTTTTATTTACAAAGGAAAATGTAGAAAAAAATACCATCACCCACCCGATCTCCGAAGTTTACCGAGCGAAAAATTTGTAAATAATATATATTATTAATATTAACGTAAATATTACCGGAAAAGTATAACAAGACCTCTATCTAGTGTATTTTTTTTAATCTTCAAAAATCATTTAATATTTAAGTTTGTAATTTAATACATTTGTCATGATTTTTTTTCGTCGAATTTGTATGGAAGTATTCTGAAAGTACCTTTCAGCAAATAAAAAATAATTATCGAAATTGGTTCACTTGATAAATATTTATCTCTGCAAAACCAACATACCTAGATTTTTTCTTATTAATGCGTAGGGAAAGTTTGTACGGAACCCTCGGTGCACGAGACAGACTCGCACTTGACCGGTTTTTTTTAATTTTTGTTACCTCAGAACTCCGTCTTTTACGAACATATTCGTACAATATATTTTTTAATTGAGAGTATAGGCTTCCAGATTGGTCCCATTGTTTTCAAAACTCCAGTTGGATAATGGGAACCATGAGGAATTGAGGGAACTCCTCAAATATATTTGGCACGCGTGTAGTAATTTCGGTATTTTCTATTATAACTCGTGTATTATACCCGGAAATCATAAATTTGGTGCAGTGGAAGTGATGATGAAGACCACACATGGCTTGTGGAACTTCTCAATGATGTACTTCCTAAAACCTATAAAACTATAAAAGTACGTCACAGATTCTGATATCATTCCGTTGAAATAACAAACATTGAAGTGCCAAAGGTATTTCTGAGATCCTCGAGGAATCGATGGAAGTCCTCAAATATTATCAGCCCACATACAATGATTTGTTTTTTTTTTCTCTATTAATCAGCGCATTACCGCTCGGAAATCAGTTCATGTGGTAAATTGGAAAATAAATGTGGAAATATTCATATGGCTTGGTAAAGTACTGAATTGAAGTCGGTTAAAACTTTGTTTTTAACGAAAATTATATAACTAAGGGTAGGTAGTCAAATGTTGCACGCAGACTCAAACGTGTTTACTAAATAAACCCTCAAAACCAAAGTAACATGAATCGAAAACCTTAAATTGTATCAGTTTACCTCGAGGAAGTTTCCAGTTCTGTTCTTGATCATCGTCGTGCACATGAAAACCGGGACGAGCGCAACGCCGGCGAAAAGCATAACAAAGCCGGCCGCTGAAAGATAAAAGTTTTATTTTCATTAAATAGTTCATGCAACCTACGTCAAATTATCTGTCTCACATGACGAAGCAAAATATTATCAATTACGTTAATTGTTATTAATCTAGTTCCGTCATCGAATTTAGATAGCATCTTTCGATAGCGGGTATATTTAAGTCCAAAATTACAAGAGTAGCTCGCGGATGTTAAAGGGAAATCTGAGTAATTTTGGCGCTTTCTTGTGGATTGAATGGTCTATACAAAGCTTACCGTATCCGGCATCAGGGTAGCGCACACCGCCAAACTCCAAGTTGTTGTTGAACAGCGCGTAGACGAAGACGACGATCATCATGGCGGGCGTGATGATGGCCCAACACCAGCGCCAGTAGAAGCTGGTGCTAATGCCCATCATGAACTCGATGTCCAGGCACACATTCTCCAGGCCTACGACAAGGCGAATACATATGAGAAATGTTGCTTTTTCTAAGGCTCTTCAAAGAGCCGGCAAAAATATCTGTAAAATAATGTTATTCATTAGTCATCTGCACGTTTTTACTTCTTCTAGCTGCATGCGGATTGCATAAGGCACACCGGCGGGATATAGCCTATAACCACCCAGAAAGTCCATTCTACACGCAGGTGAAAGAATTTTCGAAATAAGCGGGTCTGGATATTACCCAATACAGACAAACTACAATCTCGCAGATACTGCCTCTTTATAATATTAGTGTAGATGGTTTTGATTATATAGTATAAATATAAATTTAATAAGTACTGCAGCGAAAAAGGCTGCAGAACTGTGTGTTTACCTACGCTTTATTGGTATTACTTTTAGCCGGAACTCGCCGGTTGCGCTGTTCCTTTCGGATTTTGATTTTGACGTGAAAAAAAAGGGCAGTCGGGGTCACAATTTTTTCGTGTCTGTTTCAATCGAATATTGGCAAGGGAACCAGCTCCGAACCTTCGGGTATTTTGTGATTCCAATTTGTCCAGCCGTATTCTGTATTCAGTAAATGTTGTGAAGAAGTTTTGTGATTCCCTTTTTTCTAGGCGTCAGAATTGCTTCTTGGCGCAGCGCAGCTTTCAACGCGGCTGACTACTCCACAGTCTCTGTCTGTACCTACACAGCGCCGCAGGCTCCTTAAAAGCCAAACGTCCTTGCAGCGTTTGGCTTTCCGGTACGGGTTGTGAAATGCGGATCCCGGGCCATTACCCGGAGGCCATTATCGCATCCATCTACGGGCTACGGTACGCCTGGCGCACCTGTTAACGTGGATACTACGGATCCCTGGCGTGCCACGTGCTACTTCCATGGCCACCCTGTTCGTGGCTACGCGACAGACACCTCTCCCAGTCTCCCTTTAATCAAGATTAGTGACCGCACTCACACGCGCGTGTAGGCGTGTGGATCTTTTTGACAGTCCGCTCCTGGCAGTTAAGCTAAGTTATTAAGCTATTTTAATTTGTGATTTCCTACTACTAGTAGCGATCTATACTTTGATCAGTGTCATGTTTGACGTGTCCCGTCCGTCTTACTTGCTATTTTTATTTATTTCCCTAAATTCTAAAAGGCCCTTGCCCGCCGTCGGGCTATTAGGTTCTGTTTGGAATTCACCCCCCAAATTTATCATAATCCTCATTGTTGTTTAGTACGAGGTTGGATTCATTTAAATATTGTATATGAACTAATTTACTAATTTCGGCCGAATTATGACTGACTTACAGGATCTTATAAAGCAACGAAGTGTCATTAGGTGCCGTATCACGTTATTTGAGAAGTATTTATCGCCCTTATTGAAACTTAACACTACAGCTGAGCGTAATAAACGGATAAATAATGAGTTGAGTTTAAGATTAACCAAATTACAAGAACTAAGTTACACCTTTGAGGAGGTTCAGAGTAAAATTGAGGAATTAGACCCTGACTCATCCAGACAGATGGAAGAACGCAAGGAAACGGAAACTCGCTTCTTCCAACTGATTGGCATCGCTCAGGAGTACTTGCGTAGCGATGAACCGAGTGGAAGAATCTTCATGTCATGGTAGTACTAAGTCAGTGGTAAATCATATTATTTGTTCCGTTCGATATCCGGGATCCATAACTTGAGAGGGCGCCACTGCGCACGTTCGAACGTAGCCGTTTGCGTCAAACTGTCACTCCACGTCATCGCTGTGACGTCACATCCGCCTTCGCCAACCTGTCAACTCTAGAACCAGCGCCTGTGCGCCCGCCGCCATATTGGCTTTCTCATTGTTGCGTCGTCTGCCGTACAGATCGGACGTACCGTAGCTATTTTTGCAACAAGGAATCTTAAATCTCGATTCTTAACATCGGATAGTTTTATTTTGTCTAGAGGGAGTCTTAAATAGTATAAAAGTTATGGAAAGCGAATCGCGAGTGATATCTTTTCAATCGGACTACCCTCTTTTGTAAATTTTTTACTTCGTTGTTCGCGAGTGCTTTGGAATCGCATTTTGAGCAACGAGAGTCGCTCCACGTCGAAGGAGAATGAACGCGCTTCGCGATCATGCGGAGAATGGATGGCATCGGAGCCAGAAAGCGGCCGCGAGTCTCGCCTTCGTGGGCGCGTGCGCTCGTCGATCACATTGTCGGGCCCGGAATGGAGGTTTGAATATCTTTCGAATCGATCGGTGAGTCAGTTACATAACAATATCCTAGGTGCCCCGCGTGCCGCCGTCGGCGCGGCGGGGCAGACCGCCGGCCCTCGCGCGCCACGTGCTGGCCCCCGCGCGCGCTATGGGGCTCCCGCGCGCCACGTGCCGCCCCCCACGTGCGCTATGGGGCTCCCGCGCGCCACGTGCTGCCCCCCGCGCGCCACGTGCAGGCCACCGCGCGCGCTATGGGGCTCCCGCGCGCCACGTGCCGGCCCCCACGTGCGCTATGGGGCTCCCGCGCGCCACGTGCTGCCCCCCGCGCGCCACGTGGCGGCGCCCCCGCCGCGACGGCGCTTGCTTCTGTGGTGGAGCCAATCGTTATGCTGAAATAGTGGTATCCGGCACGATGCCGCCACCGGCAACGACCTTCTTATCTGGTGCCGTCCGCCTCAATGGCGCCACCCCTTATCTGGTGCCGTCCGCCTCAATGGCGCCACCTCCTACCATAGGCCGTCCGCCACGATGGCGACGCCGATCGCGATGGCGCTGCCCGCCGCTGGCTCTGTCGCCACGGTGGTGCCGTCCGCCACGGCGGTGCCGTCCGCCACGGAGGCGTTGCCCGCCATGCTGGTTCTGCCTGCCACGGTGGTGTTGTCTGCCACGGTGGTGCAGCCCGCCACAGCAATGCTGTCCACTACGCCGGACGCTCGCCACAACGATGCAGTACGCCACGCTGGCGCTATCTACCACGGCGGTGCTGTCCGCCACGCTGGCGCTGCCCCCACGGCGATGCTGTACACCACGCTGGCGCTACCCGCCACCTCGGTGCTGTAGGCCACGCTAGCGCTGCCGGCCACAAAGATGCCGTACGCCACGCTGAAGCTGTCCGCCACGGTGGCGTTGCCCGTTATATGGGCGCTGCCCGCCACTGCTGGCGCTGCCCGCCACTGCTGGCGCTGTCCGGCATGCTGGCGCTGCCCGCCACTGCTGGTGCTGCCCGCCACTGCTGGCGCTGCCCGCCACTGCTGGCGCTGTCCGGCATGCTGGCGCTGCCCGCCACTGCTGGCGCTGCCTGCCACTGCTGGCGCTGCCCGCCACTGCCGGCGCTGCCCGCCACTGCCGGCGCTGCCCGCCACTGCTGGCGCTGCCCGCCACTGCTGGCGCTGCCCGATATGCTGGCGCTGTCCGCCATGGCGGTGCTATCCGCCACGGTAACACTGTCGGCCACGCTGGCGCTGTTCGCCAATGCCGCGCTGTCTGCCACGCTACTCTGGCGCTGCCCGCCACGATGGTAACGCCCGTCGTCCGGAGTCCGCTACATCGATACAGGAGAACTACTTACGTCTCTGGGCTTCACAGAGGTAATCAACGAGGAGCTGCGTGACTTCCCCGGCGTTCTTGCGCGAGCGAGCGACCCAGTAGCTGCAGAGTGTCGGGGTACAACCTAACACTCAGAATGAAGCCCTAAAATCTCAATTATATCCAATTGGTCCAGTACGCCGCAGGCTCTAATCTACTTGGTAATCTATCAAATTACAAGGTCCCGCAGTTTGTCTCGGAAAAACGTACCGTGCGGTCGGAGGACTCGATATGAGATTCGTTAAAAAGTAAGATGGGGTGTCCGACCTCTGAATATATATTTCTCAACCCCGTCAAACAATCCTGGAACAGGTGGAGAATGGACGGCATCGGCAAGGTAGGCAAACAGATTTCACATCGTCTCTTAGCTCGCTCTCGCTGTCCCGCTCAGGTTCTGCTCTATAAAGACAAACCTTTCGCAGAGGACTAATAAACAAAAATTGGGACAAAACCACTTGCCGCTCTGAAGCGAGCCCGAGATTCCGCGCTCAAGGAGAAGGGATCGGAAATAAATACCTCAATTCGGATAAGCCACTATAGATAATAACTTCCGTGAATGTCTTACCGAAACAGTTTAGCATAGACTTGAAGGCACCGAAAATCGTCTTAGATTCCAGATCAGTAACGATTTTATTTTGTTCAAAAACCCTATTGATCGTGTTATGCTATCTATCTTGCACAAGTTTGTACACTGCCATATCCCTATACAGCCGTGACACATAAAATCTCTTCAAATAAGCTTTTTGTGCATGTACTTATAAATTATTCGTGACTATTTCAAAGAAATTACAGCCATTGTCAGACCTTTTACACGTGCAGCCTGTGGACAAATTATACTAAGAAGGCGTTCAATGCCCTGCGCATCCAATATAATAACGGGTTCAGGATGCTGTTGGGGCTGCCCCGCTTTTGTAGCGCATCAGGTATGTTTGCGGAGGCACGTACTGATGGCTTCAGTGCAATAATACGTAAGAGAACCGCCTCCCTGATGCGCCGCGTGCGTGACAGCTCCAACAGCCTCGTGCTCCTGGTGCTGGAGTCTCCTGCCTGCGCTGTGTGGAAGCACTGGGACTCGGTGCACATGAGAGGCTCTGTGTATAATATATTGTAGGTAATATTAGATTTAGGTACCTGACTAACTTAGGATAAGCAATTGTGTATGTACTAATCACTATGGACATGGTCTGAAATAAAAAATTTTGAATTTGAATTTGAATTTGAATTTTCTTGTTGTCCCAGAGCCTTCTGGTGACTGTCTATATGAATGACGTCCTTGATATGATACAAACTTATCGAACTGATTACTAATAAAACAGGGGAATCATGGTCCATGTCTTTGAGTAGACATTGCCTAAATTAAGGGCCATAAAGTTCAAGTGCTTGGTAGGATTCCTACTCCGCCGTATAAACGCCTCCTGTTTTTATAATAGTATGCCATAAAAACTTTGTATACTAGCTAGCAAGCCCTTAACTAGTAGCCACGGGAAAAACGACTCCTTTGTTTTTTGGCCCCAAGCAAACCGACCTGTCGTACCCGTCGGAAAAGGTAAACACCATACGGCGCGATATATGCCTGTCTCGTGTTAGACGGTCTCATACTGGAAGGGATCGTCACAATTTTGCAATCTTTACGACCCACGGAGGAAGGTTGCATTGCCACACTCTCTGACTATACCTGCAAGACTCCGAGGAGCGCAATGCACCCTCCCAACCAACCTCATCTCCCTTCTACTGTACAAGATACCGTAGTTGACCAGCATAACAGACCCGCATTTAACCGTAAGTGAGAAAGACTAACTATGTTGTTGTGTTACAAACTGACAACCGGTGGGTGGGGGCATGGATGCCTTTCCCTGCTGCACACTGCTGGCAGGAAAGAACTATCTACGGGAAACACTGGTCCCATACTACTTGCCAGGTCAGTAGTGCCCAGAAACCACCGGCAAGAAATGTTCGTCCGCTGGGGTGTCTCGCCCATCGACCCACACACACACACTTTGTGGCGATACTTCTCGATCGACTCGCAAGTCTCGAGCGCCTACTGTCACGACGTCACCAACAGATATCGGTGTTACGGAATGACCTACACCCACCTTCCAGACTCCTGCTCCGCGCTCCACATCACGCTCCACGCTGGGCCTCTTCAGCATGATGACGCGCAAGTGGGGCAGTCTCTTCTGTTGGGCAGACCTGAAGAGGCAAGCCGTAGCGGAGCCGATGAAGGTTCACAATGTGCAGGCGTTCCTGAGTGACACGGCCACTATCCGCCCGCCGGGTGGGACGCGACGACACCAGGCTGGTCGGAACAGAGAAGACTCCTCCGAGCGTCACACGCCAGCTCACTTATTACCGCACGCATACACGCCTGTATGACTAAATGGCCGTCATGGCGTGCCAGGTACAAGATCGACAGCCAGGTACCTCGTCCCATGCGCACTTTTTCTGTCGAATGTGTTCGCGTACTGCATTCAGTACAAATTATTATTTCTGTTCATAAATCTGCAATGACCGCTATCAGCTACTTTTTGGGTCACTATGATACCTTCGAACGGATACATTCAAGAATACCTTCAATGTGTTTGTGCATACCACTGCCTCTCAAACTACTGCTGAATAGGTTTGGAATGCGAGGAATTTAGATAATTACCTAAACACAACAATCTTACTTCAATAACTTATGTGCCGTATCAAGAAGATCGGCTGCACTTTTACTGAATTATTTTTCAGGCCCAGTCAAATTGACAAATCTTGCTCTATACCCGAAGTCTGGTCCTAAATAAGATAACTTTATCAACAGACTTATTGAAAGCTCTGGACAAAAATTATTAACCCAGTGTTCTGGATATATACTTATAACGATTTCGGAAGGTGTAAAACTTCAATAATCTGCACTAATTTAGTCGAATCAACTATTGTACCGTCCAAGCCAAGCTTATCGGAGACGGGATTTAAAGTACATATACATATACTTTCTCTTCTCTTGGTTTTATGCTGCGTCTTCAGACAGAATCGGGCCTTCAAGTAACGTCTGACTAACTTTTCGACCCGTGGTATCGTCGTTAAAACTGGATGGAAAACTATCCAATTAACGATATTTATTACAAAAGCTATTTGGCACCTAAAATCTACTCTTAAACGTTTATCTCGAATCTATTTAATGTCTAATGTTTAGTGCTCGTTAGAAATCTAACGCTAATCCAATAGTTCTCTTTTGTAGGAAAATTGTTTCTCTACCTACGCGTTGGCGTCCGCTGACCCGCCACCAGGAGATAATAAACAGATCTCAAGTTATGGATCCCGGATATCGAACGGAACAAATAATATGAAATTTTACCTTCCAATAAAATTATTATTATTTTTCCTGAGATATCCGGGATCCAATTAATGGCTTCCTGGGGGCTACCAACGGCATTTCCTCCGCAACAATGAGAAAGCCAATATGGCGGCGGGCGCACGGGCGCTGGTTCTAGAGTTGACAGGTTGGCGAAGGCGGATGTGACGTCACAGCGATGACGTGGAGTGACAGTTTGACGCAAACGGCTACGTTCGAACGTGCGCAGTGGCGCCCTCTCAAGTTATGGATCCCGGATATCTCAGGAAAAATAATAATAAATTTTATTGGAAGGTAAAATTTCATATTAAATTGCCACCTCTGAAGATTTCTCCTTTCAACGGTGATATAAACAAATGGCTTGAGTTTCGAGATATGTACTTATCGCTCATTCATAATAATGAGACTATTGACGATTTAAAAATTTAAAAAAATATTCAAAATCCTGCAATTCTTTGAGTTTGAGACCAAGAATTGTAGTAAGTGGCGATCACAAAAGATCAGCGATGGTCGCAGTGATAAATACAAGGGCTCTGGCAGCCCGGAAGCCACTACCAGAATAATAATAATAAGTACCCAGATTAGGTTTATACCTAAGAGCGATCACAGCCCCGTCACGAGGTTGTTATCTCGCTAACCATTAATTAACATTTCATGAAGAGATAGCTCAAAGTATACTTTTTGATCCAAACTATCTTAGATTCGGGTCTGAATTATTAGCATGATATGATTATGATAATTAACGTATGGGTGTCTGGAGATAACAAAAATAATCTGGCTGATCTTGATTTATTAGGTATACGCATTGATTAATTAGGTTTTCGTTTTGCCATTTGCCCATGTGGTACGTTAGTAGGTACCAATAGTATTTAAAATATTCATTTTTATATTTTTTTATTGTAGTGAGACCGCAATAATCTATTATACCCATGTCCAAAGTTTTAAGAGGGGTATATTCCGTCCCTTTTCTACAAAACGCATCTTCATATGAAACGATTGTCATTTACTATCACGATCCCCGACGTTGTCTCTCTCTAACACGCAATATTAAAACGGTTGTAGCTTCGTAATTTTTTTGAGATATCTAAATGGGATTTTCGTCACTAGGCATGTGTTTTTGCCTTCTTTCTTTTGAAGTACTTAATAATATATTGTAAGTCTACACCCCTATTGATTAATAAACAATTATGCGTTATTAATGAATTTCTAGAACTGCAATCGAGACCTCAGATCATCATTATATCGGCTTCCTACTAAAATTTTGTACAGTCGACCGATAGTGGACAGTACCTGCATATGTATGTAGTATGGACGTCATATAAATTGATTGAAATATTCAGTGTTTTCATTGTTCCCCGCGATTAAGTAGTGACCAGTATTAACTATTTCAAATTAAAGGAAAAAATGAAAACTTTAATGCTCCAAGCTGGATTTAACTTCAGCCGTTGGTACCGTTAAGAAGTCTAAGTCTTCTAGATAGATGTCGCTACACGCCTCCCTAAGGCGTTGGAAGAAGGAACTGATTGAAAGATTTAGGTAGCGACCGAGACAGATTGTTCCGATAACTCATTTGGTTAGTAGCAACGGGCCATGTATGCCTGTGGTCGCCGGTACAAATCCGGCTTGGAGCATTACATTTTTCAACTTTTCCTTTAATTTGAAATTTATGAATTTCGTTAGCAGCGTTACTGCGTACCTAATACAAAATTTATTCAATATTACCTAATATTATGAAGTTATTTAAATCATGATCTGGTTACAATTACTTACCGTAGATCCAGATAAATCCGATGATTTCAGCGATACCAGTGAACAGTATCAAAAACGTTCCTCCGTAGTGATCCACCAGCTCCAATATCCATTGACCGCCCTGAAAAAGAGTTACAATTTTATATTTTTCCTACTCGCCGACTTTAATGTTTGAATCAAGACTTCGTACACCAAACTATAAGCTCCCGACTCAACTGTAAGAATTCATTATGCAACGCTTTAGACAACTATATTGAATTTGACCAATAGAACGTCTCTGCGGACACAGAACAAAAATACATCAACGAACGCTGAGCCGGTAGGCTGCGCTTCGTTTCAACCAAAGATAAATGTTTCAACAGTATTTAATTATTTCATAACATAGTTACACAATTAGCTCTTAAATTCTCGTACTCGACGTTAAGAGCGCTCATTGTGTAACGATTGTATAAAAAAATAAAAAAATATGTAATGTATAAATTTGGAATTTAAATAATATAGTTATTGCGTAGAGTTGCATTTGTTTGTATAAGTATTCTGTTTTCGGATTAGAGTGATTTATAGTGCGTGTTGTTAGGGGATTCCGTCGAACAAATACTTCAGTTTCGTATACCAGCGCCATCTATTAGTATGTTGTTAATAATGACGTCGTCAAAATCGCAGCGGCCTCGTTTGGGATAGTGTAAATTACATCCAAACCATGCAACGTAACATAATTACTCTTGTCCTAAAATAATAAACTAAAATGTAAAGCTGAAATACTAGATATTATTTGTGTTTTCTAGTGTTGCCGCAAAGTCTGAAAGTCCTTAGATTTTTCTTTGATTTTTTAATACTTAAACTAGTGTATGTATTGAAATGTAATCTATAAAGGAACTACAGACCATTTATTCAGCGTTAATTTGGTATCCCACATGTGTATGTACGTTGCATGGTTTGGGTGTAATTTACACTTTTCCAAACGCGGCCGACATGACATGCCTTCCCACGTGTGCCTCTACACGTGGGAAGGCACTCATCTAACACTGACCTCATCAGGAGGAATATTAGTTAAGTTACCGGAGTGACGTAAATGAGACCGATGGCGAAGCCGACGGTGCAGCAAAAAGCCGACATGACAATAGTAGGCACGCGCGGGAAGGCGTCCATGAGCACCGTGTTGATGGTAGACATCAGCGCGACGCCCGAGCCCACGCCCAGCACCGACATCATCAGGAAGAATATTAGTTAAGTTACCGGAGTGACGTAAATGAGACCGATGGCGAAGCCGACGGTGCAGCAAAAAGCCGACATGACAATAGTAGGCACGCGCGGGAAGGCGTCCATGAGCACCGTGTTGATGGTAGACATCAGCGCGACGCCCGAGCCCACGCCCAGCACCGACATCATCAGGAAGAATATTAGTTAAGTTACCGGAGTGACGTAAATGAGACCGATGGCGAAGCCGACGGTGCAGCAAAAAGCCGACATGACAATAGTAGGCACGCGCGGGAAGGCGTCCATGAGCACCGTGTTGATGGTAGACATCAGCGCGACGCCCGAGCCCACGCCCAGCACCGACATCATCAGGAAGAATATTAGTTAAGTTACCGGAGTGACGTAAATGAGACCGATGGCGAAGCCGACGGTGCAGCAAAAAGCCGACATGACAATAGTAGGCACGCGTGGGAAGGCGTCCATGAGCACCGTGTTGATGGTAGACATCAGCGCGACGCCCGAGCCCACGCCCAGCACCGACATCATCAGGAAGAATATTAGTTAAGTTACCGGAGTGACGTAAATGAGACCGATGGCGAAGCCGACGGTGCAGCAAAAAGCCGACATGACAATAGTAGGCACGCGCGGGAAGGCGTCCATGAGCACCGTGTTGATGGTAGACATCAGCGCGACGCCCGAGCCCACGCCCAGCACCGACATCATCAGGAAGAATATTAGTTAAGTTACCGGAGTGACGTAAATGAGACCGATGGCGAAGCCGACGGTGCAGCAAAAAGCCGACATGACAATAGTAGGCACGCGTGGGAAGGCGTCCATGAGCACCGTGTTGATGGTAGACATCAGCGCGACGCCCGAGCCCACGCCCAGCACCGACATCATCAGGAAGAATATTAGTTAAGTTACCGGAGTGACGTAAATGAGACCGATGGCGAAGCCGACGGTGCAGCAAAAAGCCGACATGACAATAGTAGGCACGCGCGGGAAGGCGTCCATGAGCACCGTGTTGATGGTAGACATCAGCGCGACGCCCGAGCCCACGCCCAGCACCGACATCATCAGGAAGAATATTAGTTAAGTTACCGGAGTGACGTAAATGAGACCGATGGCGAAGCCGACGGTGCAGCAAAAAGCCGACATGACAATAGTAGGCACGCGCGGGAAGGCGTCCATGAGCACCGTGTTGATGGTAGACATCAGCGCGACGCCCGAGCCCACGCCCAGCACCGACATCATCAGGAAGAATATTAGTTAAGTTACCGGAGTGACGTAAATGAGACCGATGGCGAAGCCGACGGTGCAGCAAAAAGCCGACATGACAATAGTAGGCACGCGTGGGAAGGCGTCCATGAGCACCGTGTTGATGGTAGACATCAGCGCGACGCCCGAGCCCACGCCCAGCACCGACATCATCAGGAAGAATATTAGTTAAGTTACCGGAGTGACGTAAATGAGACCGATGGCGAAGCCGACGGTGCAGCAAAAAGCCGACATGACAATAGTAGGCACGCGCGGGAAGGCGTCCATGAGCACCGTGTTGATGGTAGACATCAGCGCGACGCCCGAGCCCACGCCCAGCACCGACATCATCAGGAAGAATATTAGTTAAGTTACCGGAGTGACGTAAATGAGACCGATGGCGAAGCCGACGGTGCAGCAAAAAGCCGACATGACAATAGTAGGCACGCGTGGGAAGGCGTCCATGAGCACCGTGTTGATGGTAGACATCAGCGCGACGCCCGAGCCCACGCCCAGCACCGACATCATCAGGAAGAATATTAGTTAAGTTACCGGAGTGACGTAAATGAGACCGATGGCGAAGCCGACGGTGCAGCAAAAAGCCGACATGACAATAGTAGGCACGCGCGGGAAGGCGTCCATGAGCACCGTGTTGATGGTAGACATCAGCGCGACGCCCGAGCCCACGCCCAGCACCGACATCATCAGGAAGAATATTAGTTAAGTTACCGGAGTGACGTAAATGAGACCGATGGCGAAGCCGACGGTGCAGCAAAAAGCCGACATGACAATAGTAGGCACGCGTGGGAAGGCGTCCATGAGCACCGTGTTGATGGTAGACATCAGCGCGACGCCCGAGCCCACGCCCAGCACCGACATCATCAGGAAGAATATTAGTTAAGTTACCGGAGTGACGTAAATGAGACCGATGGCGAAGCCGACGGTGCAGCAAAAAGCCGACATGACAATAGTAGGCACGCGCGGGAAGGCGTCCATGAGCACCGTGTTGATGGTAGACATCAGCGCGACGCCCGAGCCCACGCCCAGCACCGACATCATCAGGAAGAATATTAGTTAAGTTACCGGAGTGACGTAAATGAGACCGATGGCGAAGCCGACGGTGCAGCAAAAAGCCGACATGACAATAGTAGGCACGCGCGGGAAGGCGTCCATGAGCACCGTGTTGATGGTAGACATCAGCGCGACGCCCGAGCCCACGCCCAGCACCGACATCATCAGGAAGAATATTAGTTAAGTTACCGGAGTGACGTAAATGAGACCGATGGCGAAGCCGACGGTGCAGCAAAAAGCCGACATGACAATAGTAGGCACGCGCGGGAAGGCGTCCATGAGCACCGTGTTGATGGTAGACATCAGCGCGACGCCCGAGCCCACGCCCAGCACCGACATCATCAGGAAGAACAGCACCGAGAACAACTGCAAACTACCGTACATTAGTCGTGGTTGATAACATATAAGTACCTAGGTTGCACCTAGAGGGTGCAGTACCGATACCACTCCAAGAACCGGGACTGAGATTTCCGGTACGGAGCCAGTACCGGGAATTCCCTTTTCTTCGGTACTTTTCGGTACTGAGTATTTTTTGTAATTTAATGAGATATTCTTGAAACTAAACTAAAACGGCAATTTTAATTCAATTATATAATTCCGAATAAACAAAACCGGGAAAAATAATCAAACAAAGAAAATACTAAAACATATTTTTATAAATATCATATTAGGTGCATCAATTAGCTGAATAAGATCACTTGTTATTGTTAGCTGTGAATGGTTTCTATCGTTAGTTAAATAAAATATTTTAGTACAAAAGGATCAAATATTCAAAATATTTTATTATCTTGTAGTAAAAAGTGTGGAGTGTAATGTTCTCAGTTTTCACTTTAACATTTTAGTTCTTAGCAATTTTAATCTACATATCTATACTCTATACTAATACTGTGAAAAGGAAGAGTCTGCTCCTACTGCTGCTATTAGAGCTGCCACTGTTAGAGTGAGAGAACTCGCCACCAGCACAATATCCAGAAACCAAGTAATAGTAGTGGATTGTGTAATATGGAGAAGAACAAACCAGAAAGCGAACCCCAGGCTCCGAGGCACCAGCAGTTGAAGATGCACCCGGGATTAACGTTTATATGTGAGAGGCGTAAGAGTACCTGAGGCACGGGCGTCTTCGCGATGGCGTCCGGGTAGGAGATGAAGGCCAGGCCCGTGCCGCCGCTGCCAACCACGTCCTCCACCTCGCGACCTAGCACGTGCGCCAGGTTGCCCAGGATCCCGAAGATGGTGATGCCGGACAGGAGGCTGGTGAAGGTGTCCAGGGTTGTGACGATCATGGAGTCCCTGTAGAACAAATCAAATGGGTCCAGGCAATGAACTGACTACTTGTATGGAAAAAAATCACATTAGGGAATAATTTATAAAAGCAGATTTTTTTGTATGTAACGGATACCTATACTATCAATTAAATAGTAACCTAGAGGCAAAATCCAACAAAATATCAGACATCAATAAAAAACTTAATTAGCTGCTGAAACGTCCTCATGAATATTAACCTGTTGTCTCCCGTTATATAATGTTTTCATCTTTATTTTGGTTCATTTAAATTTGGTCTAAAATATTGAATATAAATCAAACAAAAAAAGACACTGAATGCTTAATTTAAATCTATATAATTACTTCCTGATGGAGAGTTTGTTGGATTCATGAATAAAGAATCTTAGAATTACGTTTTAAAATAACACGCTATTATAGCAACAACAAAAAAAAACGCTGTTATAAAATAATGTTTTCATCTCTCCTGCTCTGAAAGTTGATTTTTCATGGACATATAGCCGGGTGGAAAATAGCTTTTTCTCCCCTAGGGTGGAAAGTATTTTTTTTTTATTGTTACGGTCAGCCACGGAGTCGAAGATAATAGAGTTACGTCAAATCATTATAATAAAAACTTTTCACAAATCGACACTCAGCTATATGTACCTGCATTAACGAGTTGTTTATTACGATTATAGGTTGATATTAAATTATTTTTCCTCACAGTCGAAATGAAAAGTAGAGTGTTTAACTCGGGTGAAATTACCCATTTAACCCTCGAACAATTGGCGCTCTCACTTCGTTCGAGCGCCAGAAATATCTCGGGTTAAATGGGTCACTTTCAACCCTTGGTTAACAATCTACTATTTTGTACTCGACGATTAAAATATGAGTATTAAGATTTCATAGACAATACTACAACGTCACTCTTTTCATAGTTGTAGTCCATGTTACTGTCGAAACAATCGAAATAACTACTTTTCGATACGCTCCAGACAACTAAAATAAATTCGACCAATCACGTGGCTGCTTTACTGAACTGTAATGAATTGGACCAATAGAAACGCTTTGATGTCGTACGCTCGTTGATGTCTTTTAAGATATCAACAAGCGTACGAGCGATGAGCTGCACTTCGTTTCAACAGTATCGAGTTTGTTTAATTAGTTCAGTTGACTCGTAGAAAATTAATTTTAATGAACTCGTACAAAAAGTATTGTTCACAATAGTGTTATAATCAAGCTTTTTAATCTCGTACCTTACTTAGGCCACTCAGCAAGCTTCGTGGCCTAAACACGGTACTCGACTAAAAAGCTCTCTATTATAACACGATTGTGAAAAATACTATTTTTGAAAGCGCAAAAAAACGCTAATATAAATTAATATTTTTAATAACAGACAAATTTTAGCAATCAACAGGACGACGTACATGTTGATTTTTGTACTACATAAACGCTCAGATTGGCGTGCATAAACGCTACGTGTACCCTTCGGATGTATATCACACAGTCCTGATATTTAATATATATCAAGGTCACTCACAAATATCTGAACTCGATTCTATTGGCAAGGCATTAGAGTGCGTATTCAGATATTTTTGAAGACCATGGAGAGTAAAATATCTTTCAAGTATCAAGTATATTATTGCATTCATGTTGTTATAATATAGTACATAGTTGACACATGTTACAGTAAGTCTCAAACATGAACCCTGCAAGGGCATCGCAAAACATAGGTATTTATAGATTAACTTACAACTAATAGTCTAATAAAATAACATAAGTCAGCGGTAAACATTGTTATTTCTAGGCATTTTGTGTGTCTTTATGCATATGTTTGTTGATGTTAGTATTTAAATTACTAAACATAATTTATATTAATTTATTTATATATATATATATATATATATATATATAGATATATGTGTCTATTACTGTGTTGAGACAATTATAATTTGGTAGTAGATATTTGTACTTTTGTAAGGTTTAACTATGGCAGTTTTCATTAAATCGGGGAAAGTTCCTTCAACGAATGCCTGGTTTATTAAATCACAAAACGGTAAAGTGAGTTCTTCTGCACATTTTCGTATCAAACACGGTGGGAGCTCGTCTACTCCGTGGCTATTTTTGTTTTTTAAACTTTTTAATATTGTATATACTTCTTTGTAGCTAACCGGTGCAAGAAACATTGTGTTCTCGATAGGGTTCCGCACGGGGCGTCCTAGACGTTGCTCTGCATTATTCGTAATTTCGGCTGTTTTACCTATAGATATGAAAAAGTTATTGAAGATATTGGCTACTTGTTTTGGGTCAGAGGTTGCTATATTATTAACCTGTATTTTTATATTACTTTTTTCTTTCTTTGGTTTTTTATTAGTTTTTTAATTTATTATATTCCACATTGTTTTTACTATAGTGACGGATTTTTTAAATATTTTGTCATATTTTTTGTAGTATTGCTGTAGTAATGTGCTATTTGATTTTGTAACAAGTATTTTTATTAATATTTTGTTAGCCAATTTTTTTTGGGCTTAGATTTTAGTTTGAATTTTCGTTTCGGAATACAATGGTTCAATATTCTGAAAAGTGTTTTGCTAAATGCCAAATAGTTTTCGTCAATGTTCTTGTTTTTTACTATTATATCTGACCAGTTTACTGAGTTTAGAGCTGCTTAGAATCGATTCATGTTATCATTATTAAAAAAACCTTTTTTCTATATTCCAAGAAGTTTTTTCTTTTAGTGTACTATTTATTTTTGTTTGTAATGTTGTTCCTAGATGAAAAAAAAACTTAATTCTTCTACAGCTGTGTACAGTTCTTTATCCTGGAAGTTGGTGAATACTAAATCTAAACACGTTGATGTGGATTGTGTTATACGAGTATGTGTGGGTTCTTTTATATGTTGAGTAAATTTATATTGCGACATAATATCTAGAAAGTTACATGCATTCAAATAATCTTTTAGGATGTTCATGTTAAAATCTCCTCCTATAATAATATCGCGCTTCGCATATTTTGTATTTATGTACTTTAGAATCTGTTCCAGTCTGTTGTAAAATGAGTTCTCTTCTCTTCTATTCCAGTACAAAGTTATAAGTAAAATGTTATGTTCTGGGAATTCAACCGCGCAGAGCTCTAATACGTAGTCAATGGACATTTATGTGATGTCAGTTTTCTCGATATGTTTGATGTGGTCCTGCAGAAGGATGAGAACGCCGCCGCCAACTCTTGTCTGTCGGCAGTATGATGCTGCTACTTTGTAATTACTGAATTGTATTAGGTCTAATTTTTCTTTTGAAACCCAAGATTCGGTGATACATAAGGCTTGATGATCTTTTTTATCTTGTATATTTTCTTGTATATAGGCTTCCAATATATCTCGTTTGTTATAAAGACTTTTAAGAGATTTTGAAATAGTAGTTTAAAGTTATGATCTTCAATTTCGAAATCTACTAATTTTGTTATGTCCATTCTAATTGTTTTCGTAGGGTTGGGAGTTTGTATCTTGTAATGTTTT
Source organism: Epinotia brunnichana (assembly GCA_963854355.1). Taxonomy (NCBI): domain Eukaryota; kingdom Metazoa; phylum Arthropoda; class Insecta; order Lepidoptera; family Tortricidae; genus Epinotia; species Epinotia brunnichana. Next base: position 18,066,208 of record OY977942.1, on the reverse strand, counting down.
TTCTTGGTTGTTTTTAGTCATTCTGGTTTCGTCCACAGCGTCTGTGGGTTTAGGTGCACCTGTGTTTCGATCAACAAATTTTCCCTCTACTATAAGCTGGTTGTTTTGTATAACAGCGTACAATCCTTTTTTTCGTGCCTCAAACATTTCTTTACGCATATTATTCCGATCTCTGAGCGCATCAACGTCCAAGAATTCGGAGATCGATAGTCCAGTCCCGCGGAAGTGGTAGCTATTTTGTAGGATATACTTACACATTCTTTTGCTGATTAACTCAACTACTAGCGGACGATTACGGTTATTTGTTCGCCCTACTCGGTATGTTTCCTCTATATAGCCAAGCAAGTCTACCTGTAAGATGTCTCGGCAGGCTGCTATTAGTCGTCCGTCCAGTTCATATTCCGGCTCTTTATAGTTTTCAGGTAAGCCATAGATTACAAATTTCCTGTTGATACTTTCAGGCACGTAGTGGGTTTCAGGCAAGTTGTTTAGTCCAGTCATGTTAATTTTAGAATTTAATTCCTTTATTTCCCTTTGAAGTTTTTCGTTTTCAATTTTCATGTTCATTATTTCTAAGCTAATTTTTGATATGTCTTTTTTCAGTTGTTCATTCTTTTTGGTTAATGTATGAGATTTTTGTTCAAATTCTTCTCTTAAATTTGTAATAGCTCCGTTTATTTCAGTTTCGATTACATCTTTCAGTTGGGATATTATGGTCTTGTTATTTTCCTTCAGTTGTAGGTTTATGGTGTCGCTCAAATTTCTCAGTATTAGTTCCGTTTGACAGTTCTTTCGTGTGAATTTTCGTAGTGTCGAACACAGTATCGCCTAAAAGGCGATACTGTGTTGTCTGAAGAGCTGGTTTCATTCTGAGTCCTAATCGCCTTTTTCCTCATAGTTACATTATTTATTATCACAGGTGTGTGCTGTTCATGGTTACGTCGGCGCACTGGTGTACTCGTATTACCTATTTCTGGCATTTTACTGTAGCAGGATTGGCATATCCATGCATGTTTGTCCTCGGCCCTCGTCAAATTGTTAAAGCGTTTTTCGGTGACGCTAGTGTATCTCAAGTCGTACGTGTTTTTGCATCGATAACATTTTATAAACTCTCTTTCGGGTAATATTGTGAAACATTTAGCACACACGGAATTCATTTTTATATTTATATTTAGGCCCTCTGTTGGTGGAAGTACAAATGTTATCGATTATAATTATTTTTGAAATCGGCACCCGCTAGTTGCTGGTAATCGAAAGTGTCGTTTATTTTAGCGCCCTCTATATTCTAAACTTGGTACTCCTCTTATGGACCAATTTTAACTTCAGCGCTCTCTCGTGGACGATAGGCGCAAGTCTTTCTCTCTAACACGTCGTATTTTCTAGTTTGTGGTTGCGCGTACGCATTTAACACTTTCTTCGGTAGATGTCACTAATTCGCGGAAGAATATTGTTTGTAGGTTAAGTTTCGTTATTTGGTTATGTTTGTTTATTTTATAATTTCACAATTTTTTTAGAAACACAAATATTAATGTTTGTTTGTTCGTGTTATCGCTTTTCACATTTCACTTTAGTGATATATATCTAAGTTAGTGAGTGTTAGACAGATTAAAGGAAAGTGTCGCGAGTTTAACATCTCAATATTGATGTGCTTCGTTGTCTACTCTACTACTTTGACGGCGACTGTACCTGAACAGCGTCCGCCGTTAATGCAATACGTACTGGTTTTGTGAAGATCCATTAAACCTAATAACAGATCAAATGTTAGTAAATCATTAATTTTTTTTCGCGGTGGAAGCGTAGCGTAGCAAGCAAATAAAGTTTATTAAGAATGCCTGACCTGACTGTGTGTGTGTGTTGTGTGGCCATAGTGTACATTCATCCCATATTTCAGAAAATGCGTGGTATTTACCTGTACACGTTTTGTCTGAAGCCGTTGTATGACGAGAACATAATGAGGGCTCCGGTGGACACCGACAATGAGAAGAACACCTGCGTTACGGCTGCGTACCACACCTACAGAACAGACACGTTATTATCACATTTAAGGAGTAATAAGGTGTGCCTTTGTGGCACGGACGTGGACCGACTGGGTCACCACGGACTATGTTGTCAAAAAAGTGCAGGCCGCTTTCCATGACATGCGATATACGGACTACTTCTAAAACGCGTGCAGCGGCGGAAAAAGCCGAAAATCTGAAACGTAGTAAATATAGAGGCCTCGTCAGAGAGTAATCATAACATAATCAATTTATTCGTAAAGCCAATTTACATGTCATAAAGCTGATACAAATATTAAAATAAGATAAAAATAAACATAACCACTACAATAATAGTATTTTTCAACACACCTGCTCGTAAAGTAGGTCTTATTACAGCGTATTTACACTGATAATGCAGAATATTACCCATGCCGTGCCTTTTACATTACATTATCGCACTAGTGCCTTTTCATTACATATCTTTTTAAATATTAGCAAAATAATGCAGAATATTACCCATGCCGTGACTTTTACATTACATTATCGCACTAGTGCCTTTTCATTACATATCTTTTAACATTTTCATTTTTTATTTATTTATTTTTTTCCTCGCAAATGTGTTGAAAAACGTCGTATGAAACACGTGAGCATTGGTCATTACACTTCTCGTCTCCATTAAGCCTTCGCCTTCGGCTCAGGCTTAAAAACCGACTCGAGTGTAATGACCAACTTAGCACACTTGTATCATAATGTACTATTATGCAACTGTTGTATAAGAAGGGTCTTAAAAGGCCAGTGGCGTGGGCAATTAAAGACGCCACGAGCGTTTTTAGACCAGTTATACACCGTTGAATTTAATACTTTTTCTACGACAAATTTTAAATAAATAGCAGACTACAGAATAGTTAAACTTTTCAGGCAGCAAGTTTTCTATTCGTACTTTTGCTACTCACGCAATTTCTTCAGGAGTTATTAGTTTCTTCGACCATGTTAAAAGGAACGCAGACTTTTGTCTTCACAAACACGAATAAAATCTTAATAGTTTAGGACTAACAGTTTATCATCTTTCGTCTTTTCATTTTGAACTGTATTTAGGTGGGAAATCGGAAATGTGACAGTTCTTGCTTATGGTTTGTTTTTTTTTTAATTTGTTTGCACTTGCCATCTGAACCAAACCCCTCTATTCCTAGTTGCCACTACCTTGATGGCCACCACTGGTGGCAATACGGATTTTTGTTCCTGATTGCCGCCCAGCGGTGGCAATTAGGATTTCCTCTATTCTTGATTGCCACCACCTCGATCGCCATCGCTGGTGGCAATGATACGGAAGTTTTTTTCATAATTGTGACCCAATGGTGGTAATATGCAATATTATATAATAATAATGAATGCCCTCTGCTACCAAGTAGCCTACCTACTTGATAGCAGAGAGTCTTTATTTTATGGAGCAAATATTAAATATACTTTTTGGGATAGGATCATGGGGTCTAATTAGCAACTCGTCTATGGGGCAACTCGTCTATGTTGCATTTGGTCCAAATATCTGCTGGTCTAAAAAGCAACTGGTCTACAACTTTTTTGGAGTAGCAAGTGGCCTAAGTAGCCAGTCGTCTATCCTACCTATTTTACTCTAAGGCAGGTCGGTGTAGGTACGACGACGAGCGAAGCGAGGAGGAGTGTTAGGAAGAACTGCGACCCTACAGCGCGCGAGCCGAGCGAGCGAAGCGAGCGTGCCGCGGCAGCGGCCGGCGAAGCGCCAGAACAGAATTTTTTGCTAATTACTCCAGTTGCTACTTAGTCCAGTTGCTAAAGTCAAGTTGGACTAAGTAGCAACTGGACTAATTAGCAATTTTGTTCGTATAAAGTAGGTTTTGGCGCTTCGCCGGCCGCTGCCGCGGCACGCTCGCTTCGCTCGCTCGGCTCGCGCGCTGTAGGGTCGCAGTTCTTCCTAACACTCCTCCTCGCTTCGCTCGTCGTCGTACCTACACCGACCTGCCTTAGAGTAAAATAGGTAGGATAGACGACTGGCTACTTAGGCCACTTGCTACTCCAAAAAAGTTGTAGACCAGTTGCTTTTTAGACCAGCAGATATTTGGACCAAATGCGACATAGACGAGTTGCCCCATAGACGAGTTGCTAATAAAGTGTAGTTTCAATGTTTTACAACTTGCGCGGGCCCGCGCCCGACCCGCGCCCGCGACCGGTGTGTGGAGGCGTTTATAATAGTCTCAAAATTGCAAGCACTTACTTTCTACCGATAGAATTGAATACGAGTTGTCAATACCACTCGTTTTTAGGGTTCCGTACTCAAAGAGTAAAACGGGACCCTATTACTAAGACTTCGCTGTACGTCCATCCGTCCGTCCGTCCGTCTGTCTGTCACCAGGCTGTATCTCAAGAACCGTGATAGCTAGAGAGATTAAATTTTCACAGATTATGTATTTCTGTTGCCGCTATAACAACGAATACTAAAAACAAAATAAAATATTTTTTTAAGGGGGGCTGCCATACAACAAACGTGATTTTTTTGCTGTTTTTATAGATAATGGTCCAACTCGCACTTGGCCGGTTTTTTAAATGAAATGTTAAATTTAAATGAACACAATTCTTTACCAGTGACGCTAGTGTGCACGTGAACAGGCTCTTAATGACCCTGAAATTTGCTGCAATAATATTGTTTATCAGAAAAAAAAATCTGTTCGAAACGTGTCAGGCTATATTCGACTTTAAAGACGTGAGTGACCAGTTCCATTATATTTTTTTTCAACACATTTGCTCGTAACGTGCCTCTTATTGTGCCACTTTTAGGCTCATAATCCTGGGTATTACCTAAACACGCGTGTTTTATAACATTACGACACTCGTGTAGTTATGTTTATATCCCGATTAAGACACGTTGGCACCTTGCAGGGGGGCTAGCACACTAGGCTTTATGTCGCGTTTTACGTGACGTTTCAGTACATTTTCGCCGACATAAAACCTAGTGTGCTAGCTAGGCAGCAAGGTGTATGTATGGACTCGGCGCATAAGTCATAAGTCATAAGTCTTTTATTTATAATATTATTAATATTACATGTCATTGTATTAGTTTAAATTAAATTTATATACTAAGTGTGTTAACATATAACATTCTTATTCTGGTAACTCATAAAAATCTTTAATGTCATAAAAAGAGTGCGTGAGAAGCCACGATTTTAATTTTCTTAAAAAAGTTGAGTTACTACCCGCGCATTTTACATTTACTGGTAGTTTGTTAAATACTTTTGGCCCCACGTGAGAGATGATTTTACTTGACTTGGTCAGTCGAGTGGTTTGTGTGAGGAGCTGGTTCTGGGACCCCTGTCTTGTGCGAGTTATCTTTCTGCGGGGAAACGTGTCAATGTTTTCTTTGACGAATTTAGCGACGTCATATATGTACTGCGAGGGCAGGGTGAGTATATTGTTTTCTCTAAAGAGATTTTGAGCTGAAGTGCGTGGAGGGACAAATGAGATGATACGTACGGCACGCTTTTGTAGTATGAATACACGTTGCCACTCTGCGGCCGTACCCCACAATTCGAGACCATAGTTCATAACTGAGTGGAATAGTGAATAGTAGCATGATCTGAGTTGTTTTTTGGGTAAAACGTGTGCCAATCTGCTTAGAGCGAAGCATGCGCTAGACAGCCTACCACATAAACTGTCTATGTGTGCATCCCATCTGAGTCCAGAGTCTAATGTTATACCGAGGAACTTGGTATGTCTTAATTGTGGCAACAAATTACCGAGGATGCTTATATTTAGTGGATCTGGAGGTCGTCCGCCTAGATTAATGTGCAGAATCTGAGTCTTTGACAAGTTTAAAACTAGGCCATTTGCGCGGAACCAATTCAGTAGTTTGTAAATGTCGGATTTCAAAGAGACTTCCAACTGTTGGGCGGTATCAGCTGTTATTATATCACACGCGTTCTTAAATTGACCAGGTTATACAGGTTTGTTTTTAATTCTCGGCTAATGGATTCTTACTCTGAATTAATTGATTATTTCTTCTTGGATATGATATAGCAACGTTTAATTTAGTAAAACTTACTTTTGATAACATTTTACATGAATTTATATTGAATAAGAAAATATTTATTTTATTTTGTATTGGCTGTTTAGAGATTTCATCTAAGCCTCGCTGCGGGCGCACTGCGCGAACTTCACGAAAAAAAAATAGTTGCGTGCCATTATAAGTAATTTCACAAATATTTGTAAACATTAAATTAAATTTAAATTTGAATCTATTTATTTCAGATAAAGTAAATACTTAACTAAATTATATTTTTTTGCAAATCTCTATGCGAAATTATGTGCGCGGTCACTCGACTCGCTTTATAATTTTTATCTTTACTATTATACTTTATTTCTTCTATTGATGATGCGTGTTTGGTTATTATTAAAAATGTTGACTCGTGGTGAATAGAAAAGTGATCAATAGAATTGACGCCATTGAATTGATTCTTGGAGATGTACAAATGTATGTGAGTAAAAACCTGTTGTCATCAATAACTAAAGGAAACAACTTAGGAGCCTGTAACATTTTCATTTTATGAAAAGGAATTTTCCTCGCAAATGTGTTGAAAAACGTCGTATGACACGCGTGAGCTTTGATAATTACATCCTCGGCTCTATTATCACGCTCACCTGCGGTTCGCGTGACAATTCCGCCTCTGGTGTAATGATCAACATAGCTCACTTGTATCACAATGTACATACTAATAAAATTTGGACTGTAATATTTTGGTAAAATAACTGGATCTCGATTGTATTTTCTATACTATTTGCCTTTCGTAATCGGCACACACGCTACATACGCGATTTTATATACTTCTATTTTAACTGGCAACAGTTAATGTCCGTTTTTAGTGTAGCAACACTGATTTCTCTCTCTCTCAACCTATGTTTGTGGACAGCGACATGTAAAATATTATTTTAAACTGCAATACAAGTTTTATAAACTTTCAACAGCTTTGTTTTATTGAACACTAGCGACCCGCCCCGGCTTCGCACGGGTTTATAATATTTATATGTATAATATTTATATGTATAATACATGCATGTATTACACATATAAACCTTCCTCTTGGATTACTCTAGCTATTTAAAAAAACCGTATCAAAATCCGTTGCGTAGTTTTAAAGATCTATGCATTTATAGGAACAGACAGACAGACAGACAGCGGGAAGCGACTTTGTTTTATACTATACTGTAGTGATAAAGCTGTTTGTGGCAGATCTCTTCTGTATGCTTGGATAAGTTGATAGTGAGCCTCATAGCTCATTTTATATACTGAGGTGAAACTTACTTGAAGCTCTAGGATCCTTTCCCACTGAGGAGTCAGGAAGAAAAGAATACCCGTGCCGGCTCCGTCCAAGGTCAAGGTACTGTAAACGATAAAACTAAAGATTCGTAGCCGTATGTACTTAAAACATAATTACATGGTGTCCATGTTTGAATTTTTTTCAATGCCTGTATTATTTTAAATACATGTCTTGTATTTTTTTTCTATTTTATAGGGTTCCGTACCTCAGGAATACTGTTCTCCTAACATATCATGGACATCCGCAAAGTAACGCCTGTTTCAATAAATTATTTAACAATATTGAGTGCTTACGTGATCAGCAGGATAATCATAACCACATAGGGGAAGATGGCGAGGAAGTAGGAGGCCTTGCCCGAACTCTTGACTCCGCGCGCCACTATCCCGAAGATGATCAGCCACGACGCTAGTAGGAACAGCACCAGGTACCAGATTGGGAGACCTGCCAATAAATTGTGTAGTCTGGAGTTTTAGCGGATTAAACTACCTACTAGTACAGCCCTAAGGACTGACTCAATTGGAGGTTGAAGCAGTGATTTCGACATAGGTAGGTTTAGCTGCGTGAAGGGGTGTCCTGTCATAATAATTAAGCTTTTGTGAGGTCGATCCTTTATAGGCAGGTTATAATGGCGTATAAAATAATTTTAGGTGAATACTAACTGTACATACTTTTTTTGCAGGTTCGCTCTCTAAACGGGTCAATAATGGTTTAAACAACTGACGGTCTATCTTATTCAAAATAGGCATTTGAGTGAGTTGCCTCTTCACATGAATCCATAGTCGCAATTGGAAAAAGTGCAAGGATCATATTATGGGGAGATCCCTTCATCATCATTATCATCATCATATCAGCCGAAAGACGTCCACTGCTGGACATAGGCCTCCCCCAAAGAGTGCCACAATGGCCGGTCCTGCGCCACCCGCATCAAGCGGACTCCCGCGACCTTAACCAGGTCATCAGTCCACCTTGTAGGGGGCCAACCCACGTCGCACCTTTCGTTACGTGGTTGCCACTCGAGAACCTTTCCGCCCCAACTGCCATTGGTTCTACGTGCAATGTGCCCCGCCCACTTCCCTTACGAGATCCGGTAATCTCAGATTAGGTAATCACAGCAAAATTATGATTAGGAAAATTTTGTACCTATACCTACCTATTTAAAAACGAATAAAAACACACAAAACTTACCAAGCCCACCGACAATGGAATCGCTTTGCTGAAGGACTGTTCTCCTGTAAAGGCAAATTAACGTTTAGAAAAAACATATACAGGTTGTCCCAGAGATCGACGTCAAGCCGAAAACGGATGACAGTTATATCATATTTTTTTTTATTTTTTTTTTTTTTATTTTTCCATCTAAAAAAAAAAAATTGAAGTGACCATAATTTTAAAAGAACAAGAGTTGGTTTTTTTTTGTATTTTTCTGATAACTGTTATGACACTTATGACTATCATCCGTTTTCGGCTTATGTTATGGTCTATCATCCGTTTTCGGCTTGACGTCGATCTCTGGGACACACTGTAGATACCTAAAGTAAGTATGCTATAGGTACATGGGAGGACGCCTGTGACCAGCAGTGGGACGCACTTATACAGAAATTGATCATGATGACGGGTTGAAATACGGTGATTTTATTCAGTTTTACTGTACCTGATTATTAATCGGTAACAAGAATTCATATGTTTATATACCTAAAGGTTTATATAGTCACATTCCATACCAAAAAGGTAAAAAAGGAACTTATGGTGCGGTTGTGATCGTCTGTCCTTCTTTCAAATCGCTAGTTATCTCAGGAACTACTTAAGCTATGGATTTGAAATTCAATTATAGTAAACAAGGCTATACCCAAACGAATTGAAAGTGGGTCAAGTGGGGCAATTTGGCTTGAGTTGCACATTCGGAAATAGTATTTTTATGGAGGATAATAGCTCAGCACATCGGGTCAGACCCCATCATAAACCGAGGGCAGGCTAGAAGCTGACCATTAGCAGGTATAGGACATTTGTAAAACTTGCAGGAAAAATAACTCAGCACTGCTCGTGCCGTTCTCGATATCAACATCTTCGGTCTGGCCGGACGGCACGCAGAGCACGTCGGTCCAGGACTCGTCGCACACCGCCCACGGCAGCGTGGACTGGAAGCTGAACACCAGGTAGTACAAGCATAGCGCGATTATGGACACGTAGTACGTTAGGATATAGCCGCAGGCCATTGCCTGCGCGTAGCCCGTTCCTGGAAAGATGCAATCGTAGTGGATTAGTAGATTGTATTACTAGGGAGCAAAATGATATATTGAATCCAGAACGAAGGGAAGGATTCCAGAATCGTTCTCGCTACGCTCGGGATTCTAACGTGGAATCCTGAGCGTAGTGAAGGATTCAAGCAACGTCGCCCGAGATATAAATAATGTTGCGCCCGCGTAGTACACTCTTCTTTTCACTCCTTCCATGATAATTAAAAACACGAACATTTTTACCTAAGAACAAGGTTTAATATAAGTAGGTATTTCAAAAGAATATGGCTTTGTTATTGACGTTTTTTTGACGTTTGTTGCTTCCATTTAAAAAAATTCAGGGGTTAACGTATAATTTTCAGTTGAACTAAATTCATCAATTCATCATCTTAAATTGAAAAATTTTGTATAGGAAATGCTTTTACATGCTAGTCATTAGTCTCGACGGTATTTTTTTATAAAAAAATACGGACTTTTTGCTACGGCTTTTTGTTCCATAAGACCATGGTTAGGAACTTTTTATACTTAATATATTTATATTTATTAGTAATCATATTATACCTATCAAATAAACATTGTTTGAAATAACACGTAGCCATTAGAAAGTAGTAGGTATCTATAAATCCATATTTTTATTTATTAAGCATATTAATATTCAAAAGCGTTCAAGGAAAACAATATATGAGACCCTAAACGCCCCAAGAACAAAACAGCGCGGTATTTAAAAAACACTCAATAAAAGTGTCTCCTTAAACACGCTACTAAAATAACATATTGTCTCTGGCCTCGCTCAGGCCCACAGATTTTTTTAAAATAATGTTTTTAATCCTCATACATTGGGTTGGACTTATTAAAGGGGTAGCCCTAAACCCCGACTAAAAAGTATTTTAATTTGTATTTAATTTGTATTTAACTTGTATTTATTCAATTTAATTAAGTTACCTTGTATTGTACTTAAACTAACATAGTTTTATATAATTTGTATGTTTTTTTATGTTACTAACAACTATGGAATCTTTTGTATTCCGAAATAAAGATTTTATTATTATGTATCTCCGATTTAAATTCACGGGGCGAACCCCGGTCATTTGGAAGGCGTGCGTGGGGATATAGATCCAACACGTAGAGGCCCTTTGGAGACGAAATTTAATGTCATTATTATTATTATTTAATGCTTTCTTCTCTATATGGTCTATGACTAGCGTGCAGGGGGCTCCCTAGGGCAAAAAAGATAAATTGAAAAAAAAATATGCATAGGGATCAAAAACAAGGTTTGCTCCCTATTAACGGGCTAGAAAAGACTGTTTTTCGAATAGAAGGAGTGAAAAATCAATTGGCATTATGACTGGTACTGTTGCCGTCGGGAGTAAAAACACAATAATTTCGAGACCAGTTTCACTGATAGCAGCCGACTTTAGCCGAAGTGGCAGCAGGGACATCTCTTGCCGTTTCGGCTAAACTCGGATCTTCCGTATCTCCGAGGTGTCGATACACCTAAGCTATAACCACGAACTTCGTATATCTCTCTATCACATACAGAGATGGAGATATACGAAGTTGGAGATTCGAAGTTTGTGGTAGCGCCGCTGATCACGCAAATAACAAAAAGCACGTGCTATGCGGCGAGAGTGTGCGAGTGGTATGCCATGGTTTGAACTTTTTAGGTGACAATCATTGGATTTGTTAGAGAGAGCGAGAGAGAGGGGGAGAGAAACTTCTTTACGTAAAGAAACGACGTGTTTCGTTTTCTTGCCTCAACTATTTATACTACGTTGATTAAATGTTTTCTGGTAGATCGGTTTTGGAAACATAAACATCGTCGGCTGCCCGTATGAGTCCAAATCCAAACCTAGGACTGCTCGGCTGCTTAGATTATTATATAAGGTAAGGTAAAAGTCCGATTACTCGTTGCTGTACTAGTAGTATATGGCATCGGCACTCTATGTCAAAGTGACACGAGGAAAAATCCTCTTACTTAGTTCGAATTTAGGGTCGTTTCGCCGGTAACGCGACCACCTTCGGTTAGCGACCACTTGACGGACTAGGCAGCTTCAATTAAAGATATTAACATTTCTACAAACCCAACAGAAAAATAATTAGTTATTAACTATTCTTGAATAGTGTCAGAATAAGAATAAATACACTTTAAAACCCAAAGCTTAATCCAAAACAAGAAAAAATAACCTCAATTCACACATTTCACACATTGCTTCCGAAAAGTGTTGACGTGCAGTGAATCTGTAAAAAAAATAACGCGACAGTTGGCGCGAAAACTTTAGTTACGTCACTTAATTTTATTATTATGCTGAAATTAGTTAATTGATCGTTTAAATGATTTAGCTGTTGTAATAATTTCGTTGAGATTGGGCATATTTAAAAATAGATTTATATAAAATAGGGTGGTCGCGTACCCAAATACGTAATTACCAAAGAAGTCGGATAGCGACCAGCATCGTTTTCTTTTTCTTTCCTTATGGATTCTTATGCGGCACCCGCGATATTTAGCTTGGCTAGCAAATTGAGTCGGTATTTAAGCCGCGCCAATCCATGCTATGTCCATAGTATATATAATATAATAATAATATATAATTATATATTATATTATATAATAATAAATAATTTATATGAGATAGTTATATTATAAATTCGAAAGTGTGTATGTCTGTCTGTCTGTTATCTCTTCACGCTTAAACCGATGGACCGATTTTGATGAAATTTGGTATGGAGATAGTTTGAGTCCCGGGAAGAGACATACCTAGGATAGTTTTTATCCCCGAAATAATCCCTTAAGGGGGTGAAAGTTTGTATAAAGCTACGATATAAACGATTTCCACGCGGACGGAGTCGTGGGCAGACGCTAGTGTAAGTAGAATATAATCTAAAAGTTAAATAAAAGCTTGTAAAAAGGTGGCATTTAGATACCTACTATGAATAACATGTGTGACTGTAATAGCAATATATATAAAAGCACTATGGTGTGAGCGAGATGGCGCGCTTTATTCGATTCTATTCTTCATTAAAGAACTGTACCGATATTCGAAACCTAAGTATATAATTGAGAGTGGCAACACTGTTCCTTCTGATCGGTCGTTTGTTTACTATACCCGTCCCTTTCTACCATGCACTACATCCGTCTCCCTCGCACATTTCCCCTTCCACCATAGGTAGTCGCTTTCAGGGTTTGAGTGAATCTCATGTTCATTGGCATGCTGTTTTTCCAACTGGACGGTCGTAAGCTAAACTGCTGGTAAGTCTTTTTAAATTGAATCCCGGTTTAGCTACCTATTTAGGAAAAACAGTTTCTAACGGCTTTTGCCGTTCGAAATATAAACTTAAAATTTAACTTGTCTCTTTGTATTATCTAAATAGCAAATGGAAGATTTAAATCCAGACCCGGGAGCCATGCAATATTTAGTGCTGGAACCTTTGACGGTTAATAGCGAATCTGCACCCCAGGGGCATTCCGCTATGAGTTCAGATCGTATGATGGCTCAACCGTCTCGCAAGCGCAACGCCTCGCCAACACCTGGGCCTAGCAATAAAAAGGCGGCTATATCTCAAAATGAGGTTGTACTAAATAGTCTGGTACAACAGGTGAGTCAGATTCAAAATGTGTTGCAACAATTAACGTCTAATAGTTCATACGAATCAATGACACAAGATCAGGTCCCTTATAACGCTCATGCAGACGCTGATCAAGATGAGCTTTGCTTAGACACAAGCGGCGAACTATTCAGAGAGGAAACCGATCATTCCGCGCAGGAAGATTTCTCCTTGAACGTTCACACAGTTTTAAAGGAACCCGCTATCTTAAAGTCAGATGCCTCCCGCTTAAATAAACTAAAATCAATCCAACATTTTGAAACCCAGGACTGGTCTGACGTCCGTTATTCGGAAACTCAAAAAAGATTTTGCTCGACCCCCGGGTTCACTGATCTTGAATGTAATGATGAAATTAAGCCTACGATAAAGTCAATCACCTAGGTGTTACTGAAAAAGGTTTTGCCGCTATTACCCAAGGGTTAATAAAACAACAGGAATCCGTAGAAAAAGGTATCAGATCCCTTTTAGCCTGGTTAAAAACCACCGAAGTCGTTGATTTAGCTACCATAGAAAACAAAATTAAAGAAACTTTTTCTGACGACTTTCAAACCATTTCAAATGACCTGTTACAAATGACATGTGGTCACCGCGCTGACTTAGTACAGCAGCGACGAGATGCAATTTTACGCTCAGTAAAAGATAAATTTATTAAAGCTAGCCTTCGTAAAGTACCCCCGACTTGCGAGTTCTTGTTCAACCCACAAATGTTTTCATCGATAATTGAAAAAGCAGGAGGTATGACCAAAATCTTTTGGCCCATAAAACCGAGTACTAGTAAAGCGACAACTGGTACCACTAGTTCCAACTCAGGCAAACAGTCGAAAATGTCAGCGCATGGCTATAATGACGGTAGTTTGCCCAGTACATCACAAAATAATGTGAGACAAATGGCTCCAGCGCATGGATTGCCTTATTACCCATATATGTTGCCTCCTGCGCAGGGAGTGCCACTTTATAATCCGACAACCATGCCCATGCCTTTTCGACCCGCGCAGGGTCAGTCATTTCGGGCTAAGGCCCCCCGTAATAGCAACATCAGGCATAATAGAGGAGGCTCGTCCAACAGAGGACGTTCAAAAGGGAAGTTCTGACTCGAATTTCCGAGCAGGGTGCCTACAAGATCATTTTGCAGTATGGGAGTCCTTACAGGCCCCCATTTATATAACGAGAATCATAAAAGAGGGATACCGCATCCCATTCTCATCAAAACCCCCACTAATCATGCCACAGTTGGCACATTACAAATTGGTAACAGTGCCTTACTCCAAGGAAATGGAGACACAAATACGGTCTCTAAAAGCTATGGGAGTCCTGGAGAGTGCGCAACTTTCGCCAAGCTTCCTGTCAAGTTTATTTCTCAGGCAGAAGGACGATGGCACATTTCGGCCTGTGTTCAATCTAAAATGCCTCAACAAATTAATTCATATAAGCAAACTCAGATTATTAATTAAACAAAAGGTGCCGTCATTCCTCCAACCCAACGATTGGTTGACAAAAATAGACGTGTCCAATGCATATTTTCATGTACCGGTCGCGCCGGGACACCGGAGATTCTTGAGGCTAGTTTTCCAAAACGAACTACTGCAGATGACTTGTTTACCGATATGATTGGCAACGGCGCCAAAAGTGTTTGCAACATTCACCAATTGGATAGCCCAGCTCATCCGGAGCAAAGGTATACGCACTATGATATACCTAGACGATTTCTTTCTTGCAAACCAAAGTCAGGGCACTCTGAAAATGCAAACGGATTACGTAATACACCTACTGGAATACTTGGGAGGGCAAGTAAACTTCAAAAAATCAGTATTACTGCCTCAGTCCCAAATAGAGTACTTAGGCATAGTGTGGGACCCTCTGAACAATGCCAACTATTTACCAACTCAGAAAATTCTGACGATACAGGAAAAAGTTCATTCAGCCCTCAGGTTGAAAGCATTATCTCTAAGGGAACTACAAAGCCTGATAGGAGTGCTCAACTTTGCAAGCATCGTAGTACAATACAGACGCCTGTACTTCCGAAAGTTATTACAATTCTCCAACAAAATTCTAAACGAGGACCCCTCAAAAGTACAAACTCTACCGACGGACACATTGACGGACCTAATGTGGTGGAGCCGTCACCGTCAATTTCACTCTTTGTTACACCCCCAAGGTGTCAAACATTACCTGTCAACCGATGCGTCAGGGTTAGCGATATTGGAAGTGCTAAAAAGCCAGTACCAACTTGTTGCGGATACCACAGTCTCCATACAATCCGACAACAGAACGGTTCTTTCCTATCTGCGGAACGAAGGAGGGACGAAATCGGAGTCGTTGATGGACCTAACATATCAAATATTCCATATCCTTCAGACTTACAATATACAACTCAATGTACACCACATACCAGGCAAGTACAACACGGAAGCAGACCATCTGTCACGAGGGTCGGCACACCCAGAGTGGCATCTCCTGTCAAGTATAACCAAGATTATTTTCGACAAGTGGGGAGTCCCACTAATAGACCTCTTTGCCTCGCAAAGAGCCCACGTTGTGGAACGATACGCAACACTGGATGCGACAGACGAGAACGCGGAATTTGTGGATGCGTTCTCCCAACAATGGACATACAAACTGGCATGGATATTCCCACCGCCTTTCCTAATACCAAGAGTCCTGTCACACCTAAACAATGCGAAAAGAATATATCTATTAATAGCTCCTCGCTGGGAGAAGGCCTATTGGAGGCCCGACTTGAAAAGCCGGGCAATAGCGGCACCCTTCACAGGGTACAACATATCACAAGTGTTAATCGACATGAACACAAACAAACCTCCAGCGAAAGCAGAAGACCTGCACCTCGAGGTATGGAAGTTTGGGGGTGGAGTAAAACACTAACTACATGGACACCCAAACAACTGGACCTACTTGAGTCAAGCTGGCGGGACTCTACAAAAAAGTCTTATAATGCAGCCTGGCGGCGATGGGGCACATGGTGCT
Organism: Epinotia brunnichana; assembly: GCA_963854355.1. Lineage (NCBI taxonomy): Eukaryota > Metazoa > Arthropoda > Insecta > Lepidoptera > Tortricidae > Epinotia > Epinotia brunnichana. Next base: position 18,050,071 of record OY977942.1, on the reverse strand, counting down.
CTCAAAATAAGGTGAGTTGTCATACTGCTTCTGGTTCAGACCTAGCTAAATTCTTGTCAGACCTCTATCTGAAATCCCGACTAGCCTATAACACCATATTGTTTCATAGATCTGTGGTTGCAACTCTATGTAACCCTGATAGTCGGGATACCCTTAGTACACACCCCCTAGTTATTCGAATCTTGAAGTCAGTAGCTAATAAAAATCCCAAAACACCCAAACCTCCCATCTGGGATGTGGACAATCTTTCAAATTGGCTCAGGCAAAATGTTAACTGTGATACTACTCTGTTTGATTGCTCACGAAGAACGGCATGTATTCTTTTATTATGCTCAGGGCGGAGAGTACATGATTTGACCCTTCTGTCCATTGAACCAAAGCATTTCACAATGTCTGATAATGAAATAATATTCTGGCCTCTGTTTGGTTCTAAAACAGATAGCTACAACTATAGACAGTCAGGGTGGAAACTAAGATCTAACCCTGAAGATCAGTCAATTGATCCAGTCTTCTGGGTTAAATCTCTCATTAATTTGTCTAAGGACAGAAGGGACACTTGCAAATGTAACAACCTCTTTCTAACTGTACGTGGCCCTCCTAAAAAAGCATCGAGAACAGTGATTGCAAACTGGATTAAAACCTTATTACAGGATGCCGGCATCACAGCCTCAGCTGGCAGTATGAGGTCAGCTGTAGCCTCTAAAAATTGGATCAATAATTTCACCCTCGAGGACATACTTGCACGAGGAAATTGGAGATCAGGACAAACTTTTTCAAGATTCTACAAGAAAGAAGTTACTAATCAACAGAACATTGATTCTGTTCAAAACTTATTTCTACCTGTTGATTAAATTTTAAAAACAATCATCTCAAAGGAAGAGTAATATTATAATATATGATTACATTGATTACCTATTGGATGGTAGGCAGGTGTCATATTGTTTATCAAATTATTTAACTTGATTGTTAAGCTTTGTATCAGTAACAAGATTTATATAAGTAACAAGATTTTAGTAAGACTAGATAATTATATTAACCTGGCTTTGGTATCTAACTTGTATCAATACAAACATAATTGTCTTTATGTTGATTAATTACCTACTAATTCATTATTCTAATAATTAACTGTACCTATAAAGGTTATGCACTATAATAAATGTGTAAATAAAAACAACTCAATAATTGAAATATTTTTATTATTATAACCTTATCACACTATTTCATTAAATGGATGATTGCTAACTTCTTCACTTGCAGCCTCCCACTTCTAGATAGATGTGGAATCCTTGCAGAGGAGTGACACAATAGTAAATGGTCTATGCTAAACTGGCCAACTTATTTCACCTCACTCTTACTTTTAGCTCACTTTTGATTAGTTTCCTTGTAAACAAATCAACTTCTTTTAGTAGTCATTATTATACTTTAGTACATGAAAGAAATTAAGAACTTTCACATAATTATATATATCCATCTCTAGCTCCCTCGACACAATTGCACTCTAACTTTTGCACTTGCATAAGGGCATAGAATCTATACATATATATATATATATATATATACTATAATAGATGAACTATTATAAATTATCACATTGGCATCCTACTCTTCCACCAGGCGATAACAAACACGTCTCAATTATATACTTAGGTTTCGAATATCGGTACAGTTCTTTAATGACGGCGTTTTACATAAAAATAAAACGCTAATTAAATAACTTACCATATTCGAAACCTAAAAGTTTTAAAACCTGCCTGGTATTATTATTAATAACAAATATTGAGACAATGAACATGAGATTCACTCAAACCCTGAAAGCGACTACCTATGGTGGAAGGGGAAATGTGCGAGGGAGACGGATGTAGTGCATGGTAGAAAGGGACGGGTATAGTAAACAAACGACCGATCAGAAGGAACAGTGTTGCCACTCTCAATTATATACTTAGGTTTCGAATATGGTAAGTTATTTAATTAGCGTTTTATTTTTATGTAAAACGCCGTCATTGACACAGCAATGTAAAGTAGATTTAGGAGAGTAACAATTTAGGGGTGTAGACACTAAATAAAATGACCTATAATGATGAATTTTCTTGAAAAAGGATTAAATGTAACGTCAAATGGAGAGAAAAAAGAGCAGGGGATTAAGTAATCACAAAGTTATAGTATCCAAAGTTTTTAGAGGGGGTGTATTCTATCCCTTTTCCGCAAAACGCACCTTCATATAAAATGATTGTCATTTACTATGATGCTCGGGGATTGTGACGTCACGATCCACTAGCGTTTTCTCTCTCTAACAAGCAATATTAAAACGGTTGTAGCTTCGTAATTTTTGCAGATATATGAATGGGATTTTCGTCACTTAGGCTTATCATTTTGCCTTCTTTTTTTGGATTAATAATAAATGGTTAGTCTACACTCCTATTTTTAGTGGTATAAGGGCAGTTAGGTAGGTCAAACTTTGAGAGAAAGAGGTCAATCGTCGAATCCGACTCGTCTGGGTAGCGTTCGGGAAGCTACGCTATGGCACATCTTTTCGTCCAATATTCCGCAGTGTCTCAAGGCGAGTCTTTGACCAGTGTGTGTTGCCAGTGATGACGTATGGCACTGGAACGTGGTCGCTTACTATGGGCCTCATAAGAAGGCTAAAAGTCACCCAAAGGGCAATGGAGAGGGCTATGCTGGGAGTTTTTATGCGTGATCGCATCAGAAATGAGGCAACATAACCAAGGTAGGTAACCGATATAGCCATCCGAATCGCTAAAGTTAAGTGGCGGTGGGCGGGGCATATTGCACGTAGAATCGATAGCCGTTGGGGCGGAAAGGTTCTCGAATGGCGACCACGTACCGGGAGGCGCAGAGTGGATATACCCCCACAAGGTGGACTGATGACCTAGTAAAGATCGCAGGAATCCGCTGGATGCGGGTGGCGCAAAACCGGTCATTGTGGCACTCTTTGGGGGAGGCCTATGTCTAGCAGTGGACGTCTTTCGACTGATATGATGATGATGATGATAAATCGTTTTATTAACTACTTAAACACTATTTGCAAGAGTGGTCGCCAACTAGCTAACAGGTGGTCGCAAACCGACTAAAGCGGTCGCTATCTAGCGAATTCGCTATTTTGTAACCTTGTCTATATTTTTTCCTAATCTATGGATGAAAGTGCTATATTTTATTGTAGGTTTCAAAACTTGACTATACTCAGAGCCTTTACGAATACCATCTATTATCTGTGTAAATTGAATAGGTATATATTTACTAATCTAAAGTGAGCAACTCGGCTAAGTGGTCGCTAACCGGCGAAACGACCCTAACCCATTTTGCTTTGACATAGAGTGCCCATGCCATATACTGGTATAGCGTCGAGCACTTACCTTACCTTATAGTAGAAATATTCCAGCTAATGATGTTTTAGGGATTTGCCACACTGGATGCGTTCTGGGGTCTCCGGTCCGGTCACCTAAACAAATTTGTTTAGGTGACCGGCCCAAAGACCGCAGAACACATGGTTGATCTGTACAATAAAGTATTTTATCCTCCATTATATAACAAGATACTAACCTTTCATAGCAGGTGACAACGCCCAGACCTTCACAGAGTTTCTAGTACTGAACTGGCCCAATATACATTCAAGGTAATACATAGGTTTGCCAATTAGGAAAAGTACTATGATGTAGGGGATGAGAAAAGCGCCTCCTCCGTTCTGGTAGGCGATGAAAGGGAACCTCCACACGTTGCCAAGACCCACGCACGTGGCTATACATGACATAAGGAACTCGATTTGGTTGTCCCATGTGGCACGCTGGGGCGCTGCGTCTTCTGTGTCCTCCTGAAATTGTAAAATGAAGATTAAAGCGGATGAGCGATTGGGCAAATAAACGTAAGTATTCTTTATTGACAAGGCGGTGAAGGAAATGTCTCGGGGTTCAAATTTGAATGTCGTGAAGGTTAAAAAAATCGGAACCTTCTTAACCTGCGGCTATAATGTCCTTGATGGCACTCCAGCACATAAGTTTTTGCCAAAGTATGACGATGAGTTTCTACCTATTACCCCTGCCACACAGTCGTTGAGTGACATGGCAAATAGCGAGGAAAGGAGGCAGAGACATGGTGTGGCAACGTTACTCGCCATGCCGCTCATCTTGCTCCTCCTCATGCCCACCGCTCCCTGTTTTGTCTGTTTTTTGGGCGCAAGTAATTTGGGTAATAAAGGCAAGTAACCTAAGTGCGGAGTGCCACGATTAATCGGGTGAGTAGAGCAGTGCGTGGCCAGAGAGGACAACATCGCGGCAGCACGAGGAGCAGCGCTAGGAGCATAGTGTGGCTGAGGTATATGAGCGAGGCGAGGGAAGTGTTGCAGGCAACTCATACTAGCTACGTTAAAACAAATGAATATTTCATCGTCCATAGTATGGGAGTAGGTATTTGCCTCGATTCGAGCCAGTCTCGCCGGTGGACCAACTCTTGGTCACATAATTACCACATACCGACAGTACGTCCCGTCAATTAATTTTAACTGTAAGGTAATTCATCGGTGACGCGATTCCTTTGTCTAATCGAAACTCAGTACGTGAGGATTTATTCTTTAAACAAAAAACACTATTTAAGTAATAATTATTTGTGTCATCAAAATCCGTTATCGAAAATATATTTTAGAAATTTTCATAGGCTGATAAAAGTATCATTGATGATTTAATTTGAGTTTGCAAGGAAATGAAGCTGGCCACCTACCTTTTTCTCATCATTTACTACTGGAGGTGACGGTGGCTTAAAGTCTTGAGGTGGCCCCGGGGGCCCGCCTGGAGGCCCCGGGGGCCCACCTGGAAGCCCCGGGGGCCCGCCTGGAGGCCCGGGGCGCCCGCCTGGCGGAGGAGATCCTGGGCGCGGACCCACCGACGATGCGTCGAAGGCAGCATTGTCTTGCTCTTTGCTCTGGAAATCATAACCAGCAATTTAAAAACACATAATAAATTACCTAAACCAATTAAAAACATCCCAATTTGAAAATTTTGCAAGCCCTGTTAGCGTAATAGGGTAGTTGCCTCATGTTAAAATTGGTAACGAAGTGTCGCTAAATGGATATAGTCCAGTCAATGAACTGACAACTTGTATGGAAAAAATGACAATTTTGGAAATAATTTATAATGTTGAAGCTTTCTATGTAACGGATATATTATCAATTAAATAGTTACCCAGAGACAACATCCAACAAAATTTCAGACATCAAAAAATTATTAGTTACCTAGCTTCTGAAAAGTCAGAAAAAGTATTAATCATCTTTTTTCTTTACATTTGCTCTCTAATATTTAAGATAAATCAAACAAAAAAATACAACGCACGCTTCATTTAAATCTATATAATGACTTCCGGGTGGAAAGTTTGTTGGATTATTGAATAACGTTTTAAAATTAAATAAACAAAAAAAAACGCTATTCTAAATTAATGTTACGTATTTTTCCTGGAGTAATAGTAAATCCTCAAACTATTGTTGTAATCTACCTAAAGCGTGGAACGGAACGACGGACCTTCCCGCAAGAGGGGGATTATTTAGCGTTAGTAACACTTTTTTTTAGCTAAAGACTCGAAAGTTTGTAAAAAGATTACTTATTCAAATACACAAAAGTACTAAGTACTTATCAGCGTTTTGAAAAATTCCATTCCTAAGGGGGTTAACAAGGGGTAAATGGTTTGTATGGGAAACACATTTTTGAGCTAGAGACTCGAAACTTTGTGAAAAGGTTACTTATTAGAATACAAAAAAGTACTTTCAGCGTTTTGGAAAATTCCACCCTGAAGGGGGTTAAAAATGGGTGCAAGTTTATTATGGGGTAGGTAGGTACTCTTGTTTTCGACGTAGATACTTGAAACTTTATTTAAAGATGACTTATTAAAATACAAAAAGAACTTTCTGCCTTTTAGAAAACTCCTAACCCCCTAAGGGGCTCAAGGTTTGTATGGGAAACACTTTTTATTGAGCTAGAGATTTAAAACTTTTTAGAAAAATTACTTATTAAAACACAAAAAAGTTCTTTTCACCTCACTAGCTCGGAAAGGCCTTTTTGTATGTTTGATATCTATTGAGAAAATCGCTTTTTATCCACATGTGAAGAAAGTAGACGTAGAACGTTATAATTTACTTTGAAAACAAAGTTTTAACCGACGAAAAATCAATCATCCCCTATTTTCGTACCCTTAGGGTTAATTTTTTTTTTCCAAATTTATATGGGACCAACTTCGGGTTATACCCTTTCCAATAAAAAAAGAATTATCAAAATCGAATTACTCTGTAAAAAGTTATGCGTGGTCATACATAAAAAAAAATAAAAAATATACGCGTCGAATTGAGAACCTCCTCCGTTTTTTTCGTCGGTTGAAAAGTACTATGACGTAGAACGTTAAATGTTTATTTTTCTTTTTTGTATATTTTATGTATGACATATTTTTTTTAACTTTTTTTTTTACTTTTATTAAAACTTTGTTTAAACTTTTTTTAACTTTTTTTAAAACTATTTAACTTTTTTTAAAACTTTATTATTTTTTTTACTTTTTTAATTTTTTTGTTTGCTCTTTTTTACCCTTTTTCTTATTTTACTCGCTGTAGTGAGGTGAAAAGATTTGTGTTATACACGGGTGAAAAGTTATTTTACGTCTCGTGTGTTGAAACACTCGCTACGCTCAGGATTCTATTTTTGAACCACTCGCTTCGCTCGTGGTCAATCATAGAATCCTTTCGCTAGCACGTGTTTCAAATGAACACTCGCAGGTAAAATACCACTTTCCCCCCTTGTATAACAAATAACTATTCAGCGTTTTAACTCTACCCCTAAGGGAGTTAAAAAGGGGGGCAAGCTTTGTATGGACAATACTTTGTTTGAGCTAGAGACTTAAAAGTTAGCAGAAAGATTACTTATAAAAATTCAGCCCCTAAGGGGGTTAAAAGGGGATATAAAGTTTATATTTAGAACAAGAACTTTCAAATTTCCGTAAAAATGAGTTGTTTAGTAACCATTTTATACATTATGACGAAACAATTTTACCGTAGGAAAAAATATATTATAATCTGCAAGATATGAGAAGTAACACAGTTTTCGTAGAAATCCATTTTAACGTAGAAATTTGAAAGTAGAGAAAAAAAATCTAATGTTAACCCTATTATTGCACGTGTAAACATTTTACTGCTCCATTTTTTATCAGAAAAAGATGAAATTTTATAATCTTCTTCATAAAGTAATGAACAATAACTTTATTTTCTTACTTACTTAAATTTCTTCTCGTTTTCTGAAATATTCCGAAAAACATGATGCCCGCACTTTCGAACACACACTTCCATCTCGCTCACGCGTATGCTCAGTGAGAGGGAGAGAAGACCATGAACGTGCGGAGCCGTGTCGGAGCTTTAAGAGAGGTTTAAAGTTTGTGTAGAGAGCATGACATTTTTATAGTATGAGATTTGATACTTCGGTTTTAGACTGTTTGTTGAAAACCTAGGAAATTAATTTCAAAGTTTTTTAAAGGGGGATAAAAGTTAAAGTTTGTACGCAGAGCAATCATTATTCTAAGACGATAAAAAGTTCTACACGCACGAAGTCGCGGGCAACAGGTACCTAGTAAAGTATAAATTACAAAATCTGCTTCATTTAAATCATAAAAAGATGGACCTTGAAAGTTTAGTAAAATATTGTCGACCGCTTTAGCCTAGTTGGTAGTGACGCTGCCTACGAAGCAAGAGGTCCTGGGTTCGAATCCCGGTAAGGGCATTTATTTGTGTGATGAGCACGAATATTTGTTCCTGAGTCATGGATGTTTTCTATGTATTTAAGTATTTATTTATCTATATAAGTATGTTTATCTTCGTCTAGTACCCATAGTACAAGCTTTGCTTAGTTTGGGACTAGGTCGATTTGTGTAAGATTGTCCGCAAATATTTATTTATTTATTTTATTTATTTATATGGATTTTGTTTATTGTCCATGAGTAAATTGTGGTTTGGAGCTACCAATATAGAATCCTTTCGCTTTTATAGAAACAAAATTGTACCACAACTATGGACCTAAACGCAGTATTTCCCGACCGAAACATTTGTTCCTCTCCAAAAACTGGTTCGAATGGCATCGTAAAAAATTGTGGTCAATCTGACACAAATCAATTATTTATATATTCAAGAAATTTATTACCAGATGGCTAGTACTAAATCTACTAAGGTTAGACAGGTGTCCGGTAATTAAAGATATAAGTTTATGTCAAAAATTTCATTATTGGTACAAGCTTTTATTGCCGACTGTACTTTTCTCTATACCGCCTTCAACTACTAATTGAGACGATTCTAACGAGCCAAAACTCAACGGGGTTTTACGTCGGTTAACTACCTACTGAATTCCCATGGCCACCTTCTGTCTCCATCATCAGATCAGCTCGATGGTACCACAATATTGAATTGTCATCCAAACTATACCTTTAGGCAAAATTTCAGCTCAATCGGTTGTAGATAAAATATCTGCTTCAAAGTTGAGTTGCAAGATTCCACCCGACCCGAACAAACATAGTTACATACATACATACATACATACATACCTCATACTTGTACTTACATAGTTAGGTACCTACATACATTGCAAGTTAATAGAAAGCTTGTAGAACCTGCATTATAAGTGATTGGGCAAATTATTTCCGTATAAGTATACAGTACCTTTATATACCAACGAAAAGAGATTGAGTTTGTAGAGGAGTTCTATGCAAAGTGTACCCGTTAGCTTTGGACTCTTTGATTGTAGGTATATGCAAATAAATCTTAAAGGCAAACGTGGCTAACTTACTTAACAAACGAGGTCGTAGAACCAGTCGGCAACAACGAATTATTGAATAATTTACTTATCTAATCAAGTAATCGCACTAATAATACCTACAATACAGTGTATCTACTGAAAATCGACAGCGGTCTGTGCTGTTTGTTTTTATTGTATAAGTATGATCCAAGTTGGTCGAATGAATAAAATTATTATTGAGTCTAACTTACTAACTGTATAAGTAGTGTATTTTTAGGGTTCCGTAGCCAAATGGCAAAAAACGGAACCCTTATATATTCGTCATGTCTGTCTGTCTGTCTGTCCGTCCGTATGTCACAGCCACTTTTTTCCGAAACTATAAAAGCTATACTGTTGAAACTTGGTAAGTAGATGTATTCTGTGAACCGCATTAAGATATTCACACAAAAATCGAAAAAAAAACATTAAGGTTTAGGGGTCTCCATACACAGAACTGAAACTCAAAAAAAAATTTTTCATCATACCCATACGTGTGGGGTATCTATAGATAGGTCTTCAAAAATGATATTAAGGTTTCTAATATCATTTTTTTCTAAACTGAATAGTTTGCGCGAGAGACACTTCCAAAGTGGTAAAATGTGTGTCCCCCCCCTGTAACTTCTAAAATAAGAGAATGATAAAACTAAAAAAAATATATGATGTACATTACCATGCAAACCTATTCCATCTCGAATAATTACATTGAGGACAATAACTTATCATGTCGTCTAAACCAATTTGTGTACAATGTAAGAAAAAAATATTAATCAAACATTACCTTGTTTGCTCACTTTGCAAGGATTCATACGACCTACAATGCGCAAAAAGCGGAAAACTCTATGACCTAATGAGTAATCGTAAAGATAGTTGGAGCTGTATAAAATGCCGACAAATTAAAGAACTACTGAAAAAAACAGGTACACCAATACCTCCGAAACGAGAAGCTGCTACTACATCATCTTCCGAAACCCGCCATCATCATCAAAACCGGCACGTGAAAGATCCGGTGGAGAGTCTACCAGGAATTTCGGCCCAGCAGTATCAGCGGAATCCTGAAAGGTCAACGACTAACTCAAATGTCGAGGATGTTTCGCCAGCGACCTCGTATTTTGAACAAAATCGACAACTAAATAAATCAGTTAACAATGTAACTATCCGGCGGTACAACATACCTGTGCGAAACTCATTCGACTCTTTATCAGATGAGGAGGTTTTGCATAGCGTTATCCAAAATGAGACCCTAAACCGAAGTTGCCCGGACCTAACAAAAAATAGCAGGGGCGAAATCGAAGCACTGAATGGCAAAATAAAAAAATTACAAGAAAAACTTATCGCCTCCGACACTTATGGTACAAAGCTTTTGCTAGAAAATGAAGACTTAAAGAAACAAGTTAAGCATCTTAATCTTCAAATAGAACAATTAAAACTAATTTGCAAATCTACACCTACATCGACTAAAGAAGCAAGTACCCTTGCCTTGAGTAAGCATGAGGTTGAGGTCCTACCCCTCCTACCCCTGTCCGAAGAAGAAAACGGTTTAGTAGAAGAAAGCAACCGACAGGGCGTACAAAATCTAAGCAACCAACTTGAAGTAGAATACTTTAGCACTGCAAACATAACTAGTTCAAAAGATGAAACTGTCTGTTCCGAAGTCGAACAACAGGACCTGAGTAATAATAATGGCTCCTATAAAAATAAAAATATTTACATAATTGGAGGAGACATGTGCAGGGGATTGGCTTCTGGATTGATACGCTCAAGAGAAAAAACGAAATACGAGCAATATAAAATTTCGTCGGTCTTAAAGCCAGGGGCACAAACCGAAGATATATTAAAATCAACGGAAACGCTGAATGCTACTGTGAATGACGTGATTATTATTAATATCGGCGAATGTGACTGTAATCCGACGCAAATGGTCTCAGAGCTTAGTTACTTCTTGAAATTGCATTATAAGCCTTTTATTATTGTAACGGGTGTATTAAGTAATCTACATCTGAGTGAGAGGACACTGAATGATACCGTAAATACCTACTGTAATAATTTTGCAAATTGTAGATTTATACCTGTGAATGACTTGGCCTACCCTAAAGCTAAGTTTATACGTAAGTTGTGTTCCGAGATAAATTTCCTCATAGACAGGTTTTATTGCAATACACATCTAAGCCTCAAGCAAAGCGAATCAAGACAAAAAGTACCTGCTCTAGAGGTAAAATTAACTAATAAACATCAGAAGAAGGGCACAATACCTTATTACTTTGAAAAGGTCAACGCCCTTGGAATAAATGAGATTAAAACCAAAACACTTAAAAACTGCATTCAAAAAAGCATTGTAGACTATTTTCCTAGCTGCATAAAAGACGGTACCCGGGCGTCAAATAATAGTTGTTTTCGAAACTAATGATGATATCCTAGCACTGTCACTACACTGTAACTCAATAAATAAAACAGACTCCACTTTAGTGCAAATTATGCATAATAGCTATAACTTCAATATTTTACTACAAAACATGCAAACTTTAAAAAATAAGACCTATATACTAGAATCATTCCTAAGTAACAAAGACTATCAAGCGCTTTGTCTAACAGAAACATGGATATCAGATCAGCAAAAAAACTTAATTCAAATTGAGGGTTACGCATTTGCGGCGGCTTATTACCGGAGTGAACACTTAGGTGGCGGAGTGGCTATTCTGCTACAAGATGGTATATATTATATTGAGAGAACAGATATAGCTGCATTATCTGTTGAACTCATAGTAGAATGTTGCGCAATAGAAATACCACAATATAACCTCTGTATTATCAATATATATAGAACTGACAGGAATATACATATATTTTACGATACCTTAGGTAAAATTTTGAAAAAAATTAAAACAAAACAACGCAAATGCGTATAGTAATCGTCGGAGATTTTAATATAAATGTAATGATAAAATCACCAGCTACACAAACTCTTATAAATGAATTTCAAATTTATAACTTACGACAAATAGTCAACGAACCAACAAGGGTGAATAATGTATCTTCTACGTGTATCGATCTTATATTTACAAAAACATGGGAGTGTTCAATAATTGTTAAGGACCATGGAATATCTGACCATAGTAGCGTCTTATTTAAATGTCAGGCTCAAAAATTACATACAGAAAACAAGGGACGTCATAGCTATAAACGTATTTTCAGCCAAAAAAACATGCAGAACTTTAGAGCTGACTTGAAAACCATAAATTGGAATGATTATATACTATCAAATAATGACATTAACAAGAACTTTAACAACTTTCACAAGAAACTAATATATTTACTAGATATGCATATTCCTGTAAGACGAATAAAAATAAAACATAAAATAAATAAACAACCATGGCTTACTATAGGCCTAAAAACGGCATGTAGGAACAAAAGATTCCTTAGGATCGCAAGAAATCATACCAAAAACAAAAAATTCATTTCATACTTCAAAATTTACGAAAAAATATTTAAAAAATGTGTAATTAAATAAAAAAAAAATAAACTTTGTAAACCAGATGAAACAATCAAACAATAAAATAAAAACCATGTGGAATATTATAAAGAGCACAACAGGTCGGCATAACGTTCCGAATAACAATACTCTGAGTTTAAAAATTGGAGATCATGTTGTAGAATCGCCCAAACAGGTAGCGAATACTCTCAATGAACACTTTGCGTCAGTGGGCGAGTCACTGTTACCCGGGAGCTCTCGCGCGCCAGCGCAAGCGACCGGACGATCCGTTATTACACCTACCATTAACTCTATAATAATTAGCGAGGTAACTGATAGCGAAATTACTAAATTAATACGCCAGACAAAGAACAAAACAAGTTTAGGTATAGATGAAATTCCCTCAATATTGATAAAAACATGCAGTATTGAACTCACAACGCCAATAAAACTGCTTATAAACCAATCATTTAAAGAGGGTGTATTCCCTGAGTCACTTAAAGTATCCAAAGTTAAACCTATTTTAAAACCTGGCGGGAATGCTAAAGACCCCAACCAATATAGGCCCATTGCACTCCTTCCCGCAATTACTAACCTATTTGAGAAAGCAATGACAAATCGAGTGTACAATTTCTTTGAGAAATTTAACATACTCGATAAAAATCAATTTGGTTTTAGAAAGCAACATTCTACGACACTTGCGGTCTACCATTACATCCAAGAAATCCTTAACCAACTAAATTCCAAGAAATATGGCGTAGGGTTACTCCTGGACATGTCCAAAGCGTATGATAGGGTGTCTCATAGTATCCTGCTCCATAAATTGTATGGCATGGGTATCCGCGGACACGCTTACCAATGGTTTAAATCATACCTTCAAAATCGTAAACAATATGTACAAATTGATTGGCTTAACAAAGAGACGGGTGAAATTAAAGAAAAAAGCTCCGAAATGCGTACGTGTTCAATTAGTAAAAAAATTAGGAGACACCAAAACAAGTCAGTACCATTTTATTTGAATTGATGGTTTTTCTGTTTGGTAAATTGTTAAATTTTGATTTTCTTAGGGGGTGAAATGTAGCCTTAGGTATCTTAATTGAACAATCGTTTTGTAGAATACGCGCGAATTTAAAAAATAAAGCGTTATTAATGCAGCTTGACCCCGATTTCTTGTCCATTCCGTTACATCATCTGGGGGCACGGGGGAAGTCGAGCAAAAAAAAGAGGCACACGGCCGTATCATCCTTTTCTCGAAGCCATTCAGGCCATTTTCAAAATCCTGTAATTATGTACTGGCTAAAGCTAGAACCCTGAATTTTCAGGAACATGTAGGGCATAATATGGCTAACATATGATATCAATAACATTCAATTTGAACTTTTAGTTTAAGTACTATTGTCCGTCAAAGTTCGTTAGTTTTGTTACTGACTCACTTATATACTGATAATGATCACGCTAATTCTAAGGTACTTTTATCAGATCCACAAGCTCCAAATTTCAAACGTAATTATTGTTTTGCCTAGTTATTCATAAAAAACCTAAAAATATTGCAATTTCAGTCAGGTTTTAAATATATACAAACTGCATAAGTAAGTTTGTAATCCTATACATACATACGATTACAAAGTTACTTTTGTAGTTCCTTCCTGCAAAACTATGCAAACGTTATTTGCGGTTGGTAAAATAACATTCCCATACAAAGTCTACAAAAAGAAATGAGATCCCAATAAAAACATTCCATGTAAAAAATAGGCCAAGTCTCGAAACTCTTTCACAGTAAAAGGTGGTAAAAATTTGCCTTCTGTACTTTAAAAAAATAAGAATAACAGTTAGGTATCTCAATCATAATTCATAACATATCGTAATATAATAAATGATTGGAATATAACATTTTAAAATCTCGCGCTGCCGTAGGTATTAAATATTTAGAATGTAACTAAACCGATCTGCCAAAGACGACCTGATTTTATTACTAGGTATAGGAAATCATATAAGGTCTTCATGTACGGTCCGTAGTTATTAGTCCGTTTGGGGTAAGCAACAATCATACTCTGTATCACTCGTGCTTTATATGTCAGTCCCTGGGCGACCGAGCACAGCTCGGGTGAAAATACGGAGAAAACGAATTTTCCCAGACAGCAGACCTAGCTAGATCGATTTTTCGCCCCCGTAAATCCCTATATTCCAAATTTCATCGAAATCGTTAGAGCCGTTTCCGAGAACGTGAATGCAAATATATATATATATATATATACAAATATTGCTCGTTTAATAGAATATGACATGTTACTTCAACTGACTGTTGAGGTTTTGTGTTCCAAGCCAAGCAAAAATTTGTGTTTTCTAACAGTGTTTTTTTAGGTATTATTTCAGTTTTTACAAATGAAACGTTATTCCGTCCGATTTATTATTTGAATTGATGTTATTTTTACAACATTTCACAACGCAGGAGACCATTGATTATTTTCTTGGTTGTCATGGAAAATGTGTTAGTAGGGCAGTTACACGTGATAATGTGGACACGCTGGACAAAAGCACCAAATTTTTTTCAGTTACTAGTTAGGTAGGTTAGCTTTAAGTTTTTGATAGGAACCAACTCCTCCGTCAGCCATCTTTTTTTATGGGGGTCATTTTGAATTAAAGGTATATTATTGATATCTCGGGTTCTAAATCACAAACTTGGTGTCTAAATATACATATTTGGGGTCAGGGAATTCAACTAAATATTTTTTAGGGTCGAGTTCCCAAAGGATACCTTACGGAACCCGTTACCAAGCCTCCGCTGTGGGTCCGTCTGTCTACGTGTCAGGAATAGCTAGACTGTTAACTTTATTATATTTCTTAGGGGCAGAATTTTCCTAAACGTTGAAAGTATTTTATTTGTATTCTAATAAGTAATATTTATACAAATTTTTAAGTCTCTAGCTCAAAAAATAAAGTTTCCCCCATACAAACTTTGCACCCCTATTTGACCCCTTTAGGGGTAGAATTTCCAAAAATCCCTTCTTATCCGTTGCCAACGTTGTAAAAGATAGTTCTGGTGTAAATTTCAACTCTCTAGCCCCAGTAGTTTCGGCTGTGCGTTGATGAGTGAGTGGGTGAGTCAGTCAGGGCATTTATATGTAGGTATAGATAGATAGAAGATGACGAAAATCCCATTCAAATATCTCAAAACCGTTTTAATGTCGCTTGTTAGAGTGAGAAAACGATCGGGGACTGTGACGTCAAGATCCTCGAGCGTCATAGTAAAAAACAATTGTTTCATATGAAGGTGCGTTTTGTGGAAAAGGGCCTTCCGGCCACTTTCGAAACCAAATTTTCGAAACCAGTAGAGTAAACGGAATTATTCTTCTTTTTTGGAAACCTGGTTTCCTACAAAGAAAGTTAAGTCTGCTTTAGAAACTCCTTTCGAATACAGAATACTAAATCTTCTTTCGAAACCACAAGATAGATTTGAGGACTTTAAAATATACACCTCACAGTCCGATTGAGTTTAAACGTCGCTTTGATGACATCTAGAGTCTGGACTATTCTACCTCAAAGATTCAATGATAGTTCAAAAATTCAAGCGATTCCTTAGCTATATTCTGGATCCGACTCTATAAAAAAACGAAAATTTGACGATTTGCAATCTCTAAAGCCGATTTTGCCAAAAGACTTCCATTCATTTTACGGTAGTTTATTGCATTGAGAAAAAATAATTCGAGTCGAGCTTTTTTTTATTACGTAGACACGTTATTATTTAAGTTCGTCTATTGTTACCTACTACTCAAAAAACATTAAATAAAATAAAAATATGTCAGAGAGGAATTGAAACAAGTTTTATGAACATAAAAAGGAAGGATAGAGTAAAGAACAGAACAATCAGAGAAAGAACAAAAGCCAAGGAGATAACAAAACACGTCCTCCGATTAAGGCCTGCAACACACTGGCGCGGCCTGCGGTGGCGGGCAATAGTAAATTTGGCAGCTAATGACAAGTTTTCTATTGTCCGCCGCGGCCAGGCCGCGCCAGTGTGATGCAGGCTTTAAGTGGAAATGGGCAGGACATACGCAGAGAGTTATGGATGAAAGATGGTCACACATACTAATGAACTGGTTTATAATATATAAAAACGTAAAAGAGGCAGACCATTCAAAAGGTGGAGTGATGATATTGTCCAAATGGCAGGTAAAACATGGGCTAGAACAGCAAGAGACAGAGGAAAATGGAAGCAATTGGAGGAGGCTTTCACCGCAATAGGCGGTCCTTACAGTTAATAAAAATACTTATACTAAGGAATATTGTGTACCTACATGTTTAAGGAAAATAAAGCTTACATTGCATTACATTACATTACATTGTTACCTATGTACTTGTACGAGAGTCTACTTAGTTTAATATATATAAAACATACATTTTGTTTCATTTTGTAAATACCATAAACAGCAAAATTATCGTAACTCAACAAGTTTCAGTCAATACTTGAACAAAAATCTTGTATCTTACGAATAACAGTAAATTTAATAAAAAGTGTTTGCGTGAGTTATTCGAATATTTGTAAAATTGATGACTGGCTATCAAAGTATCTCATGAAACTAACAGGAACTTATTTGATCAATCACAATAATTTACAGGATGTTTATTGTTCCTCCTAGAAACTTGATGATTTTCAGATACGAGATTTTTTCAAAGTATAGCGACGATGTTGCTGATTATTGGTTTTTATATATTTGTATTATTAGACAAAGTTTGTTGCGAATACTCACTCTGTTAACTTTGTGGATATAGCCCTGTTTATTCCAGAAACACGGAGTTATTCAGACGCACGACGTAGGTATACGAAAAAATTTAAATGGCGCCGTCAGAGAGCAGAATTCAGTGTTGCCAGATGGGTTTTACGTTCCGTTACGCGCAGCTCTTAAAAATAGTACGCAAATTCAAGTTTGAGTACGCAGTACAACATTTATTGGCAAACTGAGGGCCTACCGCGAAAGGCATTCGAACTTTCCTCTCTCTGTCATACTTACGAGTTCTTACGTAAGTGCGACAGAGAGGGAAAACTTCGAATGCCGTTCGCGGTAGGCCCTCTGTGCTGTGCTGCAGCTGGTCCATAACCAAAGGCCTTGCTATGACGCTCTGTTTTTTTAAATTTAGCCGTTATTTTAGTTAGTGGCTTGGCAACTTCGTACTGACACGGACGCGTGACGAACGATTTTTTGTGTATCTTTGTGACATTGTTTTCTTGTTGAAACTTTTGAATACAGATATGGCTCCGTATAATGATAGATGTTGTAACCCGTTTAAAATACCTGTGCATAGAAAATTAAAGGACTTAAGAAAACTTACTACAGTGTTAGCAGAAAAGTGGAATTTTGATAGTTGTAAAAACTTTTACGTTTGTAAGCAGTGTAGAGAGCGACTTACTCGTGAAATGCCACTAATAACCAACGAGGATGTGGTCGTAAGTAGCCAATCCAGTGAATTATCAACTCAAGCTTCACAAAGCTCTTGCTATGCTCCTGAAGAAATTGCGCTTACTAAAGCAACACAGACTGAGGATTTGAAATATAATGACAGCGAAATACTTGAACAATTAAGTAAAAGAAAAGTTTAATAACCCGTCAACATCTGTGTCACTAAAAACGATGATTCTAACTGTAGCCCCAAAATCATGGAGTGAACGTCGTCTTGCTGAAGAGTTTAATACATCTAGATGGCAAGCAAGAAAGGCTAAAGAACTGGTTGGAAAAAATGGAATTTTGTCTTCACCGAATCCACGAGAGGGGCGTAAGTTATCCTTAGAAACTCTAGATCTAGTGAAAAAATTTTACTTAAGAGAAGATAATTCTAGAATTATGCCTGGAAAGAAAGATTTTGTGTCTATAAAGTTAGATGATGGCAAACGAGTTCATGTACAAAAGCAGCTGCTAATGTGTAACATTAACGAGCTTTATCACCAATTTAAACAAGAATATCCTGGATTAAAAGTTGGCCTTACGAAATTTTTCTCGTTGCGGCCTAAGGAATGCATTTTAGCAGGAGATCCTGGCACTCATGTTGTGTGCGTTTGCATCTATCATCAAAACGTTAAATTAACAACATTTCATTTTTTCATAGTGGCTCAAACTAAAAACCATTTAGAGATTTGGGATAGCTTGGTAATTAAAAAAAAATACAGATTTTTATCTTCGCTAGTTCTTGAGAAAAGTGGAAATTACTTTGAAAAAGCCATTTAAAGGCTGAATGCGGACATTCCATGGCTTTGTTTAATGTGCCCTGTAAATAAACAACTATTGGTGTAGTGGTTATATTCTCTTTGGGTGTGACATTGACAGTGTGACAGTTATTTGACTAATTCTTGTCAAGTTAAGTCAGTGACGGTAATATTAAGGATTTTGATAAAACTTTGAAAATAATTAATAATGTAAGTCACCGATGGCTACGTTATAGCTAATTCTTGCAATCTGCCAACGGTGGATAGAATAATGTTAATGCAGTTTATGTGTGGAAGCTAACTCACCAGTCACATCAATACGGTGTTATTGGACTCGGTTTAAGTTGTCTGAGGCTGTTTTAAAAGATAAATTTGTCTTAGCTCAAGATATATTAACTCATTGAAGCACTTCAAAGGGTATGCAGAGCAGAAATTATCACTGGAAGTCAGAGATGTGTTGGAAGACATATACCTGCTTATTTTTGACAAAATATCTAGTAGTGCAACAATACTGTAGGTGATATTGTAATACAATTAAATACTGTAAAATAAAACGCTGTCCAGCATCAGGTGTAATACATGCATTATTATTTTACGCTATTAACCTTTTTAACGGCAAGAACGCCTAAAGGTGTTGCGGGTTATCGTGCCCACGGCGCCGTTTTTGTCATCTTTGCTTGTTGTGAAATGCGTCGAAAGGATTAACTTTAACTGTTTATACCTTGATCTAAGGCTACACTACACTAGGTTTTACGTCACGTTTTACGTGACGTTTCAGTACATTTTCGCCGTAAAACGTGATGATAAAACCTAGTGTGCTAGGGCCTCTAGTACTTGCTAGTTACATATATTATGATTAAAATAAAGGCTGGTCCAGAGCAAGCAGGAGGCAAAAGTCGGAACAAAGTGGACTTGACGTGACTAGGTAGATATACTTATAAAATAAAACACATTTATTGTCATGTAGGGCCTGGAAAAAATTAAACAACGCTTAAAAGAATATTTACAATCTTATTGTATTAAACAGTTCAATATGTCCAGCAGTGGACGTCTTTCGGCTGATATGATGATGATTAAACAGTTCAATGTTTTTCAGCCAACGAGTTTGAAGATTAATGATCTAAAATGATATTATCAGTTTGGGTTATTTTCACATATGTATAGTAAACCTTCCGGAACATTGGATTTCAAGCAACATCAGTGCCGTGTGCCTGCAACTTAGCACAAAACACGAAATCAATGGTTTTTGACGATACATTTTCGTTTTCTCGTTACTCTCCAAAACACGTTTATTTGCGATTAATGATTTGCAAGATTCTATTTTAAACGAAAACCGTCAGTAAGGAACCGTCAAAACTCAAAATGTCAAATGTTCCTGTCACAGATACAGCAGCATACTTTTTACTTTTTAATTCAATAAATAGACCACAGTGCTAATTTTATTCATCCTATAAACGTACTTAGGCCCTTTCCGAACGTGGTAGTTTAAAACTACTAAATTTAGAGGATTTAACTTAAAATTAAATGAAAATAAAAAATACGTGTCTACTAACTTTTCAAATACTATTAAATGCCTAAACAAAATTAAGGAGTCAGAAAAATGAAATGTTGTCAATTGATGATAGAGGGAGCTGGCATTCCGGATCTTACTAAAAATACTGCGATCCCTCTTACATCTTACAAGGATTTCTTGCAAAAGATGATGTGTCCTAATCAAACCCCAACTTGCCACTTGATGTCGAATAAATCGCCAGTAAGCGAACGTTGCAAGGACTGCCCTGGCCTCAATTAAATTCGAGAGCATCTTATAAAAACATTCGATGAAAATCAAGTGACGAATATACAGTTCAATACATGGGTTGGTACGGACCGTTTTACTATTGCTTCTCAAGTTCAGCCATCAGACGATTTCGTAGATAGCCTTTGCTCAGCCTTGGATCTTTTAAAACCCCATGCTTTTATAGCGGAACAGCAAGCAGAATATTTTAGATTATTAAAGGACACCATTTTAGAAGGAGACGTTATTGCCCAGTGCGATTTTGCTGAAAACTACAGCTTTGTCGTCCAAGATGCTGCCCAGTCATTTCATTGGAATAACGATCAAGCGACTCTCCTTACATCCGTTTATTATTACAAACAAGATCAGGAATTAAAACACGGAAGTGTTGTCATGGTTTCAGATGATTTAAAGCATGACACTGCCACCTTCTCCACTTATCAAAAAATTTTGCAACACCATCTTCACGAGAAAAACATAATTACCAGCAAATATATATATATAAATGACGGCGCATCGCAACATTTTAAAAATAGATTCAATTTTATTAACTTATCCTATTTCAAAGAAGATTTTATAGCAGATGCAGAATTTCATTTTCACGCCACTTCACATGGCAAAGGCCCGTGTGATGGCATTGGTGGAAACTTGAAACGTCTGGCAACACGGGCAAGTTTACAGGCTACGCCAAATAATGCCATAACAACACCCGAGAGATTATATCTATGGGCCAAATCATCAATGCCTCAAACATATGTCTACTACGCTCGAAAAGAAGAAATTGAAGAAAACAGGGTTTTTCTAAAAAACAGATTTGACTCTTCAGTGACTATACCTGGTACAAAAAAATATCACGCATTTATTCCTACTGCTGGTGGTATCGTAATAAAACGAACAAGCAATATTGAAACTCATAAAATTGTAAAAATATGTAAATAAATGTATATAAATTTGTGTAAATATATCTGTACCTATGAACCTGTAATTAATGTGTAAATAAATCTGTATATAATATAACTGGATATGGCTGTTGGTTTTTCAATTACATCTTAAAACGATTAATTAATAGTAATGATTCATTTATAGGATGATGTAGCCAAGCGTGTTGTACTCTTTGGCGCCACGCGCCAGGCGCGCCTGCGTTGCGATAGCGCCCTTTGGTATTGTAACCGATCTAGCTCCTAAACTACTTTCGTGCCCATTTTCAAACTTGAAGGGGATAATCTATGGACAGTAAGCTATATTTGAAAAAAAAAAAAAAAAAAAATGGTCCAACTTTGTTCAAATTTGATGTAAAAAATTTCAACTCATTAATCTTTAAGAATTTTTTTTTTGTATTTTAATAATGTAACTAAAAAGCATTTAATGAAGTTATTATCACACTACTAATTTAGTTTTGTTATAACTTCAAAAAGTCGGTATTTCGGTTCAAAGCGGCGCGTAACTGCCGGGTAAGTCAAAACTTCGATGTCCCGTAATTCCGCAATTAAGCTGTTCAGTGCAAAACTATTTCGTGTCTGGGCCGACAACATATATCGCTATAATATAACCAAAAATTACTCAAATCGGAAACATCGACTTTTTTTAGTGGCTGGTTTGACGTGAAATGCCCCATATATCAACGATTTACCGAAAATAACAAACTCAACTTGCATAATGTTTGGGGATGATGTGTATATACTTTTAAATTGTACCAACAGTGCGGAATGCTTTGAACGTTTACGGAAAGTATCTTTAACTATTACTAATTGGCTCGCAGAACATAATCTAGAAATAAACCTTAAAAAAACCAAAATAATTCAATTCAAACCTAAACAAAAGAAACCTTTAGACATGACACTAAAAATAAATACAGATAATATCGAAGAAGTAAGTGACTTTAAATTATTAGGCATAAAAATAGATTCGAGTCTAAACTGGAAATCACATATACAAAATATCAAGTCAAAATTATCTAGTTTTGTATATGCTTTAAGTGTCCTTAAAATAAATACTAACTTACAAACCGCTTTGTCAGCTTACTTTGCTTATGCACACTCATGGCTCCAGTATGGTGTGATACTTTGGGGGGCGAGTACCGACGCCGACCAACTCTTTGTGATGCAGAAGAAGTGCATCCGCATCCTAACAAATACCAGAGTTCCAGATAGCTGCCGTCCACATTATACTCAGCTAAGAATTCTCACGTTACCCTCACTGTACATTATGGAAGCAGCACTTTTTGTCAGAAACAATCCGCACTTATTTACGAAAAGGGTAGTCAAATCGCAAAGACGGATAAATGAGAATAAATTATTAGAATTACCAGCTACTAAACTAGAAATGTACAGAAAAGGACCTTATTACCGATGTATAACAGTAGCAAATAAAATACCAGAGCATATAAGGGAGGAATCGAAAGATGAAATATTTAAACGGAAATTAAGAGAATTATTACTTGACTAGCTGTTGCCCGCGACTTCGTCCGCGTATAACATGTTATCGTCTAAATGTTTGTTGAAGGAATTAAT
This sequence comes from Epinotia brunnichana, assembly GCA_963854355.1. Taxonomy (NCBI): domain Eukaryota; kingdom Metazoa; phylum Arthropoda; class Insecta; order Lepidoptera; family Tortricidae; genus Epinotia; species Epinotia brunnichana. The sequence goes on along the minus strand of OY977942.1, from coordinate 18,027,321 downwards.
TTAAAAAAAACATTGAAATTAATTTTGTGCCTAGTCTTTTAGAAAACAATCTAAATCCGAAATTACAAATCTCTTACTTTCAAAATGTCTTGCTCTCTATTACAAACTAAGAACCCTCTCTGAACCCTCATAGTAAACAGTCTGAAACCGTAGTTACAAGTTTCTTACTTTAAAAATGTCGTGCTCTCTATACAAAGTTCGAACCCCCTTTTAAATAAAATAAAAATTATAAAAAATAAAAATAAATAAAGTTTTATTTTCAGGCATTGACCACCCATATCAAGATCACATTCACATATACATTACAAACAAAGATTGTAAAAATAAAAGCATAAGATAAAATAATAAAATAAAAATTGCAAAAATACCTACTACTTTTTATTCTTGTTCTGGTGAACAGAAAGTCAGTACCTAAAGATAGAGGTATTCATATCGCGATATGCGTTTTCCACGATAGTGTTCCGTGAGAGTCGTATTCCTTCCCAGAAGGAGGCGATGCGGGCGCGGACCACGGCGAAGAAGTCGGGTATTCCGGCTTCTGCGAACATGTAGGAGGCACTGCACGAACGCGGCAGCCCCATCAGAATCCGAAATATATTATTATACTGAACCCTGATGGAGCTGTACGCTTTCCTGCTGTGCCTTACCCACAGTTGACAGGTGTAGAAGGAAAGACAGTATGCGTTGAATAACGTACACTTGACCTGCCTGCTACACCCGGCAAACCTTCGGGCAATCATGTTCCCTCGTACTGCCAGCGCCCTTCTTTCGCGCTCCATGTCCATGTCGTCCGTTAAGTCCTCGTTCAATATATGGCCCAGATATTTGAACTTCCGCACAACACGAACTGTTTCGCCATTCAGCCTTACCTCCGGTACATTATCCGGACCCCTTCCTGACTTAAAAACCATGAGTTCGGTCTTGGCCACGTTGTATATCAGCCCGTGCGAGTTTACATAACTCTCACAAACTGATACCAGCTTTCTTAGGCCCTTAATGGAGGGGCTCAGCAGCACCATATCGTCAGCGTAGCTGAGGCTGTTGACACAAACGTCACCCACGTGACAACCGATTCCAGTGCTCCTGAGCCTCCCCATCAAGTCGTTGACGTACAGGTTAAAGAGGTCCGGAGAAGTAAGCCCGCCCTGGCGAACCCCGCATTCTAATACATAACTATTAGAAGTCGTGTCGCCCCATTTCACACAATTTGTTTGGTTTCCGTACCAGTAGGTACTCGAACACCCGTACCAAGCTTTCAGGGACAGCAGAGCCGCGCATTTTGCCCCACAGAATTTCATAATTCACAAGGTCAAATGCTCGGCTCAGGTCGAGAAAGCACGCGTAGACCGAAGTGCCGTTAGTCACATAGTGGTTCACGCAGTGCTTTAGACTTAAAATAGCCGAATCGGTCGAGAGACCAGGACGGAAACCAAACTGCGCATCATCTTTTAACCTTCTTAGGCGATGAATAAGTGAAATAAGTTTTGTATTATTTTAGCAAACAGTCTAAAACCGAAGTTACAACTCCCTTACTTTAAAAATAGCTTGCTCTCCATACAAACTTTGAACACCCTTATTATAATAACCCTTTAGGGGATATATTTAAAAAAATGCTAAAATAAGTTTTGTAGTCTAAACAGGCTAAGATCGAAGTTACAAATATCATACTTTAAAATTTTCATGCTCTCCATACAAACTTTGAACGCTTTTCAGGGAAAAATTAAAAATAAAACACTCGGTTTTTTTATTGTAATAGGTAAGTATTTTTTCTACAAACTATCAAGTCTCTAGCTAAAAAAAAGTGTTTCCCATACGAACCTTGCACCCCTTTTTAACCCCTTAAGGGGTGAAATTTTCAAAAACGCTGTCTGTAGGTATTTTTTTGTATTTTAATAAGTAGGTACTCAATCTTTCTACACAGTTTTAAGTGTCTACCTAAAAACAGTTTTCCTATACAAACATTGCACCTCTTTATCCCCCTCTTAGCGGGTGGAAATTTTCAAACCACTGAAAGTAATTTACCGATATATTTGTATTCTAATAAATAATCTTTCTACACAATTTCAAGTCTCTAGCTCAAAAAAAAAGTTTCCTCGATACAAATTTTCACCCGTTTTAATCACCCTTGGAAGGGGTGGAATTTTCCAAAACGCTGAAAGTTTTATTGTAATAAGTAATCTTTCAACAAAGATTTGTTGCTTGCTAAAAAAAAATATTTTATACACCCCTAAGGGGTGGACTTTTCTAAAACGCTGAAAGTATTCTATTTTATTTTATTATGTAATCTTTTTAAAAAGGTTTGAGATTCTAGCTCAAAAAAATCCCCTTTACCAACATTGTACCCCATTTTCATAACATTTTCCAAAACGCTGTTTTTTTTTTATTTGTATTGTAATAAGTAACCTTTCTACAAACTTTTAAGCTTCTATCTCAAAAAGAAGTTTCGCTCATACAAACTTTGCAAACCTTTTTAACCCCCTAAGAGGCTGAATTTTCCAAAACGCTGACAGTACTTTATTTGTATTCTAATAAGTAAGCTTTCTACAACGTATTGAATTTCTTGCTAAAATATTAAAGTTTCCCCCATACAAAATTTGCACCCCTATTTGACCCCTTTAGGGGTAGAATTTCCAAAAATCCCTTCTTATCTGTTGCCTACGTTGTAAAAGGTAGTTCTGGTGTAAATTTCAACTCTCTAGCTCCAGTAGTTTCGGCTGTGCATTGATGAGTGAGTGGATGAGTCAGTCAGGACATAGGCATTTATATGTAGGTATAGATAGATAGAAGATGACGAAAATCCCATTCAAATATCTCAAAACCGTTTTAATGTCGCTTGTTAGAGTGAGAAAACGATCGGGGACTGTGACGTCAATATCCTCGAGCGTCATAGTAAAAAACAATCGTTTCAGGTGCGTTTTGTGGAAAAGGGACAGAACATCAAATTTTGGAACTTAGTGATTACCTATACATATAACCTCTTCCGTTGATTTTTTCTCTATTATCCTTTTTTCGAGAAAATACATTATGATTATTTTATTTAGTGTCTACCTACAGCCGGGTCCGCTGCACCAATGTTTTCCATGTTTTTAAACATCTAACATGTTTTCCGTCAGGTTCAGCAAACAAATAGGGTTTTGTTTTGATTGGCAAAACATGTTTGACGTTTAAAAACCACGAAAACATGGCGCAGCGGACGCGGCTTACGGGGTGTAGTTTCGATTCCTGAGCTATAACCACGAACTACGGAATTCGAAAATATTTGGGTATCTCTATCTCTATCGCACTAACTATACTCGAGTGACAGGGATGAAGTTATACGAACTTCGAGTTTCGGTTTTCGTGGTAGCGCCGCAGGCACTTTGGCAGAATGCGCAAATAGCAATGGCATATTGCTATTCAAAAAAAACAAATTCGTGTTAATTATATTGTTCAAATTTGTTGAAAAATTTAATTGAAATCACGCCATAATGCGACATTTGCGCATATAAGTTCTCATATCACAATCGAATATTTTTTTATGGTTCAACTTTTGGCATGTGTATCGTAAAGGTCTATCGTAGACTGGATTTAAATTATTAATAAGTGAAAGGCAAAGCAATTCCGCCATTTTGACGAAAATTTGACGTTTCTTATAGCTGACAGTTGGAGCAGCGTTTGATTTCAATAAAAATAAATGAAAAATTAAATGAAGTCGTATATTTCGGAAAATTAATTAAATGTTGCAGTCGGATAAAAACTATCCTAAGTTGCAGCAAGAATAATAATGTACCTATATAAAATGTTTCATATTTTTCCGTTCATGGGATGCTGAGAACATTCGTACCGTGCAAAGCTTAGTTTCAAACTGGCTGATTCTTTTTTTAATTTAGAGATTTATTATAAGTGGAGATAAATGCTACTATTCAATTGAGGAGTTCATATGTGATGACCAACTGAAATAGAATTTAGTAAATATTATTTATTTGTGTGTATTGTTTTATATATCATGTTAATATTAGCACGTAACTATAAATTTCTAATTATAATTTTTAAAACCAAAAACTACGACATGATTATATGCCAAAAATTATGAGTAGGTAATATGTATGACTTTTAGTTGTAGCTTTAATTTTAAAGGAATACTTGCTGTGCCCTAACAGGGTTCATGTGCGAACCAACCCTAATGTAACACCTATTTTATCCTCGTAAGGCCCAAACTATTTTTAGGACGTTTGATATATTGAACCAGTGTCCTAATTTTAAACCCTTAGACTAGCATCCCAGACTTTTAAATTGCCATAAAATCTAAAGTAATCATTTTTTCAAGTTGTCGTCTTAATATTTGTTGTAAAGGTAAGTATGATAAACAATATTATTATAAAAATTTCTAGAAAAAAACGTGTCCTAATTTTAGGACGCTGGGATGGTATTTCAAGGAAATTTTCAAAAAATATCTACAGTAACATTTCAATTATTTGGCAATCATTTCAATAGTAGTAGATTATTAGATTAAATAAAAAAATAACAATCACATGCATTTAAATGCTTTTTATTTATATCAGAATACAAAAACTTTATACTTATCTAATTGTAAGTCTTACACGTATTAAAAATATCAACAAAAAAATACATTCTTCTAAATTTCATATATAAAAATATATGTCACAGCCTGCCTTAAGCGAGTCAGTCTTAAATCTGCTTACCTAATCAATTAACTTTACTTTTTGGTACCTATTTCAACCATGAGATCAGGCTTTCCATGATCATTTTTATATTACTTGACAAAAAAACTAAGATAAAAACAAAAATGTTATCCATAACAGCAACATAAACTTAAAAACTGAGGAAACTGACATTAAAAAGAAGACGTTAGTCTTGATCATAATTAAGTTGACCCTAGTGTAAACAAATAACAAAATAAACCTTAATTCCAAAAAAAGTTACAAAAACTTCGAAACATAATTTTTTTTCCGCAAAAGTTATCATTGAAAAATGATTGTGAGATCACAACTTAAAATGTACTATGAAACTGGTAAAAACAGTTTCTATCCTTGGTGAGGCACAAAGCTACTTGACACCTTGTACATATGATTGTGCTTTTTCTATTGCACCCTGGCCTCCTACATCTATTTTGTTGCTCTCCAGCCGATGGCATATGAAGTGCACCATGTGTTCTGAAACTTTGGGTGGGTAATTGTATACCTGCCTTCGAGCGTTTTGGAGGAGGTTCTTCGTCGTCTAAACACTGGCTCATTTCAGATTCCTGAATATTGTTTGAATCCAGTATGATCTTTGCGATTTCTATTTTAAAACTCCGTAGCTGCTGGATCTTCTTTTTGTCTTTATGTCCCAAAAATATGACACTACTATTTTATACAACTAATGCAATAACATCCCAATAACCTATTTTTAGGACATCCATGTTTACTCGCTTCTCCTACTCGAAATAAACCATGACGGACTAAGATATTAAGTAATATATGTAGTATAAACCTTAAATAATCAATTTTAATTAGATTTAGGTTAAAACAATTGAAGATTATATTGAAATAAACGGATTTACTTACCACGCTTCCCCGAGTTCGCCATGTTGTTCGACACCCACGAGGTAAAAGACAGTTCTTTGATTGTCAAACGTCATAATTGACAGTTAGCAAAACAGCTGCGATCAGTACCGCCATATTAGAAACATAAACGATCCGTTGCACGCAATATTTATGAAATGGTCTATGGTTAAAATGGAGGTCCTAATATTAGGACGCTGGGCCGCTAATTGATGAATTATAATATTTACTTGGGCCGGAAGGACTACATTTTCCAGTCCTAAAAATAGGACGTTGGGCCTTACGAGGATAAAACACATGATAAATATGCAATAAATAAATTATTATGAATTATTATTATGAATTAACTTCCACCGAAAATTGGTTTGAACGAGACCTAGTAAGTAGTTTTTTTTAATACGTCATAAATCGTAAAGCGCAATTTATTTTACGGAACCCTTCATGTGCGAGTCCGACTCGCACTTGGCCGCTTTTTTATTTTTTGCTTACTCATAATAGCTACTAGAAAAATTCTCTAGTCTTTTGTAGTACTTACTTACATAATACCTATGTAAAGTACCTAAGTATGTATTACTAAAAATGTTCGGTTGTGACGCTTCGCCAGCGCTGCCGTGGCATGCTCGCTTCGCTCGCTCGCGCTTTATGGTCACAGTTCTGCCTAACACTCCTCCTCGCTTCGCTCGTCGTTGATATATGTTGAGAGTGCGAAGTGACTATTTGAACTAACCTTTTTTTGGAATATAATATTAGCCAACGGAAAACGTTTGCGTATGAACAATTAGGTAGGTAGGGGAGAGTGGGTAGGATTCGTACACAGGGAGCATTCGTACAGTAGTCATAGCTCGACTATCCAACATGCTGAAGCGTTGTATGCGTGACTGCCGCTCATATTGTGCATAGGCTACCGTCAAAAAGTGATGACAATGCGACAGCAGATTTCACCAGAAATAATTAATATGTGATTTCACGACCAGAAATTTTTTTTTGGTTCTCCTTTGAATACGTCTGTCTCTAATAAGTTTTAATCGAATTAAAAAATATGTTTTTATATAGTTTGTTATTATATGCTTGAGATTAATATGTAAACAATGGTTTTGGGATTACTTTTACGGTTATTTTTTATTTTGTTTTTTTTTTTCTGATCGTGTTGGTTCATACTGTACGAATGCACCCCATTTAAGTAAAAAAATTGTAGATCAAGAGTAATTATATTTACAATACCATGTCAGTAAGATATGCCTAAAAAGGTGACTAAAACAGGTAAAACAGCTGAAAATCCAATGAATCCTGGGAAAAATTAATACTGAACGAAGCCACCCCACGTGTGGCGTAGTTTCGTACGTTTCCCATTTTTGAGAAAAATCACCGTAGGGTCACCATGCTGGCTTATATCCAAACAATAGTTAATTATTATTAAAGCCAGATAAGTGGGGTGTATAGCAGCATTGAATTTATCATAAAAATTTTTTTAGGTGTCTGACAAAAAAAAGTGTACGAATCCTACCCACTCTCCCCTATCTTAATAAAACATGACAAAGTAAAATAATGCCAAATTATAATTTGACCAAAGAATAAAATGCAATATGTAATGCTAAAGATTCGCTTGGGAAATTAAAATACTGCAATAAGTTTTTTGGGAAGTAAAATTTGGCGAATAATGTTTTGACCAAACAGCAGTACCTACATCGTTGCTCCCATCTCATACACTAGTGCAACGTCGACATTCATAACGATTTAAATGTAAGGCAGGCGCTAAAGTAATGTTTGATTCCACATTGTCCATGGTCAGAGTCAGAATAGAAAGGTGATTGGAATTTTTTGCACATTCCACCTATGTGAGGTGCTCTTGCGAAACTATTGCGCGCGGTCACGTGCACGTGAGAACTTGCCAATTTTATGCAACGTATAATAAAACTAAACGGCATAATTATAAATAGATAAACGGTAAAAAAAATGGCCGTGGATTATCTAGTCATTTAGTTAATTTTTTTCGTTGCTTGGATGACCGTGATACCGACCGGTAGTTTTGAATATCGCCGATAGCCCTGATCTGATCATAATTAATTTCATTGAAACCTTGTAAGTCTAAGTAGTAAAGTATAAAAGTAGGTCATTTTAAACAAAGGTCGCTTTGGTTGATGTTCGTGGTTTGGTGCTGATTAAACACGTATTATCAGATAGGGCAAATGCGTAGGTACCTACGTTCAGTGTGGGGTAAGACTGTATATCAGGCAAGACCGTCTACTGGCTAAGCCATAATACCAAACTTTCGTTTTTGAATACTTTTACTGTTTTCATTCAATGAGGGAAAAATTGCGCTCTGTTTTGCTTTGAATCGATCACCTATTGTAGATTTAGCAACACTATCGAGATAAGGGTTAGATGTTTTCCTCGTTTTTTGGTTAATCTATAGCCTAGGGGGAGCGGAGAGGTGAGGTGAAATAGGTTATATGGGTCGCATAGCATAGAATGTGTGTAAATAAAAAAATAGCTGTCGTGAGCGAAACCACTCGTGACCGTTAATATTTAATACTCAAACTCAATCGTGATTTATGGATAATTTTAACGGTTTTTTTAATTAAATTAAAGTATGACAAATAAGTTTTATATACCTACTTAAATTATTAATAAATCATACAATGTTGTACTAAACTAAATTGAATAAAATAAGGTCAAATTGTGATACATAGGCATGTAATATAATTATAATTTTTATGAATTATGATCAGCTTAGAAACGGTTGTCTGAATCCATTCTGAATCACAAAAAATTGTTTCCCAACTGTATCGTTTGTCCAAATTCTAATTTTTCCTAAAAGCCTTTTTTCTCTGAAGCCATGAAATTTTCAGGATGACTATAAAACAAACCTTTAAAACAACCTAATCAAATGGGTTCTACGCGATACGTTTTAAAACATATTGAAAAGGTTTTGGGTTTTCGAGATAATTGGCTTTCTGCCGAAATGAAAATTCGTTACCCTTTGGAACACTGCAATGATCATTAGTACGAGTAGGCAGTCCTGAACTGCAATCTAAGGACGTTGTAATAATTAAGATACAAGGATGACTAAAGCGAAAGAATGTTATCAATGAGTAACCCCAGTCATATTTTACGGAGTTTTATTATATTTCCACTCATTCCATCACTATCAGTCACGTACCTATTAAAGTTGCTAAACAATAACAAGGGCTTTTGCACAACAATATTTTTTTATTGGGAAATAGCGCATACAATGATGGCATCAACAGGACAAATATTGCTTAGTTAAAACAAAAGACTGACGTTACCTGCCTGACTATACAGGGTGAAATCGGGGTCGTGTAGCAAGAAGACCAAAAGCGAATAAGATGGTAACACTGAACAACTTTTCCCAAGAAACCGACCACGAAATCGCAAAAAAAAAAACAGCAGTTCCATACATTAACTCTCAATTAACTCTTAATTGGCTCTTATTTTTTTGCGGTTTCGTGGGTGGTCCCATGGGCAAAGTTGTTCAGTATGACCATCTTATTCGCTTTTGGTCTACTTGCTACACGGCCCCGATTTCACCCTGTATAGGCAGGGGCCAGGGGCCAACCAATCCTGGCTGGACGCATATCCGACGATGTTTATCCATTTTTTTTATATTATCTGCTGTACGAGGGCCTTTTTTTTAAATGAATTTAGGTTTAGTTTAATTTAGTTAATTATCATCTTGTACCTTTGTAGGTTGGAAAAAAACGGCTTTAGATGCACATTCTGAAAAAGTTTTTCATATTTTTTTATAGTGAATACATTTCCATTTACGAAGGAAAAACATACCACCCCCTCTCCTTATCTCCGAAGTTAACATTATTATAAATATTACAGGAAAAATATAGGTAACGGTATCTCTATCAAGGTTATATTTTTTTAAATCATCAAAAATAATTTCTGGATTTAGTTTGTAATTTAATCACATTAACATGTATTTTTTTAATCAAATAATATTAGATTATTCTGAAAGTACCTTGTTTCAAATAAAATAAAAAATATTGCAATCAGTTCACGTGATAAAGAACTATCGTTGAAAAACAGTTTCAGATCAATTTCCTCCCTCGGACGCTCCGGTTGCGGAATGAGCTCCCTGCCGAGGTTTTCCCAAGGGACTAAAGAATGGGGTTCTTCAAAAAAGGAGTTCTTGTATAAATCCTTAAAGGGTCGGCAACGCGCATGTAACACCCCTGGAGTTGCAAGCGTCCATAGGCTACGGTAACCACTTACCATCAGGTGGGCCGTAAGCTTGTTTGCCACCGACGTGGTAAATGTACTGTACTCATGACGGTAAGTTGTATGTAAGGCTTTATATCCAGAACTAATGGGCGGGGAAAGACGGGTAGGTATATTGTATGACAGTTTGTACGGAACACTCGGTGCGCGAGTCTTACTCGCACTTGGTCTTTTTTTGTATGCTAGTGTGAGAAAGAGTTGAGCGATGTTCCTTAGCAAATATTCTCACGATAAGATTTTCTGTTTGACTTCCATTAGACTACCTAGTTTAATTATCTTATTATTCCCAGGCACTTAACAAAAAAAAAAACGAAAGTATTTACTTACACTAACTATTACAACCAAGCGGATCCTGGGTTAGGCTCCTAGTAGTTAGGTATTCAACCGGGGTGAAGAATTACAATCTAGGGCTGCGATTCAAGATGTCTTAATGACATGTCGAGGTATCTCAATTTGAATCTCGAATCGGGCTCCAAGTTAAACGTCCCCAAAGGCCAAACAGCAACAAATGAAACATTACTTATTCACGTATCATATCAAACTGGAGGACTTGCAAGATATGATTACATTGATGCAGCGTACCAATACCAACATACATAGTTACAAATTAAGTTAATTGCCATAAGACTTGTACAATTTTCTTAGACCGAACGTGTAGCCTCAAATTTCCTCATACTCATAGGTAGGTAATAACGGGTAGGTAACGGGGTAAAACATAGTCACGAGTCCTATCTGATAGAAAACGGTATTCAATCGTGGCACGCGGAATGCGTGAGATAGTAGGTATGTACCTACCTACTGAAGGTAATCACAATAATACAGATTATCTGTCGATTATTACACCGGTTTATCGTATGCAGCCGATAAACCTTAACATGGAATAAATTATAATAAGTAGATAGCTACCTGATTTCAAAGTCTGTTATTAATCTCTTTGTGCCTACGTCGTTAGCCAGTAGATTTTTGGGTTTGACATTTTACGAAATGCAATCGCATCTTTTTTAACGTACCTTGTCTTGTGTACCGTATCTTGTCACAACGTACGCAAATTCTAAAATCCGTGCGGCAACTGTTCCTAAACAGACGAGCTGAGGAACCCTAATAATATAAAGGTAGCAACGACGGGAGCATTTTTCCGATGTGAATATTCGCATTCGTTCGTTGTGAGTAAAGTGCTCCGCTCGCTCACTGCTCGCTGTGACGTGCCGAATATTCGTGCTCACATCGAGGAAATGCTCACGACAGTCGCCATACCAGTGCCAGTTATACTACCCGCAAGTCCGAAAAAATCTTAAGTGTATATGGGCTAAGGCGTACGAATGCGAATCACGTGAGTCCGCTCATGAAAATTGTTCGAACAGACGATATACGGCGCGATACGCGGCCCGTGCAATACTCGTAACTTGCATTTCGAGCCACCGTAATCCCCACAGATGTATGAATATAAGGAGATCGGACATGGCGGCCGATTTGTATAGAGTGAGCCTGTCGCAAGTACATTAACCCACACAACGCCCAAGTAATTGACAAGACAAAGCACGCACACATCTAAAACACACACACTTGTATACCTACACGCTTATTTGACAATAAATCAGACATCATATCAGGCATTTTAGGAAAAAACGTAATATTCTCTGCGATCAGCACGCGTGCACAGTATGGCAGTGTATGCCCATTGAGCATACAGCTGCGACACGGCCGCCGGCGGCTTGTCCTCTCTCTAGTATTCTATGCTCTGAGCGGTAATCTCCCATTTTCTGCGTCAAATTTAGACCTACGTGAATACATTTTCTAACGTAGACTGACAAAGAATCTTACTATGCTTCTTTGTTTCGTTTTTTAAACGTTAATTACTTTATAAGTGGCTCAAAAAAATGAAACTGATATGTATATCAGTTAAGGCGACGTAGGCTCGTGGTCTTCTCTCCCTCTCACTGAGCATAAGCATGAGCAAGATGGCAGTGCGTCTTTGGAAGCGCGAATATCATGTTTTTATTTTTATTTTTTTGTGCTTTTTAATAAATAAAAAAGTAATATCTGATTACCAATTGACATTGCCAATTTTTAGAACCAATTTTAATATGTTTAGCTGTTGTGCATAATTAGTTACGATTTTTTAAGTGAATTTTAGACCTATGTTCGTGATTTTTTTCTATCGAGCGAAAGTCAAAAACTCAGGATTCAAATAGCTGGTATCCCTCGAGAAAGGTCTCAAGTAATTAAATTTAGGACAGCCGTATTATAATCCAAACAAATTTAAAAATCCGTTTTCAGAGCTCACGTCTCCTTAAAACAATAAACATGGGAGCATAGGAAAATCCTTAGTTAATCATTGTTGTATTGTATTGTACTTATTCATGAACAATATGACAATTGTGTTAGAAAAAAAAATTAACATTATTGATTGTCTTATCATATTACTTATAACATTCAAAATGTTACAAAAATTATTAGCGCAGGTTTAAATTTGGCAGAGGAAATAAGGGACTACTTACGGTGGCACAAAATTCAAGTTTTTGGATGTGCCGCGCGCCCGCCCGCATTTTGGATGTGCCGCGCGCCCGCCCGCATTTTGGATGTGCCGCGCGCCCGCCCGCATTTTGGATGTGCCGCGCGCCCGCCCGTATTTTGGATGTGCCGCGCGCCCGCCCGCATTTTGGATGTGCCACGCGCCCGCCCGCATTTTGGATGTGCCGCGCGCCCGCCCGCATTTTGGATGTGCCGCGCGCCCGCCCGCATTTTGGATGTGCCGCGCGCCCGCCCGCATTTTGGATGTGCCGCGCGCCCGCCCGCATTTTGGATGTGCCGCGCGCCCGCCCGCATTTTGGATGTGCCGCGCGCCCGCCCGCATTTTCTCTTAAGGCGACGTAAGGCTCAGAAAACGGGTTTTTTGACTTTCACTCGATAAGTCTAAAATACACTTAAAAAATCGTAAAAATTATGCATAAAGGACAACTAAACATATTAAAATTGGTTCTAAAAATTGGGAATATCATGTTTGAGGGAACTTAGCTATTATTTTGTATTTATTTAAACGCACAAAAAATGTAGATTTAAAAACATGATATCCGCGCTTCCGTATAAGAACTTCCATCTCGCTTACGCTTATTAGTCCAGGCAATGAACTGACAACTTGTATGGAAAAAATGACAAATTTGGAAATAATTTATAATAGCTGATTTTTTCTTTGTAATGGATACATTATCAATTAAATAGTTACCTAGCGACAAAATCCAACAAAATTTCAGACATCAAAAAAATTATAACTTAACTAGCTTCTGAAAAGTCAGAAAAGATATGAATAAATGGTTTTATCTTTATTTTGGTTCATTTACATTTTCTTTATAATATTCAAGATAAATAATAAAAAAAAAGCAATTCGTGTTTTATTTAAATCTATATAAATACTTCCGGATGGAAAGTATGTTGGATTCTTGAATAAAGCATCTTAGAATAATGTTTTAAAATGATGTAAAGAAAAAAAACGCTATTATAAATTAATGTTTTTCAAAACCGTTTTTTGCCTAGAGTATATATATGCTCAGTGAGAGCTGGAGAGAAAACCGTGAGCCTACGCTACGTCGCCTTAAGACTGTGCGTAGCGAGGCCGTGTGGCGCTGCGTTAGAGCCCGGCTTCTATTTTTTAAAACAAGAAGCAACACTTAGAAAACGTCTGTAGCTTATGATATATTAATTTTTTTTTTCTTTCTATTCATCTTCCAGAATCTGCGGATAGGAATCACATACTGACATTTTCGACTTACCCAACTTTCGAGTTTTTCTTTATGTGAGGTTAATCTTTACCTATGGTAGGTACTTTTGAGGTACACACATGTCTATCTCACCCACATTCTACTATGAAACAAGCAAAACCTTTGAATAACGGTAGGTAAAGTAATCAAATCGAAAACTGAGTTAACTTAAAAAAAACTATTTGCACCGAAGCACCCCTGAAGCAACTTGAACTTAGATTTAACACAAACATCGAGACACCACAACACGAGATATAAACAACTTCTCACCATTGTGTTACACTAACACTTTATTACTTTTTTTATTTTATTTTGCGAGCAAAGGCTACGCGCGCCTGTCGGCCGCAAATGAGTTTGTACCGCCGTTTTTCTCTGTTTTATACAAATATATATCGAGCGGCTACCATCGAAGGATCGCGTCTTGTAATCTTAGAGAATACCGTCCAACTAATCACGTCTGTGTTGACGAGTTAATCGGAGTTTAAATCATGACCCAAGGTTCCTTTGGTTTGTTTAGACAGTGAATGTTGAAAGAAAACCTTTGCCGTATCTTAGGTACCGACCTACCGACCTATGTGTTTAACAATAGGTAACTTGCATCATTTTATGTTATCACGAAAATCAAAAGTACAACACACCATTAAAACAACGGTAGCACTAAAACTCTTATGATTTATTTTTCTGATGTTATATGCATTTGAAATCTGCACGCGCCGGCACCCCCCGAAAACGCGCTATATTCAACTGACTTATGCTATGACGTCACAACATATATTCTCGGCGCGTTTACTATGGAGTACCTAAGTCTAATGACGTAATGACTAACTAAAAAAAAAATAGTATGATGAAATTAATATTTGCAATTATCTCCACAACATTTGCGTCTTAAGTTTATACTTGTCATACAAAATATCATTTCTAATTCAATATTGTGTGTAACTGTTATGTTATTTCATCGAAAAAATAATAATATTTTTTCGTCATTTTAACGTGAGATAAAACTAATACAATCGTTTTTTTTTTCTTCTTCTGTATGATATTTCTACGTATATCCGCATCAATTGAGTGCAATTTATTCGAAATTAAAGTCCCATGCAAGTTCCCCATTGACAACCTTTCTCACCCCATCACAGCACTCGACTGTATTATGTTTGTACCACGACGGTCGCAAACAAACATACCGCCTGCCTGATGGTAGAGAGACACCGTCGCCTATGGACTCTTGCCACTTCAAACAAACATACCGCCTGCCTGATGGTAGAGAGACACCGTCGCCTATGGACTCTTGCCATTTCAAACAAACATACCGCCTGTCTGATGGTAGAGAGACACCGTCGCCTATGGACTCTTGCCATTTCAAACAAACATACCGCCTGTCTGATGGTAGAGAGACACCGTCGCCTATGGACTCTTGCCATTTCAAACAAACATACCGCCTGTCTGATGGTAGAGAGACACCGTCGCCTATGGACTCTTGCCATTTCAAACAAACATACCGCTTGCCTGATGGTAGAGAGACACCGTCGCCTATGGACTCTTGCCATTTCAAACAAACATACCGCCTGTCTGATGGTAGAGAGACACCGTCGCCTATGGACTCTTGCCATTTCAAACAAACATACCGCCTGTCTGATGGTAGAGAGACACCGTCGCCTATGGACTCTTGCCATTTCAAACAAACATACCGCTTGCCTGATGGTAGAGAGACACCGTCGCCTATGGACTCTTGCCACTTCAAACAAACATACCGCCTGCCTGATGGTAGAGAGACACCGTCACCTATGGACTCTTGCCCCTTCAATAGCATCACGTTCCGACCCTTTATTGATTTGATGTTTCGTTGTATTGGCATTTTATTGTATATCATCTCTTGTATACCATCCTCTGGAAGCTCAGTAAGGAACCTAACACCACATACATACAGAGCTAGCAGTGGTTTGGTCTACCTACTCCAAATATGAGAGAGATAAAATTCCATCGTTTCCTATCTCCCTAGTTTACCCGAGTGTAATCTTTTCGCGACAATAACAACTTTTCGAAATTGGAGGTCATACTTATACTAGTTTTCCTGAGACAAATGATCGGTGATTGTTGTGAATAACACCCAAGGTATTTAATGGGGATGTGCATTTTGTGTGCACACAACACACTCAATGTTTATATTTACTTACTCGTAGTAATCTAATCTGGCTGCAAAATAAAGACACAGGTTTATAATTAAAAATAAAATAACCGTAAGCACACAACGAGAGTTACCTAATTAAGACGCAGCGGAATGCACTCTCGCTCTTATTTGTACCAGCCGATAGCCGTCAATAGGGTATGTATGGGAGTTCGTCACTTGTCACCACTATCTATGTTTCAATTTTATATACAGACACAACGGACTGTTTGTTTATATTTACTTTCTCGTAGTAATCTACCTAATATTGCTACAAAACAAATACAGGGCCCGGTTTACAAGTGTAAAAATCCCCGATATTTTCATTTCAAAGTTCAATATCTCAAAAACGGAGGCTACGGCTCGCGAAATGCTTACAATTTGCACCGATACCTCGAACAAATTATATGGAGAACCGGTGTAAAATATATTTCGTCAATTAGGCACAGGCCGAGTATTTTGGCCGCAGTACGAGTATTGTGGTGTTAAAAAAAACATCGATGGATCATCATCAGATTTCTTAAGTTATCTATATTTATTGGACATCCTATCGCCATCACAAACAGTTTCGTATCTGTGTTTTTTTTTCGTTTACAAACAAATTTTGCCAAGAGATAAATGTTCTCGCAGTACTAATGTTCAAAATCACAACTCTTCTCGGCAACTCGCCATAAACCGGTGTTTGTCTGACCTCCCATTACGCATACTTGTTACACACGTCGAGGTCAAGTTAAACTACTCGTATTTATGAATGAGGTGAGTCAACATGTGATGTAAATCGCATGGCTGAACTGCAATTCACAAAACTAGTCTATAGGTTAATCAAACATACATACAATACATTCATAAACTCCTTAAGGTGTAACGATAGCAAGCACTTTCCATACAAACGTTTTTTGGACTTTATTACTTAATTACAAAACATAATATATGTTATTATTAATAGAACAAACATAGATAGTGTATTTAAATACAAGACTAAAACAACAATTAAATTAAAATAACTAAACCATGAACTTAGAAAAAATAAATAAAATAACTAATTAAATAAGAGACCTGGGCCTCTTGGCAGGGTACCCATCACGCAGGCAGCATTCCCGCGCTGAACTGCGATTGCGATTCTATGCGCGAGAAAGCTGACGGTGCGAGGGTCGCCTTTTGCCTCTCTTAGCCTTTTGCTGAGCTCCCTGTGGAGCTCCAGCGCACCCTTACTCCAAGGACCTAGTGTCTCGACGTCGAAACCAAAGCACTGATATTGGGCGCCGAGACAGCTGTATTTTGTGACCTTGAGGCGTTCCCGTTCGTCTGCCGCCGCCCCCGCATCTTTGGTAGTTGCTGGTAGGTAGGACGCCGCCAGGGTGTCTGTACACGTCCCACACCAGCGCACGGCCCTTCTTCCAGGGTATTAACGACATTTCGTCAGGGCGCTTGCCATCACTCCGCACAATCTATGGGGCTCCAGAGCAGAGGGAACGTTGGCACTGGTGAGTGCCCTTCTGAGAATGTCGTTGAGAGCGGTGTGGTGGGACAGGCCGCGGCGCCCGATGTTATTATTGTTTTGAATAATACCTAGATTATTTTAAGTATTTTAAAACTCTCAAATAAGAATTCATTACCATCATCATCATCATATCAGGCGAAACTGCTGGACATAGGCCTCCCCCAAAGAGTGCCAAAGAGACCGGTCCTTCTTTTTTTGACTGATGGTTGACTGGAAGAGCATACCTACTAAAAACCGTTTCCGTTAAGGGGGCACTATGGGATCGCGAAGATTTCACCACGACGCCCCCTGGCGGCCCTGGATAGCAAGACACCCACGCGCGTCTTCTACCCCGCCGCCTGCGCCGGAGCGGGAGCGCGTCCGCACTGTCTTCGCGCTCCCTCTCCGCGGCCTCCTTCTGCGAGATGACTGTTTCGCAAAAGGAGGCCACCGTTTCCCACGAACTCTCGCTGTCCAGCATGGCTGTCACGACACTGTGCAGCGAGAGATCATCCACATCGAGGGCAGTTACCATAGTGCGGTGCTCCTCGGCCCACCTGCTGCACCACTCCAGAGTGTGCTGGGCCGAGTAATCCTCAGCGCCGCACTCATGGCAGGCAGGGCTTCCCTCTCTTCCAATTCTGTGCAGGTAATGACCGAAACCTAATGGTGATGACCGGACATGGCTGTTTCGGTCATTGTAAGCCGTTCGTTGGTTAGGTAAGCTAATCCTGTGTGTGAGTGGAATTTTTGTAATATCAAAATATCACTAGGTACATATTAAACTTGTCTTGTCGAGTCGTCAAATCACTGACGTGATGCAGGCATTTTATCAAATCACTAATAATTTAGTCTCGTGAATTGACGAATCGGGTAGACTTCTTAAAAGTAAACCAAGACCTCCTGGGGGGTTTAATTAAGTCGCCTGGATATTTCAAGGGAAATGATGAAATGTCGTGCCTAGCCATTTAACATCCTGCGTGAATTGATCGTATCCCTAAGTTAGACTTTAATTTTCCTGCGACATAGATGTAAGTAGATAGACAAGACCTATTATTATTGCTACCCTGTCCTAGCTGCCAAAAACTTAACAAAAACTTCAAAACAACTTAATTAAAATCTTTTAAAAACAACTACAATAAAAGCAAAGATAACAAAACTTAATAGTCCTTGAAAATAAATATACTGTACATTAAATAAATTACGAACTATATTTGTAAGGTTAAGTTAGACTTTTCTGTAGCTGCCCAATAAGCTGAGGCCGTAATGTTTTAGTTTGGACGTGGTGCGCTTCTGCCTCTCCGCTTTGGCGTCCGCCATGAACAGTTCCCACTCTTGCTTGGTGGTTTTGTCGCTGGGGCCCCATGATGACTTCTTGCGGAACGCAAACCTGATTGTCTGGAAACAGAAAATCAATAAATTTATTAGGGATTAAGATTAAGATCACAAGGGTAACTTGAATAGTAAACGCAACAAAATTCGATTTCTATATTTTTTGTATGGAGCTGTTGTTAACGTTAAAATATAGAAGTGAAAATTAGAAAATCACATCATCTAACATCTAAACGACTTCATCATCATCCTCCTAGCGTTATTATTCCCGGTTGTGCCCCTAAAGGAGCCCGGGGTCCGCTTTGACACCTAATCCCAAGATTTGGCATAGGCACTAATTTTACGAAAGCGACTGCCATCTGACCTTCCAACCCAGAGGGAAAACTAGACCTTATTGGGATTAGACCGGTTTCCTCACGATGTTTTCCTTCACCGAAAAGCTAACGGTAAATATTCCGTACATAAGTTCCGAAAAACTCATTGGTACGAGCCGGGATTCGAACCCACGACCGCCGCTTGACAGCCGCATGCCTGAACCACTAGGCTACCGTAGCTTTCATTTAAACGACTTCATAAAAGGAGGATATTCTGATGAGATTCCGTTAATGCAGCAACAAATGAAGTATCAACGGCGATTATGGGATTTTTGAGGAATCGACGGAACGCCTGAAATATGCGCTGGGTATTTTTTGTACCTAGTAACAAAGGTGAAGTGGAGATGTAATGGAGAAACTTGCACGTATGTGGCATGGCGAAGAACTAAATTGAAGACAGTTATTTTTGTGATAAATATTTAGCAAAATAATACCTTACTTAAAATAAATCTCATGATGATGTACAAGTAGGTATTTGTTTCTTAAGCTGTCCATAAAGGGAATGTCCATGTGTAGGTTAAATCCGCACATGACACGATTGGAACTGAGGTTACAAACACCTATGATTTATGGTCTGTTTGTCATCATAAGTGAGCCGTATGTTAATTGTAAGAGTAGCTGCTTTGTATAAGGGCATTTTCAATAATTCGTGTACCCAATTAGCGTGAGTTGTTAAACAACAATTAACTCCGTGTCAGTTTTGTGACGACAATTAAGTATTCAATTTGTATAAAAAATAACTTTTTCTTGTCAATTTATAAATGATATGCATATACACGTTATTTAAATGTGAAACCAGTTAATTTTCACATCATTTGTATGCTTAACTTTCGTCACAAAACTGACACTGACTTAATTTTTATTTAACAGCTCACGCTAATTGGGTACACGAATGATTGAAAATGCCCATAGTTAAGAGTAGTCAAATGTTGCACGCAGACGGGTTTACAAAATAAAACTACAAAAGTAACATAAGAATAAAACTTTCAATATTTTACCTCGAGGAAGGTTCCAGTTCTGTTCTTGATCATTGTCATGCACATGAAAAGCGGGACGAGTGCAATGCCGACGAAAAGCATGACAAATCCGGACACTGAAAGATAAAAGGTTTTTAAAATTAATTAGTTCACTATATACCATCTACCATGTCTCCTACGCCAAATTATCTGTCTCTCGCGACAGAGCAAAATATTAATCGAATTCCGTCATCGAATTTAGATAGCATCTTTCGATGGCGGGTATATTTACAAGAGTAGTTTCTCGGATGCTAGTGCTTCCGTGTGGTTTGATCTTTTTTTTAGGTTTAATACAAGGTAGGTTCTAAAATAATAAAATGGCATCGTTAAACCATTGTTGGTTAGTCTCGATGAACAATTTCACAGCTATTAAACTATAAACTTATGCATAGATACCAAAAACACATTCAGAACACTAAGTACATCACAAAACATACTTAATTATGTGACGATAAAGTGATTTCTAATACTATATCGAAACTATAATCAAACTTTCTTAAGCAACTTTGCAATGTTGGTTCGTGTTATACTATCTTTACAGTCTTAGTTTACTTGAACGACCTATGCAAAGCTTACCGTATCCGGCATCAGGGTAGGGCACACCGCCAAACTCCAAGTTGTTGTTGAACAGCGCGTAGACGAAGACGACGATCATCATGGCGGGCGTGATGATGGCCCAACACCAGCGCCAGTAGAAGCTGGTGCTAATGCCCAGCATGAACTCGATGTCCAAGCACACGTTCTCCAGGCCTACGACAGATGTTAATCGCGTTAAGTCGAATAAAAAAATAAAAATATGCAAAATGTTGGTTTTTCTAAGGCCCTTAAATAAGCTGCTAAAATTTTTATGAAAATAAAAATCTTATTCTTCAATATTTAATTGGTTATCTGAACTTTTGTAAGTACTTCTATAAGAGCATTTAATATTATGACAAAATATTATTGGAAAAAAAGCCAATTTTCAACTAAAAATTTGCTAGATTCTGACCAGGGAATGATGAGCCTAGAAAAGAGATGCATACTCGTATTTAAAAACAGCGTGTTGCAACACTGTGATAAAATAATAATAATTCTTGTTTTTCTTAAATTCACACAATGCAACTGATCAAGCAGAAGGAAGTAAATTTACATGAAATAAAACTGTTTCGGTTTCAGACCAGGCCTTTCCACTGAGACAGCAATTTTAAGCCTCAAGCACACGGTTAATTACTACACTTCGCGGAATACTCCGGTGTACGCGTGTTTTTTTGGACTTGTCGAAAGCATTCGATCTTGTTTCGTACAATATACAGCGGGATAAGCTCTTGAGGGGAGAACTCTACTCCTAAAGAACTGGTCCATATTCTTGAATATTGGTATCAGAACCAGCGGAACAGTGCCAGATGGGCGGGCTGTTAATCGGAAGAGTACAGGTTGGAATGCGGCGTGAGTCAAGGAGGCTTGACCTCTCCCCGGCTTTTCAACCTGTACATAAATAGCCTGATTGATGAGCTCAGCGGAGCCAGATTCGGGTGCTTAGTTGGTGGCCAAATTATGAACAATGTGAGCTACGCAGATGTCATGGCTCTGCTGGGCCCTTCAATTGGGGCTCTGTAGATTTTGGTCGGCATTTGTGAGAGGTAGACGGCCCACGGTCTTAGATGTAACTCCAAGAAAAGCGAGTTACTTGTGTTCAATGCGGGGAACATGAAACACAAATGCATACCACCGCTAAAACTTGGAGAAAGTGAGTTGACGAGAGTCACAAAGTTTAAGTATCTGGTGTGTCCGGCCCGGGCCGTTTTCTAAGAAAAACGACGGCGTTTTTGACCGGCCAAGCCATACCAAGACCTGGCTGAGCCACGGCCGGGCCGTGCCGACACGGAGCCGCTTCCGAGCCTCGGCCGTGGCTCGACCGGGCTTGGGTATGCCCCGGCCGCGCAAAAACGCCGTCGTTTTTCATAGAAAACGCCCCGGGCCGGACACGGCCCGTTCTAGCGTGAGTCATCCTTAAATAGCCAAATGCAACTATACTGAGACGTCACGTAAAACATAGCGATAAAACGTATCGTGGTAGATGGGCTGGTAACAATAACTTACCGTAGATCCATATAATTCCGATTATTTCAGCGATACCAGTGAACAGTACCAAAAACGTTCCGCCGTAGTGATCCACCAGTTCCAATATCCATTGGCCGCCCTGAAAAAAGTGGCACGATATATTTTCTATACAATGTTTTCAGATTCGAGTGTCTTACCAAACTCCAAGTAACGATGTTTTAAAAATGGAGTATGAAATATTTTTAAGGTTCCGAACTTCAAAAGGAAAAAACGGAAACCTTATAGGTAGGATCACATTGTATCCGTCTGTCTGGCTGGCTGACTGTCTGTATGTCTGTCTGTCTAGACCCTTTATCTCGGGAACGCCTGAAGGTATCGAGTTGAAATTAAAACTATATAGGTACTCAAGTCTACAGTCCCTTGAAGCTGTCAAAAAGTCGAACTTCTAAGTTAACGTAAAAAAAATGCGGCCCTGTATGCTTTACGCAAAAAACGTACCTACATTTCGACACTCTCAATGGAATCAAAATTTATGGGGTACTTTTCGTTGCACTAGAACTAAGAAATTTGGCAAGTAATATCGTTTTATACTACAAATACATGGAAAAATCGGAATACTACCTACTTATTTATACATTTGTAATTTTGTACGGAACCCTCGCTCTTGTCCGGTTTTTTTTGTACGGTGCCCGCAGCTCTTTTGACGTGCTTTAACATGTAACTCATGCAGAAATTTTCTCATTATTCTGATAATAATAATTCGTAATATTTATTGCAACCATGGTATTCACAAATCTTAAAAAATATAAAACAGACTCATGGGCCCTGGTAGGGCAAAGCAAGAGCAAAATACTTACAAATAATAAATTCATGAACAGTACAATACGACGTCATTTCTACAGTAGGTATTTAATTTTAACATATAAAATTTTGACGACCGCTTTAGCCTAGTTGGTAGTGACCCTGCCTACTAAGCAAGAGGTCCTGGGTTCGAATCCCGGTAAGGGCGTTTAATTGTGTGATGAGCACGAACATTTGTTCCTGAGTCATGGATGTTTTCTATGTATATAAGTATTTCACTATGGAACTCTTTGGGGGCAGCCTATGTCCAGCAGTGGACGTCTTTCGGCTGATGATGATGATGATGATCAAGTATTTATTTCTCTATATAAGTATCCATATCGTCTTCTAGTACCCATAGTATACGTACAAGCTTTGCTTAGTTTGGGATTAGGTTGATTTGTGTAAGATTGTAAAAAAAAAAAAAATATTATGATGTCAGATAAATTCAATTAAATTATAACCGAAAATTAAATTCTAGGTACTAAAGAAAGTTAGCAATGCAAATTTATAATTTTCAAAATACTTTTTTCGTATTTAGTAGGTACCTATGTATTTGAAATACAAAAAGTATTTGCATTTTGTATTTAAATACTTTTACGTCATACCTGGCCATAAAGTAGGAATTACCGCACGCTATGCGTGCGGATAACCCCACTTCCTGGCCAGATAGAGACGTAAAATTTTGTACTTACCACGGGCGGTAATAAAGAAAGCCTCAGAGCGCATATTTATCGCCCTTGCCTTCGGCTCGGGCGTCAAATACCTGCGATCTGAGACATTCTTTGTTTAACCGCCCTAGGTAAGTAATGTACTATTTTCAACACATTTGCTCGTAACGTGCCTCTTATTGTGCCGCTTTTAGGCTCATAATCCTTAAAATTAAACAAGCGTGTTTTATAACATTGCGGCACTAGTGTTTTATGGTTATATCCCGATTAAGACACGTTGGCACCTTGCAGCAAGGTGCACACAGCGCATTCTTAAATTGACCGGGTTGTACAGGTTTTTTTTTAATTGTCGGCAAATGGATTCTCACTCGACTAAACGAATTAAATCCTTCTTGTGAATTAATTGATTATTTCTTCTTGGATATGATATAGAAAAGTTACATTTAGTAAAACTATTTATTTTTGATAACATTTTGCATGAATTTATATTGAATAAGAAAATATTTATTTTATTTTGTATTGGCTGTTTAGAGACTTTAGATATTTCATCTAAGCCTCGCTGCGGGCGCACTGCGTGAACTTCACGAAAAAAAATATTTACAAATATTTGTAAACATTAATGATGCGTGTTTGGTTATAATTAAAAATGTTGACTCGTGGTGAATAGAAAAGTGATAAATAAGATGGACGCCACTGTACATTCTTGGAGATGTACAAATATGTCAGTAAAAACCAGTTGTCATCAATAACTAAAGGAAACAACTTAGGAGCCTGTAACATTTTCATTTTATGAAAAGGATATTTTCCTCGCAAATGTGTTGAAAAACGTCGTGTGAAACGCGTGAGCTTTGATAATTACATCCTCGGCTCTCTTATCACAATTCCGCCTCTGATGTAGTGATCAACATAGCTCACTTGTATCACAATGTACTATGGTACATCTCTGCGGCTAGCACTTTACATCATCAGGAAGAATATTAGTTAAGTTACCGGAGTGTCGTAGATGAGGCTGATGGCGAAGCCGACGGTGCAGCAAACGGCCGACATGGCGACAGTAGGCACGCGCGGGAAGGCGTCCATGAGCACCGTGTTGATGAATGACATCAGGGCCACAGCCGAGCCCACGCCCAGCACCGACATCATCAGGAAGAATATTAGTTAAGTTACCGGAGTGTCGTAGATGAGGCTGATGGCGAAGCCGACGGTGCAGCAAACGGCCGACATGGCGACAGTAGGCACGCGCGGGAAGGCGTCCATGAGCACCGTGTTGATGAATGACATCAGGGCCACAGCCGAGCCCACGCCCAGCACCGACATCATCAGGAAGAATATTAGTTAAGTTACCGCAGTGACGTAGATGAGGCCGATGGCGAAGCCGACGGTTCAGCAAAAAGCCGACATGGCGACAGTAGGCACGCGCGGGAAGGCGTCCATGAGCACCGTGTTGATGGATGACATCAGGACCACAGCCGAGCCCACGCCCAGCACCGACATCATCAGGAAGAATATTAGTTAAGTTACCGGACCGGAGTGACGTAGATGAGGCCGATGGCGAATCCGACGGTGCAGCAAAAGGCTGACATAACGACGGTAGGCACGCGCGGGAAGGCGTCCATGAGCAGCGTGTTGATGGATGACATCAGGGCCACAGCCGAGCTCACGCCCAGCACCGACATCACCAGGAAGAATATTAGTTACCGGAGTGACGTAGATGAGGCCGATGGCGAAGCCGACGGTGCAGCAAAAAGCTGACATGACGATGGTAGGCACGCGCGGGAAGGCGTCCATGAGCACCGTGTTGATGGATGACATCAGGGCCACAGCCGAGCCCACGCCCAGCACCGACATCATCAGGAAGAACAGCACCGAGAACAACTGAAAACAACCGTACATTCGTTGTGGTTGATAGCATACCTATAGGTTGCACCGTTGCGCCATATTAGTTACTAGCTTTTGCCCGCAACTTCGTCCGCGTAGAACTCGTTTATATCGTAGCTCGATACAAACTTTCACCCTCCATTTCCCTTTTAGGGGTAGATTTCCGACATAGAAACTATCATATGTCCTTCTCCGAGACTCAAACTATCTTTATCATTATCATCATCACATCAACCGAAAGACGTCCACTGCTGGACATAGGCCTCCCCCAAAGAGTTCCAAAGTGACCAATCCTGCGCCACCTGCATCTAGCGGACTCCCGCGACCTTTACCAGGTCATCAGTCAACCTTGTGTGGGGCCTACCAACGCCGCGCCTACTAACTACCTCTATACCAAATTTTATCTAAATGGGTTGTATAGTAGCTCCATACAAATATTCACCACCCATTTCACCCCTTAGGAGATGATTTCCGGGATAAAAACTATCTGTAAACCAAATTTCATCTAAATGGGTCACTCACATCCAAATTTTTACCCCTTAGGGGAGGATTTTCGTGATAAAACTATCCTATCCTATGTCCTTCTCCAGGATTCCCAAGTAACGCTAAACCGTAAATGGGTTCCATGCATGGCATGATCTCCGTAATTAAACTTTCAATTGTCCTTTCCCAGGACTCAAACAATCTCTTAACCAGATTTCAACTAAATGAGTTCAATCCAAATCTTCACCCCTCATCTCATCCTCTCAGGCGATGATTTTCGTTACAAAAACTATGCAATTTCCTTTCCCGGAACTCCAACTATCTCTATACTGAATTTCGTCTAAATGGGTTCTATTCTAATTTTCACCCCCTCATCCACCCACTCATTTCATCCCCTCAGGAGATGATTTTTCAGGATAAAAACTATGAATTATCCTTCCCTGGGCCTCCCACTATCTCTATACGAAATTTCAGTAAAATGGATTTTATCCAAATTTTCCCTGTTTATGCTTTTGGGGGATTTTTTTCGGGACAAAAGCTATCCGTTGTTCTTCTCCGCGACCCAAACTATCTCTATAGGTACCAAATTTCATATTAATGGGTTCCATTCAAAATTGTAACCCCTATTTCACCCCCTTAGGGGATGATTTCCGGAATAAAAACTACCCTTTGTCCTTTCCCAGGACTCAAACCATCTCTGTACCAAATTCTATCAAAACGGGTTCTATCCCAATTTTCACCCCCCATTTCACCCCCTTAAGGGATGATTTCCGATACAAAAATTATCATATGTCCTTTCCCAGCACTCAAACTATCTCTTAACTGTTAACTTAAGTTTTATAAGTTTTCATTGTTACTAACGTGATATGGACATAGTCTGAAATAAATAATTTGAATTGAATTGAATTAACTAAGTTCAAGTCTTAGGTCCTTTTCCGGGACTCAAACTATCTTTCAACCAAATTTTATCAAAATGGATCACAAACAAATTTCCACCACCAATTTTCGGGATAAAACTATCCTATGTCCTTCCCCAGGACTCCAACTATCGCTATACCGTAAACGGGTTCCATCCAAATTTCCATCCACCATTTCACCCCCTTAGGGGGTGCTTTCCTCCTTTCATTTGTTCCGGAAAAAAAATATTCTATGTCCTTTCCTAGGATTCTACCTCTCTCTTTACCATATTTCATCTAAATGGGTTTTTATCTAAATTTTCACCCCCTATTTCATCCATGAGGTGATGATTTTCAGGATGAAAACTATATTGTTGTCATACTCAGGGACTCAAACTATCTTTATACCAAATTTCATCTAACTGGGATCTATCTAAATTTTCACCCTCAATTTCACCCCCTCAGGGGATGATTTCTGGAATTTAAAACTATCATATATGTCCTTTCCCAGTACTCAAACTATCTTTCAACCAAATCTCATCAAAATGGGTCAGGAACAAATTTTTACCCCCAATTACAACCCCTTAGGGGATGATTTTCAGGAAAAAACTATCCTATGCTATGTGTATCCTATCCTATGCTATGTGTATCCTATCCTATGTGTATCCATTTCACCCCCTTTGGAGATGATTTCTGGACTAAAAATTATTTTATGTCCTTCCCTAGGACTAACTATCTCCATACCAAATTTCATCAAAATGGGTTCTATCCCAATTTACACTATTTTTCAGGATAAAAACTATGCATTGTCCGTCCCTGGGACTCCTTCTATCTCTTTACCAAGTTTTAACTAAATGGGATTTATCTACATTTTCCTCCCTATTTCATAGGGGAAGATTTCCGGGATAAAAACTATCCAATGTAAAGGACATAAACTACCAGACCCAGAACTTAAACTACCTCTAAACCAAATTTTATCAAAATGGGTTACATCCACATTGTTACCCCCCCCCCCCCGTTTTACCCCCTAAGGGGAAGATTTCCGGGATAAAACCTATTCTTTGACCTTCCCCGTGACCTAAACTATTTTTATACAAAATTTCATTCAAATCGGTGAAGCGGTTTAAGTAGCTCCATACAAACTTTCACCCCCCATTTCATCCCCTTAGGGGTTGACTTTCGAGATAAAAACTACCCTATGTCCTTCCCCAGGACTCAAACTATCTCTATACCAAATTTCTTTTAAATCGGTTAAGCCGTTTTCACGTGATACGCGGTCACATAAACAGACAAACAGATAAACAGATAAACAGACAAACAGACAAAAATTCTAAAAACTGTTGGAACGTGTTCTGTTATTGATTTTAAGTATCCCTAGCCAATTTTTTTTTGAATATCTTCCATGTACAGACTTTCGACCCTCTTCAGCTTTATTATATGTATAGATAGATAGTTATATGTCGATGGCAGAAAACAGTCAATACAAGAAAATTCAAATCTTAAGGTCAGATCAAGGCCGTGAGTATTGTAGTAAAGATTTTGAAGATTTCATGAAGAGTGAAGACAATTAGTGTACAGAAAACCAACCCGTATACTGCTGAACTAAAAGGTCTCAGCGAACGATTTAACCGTACGGGTGTCGAAAGCACACACTTGTGGGCTTCTCAGATAACATTAAGGGATACAGAATTTATGATCCATTGAGAAACCTAGTCAATTCAAAAGTCAAAGTCAAAATTATTTATTTCATAGAATATGGTAATTACAATTTTGATGTTAAAGGATATTACATGTACAACATATTCTACCCACACAGGCGTAGAAATAAGTAGAAATTGAGCTGGTAAATAAAGTAACATGTCAAATAATTAATATAAATCATAATTTAGCAAATACAGTCAAAATAAAATAAAAGAAATAAAAGATGCAGGTAAATTCAGATTCAAAAAATTTAAAAAGATAAAGTCAATTGTTCAAGACGAAACATCAATACATAATGCAAGTTTGAGTGAGGATGTCAAATTTCATTACTATTTAAATATTCGCCAACTGTGTAAAAGCATAATCATAATCATAATAATTTATTGATAATATAAAATTACATGTCAAATTATCAGCACACAATAGCTATGTGGAAACATTTAAAAAACAACATAATATTTATAAACCGTAGGTTTAACTTAACAGCTACTTCTGATAAATAATTCCTTATGGTCGTAGAACGTCTGCCCAAGAAGCCATATTTTAAGTTTAGTTTTAAAAATGGCTGCACTATGAGCACCGACAACTTCACGCGGGAGATGATTGTAAATCTTACGGCTCATGATATGCGTCAGTTTATATGATTTCGCCAGCCTGTGCGACACGAGTGGTAACTTTATAGTGATACCTACGCGGGGTTTCGTGGCTGGGGTTGGCGTCGACTACTTCACGTGCACTTAATGCCATTTGCATAATAAGTAGTGAGGGCAACGTCAGTATTTTCAGTGACTTAAAGAGGGGTCTTGCCGACGTACTTTGAGGAATACGCGCTATCGCCCGCACGGCTCGTTTTCGGAGTCGGAACACCCTTTCCCAATCAGCAGCTCCCGCCCAAAGCTCAACTCCGTACTGGAGGTACGCGTGTACTGAGGCAAAGTAGCAGCTTCGGACCATATCAGCTGGAAGCGTACGTGCTAGTCTTTTTAATGCAAAACATGCAGTAGCAAGTTTGCTGCACATTTTGTCTATATGTCCGCCCCAGGTAATGCAGCTATCTACCTCAAAGCCGAGAAATGTTGAGCTCGCCACTTGATTGATGGCTATACCGTTGGCTGTCACTGAGAGCTGCTTCGGTGTTCGGCCAGAGAGATCGGAGCTGATATAGTGAGTCTTGCTACTTTTTAAATTTCACCCCTTAAGGGGTTATAAAGGGGTGCAAGGTTCGTATGGAAAACACTTTTTTTTAGCTAGAGACTAGATAGTTTGTAGAAAAAATACTTACCTATTACAATAAAAAAACCGAGTGTTTTATTTTTGATTTTTCCCTGAAAAGCGTTCAAAGTTTGTATGGAGAGCAAAAAAAATTTAAAGTATGATATTTGTAACTGCGATCTTAGCCTGTTTAGACTACAAAACTTATTTCAGCGTTTTTTTAATTCATCGCCTAAGAAGGTTAAAAGGGGGTTCGAACTTTGTATAGAGAGCAAGACATTTTTAAAGTAAGAAATTTGTAACTACGGTTTCAGACTGTTTACTATGAGGGTTTGTATAGAGAGCAAGAGATTTTGAAAGTAAGAGATTTGTAACTTCGGTCTTAGATTGTTTTCTAAAAGTCTAGGTAGAAAATGAATTTCAATGTTTTTTTTTTTATTAATTCCTTTAACAAACATTTAGACGATAACATGTTATACGCGGACGAAGTCGCGGGCAACAGCTAGTATAATATTAATAATCTTACACAATAATCATTTTAAAATTGCAGATTTTAACCAATTAGTAACTAAACGGTTAACAAACTAAATGAAAACTAAATAAATCCAAAATTGTAAAATATTATCAATTACATTCGATATAAGGTCTGTATCAGAATTAACAATAAGTTTATGATATTAATTTAGTACCCCAGAGTCAATAAGGTCAATAAGGTCTCTGAGCATCCAAATACAATTAATAATTATTCTAATGTTCTTATAGAGATGTATACTGTCTCTAAGCGTTAAAACAGAAAAAAATGATCATTAATGTAATATTGTCAGAGATGTACAGGGTCAATAACAATAAAACGTGTCAAGAACAGAATGATGTCTCGCGTCAAAATAATGATAATAACACTAGGTAGTATTTAGGTAGTTATTATGCCCTTGCAAGCATGAACAGACCGGACTCCACAAACAGCGCCCGATCACGAGTATGACGCATATCTCAGCCATCGCCTCCCTCACCCATATGTTAGGGAAGGTGGCGACCCGATCAACGACGCCACCGTAAGCAAAGCCCTTTAAGCGAGCATGACATATTCAAGCCACTGGACATTGATAATAGCAAAGATTTAAAGCGACTTGTTCTTGATAATAGCAAAGATTAAAGCGAGTTGAAGATGCACCCGGGATTAACGTTTATATGTGAAAGACGTAGGAGTACCTGAGGCACGGGCGTCTTCGCGATGGCGTCCGGGTAGGAGATGAAGGCCAGGCCCGTGCCGCCGCTGCCAACCACGTCCTCCACCTCGCGACCTAGCACGTGCGCCAGGTTGCCCAGGATCCCGAAGATGGTGATGCCGGACAGGAGGCTGGTGAAGGTGTCCAGGGTTGTGACGATCATGGAGTCCCTGTAGAACAAATCAAATGGGTTTTGAATTAGTAGCAGCAGGATTAACTAGGTACATTACTGATAATTTATTACAATCAACAGGACGTAGCAGCACATTTCAATTTTTGTGCTTAAACGCTCAGATTGGCACGCGTACAGGCTACTCTATTGTATATACGTGTACATGTCTTCAAATATGTATATATCACACTGTTATGAATATGATGTATATCAGAACAAGGTACTCAAGCGGCCTTTAGACCTGCCTGGCTAAATGCGGTGCACTAACTAGAGGAAAAGAGATAAACCATCTCGGTCTAATCAGTAGGTGTGAGTGCATTTAGTCAGGTATAATATAAAGGCCGCCTCACAAATATCTCAACTCAACTCGATTGTCAAGTCAAGGCGATATATGTATAAAGAGCATGTTCAGATATTTTTGAACACCCTGAAGAGTATTGATTATTGATATTTGATCGCGACTGTACCTAAACAAACAGCGTCCGTGAATGCAGTATGTCTGGGTTTGTATACCTAGACCTAATGTCAGATCAAATGAAGGTAACTCGAAGTACACAATATTTTTAACCGACTTCAAAAAAAAGGAGGAGGTTCTCAATTCAATTGTATATTTTTTTTTTTTTTTTAATGTTTGTTACCTCAGAACTCCGTCATTTATGAACCTTTTCATACAATTCTTTTTTTAATTGAAAGTATATGCTTCCAGATTGGTCCCATTGTTTTCAAAACCCCAGTTGGATGATGGGAACCATGAGGAATTGAGGGAACTCCTCAAATATATTAGGCACGCGTGTAGTAATTTCGGTATTTTCTATTATATCTCGTGTATTTACACCCGGAAATCATAAATTTGGTGATGGTGGAAGTGATGATGAAGACCACAGATGGCTTGTGGAACTTCTCAATGATGTACTTCAAACTATATAAGTACGTCACAGATTCTGATATGATTCCGTTGAAATAGCAAACAATGAAGTGCCAAAGGTAATTCTGAGATCCTTGAGGAATCGACGGAAGTCCTCAAATATTATCGGCCCACATACAGCGATTTGGTTTATTGGTCTAAAAATCAACGCATCTGCTCTTGGAAATCAGTTCATGTGGTAAATTGGAAAAAAAATGTGGAAATGTTCATGTGGCTTGGCGGAGTACTGAATTGAAGTCGGTTAAAACTTTGTTTTGAAAGTAAATTATTATTTTATTTAACCAGCTAACCATTAACATTATACTGTAGGAACTTATTTTGATATTCGTGATCCAGTCTCTACATGCAAATAAAAATGGCCAAGATGTGCATAATAAATTAATAAATACATTTTTAACCGACTTCAAAAAAAAGGAGGAGGTTCTCAATTCGGTTGTATTTTTTTAAATGTGTGTTACCTCAGAACTCCGTCATTAATGAACCCATTCGTACCATTCTTTTTTTTTATTCAAAGTATATGTTTCCAGGTTGGTCCCATTGTTTTCAAAACTCCAGTTGAATGATGGGAACCATGAGGAATTGAGGGAACTCCTCAAATATATAAGGCACGCGTGTAGTAATTTCGGTGTTTTCTATTATAAATCGTGTATTTACATTCGGAAATCATAAATTTGGTGAAGTGGAAGTGATGATGAATCCCACAGATGGCTTGTGGAACTTGTCAATCATGTACTTCAAACTATAAAAGTATGTCACCGATTCTGATATCATTCAGTTGAAATAGCAAACAAAGAAGTGTCAAAGGTGATTCTGAGATCCTTGAGGAATTGACGGAAGTCCTCAAATATATTTGGTTTTTTTTCTCTAATAATCAACGTATTTGCTCTCGGAAATCAGTTAATGTGGTAAATTGGAAAATAAATGTGGAAATGTTTTTGTGGCTTGGCGGAGTACTGAATTGAAGTCGGTTGAAACTTTGTTTTTAAAGTAAATTATAATAATTGCCATAAGGAAAAAACATCGGAAGTTTAGATATAAAAAAAGTGTTTAAATATAAGGTCATTGTGTGTATTGATCCTATGATTGTAAATGCGAGGTAGGTATTTATATTTACCTGTACACGTTTTGTCTGAAGCCGTTGTATGACGAGAACATAATGATGGCTCCGGTGCACACCGACAATGAGAAGAACACCTGCGTAACGGCTGCGTACCACACCTACAGAACAGACACGTTATTATGACATTTCAGTAGGGTTAGTATGAGTTACAATCGAAAACTCACGTTCGATTACTACATTCGGGATCGAATAAACGCGCTTCGAATAGACTTCGATCTCGCTACGGTATTCTTCGATTCGACCTGTCAAATTTGTAACCAGGGCGGCCAATCGTAGTATATAACAAAGTACTTTGTGTTTGTAACTTATGCTGCTATTGAACTACAAAACGTTAGTCGCTAGCGTTTAGTTTTCGATGCATAATTTAACGTTCGATTCGTATTTACCAATTGGTACCATGTGACATTTCAAATCGAAGAATACCGTAACGACTGTAGTAAACATTTCACTTGCAAAATGGTGCGTGATAACGTATTATTCCGTCAAGAGTTACCGTAGATCCGATCGACACCTATCTCAAATTAAAGAACGTATAAAAATAAGGGTTAGGAATTGACAACATTTTTCCGCAAAATACGGATTGTCGCTTATTTTGTATTTAAAATGCATTTAAATAGCACACGTTCCGCCATATTGTGTCGAGAGAATCAGTGAAGAATCGGCGCACACTATTAAGTTATCTCCACTTATAATAAATCTCTAAATTAAAAAAAGAATCAGCCAGTTTGAAACTAAGCTTTGCGCGGTTCGAATGTTCTCAGCATCCCATGAACGGAAAAATATGAAACATTTTATATAGGTACATTATTATTCTAGCTGCAACTTAGGATAGTTTTTATCCGATTGCGACAGTTAATTAATTTTCCGAAATATACGACTTCATTTAATTTTTCATTTATTTTTATTGAAATCAAACGCTGCTCCAACTGTCAGCTATAAGAACCGTCAAATTTTCGTCAAAATGGCGGAATTGCTTTGCCTTTCACTTATTAATAATTTAAATCCCGTCTACGATAGACCTTTACGAGACAAATGCTAAAATATAAACCATAAAAAAATATTCGATTCTGATATGAGAACTTATATGCGCAAATGTCGTTTTATGTCGTAATTTCAATAAATTAAATCAACAAATTTGAACAATATAATTAACACGAATTTGTTTTTTTTGAATGACAATGGCACGCGCTCGGCGCATTCAGCCAAAGTACCTGCGGCGCTACCACGAAAACCGATACTCAATGTTCATATATTTGCATCCCTGTCACTCGAGTATGGTTAGTGCGATAGAGATAGAGATACCCGAATATTTTCGAATTCCGAAGTTCGTGGTTATAGCTCAGGAATCGAAAATATGGTAAATAATCATAATGTATTTTCTCGAAAAAGAATTTAAAATAAATATAGTCAAATGGAGAAAAAAACAAAGAAAGAGGTTATATAGGTAATGATTAAGTTTTAAGAGGGGGTATGTTCTGTCCCTTTTCCGCAAAACGCACCTTCACGATTGTTTTTTACTATGACGCTCGAGTATATTGACGTCACAGTCCCTCATCGTTTTCTCACTCTAACAAGCGACATTAAAACGGATGTAGCTTCATAATTTTTTGAGATATTTGAATGGGAGTTTCATTATCTTCTATCTATTTATACATAATAAATGCCTATGTCCTGACTGACTTATTCACTCACTCACTCACTCACTCACTCATCAACGCACAGCCGAAACTACTATTCTTAGAGAGTTGATTTTTGCACAGTATGTTGCTTTTATAACATGGGTTAGGGATAAAAAGGGATTTTTGAAAATTCTACCCCTAAGGGGGTAAAATGGGGGTGCAAAGTTTGTATGGGAGAACCTTTTTTTTTTGAGCTATAGACTTAAACTTTGTAGAAAAATTAGTTATTAGAATACAAATGAAACACTTTCAGCGTTTTGGTAAATTCCACCCCTACGGGGGTAAAATAGGGGTGCAAGGTTTGTATGGGGGAAACATTTTTTTTTAAATAGAGACTTAAAACTTTGTAGAAAGATCAGTCATTAGAATACAAATAAAGATCTTTCAGGGCTTTAGAAAATTCTACCCCTAAAGGGGTAAAATAGAGTGCAAAGTTTGTATGGGAAAAACTACTTTTTTTTAAATAGAGACTTAAAACTTTGTAGAGAAATTATTCATTAGAATACAAATAAAGTACCTAGATTCAGTGTTTTAAAAAATCTACCCCTAAGGGGGTAAAATAGGGGTGCAAATTTTGTATGGGGGAAACAATATTTTTTTTAAATAGAGACTTAAAACTTTGTAGAAAGATTAGTCATCAGAATACAAATTAAGTACTTTCAGCGTTTTAGAAAATTCTACCCCTAAAAATAGGGGGCTAAAATAGGGGTGCAAAGTTTGTATGTGGGAAACTATTTTTTTTAGCTAGAGTCCTAAAACTTTGTAGAAAGATTATTTAAATACAAAAAAAGTACTTTCAGCGTTTTGGAAAATTTCACCCCTAAGGGGGTAAAATAGGGTGCAAAGTTTGTATGGGAAAAACTTATTTTTTTATAATAGAGACTTAAAATTTTGACGAAAAATTACTTATTAGAACATGAAAAATACTACATTCGGCGTTTTACAAAAATCATTCCCTAAGGGGGTTAAAAAAGGGTGCAAGGTTTGTATGGGGAACACTTTTTCTGAGCTAGACACTTAAAACTTTGTAGAAAGATTACTTATAAAAATACAAAAAAAAAAGACTTTCAGCGTTTTGAAAAAATCTATCCCTAAGGGGGATAAAAAGGGGTGCAAAGTTTTTATCAGGGAAAGTTTATGTTTTTGAGTTAGAGACTTGAAACTTTGTAGAAAGATTACTTATTAAAATACAAAAAAAGAACACAAATCGTTTTAGAAAATTCCACCCCTAATAGGGTTAAAAAGGAGAGCAAGCTTTGCATGGGCAATACTTTTTTTTGAGTTAGACTTAAAACTTTGCAAAAAGATTACTTATTAGAATACTAAAAAAGAACTTTCAGCGTTTTAGAAAACTCCATCCCTAAGGGGATCCTTAAGATCCTTAAGAAGGGTAGCCAGTGTTGTGTGGGAAAAACTTTTTTTTTTTACTAGACTTAAAACTATTCAAAATGTTACTTATTAAAATTAATAAGTAAGTACTTTCAGAGTTTTAGAAAATTCCACCCCTAAGGGGGTTAAGAAAGCTTTGTATGGGCAACACTTTTTTTGAGCTAGAGACTTAAAAGTTTACGAAAAAAGTTCTTTCAGCGATTAGAAAAATTCAACCTCTAAGGGGGTTTAAAAGGGGGTTCAAATTTTAAATGGCGAGCAATAAAATTTTAAAGTGTGAGTAAGAGATTTTTAACTTCGGTCTTATTCTGTACGTTAAAAGACTACAAAACTGATTTCAGAGTTTTTCCAAATTCATCCCCTAAGAGTGTTAAAATTGGTTCAAAGTTTGAGTATTTCAAGGCATTTTTAAAGTATGAGATTTTTAACTTTGGTTTTAGACTGTTTGTTCACAAACTAGAAAATGAACATCAACTTTTTTTTTAATTATCCCCTAAAAGAGGGTTCAAATTTTGTATTGAGAGAAATCATTTTCTAAGACGATAAAAAGTTCTACGTGGACGAAGTCGCGGGCAACAGCTAGTACTTAATAGATTCCTTTAAAGTCTTCAAACAAGCTTTTTAAATTTTTCAAGGTACGCGATGCGCGTATTCTGTAATGTCATAACCGACAAACGCTAACATTTTCATTCAAACGATAAATGCTTGTGATATATATAAAAGTCTATTATTATAGTGAGGCTGAATATTTAAAAATATATTAAACTATACGAGCGACCCAGTTAACGATGTGAGTAACGTAAAGTTGTCAGTGACTCCTGGTAAAGTTTAGATTTTTAGTTCTGTGAGTGACTGCCAAGGGCAGTGTGTAGTTTCTCCATACTAAGCTCGATAGTCGCTTGCGAGGAAACTAAACGCGACTGACGTCAGACCTGTAGTAAAGGTACAGGAGTAAATAAGTATAGTACAGTTAGCAACGAAAGTTGCCGAAGAAAATAAAGTTACAAAAGATAGTTCTAAAAGTTGCTGGACAGTATAAGTCCAAAAGTGGCCGGACATTAGATTCCCAGAAGTGGCTGGACAGTAAACCTCCAAAAGTGGCTGGACAGTAGACGTCCAAAAGTGGCCGGACATTTATATTTCGAAAAGTGGCTGGACAGTAAACTTCCAAAAGTTGCTGGACAGTAGGTATACATCCAAAAGTGGCCGGACATTATATTTCCAAAAGTGGGTGCTTTTCCTACTTATTGGCCTTATTGCATACAATAATTATTTTATTTTACTCATATCACCGATGAAGATCACTTGATGATAGCGAATCATCGAAGCGGGAAATCTAGTTTATTCCAAGATTGATAATAGTATATAGATCTTATCCTAGGCAGGGTCTTTGGTAAAATCGGATTGCCGTTGATTTCTTCTAATGAAGCAGTACCTGTAGTTTATAAATGTGTAGGTATTTATGGCGTGGTCCTATGGCAGTCATTCCTCTCGAAAACAGAAGAACTCTCACTAGTCAATGGTATACGGAAGTATGCCTGCCTCAAGCTTTCGAACAGCACGGCGAAGACCATCTGAGGAGCGGTACCTGCGGCATTCTTTTTCACCAGAATAATGCCCCCGGTCACACTGCTGCTCGGACCCTCGATTTTTTGCACCCTTCCGGTGTTCAATTGTTGCCGCACCCACCATACAGCCTCGATCTGGTCCCGTGCGATTTTTTTTGTTTCCCACCGTAAAAAAACTTGCAAGGGGGAAGTTTCAACAACCCAAATGACGCAGTTGATGAATTTAGGCGTGCATTTTTCGACCTTTCCGCAAGATCGTTTTTTTTTTCGTTTTTTGAAAGCTGGTTTGGACGAATGCTAAAGTGTATCGATGCTGCAAGAGAATATTTTGAAGAAATGTGACTAAATAATAACTAAATCTAAATCTTTTTTTTTGTAGCTAGAAATTTTCAGAACCGCCCGTATATAGTGATTGGTATTAATTTATTTTGTTTCCTAACAAATGTGATGAAAAACATTGTGTTTGCACGGGTGGTAAGATTTTTTTCACCTCACTAGCTCGGAAAGCCCTTTTTGTATGTTTGATACCTGTTTATTGAGAAAATCGCTTTTTATCCACATGTGATGAAAGAGTTTTGACATTTGATCGCAGCTTAAGTGACTTGTGACAGCTGACAAAACGTAGAACGTTACAAGTACTAAATGTTTGGCTCGTTTAAGTTTTTATTTTCCTGACATCTTTTTTGTCTTACCCTTTTTCTTATTTTCCTCGCTGTAGTGAGGTTAAAAGTTTTGTGATATACACGGGTGAAAAGTTATTTTACGTCTCGTGTGTTGAAACACTCGCAGGTAAAATACAACTTTCCCCCCTTGTAAAACAAATAACTATTACAAACTCGACCCATTCGGGGTCGGGTTTGTAATCAACTCTCGTTCCCAAAAAAACACTTACTAACCTCGTGGCCCAATGCACTATTATTTGGTCATAGTTTATTCCACCATTTTTACTCGACGCTCTTCGTTTTAGGGCGTTACATTACACCGTCGTAGTAGCAATTTGGTTCAAGATACAGATACATATAAATGTTGACCAAATGCCTGATAGTAGAATAGGAACCACGTATTATATCATATACTATGTACAGTATGTAACAGAACGAAAGGCAAAGCTGATACCTGGTTGATGATAAAGTGGAGTATGTTGTAATAGTATACTTTTTATAAACGTTCAGTTGCTTTTTTTTTTAATTTGCTCAATCTCAACATGACTTGAGGTCCTCTTATTTGCAGTCGGTTAAGGATTCTTGTAACATCCTGTAGAAACAGTAAGACGTCAGTTTATTAACGTAAACAAACTAATCAAAACCAATCCACATATCAGACTAATAGTTACTGCAATCTCAACTACATATGACGGGTCCATATTGGCTCACATAACATTACTTGTCATTTTATTTTTCACTAGCCAGTGCCCGCGACTTCGTCCGCGCGGAACTCGTTTATATCGTAACTTGATCCCCCCTTTTCACCCCCTTAGGTGATGAATTTCCAGATAAAAACTATCTTTAGTAAGGACTCTTTGGGAAGGCCCCGGAATTCAAAGTATCTCTATACCAAATTCATCTCAATCGGTTCAGCGGTTTAACCATTATTATAGTTATATATTAACAACTATAATTACCCTTTCGAACTTTAAGTTTATTATACAATACTTCATTACTTAATCTGTGATAATTGATAATACTGTAAAAGTGTAAAAATACATTGAGGTACTAAAGAAATGAAAATATGACCTTCAAAAAGTGTTCTGTATGAATCTATTTTGAATAAAATATTTTGACTTTTGACTTTGACTTTGAAGCATAAAAAGGTAACAGACAGACAGAGTTACTTTCGCATTTGTAATATTAGTATGGATTGTATGAAGGAAAGGGTATCGATGCATGTAGGCTTTTTTCAGTATTATTTTGCATATTTTCATATCACACGGCCGTAAGGACCTTTTCTACTAAACCGTAGGATTAAATTAACTGACTTGTAATTTATACATTTTATATGTTACATCTAATAGTTGTCAAAATAGCCATAATCAAACGTCTTTTTTACCCCGTTTTAGAAAACATCTTCAAAACTAAGGCCGCCATAAGGTACCTTTACCCTTGGAACGTCAATTTACTTATGTAATGTTAATGTTCCTATTCCCCAGGACTCCTAACTACCGCTATACCGTAAATGGGTTCCATCCAAATTTTCACCCCCAATTGGGGATGATTTCTGGAATAGAAACTATTATATGTCCTTTTCCAAGACTCAAACTATCTTTCAACCAAATTTTATCAAAATGTGCGATAAAACTATCCTATGTCCTTCCTTATCTATCGCTTTACCGTGAATGGGTTCAATCCAAATGTTCATCCACCATTTCTCACCCCCTTAGGGGATGATTTCCTCCTTTTATGTGTTCCGGAATAAAAAAAATCTATGTTCTTTCCTAGGACTCTACCTCTCTCTATACCAAATTTCATCTAAATGGGTTCTATCCAAATCTTCAACCCTCATTTCACCACCTCAGGAAATGATTTTTCGGGATAAAAACTATGCATTGTCCTTCCCTAGGACTGCTTCTATCTATTTACCAAATTTCATCTAAATGGGTTTTATCCAAATTTTCACCCCCTATTTTATCCCTGAGAGGATGATTTTTGGGATTAAAACTATCCGTTGTCATATTCCGGGACTCAAACTATCTTTCAACCAAATTTCATCAAAATGGGTCACAAACAAATTTTCACCCCCAATTACACCCCCTTATAAGATGATTTTCAGGAGTAAACTATCCTATGTCCTTCCCCAAGACTCCAACTTGCTATACCGTAAATGGGTTCCATCCAAATTTTCATACCCCATTTCACCCCCTTAGGAGATGATTTCTGGACTTAAATTATGTTAAGTCCTTCCCCAGGACTCTGAACTATCTCCATACCAAATTTCATCTAAATCGGTTCTATCCAAATTTTCACCCCTCATTTCACCCCCTTAGGAGATGATTTAGGATAAAAACTATGCATTGTCCTTCCCTGGGACTCCTTCTATCTCTATACCAAATTTGAACTAAATGGGATTTATCCACATTTTCATCCCTATTTCATCCCCTTGGGGGATGATTTTCGGGATTCAAACTATCCATTGTCATCCTCCGGGACTCAAACTATATTTATACTAAATTTGATCTAAACGGAGTCCATCCAAAATTTCACCCCCCATTTCACCCCCTCAGGGAAAGATTTCCAGAATAAAAACTATCCAATGTCCTTCCCCAGAACTTAAACTACCTCTTAACCAAATTTCATCAAAATGGGTCACATCCAATTGTTCACCCCCCCATTTTACCCCCTTAAGGGAAGATTTTCGGGGTGAAACCTATTCTTTAACCTTTTCCGGGACTCAAACTAATCATATACCAAATTTCATCTAAATCGGTGCAGCGGTTTAAGTAGCTCCATACAAATTTCCACCCCCCATTTCATCCCCTTAGGGGTTGATTTCCAGGATAAAAACTACCCTAAGTCCTTCCCCAGGACACAAACTATCTCTATGCCAAATTTCATCTTAATCGGTTCAGCCGTTTTCACGTGATGCGCGGTCACATAAACAGACAACCAGATAAACAGATAAAC
This sequence comes from Epinotia brunnichana, assembly GCA_963854355.1. Classification (NCBI taxonomy): domain Eukaryota; kingdom Metazoa; phylum Arthropoda; class Insecta; order Lepidoptera; family Tortricidae; genus Epinotia; species Epinotia brunnichana. The sequence continues at coordinate 17,985,995 of OY977942.1, read as the reverse complement.
AGATAAACAGACAAACAGATAAACAGACAAACAGATAAACAGACAAACAGACAAAATTTCTAAAAACTGTTGGAACGTGTTCTGTTATCGATCCTAAGTATCCCTAGCCAATTTTTTTTCGAATATCTTCCATGTACAGACTTTCGACCCTCTTCAGCTTTATTATATGTATAGATAATAACGCTTTTTGATCATAATAATCGTTTGTCATAATTTGTTTGCCTACAAATTTGTTGTATATATGTTTGTATTACCAACATCATTGCTCATAATTATCTTAAGGCAGATTTTTTAACAACATAATGTCATTTCCAAATATTCATCACGACTCATAATGATTTTTATAGTAAACTCAATAATTATAAACTTATATTGTATAAGTATTTGACAGCATAACATATAAAGTATGAGTGTGTAATTTTGATTGTCAATAAATCATCTATGTCGATTATCCCCGCAACTTTTTTATTTTTCATTTACATAGCTTATTAAGCGATTTCGGCCCGCCAAGGAGTCGACGAAGCCCCGCTTCGCGGGGCTCCTTTTTCCGCTCTGAGGAACACGAGACACCTAACACTCCTCCTCGCTTCGCTCGTCGTCGTACCTATACCGACTCTGGGACTGTATTTCTATTTTGATAGCAAGTTGAATGTGGTGTGGTGACACCTGACAGTTTATAAATACCTTTACGTTTATGATACCTGACAGTTTATAAATAAAACCAGGTAAAGTTTAAAATAAATATTATATAATTTTTCACCTCACTAGCTCGGAAAGCCCATTTTTATTCTTTAAAAACAGATAGCAAAACTGCATTTTATCCACAAGAGTGCAATAGTACATTACTGAAGAGGCCGTGAAGTAAGGGATTGCTGGACGAGTTTGGAGTAGACGGCCGAGTCGTAGACGAGGCCGGATACAACGAGTCCAGCAATCCCTGTTCCGGCCGAGGCTTGTATAGTGCTTTTCTCAAACGATGTGAGGAAATAATAAATAGTTATTTGTTATACAAGGGTGCAGTTATATTTTAACCGCGAGTGTGGAATTGAAACACGAGCTAGCGAATGCGAGTGGTTCAAAAATAGAATCCTTTTCACCTCACTAAATTGAGGAAAATTCTACATAAAAAACATTCAAACAGAAAGAAAGCATTAAAAAAAGAGAAAAAAAACAAAAAAATAAAAACATTAAAAAAGAAAAGAATTAACATACATAAAGGGAAACAAACATTTAAAAAGGGAAAAAAGGGAAAAAAACTTGAAAAATAACATAAAAGACCATACAACATTTTAAACATTAAAAATTAGACATAAACATCAAAAAAAGAAAAACACTTTTTAAAATGATTATAAACGATCACTAAAATCACGAACATTAAAAAAACAAAAAAATTAAAAACAAAAACAATTAAAAAAGAGCACCTACCTAGTAGTGGTTGGCAGTATGTAATTTTCCCTTTGTCTGTTTAATATTAGTATGCAAATTTAAAAAGTTAGAGTAGCGGCCAATAATGTTTTTAGTTAGGGTTTTCATACATTACTTCTTGGCCTAGGCCAAGAGGTAATGTAGGGAGCCATAAACATGAAACTTCATGTCTTGATTTCGTGACATTAACGCATACATTTCCGAGCATGTTTGAGAAAAGAATATTTGAAATCCGAACGTGTTATTAGTTACTTTTTTAAACATAATAACATGTAACGGCCAGTCCAGACAGGACATTTTTCACCCATCAGATTTATTTTATTTAGGTACCTTTTCTTGATTGTTTTATTCTTTTTTTAAATATTTTTAATTCTTTTTTTATTTTTTAAATGTTTTTTTTTTGTTTTTTTAATCTTTTTTCTTTTTCTCCTTTTTAAAAATGCTGTTTCTCTTTTTAAATGTTTTGTTTCTTTATGAATGTTTTTCTGTATTTTTTTCTCTTTTTAATGTTTTTTTGGTCTTTTTTATACGTTTTTTTCTTTTTTTTTAAATCTTTTCTTCTTTTTTTAATGTTTTTTGAAATTTTATTTATTTTTTTTGATGTTTTCGTCTACATTTTAATGATTTTTTTTATATTTTATTGATTTAAATGTGTTTATTTAAGGTTTTTTTTTTATTTTTTCAACTTTAAAAAAAAAAAAATATTTTTTAATGTTTTGTTTCTTTTTGATTTATTTTTGTGGTTTTTCCACTTTTTTCTCTTTTTAAATGATTTTTTTTTTGCTTTTGTCTTTTTTATCTTTTTTTTACGTTTTTTATCTTATTTTAATGTTTTTGTAACTTTTTTTCTTTTATTATGTTTTTGTCTCTATTTGATTGCTGTTTTTCTTTTTTCAATGTTTTTTGCTTTTTTCTCCTTTTTGTAAATGTTTTGTTTCTTTTTGAATGTTTTTTTTTTCTTTTTTTATGTTTTTTTGGGTTTTTTTCTTTTTTTTATACGTTTTTTCCCTTTTTTTAATGTATATTTTTTACTATTTCAAGGTTTTTTGAAATTCTCTTATATTTTTTTGATGTTTTTGCCATATTTTAATGTTTTTTTTATGTGATTTATATGTGTTTTTTCAAGGTTTTTTTCTTTTACCATATTTTTTATTTTATTTTTTTCCACTGTTCTCTTTTTACATGTTTCTTTTTTGTTTTTTGTCTTTTTTTACGTTTTTTCTCTTAATATAATGTTTTTTGTAACTTTTTTCTTTTTACATGTTGTTTTTTGTCTTTTTTGTCTTTTTTTACGTTTTTTTTCTTAATGTTATGTTTTTTGTAACTTTTTTCTTTTTTATATGTTTTTGTCTCTATTTTATTGCTTCGTTTTTCTTTTATCAGTCTTTTTTAATGTTTTTTGAAATAATTTTTGCCTTTTTTAAGTGTTATTTTTTTTGTTTCTCAATGTTTTTTCTCTTTTCCTCTTCATTAAATGTTTTTTTAATTTTGTAATATTTTGTCTCTTTTTACATGTTTTTTAATTTTTTTTCTCATTTTTAATGTCTATTCCCCCTTTTCAATATTTTTTTCAAAATTTACTTTTTTGTTTTTTTTCCTCGCTTTAGTGAGGTGAAAAGATTTGTGTTACACACGGGTGCAAGTTATTTTGACGTCTCGTGTGTTGCAACACTCGCTACGCTCAAGGATTCTATTTTTGAACCATTAGCTTCGCTCAGGATTCTATTTTTGAACCACTCGCTTCGCTCGTGGTTCAACCATAGAATCCATTCGCTAGCTCGTGGTTCAACCCTAGAATCCATTCGCTAGCTCGTGTTTCAATTCCACACTCGCGGTTAAAATACAACTTTGCACCCTTGTATAACAAATAACTATTTTATTACTAAGTTGTCGTTGTTAAAAAATAAATATGATTTAAAATTTTATTACTTAAAATCGTTATATTTTAAAAATAAATGAAAATTAACATTAGTATTACAGATATTTATTATGATTGACATTATTAACATGAATGATTCAGTGTTACGATAGTTATGCGCAAAGACAAGTTATAAGTAATGATCATTATGATATAAAATTATATATCAAACATTTTCGGACTTCCAATAATCGAAGTCGCAATTTTATGTGAACTTTGGCGCACCCACCTATGACCGCACTAAGTACCACATGCCTACAGTACGAAACACTAACCACTTTCTGTAATAATCATTTAAGGACTATTTATGTTATTATTACATTATTTATTACAGGAATTTTGCATACAATTGCAGTTTACTTTGACATTTTAGATTTGTCACCTTCTTGTTCCACTTATTTTTTATGATAAAATTGTAATTCCTTTGTTTCTCATTTTACTTGCTAGTTCACCAGCCTGTAAACTGCTCCCATGAATATTATCTGTTCACGCATCAGATGTATAATTCTATTTAGTAACGCCTTAATCTGGTTCTCACGTCACAGGCATTGTCCTAGTGTGAGTACCACAGATTTTTCTACACTGAGCCCTTGTGTTAATACTGTACTAATAATCTAACGTAGTTAATAAGGTATGTTTGGTAAATGATTAAATTGAAATTGAAAATTGAAATAACAACCTGCCGGTGCCGATTAACCGAGGAGGGCCTCAACGACCTCACGTGAGAGAGGAAGAGCAGGTATTGGACCATTTTCACAACCAACCGGGTTCTAGTACGAGACGTGCAGGACGCATTTTATTAGTTGTCATTAATACAGGAGTGTAAGTAAATAATACAGGAGGTTATAAAATAATGGTTATATAATTTTTCACTACCATACAAAGATGCTAAATTTCCACAAGCCAGGCACCATAATCATATTTATGGTCTAAACATTAATGGGTCTTTTTCTTTGCCTTTCGTTCCGTTACATACTGTATATATTGGACCTATACGTGAGTGACCCGTTTTATCCTATTTTATTACATTTTGCCAAAAATATTTCAGTATTATAACAGGAACCTGACTCATTCATTCATTCATTTTCTATTTATTTGCTTTTATTTGTAGCCCCTTAGCTCATTTTATGTACTGAGGTGAAACTTACTTGAAGCTCTAGGAGCTTTTCCCACTGAGGAGTCAGGAAGAACAGAATACCCGTGCCGGCTCCGTCCAAGGTCACAGTACTGAAAACGTTATAAGTAATAATGTAAAAAAAAAACAAGGACCAGGAAGGAAGGAAAAATCTTAAAGAAAAGTTAAGATTTGCAGCCGTAGTTCTTAAAACATCCTGACATCCATATGGACACCCCTTATATATTTTTTTTGTAATGCTTGTGTTTTTATTCCCGAATTCAAAAAAGGAGGAGGTTCTCAATTTGTCTGTATTTTTGTGTGTTTTTTACGCGATAACTCCGTAACTTAAGAACTGATTTAAAAAATGTTTCTTTGTTTGAAAGCATATACCTACTTCCAGATTGGTCCCGTTGTCACCAAAATCCAGTTCTGATCATGGGATCCTAGAGAAATCGAGGGAACTCTTCAAATTCTATAGGCAAACTTAAAGCAATTTGGCTACTGATTTGAAGTCAGTTAAAACTTTGGTTTTAAAGTAAATTATTAGTGTTGCGTACCAAAATTGGTCCAACGGAACACTTATTTTTAAACATGTATTTACTTACTAGCTGTTGCCCGCGACTTCGTCCGCGTAGAACTTTTTATCGTCTTAGAAAATGATTTCTCTCAATACAAAATTTGAACCCTCTTTTAGGGGATAATTAAAAAAAAAGTTGATGTTCATTTTCTAGTTTGTGAACAAACAGTCTAAAACCAAAGTTAAAAATCTCATACTTTAAAAATGCCTTGAAATACTCAAACTTTGAACCAATTTTAACACTCTTAGGGGATGAATTTGGAAAAATTCTGAAATCAGTTTTGTAGTCTTTTAACGTACAGAATAAGACCGAAGTTAAAAATCTCTTACTCACACTTTAAAATTTTATTGCTCGCCATTTAAAATTTGAACCCCCTTTTAAACCCCCTTAGAGGTTGAATTTTTCTATTCGCTGAAAGAACTTTTTTCGTAAACTTTTAAGTCTCTAGCTCAAAAAAAGTGTTGCCCATACAAAGCTTTCTTAACCCCCTTAGGGGTGGAATTTTCTAAAACTCTGAAAGTACTTTATTATTAATTTTAATAAGTAACATTTTGAATAGTTTTAAGTCTAGTAAAAAAAAAAGTTTTTCCCACACAACACTGGCTACCCTTCTTAAGGATCTTAAGGAACCCCCCCTTAGGGATGGAGTTTTCTAAAACGCTGAAAGTTCTTTTTTAGTATTCTAATAAGTAATCTTTTTGCAAAGTTTTAAGTCTAACTCAAAAAAAAGTGTTGCCCATGCAAAGCTTGCTCTCCTTTTTAACCCTATTAGGGGTGGAATTTTCTAAAACAATTTGTGTTCTTTTTTTGTATTTTAATAAGTAATCTTTCTACAAAGTTTCAAGTCTCTAACTCAAAAACATAAACTTTCCCTGATAAAAACTTTGCACCCCTTTTTATCCCCCTTAGGGATAGATTTTTTCAAATCGCTGAAAGTCTTTTTTTTTGTATTTTTATAAGTAATCTTTCTACAAAGTTTTAAGTGTCTAGCTCAGAAAAAGTGTTCCCCATACAAACCTTGCACCCTTTTTTAACCCCCTTAGGGAATGATTTTTGTAAAACGCCGAATGTAGTATTTTTCATGTTCTAATAAGTAATTTTTCGTCAAAATTTTAAGTCTCTATTAAAAAAAATATGTTTTTCCCATACAAACTTTGCACCCTATTTTACCCCCTTAGGGGTGAAATTTTCCAAAACGCTGAAAGTACTTTCTTTGTATTTAAATAATCTTTCTACAAAGTTTTAGGACTCTAGCTAAAAAAAATAGTTTCCCACATACAAACTTTGCACCCCTATTTTAGCCCCCTATTTTTAGGGTTAGAATTTTCTAAAACGCTGAAAGTACTTAATTTGTATTCTGATGACTAATCTTTCTACAAAGTTTTAAGTCTCTATTTAAAAAAAATATTGTTTCCCCCATACAAAATTTGCACCCCTATTTTACCCCCTTAGGGGTAGATTTTTTTAAAACACTGAATCTAGGTACTTTATTTGTATTCTAATGAATAATTTCTCTACAAAGTTTTAAGTCTCTATTTAAAAAAAAGTAGTTTTTCCCATACAAACTTTGCACTCTATTTTACCCCTTTAGGGGTAGAATTTTCTAAAACCCTGAAAGTTCTTTATTTGTATTTTAATGACTGATCTTTCTACAAAGTTTTAAGTCTCTATTTAAAAAAAAAATGTTTCCCCCATACAAACCTTGCACCCCTATTTTACCCCCGTAGGGGTGGAATTTTCCAAAACGCTAAAAGTGTTTCATTTGTATTCTAATAACAAAGGTTAAGTCTATAGCTCAAAAAAAAAAGGTTCTGCCATACAAACTTTGCACCCCCATTTTACCCCCTTAGGGGTAGAATTTTCAAAAATCCCTTTTTATCCCTAGCCCACGTTATAAAAGCAACATACTGTGCAAAAATTAACTCTCTAAGATTAGTAGTTTCGGCTGTGCGTTGATGAGTGAGTGAGTGAGTGATTGAGTGAATAAGTCAGTCAGGACATAGGCATTTATTATGTATAAATAGATAGAAGATAATGAAACTCCCATTCAAATATCTCAAAAAATTATGAAGCTACATCCGTTTTAATGTCGCTTGTTAGAGTGAGAAAACGATGAGGGACTGTGACGTCAATATACTCGAGCGTCATAGTAAAAAACAATCGTTTCATATGAAGGTGCGTTTTGCGGAAAAGGGACAGAACATACTCCCTCTTAAAATTTTGGACTCTTATAACTTAATCATTACCTATATAACCTCTTGCTTTGTTTTTTTCTCCATTTGACTATATTTATTTTAAATTCTTTTTCGAGAAAATACATTATGATTATTTACCATATTTTCGATTCCTGAGCTATAACCACGAACTTCGGAATTCGAAAATATTCGGGTATCTCTATCTCTATCGCACTAACCATACTCGAGTGACAGGGATGCAAATATATGAATATTGAGTATCGGTTTTCTTGGTAGCGCCGCAGGTACTTTGGCTGAATGCGCCGAGCGCGTGCCATTGTCATTCAAAAAAAACAAATTCGTGTTAATTATATTGTTAAAATTTGTTGATTTCATTTATTGAAATTACGACATAAAACGACATTTGCGCATATAAGTTCTCATATCAGAATCGAATATTTTTTTATGGTTTATATTTTAGCATTTGTCTCGTAAAGGTCTATCGTAGACGGGATTTAAATTATTAATAAGTGAAAGGCAAAGCAATTCCGCCATTTTGACGAAAATTTGACGGTTCTTATAGCTGACAGTTGGAGCAGCGTTTGATTTCAATAAAAATAAATGAAAAATTAAATGAAGTCGTATATTTCGGAAAATTAATTAACTGTCGCAGTCGGATAAAAACTATCCTAAGTTGCAGCTAGAATAATAATGTACCTATATAAAATGTTTCATATTTTTCCGTTCATGGGATGCTGAGAACATTCGAACCGCGCAAAGCTTAGTTTCAAACTGGCTGATTCTTTTTTTAATTTAGAGATTTATTATAAGTGGAGATAAATAAATAGAAGATAATGAAACTCCCATTCAAATATCTCAAAAAATTATGAAGCTACATCCGTTTTAATGTCCTTGTTAGAGTGAGAAAACGATGAGGGACTGTGACGTCAATATACTCGAGCGTCATAGTAAAAAACAATCGTTTCATATGAAGGTGCGTTTTGCGGAAAAGGGACAGAACATACCCCCCTCTTAAAACTTTGGACTCTTATAACTTAATCATTACCTATATAACCTCTTGCTTTGTTTTTTTCTCCATTTGACTATATTTATTTTAAATTCTTTTTCGAGAAAATACATTATGATTATTTACCATATTTTCGATTCCTGAGCTATAACCACGAACTTCGGAATTCGAAAATATCGGGTATCTCTATCTCTATCGCACTAACCATACTCGAGTGACAGGGATGCAAATATATGAACATTGAGTATCGGTTTTCGTGGTAGCGCCGCAGGTACTTTGGCTGAATGCGCCGAGCGCGTGCCATTGTCATTAAAAAAAAAACAAATTCGTGTTAATTATATTGTTCAAATTTGTTGATTTCATTTATTGAAATTACGACATAAAACGACATTTGCGCATATAAGTTCTCATATCAGAATCGAATATTTTTTTATGGTTTATATTTTAGCATTTGTCTCGTAAGGTCTATCGTAGACGGGATTTAAATTATTAATAAGTGAAAGGCAAAGCAATTCCGCCATTTTGACGAAAATTTGACGGTTCTTATAGCTGACAGTTGGAGCAGCGTTTGATTTCAATAAAAATAAATGAAAAATTAAATGAAGTCGTATATTTCGGAAAATTAATTAACTGTCGCAGTCGGATAAAAACTATCCTAAGTTGCAGCTAGAATAATAATGTACCTATATAAAATGTTTCATATTTTTCCGTTCATGGGATGCTGAGAACATTCGAACCGCGCAAAGCTTAGTTTCAAACTGGCTGATTCTTTTTTTAATTTAGAGATTTATTATAAGTGGAGATAATATATTTTTCTGCCTATCACCTGTTTTGCGCTTGATGTTGACTTTTGGGGCACGTTGCATACCTACTATATACTATACTATATATACCCCTTGTGTCCCACAGTTTTATTTTTTTGGATTCGGAGATATTTTGATCTAAAGTTATGACCTCCAAGTAATGTATCTTGGCACCACGACATCATAGCACAGCAGTCAACGCGGATTTTGAGGTAATATCATGTAACGAGTCATAATAGTTTTTGCATTTTTGTGTTCAAAAGATATTTTTGTGATTTTTTGATTTTAATTTCTTTTTTTTGTGTCTTTAAAATAAAAAGTTACTGATAGCACTCCGGGAGAGTAAAAAAATACAACTAAACTTATTTTGATGAAAAAAAAATCAAAAAAAGTTTATTTTTTTCAAGTTTCAAGAACAATTATTTCCACATGGTTACATGTGGAAATAATTGTTCACAAGCTTAATAATCTACCGTTTAATTCTTTGCTCCTATGCCCTCCTATGGCCACACCCTGTATATTTATACCTTAGTATATAATGTTATAAATGCGAAAGTAACTCTGTCTGTCTGTCTTTTCGTCTGTCTGTCAGTGTTACCTTTTCACGCTTAAACCGCTGATTAAATTAGATATAGAGATAGTTTGAATCCCGTGGAAGGAAATGGTTAGGATAGTTTTTATCCCGGAAATTATCCCCTAAGAGAAGCAAATAGGGGGCGGAAGTTTGTATGGAGGCATGATACAAACGACTTCCACGCGAACATAGTTGCAGGCAAAAGCTAGTTAAGTACTATACATAATCAAAATCATCTTAAAAAAATGCGAAAGTAACTCTTGTCTGTTCGTCTGTTTATCTGTCAGTTACCTTTCCCTTGAACCGATTTACATGAAATTTGGTATGGATACAGTTTCAGACCCTGAAAAATGGATGTGTGTATGGGGGACCAATATTTAGGTCTACGCATGAAATACTTTAATAGCAGTTTTCCTCTATGACGAACGCTTTATGTAAAGAACAATGTTGAGTATATATAAGCTTACCTAATCAGCAGGATGATCATGACCACATAGGGGAAGATGGCGAGGAAGTAGGAGGCCTTGCCCGAACTCTTGACGCCGCGCGCCACTATCCCGAAGATGATCAGCCACGACGCCAGTAGGAACAGCACCAGGTACCAGATTGGGAGACCTGCCAATAAATCTTGAGTTTTAGTGCTAAATTTTAACTAGCTAATATACACTATTATAGAATTTTCATCACACTTGCTCGTAAAGGGTGTATTATAGGCAGGTGTATAGAGCAGCTATAGCCGATTGACCTCCCGCGGGAGTTATGGATTATTATGACTCCCTAGGGAGTTATAAGCTTGTGTGTGATCTGATTGGTTAAAGCAAATCTAGGTGGCCGCGCGCCACAAGAATTCTGCTCTGTGAGTGGTTGAATAAAAATCTAGCACTCCATGCGCTGCAAGAATACTGCTCTGTGATTGGTCGAAATATTGAAGCTGCGCACTCCACTCGCACTGATCTGGAAGTGAAGTTGTCAATTTCGTCAAATTTTGATTTGGTGCGCTTGTATGAAACCTAGATTTTTCTGTCTTTTGTAGTTATGTATTTCCTCGCAAATGTGATGAAAAACATTGTGTATTGTGTGCTCCGGCGTCGGGCTTCTGATAGACTCTCGTTTGCAATATTCCACTTACGCCCCTCGTTAAACAATGTACTATTATAGCCTTAAAGACCGATTCAATGGGAGCTTGACGCAGCGATTTCGACAGAAGTGCCTAGGTTTTGCTGCGTAAAAGGGCTGTCAGAGTGGAAGCTTTGGTGTAGTCTACATCAGTAGGATCGCGTATAAATCACAATTTTACACTCAAAAAGCAATTTCTTGAAACCTTTAGTTTTTTCACGAAAATACGAATTTGGCTTTCCTACGCCAACATATAAATTCTCTTAGATTATAGATATATTATTTTTAATTATATGACAAGATCCTTTACATTGCTACGATTACGAGTATGCAGACGCATAACGAAAATTTGATGTTTGAAAAATATTCCCTACTTAAAAACACACTAGACTTACCCAGTCCGCCGACAATGGAATCACTCTGCTGAAGCACTGTTCTTCTGTAAAGGCAAATTAATGTTTGGAAAAACAACATAGTCAGCATCAGAAACATGTATACACTTATCGACCGTAGACATCCATGGGCGTATATAGGGGGAAGGGGGGGGGAGACCCCAGGGTGCTGGTCACTGGCTCAGAATTCCAAGCGGGGCATTTAAACATTGCAAACAGGCCTAGATACGCCACTGAACACATCTTTGTGATGCTGACTGTACCTATACGTAAGTATACATATGGGAGGGAACCAGTGCCCTGCAGTGGGAGTGGGACGTACATACTACTCGTACATATACAGAAATTGATGATAATGAGGGGTCGAACTCTCGGTGTCATTTGACGTCACTTTGTATATAGCGCAATGCCATTTTTTTTATGTAATTTTTATTGTAGGTTTTACCCTGTACCTGATTACTATCATCAACAATAATTCATATGTATAATGTATATTTTGTTCAATCATGCTACTACTACTATAATACCCTATAATAACTTTATAGCCTTCGATACTGTAATTACGGATAGCGAAACGAACATCGTCATCAATAAATATATAATCACGCCTAATAAGTAGTATCGAAATGAGGTTCGGTAAACTTTCTGGAGTGAGTAGGTACATTACTAAAAAGGCTGGGAAGGAAGGGATTGTCTGCCGAGTGATATATAGACGGATAGATAGTATGTTCAGGCCGAGCGTTTGCCAGATTCTTTATTTTGTAAACGCCTCTTGTGTGTACCTCTGTGGTTTGGACAGTGACATTTGAGCTATCACATATTTGCTTTGTCTGTCGGAAAAAAGACACGTCAGAGTTCGGTCGAACAACGTGTACCGTTTTTTGGTTGTAATACCTCGCTTTGCCGACACACAGTGTCCGAGGTTATTTGATTTGTAGTTGAAAGTCTTTAGAGACTCGTGTTGGAGGCCTGACTGTGAAGGCCCGAGTCGTTTTGGTGAAAACAGTGCCGGAGAAGTGATTTTGTGACTGTGGCAGACCGCGCCTTGCTGGCCTTATCCCGCGGAACCCCACGGTGCTTCCTTCCGTCCCGGAGACCACCTTGGGAGACTTGATTTGACTTGACTGACCCTTGACGGAAACTAGACAGAATTGACACAATATCGCGTCGATGGGAACCGGTAAGCTAACTCCCCATATTGTAGCCAGCATTACTGGCGTAAATTGGACCCACGAGATCGTGTGGCACGTTCGGTCCCTAGCATTAGGCGAGGACTGAACATAGTAATACGAGCCCGGCAATCTCTAGTACCAGCCGAGGTATGTACAGTGCTTTGCTATAGTACATTGTTGTAGAGGCTAGAAAGTAAGCAATAGATGGAGGAGTATGTTCGAGGGCCGATGCGTAGCGGATATACGAGTAAACTTACAGGAAAACAACTCAGCACTGCTCGTGCCGTTTTCAAATTCGGCATGCCGTCTGGTCGGACGGAACGCGCAGCACATCGGGCTAACCCTCGTCACACACCGATAGCAGGCTTAAAGCTGACTACTAGTAGGTATGGATAATTTGCTAAACTTACAGAAAAAAAAGCTCAGCACTGCTCGTGCCGTTTTCGATTACATAGTCAGCCTGGCTGGACGGCACGCAGAGCACGTCGGTCCAGGACTCGTCGCACACCGCCCACGGCAGCGTGGACTGGAAGCTGAACACCAGATAGTACAAGCATAGCGCGATGATGGACACGTAGTATGACAGGATATAGCCGCAGCCCATTGCCTGCGCGTAGCCCGTTCCTGGAAAGATGCAATGTGCATTATGACTTATGCTCAGACAAAGAAAAAAAAATCTTGGTTTTTTTTCTTAATCTGTGGGCTGGTGCTGTTGCCATGGGGAATATAAAAAAAAGCTCGAGACCAGCTTTACTGGTAACAGCCGAGTTTAGCTAAAGCGGCAGCACGGGCACCTCTTGCCGCTTCGGCGCTCCGAGGTGTCGATACACCCGATCACGCTAAGAACAAAGAGCATAATCATACTCATAATAAATTTATACGTAAAGCCAATTTACATGTCATAAATTTCATACAATTATTAAATGCAAATGCTATGCGGCGAGTGCGTCTCTAGCTGTCAGATTTTGTCAGAGAGAGAACCTTCTGTACGTAACTAAGTACTATTATTTGAACTGTACTATACTGTATATTGATACCTTACTCGTAGTCTAATTTCAAAAGTTGTCTAATAGATCGTAGGAGTCCAAATCTAGGACGTGGTTGCCTGCTCAGATTATTATATCATCATCAAAAACAGCCTTGCGTGCAAAAAGTGTTTATGGCATGGCCCCCAAATTATATAATAAGTTACCCAATTTAATAAGACAATCCGAAATGCCTCTTTTTAGGAAATATTTGTTAGACTTTTTGGTACAAAATGCTTTTTACACGTTGAAAGAATTTTTTGACTATATGCTGCATATTTATTGAATCTAGTATAGGTAATGTAGTGTAATGTTGTAACTTTAGTATTTTTTGCATGCTGCATGATAGGTCATCAGAATCTAGTCTTAGTTATAGGAATGCAGTTTATGAAATATTTCTATGCCTATGCAGGCTGGATTGTGCTGAACAACATTGTATCTTATTACACCTTATGTACCACATTCAAGAAATAAATAAATGATTGATTGATTGATTGATATATTATGGTCGATATCTTCCAGGTAATTATGTTTTAATAATAATTAAATAAATATTAGGGGACAATCTTACACAAACTTCGAGCAACACAGAAGAGAGTAGCCATTCGCACCATTTCCCCTCAGCCAAAGTACAAGCCCAAGTGGGGCAAGTGGGCATGCTTCGTACACAAACATGTATGAAGGTGTGCAAGTTTTATCGGTGTATTGTGTCATTTTTGATGTAGTAGTGTCATCATAACAGAAAATAATAACGGGCAAGTTGGCTACCAGGGGACCGATTTTTGACTTTCGAGCGCTCGAGTCTTTCACTCGAAAACAGTCAAAAATGATGAAACGCTATTTTGAATTAGCGATAGAAAATCGAAAAACGAGTATTCAATTCTATCGGTAGAAAGTAAGTGCCAGTAATTTTGACACTACCATCGTATTTACTTTATTTTATTTTATTATCGAGTGCTCGAAAGGCAAAAATCGGTCCCCATATCCAATACAAATCTCATGCATATCACGTGAAAGCTAGTTACATAAGCTTAATTTTCTAATATGAGGACACACTCCAAAACCCCCGGAGAAGAGAATTATCAGCCTTCAAATACTGGGTGTTAACTAAGAGTTAATTGATAGTTAAGTATTAATTAAGTCATAATTAGGAGATTTAGATGTAGATTCTCCTATCCCTCACTGACTAGTGGTCTTAATAATAATTATAGCAAATGATGTTGTCAATAAATCTATATTCGTTATAATTGTATTGGTGATGAGGCTGGGTTCCATACCTTTCTGCCCATCATTCTTTCCCCTCCCGGCCCCGCAAGAAATGACAGAATTATTTGACTGTAATATTCATAGCTAAACCGACTTCCTTCCGCTAGGAAGGCCGTGTTACTCGAAGTACACTAATCGAACTAGCCCCATGGAAAGCTCAATAAGGCTTGTGTTAACTAATGGGGAACTAGACGACGAGATATTTAATAGATATATATATACTTAAATATACATAGAAAACATCTAAGACTCAGAAACAAATATTCATGCTCATCACACAAATATTTACCCTCACCGGGATTCGAACCCAAGACCGTCAGCTTCGTAGGTAGGGTCACTACCCACTAGGCTACACCGGTCGTTGTCTTGGTTGGTTCTTGGGTATTATCTGTACAAAATAGTATTTTATATTTCATCATATTATACTCAAGATACTAACTAACCTTTAATTGCAGGAGACAACGCCCAGATCTTCACAGAATTTCTAGTACTGAACTGACCCAATATACATTCAAGGTAATACATAGGTTTGCCAATTAGGAAAAGTACTATGATGTAGGGGATGAGAAAAGCGCCTCCTCCGTTCTGGTAGGCGATGAAAGGGAACCTCCACACGTTGCCAAGACCCACGGACGCGGCTATACATGACATAAGGAACTCGATTTGGTTGCCCCATGTGGCACGCTGGGGCGCTGCGTCCTCTGTGTCCTCCTGAAATTGTAAAAATAAGATTATAGCAGTTGAGCGATTGCGCAAATAAACGTATCTTTATTGAAAACGCGGCGAAGGAAAAGTCTTGGGTTCCAAATTTGAATTCCGTGAATGCTCGAAAAAAGCGGAACCTTCTTAATGTGTGATCTGTGTGTGTGTGATAATGTCAGCACACCAGCACAAACTTTTTTGCCAAAGTATGACAACCTATGAGCGAGGCGAGGGGAAGCGTTGCGTTGCGGGTAACTTATACTTGCGGCGTTAAAACAAATGAATATTTCATCGTCCATAGTATGCTGCCTCGGCGATGGACAACTCCTTGGTCGCGTTATTAGGTACCACATACAGTATTAGTCCGTAAGCCCGCTCCCAATATACCTAATACGTCTCATGGCAACACGATAAACAAATAGGCAGACGGTGCCAAAGGTGGCCTACTTTAGCACCGTCTGCCAAGTACCGGCCATTTCAGGACTGACTGACGTAGGATTACTCTCTGTGTACGATTAAAACTAGTATATTAGCCCATACTATACAGGACGTCGTGGAACTCTCCACTTTACATTACACACTTTATATGGCATCCGGCGCTTAGGTATACCTTTATCTCATTACTTACTACTGGAGGTGGCGGTGGCTTAAAGTCTATTGGTGGACCCAGGGGCTCGCCTGGAGGCCCCGGGGGCCCGCCTGGAGGACCGGGGCGCCCACCCGGCGGAGGAGGTCCTGGGGGCGGACCCTCCGACGATGCGTCGAAGGCAGCATTGTCTTGCTCCTTGCTCTGGAAATAATATATACACATCCGAATAGGTTTCAGAACTACAATATTTTTCCTAATTTTGATACATTGCGGTCAAGATTGCCTCCAACAGATGACAATGAATTTTCAAAATGGCGCAGCAACATGATTCGCAGGAGTTTATAAATAAACTATATCTAATTTAAAAGGGAAAACTCTATCCTTTACTTTTGTCATTCATACCTTGGCAATAAATATTCATATGTTTGAGGAAATTACACTTACTTTTTTTTTTGAGAAAAAACCTAGAAATCATAATAAAATTGACTTTTTGTGGCAGAATGCGCGACAATCATAAGAGATATTGCATAGGTATTTATGAGAAGTTGATGATTCATTTATCAAGGATCATTTCGGTCATGGACACTTTTTGTGATTTTTCGTGTATTGTTAACGGTTTTCTTTTTAATGATAAAAATCCACGTTTCGGGACACTTTTGGGGGTGAGAGGAGGTGAAGCTCCCCCCCGGGGGATGCGTGAATATATATTTTATAATACTCTGTCCTACATATCGACATCCCAATATGTTTCAGAACTACAGTTTTTTTGGCAAATTTTGAGCTTATAGTTGCTTCCACTATAATAAAAGAGGTTTTACCTACATATATATACATATACTTGTGAAAGTGTTTACGACACGGATAACAGAGTTTAATTTTGCGTTGCCTGTGGGAAATATTTTTTCTAACCTGTACGTTTTTTTTATTATGTTCGCCGATTTCTCCGTCAATTGTGGCATTTCAATTTTTTTTTTTAAATCGATAGTGTATACTTCTTAGGTGGTCCCATTGTTACCATGGCAGGATCTGATGATGGGATCCCAGGGAAATTGAGGGCAACCCTCAAATTTTATGGGCAAGCGTGTAGTAATTTCGGTATTTTTCTATTATAACTCGTGTATTTACCCTCGGAAATCGCAATTTTGACGCCCGAGCCGAAGGCAAGGGCGATAAGTATGCGATCTGAGGCTTTCTTTATTACCGCCCGAGGTGAGTACAAAGTTTTACGTATCTCCCTGGCCACTACGCGTGTGGAAATTGCTACTTTATGGCCAGGTACCTATGACTTAAAATAATATGTGGAACTGTAATTTTACTATAAACAAACTGTGCATATTTTTAAAATCCGAACCCACTATGGTGTTAGTTAGTTTTCAACACATTTGCTCGTAACGTGCCTCTTATTGTGCCGCTTTTGGGCTCATAACCCTGGGTATTAAACACGCGTGTTTAATAACATTACGACACTCGTGTAGTTATGTTTATATCCCGATTAAGACACGTTGGCACCTTGCAGCAAGGTGTATGTATGGACTCGGCGCATTCTTAAATTGACCGGGTTATACAGGTTTGTTTTTAATTCTCGGCAAATGGATTCTTACTCGACTAAACAAATTAAATCCTTCTTGTGGATTAATTGATTATTTCTTGTTGGATATGATATAGAAACGTTTCATTTAGTAAAACTACTTACTTTTGATAACATTTTACATGAATTTATATTGAATAAGAAAATATTTATTTTATTTTGTATTGGCTGTTTAGAGATTTCATCTAAGCCTCGCTGAGGGCGCACTGCGCGAACTTCAAAAAAAAATTGTTGCGCGCCATTATAGGTAATTTCACAAATATTTGGAAACATTGATGATGCGTGTTTGGTTATTGTTAAAAATGTTGACTCGTAGTGAATAGAAAAGTGATAAATAGAATTGACGCCACTGTACATTCTTGGAGATGTACAAATATGTGAGTAAAAACCTGTTGTCATCAATAACTAAAGGAAACAACTTAGGAGCCTGTAACATGTTCCTTTTATGAAAAGGATTTTTTCCTCGCAAATGTGTTGAAAAACGTCGTATGACACGCGTGAGCTTTGATAATTACATCCTCGGCTCTATTATCACAATTCCGCCTCTGATGTAATGATCAACATACCTCACTTGTATCATAATGTACTATTACCTATACAAGGTACAAACGCCAACATAGTTAACTGACCATCCTGTTTATTGAACCTTATTACAATGCATATAAAGTGCACGGATGGTCAGTTAGCTCCGTTGTCGATAGTACCAATCCGTATAATATGACAAAATACAATATATATGCGTACTTATTACTATTTTTTTTATAGTTCCCAACTTCTAATGATTGAATTGTAAAATAAAAATCGCCACTATTCCCACCTAAAACATTTAACTATTTGACTTGTGAACTGGAGTCATGAGTAAATCCGATGACCGTACCCACTCACCACTAACATTATAATACAACCAGCAATCATAATATACACACTTCATAGATACCTCAACGGGCACGAATATCAATATTTTTACTGTGACCCATGTTGTTTGTGCATATCTGCATTAATGCCTCCATAAAACAAATCCAGATTAGATATCGAACCGATGTTGATATATAACTTTATTTGCTCATAATACTGTCAATAATCAATGTTTAAAGTTTGCCGCGTCACTCGTGCGGGCCCACGGTGTACAACTGTTAGGTACTAATGGTAACAGTTGTACAACTTTCGAATGACACCCCACACGTTCCTTACAATCCAAAAAAAATAGCTGAACTCATTCTTACCCCCAAAACCGACCCCTTAAGTAGTTGGGGTTTAATTCTTTTTTACTTAACTTATGTAATTAAATAAGATATAAATTTCTATACCTATACCAAATGTCAGCTTCCTATGTCAAACGGTCTTCGAGAAAACTGGGTGTGACAGACGTACAGACTCCGAGTTGTCGCATTAAGTGATTCGTTGGACCAATTTTAGTACGGAACACAGTTTTAAACTGTGCCGTCGTCGGTACGCAAATTCTAAAATCTCCATGCGGCAACCCTAATAATAATAGACGAGCTGAGGAACCCTAATAATATAAGGTTTAAGGCCGATTATACGTTAGCGGTAAGTCCGGAAAAATCCTTAAATGTATATGGGTTAAGGCGGAAACCCAGCACTGTGTACGCCACGTAAGTATGTACGAATGCGAATCACATGAGAGGACGCATGAACATTGTTCGAATCAAACTTAGACGATACGGTGCGGGCTGGCGCGCGGCAAGTGCAATAACTTGCATTTCGAGCCGCGGTTGTCCTTCATTTTCAAACATAGACGATACGGTGCGGGCTGGCGCGCGGCAAGTGCAATAACTTGCATTTCGAGCCGCGGTTGTCCTTCATTTTCAAACTTTGACGATACGGTGCGGGCTGGCGCGTGGCAAGTGCAATAACTTGCTTTTCGAGCCGCGGTTGTCCTTCATTTTCAAACTTATACGATACGGTGCGGGCTGGCGCGCGGGAAGTGCAATAACTTGCATTTCGAGCCGCGGTTGTCCTTCATTTTCAAACTTTGACGATACGGTGCGGGCTGGCGCGTGGCAAGTGCAATAACTTGCATTTCGAGCCGCGGTTGTCCTTCATTTTCAAACTTAGACGATACGGTGCGGGCTGGCGCGCGGTAAGTGCAATAACTTGCATTTCGAGCCGCGGTTGTCCTTCATTTTCAAACTTAGACGATACGGTGCGGGCTGGCGCGCGGCAAGTGCAATAACTTTCATTTCGAGCCGCGGTTGTCCTTCATTTTCTCCGTAAAACGTATACCTATGTGAATACACTTTCTAATGTAGACTGACAAAGAGTCTTACTATGCTCTGATGTTTCGTTTTTAGGGTTCTGGACCAGAAAGGTAAAAACGGAACCCTTATGGTGCGATTCCGTCCGTCTGTCTGTCTGTCTGTCACAAAGTTAAGTATCTCAGGAACTACTAATGCTATCAATTTGAAATTTGGAAGAGTTGTATACAAAGCTAATCCACGTGTATGGAAAATTTTTAAGGTTTATTTTTATTTCCATAAAAAAGGACGGATAAGAGGGGGGGCAAACATTAAGAGTATAGTTAGTAGGCCAAGTGGAGTATCATATGAAAGAGCTTGAATTGCACATTCTAAAACAGTTTTTTTTCTATAGTGGTAAGATATTGATTTACAAAGGAAAATTACGAAAAAAATACCATTCCCTCCGCCTTATCTCCAAAGTTTACCGAGCGAAAAATTTTAAAATAATATAGATAATTAATATTAACGTAAATATTACCGGAAAAATGTAACGATACCTCCTCTACCTAGCGTATTGTTTTTTATTCTTCAAAAATCATTTAGTAGTAAAGTTTGTAATTTAATAGGTACTTTTTTGTACTCGACGATTAAAATATGTGTATTAAGATTTCATAGAGAATACTGCAACGTCACTCTTTTCATAGTTGTAGTCCATGTTACTGTCGAAACAATCGAAATAACTACTTTTCGATACGCTCCAGACAACTAAAATAAATTCGACCAATCACGTGGCTGCTTTACTGAACTGTAATGAATTGGACCAATAGAATCGCTTTGATGTCGTACGCTCGTTGATGTCTTTTAAGATATCAACAAGCGTACGAGCGATGAGCTGCACTTCGTTTAACAGTATCGAGTTTGTTTAATTAGTTCAGTTGACTCGTAGAAAATTAATTTTAATGAACTCGTACAAAAAGTATTGTTCACAATAGTGTTATAATCAAGCTTTTTAATCTCGTACCTTACTTAGGCCACTCAGCAAGCTTCGTGGCCTAAACACGGTACTCGACTAAAAAGCTCTCTATTATAACACGATTGTGAAAAATACTATTGTATTAATTTTTTTTCCTTCAAATTTGTATGGAAGTATTCTGAAAGTAGGTACAGTCAACGCCAAAAATATGTTTACACTTTTGCACCTTATTTCATTGTAATAAGGCGAAAACTGTAAACATATTTTGGCGTCGACTGTACCTTCTAGCAAATAAAAATAGAATTATCGAATATGAAGAAAAACCAACATGGATTTTTTCTTAATAAAGCGTGGTGAAAGTTTGTACGGAACCCTCGGTGCGCGAGACAGACTCGCACTTGACCGGGTTTTATTTTTTTATTTTATTACATTTGACATGTGTAGATATGTGTAGGTGATGGTAAAGTTAGTGTATCTTAAAGTTTTATAAGCGGCTCAACAAAATCAGTTACTTACCTATCAGTAAAAACAAAACAGGAGCATAGAGAAATTATTAGTCAATAATCGGTACTAAAATGATTATAGATAGGGGACTACGGTGGCACAAAATTCAAGTGTTTGCCTCCGCCCGCTTTTCCTCTTTAGTTAGTTAGTTATACTAGCGTTTTCCGCAAGTCGACATCCATTGTGCCTATTTTGCGTGAAACGGCGGTGTGGCTTTTCCTCTTAAAACTGTGCGTAGCGAGGCCGGTGTGTCACCATGTTAGGGTGCAGCTTCTATCTTTTGAACAGGAAGCGAAGCTTAGAAAACGGTTGTAGCTTAAAATACATTTATTTCTGAGTAATTTCACCTTCCAGAATCTACGGATAGGAATCACATAACTACTGACATTTTTAACTTACCCAACATTCGCATTTTTCTTTAGATATGTGAAGGTAATCTTTACCTATGGGACTTTTAAGGTATACACATATGTATCTCAGCCACATTCTACTATGAAACAAGCTAAACGTTACCTACTTATATTGAATAACGGTAGGTAAAGTGATCAAATCGAAAACGAAGTTAACTTAATACAAAACTCTTTGTTTACAATTACAATATACTGAAGCACCCCTGAAGCAACTTGAACTTAGATGTACCTAACACAAACATCGATACTCCACAACACGAGATATAAACAACTTCTCACCATTGTTTCACAAACACTTCTTTACTGTTTCTTTTTTTTGAAAGGCTACGCGCGCCTGTCGGCGGCAAATGAGTTCGTACGCGCCGTCTTTCTCTGTTTTATACAAATATATCGAGCGGCTGCCATCGAAGGATCGCGTCTTGCGATCTATGAGAATACCCGTGCAACTAATTACGTCTGTGTTGACGAGTTGATGACCATCGCAACACAAGGTGCCTTTGATTTATCTAGCTAGACAGTGAGTGATGGAAGAAACCCTTGCCGTATCTTATCCACCTATGTGATTCATAATTCACAACCTTTCTCACCGCACCTCGGAACTCGACTCTATTATGGTATTTACCTACCTGATGGTAGACGACAACGTAGCCTATGGATGTCTCTCACTCTCAACGCACGTGACCTCCGGGTGGTGCTAAAAGGACAACAAACTCGGCAGCTGCACTGTTCTTTCTGAACCTCGCAGCGCACACTGGAATTCAACTATCAGTGGCATCGATACTAATACATCTAAGTACCAGTGTGTAAGCGTCATACGATACCTCAGCATTAGGAACATAACAGCAAATACATACAGAGCAAGCAGTGGTTTGGTCTACTCCAAATATGAGAGAGATAACATTCCCTCGTGCCGTATCTACCCAAGTGTAACCTTTTCGCTAGAATAACGACGTTTCGAAATTAGAGGTCAGACTTATACTGGTATGCCTGACGCGAATGATCGGAGATTGTTGTGAATACCACCCAATGTAGGTATTTAATGGGGATGATACATTATTTATACAACACACTCAATGTTGATACATATTTACTTTTTCGTAGTACAGTCAGCGTCATATAGTTAGTAGAAGCCAAAGTGGCCAAATAGTTCGGTACACCATACTAAATATATGGTGTACCGAACTATTTGACTGCTTTGGTTGCTACTAACTATATGACGCTGACTGTACCTAATCTAATCTGGCTGTAAAATAAACAGTCCGGTTTATAGATAATTCAAAATAAAACAACCAAAAACAACAAAGGGAGTTAGTTATATGTACGAGTATGTCGCCCTTATTGGGATCAGCCAATAGCGTCCATGTAGCGGATGTTGGCTAACCATCAGGCACAGGCCTTATGAGTGTTAGCCGGTTCACTAATATATAACCAATAATTGACTTTCAAAACAAAGTTTTAACCGACTTCAAATCAGTAGCCAAATAGCTTCAAGTTTGCCTATAAAATTTGAAGAGTTCCCTCGATTTCTCCAGGATCCCATTATCAGAACTGGATTTTGGTGACAACGGGACCAATCTGGAAATATATGCTTTCAAACAAAGAAATTTTTCAAATCGGTTCATAAATTACGGAGTTATCGCGTAACATACACACATAAAATAAAATAAAAACATACAGACGAATTGAGAACCTCCTCCTTTTTTGAAGTCGGTTAAAAAAAGCAAATTATCGTTTGACAAAAAACGCTTCATCAAATAATTACTTGGCAAACGTGTTATTTCGCAAAATTTTCATTTTACAATTTTTTTACATGACAAACACTCAATTAGGAATAAGTACATAACGTCAAATGTATTCAATAATAAAGTGTCAATTATACATTTTTCATTACTTACACCAAATAATATGGTTGGCAATTTTATACACTTACCAAAATATTATTAAACAAAATGTTATTTGTCATAAATAAATATTGTTAAAATGTAGGTAAGTGTTTAGGTCGCTGGGTTATTTATCCACTCCCCCCCCCCCCGTTCCCCCCTTTTTCTAGCTGCACAAACCAAATCTTCTTTATTATAATCCAGTATCAACAGTAGCATTAGGTTTTTTTTTTTTATTGGTTCTGGCGCTTCGTCGGCCGCTGCCGCGGCACGCTCGCGCTGTATGATCGCAGGTCTACCTAACACTCCTCGCTTCGCTCGTTGTTGTAGCAGTAAGTAGTTCGTTTCTGTTGAAGTTAAATTACTTTTCACCTCACTAGCTCGGAAAGGCCTTTTTGTATGTTTGATATCTATTGAGAAAATCGCTTTTTATCCACATGTGAAGAAAGTGGACGTAGAACGTTAAAAGTACTATGACGTAGAACGTTAAATGTTTATTTTTGTTTTTTGTATGACATATATTTTTTTAACTTTTTTTTAACTTTTTGAACTTTTTTTAAAACTTACTTTTTTTTACCCTTTTTCTTATTTTCCTCACTGTAGTGAGGTGAAAAGATTTGTGTTATACACGGGTGAAAAGTTATTTTACGTCTCGTGTGTTGAAACACGAGCTAGCGAAAGGATTCTATGATTGACCACGAGCGAAGCGAGTGGTTCAAAAATAGAATCCTGAGCGTAGCGAGTGAATGAACACTCGCAGGTAAAATACAACTTTCCCCCCTTGTATAACCAATAACTATGCCTACTGACTGTATCTAAAGTAGAATATGTTATAGTTGAGAATTTGACAAATTTTAGCAACTGTTCCTTTTAACAAAAGAAACACATGTCAAATAATACATTAGTGCAAATATTTATGTCATGCTCTCTGGCAACCCCACTTTCGATTTCGGGATTTCTGAGTATGTGAAAAAATTGTACCAAAATTGTACCGAATTAGTACTTACTTGAAAAAAATTGTACCTCAATAGTTTCGAGAGTACAATTATTTTAAATTGGGGTTGCTGGGGAGCATCTCTCCAGCAACCCCAAACTTAAAAAGAAAGAAATTCGCGTAAGGCCCAAAAAAAATGTACTCTCGTGCTTACCGTTGAACGAAATAGCTAGGCTAGTTAAATTACCAAAGGGTTAAATTACCAAATTTGCGCCAGAAAGCGAACGCCTGCGTGATATGGCAATTCGGAAAACACATGTACTCCATATTTTGCTAATAATTTTCATCAGGCGCAAAAAATCATTGCATTGCACAGCAATAGACTGCTGTAACGTTTGGGCAAATGCCTTATTCGATAGCCCGCTTTTTGAAAGTGCCGTCGATGCCGAATAGTTTATTTCCGGTCCAGGGGAACTCGGCCTAACCAACAAAAACTTTACGCGTAGCATATGACCGCCACCAGTAGCAAACAGGAGACTGGAAATATTGTACTCATTGGTTTTTACCTTTGAATGAGTCAGCTATGGCCAGGTACTCGCAGTTTAATTTATTATTTTACAATTTTTTTGCGCCTGATGTAAAACATTAGGAAAATATAGAGTATATGTGTTTTCCGTATTGCTGTGTACCGCAGGCGTTTGCTTTCCTGCGCAAATTTGGTAATTTAACTAGCCTAGCAATCTCGTTCATCGGTAAAAACGAAAGCACAATTTTTTTGGGCCTTATTTTATCCAAAAAACTTAGATTCTACGTGAAATTCCTTCTTTTTAAGTTTGGGGTTGCTGGAGAGATGCTCCCCAGCAACCCCAATTCAAAATAATTGTACTCTCGAAACTATTGAGGTACAAATTTTTTTCAAGTAAGTACTAATTCGGTACAATTTTGGTACAATTTTTTCACATACTCAGAAATCCTGAAATCGAAAGTGGGGTTGCCAGGGAGCATGACATAAATAGTTTTAGACCAATAGTAGTTTTTACAGGTAACTTAGTTGCTAAAATTTAATTTGTCCTAACGATCATTTATAAAATGTAAATTTGCTTACGAGTATTGGTCAAATCAGTCATTTGTAGAAAGTTGAGTTGTAAAAAAAAATATTGTCAAATTAATATTTTCACCTCACTAGCTCGGAAAGCCCATTTTTATTCTTTAAAAACAGATAGCAAAACTGCATTTTATCCACAAGAGTGCAAAGAATATTTGAAATCCGAACGTGTTATTAGTTACTTTCTTAAACATAATAACATGTAAAGGCCAGTCCAGACAGGACATTTTTCGCCCATCAGATTTATTTTATTTAGGTACCTTTTTTTGAATGTTTTATTCTTTTTTTTGATGTTTTTAATTCTTTTTTTATTTTGTAAATGTTTTTTGTTTTCTAAATCTTTTTTCATTTTCTCCTTTTTAAAAATGTTGTTTCTCTTTTTAAATGTTTTGTTTCTTTTTGAATGTTTTTCTGTATTTTTTTTCTCTTTTTATTGTTTTTTTGGTCTTTTTATACGTTTTTTTCCTTTTTTTTATTCTTATCTTCTTTTTTTAATGTTTTTTGAAATTCTATGTATTTTTTGATGTTTTCGTCTACATTTTGATGTTTTTTTTATATTTTATTGATTTAAATGTGTTTATTCAAGGTTTTTTTTTATTTTTTCCACTTAAAAAAAAAAATTTTTTTTTCATTTTGATTTATTTTTGTGGTTTTTCCACTTTTTTTTTTAAATTTTTTTTTAGTTTTTTTTCTTTTTTTATGTTTTGTTCTCTTATTTTAATGTTTTTTGTAACTTTTTTCTTTTATTATGTTTTTGTCTCTATTTTATTGCTTTTTTTTTCTTTTTTCAATGATTTTTGCTTTTTTCTCCTTTTTATAGATGTATTGTTTCTTTTTGAATGTTTTTTTTCTTTTTTTATTATTTTTTGGTCTTTTTTCTCTTTTTTATACGTTTTTCCTTTTTTTTAATGTTTATTTTTTATTATTTCAAGGTTTTTTGAAATTCTCTTATATTTTTTTGATGTTTTTGCCATATTTTAATGTTTTTTTTTATTTTTTATTGATTTATATGTGTTTTTCAAGGTTTATTTCTTTTTCCATTATTTTAAATTTTTTTTCCACTCTTTTTACATGTTTTTTTTGTTTTTTTGTCTTTTTTTCTTTTTTTACTTTTTTTCTCTTAATATAATGTTTTTTGTAACTTTTTTCTTTTTACATGTTTTTTTTTGTTTTTTGTCTTTTTTTACGTTTTTTTTTGTGTTTTTGTCTCTATTTTATTGCTTCGTTTTTCTTTTATCAGTCTTTTTTAATGTTTTTTGAAATTATTTTTGCCTTTTTTTAAAGTTTTTCTTTATTTTAATGTTATTTTTTTTGTTTCTCAATGTTTTTTCTCTTTTCCTCTTTATTAAATGTTTTTTTTTAAATTTTGTAATATTTTGTTTCTTTTTTCATGTTTTTAATTTTTTTTTCTCATTTTTAATGTTTTTTTCCCCCTTTTTAATATTTTTTTTTAAATTTTTTCCTTACTTTACTTTTTTGTTTTTTTTGTTTTTTTTCCTCGCTTTAGTGAGGTGAAAAGATTTGTGTTACACACGGGTGCAAGTTATTTTGACGTCTCGTGTGTTGCAACACTCGATACGCTCAGGATTCTATTTTTGAACCACTCGCTTCGCTCAGGATTCTATTTTTGAACCACTCGCTTCGCTCGTGGTTCAACCATAGAATCCGTTCGCTAGCTCGTGGTTCAACCCTAGAATCCATTCGCTAGCTCGTGTTTCAATTCCACACTCGCGGTTAAAATACTACTTTGCACCCTTGTATAACAAATAACTATTTGCTAATCGTTGGTTATAAAGTGTAAATTTGCGAAATGTTTTTTTCTTAAACGACAGGACACCGTGTTAGCCACTGTCGTATTGTTAATAAACCCATCTATGTATCATCATCAGTTTTCTAAAGTATACTATATTTATTGGTCATCTATATCGCCATCACAAACAGTTTCGTATTGTGTTATTTGCTGTTCATTTACCTTATACAAGCAACGTTTGCTAATAGAAACATGCGCATGCTCTCGTGGTACTCAATTACTCAATGTTCACAATCACAACTCTTCCCGGCAACTCGCCCTAAACCGGTGTCTGTCTGACCTCCCATTACGCATACTCGTTACACACATCGAGGTCAAGTCAAACTATCTATGAATGAGGTAAGTCAAGATGTGATGTAAATCGCATAGCTGAATTGCAAATCATAAACCTAGTCGATAGGTAAACCGTATGTTTGGTTTACCTATCGACTAGCTACCTAGACATTATATTGTACCTACGAGTATGTATATATTTTCCGACCCAGCTAAGAATGCACCTCGCGTCAAATAAGTTACACTGAGCTAGGTGCAAACTTAGCTTGGCCGGGATATACATACAATATAATACGTGGATAAACACAAACTGTTAACTTAAGGTGGAACGACTGCAAGCATTTTCCATACAATAGTTTTTCGGACGTAATTACTTAATAACTTAACATTTTTATGTTACTATTCTTTTGAATAATACCTAGCTAATTTTAGTATTTTGAAAACTCTCATACAAAAAAATATACCAATTATCTTTATTATCATTTATAATGTACCTACGTAGATATTACGAATAATGCGAAAATAAAGTATTATGTGTGCCAACAAAAATAATTTAACATAAGAATATTAAGTACCTATGTATTTCTGAAAATGCAGTCTGCAAAAGGTTAGATGGAAAGTTCACGCTTTTGTTCTCCCTTAAATGGGTTACGTAATTATGACCATAATGTCTCTGGTTTCAGATTCCAATTTAAGTGGCTCCCTATCCGGTTTCGTCGTAACTTGTGAGAGTTATTTCTCTTCTAATCCACTCGACATTCTCAAACCTCGAAATTTGATAGGAATGTTCGTTGCAGGCCTTGTTTTTTGTCTCCCAAAAGTCCCCGAGCCAGAACCTTTGTAGAACGGCCACAATCTTTGGAAGCCTACTCCATTCGTTAGAAATTCGCGGTTTCTGCGAAAACTATGAATTCTGTGAAAATATGATCTACTTACGGCAACAGTAACGCTTAAAGATAAGTAAGACATATAATTTACTTTAAAAACAAAGTTTTAATTTAACCGACTTCAATTCAGTACTCCGCCAAGCCACATTCCAATTCCATTCGAGTCTTTTCCAATTTACCACATTGAACTGATTACCGACGACAAATGCATTGGTTGTTAGCGAAAAAAAACAAATCAGAATATGTGACGTACTTTTATAGTTTGAAGTACATCATTGAGAAGTTCCGCAAGTTGTGGTCTTCATAATCGCTTCCACACTTCCACTTCACCAAATTTATGATTTCCGGGTGTAAATACCCGAGTTATAATAGAACTGAATTTTAATTTTAGTATGACGTCTTTAAGGTATTTGTAACTTTTATTTAATACATTATTTGGCCTTTGAGTTTATCACTCTTTAGTACCACCCAGGGGACACGTGCAGGGTTGTGGTATGTAGATCCTGCGGACGCAAGTGACAGTCCCCCCCCCCCCCCCCTCCCCCTTTGTCAAGTGAGTAACTCGACTGTTAGAGGTTCTTAAGCCGCCCGAAGGCCTCTAACTCGGCTTAACGACTACTGTCATAGACAGCAGCCGGGATGAACTGCTTAGCGTGCCTTCCAAAGCACGGAAGCGATCATTTAAACCTAGTAACCACTCAAACAGGCAGTCACGCTTAAAATTTGTAACTATGATACGTAGATGCCTGTAATACCTCATTACACAGTGTTACTCGTAAGTACTAAAATTTGATCTGGCATTTGGTTTAACGCATACCTATTTATATCACCGGGCCGGGCCTAGAGAATAAATTAACTGGCTAATTATCAAGTCGAGTTGACAGCCACGTTATGACAAGCTTATATTATATGTATAGGGTGTCCCAAAAGTCACGCACGATTTGAATTATATTACGAGCGTTCCAACCGCCGTCAGTCCGCTGATCGTATTTTTGTCAATGTACCGGCAAACTGGCATGGCATGTTCAGGCCCCGTAGCATGGATGGCGTTATCACGCGATAAGTGATAGGATAAGCGCGTCGTCTCGTTCAATCGAACGGTGTGAGCCTGCAGGGACGGATGCTCTATCCTGTCACGTATCGCGTGATAAGGCCATCCATGCTACGGGGCCAGGTATTTTTAACAAGTCCAGGACTTACTCGGAAAGTTAATGCAAATCTGCAAGAACTTTGACAATAATGCGAGCAGTGGACTGACGGCGGTTGGAACGCTCGTAGAATCACCCTTATAGGTACGTACTGTCATCTCCCGCTATTAGTCTGTGGTACGTACCTACAAGTATAAAGAAAACTCCGTTTTATTTAGTTTATCAACAAGCCGTACGCATATTAGCGGGAGTAAATCCGAGGCACTCGTGTAGAGAAATAGCCAAACGGGGCGACTACTGTCCGTGCCGCGTCGACTTAAGCAGGTCATTCAATATAGTCTATGGACTTAAGCTGCACGATCAGAATCCCCGTGTAGTAGGCCCGTCGTCTTATGAACGCCTACCCGCCAGTCTCAAAAGTGAAATCTCAGATGATAAATTTGGGCACCGGCCCAAAAAATTGTAAAATTAATTGATTATGATAATTATCTTTAAGTTATTAAGTATTTGTGTTGTTTTTGTTTTTTATACTATTTTGACATGTTACCGTTGTATTTATATTTGGATATTGTACCTATTGATAAAAGAACTTATTTTGACATTTGACATTGCTTAGGATATCCTAATTATGTATAGGTACAAGTTTATTGACATTATTATTTTTCTTTTTGACTTTTACTTGTAACATGTTTTATTGTTTTTATAATGTCAAATTATTATAGGTACATATTGACGATCTCTTAGTGAATCCATCTTATTTTTGATGTAAAATAATATCTTGTTTTCTACAAGAAATAAATGAATCTTTCTATCTACCTATCTATCTATCTCTTTATTTTATCATTGTATTTTTTTAAGGTAACGGTCTCCACGGGTTATCTGGGACGAACGCATTCTTTTGTTCCAAAATTTCCATGACCATTTTGCATAAAAGTCTCTGAATTTCAAAGCAGCGTTGAATGTCCTCCTTTATTTGGCGGGCGTTTGCGGGCTTGTTGGCATACACCTGTGACTTTAAATAACCCCATACGACCGGGTGGGGTTAAATACCACTGTGTATATTGACTACTGGCACTGAATACTTTATGATTCAATGACAATAAAAAATACAAGGAAAAACTGTTTTCTTTGTAATTCATATCGTGAGTGACTTTTAGGACACTATAATATAAATGTGAAATCTCCCATAAATTGTGCAAAATATAAGAATGGATAATTTTGAATTAAGATACAAGAAATGCATGTAATTTTCTATATTATTTCGGAAACACAAGGTCATTACAGCACATAATTATAATACACAATTACAACGTCTCTAAAATACCCCTGCTATACAATTACACAATTAGTCATAACATAAAACAAAAACAATAAAAACTAAGTTTAATTATTTACGATACATAATTACAAAACAACATCAAGTCTCTTAAATAATTTTACTCAACGAGCGACCCATTTACAGTGAAATTAATATTTGAAATCACAGTCCAACCTGACTTTGAGACATTTTATGAAAAAGAATATGGTAAATATTTAGATAAGTCCATATAAGCTTATCAAATTAATTGATCTTAATCTTCGGGGTTACAAAGCAATAGGTGACTATATTATGATGGTCCAGTTAATGCAAAATTGGAAAACATGTTCACGTTACTTTCAAAGTTTACAAAGAAACTATAATTATTAGGTATTGTCGCTTGGAGTGTGTTCTCAATCCTACCGAAGCCACTGGGCCGTAGCTAGAGGGGGATTACTATTTAAGAGATAATATCCTAAAATATCAATGCCCTTCCTTACAAAATACTATCAGCCGAGATAATGTGCTAGTTCGAGTAATGTTTTTACTATGGCCTTATACCTGCAACCACCGTTTGCCCTACCTCAAATTATCGCTCAACCTTAAGTTCATCCCTGCTATGGCCCTGCATCTACGACACACCTCCGCCCAGGGACCGGAAACGCGGTTACCCTAATCAGGGTTTTCAATAGGCTTATTTTAGAAGTTGTTTCTAAAACCCTATCCATAATGGTATTAACCTTATGATAAGGCAGCCTTACTGATAGGGTAACTCTATTGTTATGGTAAACATATCGATAAAGGGGGTTTTCGGTCCTTGCCTCAGCCGCACCAGACTGACCTCCAATTACGCATAGGTGTGAATGAATCTCGGGTCAAGTTACACTAATAATGAGTAGCTGGTCTTTAAAACCTTTATGAATGTACTTCTACTAGCTCAAAGCGGTATTCACCATTCTACTTAATGTTCAACTGTTAAAAATGGCAGCAAATAGTATGACGAGGGGGGAAGGGAAGATCCTGTTGGTAGCTGCTGTTGTGCGAGGCTTGAAGGCTTCAACGGTTAGCGGTTCCGCATTTTCCATCAGTAGAGTATCCATCGCAGCGTATGCTTCGTGAACGACGTGCTGTTAAACAAAACCAATATTTATTTTTATTCAATATAGAGTTTGTAGAGTCAACACTGAAACATGTTCCAAGTAGTATAGGAGAGTCAATCAACTTTTTCTTGTTGTTAGGACAGATCCTGGTAAGCCAGGAGACAATAGTAACCGAGTTTGGTGGTTAATTTAGGCTCTGCAACAGCTAGCTTGTAACCTGGACATATGCTTTGGTCATATCACTCAATCTATCGCATATTGCTTTTCCTTGATATAGTTTAGAATTTTGTTTACATATTTAAAAACTGCGAGTGTAGTACTGCGGGTTTTCCGGAAATCGTTGTGGTTTTCATCTACATAAAATTCCAATTTTTTCCAAAAATTTTAATATGCGGTTTGTCATTGTTTTTCCTTTTTTTGACATGGGATTATGACTCGTATCTGGTGTTATGCTTCCTCCGTTTCAGACGCTTGAACCGTCCTTCAACGTGTTTGCGCAACCCTATCCATCATTGTCCCGAAAGTAATTTTTACGAAGAGTCTCGACCAACATCTCAAGAGACTCTCGCTGGATGTCTGGGTCAAGGGTCAAATACAGAATAGAGTACTCCTGAACACGCTGACCCCAACCACCGGGAGCTTAGGTTTTTTATAATGTGTTTCTATTTTGATTATTATGTTACTTTTATAGCCATCATGTAAAAAGCCTAATCTAAGATGTTAAATAAATAAAGTGACTACTAATACTCTTGGTGGCGATGCCATAAAATTGACGTAACGCTGCATAGTTCAACTTTTAATGAGCAGTCATTTTATCATCATAGGTAACTAGTATAGGTAAAAAACTTAAGTAAAGCCCCATGTCCACGTAGGGGTGACGTGTTCGAGTAGGCATTTGTTATGTTTGTGTTAGACAATTTAAATATGTAATGTCTATTCGATTACATCACCACTACATACAAGAAGGGCTTTACTTAAGTTTTTTACCTATATTAACTCACTTCTGTCATTAGTTTCGCGTTATAGGAGTCAGTGGGTCGGAACATCATGATGGTGTAGGTATTGTCGATGCCCAAGTGGCCGTCGACCCAGTCTTCCATCCCGCCGGCGTACAGAGCTGTAATAAAAGTGAATGGATCATAGAGCTGATCCAGGGAAGTACTAGGGGGGCGTCAAGCCCCACAAAATGGAGTCAGCCCCCCCCCCCCCCTCCGGGATCCACAACAAGTAGGTACTATTTCTCTACATAGCGGGAAAATCACGGTATTGGCTAAGAGTTTGCGCTACGGAAACGTTGGCACTGAATGTGTTAACACATTCGGGAACACGACTATCGTGTGCCTACTACGTCGTAGGCGCTTTCCGCTACATACGAAACACCACGGGTTCGGCTAAGAGCGTAACGCGTAGCGATTCGCGGCACTAAATGTGTTAATAGGGAAGCGAGTCGGTGTTAAGAAGCGACGGAACTCTTTACAGGTACGACTAGCTAAAGTTAAACAATATTTTCCACATATAGCATACATTAGATGTAGATTTAATGCTTATTATTCATCCGCAGTGTAATACATCCGTGGAGATACAGATCTTCTCATTTCCTGTCTAGATAAAATAATGCTAATTCTATAGCCAGTGTTTAATTCTTACGTAAGAATTCCGAAGTCTGTCCGGCGACGTACGGCCGCCCGCTGATGCTGTAAGCCGCGGACGCAGCCCGAGACGCCCTCTTTCTCTGAGATACGTACAAATTAGACATACTCAGTTTTGCTCCCAGTCATTACATACTCGAAAAAAATTGTGTGCTATACGCATACCTGTACATATCAAAAACGGCCTTAATGACCACCGGCAAAGAGCTATATGTTCAATAGAAGTGACACAAACAAAGCCGGTTGCTTTTACTGTCCTTGGTCAAACCTGTCAGCTAGTAACACGGATAGAAAGCAGCTAACTTCAGTCAAATTGCCTAGCAGAACAAAACCTGTTGTAAGATACCTACGACCGAACATGTTTATGCTGCTAACGCACATAATAGTATTGGTGTCTAGATATTTTTACATTATTAACTTGCAATGTATGTACCTAACTAACTATGTAACCTTGTAGGTATGTAAATTGTTACACACCTACAGAGTTACATAGTTAGTTAGGAACAAACATAGGTTTGTTCGGGTGGAATCTTGCAACTCAATTTTGAAGCAGATTTATTCAACCGATTGAGCTGAAATTTTGGATGAAGGTATAGTTTGGATGACAACTCAATATTACGGTACAGTCGCGGAATGAAAAGGCTGACCACCTTAAGATCTGTTTTTACAAGCTTTTTATTAACTTGCAATATATGTAAGTATGTATGTAATTTGTTCGGGTGGAATCTTGCAACTCAATTTTGAAGCAGATATCTTCAACCGATTGAGCTGTAATTTTGGGTAAAGGTATAGTTTGGGTGACAATTCAATATTATGGTACCATCGAGCTGATCTGATGATGGAGCCAGAAGGTGGCCATGGGAATTCAGTACTTAACCGACGTAGCCCCGTGGAGTTTGGGCTCTACCCTGAGAAAATTACGGTTTTTTGGAAATAATTCAATAGCAGGCTAATTATTTGAATACGGCTTTTATATGTTATTTTAAACAACTATTACAATTGAAATGAATAATTCTATGGACCGGAAGTTAGGCAAAAAAAATTACCCGCTAGCAAAAATGCTATCAGTATTTTTATAATGAAAACATGTTTGAATACACAAATGTTGAGACTTACTACCTGAATACAAAAATATATGCATCAGGAAATAACAGCATTTTAATTAAATATTTACGACCTTGAGATAATATTGAATCTAACCTGGCCTAGTTATAGAAAGGTTTACTCATTAACAAAAATAAGTGGATTATGCGCGTATCCCAAAGAACGTATATAGACGTAGTCAATTATAAAGTAAAGAAAGTTTATACCATTTTCGCCTGATTTCTACGGAATTTATGAAGATTACTTTTCATTATTTTTTACCGTATCGGTATTAAATTTAGGTGGATTATTAATGAATATTTAGTCGAATTACCCAACCTATTTTTTGGTGTAAAAATATGGCTAATATCGATATATTGTGTTTTCATAGAGCGAAACCGTAAAGTTCTCAGGGTACTCGTTAGAATCGTCTCGATGAGTAGTTGATGACTCATCAACTACTCATCGAGACGATATACAGTAATGATGACGGTATACAGAAAAGTACAGTCGGCAATAAAAGCTTGTTGAAGCAAGCAATAAGTTACTCTACTACAGTAACTTATTGCTTGCTCAGTATAAGTTATCAGTATCTGCTTTATCGACCGAGTGTCAGACACATTCCGTCATAATGAATTTTTGAAAACGAGTAATAAAATAAAAAAAAACGTATACAAGAAATAGCAATGATGACGGTGACTCACATTTATAGTTTTAATAATTTTAAGCGAAGAGGATTTAATCATTAGATTTATCATACTTGACACAACGTAATGGCAAGATTAAACTTATAAAAATGTTTCAGTTCAACTATTAATAGTCAAGGAAAATTAACTTTGTTGTTAAACAGTTGAACATAATTTTCAATACAACACTCTCGTCTGATACACAGTTTAAAAAGGTAACATGTGCTTACAACGCGTAAATGATTTCATTTGAAAACTGGTCAACCTTTTCATTCCGCCACTGTACAATAGAGCTGATATGAAGATGGAGACAGAAGGTGGCCATGGGAATTCTGTTCTTAACCGACGTAACCCCATTGCGATGGGCTCGTTAGAATCGTCTCAATTAGTAGTCGATGACGGTATACAGAAAAGTACAGTAGGCAATAAAAGCTTGTACCAAAAATGAAATTTTGACAGAAACTTTTTAGCTTTAAACCTGGAAGTTTGTGTCACTGAAAATTCAATTTCGTGAGCTCTGCCAACTCTGTATGCTGTACGTAACCTGTGTACTTAAACCGATAAGAAATTATGCAGATCCGGATTACATGACAGCACTCGTGACAATGCAAAATCTAATAATCTAACAATATGATATCTCTATAGTTATTCTTACATAGCTGGCATCGAAGGCTCGTTTTTTTCGGGTGTGCGAGTAAGGATACATCACTCCCTGAAAACAAAGCTGGTTATTTATTTAACTATTTAATTAGGAAAATTTTACGAATTCGGATTGTTGATGAAGATGTTGAGGTGTTTTTTTTAATAATTACCTATCTCATTAGCATTGGAACTTTGGGGAGTCCATCTTCAGGTACTATAGATATTGGAATCAGTTTGGTATTTGTTGCGTGCCCTTGTTTTGTTAGTAAAGGTTGGCGCATGTGGAAGCTTAACCCCTTTCTTAGCAAATAAAAAGAAACTGCCCGCAAAAAATGCAAATAAACTATCAAAGTAAATACGATGTCAAGAAAAGGGGTTAAGTCAAAAGGGGGTAAATAAGTAAGTATCCTAATGCCTAAGGGTTCGGGCACGACTTCTAGCAGTGGCGGCAGCGGCAGCGATGCACCATTCGTGGGAGCGAGAGGCCACGCTTCGATGTCCCGCTCTCACTTAAGCTTTCAGTAGGTAGTTTTGTCAAATAATGAATACCTACAAGGCCGGCAAATAATACATCACTATCACTGTGTCTCTAATCCCTAACCAGCACGTCTCCCTCCTTGAAAGCGATGAACAGGGATATCGGCGTCCGCTGCTCGTGCAGGAAGATGGTGAGGGCGCGCGTCTCGCGCTCGCTGAGCTGCCGCGCGCCCGCGTACAGGTCGCCGCACGGGTGCTCCGCCCGAAGCTCCTCCGCTGTCAGACAATACAATATAGAATAATGGGTTTACAACTTTAAATCAGGGACTTATTTATACCAGTAATCATCATCATCACATCAGCCGGAACACGTCCACACCTCCCCCATAGAAGGCCACAATGACCGGTCCTGCGCCACCCGCATCCATGGGACTCCCAACACCTTTACCTCTACGTTCCGGTATTCAGAAAAAAAATATCTTCCTGAATTTGTGGTATTTTTTCGGTATGCCAATATATTTAGGTAATGACGCTGAAATATTAGTTGAGTCGGTTGGAAATGTTGGAATACAAAAATATGGATTAAATAAGCGACATTTATAACGTCTTTTTTACAGACAAAGCAATTAAATAAATGAAATTAAATGAATGAAAAAAAACCCGGCCAAGTGCGAGTCGGACTCGCGCACGAAGGGTTCCGTACCATTATCAATATAAATATAATATATATATATATTTATTTTATTCTGTTTTTAGTATTTGTTGTTATAGCGGCAACAGAAATACATCATCTGTGAAAATTTCAACTGGAACTATCACGGTATCAGTGAGATACAGCCTGATGACAGACAGACGGACGGACGGACAGCGGAGTCTTAGTAATAGGGTCCCGTTTTACTCTTTGAGTACGCAACCCTAAAAAGTACCGATATTTTAGTATGAAAAGAATACCGTTAGGTATACCGACGGCTGTGGGGTAAAACCCATAAATGAAGATGATTGGTTTTTGAAATAAGAGCTCAACATCCATTTAGTTCTCGGGTTTGATCGCCCAGCCCTACGGTTCCTGTCCCCCTATTCTGTAACTTGTTTTAAGCTCACCTCAACGCTCACCCACAATTATACCTTGACACCGCGATGCGTAGTAATTAAGCGTAGGTCGAGGCCTAGTTTCGTAACGGATGGCCGGCGGGGTGAGCGGCATTAACGCGTAACACATTACACATGTCTCTCCGATCTACTTGCTCTGTTACTTTTTCAACGACCTACTTGCTCTGTTACTCTTCCAACGACCTACTTGCTCTGTTACTCTTTCAACGACCTAAGTACTTGTTCTGTTACTATTCACAAGAGATGTGTTAAGATGTATTTACACAAATATTTGGACACCTCGCATACTTGAAAGCTATGTGTCATCGACCTCAGTTCCGGAATTTTCGATATTCCGAGTGTCCCAGTTCCAGAATAATGATTAATTGGCGGGGGCACTGCTGTGTCCCCAGAAAATTGTCCGAGATTCGTTGGCCAGATTGAAATAGGGTTATTTCAAACCTTTGGTAATCGTAGTTACGTTGTTGGTTAAAATCTGTATGAGAACTAGGGCAGTTTTCTGCGGAATGACAGCTGCAGCTGGTGCTATACGAGTATTTATTTCAGCGCCAATAGGGAACTTGCATGTTTTTGCATGCCTCAGCGAGTACCCAGTCTTCTGGTGAATATACTCCACCACGTCAGCAGTCGTGGCGGAGTAATGCAGGCGCGACACGTACAGCGCCTTACTCGGTGTGGCAACCCGCAGACCAGAACCAACCGGCTCTGCTGTACCACACTGACTCTTTCGCGGCTTGCGCTTTCTTGACACCAATGTGAAACCCTCATTATCCACATTGGTGCGAGGTGCCTTCTCTTTTGGAGGACCCCGTCTTCACGCACTCTTGAAGGTGCGTCTCTCCGGTTGGCTGCGACTGGCTGACCGGCAACGACGTCAGCATAGCGATGACGTCGCGACTTCGTGGAGGCGGCGGGGGGCGGCCGAGCTTATGCTATGACGTCATAACATATATTCTCGGCGCTTTTACTATGGATTAAGTCATTAATTTGCAATTATCTCCACAAAATCTGCGTTTAAGTCTATACTTGTCATACAAAATATCATTTCTAATTCAATATTCTGTGTAACTGTTGTTATTTTATCAAAAAAGTAATACATATTTTTTCGTTATTTTAACGTGAGATAAAACTAATATAAAATCGTTTTTTTTATTTTTACTATCATTTTGTATGATATTACTACGTATATCAATCAGCATCGATTTAGTGCAATTTATTCGAAACTAGCTGTTGCCCGCGACTTCGTCCGCGTAGAACTTTTTATCGTCTTAGAAAATGATTTCTCTCAATACAAAATTTGAACCCTCTTTTAGGGGATAATTAAAAAAAAAGTTGATGTTCATTTTCTAGTTTGTGAACAAACAGTCTAAAACCAAAGTTAAAAATCTCATACTTTAAAAATGCCTTGAAATACTCAAACTTTGAACCAATTTTAACACTCTTAGGGGATGAATTTGGAAAAACTCTGAAATCAGTTTTGTAGTCTTTTAACGTACAGAATAAGACTGAAGTTAAAAATCTCTTACTCACACTTTAAAATTTTATTGCTCGCCATTTAAAATTTGAACCCCCTTTTAAACCCCCTTAGAGGTTGAATTTTTCTAATCGCTGAAAGAACTTTTTTCGTAAACTTTTAAGTCTCTAGCTCAAAAAAAGTATTGCCCATACAAAGCTTTCTTAACCCCCTTAGGGGTGGAATTTTCTAAAACTCTGAAAGTACTTTATTATTAATTTTAATAAGTAACATTTTGAATAGTTTTAAGTCTAGTAAAAAAAAAAGTTTTTCCCACACAACACTGGCTACCCTTCTTAAGGATCTTACGGATCCCCTTAGGGATGGAGTTTTCTAAAACGCTGAAAGTTCTTTTTTAGTATTCTAATAAGTAATCTTTTTGCAAAGTTTTAAGTCTAACTCAAAAAAAGTGTTGCCCATGCAAAGCTTGCTCTCCTTTTTAACCCTATTAGGGGTGGAATTTTCTAAAACGATTTGAGTTCTTTTTTTGTATTTTAATAAGTAATCTTTATACAAAGTTTCAAGTCTCTAACTCAAAAACATAAACTTTCCCTGATAAAAACTTTGCACCCCTTTTTATCCCCCTTAGGGATAGATTTTTTCAAAACGCTGAAAGTCTTTTTTTTTGTATTTTTATAAGTAATCTTTCTACAAAGTTTTAAGTGTCTAGCTCAGAAAAAGTGTTCCCCATACAAACCTTGCACCCTTTTTTAACCCCCTTAGGGAATGATTTTTGTAAAACGCCGAATGTATTATTTTTCATGTTCTAATAAGTAATTTTTCGTCAAAATTTTAAGTCTCTATTAAAAAAATATATGTTTTTCCCATACAAACTTTGCACCCTATTTTACCCCCTTAGGGGTGAAATTTTCCAAAACGCTGAAAGTACTTTCTTTGTATTTAAATAATCTTTCTACAAAGTTTTAGGACTCTAGCTAAAAAAAATAGTTTCCCACATACAAACTTTGCACCCCTATTTTAGCCCCCTATTTTTAGGGGTAGAATTTTCTAAAACGCTGAAAGTACTTAATTTGTATTCTGATGACTAATCTTTCTACAAAGTTTTAAGTCTCTATTTAAAAAAAATATTGTTTCCCCCATACAAAATTTGCACCCCTATTTTACCCCCTTAGGGGTAGATTTTTTTAAAACACTGAATCTAGGTACTTTATTTGTATTCTAATGAATAATTTCTCTACAAAGTTTTAAGTCTCTATTTAAAAAAAGTAGTTTTTCCCATACAAACTTTGCACTCTATTTTACCCCTTTAGGGGTAGAATTTTCTAAAACCCTGAAAGTTCTTTATTTGTATTCTAATGACTGATCTTTCTACAAAGTTTTAAGTCTCTATTTAAAAAAAAAATGTTTCCCCCATACAAACTTTGCATCCCTATTTTACCCCCGTAGGGGTGGAATTTTCCAAAACGCTGAAAGAGTTTCATTTGTATTCTAATAACTAATTTTTCTACAAAGTTTAAGTCTATAGCTCAAAAAAAAAAGGTTCTCCCATACAAACTTTGCACCCCCATTTTACCCCCTTAGGGGTAGAATTTTCAAAAATCCCTTTTTATCCCTAGCCCACGTTATAAAAGCAACATACTGTGCAAAAATCAACTCTCTAAGATTAGTAGTTTCGGCTGTGCGTTGATGAGTGAGTGATTGAGTGAATAAGTCAGTCAGGACATAGGCATTTATCTCCACTTATAATAAATCTCTAAATTAAAAAAAGAATCAGCCAGTTTGAAACTAAGCTTTGCGCGGTTCGAATGTTCTCAGCATCCCATGAACGGAAAAATATGAAACATTTTATATAGGTACATTATTATTCTAGCTGCAACTTAGGATAGTTTTTATCCGACTGCGACAGTTAATTAATTTTCCGAAATATACGACTTCATTTAATTTTTCATTTATTTTTATTGAAATCAAACGCTGCTCCAACTGTCAGCTATAAGAACCGTCAAATTTTCGTCAAAATGGCGGAATTGCTTTGCCTTTCACTTATTAATAATTTAAATCCCGTCTACGATAGACCTTTACGAGACAAATGCTAAAATATAAACCATAAAAAAATATTCGATTCTGATATGAGAACTTATATGCGCAAATGTCGTTTTATGTCGTAATTTCAATAAATGAAATCAACAAATTTGAACAATATAATTAACACGAATTTGTTTTTTTGAATGACAATGGCACGCGCTCGGCGCATTCAGCCAAAGTACCTGCGGCGCTACCACGAAAACCGATACTCAATGTTCATATATTTGCATGCCTGTCACTCGAGTATGGTTAGTGCGATAGAGATAGAGATACCCGAATATTTTCGAATTCCGAAGTTCGTGGTTATAGCTCAGGAATCGAAAATATGGTAAATAATCATAATGTATTTTCTCGAAAAAGAATTTAAAATAAATATAGTCAAATGGAGAAAAAAACAAAGCAAGAGGTTATATAGGTAATGATTAAGTTATAAGAGCCCAAAGTTTTAAGAGGCGGTATGTTCTGTCCCTTTTCCGCAAAACGCACCTTCATATGAAACGATTGTTTTTTACTATGACGCTCGAGTATATTGACGTCACAGTCCCTCATCGTTTTCTCACTCTAACAAGCGACATTAAAACGGATGTAGCTTCATAATTTTTTGAGATATTTGAATGGGAGTTTCATTATCTTCTATCTATTTATACATAATAAATGCCTATGTCCTGACTGACTTATTCACTCACTCACTCACTCATCAACGCACAGCCGAAACTACTAATCTTAGAGAGTTGATTTTTGCACAGTATGTTGCTTTTATAACGTGGGCTAGGGATAAAAAGGGATTTTTGAAAATTCTACCCCTAAGGGGGTAAAATGGGGGTGCAAAGTTTGTATGGGAGAACCTTTTTTTTTTTGAGCTATAGACTTAAACTTTGTAGAAAAATTAGTTATTAGAATACAAATGAAACACTTTCAGCGTTTTGGAAAATTCCACCCCTACGGGGGTAAAATAGGGGTGCAAGGTTTGTATGGGGGCAACATTTTTTTTTTTAAATAGAGACTTAAAACTTTGTAGAAAGATCAGTCATTAGAATACAAATAAAGAACTTTCAGGGTTTTAGAAAATTCTACCCCTAAAGGGGTAAAATAGAGTGCAAAGTTTGTATGGGAAAAACTACTTTTTTTTAAATAGAGACTTAAAACTTTGTAGAGAAATTATTCATTAGAATACAAATAAAGTACCTAGATTCAGTGTTTTAAAAAAATCTACCCCTAAGGGGGTAAAATAGGGGTGCAAATTTTGTATGGGGGAAACAATATTTTTTTTAAATAGAGACTTAAAACTTTGTAGAAAGATTAGTCATCAGAATACAAATTAAGTACTTTCAGCGTTTTAGAAAATTCTACCCCTAAAAATATGGGGCTAAAATAGGGGTGCAAAGTTTGTATGTGGGAAACTATTTTTTTTAGCTAGAGTCCTAAAACTTTGTAGAAAGATTATTTAAATACAAAGAAAGTACTTTCAGC
Source organism: Epinotia brunnichana (assembly GCA_963854355.1). NCBI lineage: Eukaryota > Metazoa > Arthropoda > Insecta > Lepidoptera > Tortricidae > Epinotia > Epinotia brunnichana. Next base: position 17,943,337 of record OY977942.1, on the reverse strand, counting down.
GTTTTGGAAAATTTCACCCCTAAGGGGGTAAAATAGGGTGCAAAGTTTGTATGGGAAAAACATATTTTTTTTTAATAGAGACTTAAAATTTTGACGAAAAATTACTTATTAGAACATGAAAAATACTACATTCGGCGTTTTACAAAAATCATTCCCTAAGGGGGTTAAAAAAGGGTGCAAGGTTTGTATGGGGAACACTTTTTCTGAGCTAGACACTTAAAACTTTGTAGAAAGATTACTTATAAAAATACAAATAAAAAGACTTTCAGCGTTTTGAAAAAATCTATCCCTAAGGGGGATAAAAAGGGGTGCAAAGTTTTTATCAGGGAAAGTTTATGTTTTTGAGTTAGAGACTTGAAACTTTGTAGAAAGATTACTTATTAAAATACAAAAAAAGAACACAAATCGTTTTAGAAAATTCCACCCCTAATAGGGTTAAAAAGGAGAGCAAGCTTTGCATTGGCAACACTTTTTTTTGAGTTAGACTTAAAACTTTGCAAAAAGATTACTTATTAGAATACTAAAAAAGAACTTTCAGCGTTTTAGAAAACTCCATCCCTAAGGGGATCCTTAAGATCCTTAAGAAGGGTAGCCAGTGTTGTGTGGGAAAAACTTTTTTTTTTACTAGACTTAAAACTATTCAAAATGTTACTTATTAAAATTAATAATAAAGTACTTTCAGAGTTTTAGAAAATTCCACCCCTAAGGGGGTTAAGAAAGCTTTGTATGGGTAACACTTTTTTTGAGCTAGAGACTTAAAAGTTTACGAAAAAAGTTCTTTCAGCGATTAGAAAAATTCAACCTCTAAGGGGGTTTAAAAGGGGGTTCAAATTTTAAATGGCGAGCAATAAAATTTTAAAGTGTGAGTAAGAGATTTTTAACTTCGGTCTTATTCTGTACGTTAAAAGACTACAAAACTGATTTCAGAGTTTTTCCAAATTCATCCCCTAAGAGTGTTAAAATTGGTTCAAAGTTTGAGTATTTCAAGGCATTTTTAAAGTATGAGATTTTTAACTTTGGTTTTAGACTGTTTGTTCACAAACTAGAAAATGAACATCAACTTTTTTTTTAATTATCCCCTAAAAGAGGGTTCAAATTTTGTATTGAGAGAAATCATTTTCTAAGACGATAAAAAGTTCTACGCGGACGAAGTCGCGGGCAACAGCTAGTTATGTATAAATAGATAGAAGATAATGAAACTCCCATTCAAATATCTCAAAAAATTATGAAGCTACATCCGTTTTAATGTCGCTTGTTAGAGTGAGAAAACGATGAGAGACTGTGACGTCAATATACTCGAGCGTCATAGTAAAAAACAATCGTTTCATATGAAGGTGCGTTTTGCGGAAAAGGGACAGAACATACCCCCTCTTAAAACTTTGGACTCTTATAACTTAATCATTACCTATATAACCTCTTGCTTTGTTTTTTTCTCCATTTGACTATATTTATTTTAAATTCTTTTTCGAGAAAATACATTATGATTATTTACCATATTTTCGATTCCTGAGCTATAACCACGAACTTCGGAATTCGAAAATATTCGGGTATCTCTATCTCTATCGCACTAACCATACTCGAGTGACAGGGATGCAAATATATGAACATTAAGTATCTGTTTTCGTGGTAGCGCCGCAGGTACTTTGGCTGAATTCGCCGAGCGCGTGCCATTGTCATTCAAAAAAACAAATTCGTGTTAATTATATTGTTCAAATTTGTTGATTTCATTTATTGAAATTACGACATAAAACGACATTTGCGCATATAAGTTCTCATATCAGAATCGAATATTTTTTTATGGTTTATATTTTAGCATTTGTCTCGTAAAGGTCTATCGTAGACGGGATTTAAATTATTAATAAGTGAAAGGCAAAGCAATTCCGCCATTTTGACGAAAATTTGACGGTTCTTATAGCTGACAGTTGGAGCAGCGTTTGATTTCAATAAAAATAAATGAAAAATTAAATGAAGTCGTATATTTCGGAAAATTAATTAACTGTCGCAGTCGGATAAAAACTATCCTAAGTTGCAGCTAGAATAATAATGTACCTATATAAAATGTTTCATATTTTTCCGTTCATGGGATGCTGAGAACATTCGAACCGCGCAAAGCTTAGTTTCAAACTGGCTGATTCTTTTTTTAATTTAGAGATTTATTATAAGTGGAGATTACGACACACACGCCCGTCAAAGCGCTACGCGTAGCGTGGCTGTGAATGGGTTAACGTTTACCCGGTCTGTAAAGTGTGGTGAACGCAACCCGCCATAGCGTACGAAATTTACAAGACAGAGGTCATCTCCACTTATAATCTCCACTTATAATAAATCTCTAAATTAAAAAAAGAATCAGCCAGTTTGAAACTAAGCTTTGCGCGGTTCGAATGTTCTCAGCATCCCATGAACGGAAAAATATGAAACATTTTATATAGGTACATTATTATTCTAGCTGCAACTTAGGATAGTTTTTATCCGACTGCGACAGTTAATTAATTTTCCGAAATATACGACTTCATTTAATTTTTCATTTATTTTTATTGAAATCAAACGCTGCTCCAACTGTCAGCTATAAGAACCGTCAAATTTTCGTCAAAATGGCGGAATTGCTTTGCCTTTCACTTATTAATAATTTAAATCCCGTCTACGATAGACCTTTACGAGACAAATCCTAAAATATAAACCATAAAAAAATATTCGATTCTGATATGAGAACTTATATGCGCAAATGTCGTTTTATGTCGTAATTTCAATAAATGAAATCAACAAATTTGAACAATATAATTAACATGAATTTGTTTTTTTTGAATGACAATGGCACGCGCTCGGCGCATTCAGCCAAAGTACCTGCGGCGCTACCACGAAAACCGATACTCAATGTTCATATATTTACATCCCTGTCACTCGAGTATGGTTAGTGCGATAGAGATAGAGATACCCGAATATTTTCGAATTCCGAAGTTCGTGGTTATAGCTCAGGAATCGAAAATAAGGTAAATAATCATAATGTATTTTCTCGAAAAAGAATTTAAAATAAATATAGTCAAATGGAGAAAAAAACAAAGCAAGAGGTTATTTAGGTAATGATTAAGTTATAAGAGTCCAAAGTTTTAAGAGGGGGTATGTTCTGTCCCTTTTCCGCAAAACGCACCTTCATATGAAACGATTGTTTTTTACTATGACGCTCGAGTATATTGACGTCACAGTCCCTCATCGTTTTCTCACTCTAACAAGCGACATTAAAACGGATGTAGCTTCATAATTTTTTGAGATATTTGAATGGGAGTTTCATTATCTTCTATCTATTTATACATAATAAATGCCTATGTCCTGACTGACTTATTCACTCAATCACTCACTCACTCACTCATCAACGCACAGCCGAAACTACTAATCTTAGAGAGTTGATTTTTGCACAGTATGTATGTTGCTTTTATAACGTGGGCTAGGTATAAAAAGGGATTTTTGAAAATTCTACCCCTAAGGGGGTAAAATGGGGGTGCAAAGTTTGTATGGGAGAACCTTTTTTTTTTGAGCTATAGACTTAAACTTTGTAGAAAAATTAGTTATTAGAATACAAATGAAACACTTTCAGCGTTTTGGAAAATTCCACCCCTACGGGGGTAAAATAGGGGTGCAAGGTTTGTATGGGGGAAACATTTTTTTTTAAATAGAGACTTAAAACTTTGTAGAAAGATCAGTCATTAGAATACAAATAAAGAACTTTCGGGGTTTTAGAAAATTCTACCCCTAAAGGGGTAAAATAGAGTGCAAAGTTTGTATGGGAAAAACTACTTTTTTTTAAATAGAGACTTAAAACTTTGTAGAGAAATTATTCATTAGAATACAAATAAAGTACCTAGATTCAGTGTTTTAAAAAAATCTACCCCTAAGGGGGTAAAATAGGGGTGCAAATTTTGTATGGGGGAAACAATATTTTTTTTAAATAGAGACTTAAAACTTTGTAGAAAGATTAGTCATCAGAATACAAATTAAGTACTTTCAGCGTTTTAGAAAATTCTACCCCAAAAAATAGGGGGCTAAAATAGGGGTGCAAAGTTTGTATGTGGGAAACTTTTTTTTTTAGCTAGAGTCCTAAAACTTTGTAGAAAGATTATTTAAATACAAAGAAAGTACTTTCAGCGTTTTGGAAAATTTCACCCCTAAGGGGGTAAAATAGGGTGCAAAGTTTGTATGGGAAAAACATATTTTTTTTTAATAGAGACTTAAAATTTTGACAAAAAATTAATTATTAGGACATGAAAAATACTACATTCGGCGTTTTACAAAAATCATTCCCTAAGGGGGTTAAAAAAGGGTGCAAGGTTTGTATCGGGAACACTTTTTCTGAGCTAGATACTTAAAACTTTGTAAAAAGATTACTTATAAAAATACAAAAAAAAAGGCTTTCAGCGTTTTGAAAAAATCTATCCCTAAGGGGGATAAAATGGGGTGCAAAGTTTTTATCAGGGAAAGTTTATGTTTTTGAGTTAGAGACTTGAAACTTTGTAGAAAGATTACTTATTAAAATACAAAAAAAGAACACAAATCGTTTTAGAAAATTCCACCCCTAATAGGGTTAAAAAGGAGAGCAAGCTTTGCATGGGCAACACTTTTTTTTGAGTTAGACTTAAAACTTTGCAAAAAGATTACTTATTAGAATACTAAAAAAGAACTTTCAGCGTTTTAGAAAACTCCATCCCTAAGGGGATCCTTAAGAAGGGTAGCCAGTGTTGTGTGGGAAAAACTTTTTTTTTTACTAGACTTAAAACTATTCAACATGTTACTTATTAAAATTAATAATAAAGTACTTTCAGAGTTTTAGAAAATTCCACCCCTAAGGGGGTTAAGAAAGCTTTGTATGGGCAACACTTTTTTTGAGCTAGAGACTTAAAAGTTTACGAAAAAAGTTCTTTCAGCGATTAGAAAAATTCAACCTCTAAGGGGGTTTAAAAGGGGGTTCAAATTTTAAATGGCGAGCAATAAAATTTTAAAGTGTGAGTAAGAGATTTTTAACTTCGGTCTTATTCTGTACGTTAAAAGACTACAAAACTGATTTCAGAGTTTTTCCAAATTCATCCCCTAAGAGTGTTAAAATTGGTTCAAAGTTTGAGTATTTCAAGGCATTTTTAAAGTATGAGATTTTTAACTTTGGTTTTAGACTGTTTGTTCACAAACTAGAAAATGAACATCAACTTTTTTTTAATTATCCCCTAAAAGAGGGTTCAAATTTTGTATTGAGAGAAATCATTTTCTAAGACGATAAAAAGTTCTACGCGGACGAAGTCGCGGGCAACAGCTAGTTGTTGAATAAAATGTATCTCGAATCAACTCTTAATTAGCCTTTTCAGCGCGCATGACCCCCCTGTGCGTCAAGGGCCCTTATACTCGTAGTATCCTATATACTATTATAATATCACACTAATATTATATTATAAACTAGCTGTTGCCCGCGACTTCGTCCGCATATAACATATTATCGTCTAAATATTTGTTGAAGGAATGAATAAAAAAAAACATTTAAATTAATTTTCTACCTAGTCTTTTAGAAAACAATCTAAAACAGAAGTTACAAATGTCTTACCTTTAAAATCTCTTGCTCTCTATACAAACTAAGAACCCTCTCTGAACCCTCATAGTAAACAGTCTGAAACCGTAGTTACAAATTTCTTACTTTAAAAATGTCTTGCTCTCTATACAAAGTTCGAACCCCCTTTTAACCTTCTTAGGCGATGAATTAAAAAAACGCTGAAATAAGTTTTGTAGTATTTTAGCAAACAGTCTAAAACCGAAGTTACAAATCCCTTACTTTAAAAATATCTTGCTCTCCATACAAACTTTGAACACCCTTATAATCCCCTTTAGGGGATATATTTCAAAACATTCTAAAATAAGTTTTGCAGTCTAAACAGGCTAAGATCGAAGTTACAAATATCATACTTTAAAATTTTCTTGCTCTCCATACAAACTTTGAACGCTTTTCAGGGAAAAATTTAAAATAAAACACTCGGTATTTTTTATTGTATTAGGTAAGTATTTTTTCAACTAACTATCTAGTCTCTAGCTAAAAAAAAGTGTTTCGTATACGAACCTTGCACCCTTTTTTAACCCCTTAAGGGGTGAAATTTTCCAAAACGCTGGCAGTAGGTATTTTTTTGTATTTTAATAAATAGGTACTTAATCTTTCTACAGAGTTTTAAGTTTCTACCTAAAAAAAAGTTTTCCTTTACAAACATTGCACCTCTTTATCCCCCTCTTAGTGGGTATAAATTTTCAAACCACTGAAAGTAATTTACCTATATATTTGTATTCTAATTAATAATCTTTCTACACAATTTCAAGTCTCTAGCTCAAAAAAAAAAGGTTCCTCCATACAAGTTTTCACCTGTTTTAATCACCCTTAGGGGTGAAATTTTCCAAAACGCTGAAAGTTCTTTATTTGTATTGTAATAAGTAATCTTTCAACGAAGGTTTGTCGCTTGCTATAAAAATATATTTACAAACGTTGCATTTTCTAAAACGCTGAAAGTATTTTATTTTATTTTATTATGTAATCTTTTTGAAAAGGTTTGAGATTCTAGCTCAAAAAAATCCCCTTTACCAACATTGTACCCCTTTTTCATACCATTAGGGGTGGAATTTTCCAAAACGCTGTTTTTTTTATTTGTATTGTAATAAGTAATCTTTCTACAAACTTTTAAGCTTATCTCAAAAAGAAGTTTCGCTCATACAAACTTTGCAACCCTTTTTAACCCCCTAAGAGGCTGTATTTTCCTAAACGCTGACAGTACTTTATTTGTATTCTAATAAGTAAGCTTTCTACAACACATTGAGTCTCTTGCTAAAATAATAAAGTTTCCCCCATACAACATTTGCACCCCTTGTTTACCCCCTTAGGGGCAGAATTTTCCTTTACGTTGAAAGTATTTTATTTGTATTCTAATAAGTAATATTTATACAAAATTTTAAGTCTCTAGCACAAACAATATAGTTTCCCCCATACAAACTTTGCACTCCTATTTGACCCCTTTAGGGGTAGAATTTCCAAAGATCCCTTCTTATCCGTTGCCTACGGTCTAAAAGGTAGTTCTGGTGTAAATTTCAACTCTCTAGCCCCAGTAGTTTCGGCTGTGCGTTGATGAGTGAGTGGGTGAGTCAGTCAGGGCATTTATATGTAGGTATAGATAGATAGAAGATGACGAAAACCCCATTCAAATATCTCAAAACCGTTTTAATGTCGCTTGTTAGAGTGAGAAAACGATCGGGGACTGTGACGTCAATATCCCCGAGCGTCATAGTAAAAAACAATCTTTTCATATGAAGGTGCGTTTTGTGGAAAAGGGACAGAACATAAAACTTTGGAACTTAGTGATTACCTATACATATTACCTCTTGCGTTGATTTTTTCTCTATTATCCTTTTTTCGAGAAAATACATTATGATTATTTTATTTAGTGTCTACCTACAGCCGGGTCCGCTGCACCAATGTTTTCCATGATTTTTACCAACTAACATGTTTTCCGTCAGGTTCGGCAAACAAATAGGGTTTTGTTTTGATTGGCAAAACATGTTTGACGTTTAAAAACCACGAAAGCATGACGCAGCGGACGCGGCTTACGGGGTGTAGTTTCGATTCCTGAGCTATAACCACGAACTTCGGAATTCGAAAATATTCGGGTATATCTATCTCTATCGCACTAACATTACTCGAGTGACAGGGATGCAGTTATACGAACTTCGAGTTTCGGTTTTCGTGGTAGCGCCGCAGGCACTTTGGCAGAATGCGCAAAGAGCGCGTGCCATTGCCATTCAAAAAAACCAAATTCGTGTTAATTATATTGTTCAAATTTGTTAATACATTTTTTGAAATTACGCCATAATGCGACATTTGCGCGTATAAGTTCTCATATCACAATCGAATATTTTTTTATGGTTTAACTTTTGGCATGTGTATCGTAAAGGTCTATCGTAGACTGGATTTAAATTATTAATAAGTGAAAGGCAAAGCAATTCCGCCATTTTGACGAAAATTTGACGTTTCTTATAGCTGACAGTTGGAGCAACGTTTGATTTCAATAAAAATAAATGAAAAATTAAATGAAGTCGTATATTTCGGAAAATTAATTAATTGTCGCAGTCGGATAAAAACTATCCTAAGTTGCAGCTAGAATAATAATGTACCTATATAAAATGTTTCATATTTTTCCGTTCATGGGATGCTGAGAACATTCGTACCACATAAAGCTTAGTTTCAAACTGGCCGATTCTTTTTTTAATTTAGAGATTTATTATAAGTGGAGATGTGAAAAATTGGATGTTTGGATGTATGGATGTGTGGATGTTTGTTACTAAATCATGTTTAAACGGCTGAACCGATTTGGATGGAATTTTTCACGAAGATAGTTTATAGCCCGGATTAAAATATAGGATAGTTTTTATCCCGGGTTTACGCAGACGAAGACGCGGGCAGAAACTAGTAATAATACATATAGCTTGCTGCTACGCCGTAGCGCTCATCCCGGTAGTTTTGACCTTAGCAAGCTACGGGCTACAGCTTGCTACGTCGTAGCACTGACACGCGCAGAATTTACTAAAATGTGGCGTTCCAATTTAATTTCGATCGAGCGCTCATTCTGAACGTGCTCGACATGGGTGGTAACGAGATAATATGTTGAAATCAAATTGGAATTTAAATCTACCTCTCATATCAACCCCCAGAGCTAAAAAATATCTGAAACACTATTTTAACTGCGTAAGAGCGTGTTCAGGTTTTGGCTGGTCTTGCCCGTTACGATGCATTTGATGACGACGACATATACTCGGATATGTAACCGGAAAACATACCTACGAGTATAGTCAGTGGGCGAGCTGTTGGGGAGTAACGACCCCACGGACCTGAGTGCTCCCGAGAGTCGGTCAGGGCCTCCGTCTCCGACGTGTCTTCGTCGGTCGGAGTGGAACCCCAAGGGGGCCCGCAGGACTCTCAGCTCTGGCTTGCCTTCATTGGCCGTCCAGAGAGGAGTCGTCAGAGCTATATGCTCCAGAGGTGGAAGTGTTAAAGGGCATAACGCCGCGAGTAACTTCGGAGAAAGCGCAGCACCACCTCTCGACACCCCAGAGCCGCCCACGCCGGTGTTGCTCCTGGCCGTCTTTTCTACGGCACTTTCAGGGGCCCATCTTATAAGTGAGTGGCTAGTCACCGCCTGCCTCGATAACCTTGTAAATTACAATGGACCTCTACGGGCCTCCACGTGTTGGATCTATATCCTCACGTACGCCTTCCAAATGACCGAGCTTTGTCCCGCGAATTTAAATCGGAGATACATAATAATAATAAATATTTGCGGACAATCTTACACAAATCAACCTAGTCCCAAACTAAGCAAAGCTTGTACTATGGGTACTAGCAAGACGCTCGATCGCTCAAATCATGCGATGGTGGCATGCGCACGTGGTACGCGATCAAAGACGCCGAACTACTGGTATATATAAAATTAAAAACTGACCACGCACAGTGTAAGGTTCCGTAGTCCATCTTTGTTACATCGACTCGCGCGCCACGACGCGCGACGCACAGTGTTTTATAGAAGCCAAAAAAGTGACATCCCCATTTTATTACAAATTAATGTAGTTTAGATCATTACAAATGCGAGACTAAAACTGCTGCGTTACTAAAATGTGTAATTTTTGAGAAAAAAAAAAAATTTTTGTTTCTGACACCTAAGTACTTATTACGAAAAACATTTATATATTGCAAAATATGAATTAAACTTATCTGTTGTTTAAAGTGTTGGATAAACCCTTCAAAGACATACATTTAAAGGCAATTACGACCTCTCTAGGTACATTTGTTACAAAGATATTAATGATTATAAGCAGCGGAGAAACTTTCATGTACGCTGACGATGTCGCTGATATTGTGCACGCCTCGACATATGAAGAGCTCGAGATCAAACTGAACGCTACTGCCACAACGATCGCTGATTGGTTTAGAAACAATGGCCTTATCCTAAACACCCAAAAAACTCACCTCATTAACTTTGACCTTTCTGGCCGCCCAATGAGACAGTTGTTGGTATTAGCTAGAGGTGATGCCATCAAACAAATCTCCAACTCAACATTCTTGGGGTTTGAGCTAGATAGTGGACTCACCTGGAGCTCTCATATTAATAAAATGTGCGGTAAACTCGCGACAGCATGCTTCGCCATAAAACGATTGGCGCGAATACTCCCGCCCGAAGCAGTCCGCACCTGCTATTTCGCATCGGTACATGCGCACCTACAGTACGGGGACGAGCTATGGGGCGACTGCCGCGGAGTGGGAGAGAGTGTTTCGTCTCCAGAAGCGCGCGGTTCGCGCTATAGCGCGCGTCCCGCAAACAGTATCTGCGAAGCCTATCTTTAAGGCCCAAGGTATTTTAACGCTGCCTTCACTCCTAATATTAAAGCTGGCCGTGACCACACGAGATGAGGTGGAAGAAACTCCTGCCAGGGACGAAACTGCACGTAGGTACGCGACCCGCAACGAACGCGCTGGAAAATTGCCCCTTCCGCCACTCAGACTCGAAAAGTCAAAAAAACTTCCTCACGTCATGGGTCGCAAGGTGTACAATCATCTGCCAGCAGAAATAGGTGCTGCCCAAACCCCGTCGTTGTTTAGGACGAAACTTAAAAAATGGCTTGTCGAGCAGGCGTTCTACAATTATAAGGAGTTGTTCTGCAATGTATTTAAATAATTTATTAGATACTTTTGTCTATGTATGATTCCATAATATGTGTACCCATATTGTAAAATTGACATGTAATTTATGACATTACCAATAAATATGATTATGATTATGATTTTATTGATTTTGGTTTTTATTTTTTTTCTTCCATGTTCCGCCGTAGTAGGACGCGATATTTGTAAGACAGCTTTATTATTATGTCTTCTATCTACCCTATTTTTTACAAGTCCTGATTCCATGCAACATTCAAGTAATCACCTAAACACTTTATATCCGGTTTATCCGGCCACTAGGGTTGACACTTCGGTATTTTGAATTTTATACGCCGTTTTTTCGGGTATCCTATTATTTATGGTTTTCTTGGATCGCCAAGGCTTAAAGAACCGGCCAAGTGCGAGTTGGACTCGCGCACGAAGGGTTCCGTACCATTATCTATAAAAACGGCAAAAAAATCACGTTTGTTGTATGGGAGCCCCCCTTAAAAAAAAAAATGTTTTTAGTATTTGTTGTTATAGCGGCAACAGAAATACATAATCTGTGTAAATTTCAACTCTCTAGCTATCACGGTTCTTGAGATACAGCCTGGTGAAAGACAGACGGACGGACGGACGGACGGACGGGCGGACAAACGGACGGACGGACGGACGGACGGACGGACAAACGGACGGACGGACGGACAATGAAGTCTTAGTAATAGGGTCCCGTTTTACTCTTTGAGTACGGAACCGTAAAAAATTAAAACCAAAATCTATAAAATCAATCATATCTTTGTAACAAATGTACCTAGAGAGGTCGTAATTGCCTCTAAATGTATGTCTTTGGAGGGATTATCAAAAATTTTGAACAACAGAAAATTTTATTAAATAATTTGCAATATATTAGTATTTTATGCAACTGTTATATAAGAAGGGTCTTAAAACGCGAGTGGCGTGGATTGCGATGCGAGCCTTGGCGAGCATCGCAATTAAAGACGCCACGAGCGTTTTTAGACCAGTGATACACCGTTGCATACAATACTTTTTCTACGACAAATTTTAAATAAATATTCAATATATATTTATTTCAGGTTACTGGACCCATAATGTGTTAGTTACAATAAATTAAATTAAATAGCAGACTACAAAATAGTTAGCCGTTTCGGGCAGCAAGTTTTCTATTCGTACTTTTGCTACCACGCAATTTCTTCAGGAGTGCAGTTATTAATTTCTTCGACCATTTTAAAAGGAACGTACACTTTTGTCTTCACAAACACGAATAAAATCTTAATAGTCTAGACTAATAGTTTATCATCTTTAATTTTTTCATTTTGAACTGTTTATATTTTGGTGGGAAATCGGAAATGTGACACTTCTTGTTTAAGGTTTGTTTTGTTTTTAATTTGTTTGCACTTGCCATCCGAACCAAACCGAATCCGGACCCGGACCGAATTCGAACTGTTTATATTCATAAATAATACCAAGAATTTATAAAACATGTAATTTAACCCACAATAGATGATGATTTATTATTATTGTAGTAAATATATTATAATATACAAATGTTGAATCGTAAATGAATACTTTTATTTCGAAATATTAGTTTATGTAGTTGGCACCACTGTAATATAGCGGCCGTTTAAAAAAAAGTTAAACAGTGCTTTTATGAAAAATATATGAACCAAAAAAGTACGCTAAACAGTGCGTGTTTGGGCCATAGAGCATAGAGTTTTTCGACGACTTATTAGTGGTGTCATTAAATTTGAGCTACAGCCTATATAAAGGACAGATAACGGTACAGGAGTAGAAAAAAATGTTTTTCGTAATACTTAGGTGTCAGAAACAAGATTTTCAAAAATTGATTTCTCAAAAACTATGCATATTAAAAACGCGGGAGTTTTAGTCTCACATTTGTAATGATCTAAACTACAGTAATCTCCACTTATAATAATCTCCACTTATAATAAATCTCTAGAATCAGCCAGTTTGAAACTAAGCTTTGGGTTGTCACGAAAGTTCTCAGCATCCCGTGAACGGAAAAATATGAAACATTTTTTGTAGGTATACAGGGTGAGGCCTGTAATAGGAGCAAAATATTAAACGGTAGATTATTAAGCTTCTAAACAATTATTTCCACATGGTTAAAATTGAAAAAAAAAATTTTTTTTTTTATTTTTTATCTTCAAAATAAGTTGTTTTTTTTTACTCTTCTGGAGTGCTATCAGTAACTTTTTATTTTAAAGACACTAAAAAAATGAAATAAAAATCAAAAAATCACAAAAATATCATTTGAAAAAAAAAATGCAAAAACTATTATGACTCGTTACATGATGTTACCTCAAAATCCGCATTGACTGCTGTGCTATGATGTCGTGGTGCCAAGATACATTACTTGGAGGTCATAGCTTTAGATCAAAATATCCCCGAATCCAAACAAAAAAAAATTGTGGGACACAAGGGGTACAAATGCTCTAAGGAAGCGTCCCTTTGATAGTTAGACAGTTGAAATTTTTGCAGATGTATTTCGGTTGCCGCTATAACAACAAATACAAAAAAACAGAATTAAATAAATATTTAAAGACAATGGTACGGAACCCTTCGTGCGTGAGTCCGACTCGCAATTGGCCGGTTTTTTATTCTGCCTCCGTAGAGTGACCGGGGGGTGACAGGCATGGGGACGCCTGCCATCCCTCATGCACCAGGTCACTGAGTGGGTGCCTGTAGTGGCACAAAACGAACGAGGTCAACAAGGACCTCCGGAGGCGGTGTTCCGGAAATCGGAGCGGTGCTGGTGGTGCTGAAGAAGTAAAGCGCAAGCGTTCCTTCAGCCCACCGCTAAGGCACAAATACGGCAGACAGAGAGGTTTTTAGTGGGTAGACTCGGGGCCTCATTAGCCCACAACGAGGAGTCCCACATATCCACCCGGGTCCGTCCCCACACCCGGGAGGAATGCGTAAAGCATTTTCCTCTCCTAAAAAAAAAAAAAAGCATTAAGTAGCTACCTACTAATAATAAAAATCATTATTAAAAGAAATTTATATTTAAGGGATATTATTTTCGTATTAAAGGTACCTATAAAATGAACAAGACGTTCATATTATCTGCATGATAGACAACTAATCAATTATTGTCATAATTAGGTACCAATGATAAAACATGATACTTAGGCAATAAGGATTAACTATTGATAACAAAAATATCATATCCTTTATAAAATAAATTCCCCCATATCACCTCAATAAACGTGAGGTCGTTCTTATAAATTATAATATTTATCTACGCATTTTAAGTTATCTATGTAAATTATAAAGATAAATACTACACTATGCTTATTGATAAGTTGATAATAAATATAGGTACAGTAAAGTATAGGTAAGAATGTGTGTTATTCGCAGACATCAAAAAGATCTTAATTCGTCCCCATTATTGTGAACGATATTTTTTTACCGCGTTGTGCTATTTCGATGATTATTTTCTTAATAGAGCTTTCATGATGGAAACCTTAAATAACCGACGGAACTCCTCAATATAATGCCATAACTATGCGATTCAAATGGATAACATTAGTACTGTCAAAACGCCATTATAGTAGTGTTATAGGTGCATGTAATATGCCTAAATTGAAGAATAAAGTTGACTTTAATGGTTAAAAATCAGGACGTGAAGTGTATAGTTTATGGTCAGTCAAAAATTTAAAAATAAAAAGCGGCCAAGTGCGAGTCGGACTCGCACATGAAGGGTTCCGTGAAATAAATTGCGGTTTACGATTTATGACGTATTAAAAAAAACTACTTATTAGATCTCGTTCAAACCAATTTTCGGTGGAAGTTTACATGGTAATGTACATCATATATTTTTTTTAGTTTTATCATTCTCTTATTTTAGAAGTTACAGGGGGGGGGGACACACATTTTACCACTTTGGAAGTGTCTCTCGCGCAAACTATTCAGTTTCGAAAAAAATGTTGTTAGAAACCTCAATATCATTTTTGAAGACCTATCCATAGATACCCCACACGTATAGGTTTGATGAAAAAATTTTTTTTGGGTTTCAGTTCTGAGTATGGGGACCCCTAAAACTTAATGTTTTTTTTCGATTTTTGTGTGAAAATCTTAATGCGGTTCACAGAATACATCTACTTACCAAGTTTCAACAGTATAGCTTTTATAGTTTCGGAAAAAAGTGGCTGTGACATACGGACGGACATGACGAATCTATAAGGGTTCCGTTTTTTGCCATTTGGCTACGGAACCCTAAAAAACCTTGCTGGCTCCATTTTGCTCGACAACAATGTTGCATGCACATTCTATTAAGTCTCTCACAGACTGCCGCGGCCTTACTGCAGCGATCAATAGTAAACTTGTCATTACCTAGCCACCACCTACCAGTCTGTGAGAGGCTTTATTTGTCGGGTAAAAACTTAAAAAAAAGTTTAAACGGCCATATAAAAAAAGCATAGGTCGTAAACAGCCAAAACGAAAGATCAGTAACTACATTTGGGAGACGAAAACAGTATACCAAATTTCATCAAACTCCGCGGGATTTCGAGGTTGAACAATATCGACTGTATAACATAGGAAGAAACGTAGATAAAATTTGATTATTTGTGATGGCAATATTCCCCTCAATTTGCCGTCAATTCACCCGCAAGATCAATATTCTTCTTACAATATTCTTTTTACAATGTTTAGTGATACTCGTATGTAATTGACTGTTTTTTGTTTGAAGTGTTGTGAGAAAAACAAGATTTATTTACATTTTCTTATGGTTACTTTATTTCGTGAACAAGCCTTATAAAAATTGTTACGTCAAATGTATTTTAACCGACTTCAAAAAAAGGAGAAGTTTCTCAATTCGGATGTATTTTTTTAAATGTTTGTTACCTCAGAACTCCGTCATTTATGAACCGATTCGTGCAATTCTTTTTTTAATTGAGAGTATATGGTTCCAGATTGGTCCCATTGTTTCCAAAGCCCCAGTTGGATGATGGGAACCATGAGGAATTGAGGGAACTCCTCAAATATATGAGGCACGCGTGTAGTAATTTCGGTATTTTCTATTATAACTCGTGTTCCCGGAAATCATAAATTTGGTGAAGTAGAAGTGATGATGAAGACCACAGATGGCTTGTTGAACTTCTCAATGATGTACTTCAAACTATATAAGTACGTCACAGATTCTGATATGATTCCGTTGAAATAGCAAACAATGAAGTGCCAAAGGTAATTCTGAGATCCTTGAGGAATCGACGGAAGTCCTCAAATATTGTCGGCCCACATACAGCGATTTGGTTTATTGGTCTAAAAATCAACGCATTTGTTCTCGGAAATCAGTTCAAAAAAAAATGTGGAAATGTTCATGTGGCTTGGCGGAGTACTGAATTGAAGTCGGTTAAAACTTTTTTTTGAAAGTAAATTATACCTTAATAACAATACCTACTAACTGCTGCCCACGACTTTGTTTACGTGGACACGTTTTTCTGATCAGGTGAATCAGGGGAATCAGGTGGGAATATTTTCCCACGGTTAAATACATAGGTACATACATACATTACATACACATACATTTACAGTACATTTACATTACACACACACACACATGCATTACAGTGGTACATTTTTTTGCACATTTGATATAAATAATAATTCTTTTAAGGCATGTATACCCAAATGGCATGTATATGAATAATCAAATTATATGTTGTGACATTGCCATGCCCTACCGGGGCCCATATGAGACTCAATGTACCTAGTTATAAAGATCTGTACAAAACTATGGTTGCAATAAATGACTATGACTATGACTAAATATTATGGGACAGTTTTTACACAAATCGAACTAGCTCAATAAGGCTTGTGTTATGGATACTAGACGACGATATAGTGGTAATTACGGCGTGTTTCCCCGCGCCTCGTGTAGCGTGTTGATTATGGCGTGGTGTTTGGCGCGCGCAGCTGGCAAGGATCTTTATTGTTAAAATAACTTAAACTATTACAATTAATTACTTAAAACGAACACCTGCCTACCATCCTGCACATGCGACGCAATGCCCACAACCTAGTGATGTGCTGTTCTCGAAAATTCCCGAGAACAGAGAAATCGATCGAGAACGTTCTCGGAAACGTTTTCCCAACCGGAAATTATCGAGACTACGCGCGCACTAGGCAACTGCGTCGTAACTCGTAGGTACGTAATCTGGTCTACGACCAGGAGTCTGGTTGTGTATTCGCGCGGGGTTCCTAAGGACCGTACCGGAAAGAAAGTAGACAACTATAGTCATCTCTAAAAACTGGTACGTACATAAAATCGGCATATTTTTTTTTTAAATAACGAACCTAATCCTTTTCTTTTAATTGCAACAAAAAGCAATTACTACTTTTGTCAAACTGTCAACATGGGGCGAATTAGCTTACACGTTCGTAAAAATATTTTGGACGATTGGTGCAAAATAAAAGGTATGACGATTAGAAAACTGGTTAAAAAGTACGAGTTGAGTCCCGCGGGCGTGCACAAGATAATAAATAAATTTGGTGACTTCTGTACTCTCCAAGATTTGCCTAAATCTGGAAGAAAACCGGGGACAACCAACTTGGCATGAGAAAAGAAAGTCGTAAGAATGTTTAAACAAAATCCGCCCTTTCAATTCGAGATGCGGCAAAAAGAGCCAAAACTTCTTCGGCTATGATACAAAGAATCAAACTAAGATGCAACCAAAAGACCTATAAAAAACTAAAACAACCAAAACGAGATGAAAATCAAACAATAGATGATCACTTCCACGGACGAGCATGGCAGTCCGCCGCGCCGCGTGATTTCGGTACGTCTGGACAGTTTCTGGCTGCACAGCGTCCGACAAAACCAAGGTCACAACGTACTGGATTAAGGAGACGCTACACGGGCCGATATCGGCTGGACTGCATGCAGGCTGATGCATGATTCGGCCCATGTGATCTGTGGGCGTGTCGGAAGCACGGCGGCCAACCAAATCAAGGTCACTCTCACTCCACACTAGATTTTCTGTGACCTTGCTTGGCCGTCCACCGATATCGACCGTATAGGGATGTGCTAAATCTGCATGATGTGGTCGCACACAGAAAATGCGTGCGATGTCTGATTGAAACAAACAGATTAGGCATGTTTCTAAAATAAGTGGTTTTTGGAGAAATTTGCTTCCAGGGAACGATGGTCAACAAAATGCTTCTACGACTAGATCAACTGACCCGGAATCCACTGGTATTCGAAGTTGCGGTCGAGGTTTACCCCATAACAGGGCTGCACGATGCACCGGAGGCCGTACGTCTCGCATTCCTTGCACGATCTCTGTCCGTCACACAGCTCCCATGACTGGTGCAGATTCTTCGTCCATTGACGACGCTGATGAATTCAATTAATAAATGGATTTGTGTTAAGTACCTAGTAGTAAGATAGGTTAAGAAAAAAATATAGAAGAGCAGTATAAGATTACTCGTTTTGGACGATTTTTGACTTTCGAGCGCTCGAAAATGAAATAAGGACCGTATCGGAAAGAAAGTAGACAACTTCAAAAAGGTCTTTATAAAAAAATGTTTTGAATGAATTCGTCGTATTATATCTATTTTGCCTGCAACCTAACTTTCTTTTTGACGTGTCTCATTAAATTCTGGTCGATCACTTTTGACACATTTGATGATGCCCTGTTCCACTTTTTTTTAAAGTCGTCATCTGAGGTGGCAGCTTTGACGTTTTTTTAGAGGTGTCGTTTCATGATAACTCAATATCACTCAATTGGGCGAACTTCTGGGCAATTGGGAGGATTCATCTCCTTATCCACTACTTCTACCTTATCGGCTTTATACCATTCCTTCGTTGTTTCGAAGCCAAGTCTGGCCAAAATAAAGAATTCTGCTAGTCCTGTGCTTCTTTATTAGTGGTAGTAATCTTTTCTGTAAGCACTCGTCACGGTATACCGTAGCGTATAAAGTCCCTGTAGTGAAGAAGGATTGCGATCGCATACCGCATTGAAAAATCGCTTGCCACACTAATACTTTTTTGCCGAATATCTCGATGTTGATTGCCTTATGTTTTCGAGTAACCTTCTATAAGCCGGCACCGTAATAAATTAAGGTCCTGGTAAGGCTTTAAAGTCCAATTTGCAATAGGTCTCGTCATCCATTATAATGCTCTGATTTTTCTTGGTCAATATATGGTCGTATAATTTCCTTGCCAGTTTTATAACAGCTTTGTTTGATTTTCATCTCGTTTTGGTTGTTTTAGTCTTTTATAGGTTTTAAGGTTGCATCTTAGTTTGATTCTTTGTATCATAGCCGAAGAGGTTTTGGCTCTTTTTGCCGCATCTCGAATTGAAAGGGACGGATTTTGTTGAAACATTTTAACGACTTTCTTTTCTAATGCCAAGTCGGTTGTCCCCGGTTTTCTTCCAGATTTAGGCAAATCATCGAGAGTAGGTACAGAAGTCACCAAATTTATATATTATCGTGTGCACGCCCGCGGGACTCAACTCGTACTTTTTAATCAGTTTTCTAATCGTCATACCTTTTATTTTGCACCAATCGTCCAAAATATTTTTACGAACGTGTAACCTAATTCACCCCATGTAGACCGTTTGACAAAAGTTGTAATTGCTTTTTGTTGCAATTAAAAGAAAAGGATATAGTTCGTTATTTAAAAAAAAAGTTTATGCCGATTTTATGTACGTACCAGTTTTTAGAGATGCCTAAAGTTGTCTACTTTCTTTCCGATACGGTCCTTACGAGTAAGTAGGTACCTAAATACGATTGATAGAATAGGGAACATTACGCAAAACTCTTCGTAGGTGGCGGCACTAGCAGCGTTGACATTGTATCTCGTTCCCACTTGCGGTATTGTCTATGCAAGCATCCTTGTCACTAATTTGACAATCAGTTGTGCATGTGTGTGTGAATCCCTATATTTCTATACTGATTTACTATTAGTGGTAGTGCTGCCTCTGGCGGCAGAACATGGCAGTAATGTTCCCTATTGAATGCGAGTCAAAAAAAAAACGAAAATTGTTTATTGCGTGACCACTCGCACTAATAGCAATTGTTTTTAAAAAAATATATCGCTATCTATTATTATTATTAGGATTTGATTGTTTTTGTCAGTTTTAGAGCGAAAGAGTCGACCGCTCGAAAGTCAAAAATCGCAACCCTGATCTTGACTAAGATTGATATGTATGAAAATCCTGACGTTAGTCGCCTTCAGCCCAGCTAGCACACTAATCGGACATATATTTACGTTCTGACGTATAACTTTACGATTGTGCCCATTTTTACGTTACTTAGCTAACATGGTAATCACGCAGCATATATTTATGCCATAGCGTAAAATATACGTAGCAAAATTATTACATTCATTTCATTCGTTCAATAGTAGTCTATGGTTAGAAGCCTATTATAATACTACCTAATTAAAGAGTAATGATAAGCACTGCACAGTTTACTAAACAGTTGTTCTCCTGTATTAAGTTGTGTTATAATAGTT
Source organism: Epinotia brunnichana (assembly GCA_963854355.1). NCBI lineage: Eukaryota > Metazoa > Arthropoda > Insecta > Lepidoptera > Tortricidae > Epinotia > Epinotia brunnichana. The sequence continues at coordinate 17,923,139 of OY977942.1, read as the reverse complement.
TTTTGTTTTTATTTACGTTACTCCCACCCCACTAAAAGTTTTACGTAGTGGTTTTAAGTAATTTAGCGAGTACCAAAACACATGTTAGTTTATAATTGAATCAATAATATTTGTAAATTTGTGTAATATACTTTATTAAATTACAAGCAAAAAATCATAATCATTGCGTTATTTATACTAATTTATAGTTAGTAATCATGATCTAGCTAAAATTAAAAATGCTAGATCATTGTTTCAGGAGACGATAGGAGTTTTGAAACTGAAACTGTATGTGTCGTGACAGAAATCGGAGAAATCCTGCGAAAATTATATTGTTTTCATAGTGTTAAAATTTATCCGGGGTCTCGAGTGACCTACATAAAATTTCGTCCGTCAACGGCTCATATCGTCAAGTTTTATGTGCCAAAATCAAGAGCATGTTAGCATTTGACGTAAAACAAATAGTTTATGTGCAATACATATAAATGGTCACATTTTACGTAAATTATGGTATAGCATGTTAGCTCATGACGTGTGGACATAAAACATGTGCATAAAAGTCGTCATTTTGCTAGTGTGCTAGCCGGGCAGAAGTGTGCATTGGTGGTGCATATAGGTACAGTCAAAGAATTTAATTTCCTACCCACTTTGGACTTTGTCAAAGTGACGTAATCAATCAAAACGTAAGAGACTTCTTATGATTTTATTTACAGTGTCACTTTGAAATAGTCCTAAATGGGTAGGAAATTAAATTCTTTGACTGTACCATAATTAGGTAAGTACTTAGATTAGAAAACTAAATGCGTATTTTGGCAAATAACATGAAGCAAGACAGATACGTTTTTGTGTAATGCCTATCCATTGCATGTAATAGATTTCATAACAGGCAATGGATAGGACATGTCATCAAGGTAATTTGGACAATAGTTGAGTGATTTGGACTATAGTAGGGGGGTTTTACTACGCCCAATGGATTCACATACTTGCGTAAAAGTCATGGAGTAATCATATCCATCCGGGTTGAAGACAGGAATGATCCAGAATCTGTATTTCCTGAGCAAGTCAGTGTGAGTGTCGGTGTGCTCTATCAGCTGGTATAGGACGTACATGGCCGCGGCAACTGCATGGTGGTCTCGCCCTTGGATACCTGCCGAACAATCAACACTGTTGTCAACCCAACTATCTCTGTCTAATTAACAGTGGTCTTCTCTAGGGAAGTGCTGTAGGGTACTATTTGCTTGCACGTCAACAACTGTGCTGAGCAATCGACTTCTTCTCTAATCTTTTATTTATTTATTTATTTTGCTGAGCAATAGACTTCTTTTCTTATCTTTTTTATCTAATGGGATCCAATCTTTTTGATGTGGTCTGGGCGTCAGTAGGTACTACAGTGCAATCCAATGAAGCACAAAACGGTTCTATAGTATGCACAGGCTTTGCACACTACTCTAGCTCTTCTATTTTCTTCTATTCCATACAATAGGGACAGTCACGTACACGTAGCGTTTTATTTTGAACCCGCCAAAAATACGAATGTGCTTAGGTCAGGCTTTAAGCTCTAAATGACTCACCAACATCGTCGCAGATCGACATCTAGATTTAGGACGATGATGAGCTTTTTCATAATAATATTATTAAGATCTGGTAGGCCATACCTGCTACTATCATTACAATATCCTTGGCTGACACGACTTGCCCGCTGCTAGGGTCGTCCACTATCATCATGTATATCGGATTGTCCATCGTTGTGAAATTGTTAGTGGTTATGTCAATTATCTTCGTTAGGGGACTGTTATGTGCCCATTTTTTTAACTGCATTACTATCTGCAATCGAAGCAAATTATACCAATAAGCATACAAATGATGTTACTACAAGATTATTTAGAATTTCAATTCATACGAGGTAATAGGTTTTGCTACTTTTTACGTGTTTATTCTAGCTAGACGATTATTATTCTCTTGTACGCATTCACTGCCCAGTTTCGCTACGTGCTACGCTCGTAGCTGATCCCATGGTTTTCCGCGTATGTAGCGGACAGAGCGACTACGGCGTAGATGCCCGCTAAGGGGGTGCCCGCTAAGCGGGTTCCTGGCAGTGAAAGTGTTAATCTAACTTAGGGTCCCGCCGGCAGCGAGGTGGGGCCTAGCTACCGGTGGTTAGAGCGACAGAGAGAGACACCTCCTGAATATCCACACCACAGTACCAAGTACCGCCTTCTGTACGCAGCTGACCCTACTTTACAAGCTTTTTATTAACATGCAATGTATGTAATTTGTTCGAGTGGAATCTTGCAACTCAATTTTGAAGCAGATATCTTCAACCGATTGAGCTGTAATTTTGGGTGACAATTTTAATATTATGGTACCATGGAGCTGATCTGATGATGGAGACAGAAGGTGGCCATGGGAATTCAGTACTTAACCGACGTAGCCCCGTTGAGTTTGGGCTCGTTAGAATCGTCTCGATGAGTAGTTGATGACGGTATACAGAAAAGTACATTGTCATCCAAACAATACCTTTACCCAAAATTTCAGCTCAATCGGTTCAAGATATCTGATTCAAAGTTGAGTTGCAAGATTCCACCCGAACAAACATAGTATACATACCACATACTTACATAGTTGCATACATTGCAAGTTAATAGAAAGCTTGTAAAAATGCAGACACATTCGGTTAAGGCGGTACAAAAGCGAACTTACCCCTAGTTAGGGCTCCGTAGTTGATAAGGAACCATTATAGTATCGCCATGTCAATAAAATCTTGAATTATTATGACATTATGAGGTATCCTCTACTACACGTAAATTAGGGTTGTAATTTTTTTCTCGTTAAACCCATGGTGTAGGAGTATCGTTGGATACCTAGCTTGTTTAAAAGTATTATTTGGTACAATAAAAAAAAATATTCAGGAATCTGTTTGTGTTATATTGGACTTTTAAGCCCTCATTTTTTTTAGGGTCAACCCCGCTGCCGGATAAATGGTTACTACTGGGTATGTGAAAAAAATCATGGCAGTAGTACATAATAATGAAATTAAAAGGAAAACTATCACGGCTAAGAAGTAGGCATGGCATATTTTCCGATATTGGTTATCTGTGCATCGTGACGAGAATCGGAAATGACGACGTATCTACTATTGTATTCATTTTTAATGTTTTAGTTTAATATTTTCAATTTTAATTAGGTATCTTTCGTTATTTGTATTTGGGTAACGTTTCGCCTGTGAATAAATTATTTATATCATCATTATAATAACTAACTAGTTAACAAGTAGGTATTACTAATAGTCGACCAACTTATAAAATGTACTTGGAGATGACAACTTTCGTACAAATTCGGGCGACGCGGCGACGCAACCGCAACGTTTACCTACGCGGCGCACGCGTGTCGATGTATTAACAAAGACAGACAGGCAATTACGGAACCCTACACCGCGCGTGGCCCGACACGCACATGACTGGTTTTTTTTTTACAAGCTTTATATTATATTGCACTGTTCGTATGTAAGTATGTAAATATGTAAGTATGTAAGTTGTCCGTCAAAATTTGCAATCCATTTTTCAGTCACTTCCTGTTATCCAATTGAGCTGAAATTTTGCAAACATATGTATATTGCATGACAATGCAATATTATGATGACTTGGAGCTGATTTGATGCTGGAGCTGGAAGGTGGCCATAGGAACTCCGCAATAAAACGACACAACCCCATCGAGTTTGGGCTTGTTAGAATCGTCTTAATGAGTACTAGATGATGGTATGCAGAAAAGTACAGTCAGCAGTAAAAGCTTGTACCAAAAATGAAGTTTTTGACAGAAACTTATTTGTACAGACTTCGCTATTAGACCATTCGCCGCGACAACTCTTGGGACAAATGATCGCCGAATATATTGATGTTCCCATATGGCGGTTACCTCATGAGGCTAGTCAGTACTCACTAAATATTTAAAAATGTATATGTACCTCTTGGAGTGTCTGAGGCTTATTAAAACTCAATGACGTTAATTTTAGTAAACTGCACACTGGTTGGCGTTTCGCTTCAACTGGTTTTGTCATCGATTTTCTTAGGATAATAGGGAGTTTCTCAGAAGATGCAAAAGTAATATTGTCAACAGAGTTGGGTTTAAAATTTAAACCATTAGTTTTTTTATAACTTTCTTTTATATCAATGTCAAGACTGTTATTTTCTTCTTCCGATTCATCGTTTACAGCACTATTTTCTGGTCTATCATCTTTATTGCCACCATTTACGGAGTCATCACTTTTCTTTTTATCGTCCCCAACTTCATTATCCTCCTCGTTATAAAACAAAAGGTGGTATGCGTCCAAATCGGTATTTGTCGTTCGTATCGTTGGAATAATTTCTGTTTCCTCACTCCGACTGGGAAAACTGGTCACAAAATCTGGTAAGTCGGTTCGAGTAGCTTTTACATCACTTTGTACTTCGTCCCTTTCTACAGGAGCTAGAAAATCTTTTAAATCTTTTGCATCTCCTAGCAGTGGTTGTAGCATGTTAAGATCTTCAGTATTTAAACTTGTTCGCGTATGTTCTATAACCGGCGTCGATTGCGATCGTGAAGGAAGAAACAAGGAAGCCCTTTGCGTTACCTAGTTTGGAATAACTAGTCAATTAAAACAGGCGTGAAAACGATCAAGTGGTGAAGAGTTAAACAGTTGTGGTATTTACAGTGGGTGGAGTAAGCGGCGATGCTTCAGCTCTTGGATAGAAAGCGACAGGCGTGACGGGCGCGTACTGTTGGGCCAAACCAGGGGTTCTGGAAATGAACCGTGGACCTGCTGGCGGGCTCTCGTCTCTGTTCGCGTGCTTCACCAACGAAAACGGCGGCACATTCCCTGCGAATTTTGTCACAAAAGTTTAACTAGTTATATCTGTCAGTATCACTGTATGCCGTTCAGGTCTAACAACACTTATACGAGTATCATTTCGCACTCCTTGGCAGCGTGGCCCGGTTGTAATATGTTAAAGCGTACAGACATCGTAATGGCCACTTGCGCCTCCATCCTCCATTAGTAGGTATCTAAGCGTCTAAGGTATCCAGGCAAAGTCTGATGATTTACTAGCATTATCTAAAATACCCATACACTTGCAAAAGGTACCGTTGCAATAATACTAGAAAATTATACGGAACATAAATAGTAAATACGTAGGTAGCTACGTGCTAAATAATTTACGTTAAAAACAAAGTTTTAACCGACTTCAAATCAGTAGCCAAATTGCTTGAAGTTTGCCTATAAAATTTGAAGAGTTCCCTCGATTTCTCCAGGGTCCCATCATCAGAACTGGATTTTGGTGACAACGGGATCAATCTGGAACTATATGCTTTCAAAGAAAGAAAAAAAAATCAAATCGGTTCATAAATTACCGAGTTATCGCGTAGCAAACACAAAAAAAAACAGACTAATTGAGAACCTCCTCCTTTTTTGAAGTCGGTTAAAAAAGGAGTAAAAATCATTCGCTTTATGTACAGTGTCTGTACATAATTCATTTGTTCGTTTTATTTTGCTTGTTGAAGTAAAAATAATGAAAGAAGTATTTCATGAAGGTAGGTACCTATATCCCGCAAGAGTTAACTTGAGACTCGAGCGCGTACTAACGTCATACGAACAAGGTCTCAAGCTACCTCTTGCGGGTTATATAAAAGTTACGTAGGCGAAGTTATGGTACAAGAAAACCGACGTGTGATCGGCGCGAGCAACGGGCGGTAAGAATAGAACCATACAGTGTTTTAATTGTTAAATTAGTTACCTTTAACAGCCTTAATTTGTGGATATATAATGTCATCAACTCCTGCTGTTGTTCTGACAGTAGTTGGCGGAACAAACCGTGTGTAATCTATGGGCGTTTCCATTGCAAGTCCCGTAGTTGGCGCCGGCGGCACCATAGCCCCGCCGACTATAATCCTGCCAACACCCTGGGTCCCTGACTGTATATTTATGGCGACAATTTGGGTGGAAGCAGCTGTTGGCTTGATGGCATCGTCATCTACTTTAACCAAGAACTCCGACGTCTCTTGGTTTGATCGCCATCGAGTGTATTCCGGCAATTGCCTCTTATTTCGTACTATAAAAAGAATGAATCATGAATAACTTTTACTTTGCATCCATTCAAACCCAAGGAATTGTATGTGCACTTACACGTAATGGGATCCGTAAGACCATTATCAATGCTAACGTTGACTTGTATGCTGATACATATTTGTACAAAATCTAAAACTATCAAAAAACTGTGTATTTTCATGATAAAAATCTTTCCATCGTCATTTGACATGTATCAAGTAAGACAAGTGTTGACAGTAAAGTTTCCTTCTTCAATTTTTCCGGGCATGTCGCCAGGTATGCAGGATGAGTTGCCTATTCTCTAGTAGGTATACTTCGTTTACCTTATTATGTAGGTATAGTATCTACTTATATTTTTTTATATTGAAATATCAAAACTGTTAATACCTACTGTTGTGTATGCTCTAAGATCAAAACTATTTCTCGTAGCTTCATCAGAAAATATTGGAAATTTAAAGACTGCGCTGACACCTCTTTATAAATCCTTTAGGTACCTACTTAGGTAGAAGTATTGCTATTATTTATTTTATTAGGTTGCATGGTTCAGTTGAGATGGAAACAATCAATACGACGCCGTAAGGCGGAGGGCTTTCGATGACTCGAGTTTGCAATATTCTTACGCCCGTGTTATACACAATGTTTTTCATCACATTTGCCAGGAAATAAATAACCACAAAAGACAGAAAAACCTATGTTTTATACAAGCGCATCAATCAAATGTTGACGAAATTGACAACTTCACTGGCATGGCCTGCTCGATTTTATTTTCCAACCAATCACAGAGCAGAATTCTTGCCATTCAGATTTGCTTAACCAATCAGATCACACACAAGCTCATTACTCCCTTGGGACCATTATTTCCCGCGGGAACAAATTTAGGCCATTGTCCTTATGTATACATACAGGCAAGGAATAACACCATTTATGAGCAAGTGTGATGAAAACAATATTGTTTTGAACGTGACTGTTTTCCTTTAGTCAAAGACAAGAGGGCACTCTTTACCTATGTACTTAATTTACAATTTGGACCAAAGACTACAATATACATACTGAGATAGACAGGCAACTCGACCAAATTGAGAAGGCATTTAATGCTTGCGTATACAGTCGCCATCTCTTCTGCGATACTTAAAACTTTTCTTTGAATGTACAAAACATACAGAGAGTGCGTCGGTCGCAGGGTTTGAACCCCGGCTCATCGACTCCAAATACCGCCGTCTGTACCCCTAGGCTACTAATGTCTTATGACAATATGGCGAATTTTGTAATACCTTGACAGCCTAGCCTAGCAATCGCTAGAGCTTCAGAAAGTTCGCGAACTATCTAGTAGGTGTGTAAAGTTCTAGTATTGAACTTGTGTTTTGTGTGGATCTGTATGATCACCATGTGTGACAAGAATACACAGAATATCTTTAAGTTAGAGTGTTGTTTTATTTATGTTAAAAATACGTAAGACATTGTTTGTATATGTACATTCGTGATTGACATATATTTTTCTAACAAGAAAAGCATCCATGGCAACGAACCACAGAGTTGCTAGTTGGTTCACCATACTTCACATCCTCGGAAGTTTTAAGAATTTAAAGATAAATTCTTCAGTCCCATTCTGAAACTTAAATCTGTTAGTCTGGGCCCGAACAGAGGCTTTGTAAGCATGTCAGCTAATTGAACCTCAGATGGAACTTGATTGACATCAAAATCTCCATTGGCGACACATTCCCGAACGAAGAAGTGTTTCAGCTTAATATGTTTCGTACGCTTGTGGTATTCGTACTTTGGGTTGTGTGCGAGATAAACGGCTGACTTGTTGTCTAAGTTCAAGACAGGTTTCTCTATATTGGTCAGATCATTGAATAATCGATTCAGCCATAAAATTTCCTGAGCAGATTCACTCGCTGCTATTATCTCCGCTTCAGTTGAAGATATCGACACTGTAGGTTGTATCTGGCTTCTCCAGCTTACAGCGCCACCAGAGAATAGGCACACTATACCGGATGTTGATCTTCCAGTTGTCTGGTCTCCTCCATGATCTGCGTCGCTGTAGCAGACCAAATGTGATGGTGAGTTCTTCGAGAATGTCAGGCCCTTATCTAACGTCCCTTTTAAATAGCGGAAGATGCGCTTGACAAGCATGACGTCCTCCTTAGTAGGTGCTGCTAGGTTTCTGGATGCGACTCCAACAGCGTATGAGATGTCAGGTCTCGTACCTACTGATAGGTAAGCTAAAGCACCCACAGCTTGTCTGTAAGGAAAGTTCGTCTTGATACCTTCATCTAATCCCGTTTCATTTTCTTTTATGATGGGTGACGGAGCTGGCTTGCACTTGGACATTCCATATTTTTCTAGGACTTTCTTTGTGTATGCCTTTTGGCACAAGGATATGGTGCTATCCTTTCGTACGTTTATTTCCATTCCAAGGAAGTACGACGCAGGTTTGGTAGTAATTTTGAATCTTCCTCTAAGTTCATTCAAAAACTCTTCGCCTGCTGTTGTCGAGTTGTGCGCTACAAGCCCATCGTCTACGTAGAGAGCTACAATGACTTTTGATTGGTCTTTCGTTCGGACATATAAACACGGATCCGCGTCGCTCTGTTTAAAACCAGATTTTAGCAGGAACTCTGCGATGCATGTGTTCCAGCAGCGTGGTGCCTGCTTTAAGCCATACAGACTGCGTTTTAACTTACAGACCCGTTTCGTCCCATCTCGATAGCCTTCGGGCTGTTTCATATAGATTTCTTCCTTTACTTCGCCGTTAAGAAAGGCGGTGGTTACGTCGAACTGAGTCAGTTTTAGGTTTTCACGAACAGCCACTGATAGTAGCGACCGCACGGTGCTCAGTCGAACCACTGGACTGAACGTCCTGTCATAGTCCACTCCTGGTATCTGGGAATAACCCTTAATGACCATTCTGGCCTTATACCTTTCGACGGAACCATCAGGGTTCATTTTTATTTTGTACACCCATTTGCTTGGTAGGGCTTTGCGTCCCTTAGGTAGATCGATTAGGTCCCAGGTGTGATTTTCCTTTAATGACGTCATCTCGTTTTTCATGGCTTCCTGCCACTTGTATTTATCAGGAGATTCCATCGCTTCTTTGTAAGTGTCAGGTTCTTTGGGTTTGTGCAGGTTTTCAATCTCTTCAGCAGCAGCCATGATAAAATCATCATATCGCTTAGGAGCTGGGATTGCTGACCTGTCTCTCAAAGATCTTGTTATGGTTTCCTCAGCATCTATATTGACAAGTTCGTCACCATCGACATGGTTGGAACTGGAAAGGGACTCATAGTGAGACTCGTAGTCGCTTTCGTTGTTTACATGTTCCTGTTGTTCCGCTAGTTCAACATCTTCAGTGCTGTTTACCAAATTTTGCTGCAACGTGGTGTCGAGATTTTCGGGGTCAGTTTCGCTAATGCTGTCAAGTGGTGAGCCGTCTCCATCTTCAATATCGTCAAAGTGAATTGTTGCTTGTTTACGTTCAGGTTTTGACGTTTTCAAAGGTTTTGGACGTTCATCGTTGAAGAGATCGGTGATATCATGTTTGTGTGTTTCGTCGTAGAACATTGATTTCATCACGCGGATATCTTTTGATGTAACCACTTTATTTTTGGAAGGTAGTAGGATTCTGAACGCTTTTGAGGTTTCAGAGTATCCAATAAACATGCCAGGAATTGCTTTTGGTGCGAATTTGTGACCACTAGTGCCTTTAATAAGAACAAACGTTTTGGAGCCAAAGATATAAAGGTGATTAATGCACGGCTTTCTGCCAACCCATGCTTCAAATGGCGTTTTGTTCTGGATGGCACTGTTCAGACTCCTGTTGGATAGGTAGTTTGCAGTCATAACAGCTTCGCCCCAGCATTTCAAAGGTGCTTTCGCGTCGATGAGTAAGGCTCTTGCTTTCTCGATCAGAGTGCGGTTTTTTCTTTCAGCTACTCCGTTTTGGTGCGAAGTGTAAGGCGCACTAAGCCTTCGTTGTATCCCGCAGCGTTTCAGGTAAGCATCGAATTCTTTGTTCACATATTCGGTGCCATTATCCGATTGTACGGCTTTTATTTTCTTCCCTGTGTGGGTTTCTGCCATCTGTTTGAACTCTTTAAATTTCTCTAAGACTTCGCTCTTGTTTTTCAACATGTACACGCGACTGTAGCGACTGTAGTCATCAATAAAGGTGACGAAGTATTTGTTTCCGCTTAACGTGGGCGTTCGGATAGGTCCACAAACGTCGGTGTGAACGATTTCTAAGAGTTCAGATGTACGTTGTGTTGTTTTCTCACGGGGAGCTGGTACTCGGTGCATTTTAGCTAGAATGCAGGTATCACATTCTGGTAATGTTTCTGATGCATCGAAGTTCAAACCGAGTAGAGTTTGGTTTTGGAGTGCATGTTTTAAATCGTTGGCGTTCATGTGCCCAAGTTTTCTGTGCCAGTCATAGATATTCATGTTTGCCGAGTCCGTTTTCATTGAGGATGTCGGAGCTATGTCATCTTTATCATTGGCCAGGTTGTTGCACTCATGCTTGCTTGGTTTGATGTGGTAGAGACCATCTTCTTCTTTGTGAGCAGTGAGAGTTATTCCAGCTTTTGGGTTGCTGACTGTCGCTTTGTTCTTTGTGAAGAGGACAGAACAGCCGGCATCTGTCATCTTGCTAACTGACAGTAGGTTAGTGCACAGACTAGGAACGTACAGCGTGTCCTTCAGGTGAGTGAGTGCTTCACCGTCTCCATTTTTCGAAATGAAAGAGACTGTACCTTTTCCTTCGATCTCTGCAGTGCAGTCTTCAGTTGCGAAGTTAAGTTTTCTGGATGTTTTCTCGATATTTTTAAATAGGTCTCGTCGATAGGTCATATGTGATGTGCAGCCGCTGTCCAGGACCCAAATAATGTTCTCAGTTTTCTTGTTGCGTGTAAGAAGGCACTGATTAGCATAATTGTTCCGATGAGAGTCAGTGTTTAGTTTCTTGGATTTCTCATTGTTTTTCTTCCAGCAGTTTGTACATACTTTGTGATTCTTGCGTTTGAAAATGTTACCTCTTCGTTTGCAAATTCGGCAGGACGCGTATAATGCTTCTTCTCCATATGAGGATTCAGGTTCGTCGGTATTGGTCATGTTTTGGTTATGACGTGCTTCAAATTCTTCAAATATTTTGGTTTTAAGCTCTTCTGGCTTCGGAAGACTGTCGCGCGTTTCAATAGCAACTCTGAAGTTTTCATAATCAGGAGAGAGACTGTATAACATCATGATTGTTAACAAGTCGTCGTTGATGATAACGTCCATGTCAGCCAGTTTGTCCACTGTATCCATAAACTTGTTCAGGTGACTGCGTACGTCGTGTCCTTCTAGTTTCGTTAGGATCAGTTGTTTTAGTAGAGACGCCTTTCGTGCGGGTCCCTTACTGGCATAGGTATTTTTCAGTTTGTCCCAAACATCTTTGGCAGTTCCGCAGTTTTTAATTTGTTTAAGCTCGGATGGAGCGATAATAAGGACGAGCTCAGATTTCGCTAATCTGTCTTTATCGACGTCGTCGGCGGTTGCGTTCGAGGACAAGGGTGTCTCAACGTATTTCCAAAGTTTTTGTCTCACTAGGACAGCTTCTGCTTGTATTACCCATGTATCATAGTTGTCTTTCGTGAGTGCGTCTATTTTTGCGCTCGACATTTTATATGGGTACTTACGTTTGGTATTCTTGCAACATCAAAGCTCTGCTACCATGTAAAGTTCTAGTATTGAACTTGTGTTTTGTGTGGATCTGTATGATCACCATGTGTGACAAGAATACACAGAATATCTTTAAGTTAGAGTGTTGTTTTATTTATGTTAAAAATACGTAAGACATTGTTTGTATATGTACATTCGTGATTGACATATATTTTTCTAACAAGAAAAGCATCCATGGCAACGAACCACAGAGTTGCTAGTTGGTTCACCATACTTCACAAGGTGACACTATTTTCAATAAGAAACTGGATTTGCATTAAGTTCTAAGTTCGCATAGCATGATTTGGACATAGTGATTATATACTCTCTGGACTTTTGGTGACTTTTGTACCCACTGAATGACGTTCGCGTTCTTACTAGAAAACGAAAATATTTTTATTTCTTTCTCTACTTTTATATAACCATGCGTTTGGAGTTTAAAATCTATCAAATTACTATATTATATTTCTTTGGTGCTCTGTATATGTTGTCTTATCCACCAAGAAATTTCAAACGGTAATTTAAAAGCTTAGAATAAGAACGCCTAGAAACGCAGTTCACGCGCAACGGTGAGGCCACCAAAACTCAGCCATAAATGGCGTAGTACGCCGATCGGTGGAACAAAATTGGTGCGTTTGTGTGCGTATTGGCGCGTGTGAATACGAGTTGATCACAACTACATGAATCCATTTTATGCCTCACGCTTGACGCGTCAGCCGTATGAAACTATCATTCTAGGCGTTATTATTCTAAGTTTAAAAGGTATCTCCTGATGTAGCTACGCTTATTACAAGCTAGATTGTGCCCAGGACATCGTCAGCGTAGCACTCATTGATCCTGAACATTAATTAATCGTTCGCATAAAACCCATTTCACCCCTTTAATGGTCGCACCACACTTGGCGGTGTTTGCCCAAATATTCGTGTTGCATCTTTTTCCTTCCTACGGCAAATGAAAGAGAGGCAACGACGCAACGCAAACACGAACCCCCAAGTGTGGTGCGACCATAAGAGATGGATTTCCGATCAAAATAGTACCTATCGCATTTCCTTTTCTCTATCGTAAATTTCATGTAATTTTGTTTTGTAAAAACGAAAGACATATATATTAACTGTCGTATACAAATGTAACCCCAAGCAGCATTAAACAAATATACTCGTAATTACGTATAGCTCAGGAGCGAAGATGCGCAATATAAGGAGCATTGGATCAGACATGAAGTACAAGAAATACTTGGACAGCACCGAAGCAGTGTCAGTGTGTGAGCGTATCGTGCGGGAGGCACCCGACGTTGCCCACCTAGTGTACTTGCAACCGAACACAGCTCACAACCGCAGCATCGTCGCATTGGAGCTGAGGAGTGATATACTGAGCAAGAAACCAGGAATACTGATCGTAGCTGGTATAGTTCATTTAACATTGCATATCTTTGTTTTCGTGACAACCTGGCATGGGTACGTACTTACCCCGCCATTAAACTATTATAGACTGCTAAAATCATATCCCTTCATTTCTGCTCTGCCGGAGTCGGGCAAAAACAACGGCAGCCGCCCTCTGCGCTCTCATGCGGAGGACTTCGGGATCTCATATATAACGTACTAGAGTCCTTCTGCATCACCTCTGTTTGGTTAGTCTTGGGGCGGCATATTGTCTTTGGACATGTTAATATCCCAGATCGCAAGTTGAATAAATGCATAAGCCAAAATCAAGGGAAATAAACCATTATAACACGTGGATTATCGGTGTAGATTGTGCAGTTAGATATACCTGTCTGTATACATGATTCAGGAGACGGGCGCAAGACCAACACTACACATACAGTAAATGTTAATGGATCGTTCACCATCGTAATGGGGAACTTGCATGGGACTTCAATTTCGAATAAAACGCACTCTATTGATGCGAATATACGTAGAAATATAATACAGAAGAAAAAAAGACAAAAAAAACGATATTTTTTTCGATAAAATAACATAACATCAGTTACACAGAATATTGAATTAGAAATGATATTTTGTATGACAAGTGTAGACTTAAACGCAAATGTTGTGGAGATATTTGCAAATTAATGACTTACTCCATAGTAAACGCGTCGAGAATATATGTTGTGACGTCATAGCATAAGCCAGTTTAATATAGAGCGTTTTCTGGGGGTTCCGGCGCGTGCAGATTTCAAATGCATATAACATCAGAAATATAAATCATACGAAAGTTTCAGTGCTACAGTTGGTTTAATGCTGGATTCTACTTTTGATTTTCGTAATAAAATAAAAAGATGCAAGTTCCCTATTAAGTCGCTATTATTATTTTTAATTTTGTTATGTAAAAGTTCCATTCTCAAAACATGGTCACCATACAAAACTAAAAAATATTAACGTTAATCTTACCAATGCTGATACGAATGAGTAGCTTATAATCTACTGAATCCGTAGTGTTGATCCTGCTCACATCTCCTGAATCCTATATAATTATAAATGTAGGTATCTAGAATTAACAGTGAAGCAAATTAGGTAAATTAATACTGTTTTAAGGTGGTTCGATTGCAATACAAAGCGTTATTTGACATTCGCAGGCTAAAAGCGTGATATTTTAAGAAACTTATGTAACAAACTTTCATCAATTGGCTTCCTATTTGCGCCAAATTCCCCCTTTCCTAGAATAAACTTGTTTAAAACTAGATTTAATGACAAAAATGGTTTTCCCAAAATATCACGTCCCAAACTAATTTCTCAAATTAATCTAGTTTATACAAGTTTATTCTAGGAAAGGGGGAATTTGGCGCAAATGGGAAGCCAATTTATGAATGTTTGTTACATAAGTTTCTTTAAATATCACGTCGTTGGCCTGCGAATGTCAAATAACGTTTAGTATGGCAATCGAACCACCTTAAGAAGCAATGTCTGCTGACGAGCACTATGAAACACAAATTTAAGGGGGAAAAAAATGCATAGCTCGTATCCGGATTCGAACTAATGATCGCATTAGCGACATCTTCCTGGAAGACTCAGTCTCATTAAAAGCTTAATTTTGCGTTTTGGTCTTGTCTGATGATTTTTCAATGTAATTTGAGTCCCGCGTATGAAGCCTGAGTCTTCTAGGTAAATGTCGTTCTTAGGAACAGACTCAAAATCAGTGAATGATGTATATTTTAGCGCTAAATGGAATGGCATGGGGAGCGCCAAATGCTGTTCTCGAGCTAGCAGAAAAGCTGCTCTACGATACTAATCATCAAACTCCCTTCTTCAATGACTACGACTGGTAAGATTTACAGCAAACACTTAATAGCTACAGAACGCATTTGCGTCGTTGCAGTTAGTTATATTACCTACACTCTTATTTATTTTATGCGTCTCTGTACCCTTATTGTGAGATAACAATCGTAACCTAACGTTACGTAACTAATACGAGATCGAATAAACGCGCTTCGAATAGATTTCGATCTCGCTACGGTATTCTTCGATTCGACCCGTCAAACTTGTAACTCACAATGCCGTTGTCCTACGAAACCAACTGCAAAACGTTAGGCTCTAGCGTTTAGTTTTCGATGCGTAATTTAACGTTCGATTCGTACTACCAATCGGTAGTGTGAGACCCAAATTTGACATTTCGTATCGAAGAATACCGTAGCGACTGTAGTTTACTATTTCACTTGCAAAATGGCCCGTGATATCGTATTATTCCGTCAAGAGTTACCGTAGATCCGATCGAAATTTATCTCAAATTAAAGAACTTATAAAAATAAGGGTTTTGAATTGACAACAAAATTCGGATTGTCGCGTATTTTGTATTTAAAAATGCAAATAAATGGCCCCCGCGCCGCCATATTGTATCGACAGTGGACACTGTCGACGTCGCGATGCGCGTATTCTGTAATGTCATAACCGACAAACATTTAAATTAAAACGATAAATGCTAGTGATATAAGGTTGAATATTGGAAAATCGTGAACGAACGTGAAGTCGATGGCGAATTAAGTAATGTATAAGTGCCTCACGTTACAGTTTGGATTTTTAGTTCTATGAGTGACCACCAGGGGCGGTGTATAGACTTTTCATACTAAATCTTGACGATAGGCGCTAGCGCCTGTAGTAAACGCAACTCACGTCAATCCCACGCTAAAAGTACTGTAGTTACAGTAGACGGCAAACTTCGTGCGCAAATGAGGGGAAGTGGGAGGGCAGCTTGCACGTACAATTCGCCTTTGCGCAGGCAAGGTCATTTGCGCACGAAGTTTGCCGTCTACTGTACCAAGCTACTATAGTAACGTCGCAAAGTACTCCAGGCAAAATACGGTTTTGAAAAACATTAATTTATAATAGCGTTTTTTTTCTTTATATCATTTTAAAACATTGATCTAAGATGCTTTATTCAAGAATCCAACAAACTTTCCATCCGGAAGTATTTATATAGATTTTATAAACGAATGAATAGTTTTTTTTAAATTATTTACTTATCTTGAATATTATAGAGCAAATGTAAATGAACCAAAATAAATATAAAACCATTTATTAATATTTTTTCTGACTTTTCAGAAGCTAGTTAAGTTACCATTTTTTTGATGTCTGAAATTTTGTTGGATTTTGTCACTAAGTAACTATTTAATTGATAATATATACATTACATAAAAAAGATCTGCTATTATAAATTATTTCCAAATTTGACATATTTTCCATACAAGCTGTCAGTTCATTGCCTGGACTAAAGTTGTCAGTGGGGTTCGACGGGTGTGCGGGAGGCAACTTGAGGCTTACTTCAGAGACGCAGCACGATGGGTGATTTGCTTTGGAAGGTGGAGAGGAAAATGTTTCGATTTATATTGGTCGGGTATTTGTTGACATTGGGTTAATGTTATTATTATTATAATTATGTTCTTTGTTTTGACGATCATGAATCACGATTAAAATTATTATAGTTTTGACATGTAGGCGAATTTATACTGTAATCTCTTATCTCCACTTATAATAAATCTCTAAATTAAAAAAAGAATCAGCCAGTTTGAAACTAAGCTTTGCGCGGTTCGAATAATCTCAGCATCCCATGAACGGAAAAATATGAAACATTTTATATAGGTACATTAATATACTATAAAGCTCCAGCACGACTCATTTCTCATTCATATGGTTGTTCTCCATGAAGGAGTGTAACTGGAGCTTTGACTTGTATGGAAAAAGTGTTACTGTCATCAATGTGACCCCCAGAAAAATCTGACATTTGAAGATTTGGCTCCTGGAAAAAAGTTGCTATACAGCCTGGCTCAACGGTTACAGCTAGGTTAGGGGTGCTTGACCAAATGTCATAAAGAACTGCGTGCAGTTTTTGCTGGCGGAAAAAAAATTAAAAAAAAACGAAGTTTTTTTTTAATTTTTTTTCAAAATGCTCCTAGAGCGCTGAAATTTAGCTAGCGGAATTCTATATGGCTCTAGATTCTGAAAATATTTTTTTTTTTTTTTAGCTCTAAAAAAAATTTTGTATGGGGAATTTTTTCGTTTTTTTTTTCCGGCCAAACCGCTCGACTTTTGAATAGCGGTTTCGACCAAATGTCATAAAGGTTCCCAAAGGGAGTACAACCGCATTTTTTTTTGGCCGAAAAAAAAAACTTTTTTTTTTTTGAAATTTCAAATTGGTCGCAGCGCGCCGAGATTTGGCATGCAAGGACTTGAGGGGCCCAAGAGTTGTAAAAAGAAAAAAAAAATGGAAAAAATCCAAAATGGCGGACGGCATGGGCAAAACAAATTTGCGAGGCCGTAGGCCGAGCTGCGGGAGCTTAAGGTTTTGCTACTATTTACAGCGCCCAAGTGTCTTTCAAGCGAACCTGAGGGCCGAAGGCCCGAAGGTGAGCTTCGAGGTACGCGAAGGCCGAAGGCCGAGCTCCGCGTAGGGCCGAAGGCCCGAAGCGTCCAGCGAGGCCGTAGGCCGAGCTGCGGGAGTATAGGACTATGCTACTATGCCCCCGAGTGTCTTACAAGCGAACCTGAGGGCCGAAGGCCCGAAGGTGAGCTTCAGGGTAGGCGAAGGCCAAAGGCCGAGCGACGCGAAGGCCAAAGGCCGAGCTCCGCGTAGGGCCGAAGGCCCGAAGCGTGCGAGGCCGTAGGCCGAGCTGCGGGAGTTTAAGGTTGTGCTACCACTCAATAACCCCCGAGTGTGTTAAAAGCGAACCTGAGGGCCGAAGGCCCGAAGGTGAGCTTCGTGGCAGGCGAAGGCCGAAGGCCGAGCTCCGCGTAGGGCTGAAGGCCCGAAGCGTCCCTTCAGAGCGCGCTTACTACGCGAGCCCGAGGGCCGGAGGCCCGAAGGGCGAGCCTACGCGGACACTTACTACCCCCGAGTGTCTTAAAAGCGAACCTGAGGGCCGAAGGCCCGAAGGTGAGCTTCCCGGTAGGCGAAGGCCGAAGGCCGAGCGCCGCGAAGGCCGTAGGCCGAGCTGCGGGAGTTTAAGGTTGTGCTACCAATCACTAACCCCCAAGTGTCTTAAAAGCGAACCTGAGGGCCGAAGGCCCGAAGGTGAGCTTCCCGGTAGGCGAAGGCCGAAGGCCGAGCGCCGCGAAGGCCAAAGGCCGAGCTCCGCGTAGGGCCGAAGGCCCGAAGCGTCCTGCGAGGCCGTAGGCCGAGCTGCGGGAGTTTAAGGTTGTGCTACCAATCACTAACCCCCGAGTGTCTTAAAAGCGAACCTGAGGGCCGAAGGCCCGAAGGTGAGCTTCGTGGTAGGCGAAGGCCGAAGGCCGAGCTCCGCGTAGGGCCGAAGGCCCGAAGCGTCCCTTCAGAGCGCGCTTACTACGCGAGCCCGAGGGCCGGAGGCCCGAAGGGCGAGCCTACGCGGACACTTACTACCCCCGAGAGTCTTAAAAGCGAACCTGAGGGCCGAAGGCCCGAAGGTGAGCTTCCCGGTAGGCGAAGGCCGAAGGCCGAGCGCCGCGAAGGCCAAAGGCCGAGCTCCGCGTAGGGCCGAAGGCCCGAAGCGTCCTGCGAGGCCGTAGGCCGAGCTGCGGGAGTTTAAGGTTGTGCTACCAATCACTAACCCCCGAGTGTCTTAAAAGCGAACCTGAGGGCCGAAGGCCCGAAGGTGAGCTTCCCGGTAGGCGAAGGCCGAAGGCCGAGCGCCGCGAAGGCCAAAGGCCGAGCTCCGCGTAGGGCCGAAGGCCCGAAGCGTCCTGCGAGGCCGTAGGCCGAGCTGCGGGAGTTTAAGGTTGTGCTACCAATCACTAACCCCCGAGTGTCTTAAAAGCGAACCTGAGGGCCGAAGGCCCGAAGGTGAGCTTCGTGGTAGGCGAAGGCCGAAGGCCGAGCTCCGCGTAGGGCCGAAGGCCCGAAGCGTCCCTTCAGAGTGCGCTTACTACGCGAGCCCGAGGGCCGGAGGCCCGAAGGGCGAGCCTACGCGGACACTTACTACCCCCGAGTGTCTTAAAAGCGAACCTGAGGGCCGAAGGCCCGAAGGTGAGCTTCCCGGTAGGCGAAGGCCGAAGGCCGAGCGCCGCGAAGGCCAAAGGCCGAGCTCCGCGTAGGGCCGAAGGCCCGAAGCGTCCTGCGAGGCCGTAGGCCGAGCTGCGGGAGTTTAAGGTTGTGATACCACTCACTAACCCCCGAGTGTCTTAAAAGCGAACCTGAGGGCCGAAGGCCCGAAGGTGAGCTTCGTGGTAGGCGAAGGCCGAAGGCCGAGCTCCGCGTAGGGCCGAAGGCCCGAAGCGTCCCTTCAGAGCGCGCTTACTACGCGAGCCCGAGGGCCGGAGGCCCGAAGGGCGAGCCTACGCGGACACTTACTACCCCCGAGAGTCTTAAAAGCGAACCTGAGGGCCGAAGGCCCGAAGGTGAGCTTCCCGGTAGGCGAAGGCCGAAGGCCGAGCGCCGCGAAGGCCAAAGGCCGAGCTCCGCGTAGGGCCGAAGGCCCGAAGCGTCCTGCGAGGCCGTAGGCCGAGCTGCGGGAGTTTAAGGTTGTGCTACCAATCACTAACCCCCGAGTGTCTTAAAAGCGAACCTGAGGGCCGAAGGCCCGAAGGTGAGCTTCCCGGTAGGCGAAGGCCGAAGGCCGAGCGCCGCGAAGGCCAAAGGCCGAGCTCCGCGTAGGGCCGAAGGCCCGAAGCGTCCTGCGAGGCCGTAGGCCGAGCTGCGGGAGTTTAAGGTTGTGCTACCAATCACTAACCCCCGAGTGTCTTAAAAGCGAACCTGAGGGCCGAAGGCCCGAAGGTGAGCTTCGTGGTAGGCGAAGGCCGAAGGCCGAGCTCCGCGTAGGGCCGAAGGCCCGAAGCGTCCCTTCAGAGTGCGCTTACTACGCGAGCCCGAGGGCCGGAGGCCCGAAGGGCGAGCCTACGCGGACACTTACTACCCCCGAGTGTCTTAAAAGCGAACCTGAGGGCCGAAGGCCCGAAGGTGAGCTTCCCGGTAGGCGAAGGCCGAAGGCCGAGCGCCGCGAAGGCCAAAGGCCGAGCTCCGCGTAGGGCCGAAGGCCCGAAGCGTCCTGCGAGGCCGTAGGCCGAGCTGCGGGAGTTTAAGGTTGTGCTACCACTCACTAACCCCCGAGTGTCTTAAAAGCGAACCTGAGGGCCGAAGGCCCGAAGGTGAGCTTCGTGGTAGGCGAAGGCCGAAGGCCGAGCTCCGCGTAGGGCCGAAGGCCCGAAGCGTCCCTTCAGAGCGCGCTTGCGGAAACCCTACGCCCCCCAAGTGTCTTTAAGCGAACCTGAGGGCCGAAGGCCCGAAGGTGAGCTTCCAGGTACGCGAAGGCCGAAGGCCGAGCTCCGCGTAGGGCCGAAGGCCCGAAGCGGCCCTGTAGAGCTCGCTCTCTACGCGAGCCCGAGGGCCGAAGGCCCGAAGGGCGAGCCCACGCGGACACACACCCCCCGCACCTTCCCGTCACAAGCAAGACTGAGTGCGCGATCTCTCTGACAAAAAATACCCTCCGCTTTTCCCTTCCCATAGCGGAATTTCACTTTCCTTTTCCTTGGATATACAAAAACCAAAAAAATACAGGCAGATTTTGAATAAACAAGTCAAAAGTACAAATAGGTACCGCGGCGCGCTCGCGCGCCGCGCCGCAGGCAAAAAACTAGTTATTATTATAGCTGCAACTTAGGATAGTTTTTATCCGACTACGACAGTTAATTAATTTTCCGAAATATACGACTTCATTTAATTTTTCATTTATTTTTATTGAAATCAAACGCTGCTCCAACTGTCAGCTATAAGAACCGTAAAATTTTCGTCAAAATGGCGGAATTGCTTTGCCTTTCACTTATTAATAATTTAAATCCCGTCTACGATAGACCTTTACGAGACAAATGCTAAAATATAAACCATAAAAAAATATTCGATTCTGATATGAGAACTTATATGCGCAAATGTCGTTTTATGTCGTAATTTCAATAAATGAAATCAACAAATTTGAACAATATAATTAACACGAATTTGTTTTTTTTGAATGACAATGGCACGAGCTCGGCGCATTCAGCCAAAGTACCTGCGGCGCTACCACGAAAACCGATACTCAATGTTCATATATTTGCATCCCTGTCACTCGAGTATGGTTAGTGCGATAGAGATAGAGATAGAGATACCCGAATATTTTCGAATTCCGAAGTTCGTGGTTATAGCTCAGGAATCGAAAATATGGTAAATAATCATAATGTATTTTCTCGAAAAAGAATTTAAAATAAATATAGTCAAATGGAGAAAAAAATAAAGCAAGAGGTTATATAGGTAGGTAGTGATTAAGTTATAAGAGTCCAAAGTTTTAAGGGTTCTCTCATGTTCTGTCCCTTTTCCGCAAAACGCACCTTCATATGAAACGATTGTTTTTTACTATGACGCTCGAGTATATTGACGTCACAGTCCCTCATCGTTTTCTCACTCTAACAAGCGACATTAAAACGGATGTAGCTTCATAATTTTTTGAGATATTTGAATGGGAGTTTCATTATCTTCTATCTATTTATCTCCACTTATAATAAATCTCTAAATTAAAAAAAGAATCAGCCAGTTTGAAACTAAGCTTTGCGCGGTTCGAATGTTCTCAGCATCCCATGAACGGAAAAATATGAAACATTTTATATAGGTACATTATTATTCTAGCTGCAACTTAGGATAGTTTTTATCCGACTGCGACAGTTAATTAATTTTCCGAAATATACGACTTCATTTAATTTTTCATTTATTTTTATTGAAATCAAACGCTGCTCCAACTGTCAGCTATAAGAACCGTCAAATTTTCGTCAAAATGGCGGAATTGCTTTGCCTTTCTCTTATTAATAATTTAAATCCCGTCTACGATATACCTTTACGAGACAAATGCTAAAATATAAACCATAAAAAATATTCGATTCTGATATGAGAACTTATATGCGCAAATGTCGTTTTATGTCGTAATTTCAATAAATGAAATCAACAAATTTGAACAATATAATTAACACGAATTTGTTTTTTTTGAATGACAATGGCACGCGCTCGGCGCATTCAGCCAAAGTACCTGCGGCGCTAACACGAAAACCGATACTCAATGTTCATATATTTGCATCCCTGTCACTCGAGTATGGTTAGTGCGATAGAGATAGAGATACCCGAATATTTTCGAATTCCGAAGTTCGTGGTTATAGCTCAGGAATCGGAAATATGGTAAATAATCATAATGTATTTTCTCGAAAAAGAATTTAAAATAAATATAGTCAAATGGAGAAAAAAAACAAAGCAAGAGGTTATATAGGTAATGATTAAGTTATAAGAGTCCAAAGTTTTAAGAGGGGGTATGTTCTGTCCCTTTTCCGCAAAACGCACCTTCATATGAAACGATTGTTTTTTACTATGACGCTCGAGTATATTGACGTCACAGTCCCTCATCGTTTTCTCACTCTAACAAGCGACATTAAAACGGATGTAGCTTCATATTTTTTTGAGATATTTGAATGGGAGTTTCATTATCTTCTATCTATTTATACATAATAAATGCCTATGTCCTGACTGATTTATTCACTCAATCACTCACTCACTCACTCATCAACGCACAGCCGAAACTACTAATCTTAGAGAGTTGATTTTTGCACAGTATGTTGATTTTATAACGTGGGCTAGGGATAAAAAGGGATTTTTGAAAATTCTACCCCTAAGGGGGTAAAATGGGGGTGCAAAGTTTGTATGGGAGAACCTTTTTTTTTGAGCTATAGACTTAAACTTTGTAGAAAAATTAGTTATTAGAATACAAATGAAACACTTTCAGCGTTTTGGAAAATTCCACCCCTACGGGGGTAAAATAGGGGTGCAAGGTTTGTATGGGGGAAACATTTTTTTTTTAAATAGAGACTTAAAACTTTGTAGAAAGATTAGTCATTAGAATACAAATAAAGAACTTTCAGGATTTTAGAAAAGTCTATCCCTAAAGGGGTAAAATAGAGTGCAAAGTTTGTATGGGAAAAACTACTTTTTTTTAAATAGAGACTTAAAACTTTGTAGAGAAATTATTCATTAGAATACAAATAAAGTACCTAGATTCAGTGTTTTAAAAAAATCTACCCCTAAGGGGGTAAAATAGGGGTGCAAATTTTATATGGGGGAAACAATATTTTTTTTAAATAGAGACTTAAAACTTTGTAGAAAGATTAGTCATCAGAATACAAATTAAGTACTTTCAGCGTTTTAGAAAATTCTACCCCTAAAAATAGGGGGCTAAAATAGGGGTGCAAAGTTTGTATGTGGGAAACTATTTTTTTTAGCTAGAGTCCTAAAACTTTGTAGAAAGATTATTTAAATACAAAGAAAGTACTTTCAGCGTTTTGGAAAATTTCACCCCTAAGGGGGTAAAATAGGGTGCAAAGTTTGTATGGGAAAAACATATTTTTTTTTAATAGAGACTTAAAATTTTGACGAAAAATTACTTATTAGAACATGAAAAATACTACATTCGGCGTTTTACAAAAATCATTCCCTAAGGGGGTTAAAAAAGGGTGCAAGGTTTGTATGGGGAACACTTTTTCTGAGCTAGACACTTAAAACTTTGTAGAAAGATTACTTATAAAAATACAAAAAAAAAGACTTTCAGCGTTTTGAAAAAATCTATCGCTAAGGGGGATAAAAAGGGGTGCAAAGTTTTTATCAGGGAAAGTTTATGTTTTTGAGTTAGAGACTTGAAACTTTGTAGAAAGTTTACTTATTAAAATACGAAAAAAGAACACAAATCGTTTTAGAAAATTCCACCCCTAATAGGGTTAAAAAGGAGAGCAAGCTTTGCATGGGCAACACTTTTTTTTGAGTTAGACTTAAAACTTTGCAAAAAGATTACTTATTAGAATACTAAAAAAGAACTTTCAGCGTTTTAGAAAACTCCATCCCTAAGGGGATCCTTAAGATCCTTAAGAAGGGTAGCCAGTGTTGTGTGGGAAAAACTTTTTTTTTTACTAGACTTAAAACTATTCAAAATGTTACTTATTAAAATTAATAATAAAGTACTTTCAGAGTTTTAGAAAATTCCACTCCTAAGGGCGTTAAGAAAGCTTTGTATGGGCAACACTTTTTTTGAGCTAGAGACTTAAAAGTTTACGAAAAAAGTTCTTTCAGCGATTAGAAAAATTCAACCTCTAAGGGGGTTTAAAAGGGGGTTCAAATTTTAAATGGCGAGCAATAAAATTTTAAAGTGTGAGTAAGAGATTTTTAACTTCGGTCTTATTCTGTACGTTAAAAGACTACAAAACTGATTTCAGAGTTTTTCCAAATTCATCCCCTAAGAGTGTTAAAATTGGTTCAAAGTTTGAGTATTTCAAGGCATTTTTAAAGTATGAGATTTTTAACTTTGGTTTTAGACTGTTTGTTCACAAACTAGAAAATGAACATCAACTTTTTTTTTAATTATCCCCTACAAGAGGGTTCAAATTTTGTATTGAGAGAAATCATTTTCTAAGACGATAAAAAGTTCTACGCGGACGAAGTCGCGGGCAACAGCTAGTCATGAAATAAATGATCTTATCTTTATCTTATGAGGTCATGTAAAAATATGTCAGTTTCCGACCTCGGGCCATGTGCGCGTTTGCGACCATCTTCATTTAAACGTGGCATTTTTAGGGTTCCGTAGCCAAATGGCAAAAAACGGAACCCTAATGGATTCGTCATGTCTGTCTGTCCGTCCGTATGTCACATACACTTTTTTCCGAAAAGCTATAAGAACTATACAGTTGAAACTTGGTAAGTAGATGTATTCCGTGAACCGTATTAAGATTTTTACATAAAAATAGAAAAAAAAACTATCAATTTAGGGGGTTACCCATACTTAGAACAGAAACTCAAAAAAAAAAAAACAATCTATGGATAGGTCTTCAAAAATGATATTGAGGTTTCTAATATATTTTTTTCTAAACTGACTAGTTTGCGCGAGAGACACTTCCAAAGTGGTAAAATGTGTGTGTGTGTGGGTGTGTGTGTGTGTCTGTAACTTCTAAAATAAGAGAACGATAAAACAAAAAAATATATGATGTACATATGTTTTTTTTTTATACGTCATAAATCGTAAACTGCAATTTATTTTACGGAACTCTTCATGAGCGAGTCCGACTCGCACTTGGCCGCTTTTTTGTTGTTCTTGAAATATCACTTTAAATGAAGCAACAATTAAATATGGTACCGTCGCCTAATAAGGCCCACCTTATTTTCAAGCCTTGTAAAATAATTACAGTATGATTAATAAATAAAAACCATTCATAGGATTGCTAATGATTTATTTAACAAACGAAGTATTAAAAAAAAACACTAATGTTATTTGCGTTAGAACTTAAAAAAAATGTTGCTAGTGGGCCATATTAGGCATCCGGTCGCCTAATAAGGCCCGTTATAAATTATTTAAAATAATCGTTTAATTAATGTTTAAACATTACTATCGTCTATAACTAGTCGTATAATATATATTTTTATTAAATTGATTTAGTAAAATATTGAACCTATCCCAAAATTATAGCTGTGGGGCCATCTTAGGAGTATGGAAATGAAAAATTGCTATAATACGACAACCACTTTTTAAATTATAAAAAAAGACATGTGTGAGATTATTTTTATCAGTTCTTTATTCTAACATTATTTTTTGACATACTTTTACTTAGGGATACATATACAGTGGGCCTTATTAGGGGATTCTTACTTCAGCTCAATTGAGCGTCATAAAAATACGTAAATAAATTTAAAATAACAGTATTTACCTATAATTGGATGTGAAACAGATTAAACACCTAATTTCACTAAAAATACTGACTAAATTTACGTTATTTTTTGAAAGAGCGTAGCCGTGTTTTCATGGAAAAGTGCAATGTTGCAGATCTTTATATAAGCCATTACCTATAAGAACTTTTGGTGTCGCTCTTCTACAAAGCAAGAAAAAAAAAACTGAAGTTTTATTTCCTACATTAATCCAAGATTTTTTTGATAAAATAAAATATTAGCTATTTAAAGGATACGTGAGTCTTTACTGTACCAAACGTTTACGTAAATCACATTAGCCAGTGTGGGTTTTTTTTAGTTTTATTAAAAAGTTTTAAAAAAATCTTATCTCCGAAATTTACAAAGATAGGAAGCTGAAACTTACAGGAAATAATACTTGCCATGAGGGCTCTTAATAAAATCTGAAATACACGTTTGTTTGTGATCATAAACGCATGTGCTCACGAAATTTTTAAGTAGTTTGGAAAACCATAACTGCGAGTTTTTAAAGGGCCATCTTAGGAACCGGGCCATCCCGGCCATCCTTGGTGCAGCTACCTTAATGTTCAATATTATTTATTTAGCCACCAGATTTTAATATTAAGGTAATTATATTAACAAGTAGGTAGGTAACAAAATGGTAGTTACTTAATCAAATAATAGTAGGTATTAATTGGTTTTAGTAGGTTTTAGGTGAAACTTTTGTCATGCAATATTTTATATGGAAAGTACAATCTCGCAATTTCGCAAGATCTCGTACAAAAATTGTACCAGACTCAGTCCCGTAAAATATGGACGAGTTCTCAAGAGATCGAGATTGCATTCGCTAAACTAGAGGGTATCTATTTTTCAATTGGCTTTTTTTATTACAACCCAATACGCAACGAAAATTCTCCTTGCCTCTTTTTTAAAAAGTTATCGCCATGGATAGCCGTAAAAAGCTGTACTATATATTTCTTGAAAATGATGGACTAAACGATACACCTGTAACTATATAAGTAACGCCATCTGTTGTTGAAGCATTCGAGGCGAGAGATTATTTTATCAGAGATTATGATAAATAAATGCCTAAGCACGCACGATCATCACTTCTTGAGAAGTCCATTTTCCATGTAGGTAACATTTGAAAATAATCAAAGAAAAATTATGGAAGGCTGATCCTCATTCTCATCATCAGGTATTTGATCCCAATGGCTAATCCCGACGGTATTAATTTTACCCAAAGCCAACGCCATCTACCGCCACTGAACGCAAATGAGTGGGCTTTTAACCAGACTGCCAGAGCTAAGACCCGCGCAGCAGAGTGGCATAAGAATGTTGATTCGGGAAAGACGCCGGAGACCTGTTTTGGCACAAATATCAACAGAAATTTCGCATTTCATTGGCAAGGTGAGATAGCGCGAGGGTTCTTTCGTCACTGTATTTAACATCTTGAACTATGCTTGTACGAGTCCAAATTAGTTCAAGATGTTAAATACCTACAATGCAACTGAAGATATTATGTCTTTGTATTTAAAGTCGGTATCACATCTGTCCTCCGTCGAACGAAACGGGCTCTCTACGAAGAAAATATTATTCATTTTACTTTGATCCCTATTTATATATTTGAACTAAATAAGTATATGCATTTTTTCTATCGGCCATGTGTATTTTTGAATTGATACTTCGTCGAATAATCATCATATGACATATATTAGATACCTATCTAACTACCTAATTTTCTGCGAAGTCTTCAATTTTGACAAGGTTCTACATGAGCTAATTATGAAAATTGTTCATGGCTCGACTCACACGCGATAGACATCAGAAAGACGTAAGAAGGTAAATCTGATATTAAGTAGTCAGTGCCAGGAGTCATGGCAATAACAATTTTTTTAACTACCGTCGTATATACGCATTTTGGTTGTCAAAAGTCACTACAGTGATCGTTATTGCCAAGATTCCTGGTACAATCTAAAGATTATCTATCTTACCTAGTTTCCTATCAAATGTCTAGATGATGTCAGCAAATCGCCCGATCGTTGCTCGCAGTGGTATCCAGGCGCTCAACCGTTCTCCACTCACGAGGCGCAAGCGATAAGGAAATACGTCGACAAACTCGGGGAAACTATTCAGTTGGCAATACATTTACACGCCAGTTTTGTAGCAAAGAAGGTATGCATGGTCAAAATGATCTAGGTACGTCTGTATTACAAGGCTATAAGAGCTTAGTTGAGGCTATCCGCAGCAGAACCAAGGTAACCGATATAGCCCTCCGAATCACTAAACTAAAAAGGCAATGGGTAGGGCACATTGCACGTAGAACCGATGGCCGTTGGGGCAGAACGGTTCTTGAGTGGCGACCACGTACCGGAAGGCGCGGCGTGGGTAGGCCCCCCACAAGGTGGACTGATGACCTGGTAAATGTCGCGGGAGTCCGCTGGATGCGGATAGCGCAGGACCGGTCACTTTGGCACTCTTTGGGGGAGGCATATGTCCAGCAGTGGACGTCTTTCGGCTGATATGATGTTGATGATGATGATGAAGTAGTTATTTCTCTATATAAGTATCTATTTCGTCTTCTATAGTACCTACCCATAGTACAAGCTTTGCTTAGTTTGGGACTAGGTTGATTTGTCATCATCATCATCATCATATCAACCGAAAGACGTCCACTGCTGGACATAGGCCTCCCCCAAAGAGTGTCACAATGGCCGATCCTGCGCCACCCGCATCCAGCGGACTCCCGCGACCTTCATCCGCGGTCATCAGTCCACCTTGTGGGGGGCCTACCCACGCCGCGCCTTCCGGTACGTGGTCGCCACTCGAGAACCTTTCCGCCCCAACGGCCATCGGTTCTACGTGCAATGTGCCCCGCCCACTGCCACTTAAGCTTAGTAAGCGCATGTAAAATGATCTAACATTTAGAGCTCTTCGCCCTCGTTGCTATTGCTGCTGATTGTGGATGTAGAGCGTTGAGCAAAGTAAACTGCAACTCTAGGTACTTTAGTAGGTACTAAATTCCTTGGAAATGACTATTTTAATTTCCGCCTTTTTATGGTAATTCATAACATCTCCACGGTTTTGCTTAGGTAGTCTTATGTTTAAATTAATTTAAATTCACGTTATTCCGTTGCATTTTCAGGAGTTCATGGTATATCCGTGGCGGTATTCGTTGCGCCAGCCCAGCAACCACTACAGCCTGCAAGACATCGGGGAATACGCAGCCAGGTTGTCGCGGCAGCCTGATGGAAGGGTTTACGAGGTGAGTCATAATGTCATTCTTCTTTATTTTTCTCTTCTAGGTAGGTTTACATTGGATTGTATAATCGACTTCCAAGATTGTTGTTATAGATATCTGAGGGCTGGAGACCTGGTGACCCGACACAGATTTCCCCTAGTTCGGCACCAGTCTCCGCCGCACAAGTAATGTCTTCCACTAATGTTTCCCAACCTAACGTTTGGCAACCTGATTCATTGCGCATCTTTTCATTTCCCAACCTCTTAATATTTCTGAAACGGTTAAATATTTCAGGATTTTTATAAACTAACCTAACCTATAGGGTTCTACATGATAGCCCTGATATAAATCCTGAAATATTTACAGTTTCAGAGTTTGGGAAATGAAAAGTTGCGAAATAAATCAGTTTGCCAAACGTTAGTTGCGAAAAGAAGGTGTTCCAATGTGACTACATATCAGTGGCGGAGCGCCCAATCGCCTATACAAGCCAATTCCCACCGGCTTGCCTAAAATTTCTTACTATATATATATATATATATATATATATATTTCTTATATATATATATATATATTTCTTGCTATATATTACCAAACTCGTAAATCATCCGGCCCTTTTGTATGGTCCGGGTTGTCCAGTGAAAATGTTCACGCGCCGCCACATAAATACCACATATGAAGGTATATATACCGCTACATATAGTTAATAAGCATAATATAAATAACTGTGTTGTACACTTTGTGGTGCAGTTCAATAAATAACTATTATTATTATATTGTAGAATTTACAAGATTTATAGAAGAGACCTTTTTTTAAATAAAAAATGTTGTAACCAGGTGCACCAAAGCAGTAACGACGTGCGCGTGGCGGGCTCGTTGCTGGACTACCTTTGCGGCGTAGTGGGGACAGAGCTGGTGTACCTGCTCAAGCCCTACCACCGCAAGTTCCCGGACTATAATAACTCGAGTCACCTCAGTAAGTTGTGAGCAGGTGTACTCCAGCAGGAGGGGCCTTTGCGGCGTGGTGGGGACAGAGCTGGTGTACCTGCTCAAGCCCTACCACCGCAAGTTCCCGGACTATAATAACTCGAGTCACCTCAGTAAGTTGTGAGCAGGTGTACTCCAGCAGGAGGGGCCTTTGCGGCGTGGTGGGGACAGAGCTGGTGTACCTGCTCAAGCCCTACCACCGCAAGTTCCCGGACTATAATAACTCGAGTCACCTCAGTAAGTTGTGAGCAGGTGTACTCCAGCAGGAGGGGCCTTTGCGGCGTGGTGGGGACAGAGCTGGTGTACCTGCTCAAGCCCTACCACCGCAAGTTCCCGGACTATAATAACTCGAGTCACCTCAGTAAGTTGTGAGCAGGTGTACCCCAGCAGGAGGGGCCTTTGCGGCGTGGTGGGGACAGAGCTGGTGTACCTGCTCAAGCCCTACCACCGCAAGTTCCCGGACTATAATAACTCGAGTCACCTCAGTAAGTTGTGAGCAGGTGTACCCCAGCAGGAGGGGCCTTTGCGGCGTGGTGGGGACAGAGCTGGTGTACCTGCTCAAGCCCTACCACCGCAAGTTCCCGGAGTATAATAACTCGAGTCACCTCAGTAAGTCGTGAGCAGGTGTAGTTTTACCACAGGAGGAGGGGCCTAATACATCGTTAACGAATGTGCGGATCGACTTCTTATTAATATCTGC
The DNA here is from genome assembly GCA_963854355.1 of Epinotia brunnichana. NCBI lineage: Eukaryota > Metazoa > Arthropoda > Insecta > Lepidoptera > Tortricidae > Epinotia > Epinotia brunnichana. The sequence goes on along the minus strand of OY977942.1, from coordinate 17,892,338 downwards.
CATTGTTGTGGCAGATATAAATGCTGGGGATTGTAGTACATCCTTAAAACTCAACGTCTGTTCCCCAGAAACCTACGTGGACAAGGCGCACTCTGCGATCCTGAGTCTCGTGCGCGGGTGGCGCAGGAGCACTAAACAAAACACGCTCACATTCTTCGGTGTTGACGTTGAATTCTGATATGAAGGCTGCCCTTATTTAATTAAATATTGTCAATTTGCTGATCGTTTATTTGATGTTCTTCATATAATTTATTTATTTATTCTTTATTTGTTATTAGAAACATGTTAACACAACATTACAGTCCTTAAACCAATGCGTCATGAAAACGATACTAAACAATACAACAAATAATTGACTTTAAAAACAAAGTTTAAACTGACTTCAATTCAGTACTTCGCCAAGCCACATGGATTTCTACATTTCCTCTTCAATTTACCTTATTTTTTACAGAAAAACCCCAAGTCTGGGCATGTGGGCTGATAATATTTGAGGAGTTCCGTCGATTCCTCAAGGATCTCAGAATTAACACTTCATTAGTTGCTACTTTAATCTTTGACGTATTAGGTACTTTACATCTTTGAGGAGTTCCATAAGTCATCTGTGGTCTTCATCATCAGTGCCACTTCACCAAAATTACGATTTCCCAGGGTAAATACACGAGTTATAATAGAAAATACCGCAATCACTACACGCGTGCCTATAAAATTTGAGGTTTGCCCTCAATTTCCCTGGGATCCCATCATCAGATCCTGTCTTGGTGACAATGGAACCACCTCATAAGTATCTACTCTACTCTTTCGAATAAAAAAAGAATTTTGGAAATCGGTCCACAATTGACGGAGAAATCGGCGAACATACATTACATCTTTGAGGAGTTCCATAAGTGATCTGTGGTCTTCATCATCAGTTCCACTTCACCAAAATTGCGATCTCCGAGGGTAAATACACGAGTTATAATAGAAATTATCGAAATCACTACACGCGTGCCTATAAAATTTGAGGGTTGCCCTCAATTTCCCTAGGATCCCATCACCAGATCCCAAATTTGTGACAATGAGACCACCTCGGGAGTATACTCTTTCGAATAAAAAAAGAATTTTGGAAATCGGTCCACCATTGACGGAGAAATCGGCGAACATATTTTGTAAGATTTTGGTATGAAATAAAAGGGTAAAAAACTAGTTTTGTTATAATTTAATCGGTTTAGTATAATTTTGTCTGGTTTTTGAGAAAAATACATTTAAAATCATAATATTTTATCAAAATCAGATAAGTCCATATGACAGTTTTTTTCAAATGTAGGTAAGTCCATCCAAGCCAATCAGCGAAAGAAGTTTGTTCAACATGGCTGACAATTTCTAATCGTGTTTTTTTCAAATCTAAATAAATCCAGGTCTGTTGAATCAAAATTATACAAATCCACACTGAGTTTTTTTAAAGATAGATAAATTACAATCGATTGTATCAAATGAAGGTAAATCCAATCTAAATTTGATTTTTTGTAAAGAATGGATGGTTTTAATGCTGAATTTGCCGAACAGGACGGCTTTATTTAATGCTTAAGCCATAATAAAAAAATACTGCCTTTCAAATCACCGAATTAACGTTATTATCACTTTTTCTCAATTATCTCTGGAGTGGTTAGAGTGGATTTATCTGAGTTTGAAGTTAAGCGACACAATTATTAGTATTAAGGTAAAAGTCCGAGTGCTCGACGCTGTACTAGTGTATGGCATGGGCACTCTATATCAAAGTGACATGGCTTAAATTCGAATGAAGAAAAATCCTCTTAGTTCGAATATAATCCATATTGCTTTGACATAAAGTGCCCATGCCATATACTAGTACAGCGTCGGGCACTCGGACGTTTACCTTATTTCAACATGTCACACGAAAGTTTTAATTCGATTTTTGTAATAAAATTATTCTAGTAAAATTATTTTTGTTTTCCCTTGTTGATACAATTCATTGCCTAAGATACCGATAATTTCAAGTCAATGGCCCCAAAATCAAATAGTAAATACGAGGTAAGTATACCTACTTTATTTTTTCAAGATTCTGGTCATAAAAACGCGTTTTGCACACTTGGATTTTAGACTTTTAGTATGTCAAAAAGATACGAACAGAACTAAAAAAACAAACCCCGTCTGTGTGGGAATTATTATGATCCCAAAGATGTATATATCTTCTCTACTAATACTACAGTTGTTGCATTTCGCGAAGGCGAGTGCCCACTCGTGTGTCTTATTATTACGACGTTAAAGTCTAATTTCGTCAAATCCACTCACCTTTGTGAAATGCAAGAAGTACCTATAGGTACTAAATCGGGTGTAAAATTAAATATTTTTTTATATATTTTTCGTAACATCTTTTATTAGCACTTTCAGGCTCTATAAATAAACAACATAGATACAAATCGATCAATGTAGGTACACTATATACAAAATAGCCTAATATCAACTAGTCGATTCCTGTGACGAAACATTTTTTCTTAACATCGATACATCTATGTCCCAGTTTTGAGACAAGTCATTGAGTGAGGTGAGTAAAGACTTTTCCTGCTGGTCGTTTCCTAGATCGGTTGTATGGAGTAAGCTAAGCTCTAAAGACACTCTGTGGAGATACTGCAGTCTTCTGAAGAGAGCGTCCTTGAGTTCTCTGTTCTCAGAGCGACGCCAGTACTTGAGGTTTCTACCGATAACTGTTGTGATGTGTTCCCTTATGTCTCTGAGGCAAGTCTTCTTCTCTTTAGTCGACTGAAAATAATAAAATAACTGTTAACAGGAACAAAATCACATAACGGTCATAAACGAAGAATTTTAACGCTTTGAATTATTAAATAGTAATAATAATAATATTTATTGTCACTACGGGTGACATGTTTCGAAACCTTCGGGAGTTCTTCAGAATAAGTTTAACCAAAACATGATATTGATCTACAAAAGTTTAAATTCAAATAATGAATAACAAATAGCTTGCCTTGCAATAATCATTAAAATTATTCAAATTCTTATAAAACAACTGGTAATTAATTTTGATTCAAACGCCCACTTAATTACATCAGCAGTTAAGTTACCTGGTGTCTGGCGCAGAGTGCGAGCCGCACGCGCATGCGCTGCGGCGCGCGCAGCCCGCGCAGCGCCAGCGCCACCAGCCCGCTGCCCGTCACGCGCGCGCGCGCAGGATACCGCATCGGGCCCTCCTCGCTGGGGGGGAATACACCTTGTACACAACACGATAAGGATGCTTTTTGATTGTTAGCAGTTTATAAGCGTTGTGCGAAAATAGTAGGTACATTACTACAAAGGCCGGGAAAGAAGGGATTGACTGCTCAGCTGTTGTTGCCGGATAGCGGGATCTCTAGTTTGGGATTCCAGTAGAATCCCAAGCGCGTATTTGTCCATTTATTGATTTGATTATTCGTTGGGTAGACAATAATGCAGGCCCCTCACTCTCAACAGTTTTGCTCCTAACATAACGAGGTCCGAGGTTTTCTGTAAGGTGGATTGTAATCGCACGCCGACAGCAGTCGCGCCGCCTCCAGCGCGCTGCGAGTTGTCGATGCGGAGCAGAGCCCGCCGCACACTGCTACTATCGTCAACTGTACCTGTGCGGAGAGAACGCGAACACGGTGGGGTAGGTGGCGGCGGTGTAGTGCCACGCGAGGTCGTGTCGCAGCGCGTCGAGACGCGCCGCGCGGGCGCGCACGCCGCACGCTGACAGCAGTCGCGCCGCCTCCAGCGCGCTGCGAGTTGTCGATGCGGAGCAGAGCCCGCCGCACACTGCTACTATCGTCAACTGTACCTGTGCGGAGAGAACGCGAACACGGTGGGGTAGGTGGCGGCGGTGTAGTGCCACGCGAGGTCGTGTCGCAGCGCGTCGAGGCGCGCCGCGCGGGCGCGCACGCCGCACGCTGACAGCAGTCGCGCCGCCTCCAGCGCGCTGCGAGTTGTCGATGCGGAGCAGAGCCCGCCGCACACTGCTACTATCGTCAACTGTACCTGTGCGGAGAGAACGCGAACACGGTGGGGTAGGTGGCGGCGGTGTAGTGCCACGCGAGGTCGTGTCGCAGCGCGTCGAGGCGCGCCGCGCGGGCGCGCACGCCGCACGCTGACAGCAGTCGCGCCGCCTCCAGCGCGCTGCGAGTTGTCGATGCGGAGCAGAGCCCGCCGCACACTGCTACTATCGTCAACTGTACCTGTGCGGAGAGAACGCGAACACGGTGGGGTAGGTGGCGGCGGTGTAGTGCCACGCGAGGTCGTGTCGCAGCGCGTCGAGGCGCGCCGCGCGGGCGCGCACGCCGCACGCTGACAGCAGTCGCGCCGCCTCCAGCGCGCTGCGAGTTGTCGATGCGGAGCAGAGCCCGCCGCACACTGCTACTATCGTCAACTGTACCTGTGCGGAGAGAACGCGAACACGGTGGGGTAGGTGGCGGCGGTGTAGTGCCACGCGAGGTCGTGTCGCAGCGCGTCGAGGCTCGCCGCGCGGGCGCGCACGCCGCACGCTGACAGCAGTCGCGCCGCCTCCAGCGCGCCGCGAGTTGTCGATGCGGAGCAGAGCCCGCCGCACACTGCTACTATCGTCAACTGTACCTGTGCGGAGAGAACGCGAACACGGTGGGGTAGGTGGCGGCGGTGTAGTGCCACGCGAGGTCGTGTCGCAGCGCGTCGAGGCGCGCCGCGCGGGCGCGCACGCCGCACGCTGACAGCAGTCGCGCCGCCTCCAGCGCGCTGCGAGTTGTCGATGCGGAGCAGAGCCCGCCGCACACTGCTACTATCGTCAACTGTACCTGTGCGGAGAGAACGCGAACACGGTGGGGTAGGTGGCGGCGGTGTAGTGCCACGCGAGGTCGTGTCGCAGCGCGTCGAGGCGCGCCGCGCGGGCGCGCACGCCGCACGCTGACAGCAGTCGCGCCGCCTCCAGCGCGCTGCGAGTTGTCGATGCGGAGCAGAGCCCGCCGCACACTGCTACTATCGTCAACTGTACCTGTGCGGAGAGAACGCGAACACGGTGGGGTAGGTGGCGGCGGTGTAGTGCCACGCGAGGTCGTGTCGCAGCGCGTCGAGGCGCGCCGCGCGGGCGCGCACGCCGCACGCTGACAGCAGTCGCGCCGCCTCCAGCGCGCTGCGAGTTGTCGATGCGGAGCAGAGCCCGCCGCACACTGCTACTATCGTCAACTGTACCTGTGCGGAGAGAACGCGAACACGGTGGGGTAGGTGGCGGCGGTGTAGTGCCACGCGAGGTCGTGTCGCAGCGCGTCGAGGCGCGCCGCGCGGGCGCGCACGCCGCACGCTGACAGCAGTCGCGCCGCCTCCAGCGCGCTGCGAGTTGTCGATGCGGAGCAGAGCCCGCCGCACACTGCTACTATCGTCAACTGTACCTGTGCGGAGAGAACGCGAACACGGTGGGGTAGGTGGCGGCGGTGTAGTGCCACGCGAGGTCGTGTCGCAGCGCGTCGAGGCTCGCCGCGCGGGCGCGCACGCCGCACGCTGACAGCAGTCGCGCCGCCTCCAGCGCGCCGCGAGTTGTCGATGCGGAGCAGAGCCCGCCGCACACTGCTACTATCGTCAACTGTACCTGTGCGGAGAGAACGCGAACACGGTGGGGTAGGTGGCGGCGGTGTAGTGCCACGCGAGGTCGTGTCGCAGCGCGTCGAGGCGCGCCGCGCGGGCGCGCACGCCGCACGCTGACAGCAGTCGCGCCGCCTCCAGCGCGCTGCGAGTTGTCGATGCGGAGCAGAGCCCGCCGCACACTGCTACTATCGTCAACTGTACCTGTGCGGAGAGAACGCGAACACGGTGGGGTAGGTGGCGGCGGTGTAGTGCCACGCGAGGTCGTGTCGCAGCGCGTCGAGGCGCGCCGCGCGGGCGCGCACGCCGCACGCTGACAGCAGTCGCGCCGCCTCCAGCGCGCCGCGAGTTGTCGATGCGGAGCAGAGCCCGCCGCACACTGCTACTATCGTCAACTGTACCTGTGCGGAGAGAACGCGAACACGGTGGGGTAGGTGGCGGCGGTGTAGTGCCACGCGAGGTCGTGTCGCAGCGCGTCGAGGCGCGCCGCGCGGGCGCGCACGCCGCACGCTGACAGCAGTCGCGCCGCCTCCAGCGCGCTGCGAGTTGTCGATGCGGAGCAGAGCCCGCCGCACACTGCTACTATCGTCAACTGTACCTGTGCGGAGAGAACGCGAACACGGTGGGGTAGGTGGCGGCGGTGTAGTGCCACGCGAGGTCGTGTCGCAGCGCGTCGAGGCGCGCCGCGCGGGCGCGCACGCCGCACGCTGACAGCAGTCGCGCCGCCTCCAGCGCGCTGCGAGTTGTCGATGCGGAGCAGAGCCCGCCGCACACTGCTACTATCGTCAACTGTACCTGTGCGGAGAGAACGCGAACACGGTGGGGTAGGTGGCGGCGGTGTAGTGCCACGCGAGGTCGTGTCGCAGCGCGTCGAGGCGCGCCGCGCGGGCGCGCACGCCGCACGCTGACAGCAGTCGCGCCGCCTCCAGCGCGCTGCGAGTTGTCGATGCGGAGCAGAGCCCGCCGCACACTGCTACTATCGTCAACTGTACCTGTGCGGAGAGAACGCGAACACGGTGGGGTAGGTGGCGGCGGTGTAGTGCCACGCGAGGTCGTGTCGCAGCGCGTCGAGGCGCGCCGCGCGGGCGCGCACGCCGCACGCTGACAGCAGTCGCGCCGCCTCCAGCGCGCTGCGAGTTGTCGATGCGGAGCAGAGCCCGCCGCACACTGCTACTATCGTCAACTGTACCTGTGCGGAGAGAACGCGAACACGGTGGGGTAGGTGGCGGCGGTGTAGTGCCACGCGAGGTCGTGTCGCAGCGCGTCGAGGCGCGCCGCGCGGGCGCGCACGCCGCACGCTGACAGCAGTCGCGCCGCCTCCAGCGCGCTGCGAGTTGTCGATGCGGAGCAGAGCCCGCCGCACACTGCTACTATCGTCAACTGTAACCAGAATGTACCCTTGCTATGCGATCAAATCCGATCGGTGATCTAGAACAGTTTTCCAACTGCGCAGCTTTAATCTTGAAGAAAATACGACGTAAGGATTCAGTATTTGTAATAGTAGTTTATGCTACTGATACATAATGAGAGGCCTTAAAATACGAGTGTGGTTTTATGAAACGAGCGTCAGCGTGTTTAATGTACAGTTGCATACACTACTTTATCTAAACACATATCATAAGTACTCTAAGATGGGTTCAGAAGCCGTAGGAAAATGACCTGCATTGCTACGAGTGCTACCTGTAAGTTATCTTAAAAAAAAAGAAAAGTGAAAAAAAAATGAAAAAAAAGTGAAAAAAAGTAAAAAAAGTAAAAAAAGGTAAAAAAGGAATAAAAGTGACAAAAATTTAAAAAAAAATAAAAAAAGTGACAAAAAGTTAAAAAAAAGTGCAAAAAATTAAAAAAATAATAAAAAAGTGCAAAAAGTTATAAAAAAGTTAAAATGCGGAAAAAAGTTCGGAAAGTAAAAAAAAATGTGAAAAAGGTAAAAAAAAAGTGAAAAAAAAGTAAAAAAAAAAGTTAAAAAAGTTAAAAAAATAAAAAATAATTTTTTTTTAAAAAAGTAAAATGAAAAAACATAATAAATTGACGTTTCGTATCGATAACTGTTTTAATATCTATAAATACTAGACTAGAGACCCACTTGAGTTTTGACAGCTGTTCTAAATTTAAACTCATAACGATACCGATAATCTGTACTGTAATAATAATAACATTACAGTACAGATTTTACCTACTACCACAGACAAGAAAGTTGTCATAGTAAAATTGGTTGTAATAATGCTGGTCATTACCGACGGTTTCAGAACGCATTTTAGAGCACTAATGATATGTGCGTAGATAAAATTATAAATATAGTTAAGCTAAGAACACCGGAGAGTGGTCGCAATTTTCGGCATATCGAACAGAAACTGTTTTTTTAATGTAAATAGTTGTGTGGTTTGGTTGTGGTTCGGCGACTACTTCGATGTGTCACATTTTCAGCAGCCAGCAGAGGGGACGTAGGTTCGTGGTCTTCTCTCCCTCTCACTGAGCATAAGCATGAGCGAGATGGAAGTGCGTGTTTGGAAGCGCGGAAATTATGTTTTTTAATTTTTATTTTTTGTGCGTTTTAATAAATAAAAAAGTAATAGCTGATTTCCCTCAAACATGACATTGCCGATTTTTAGAACCAATTTTAATATGTTTAGCTGTTGTGCATAATTTGTTATGATTTTTTTAAGTGTATTTTAGACCTATGTTCGTGATTTTTTTCTATCGAGCGAAAGTCAAAAACTTAGGATTCGAATAGCTGATTTCCCTCGAGAAAAGCCTCAAGATTGCTAATTAAATTTAGGGCAGCCGTATTATAATCCAAACAAGAGCTACGATTTTTTAAAAATCAGTTTTTGGAGCTCACGTCGCCTTAAGAAGGAAAGAGAGTTATACAATGAAAATGAAAATGAAAATATATTTATTGTAGAATCAGTACATCAGCTTATTTAAGTAATACATCATGATATGATAGATAGAGTGCACTATTTTTAGATAAGCCTAGGAACGGTGTCCTGTGCCATAAACTAGGTAAACCTGTCTTATAGGGAACAGGGGAGTTCTACAATACAATACAAGAGGAAAAATAAACAAGACGAAAGTATCCTTCATAAACAAGGCCACAGAGATTTAGCTAGTCTACGTAGTCTAGTACTGCATTACGATTGTCTGGTTTGGGGACAAGAAACAAAAGAGCATTTGAATCTTATTGGTTAACGGTTTCATCTTTCACAATCTCAAACCTAAGACATGGGTCTTATCGAAATCGGTATAAACTTCATATCTACTAACCATATCCGGTTTCCTGACAAGCCGCCGGAAGCTCCGCGTGGTCAGGTCCAACACGTGAACAGTATGCTCGTCTATCCCCATCTGCTCGACTTGTCCGTCCGAGCCGAAGTAGTGCGTGCGCTCCGCATCGTCGACGACGGTGCGGAGCGAGCGCTTCAGGCTCTTATACGTAAAGTTGTGTATGAAGTCTCGTAGGGACTTGGCGGAGTATTCTTCTGACAGCAGGTATTGGCTTTCCAGCTGAAAATGGTTTTTGAGATTACGTATGCTTTGCAGGCAAGTCATGACCTTATTCATAAACGTTCATCAAACCTATTTTACCCAAAATGCCGTTAAATTCACCATATTTATGTGTCACTTTTACATTCATGTTTGTGAGAAAGGGTTAAAACAAATTTCGAGGGTCGGTTTTTATATTTTAAATAAATAAATAAAATACAATTTCTCTGTAATACACTTTATAACAGCACATAGTATTTTTTATGTAAAGAACCGTTGTTATGTTAACGGAATGAACACTAATTAATCATTGCAATTTCAATGCCTCAATGAAAACGATATACATTTAAAACTTTAACATACTATTTCACCATAACTTTATCATATACACTATTTCCGTAACACAAGGAAAATCCGGTTATCAAGCTACAAATCGATGAGTAACGTGCGTCATAAAATTGAAAATATGTATGTGTAGGAATGTAAAGTGAAATCACGATTTCAATTATACAGAGTATGGATGTAATACAATACCTAGTTCTTACTGAAACTGTTTGTTCCATTGTTGCCCTTCTTGAAAATAGACTTTAACTGCTAAGAGACTGAGTTCCATATCGTGTGTACCTACTGTTCGACTCTATTTCATTATTTTGTTTTGCGCAGCAAACTAATATTCAAGACGGTCGTCCATGGCACGATGTATACAATAGAATATACCTTGCTATTCAAAGCAGTCACTTATTATCTCTCACACTCTCTATAAATAAGCCTAATAGTCTTATTTATACCAAGGGAGTCAGCGTTCAGCGATATCGTGGCGATGTCTACAGCTAAAGCCGTGTATATGCGTGAGGTTGCCAGTGATCTATTATGAGGTGGCACCCCCCGCTAGTTCGCAAACCTACCCTGCAGTAACAACCTACCCTGTGTTGCAATGCAATATGACAACAGCAGTCTTATCCTTCTTGCTATTAATGCCTATGCTCAGCTACTCAGCGAAGTGGTAGTTCGTAACGCTGTCATCAGCTACCATGCTGAGATCAATTTGTGTGCGCTCGGTAGGCCGTTTATGTGCGTGAGGTTGCCAGTGATCCACTGGGGAGCTGCGCCCCCCCGCTAGTTCGCAAACCTAACCTTGCTATCCAATATGACAACAGCAGTCTTATCGTTCTTGCTACCTATTAATGTTTATGTCCAGCGACTCGGCGAAGTGGTGGTTCCTAACGCTGTCTACAGCCAGCATGTTGAGACTGAAATTGTGTGCGCTCGGTAGGCCGTGTATGTGCGTGAGGTTGCCAGTGATCCACTGGGGAGCAGCGCCCCCCGCTAGTTCGCAAACCTAACCTTGCTAAAATAACTTACCTTGCTATCCAATATGACAACAGCAGTCTTATCCTTCTTGCTATTAATGTCTATGCCCAGCGACTCGGCGAAGTGGTGGTTCCTAACGCTGTCTTCAGCTACCATGCTGAGACTAATTTTTGTGCGCTAGGCCGTGTATTTGCGTATGGTTGCCAGTGATCCACCGGGGAGCAGCGCCCCCCACTAGTTCGCAAACCTAACCTTGTTATAATAAGATACCTTGCTATCCAATATGACAAAAGCAGTTTTATCCTTCTTGCTATTAATGTCTATGCCCAGCGACTCGGCGAAGTGGTGGTTTCTAACGCTGTCCACAGCCAGCATGCTGAGACTAATTTGTGTGCGCTCGGTAGGCCGTTTATGTGCGTGAGGTTGCCAGTGATCCACCGGGGAGCAGCGCCCCCCACTAGTTCGCAAACCTAACCTCGTTATAATAACATACCTTGTTATCCAATATGACAACAGCAGTCTTAACTAATTTGTGTGCGCTCGCTAGGCCGTGTATGTGTGTATGGTTGCCAGTGATCCACCGGGAAGCAGCGCCCCCCACTAGTTCGCAAATCTAACCTTGTTATAATAACATACCTTGCTATCCAATATGACAACAGCAGTTTTATCCTTCTTGCTATTAATGTCTATGCCCAGCGACTCGGCGAAGTGGTGGTTTCTAACGCTGTCCACAGCCAGCATGTTGAGACTGAAGTTGTGTGCGCACGCCAGCCCGTGAATGTGCGTGAGGTTGCCGGCGACCCGCTGTGGGGTGGTGGGAGCCCCCCAAGTGTTCGCGAACCTCATGAGCTTGCAGTAATGCTTTACGTTATCTTGAATCAGGTTTTCGGGGGAGAGGGGGTCGTCTTCGAATGGCAACATTGTGGTTCTCAGTCTGTGACAAATAATTATAATGTTAAAATATTGAATTGTAAGCCAAATATCGTTGGCCAAACCAACAAATTGGTTGGGACAAACAAACATTTTTTTGTTGCTCTTTTCCATCTGGGAGACTGTTTGCAAATATGTTTTGGTAGTAGTGAATCCATTTATGGTGGGGCACCTCCTAAACATACTAGGAGTCCATATTACAATGATTTTTCTAAGCCTTACTGGCACAGAATAATATACGTTGACATTTTTAAAATAAGGTTGTTATTCTTTTGTTTTGTGTATTAAATAGACAAAACACCTGCCTTTAAAGAACTTTATGCGAAACGAAGTTGATTCGTGTGTTTGTTCTCTAATGTTTATTTGCAACCCTAGAAATTGAAAAGTTACCTATCAGTGGCGGAGCGCCCATACAAGCCGATTCCCATCGGCTTGCCTAAAATTTCTTGCTATGTATAAACAAACTTGTAAATCATCAAAAAACAGCCCTTTTTTATGCTCCGGGTTGTCCAATGACAATTCTCACGCACCACCACTGTGTATATAACTTACTCTTCTTCCTCAAAGTAGGGTTCGTTTTCCATCCTCACGTCATCAGTGGACGACTGGCATTGCTCGTAGTTATCATAGAAACTTTTCTCCGCCGGCATAACACGCGCAGAGCATTCAATCAGTCCTAGTTTTGACATCAGATATTCATCTCCACTTCCAACTACCTTGGATATGTCAAAACCTCCTTTGAATAAATAGTTGAACACTCTTCCCTTTTGGCTTTTCTGTGTACTGTTGTTCCAAGGATACTTATTATTGTGCGACACAACTCCTTTTCTAACGAGGTTGCTTTTCCTTACTGATTGTTTGAATTTATAGTTGTCACAAAACTTAAGGATGTCTTTTTGCTGATACATGAGACGTTGGACTTGCTGCAGTTTTATTAGTTCCGTGGTCCACTGGAGACTGTCATTGTGGTTGCAATTGTAGTATTCCATGGCTACTTCTCTTAGCTGAAACAATACAATAATTACATTACTTGGACGACCGGTTACCCTAGTAGGTAGTGACGCTACCTACGAAGCTGATGGTCCAGGGTTCGAATTCCAGGAAGGGCAAATATTTGTGTGATGAGCATGAATATTTGTTTCTGAGTATTGGATGTTTTCTATGTATTTACATCTATTAAATATATAATAAATAATAATAATAAATATTTGCGGACAATCTTACACAAATCAACCTAGTCCCAAACTAAGCAAAGCTTGTACTATGGGTACTAGACGACGATATAGATACTTATATAGAGAAATAAATACTTAAATACATAGAAAACATCCATGACTCAGGAACAAATATTCGTGCTCATCACACAAATAAATGCCCTTACCGGGATTCGAACCCAGGACCTCTTGCTTCGTAGGCAGGGTCACTACCAACTAGGCTAAAGCGGTATCGTCGTCTAGTACCCATAACACAAGCTTTATTGAGCTTAGTACTTACTTACTGAGTACTTACGTACTACTTAGGACTAGATTGATTTGTGTAAGATTGACCCTTAATATTTATGTATTACTTTACAGGTCCTTTGACTTTCATTACCTTTCAATGGACCGCTTAGTAAGACTCGACTAAAAGAAGTCACTTATCCATTCATTTATTTTAGTAGCAGGCACATCACTCGGCTATCGACCCCAAAAAATGGCGATCACAGTAACATATCGTAGTGATAAGTCGGACAGCTACAGTGCGTTCAAATCTCCACACACCACAGGCCAGATTACACGAGCAACACAATTACATAAGCTAAAATGGGTCACTATCAAATTTACCATATCGCTAAAGGACAATATAGCTGAAATTTCTGGATTGTGTTAAGTCTTTGTGACTACATAGACATGAATGCTAAATGCTTCTTTGGCAAAACGTCTGGATCTTAGAACATAACAATTTAAAATGATCTAGCAGCAAAACATATTTTCCTTCGAATGTCTTTATTTCCTAATAGACACAAATGCTAAATGGTCTGGTAGCAACACGTTTGTATCTTAGAACTTCTTAATTACTAAATAGACATGAACGCTAAACAGTCAAGAAGCAAAAAGTCTGGATTGTGTAATGTTTTTATTGCTAAATGGAATAAACGCCAAGCGACCTATTAGCAAAACGTCTGGATTTCAAATGTTATACTAGGGTGCCCTTACGAGTATTTTGCAATATTATAAAATTTGGAATATTTAGTATGTAATCGATTATTAAATAAATTTTAATTTGTGTGGAAAAATACAAATTGAATTTGAAGTAATTCCTTTACTGCTAACTTGTGTTAACTTGTACACAAGTTAGCAGTAAAGGAATTACTTCAAATTTTATTTTTAAGTGTGATGGGATAAACCAATGTTTTTAACAAATAAAAATTTTAGAATATCCATTAATATTATAAATTATGACACATTAAATTTCCAGACGTTTTGCTACTAACTCGTTCTGTGTTCATGTCAATCAAATAATTTGTCTTTCGACGAATCGGTAATTGTAATAATATAGACTATTTACATTTCATGACGTTTTGCTATTAACTCATTCTGTGTTTATGTCAACTAACTAATTTCACTTTCGGCTCATTAGATATTGTAATCATATGGACTATTTATATTTTCAGACGTTTGGCTACTTATTCATTCTAATTCTTAGCCAGCCAGCTAAACTATCTTTTTGCTGACTGAGTATTCTACTTTCATGTCGTTGCAGCTGAATTGACTAGATGCTGACTGTGTATTTAAATTTTATGCCATCTAGCAGAAATGTTCGTTTAACGATAAGGTCAATTTGATAGTGACCCGCTAAAATAATTCACTTTAAAAACAAAGTTAACCGACTTCAAATCAGAAGTCAAAATGCTTCAAGTTTGCCTATAAAATTTGAAGAGTTCCCTCGATTTCTCCAGGATCCCATCATAACTGGATTTTGGTGACAACGGGACCAATCTGGAAGTATATGCTTTCAAATAATTGATTTGTGTAAGATTGTCCCGTAATATTTATTTATTTATTTATTATTAAATAAAGAAAGATTTTATCAAATCGGTTCATAAATTACGGAGTTATCGCGTAACAAACACATTAAAATATAAAAATAAATACAGTCGAATTGAGAACCTACTCCTTTTTTAAAGTCGGTTAATAAAATTAATAGTACATTGTTTAACAAGGGGCGTATGAGGAATATTGCAAACGAGAATCTATCAGGAGCCCGACGCCGTAAGGCGGAGGGCTTTTGATGACTCGAGTTTGCAATATTCTTACGCCCGTGTTATACACAATGTTTTTCATCACATTTGCGAGGAAATAAATAACCACAAAAGACAGAAAAACCTATGTTTTATACAAGCGCATCAATCAAATGTTGACGAAATTGACAACTTCACTTCTAGATCAGTGCGAGTGGGGGGCGGAGCTTCAATATTTCAACCAATCACAGAGCATGGAGCATGTGGTTCTTGCAGGGCGTGGCCTGCTCGATTTTATTTTCCAACCAATCACAGAGCAGAATTCTTGCCGTGCAGATTTGCTTAACCAATCAGATCACACACAAGCTCATTACTCCCTTGGGACCATTATTTCCTGCGGGAACAATTTAGGTCATTGTCCTTCTGTATACAGGCAAGGAATAACACCATTTATTATTATTATTATTATTCATTTATTTCGAACCATCCATACACACATTATACACAATGAAATAAAATAAGAATTAAAATTACAAATTACAAATATGCAATATTATAAATAAACATTACAATATAAACAAAAATTAAATAAATATTAAAATCTTAAAAAACTATCAGACTATTAGCCATACTCGTATGCATGGCGTTCCAATGTCCCACCATCATCGGACAATCCAATCTGTCAATAATGGTGTTCAGCAGGCTGCTGGGACTGTCCCATTTATGAGCAAGTGTGATGAAAAAAGACTTACCAATGAGTAAGACGGCAGCTGTTCATAGAGCGGGTTAAGGGGGGTGAAGAGTATCAGCAGCGGGCTGCCGTCGACATATCTCTCGAAGGTGAACGCCTTCCTCCACATGGGAATGATCCTGGCCACAGGCTGGCCGAAGTGCTGGAGCACCCAGCTGATCAGTGATGACTCGTTCCAGGTGGTCTCATTTTCATCCAGTACATACTCCTGTAGAAAGTTTACCTTTTGTTAATGTAATGAACTAATGACAAATTCAAAGGGCATTGGATAAAAGTGTTGTCATTTTTAGGGTTCCGTACCCAAAGGGTAAAACGAGACCCTATTACTAAGACTCGGCTGTCCGTCTGTCTGTCTGTCTGTCTGTCCGTCTGTCACCAGGCTATATCTCATGAACCGTGACAGTTAGACAGTTGAAATATTCAAAGATGATGTATTGCTGTTGCCGCTATAACAACAAATATAAAAAAAACAGAATAAAATTAATATTTAAGGTGGCTCCCATACAAAAATCGTGTTTTTTTGCCGTTTTTATAGATAATGGTATGGAACCCTTCGTGCGCGAGTCCGATTCGCACTTATTAATATAACGATAACGTCTAATAAATCAATGAACGCCGGCTGCACGCACGAAAAAGTGTGACTCATTGTCCCGTTCCGAACGCCGGCTGCGTGCAGAAAATATCGCACAGCCCAAACCGCTGGTTCTAGAGATTCCAAATTTGGGACGTAGGTTCCTTATAAGGTCTAGGGGTGCACTAAGAAAGGATTTTTCAAAATTCACCCTCTAAGGGGGTGAAATGGGGGTCCAACGTTTGTATGGCAGCACAATGTCTTCTTATGACATTATCACGTAAAATTATCGTCCGTAAACCGACTTCATAGACAACCAATTTTTTAGGTTAGTGGAACAAACATATTTTGTTATAAAATGTAACACTCTATAATTTACTTTCAAAACAAAGTTTTAACCGACTTCAATTCAGTACTCCGCCAAGCCACATGAACACTTCCACATTTTTTTTTCCAATTTACCACATGAACTAATTTCGGAGAGCAAATGCGTTGATTATTATGTATGTGGGCCGATAATATTGGACTTCCGTCGATTCCTCAAGGATCTCAGAATTACCCTTGGCATTTCATTGTTTGCTATTTCAACGCAATCATATCAGAATCTGTGACGTACTTTTATAGTTTGAAGTAGGTACATCATTGAGAAGTTCCACTAGCCATCTGTGGTCTTCATCACTTCCACCATCCAAATTTATGATTTCCGGGTGTAAATACACGAATTATAATAGAAAATACCGAAATTACCACACACGTGCCTAATATATTTGAGGATTTCCCTCAATTCCTCATGGTTCCCATCATCCAACTGGGGTTTTGAAAACAATGGGACCAATCTGGAAGCATATACTTTCAATTAAAAAAAGAATTGTACGAATCGGTTCATAAATGACGAATAAATAAAAAATACATCCGAATTGAGAACCTCCTCTTTTTTTTGAAGTCGGTTAAAAATGCATCAGGGCCGAGATATTTGCAATATAGGTATATTTCCACAAGTCATATTGAAATGTTATAAATAAAACTTAAATATCTCGGCTCCGATATTGTTAAACGCGTTTAATTTTATATATATTTGCTTATTAAGTGGTCCTCTAAACAATTATACAAAAAAACCTTGGGTGAAGCCATGTACAAAAAAAAAAGTTTTTCATACCTACATGGTTTGCCCAATGCTCTTTGAACTTTGATCAAATGCATGAAGGTTTTTTTTAATAGTATGACGGTGGTAAACAAGCATACGGTCTGCCTGATGACAAGCAGACACGCGTAGTCCAGGGGTCGCCAAACTACGGCTCGCGGGCCAAGCCCGGCCCGCGAGCCCTTCTAATCCGGCCCGCGGAACGAAAGCGGGAGAGCCCACGAGTTCGCAATAAAACAAACCCATAATCATTTGTCATCAGTCTTGGCCCGCACGAATTTATATTAATTGCAGTCTGGCTCTTGAGTCAAAAGGTGAAGACCCCTGCCATAGTCTATGGACGCTTGCGAGTCCGGAAGAATCACAAGCCCGATTCTTTAGTGATTTGTATTACGTTGGTAAAAACCAGCACAGCTTGTCGGATTAATCATTCACACACGGGGTCAGCGGCGCTACTACGAACTTCGAATCTCGAACTTCGTATATCTCCGTCTCTGTCGCTCGAGTGCCATAAACCATAAGTGCGATAGAGACGTAGATATACGAAGTTCGAGATTCGAAGTTCGTGGTTA
This sequence comes from Epinotia brunnichana, assembly GCA_963854355.1. Classification (NCBI taxonomy): domain Eukaryota; kingdom Metazoa; phylum Arthropoda; class Insecta; order Lepidoptera; family Tortricidae; genus Epinotia; species Epinotia brunnichana. The sequence continues at coordinate 17,874,788 of OY977942.1, read as the reverse complement.
TAGCTCAGTGCGGACATCTCCGTCATTAGCCATGTCTACACCGGACGCATGCCTCGGCCGAGCACGCCTCGGTGAGCCACGCCTCGCCCTAGCGTGCGCGCTAGGTGTAGTCTTGCCTCGGCGAGGCCTGCTCGGCCGAGCATGTGTAGGCATGACTAGCGATGTGACGTTTCAGGAATATTCTTACAAAATTAGGTACAAAAACGATGCAAAATATCACATGTTAATTAAGAAATCCCAAAAATATGAAAATATTGACATACTAAATGGTAATTGAGATAAAAAGTCAGAATTAGTACAAAAATGCAGTTTTTGGCGAATGACATTTTATTTGTCGGGGTACAATTCATTTTAATAACTTTTATTACAATTTTAACTTCCTAATAGGGAATATTCCCTGGCACATCACTAGACATGGCTATTTATGAGGCACTTTATGAGGGACCCCTAATTCAAGAACTGTATTTTATGTATTTATAACTCCACGGCGCTTGGCAAGATGGCTTTATGGAGTTAGAAGATATTACGTCACGAAACTTAAACTACTTGAATAATGTACCGCGTATTACCATTAAACGAAAATTGACTTAAACAGTTATTACAATTTCAATCCTCTTGCTTAGATAGTAAGGTTGACATTTATTTTAAATAAATTGTATGTTACAATTCCATAAAATCATATCAATCGTATTTTTTGATAACGTTATGTAACATGATTAGATAACAAAAGGCAGGAAAATTGTATTGCGCCGGCAGCTAGTATAATATAAACATAAAAATGATGTCCACGGAAAAAAGACTATTCAACATTATTCAAAGTATCATGAGGATAACTATACTGTTTTCCTGCAAGTGTTGGTTTATATAAGTACTTATATTACTTAAGCACTTTATTTTTAGTGCAGGGGACTTTTAAATGGAAACTCCTCATATCATCTCATATATCTGCAGTGCTCCCAACATAGTACTATCAGTCTGTACTGGATAGCTACCTGATGCTCTCATGTCAACGACATTTCAATCAGAATAGCAAACATTGTGGAGGACCCATGTGAATATCTAAACTAGGTACCTTATTAAATAACAAATATATTATTTCATACCTTTGTGTCATTCCATAACATTAACCTAGCACTTGGCACACTGTTTACTCCGAGATCAATTGCAAGATCTTCAGACGTCACTACCCCGAAACAGATTTCACCAATGAAATCAAACTCTCGTATTTTGGCAGCCACATGGTACCAAGTGTTGTAGTGGCGCGAAGTGTCTGTTATCGGGGTGTATCCTACAGCTACAGCCTAGAAATATACAAAACACATTCTATACAGTGTTTTTTTTAAATGGGACTTCAAAGAATTCAAATTTGGAACGTAAGTTAAAAGATGCTGTTTACAACACTTTAAACACAATTCACCATAAGTCTCTGTTAAATGCAACTAGAAGTGTCTTGAAGCGTGCTCGTACCTGCATAAGACAAGACGGCGGCCACATCGAACATTTAGTCAAGTAATAAACCAACTGTATGAAGATTAGTTTTCATTAAATTTGACCAACTTCTGCTGTTCAGATTTTTTTCTTTCCATACAATGAAATAATCCTTACATGAAACAGAGTCGACCCGCGTCAAAAAAAAAATTACCAACTTTATAATTTTTTAAGAACAACTCACGCTTGACCAAAAATTTTAACGAGCCAAATTTGTTTACATAAAAAAACACCTAATGTCTCCTTGGACACTTTTCCTCTATCTCCTTTAGATTCGGATTTCCCCATACTGTCCCATTTAAAAAAAACACTCTGTATATTTGACGACCACTTTATCCTAGTTGGTAGTGACCCTGCCTACGAAGCAAGTTCGAATCCCGGTAAGGGCATTTATTTGTGTGATGAGCACGAATATTTGTTCCTGAGTCATGGATGATTTCTATGTATTTAAGTATTTATTTGATCTATATACAAGTGTGTTTATCGTCGTCTAGTACCCATAGTACAAGCTTTGCTTAGTTTGGGACTAGGTCGATTTGTGTCCGCAAATATTTATTTTATTTTATAAGTAGTAGGGGAGCCCAAGCAGAGAAATTTGGACTTACTCGAGCGTCGTTGAGGCGTTATAGATTTTGAAGATCAGATGATAGAATTAAAGAAAAGTTATATCATGTAGGACGTAGGTATACCTTTTATAGACGAGGAGGCGTCCACAGGTAAAAAAAAACTACTAATAAACAAAACAGTCACTCGAGCGCGTCAGATTTTGGTAGTGTATACGCCCCACGTGTCTCTGATAACGAAAAGGTATGACCATGACCGGTGCAACCCGTGTCGAAACGTCAGAAATAAAGGTAAATAAAATATCGCGTTAGACCCGTGAAAAACAAAACAAAACAATATGTGCACAAAGCGCGAGACTTTACTAGCCCACATATGCAAATTTGCCAATGTTTATCGACCTAGATCTCAACATCTATAGTGATTACATATCTGTCCTTACAGTATATGAATCTTAATAGTATTTTTCATCATGTTATAATAGAGAGCTTTTTAGTCGAGTACCGTGTTTAGGCCACGAAACTTGCTGAGTGGCCTAAGTAAGGTACGAGATTAAAAAGCTTGATTATAACACTATTGTGAACAATACTTTTTGTACGAGTTCATTAAAATTAACTGAACTAATACAAAATCGATACTGTTGAAACGAAGTGCAGCCTATCGCTCGTACGCTCGTTGATATCTTAAAAGACATCAACGAGCGTACGACATCAACGAGTAAACTCAATAATCAAAGCGATTCTATTGGTCCAATTCATTACAGTTCGGTTAAGCAGCCACGTGATTGGTCGAATTTATTTTAGTTCTATTTTCAATTTTTTTTCGGTTGTCTGGAGCGTATCGAAACAGTTATTTCGGTTGTTTCGGAAGTAACAGACTATTCAACGATGAAAAGAGTGACGTTGCAGTATTCTCTATGAAATCTTAATACACATATTTTAATCGTCGAGTACAAAAACTGTTTTTCTTCAGTCTGTTAAAAGTGAAAACACGATTGGCAATAATTTTTTCGATACTTTTATTTTTCAAACCTAACCCTTCTTTTGGATGTTTTTGGTTGGATCTTTAAGACCCTCCCATCTTCAACATTGATTTTTGGTTTAATAGTTGTACAATGATAAGTTCTCAAATCTGGTAAAAGGATTTTGCTTATAAATGTACGCACAAAAAATTACCATTAAAAAACGTGATATCCGCGCTTTTAGCACGCACTTCCATCTCGCTCACGCTTATGCTTAGTGAATGGGAGATAAGACCACGCCACTACGCCCTCTTAAAGTGTTATAATTAGGTTGAATCCTATAGTCTGTCTGTCTATTTACAATAATATCTGAAACTACTAGACTGAGAAACTACGCAACAGATTATGATGCGATTTTTTTAATAGATAGAGTGATTCGAGAGGAAGGTTTATATGTATAATACATGCATGGCATTATTATTTGCATACATATAAACCCGTGCGAAGCCGGGGCGGGTCGCTAGTATGTAATAAAATGAAGTAGTATGGTTGAAATCATTTAAAGTGACCAACATTTTATAAAACTGTCGTTGGAATTTTAATCTAATAGCTTAAATGGTATAGTTGCTTTTTCAACGGATTAAGAGTGCTCTTCAAAAAAGCGCTCGCTCAGAATTCGGTATTTTGACACGCGTAGTGCGTTTGTGTGTGTAAATACTACTACCACCCACACAAACGTACCTAACCCCCACATGCACAGCGAGATCGCACCAGCCGCGGGTGCCGTCCCTTTCTAGCTATATGTAAGTGCGATCGGGATAGAACTAACCACGGAGCTTGCCGATGCAAATAGCTGTATAGCGCACCGTTGGAATTCACTCCGTGACCGATATTGATACTTGCACTAAAAAGTGGTAAGTATTACTTCGCTAACATGATGTTCTAGAACATCATGTTAGCGAAGTTAGATAACTTGAATAAAGTAAGTATTTGATTTTTGAGCACAAGTTTTCTATTTGTATTAAAATACTATGATATGACAAAGTATATTTAGTTTCGTTTTTTTAGTATAAAATAAACTAACGAGTTTTAAAGTTGTCAGTAATAAGAATAATGATTTGTTTTACGGATATTAATAGTTTGCATGTTATCTGAGTCTTATTTATATATAGTAATGTAATGAAATTATACCAGTCGACCCACTACTAGGAAATTACTGGGTACTGACGTATTCATTTCTTGAGGAAATTTTTTTTTTGTTATGGACAGTAAAAAAAAACTGCCCTTCATAGAAATTGCTATGTCCGTTTATTAATTATACAAACACAGCTTTTTATCTAGAATACAATTAATTAATGCGTGATTTTATTCAAAAGCCTAAAACCTCAGATGATAAAAAGGAATAGATATGAAACGGGGGCTTGGCGCGTGTCGGTGCGACATGGCCAAATGGGCATGTCACTGCCCACCGCATGTTAGTCGCAATTTGCCGTGAATCTGAAATGTTTTTCCACGTTTACTCAAAATGCCGAATTGTAGCGTGGTTACATGCAAAAATAGGAATGAATCTAAAACCTACATAAATGGTGGAGTCACGCACCACATGTGAGTATTAGTATTTTCACTTAAGTCAGTAAAAACTAATATTTTAATAAATAAACGCAACGCCGCCTCATTTCTCGGGATCGAACTAACATATCGAACGAAAAAGCATATTTTTGTTCTATGCGTTGTACATTGAATGTTCAATACAGTAAACCACGGCGCAATGTATTAAACCACTATGGATATGGACGATGCTTGAATTTTTTTGTGGTACGGCCGCTGCTTGGCGTCGCAAACTAGAGCGGTGCCAAAGTGCAGTTACAATTTACGCGTAATCGATAAAATAGAAGTACGATATCATACTAGTTATTTTATTTCGACTACTTTCGCTGTTTTATTTTATTTAATTACTTGTTTTGGTTGGGTGCCTATCTTAAAGGTAACTAATAACATACTTATAAGATTAAAAGGCACAAAATGTTTACGGTACCTACTAATAAGATTTTCACTAAGTTGCAGTATGAACGGTAAATAGACATATTAAAATTGTATATACAAGTATATAATTTAGTTGCAAATGGCTTCAGAACAACTTAAAATGTGATATTATTACCAATAATTTATTTTAAATGAGTATTTTTTACTTTCATTTGAAATGTGATAATTGAAGAAGAAATCTCGGTTTCTTATTACAGTTTTCCAAAGAATCCGAGTAGGTACTAAAAAAATGGATAGATGCTACTGGCAGAGGTCCTAACTGGTTTCCTGTACAGAGAAGAGTTAATGTGTTCGTAACATTTTCAAGAAAAATGTTTCCAACCACTTAATAAGAGCCGTACACTTTTCGAATATTTGACACCTCGCTTGCTTGAAACCTAGGTGTAAAATGTATGGTAACACATCTCCGCACATCTTTGGTGGATACTCGCCCTTAGCCTTAAATCTCGTAATATGAGTAATGGACATATTATTTCGCGCCAAAATGCGATACGGATCGGCCTGGTACCTACAGGTCAAAAATATCGATGTGACCAGAGTTTTAAATGTATGTGAACACGAACTTATAAAAAGCCGTTTATGTTACTCTGTAGGTATTCGTCAATATTATTTACTTTTGCGATTTATGGTAAGTTAACAACCCGTGTTATTTAAACTTGTAGCTAAAAGTTTAAATACCACCACATAAACTTACCATGTTGTTGAAGTTGTTACCTATCAATATCATAACATAATATTAATTTTAATATCAATGTCGATAAAACATAATTTTAACGTTTGTCGCCCCCCTAGTGTAGTGCGTTTAAGCCAATCACAGCCCTTGTTTGCATGTTGCCGTAGACTCACTGGCAACGCCCGAGTCTTTGTTTTTACACGGTTCAATGTGTGTGCCTATGGGCGCTGCGGTGGGAGAAAACTGGGGACATCGGTTTTGGTTGGAATTAAGCAGTACGGCACTTCTCCCTTTTTTTATGTTCTGAGCCTAAAACCTATGTCACTTATTAGGATTCCGTACTCAAAGAGTAAAACGGGACCCTATTACTAAGACTCCGCTGTCCGTCTGTCTGTCTGAATGCCTGTCTGTCCTTCTGTCACCAGGCTGTATCTCATGAACCGTGAAAGATAGAGATTTTCACAGATGATGTATTTCTGTTGTCGCTATTTATAACAAAAAATACTAAAAAACAGAATACATCTTTTTATTTTTATTTTAGTTTTTATTTGTTTCTTTTTCTTTTACAATCTTACACAAATCGACTTTGCCCCAAACTAAGCAAAGCTTGTACTATGGGAACTAGACGACGATAAACATACTTATATAGATAAATAAATACTTAAATACATAGAAAACATCCATGACTCAGGAACAAATATTTATGGTCATCACACAAATAAATGCCCTTACCGGGATTCGAACCCGGGACCTCCAGCTTCGTAGGCAGAGTCACTACCAAGTTACTAACTAGGCTACAGGGGGCTCCTATACAACAAACGTGATTTTAGATATAGATAATGGTACGGTACCCTTCGTGCGCGAGTCCGACTCGCACTTGGCCGGTTTTTTTAACATTTATTTCGAAATAAAGAGTGATACTCGGAAATGTCGAAGGGAAGGTCAATCGTCGAATCCGACTCGGCTGGGCAGCATTCGGGAAGCTACGGCACATCTTTTCGTCCAATATTCCGCAGTGTCTCAAGACGAGAGTCTTTGACCAGTGTGTGTTGCCAGTGATGACATATGGCACGGAAACGTGGTCGCTTACTATAGGCCTCATAAGAAGGCTCAAAGTCACTCAAAGGGCAATGGAGAGGGCTATGCTGGGAGTTTCCCTGCGCGATCGCATCAGAAATGAGGCTATCCGCAGCAGAACCAAGGGAACCGATATATCCCTCCGAATTGCTAAACTTAAGTGGCAGTGGGCGGGGCACATTGCACGTAGAACCGATGGCCGTTGGGGCGGAAAGGTTCTGGAGTGGCAACCACGTACCGGAAGGCGCAGCGTGGGTAGGCCCCCCGCAAGGTGGACTGATGACCTGGTAAAGGTCGCGGGAGTCCGCTGGATGCGGGTGGCGCAGGAACGGCCATTGTGGCACTCTTTGGGGCATGCCTATGTCCAGCAGTGGACGTCTTTCGGCTGATATGATGATGATGATGATGATGACTCGGAAATGTAATAAAACCACGTAAAAATCTCCCTTTCCAGTGTAAACCCCCGGTGTGTGTTATTATTATATATAAACGAAAATAATAACTAAATGCAAGGTAGGATCGTGCTGTACTTAACAAACGCCATATAAGCTTGTTTTTTAAAATGTTTTTTATTCATCTTGTTATTTTCAATAACCCTGCATATTATGTCGCTGGTTCGTGGGTACTTGTACAGACAAATCACACAAACCCAAACAAGATAGGTCTATCTATTTTATTTTAGGAGTTCCCATGACCAACTTCCATCATCAGATCCTGGAAATCATCCATCACCAAAGTGTTTACCAAGACAAAACAGATGAGCCCAAACTAGATGGGTTTATCTAGTTTAGTTTAGGAGTTCCATGACCACCTTCCAGCTCCATTATCAGACTCTGGAAATCATCCAGCACCAAAGTCTTGCCGTGCCATGACCAAATTAATGAGCCCAAATTCGATGGCTTTATCTTGTTGAGTTTAGGAGTTGCTATGGCCACCTTCCGACTCCATCATCAGACCAGCTCTATGATATTATGGCATTGTCACCGAAGATACGCAATTGTACCTAATTTGAAGATTTCGCCCAAACTAACATACATACATACATACTAACTAATCATAATGGCCGTTGGGGCGGGGAGGTTCTCGAGAGGCGACTACGTACCGGAAACTGCAGCGGACCCTCCACAAGGTGGACTGATAGTAACAAGTAAATAAATTAAATCTATCAAGTATCACGATCACTCGTACAATAATAATTGACTATAGAACGCGTAGTTTAGACAAAAGGATCCAACGCACAAGATATCACCATTGAAATGTATGACTTTTGTTTTAGGTAGAAGGTTCAATTTTAAATGTTACATATCCTGTGGGTTTGAGCCTTTTCGCTACACTACGTCATATCTGATAGCTATGCAATTCATAACTTGTCTCGATTTGCCTCACGAATGTATCCCCAGTATAGTTTGACCCCGAGGTTTGTAACAACTATGCCTAGTCGGAGATCAAAATAATATTATTTTATCTGAAGAGTGGCCGGTTAGCTTCGTGAATAGCCACAAATAAACAGAGTACACGTCTGTCTCGGAGGGCTATTCAGCCGGTACTTTCAGTATATAACAAAGTACTTTGTGGCCGGTACTGAGATATATTCCCGCGCGACGGTAAATTTATACTAGTTTTGAATAATTATTTATAAATATAAATGTTGACTAAATTTATATTTTTTGGACTGGATCTTGTTGGAACAAGCATGAACTTTAATGTTGTGTAAGATTCAATACACAAATAATTCAACAATAATGAGAAAATCCTCGAGTTTTCAGTAAGATTTTGTTGACAAATATGGTGTAATTGAGAACAGTTTACATATATATACGTGCAGAATAAGGAAAATTCGAGGCGGCTAGTAGCAATGGCAACATATTACGCTAGTGAAAATAGAATAAAACAAGTAGGTTCTCATATAACATCATGGAATATTAGGGGCTCAAACTTATGACTCTGCGCTCTCTTCAGAAAACTACTGTCGGTAATCGGGTATTTTCGGTTAAAGTATTCAGTTCTTCGTAAATTGGAGGCGGCTAGGACCAATATGAGGAGTTTACCTATGCAAATAAGTAATCGGGATCTAAAAAAAGCTCTCCGTTTCTTAGAATTACAACGTCAAAAATCCGTCATTCTCGCTTATTCCTGACCAAAAAACGAGCGCCCTCTTAATATGATGCAACATAGTCAACTCAAAAAAAATTGAGTATACATGCGATTTACTTTAAAAATAAAGGAATGTCTAATCCAATAATACTTATCTTCTTTTTTTTGCATATAGGTTAACAAATAAATTTTGCTTTGAAGCTACTTACATCACAGATAGACAACAACTGAACAAGGTCCTCTGTTGATGAGATCCTTTCTAATGGTTTCATTATTAATTCCAGGAATCTAACCATGCTATGAGAATTTCTTGGACCTGAAATTGAGGAACATAAATTTATAATTTTTATAATCATACAGGTATTTGAATAATTAATATCTGAAAATGTATGTAATGATGGACTTTGCTTTTGTTATGGTGGAATGCAGTCTTGATTTGAGAGAAAACTTTAAAATATTTTTTTTTATTCATACTTTTTTAATGAAACAAATTATTCTTTTTAATATTTCTCTTTCATGTTATTTATGATGATGGTTTTTTTTTTCGATTATATTCGTTCTCTGTATCATATCGTTTTTATTCATGGTTGACATGTAGCAGTGAATTTATTATATTAAACTATCTTGCTGTGTACTCAATTAAATCTACTTAACACCTTCGCGGACACAAATGCTATAGCATCATTTGTTTTGTTTCGTGTATCACATTCACTGACACTAATATATGGTTTTTATATATAATTTTAAATAATCAAAATAGCCCCATTTTTCCACAGTACCTGACTCTAGTTAAAATGTAGAAAATTATTGTTAAAAAAGTAAATAAATAAACCCACCTTTGTAAAGAACACCCCTTGAAGTACCAGTGTAGGCAATTAGTATTGGCCATGATGGAATTTTGTTGTGTTGCAGTCTACATTCACTACCTGGATTCCAACAATTAATGGCTGAGAAATGTACCTGCAATTTACAGTCAGTGATAACAATAACGAAATATGTTGTTCGTCAAAAAACAACAGAATGATAATAAAAACAACTAACAGTCAAGTATAATATTTACCCGATCATTTAATACCATAGCAGCCACTTCAAATTGTCCTCGAACATACTGGGACTCTGCATCCCAAGGGGCATAGTACATCACAAAGGATACATCAACATGGTTTATTGTAGCATGGGCATTACTGAGCTGTCCCTTGTGCCAGTCTGTCACTAGGGAATCCGAATTGAAGAACTTTATAGCTTTAGGATGCTTTGAAATCTTAGAAGGCCTGCAAGTATTAGATATTGGTCATTACATAGTTAAAAAGCAAAAGTATAAAGAAAAAAATAAGAAGACTTACGTATTATGAAGAGCACCATATGTCGTTAACGCTAAAGCGATGAAAAATACCATTTCTTTAATCAACATTGTAACTGATTCTTTATTATTTTTAGCACCTTCAGAGCTTTCTGATGGTCTTTGGGCATGTTTGGATGGACTAGATGTGTTACTTTCCGATGCAACTTGGACTATGTTTTCTTCAGTGTCTACCGTCGGAAACATTTACACGTCATTCAAAAACAATAAGTAAGAACCTAAAGTTGAAAAGCAGGGAATTTGCATTGCAATTGTTCCTTGATAAAATAATGTAATTGTTCAAAGTAAAAGGTCATAAGATCGAACTGGAAAATCATAATAAACATTCACAGATACGTGTATGCATTTACTTCTTCATATATTGTTTTGCAACCTATTTTATTTCATATTTAAATAGAGCAGTTCTCTATTATTTTGATAACAGGACAGCCAACAAACTGACAATGACAAGTACACTACACGTCAACTCCTACATTACGTTCAGATTTACGCTAATTAATTTTACGTATAAGTTGAATTTTGATTATTGAAATATATAGCATTTTTTCAATTTTAGTGACGATTTTTTTTATTTTTATAATTTTCTGCATTTAATTTTCATTTATTGCTCCAAGTAATGCCTTTGTAAAATATGTTTTATTTGAAAAGCTCAAGTATCGTAAGTGTAATTAGCGTGAATTGAAGCGTAGTCGTAAAGCTACTGCTACGCTTACACTATGCCGAAGTGAGCAGGGAAGTGGGCTGAGACATGGGCATTATGTAAGATTAAAGTACAAACACAAAACAAAGGCGAACTTATCCCTATAAGGGATCTCGGGGGGAATATAAGGGATATGTAGAATGGCCCTACAGGATTAAGTATGTGCTATATTTTATATCTACGCTCCGCCTAGATTGTTTGTATACGCGGCGGAGCCGCGCGGGTAGCTAGTTATTTATATTCTCTTTGGTTTTGTTAGATGTTTGCAAACACCGAAAACGGCGCAGCGGACGCGGCTTTATGCGGTTATTTCAGCAGACGTCTCAGCTGAATGATAGGGTAAATGAAGCTCTAACAGATGGTTCGAAGTTAACAATTTAAAACTTACCTCTAGTAAAACTATTACTTATTACAGGTGGCTATCGGGAGGGCCAAATAAGCCTGAACCAGTTATTCCTCACTACATAGTATAACACAAAGTCGCTTCCCGCTGTCTGTCTGTCCCTATGTATGCTTAGATCTTTAAAACTACGCAACGGATTTTGATGCGGGTTTTAATGGATAGAGTGATTCAAGAGGAAGGTTTATATGTATAATACATGCATATAAACCCGTGCAAAGCCGGGGCGTTAAGTCATTAAGTATCATTAATTTATTGTCATTATTGTCACTAACGTAGTTCATAAGTCTCCACTGTTACTAACATCATATGGATCGACTAAATATCTGAAATAAAGATATTTTATGTTATTTTATTTTATTATTATTAATTTTTGATATGTAAAATGGTCTAGTGTACTGGTTGCTATTAATTAATTTTTAACTCTGTATTTAACCGCTTTGATTTACATGTACTTCACACACAATGCAAATTGTTGTTGAATGAATACATAATAACATAACAGAACTCCATACTAGATTTTCTGTGACCTTGCTTGGCAGTCCTGCCGATTTCGCTCGTTTCGTGTAGCGTCTCCTTATGACCTATGTGGATTTTTGAAAGGTAGGAAATAATGTTTATGAACACATCTTATATGTTTTTCAAGCTGGCAACAGTTAAACCAGCGCCATCTTGTTTTCTTGTTGCAATTGGCGTTTTACTTGTTTTTGGATGAGCAAAAACTGTGTCACATTTTGCGTTTTAACGGCTTCCAAGTCGTAAATAGAATTTGATATTTAATTTAGGTCCCCAGTTTAAAGTTGTATACATATTTATTAATATTTGCCTTGTATGTGTTGTTAAAATCCCATAACATAGTTTTGTTATGATTAAGGTTTATCCTTGAATATTTTTTCGAAACGTAGAAAACATGGAATCTCCAAGACAATCGGAATCGGATACTGTGGAATACTGGAAGAAACAAGCAAAACATTATGAGCAAAAGTAAGTGTTTGTATGATCATGATAACTTTGATCATCAACAACTTTTTCTTTTCTTCACCTGTGAATAATGAATTACTTAGAATATAATGCAATAACATGACTTGTTACGAACCGTAAGGGACTTTACCTTCCGTCATTTAATGTTAGTTAAAAAAAAGTTTTTTTAATTGGTACGGAAACGTCACCTTGCAATATGAGCATATAAGATTTCCTTTTTGTCATAATTTTGTTCTATTCCAAGGGCAAATGATATGCAACAAGAGTTGGATGAGTACACTGAAAATTCAGCCCAGTTAGAAAAGGAACTAGAAGCTTCACTACTACAAGTTGAGAAACAGAACAGAGATCTGGAACATCAGAATCAGCGGCTAAAGAATGAAACAGAATCACTTAAGGTATGCCAAATTGTGTCATAATGACTCATAAAGTTGTACTTGTTTGGCCTGTATACTGTATGTTTGTTTACCTTGTTAAACACAGACTAGCATGTCAATATAAATAGTTCAGTATGGTTTGACTGTAATACAATCTACAAAACAATGCAAACAAGAGAATACTAATACATATACTTTTTATAATTTTTTTATGAATCTTTTTGGTTTGCAATATCCTTTGTTATTATATTTTAGAATAAATTGGAAAGAAGTCAACATGAAACAAATGCATTGGAAAATGAAGTCCAGTCACTCAAAATAGAACAGGACAAAAAAGCTGAATATATTAGAGAGTTAGAGCAGAAAAATGATGATTTGGAGAGAGGTCAAAGGTATGATACATAGAACAACATAGTAATAAAAAAACTTCTTTATAGGTGATTGATGTTGTACTAAAATTTATCAAGTTTCAGTGTTAACACTATTTTATTTTTCATTATTCCAGGGTTATTTCAGAATCAGTGTCTTGCATAGAAGCATTGTTAAACCAAGCATATGAAAGAAATGCAGTTTTAGAAAGTGAAGTAGACGAAATAGAAGCACTGAAAGTAAGGTTGCAGCGAGCAACAGATGAAGCAAGAGGTCCGTATAAATAAATTACCTTAGTTTTGCAGAAAGTGACCAAAACCAAATAGCAATTAAACAAGATATATTGACAAATGTTATACTCATACTGCATAACTCTACATTCCATTAACCTATTTACTTTTAACAAGCCTATTCCACTTGCATTTTGGCATGAAGTGACACTTGTCAGTGGTAACCTCCTTATACAATTTGTCCCAATAACTGTTATCACCCGTTTGCGGCTTGACTTTGATTTTTGGACACCTGTATAATTATTAGGTCTAAGTTGTCAGGATTATTGCTATACTGAATATTGCATTATTTTGATCTATCAGTAACCCTCTCTTATGTCATTTGCCATTTCACTTGTATATTAGCATTCTACTACAATTTATATTGTGTGATTTCCAGATCTGAAGCAGGAACTGAAGGTAGTTGAAAAAATCCCAGTGCACAGAAAAGAAGATGACAGCACAAATGAGAATGCATTGGTCAATGGACACACCAACTCTTCTAGAGTGGTTGAGACAGAAACACAAACCGTTATGCCTTCACCACTAAAACGTAAGATAGTTTGTATAATATGTTAATTGATTTTTATTTTAAGTGCCAGAAACCTGCTAGGTGCTTTGCTCATGGGTCATACAGAGATTTAGGTTCACATCCCTTCTGTGGACATTAGCAAAGCTAAGGGTTGTAAAGCCTAATTTTTGCTTGGATGTTTTTTTAACGTCCTGCAAAGCTTGGCAATCTTTTTTATAGAAAACAATAGTCCTTTTTACTGTCTGATGTCATTCATCAGTTAAATAAAGTCTTTATTGCAAATCTCCTCGCCACCTCTGAAAAGATGACTTTTGTGTTACCCAATCTGTATCTCCCTCATAAGAAATTTCGTCTACAGAGCAGAAAACCTATGGTATGGCTACGAGCATAGCTCTATGAAATCTTTGGCTCGCGTATGTCTAGCTTGTGGCCTTGACCCTCATTTTAGCACTGTACACCATGGGCCTGAGGAACCTGACAGATTTTAGCAGCATACTCCTAAAGATATTACGATTAATTAATGTTATATAAACATAGGTCCAATTAAGCATTTTAACAAAATATTTTTTTAGAACCAAATTAATAAATAAAGTTAAGCACTTCCTTGTGAACAAATCTTTAGTTGAGTGAGAGAAAGACAATCCTATCCCTAGGCGAGAAATTAAGTAATCAAACGACACTTTACGAATCACTCCGACGTAATACGATGTACGGCGAAATAATGCGAATAGCATATTCATTAAAATAGTTTAAACGCGTCCATGTACCTATGTCACTTGAGATTTTAATTTTGGTTTAAATAATTTATATCTCGACGATTATGCGTAATTGGACTATATGTTATACCACATTATATACTCCAAATAGGCTCTAGAATCGATAGTTAAAGTTGGTCGGGTTCCTCAGGCCCACGGTGTATATCCTATTAGGTGCGTCCACACCAAACGCACGCTCACCCGAGCGGCGCGCCCGAGCCCTCCGCACGCTCACCCGAGCCGCTCAGGCGAGCGTGCGGGAGGGCTCGGGCGAGCCGCTCGGGTGAGCGTGCGTTCAGTGTGGACGCACACCGCGAAAATAATTTTCACGTTATTCATTTGAAAACGATAAATAAATAAATAAGTAAATTGCCAGTAGCATGGCGCCGCGGCCCCTTTGATTTCGCCCAAAAAGCCGACAACGCTCGGGTGAGCGTGCGGCCACACTAAACAACCGTGCACACCGGCTCGGCTCGGGTGAGCCATTCGCCGGAGCGTGCGGACGCGAGGGCGAGCGGCTCAGGCGCGCCGTTGCTGCCCACACTCGCCGTCCACACTTAGCGCGCACGCTAGGGCGAGCCGCGCTCGGGTGAGCGTGCGTTTGGTGTGGATGCACCTAATAGGTGCGTCCACACCAAACGCATTGGCATTCTAATGGAACTAGGGATATGCTAAACAGTGCAAAGTTGTCAGAAATTGTTTAGCTACAGTTCATATTTTTAACCCCTGACGCAAAAAGAGGGGTGTTATAAGTTTGACGTGTCTGTGTATCTGTGTGTCTGTCTGTGGCATCGTAGCTCCTAAACGAATGGACCGATTTTAATGCGGGTTTTTGTGTCCGAAAGTTGACGTGATCTAAGTAGATGGTTATTTAGCTATGTTTCATCTTTGAAATAAAATATTGTGGTTTTTCAACTTTTCTAAGTTGTTAATTATACTAAGCACACTTTTAAATATTTTCAACAGGAGAAATCAATGGTAATGCTATGACACCATCAGCCAGAGTATCGGCTATCAATATTGTGGGAGATCTGCTCCGCAAAGTTGGGGTAAGTAAAGACCAAATACGTCAAACTTTAATTAAAGCTCTCCTAGTTATTGTTGTGGCACTAGCTAGCTTTGAATACATTATTAGAACAATTTGAAACTAGTATGGCACTTATTTTCGCAATATTAGTGATTTATATCGTCAAATTTATCTTATTATAGATAGAGTCAGAATATATAAACAGTAAATGTACCCCATAATATATGTACAGTAAATATTTTCTTTATTAATGTTATATGTATAGTATGCACTTACACTTTACTGTTACATGATGTTTTTTAATATGTGTATTGTTGTATGTATGATAATTATTATATATAATAATATCTTTGTATGTAATAAAATATCCGTTTAATATAACCTTATTTTGTTTATTTACTTGACTCCAATTGCTTGGTATATAATATGTATATTTTTTACACGCAACTGCCATAGTCTTCTCTTCAGTCTTGACATATAAATATTGTTTTTTTTCTCTTCAATACACGAATGATAAACTTAAATTCCACAGATTATACATAAGTTGTATAATAATTTATTACAATCAATCTGTTATGAGTATGTCAGATTATTGACTGATTATAAACTACCTAATAATAAAAGTCGTTGAATTCAGCCGATGATGCAGGCAGTACCTGATACTGGTTGCAACATTTCAAAACTCGTGTTAATGTACTTATTCTGCTTTTATCGGAAATAAATGAAAAACATACTTGTATGTTAATGATAAATTATGCTATAACTTTTATACAGTACTTTTTAATTATAATATATACCTACATAATAACGGCCTCCGTAGCCCCGTGGGTAGTGACTCTGCCTACGAAGCTGGAGGTCCCAGGTTCGAATCCCGGTCAGTGCATTTTTTTGTGTATTTATCACGAATATTTTGTTCCTGAGTTATGGATGTTATACATGTATATAAGTATCTATATGTATGTATCTATTATATATATCATCGCCTAGTACCCACAACTCAAGCCTTACTGAGCTTACCGTGGGCCTGGGTAGATTTGTGTAAGATTGTCCCGTAAATATTTATAATAACCCATATAATTAGTGTCAATAGTATAGTTAGGTCACAGAGCACAAAGTAGAAATGTATGTGCACATATCAGATAGTATTTGCATTTGCATGTTACTTTAGTTGTGCTTAAACTGTATGTAGTGTGCATGATATTTATTGCTTACAGCTTGAAAGGTTTCTTTGCCATGAGTGTGGTAAGATCAAATGCTCGTGTGATGTTCAACCCGCGGTTCAGAGTGAGCCAGCTGCCAAGCCAACCGAGAATTCTCATACCCGTGATACTATGGACAGCAGCATAGAAGCTTCTATAGAATATAGAAACCCAAAAGTGTTGATACGTCAAACATCTGGGCCTGACCCGATTACACATAGACATCAATTAAAACACAGATCCTCTGAGGAAGCATTCGCTCGGCCCGGCGTGGGCGTGAATGGTAAATTGAGACGATCTTTTGCTGTGAGATCTAGGGAAGGTATTGAAAATATGTTAAGTTTTGGCTCAGTTCGAAATGGACAACCGCGAGGGAAACCAAAACAAACAATGGCACGATAACACAGAACATTAGTAGTGAATTGTTTAGTAGCTCAAACATTTTTATTAGTATTTTTTTGCTTTAATTTTTCACAATTGTAAATTGATTAAACTCGTTTATTTTCTGTTTTATATACATAATGTATAACATTGTACAATTATTTTAAACTGTTTATCACTTGTACATATATCGATATTTTAAAAATGCATGTTTTTTACGTAATGTATGATGTATATATCTAATGTATGTTTACGTATTGAGTACTATATTCCCCCAGTAATATTTGGTGTGTCGTGCGTAGTTAGTCATGGTGAAGGGTCTAACTGAACATTTCCCATCACCTACTAATACTAGTATCATTCATATGTTGTACTTTTCTTCATTGTAGGCTTTGGAATCAAAGTTAGCATCGTGTCGGGGTACTGTTAGACCTAAAGAGCATTCACCAAATTCAAGCTCAGACGTGAATAAGGACTACAGGTGTGTACTCAAGAACTAATAAGCTGCCCGTCTTCGGCATCCCCTCGCCACCGCACTGCATTACTTAGTTGCAGCCTGAGCACCTAGTGTGATATTGGTACACAAGTCAAAATATAATTTGAATATATTTTTTTCATAAAATTGACCTAGTTAATTGTTGTTAAGAAAAATAATATCGAAGAAGCTTTAAATCTGCTTCGTACTTCAATATAATCGCTGGGTAATTAACTTGTGTGCTAAAATGAACATCACATTTCCTATATAATTTGCTAAACTGTGATGATAAATGAAAATATTTTAAGGATTGGTAATCATAGTACTAATAATCTAACTTTGGCCTACCCACCGGCGACCAAACACGTAAATTACGGCACACGATAGGCTTATTAAGAGATCTGTAGATACCTTTATAAAAGGTTAATATTTTTTTTTTAGTTCGAGGTCTTTTCGACCATGTAGTGAAAAATAAAGGGTCATTGTTTAAGGACTCAAAAGTGTGCCGTCCGTCTAAGATCTGAACGATATATGTAAATAAATAAATTGTTTTGCCCTAATTAAACCAGAACTGTTAAAGTCATCGGATATGTAGGTATGTATTTCTTATTAATGACAAAATGAAAATGAACTATATTAGCACCCCTGAATAAAATCTCGGTGAATATCGCTGCTACGTGTATATCGCTAATGGAAAGTGGTGGATAAAAATATTTTGGAGTGACACTTTATGTAAATAATTAGGAGTCATATGAAATTGTTAAAATTAGAAAGTTTTATAATATAAATTGAATTAATTTCTTATATATACAAACGTATGTCTAGAATCTTATAATATACTCACCGGACTGATTTTGATATCTTAGCTTGATTTCTTCAGTTATAAAATGAAACTAAAGCAAAAGTTAGGTGCGGATAAATCTAAAAACAGTAAATAAATATTGGTGTTTAGTTTACAGAACAATTAACTCAACATTACTGACAATATATTGCAGTCGATACTTATGTAGGTATGTGTTTGTCTTATTTAACAAAATATTGAATCTCGCATGTAAAGAATTGAAGTATGTGTCCAATATCATATAGATCGCCTCAAACATTGATTCTTATTCTACTCCCAATTCTTTACTTGATAGATCCAACATAACAATTGGGCATTCAATATGTGAATAAGTCATATTTTATTTTATTTAACATCGTGATTAACCAGTGATGTCTAAAAATGATATTGTATTTTATTCTTTATTTATATTTTGTAATAATGATTGGTCACCTTCATCATTAAAACCCATTTTGACCCTACTCTTCATATGTCATATGTAAGCATGGTATGTCTGTCGTTATCGTTCTGTTAGTGTACCCTTTCTAACATGAAATAATGTTCCTCAGTTCCCATTGTAGCAATAAAATAATTTGTAATAGATATAGTTACTGTAAGTATTGTAATTTGTGCTCACACCATTAATTGAATTAAAATCAAGTTTATATAAAATGATGGATAAAATAATGCATATACTCTTATTACACATAGTCTTGCCTTATTCTACTATGTCAGTATGGATTATTTCATTTATATGACAAGAGTTTTTGCCTCTCTCTTTAGCTGTAATAGATACTAATAGTTTTTTTAAACTCGTGTGGTAATTGTAATTTTACCTAATGGTATAAATTAATTGTAAATGAAATTTGTTAGTTTCCACGCCGTTTTACTGCCACGCCTTTTTGTCACAAGTGTTAAATAGAGCTGTCAGCCAATACTGAGTTAACCACAGCTATCTGTAACAGATCATTGCAAATGTAAGGCGTGAAGTGAGATGACGCATAATTATTACAACTATAATATTCTCCAGTTCAGTTCTGATGTTTTGTAAGTTTTCAAGCATTTATTCCATGTGATGGAGGTGAAACAGTTATTTTGTGCGCAATTTAATATTGAACAATATTAAAAATAAGTCAAAACACAGTTGTTGTTTTTATTGATATTTATTCTTCCTTATTTCATTATCAAATTATCATATAATTTGATTTCCCATCAACACATTGGAGAACAAATTTGCCCATTCTATTTGCTGAGGGACTTCAACTGGGGGTTTGAAGTTTTTCACTAAATCATGTAAAGACTTTTTAAATAATTTAAGTTTTAGAATCACGGGCGAAGCATCCTTATTGCTAATTACCTCCAACAAGACATTACCTGTAAAAATAATTTCGTATCACTTATAATAGTTGGACTTTTGTATCATTAACTAAAAATTGTAAGTATTCACATACCTGCCACTTTGGATGAATTAGTAAGCCACAATTCAATAACGTACAATGGCAGGGTTTGCGTCAAATAAATTAATTTGGCAAGGATGTGTTGTACCACCAAAGACAACAGTCGAAACTGGAGAAACAAAATACATTTTAGTTTGCAGCAGTATTCAATCATCATATGGCTGATTTATATGTAGGTATGCAACGTAAAAACACACCACCAACACGTATGATTTACATACCATTGTGAACACTGCATAATACATGGCAGTTGTTGGCATTAGAAGCAATAATATGGTGAATGCCACAGTGCCTACAAACAGCTCTTGATTAGTGTATTCACAAGAATCAATGCCTGCTCGAAGAGGATTGTATTTGCGTCCGACGAATAATCTCAACAATGCAATGAGTCCAGATACTTGTATGTTGAATAGCCTGTGGAAATATTTAGTAGGTGACATTTGAATTTCAACCTTCTGCATAAGGTAGAGATTAAAAGCCCGTTCACGTGCTCACTAGCGCGCTACTTGTAAAATACAAAATTCTTTATTTTCTTAAATTATAGACTAAATTTATGATAGGGATGGAGCCGCCCGGTAAGCAAACAATGCCTGTATTGGGTAGCTCCGCTCTTCCATAGATTATAATAGGTATTATGCTAACACAAAAGGTTTTAACAGGTTTTTTTATTTAATTTTATACTAGACTAGAAAATAGTATGTGTGAGGGAGTGTGTGTCTGTGTGTGTGTGTGTTTGTGTGTGAGTGTGTGTGTGTGTGTGTATGCATGCGTGGGTATGCGATAAATTTTATACGGGACGCTATAAATAATTGAGATTATTTAAATTTAACGACAGATATTTAAAAAAGTAGGCTGCTTCAATACTGTATTTAAGTACCTTGTAAATACATCAAACTAGTTTTTACGTTGCTGGATTCGTCAATCTATGCGTCCAAAGTTAAAACGGCCGTTTTTCTTTTGAGCTCATAAATCGACGAATCCAGCAACATAATACGGAACCCTAAAAATGAGTGATGTATTCACAATGTACTTAAATACAGTATTGAAGCGGCCTACTTTTTAAAATATCTATCGTTAAATTTAAATAATCTCAATTATTTACCAGTGGCGCTAGTGAGCACGTGAACGGGCTCTTAAGGCTTCACCACACGAGCGCGATACCGGCGGGGGGCGTGACGGCACTATCCGTCTCTGTTATTAGACCACTTAGAAAGAGACGGATAGTGCGACAGAGCTCGCGCGACGCGCCGTCTTGTGATAGCCGTGCTGAGCGCGGCGCGACATCGGCGTGCCCAGCACGGCTATCACAAGACGGCGCGTCGCGCGAGCTCTCTCGATTTTTCTCGCACTATCCGTCTCTCTCTTATTAGAAAACTTAGAAAGAGACGAATAGTGCGAGAACAATCGAGAGAGCTCGCGCGCTGTCTTGTGATAGCCGTGCTGTATTATAATGTAACGAAAATATACATATCTACATTCGAACGTCGGCGACTCGCCCTGAGGGCCTACCGCGAAAGGCATTCGAAATTTCCCTTCTCTGTCATACTTACGAGTTCGTACGTAAGTGCAACAGAGAGGGAAAACTTCGAATGCCGTTCGCGGTAGGCCCTTTGCTCACACCCTGCCATCAGCATCGCGTTCGTGTGTGGTGAAGGCTTTATATTGTTTAGGATACAGCATAAGGACTCATAATAGTACATTACTTACCTAGGGCGGTTAAACAAAGAATGTCTCAGATCGCAGGTATTTGTCGCCCGAGCCGAAGGCAAGGGCGATAAATATGCGCTCTGAGGCTTTCTTTATTACCGCCCGTGGTGAGTACAAAATTTTACGTCTCTATCTGGCCAGGAAGTGGGGTTTTCCGCACGCATAGCGTGCGGTAATTCCTACTTTATGGCCAGATATGACGTAAAATATATTATAATTGTAAATTGAATAACAATACCTTAACGCATGAATTATACAGAGACGGCGTAAGGTGAAGGCGCGGCGCAGGCATGATACCGCTTCAAACGATTGTAGACCTTAATACAATGGAATAAGGTCCATTGGTGAATTAAACTCAAGCGGCGCCATGTCTGCGCTGCGCCGCTTGAGTGTAATTCACGTCGCCTACCTATATTTTGTATGAAAGTGTTTTGAAGCGGCATCATGCCTGCGCTGCGCCTTCACCTCGCGCCGGCTCTGTATAATCGTACCTAACACAACAACAGGCCCCGAAGCATGGATGGCCTTATCACGCGACAAGTGACAGGATAGAGCATCCGTCCCTGGCTGACACCGTTCGATAGAACGAGACGACGCGCTTATCCTATCACTTATCGCGTGATAACGCCATCCATGCTACGGGGCCAGAGATATATGAAAATAAATATATAATGTTCATAGTTGCCTTGCTGACATTGAATAGTGCTAATAATCATTCGATTTCTAGGTTAAGGAAAAAGAAAGACAGCCAACAAGTATGTTCAGTCATGTGGATATAGTTAAATTAAGAGTCATAGTACAGTCGCCATCACATACATCGGAGCAAACAAGCACGTCACAAACATCGGAACACACCTCTATTTTCAAGGCATTAGGGTGCATGTGCCGATATTTTTGAACACCTATAGTGTACCTATGTATGTGATGGCGACTGTACCGTGCTGCATATACATAGATATAGTTAAATTAAGGGTCATAGTACCGTGCTGCATACACATAGATGCAGTATGAGTGAAATGTTGCTATGCATAGCATGTCTGAAATGATAGCAGCTTGAAACGTAATCCCAGCATATCCAATACAGTGGAATAACTGTAGAATTACTACCAATTTTTCACCGGTCACCTCTGAAAAAATAGGTAAGTATTAGAAAGCTTGTTTTTTGTTTTTCCCTAATTAAAGTATTTTTTAACCCCCGACGGAAAAAGAGGAGTGTTATAAGTTTGACGTGTCTGTGCGTCTGTCTGTGGCACTGTAGCTCCTAAACGAATGGACCGACTTGAATGCGGTTTTTTATCCGAAAGCTGACGTGATCGAGGTGGTTCTTAGCTACGTTTCAACAAAATCGGTTTAGCCGTTTTTGAGATAATGAACTTTGAAATTAAGATGTCGGGGGTTTTTCAACTTTTCCAAGTTGTACTTATTTACCTAGAAACCAGCTCACCTAGGAATAGCCACCAAAGCTGTATATGGTAAGAGAAATAATTTCCAAGCATTTTATTGAACGCATTGTTCAATTTCAACCCTGCAGGGGCACCCATCAACCATTTTAATAAGGTGTATAAAGAATTGACTATATTCTGAAATAATTATTCACATTTTAATAAGGTGTATAAAGAATTTTAGTTTTTGTAATAAGCATGTTTGCAGTTGTGAGGTTTACAATTGTTGTTCTTGTAGAATACCATTTGACATGTAAAAGTGCCCTTGTGGCCTATTTGCAGAATAAATAATTGATTTTGATTTTGATTATACTTGCACAGATTTTACTAATTACTAGAGATGCGCCGAATATTCGGTAAATATTCGGTATTCGGCATATTCGGCACGTTTTTCAATGTTCGTTATTCGGCCGAATTATATCGGTTCAAATGCCGAATATTTACCGAATAATTTTGCAGGTTTTTTGTCTGCAAGTTGTAAGAATGTAACAAAGTCATTGTCCTATGAAATTATTATTCTAAAACGGATTCTTATTGTTATTTAACTACCTTTAGTATAAATGTTTCACTTAAAAATCAACAAGATTTTTACCACTGAAAAATGAGTCTGTTTTGGAACGGCTGATTAAGGCATAAGGCATTCCTTTGAACCGAATTATTCGGCCGAATATTCGGTTCGGCAAAAGCTGGACCGAAAATTCGGCCGAATATTCGTATTCGGTAAAACCCATATTCGGCGCATCTCTACTAATTACCATATTCTAGCAACTGGTATATTTAATGTAGTATTGCAAAGTAACTACAATTCTGATTGAATAGTGCTGGTTAAAATAGCAATTTTCTTGAACCACAGTTTTTAGGGTTCCGTACCCAAAGAGTAAAACGGGACTACTAAATAACAACAGGATACTAAAAAACAGAATAAAATAAATATTTAAGGGGGCTCCCATACAACAAACTTGATTTTTTTGCTGTTTTTATACATAATGGTGCTTCGAGTCAGACTCGCACTTGGCCAGTTTTTATTTTATATGAAGAAAATAAATACAGTTGAATTGAAGATGTACCATTTTGGAGTTGGTAATTATTGGAATCACTAGGAAATAAGTCATAATGCCTTGCTTGTAATGTAAAATATTTTTATACACACCTCGAGAACACCCATTAACATATCACTTAGATCTTTTTCATTTATCATAACATACTGTAGGACAAGATACCCTAGAAGTATGTCAACAAGAACAGCTAGTATGAGATTTCCTTGTTTTATAGATATCTGGAACAATGAATAAGTGTATTAAAATATGCTAAATATGACATTGTATCATCATCTTTATAAGCTGGGTCCATTTATAAGCATGCACGCTCGGACGAGGTGTGCGTCTGGTCCACACCCGGGTAAACACATTGCACTTACTTTCTTTTCTCTCCATACACTTTTCATAAACCAATAAGCCAGGTTAAAATAATTGAATAAATGTTGGCCAACCATGGAGTAGGATAGCCAGAATGGAGCTATAAAATATGATCCATATGATTCCTCAGAAACTCCTGGCTTGGAATGTTTTTGAATCAAACATTGTAGATGCATTATCTCATCGTTTGACTTGAATTTAATTTCTGTATCTTTGATTTTATTATATTCGTATAGCATAATTATACAGTGATTTGTAGAATCCATTGGGTGACCATTTATAATAATGTTTTTTATTTGAAATGTACGACATTGATAGCTGAATTCGATAAAGTTTTGAAAGATAGCTCCATAATGTTCTTCTTTAGAGAGGTTCCATACACCATACATAATATTTTCCTGTTCTCCACATTGTTCCCACTCAGTGAACGAATATTCAACGAAATAAACTACGTTGGCACTATCTGAAAGACTGTAGTAACCTTTTAGGTATATCGTCGTGTCTTTCAGGTTCTCTACTAGTGCAGGAAGCAAGATCCTTGTAGTTCTTTGGAGCATATTTTCTGTATAATATATATATATATATTATATTATGTTAATAAATAATTAGTAAGCATCATAATTAGTAAGTATTTCTGTTTATTTATACGTCAGTCAATGGAATATGAAATTATAAACACTACGTTTTGAGCAAAGAGAATATAATCACTACGTTTGTTTTGAGTTTTGAATGAGTGATATATATTATATGTGATATATGGGCATCTGACATGGTGGATGACAGCCATGACAGCATGATATAACTGACATAAGAGCTAAGGTTGCCGTTGGGAAAAAAGTTTTTGGCCAAGATATAGCTGTGTCGTTAATGTACGGCCCATTCATTTGCGTCCACCTATCTTTCTCTCTCTTTTTGCATGAGTTAAAAACCTCCTCCTTTTTTGAAGTCAGTTAAAAAGAGAAAGATATGGTGGATGCGGATAACAATAGGGCCGTAAATGAAATGCACCCGCCAAGGACTTTTATGCACATGTTTTATGTCCACAACCGACGTATAAAATTTTAGCGTCATGAGCTAACATGCTATACCATCATTTACGTAAAATGTGACCATTTATATGTCTTGCACATAAAACTATTTGCTTTACGTCAAATGCTAACATGCTCTTGATTTTGGCACATAAAACTTGACGATATGAGCCGTTGACGGACGAAATTTTATGTAGATCACTCGAGACCCCGGATAATTTTTAACACTATGAAAACAATATAATTTTCGCAGGATTTCTCCGATTTCTGTCACAACACATACGGTTTCAGTCTCAAAACTCCTATCGTCTCCTGAAACAATGATCTAGCATTTTTAATTTTAGCTAGATCATGATTACTAACTATAAATTAGTATAAATAACGCAATGATTATGATTTTTTGCTTGTGTTGTAATAAAGTATATTACACAAATTTACAAATATTATTGATCAATTATAAACTAACATGTGTTTTGGTACTCGCTAAATTACTTACAACCACTACGTAAAACTTTTTGTGGGGTGGGAGTAACGTAAATAAAAACAAAAAACTATTATAACACAACTTAATACAGGAGAACAACTGTTTAGTAAACTGTGCAGTGCTTATCATTACTCTTTAATTAGGTAGTATTATAATAGGCTTCTAACCATAGACTGTTAAATCTGCATAGGTATACAGACTTTATAAAACATGCCTATGTTGTCAAAATCATTCAAGAACAAGAAGAAACAGTTGCTAGGATACGTTGTTAGGAAAAAACTGTCGTGTCAAGAGAATGGTGTCATAATCCTATTATAATGTTTTTAAACAATAAATAAAGTGATAAACATTAGTGTGTGCACACAAATAACAAATAGACCTCTTTCTTATAATACAAGTGTAAAATCTTTTCTAAAATCTATTGTGAAATATATTCGAACTTTCGTACTTCCGATTCCACTGCGTTTGGTAAGTCAAA
Source organism: Epinotia brunnichana (assembly GCA_963854355.1). Classification (NCBI taxonomy): domain Eukaryota; kingdom Metazoa; phylum Arthropoda; class Insecta; order Lepidoptera; family Tortricidae; genus Epinotia; species Epinotia brunnichana. Next base: position 17,848,235 of record OY977942.1, on the reverse strand, counting down.
ACAAATTCATTAGGTTCTGCGCCCCACCGGAAGGAAAGAAAAGCGATCGCAATGGATTTTTCCACGAAAATTGAACTCGGCAAATTAGCAGGAAAGGAAAACTGGGCTACCTGGAAATACAAAATTTCTATAATGCTGGAAGGCACGGAGGGTGCCATGGAGGCAGTTGAGGGAATGCTCAATAAGCCGGTCCTTGCTGAAGGAGCAGGTGACGCCGCGACCAGCGCCTATAGTACTGCGATGGCAAAGTACAGGCGGACTGAGACTGGCGCTCTACTCATGCTAACAACTAACATGACCGAGGATACACTTAAGAAGGTTATGAGGTATAGAACGGCACACGAGGTTTGGCAAGAGCTGCACAGGCTATTTGATGGACAAACGGATGACAGAGCGTATAATTTATGCTTGGAATTCTTCGGGTTTCGTCATAGGAAGGAAGATGATGTTCCTACTCATATGTCGCACCTTAAGAATCTCTGGAATGAATTGAAGGCGGAGATTAACAAAATCGACGCTACCGCTAAGCTACCTGAATTGTTCCTGATATGTAAGGTCTTGGATACACTTGACGACCGGTATTTCAACTTTAAGTCAAGTTGGCTAATGCTCAAACAGTCAGAAAGGACTATCGACAGTTTAACGACGCACCTTTGCACGTTCGAAAGAGAGTTAGGTAGTCAAGAGAACTCACGGCAGGAGGCACTAGTGACAACACCTACTGAACGTCAAAATAAGAAGAATCCGGACGAGCAGCTGATCTGTAACTACTGTTCTAGAAAAGGACACAGAGTTCGGAAGTGTAAGAAGTGGATTAAGGATGGCAGGCCACCTAAGCCAACTTCGGGCACATCATCAGCGTCTAGCTCAAAGTCCAAGCAAGTGCAACAGATTTCCCTAATGGTTAATGCGTGCTCAACCAATCAAGTACAGGATCGTGAGAACTGGTATGTTGATAATGGCGCAACAGTTCATATTGCAGTAAGGAGGAATTTCTTCACCGATTTTCATGAATTTGATTCAGATCACACTGTGACGACTGCAGACGGAACTTTCATATCTGCTACTGGAATGGGTTCTGTAGAGGTGGAATCAAATGTCAATGGGCACAAGGAGAAGATAACCCTTAATGATGTGTGGCTAGTACCATCCTTAACGAAAAACCTATTTTCAATGCTTGCGGCGCAAGATAGGATGCAGAACAGCCTCTTCACTTCTACAGCTAAAGAGTACATGTTAGATATTGAAGGCACAACCAGAGTTGTTGGAAGTAGGGTCCGTAATGGCGGACTATATAAGTTGGATTTGAAAACAGTCTTTCCAACGCAGCATTTGACTATTGAGATCAATGCTATAACTGGCTCAAACATGCTACAGCTATACCATGAACGGCTGGTACACCAGGACAAACGACACGTCATTCGCGTAGTAAAGCGCGAGTTAGGCATTCAGCTCAGTCAAGACAAAGTGACATGTGAAGGCTGTATTTACGGAAAGTCACACCGAAAGCCGTTCGGCACCAGAGAAAGAGCTAAGGCAGTTGGAGAACTAATCCATACAGACGTTTGTGGCCCCTTTGCAACAAGTATTTCGAAGTACCAATACTACGTACTGTTCAAGGACGATTATTCGAGTTATCGCATGGTGTACTTCATGAGACAAAAATCAGAAGTAAAAGATAAACTACTCCAAATGCTTCAAGAAGTAACGAACGCCGGACATACTGTCAAAACTATACTTAGTGATAACGGCGGCGAATTCGTTAATGAAGCAGTTCGCAGAATATTACAAAGTTACGGTATTCAGCATCGGCTAACTATGCCTTACACGCCCGAGCAAAACGGCTGTAGCGAGCGAGAAAACCGAACCTTAGTGGAAGCTGCAAGATCGATTATGCATGCCAGAGGGGAGATGCCACAAACATTATGGGCTGAATTAATTAATACGGTTGCATATGTGTTAAACAGAACAGGTCCCACCAGAGTGGACACCAAAGTACCATATGAACTGTGGCATGGAAGAAAGCCTAAGATTTCGCATCTTAAGATTATTGGAAGTACGTGTTATGCGCATGTTCCAAAACAACATCGCAAAAAGATGAGCAAAAAGGCTATAAAAGGCATACTAATTGGCTACGAAAATGATGACGGCTATAGGATCTGGGATGGATACAAGGTGTTAAAGTCGAGAGACATAACGTTTGAATCGGATGTAGAATTCAAAACTACTATAAACATACCTATTGCTTCAGAGGGAGTACCAGATAACCAAGATAGTGAACATAATTTCGAGCAAGAGCCTACTAATGAAGATCTTGTCTTAGAGGGAGATGAGGTGGTCAGAGAAGACCAAGATCAAGAAGGCGAAACTCACCAACGCGAGAGCTATGAATCGAGGGAAAGCTCAAATACGAACGATGGTGATGATAATTTTGTCGATGCTGATCAGGGACAATTGGATATAGAGGAGCCCCTGTTAGAAGTGTTAGAACCTGTGGCTCTAGGTGAACCCATAGTCGAAGCAGAGTCTTCCTATAAGCTAAGAGATAGATCGACGCTTACACGTCCTAAAAAGTTCGAGGATTATGTGTGTTACGTAGGAACAGAAAAGTTTCCTGAAACATACAAAGAAGCTCTTTCAAGAGAGGATAGAGCTGAGTGGCAGAAGGCCATGACAAATGAGCTGAGGTCTCTCGAGGAAAACAAAGTCTGGACATTGTGTGACCTGCCACCCAACCGCAAAGCACTTCCATATAAATGGATATTTAGAATAAAAACAAATCCGGACGGATCCGTAGACAAATATAAAGCTCGTCTTGTGGTGAAAGGGTTTAGGCAGAAAAAGGGAGTAGACTACGAAGAGACCTATAGCCCGGTTGCCAGATTAGCTACCGTGAGGGCACTGCTTAGCGTATGTGCAAAAGAAAATATGCACCTGGCTCAATTCGATGTCACTACGGCCTTCCTAAATGGAGAACTGAAAGAGGATATTTACATGAAACAGCTAGAAGGGCTTCATGACGGAACTACAAAAGTGTGGAAGCTAAATCGAAGCCTTTACGGCTTAAAACAAGCACCTCGATGCTGGAATTCGTACTTCGAACAAGTACTAATAGGTCTTGGATTTGACCAATGTGAGGCTGACTGTTGTCTTTATGCTAAGCACGTCGGTGAAGACAAGATTCTGGTTGCCTTATACATCGATGACGGATTGGTTGCAGCTTCCAGCGAGCAGCTAGCCAATAGTTTCTTAAATGAACTTAGGTCAAAGCTGATGATAACCACAAAGCCTGCTTCATATTACATTGGCCTAGAGATAAGGCAAGATGAAAAATCGATAGCCATAAGTCAGCAATCTTACACTAGGAAGATCCTTGAGAGATTTAACATGGCTGACAGCAATCCGGTTTCAACACCAATTGAAACATCTAAATCTGCAGAAGAAGGTTTTGAATCAGGGAAAGCTGGCAAGGTTCCCTACAGAGAGGCTGTAGGTGCCCTGATGTACCTGATGACAGGAACACGACCTGATATTGCATATGCAGTGGGTGTAGTGTCGAGAAATTTGGAAAACCCGTCAAAAGCAGATTGGACTCAAGTCAAAAGAATATTTAGATATCTCAAAGGCACAATGAATCTTGGGATCAAATATCAAGTCGGATACGACAGCGCTGTAGAAGGATACAGTGATGCAGACCATGCTGGAGATTCTTCAACCGGAAGATCAACATCAGGCGTTGCATGCCTATTTGCTGGCGGAATTGTATCCTGGTTAAGCCAAAGACAAACTTCCGTAGCGATTTCAACGACGGAGGCGGAAATTGTCGCAGCGAGTGAGGCAGCCAAAGAACTGATTTGGCTTCAGAGGATATTTTGCTTTCTATCCCACCTAAAGAGAGCTCCTTCATTGAAAGTAGATAATGAAGCTGCTATTAGATTGGCACACAATCCCGTGTTTCATAAGCGAACGAAACACATACGTGTACGGCACTTTTTTGTTCGGGAGATGGTGCAAGATGGAAGCCTCAATGTTATGAAAACAAGCTCGGCTACGCAGCTTGCAGATATAATGACGAAGCCAGTCCCAAAACCTAGGCTTACGGAAATATGTGCCAAGCTGGGGCTTGCCCGTAGTTCTTGAACGAGGGAAAGTGTTAAATCTGCATAGGTATACAGACTTTATAAAACATGCCTATGTTGTCAAAATCATTCAAGAACAAGAAGAAACAGTTGCTAGGATACGTTGTTAGGAAAAAACTGTCGTGTCAAGAGAATGGTGTCATAATCCTATTATAATGTTTTTAAACAATAAATAAAGTGATAAACATTAGTGTGTGCACACAAATAACAAATAGACCTCTTTCTTATAATACAAGTGTAAAATCTTTTCTAAAATCTATTGTGAAATATATTCGAACTTTCGTACTTCCGATTCCACTGCGTTTGGTAAGTCAAAACAAATTCATTATAGACTACTATTGAACGAATGAAATGAATGTAATAATTTTGCTACGTATATTTTACGCTATGGCATAAATATATGTTGCGTGATTACCATGTTAGCTAAGTAACGTAAAAATGGTCACGATCGTAAAGTTATACGTCCGAACGTAAATATATGTCCGATTAGTGTGCTAGCTGGGCTGAATGAGTTAAGCCGGGTCCGCTGCGCCATGTTTTCGTGGTTTTTAAACGTCAAACATGTTTTGCCAATCAAAACAAAACCCTATTTGTTTGCCTAACCTGACGGAAAACATGTTAGATGTTTAAAAACATGGAAAACATTGGTGCAGCGGACCCGGCTTTAGGAAGGTGTAATCGCATTTAGATTAAGGATCCTTACTAGCTTAAGCGTTTAGAGTGACAGACAACGCACAACCTAAACCACTAAAGATACAAGCATGAAATTTGGAACACATATTACTCAAGTGACGTAGAGGCGCACTAAGGAAGGATTTTTTGAAATTCGACCTCGAGGGGGTGTAATTGGGAATAAAACGTAGTATGAAAATTCGTTGTTTTTGAAGGTAGATCTATGAAATTCGAGACTTGGCTTTTTGGTCAGAAGTAAAAATAGGTTTCCTTTGAGCATTATCGGATATTCGTGCTTTAAAGGGGTGAAAGGGAAGGTGAAAGTTTATATGAAAATAAGAAAAGTGAAATGAAATACTTAACACCTTCCTGAATCAGCTTCCTAACCTAGTTAGGATGTCTGAATTCAGGACAATGTAACACCCGCTTTAGTAATAGTTTATCAGTCAGTGTCCACCGTGTGTCCACAGAGGACTTTTCTATATATTGTAATCGGTGTCATTCTGTGACGTCTGTGACGTAGCCTATCACTATCACTAATTCGCCATCTTGTTTAAGTATTCATTTGGTTGTATTTCTGTGAATATTTCAGATTCGGATTGGTTGGTTTAAAGCTTGAAATAAAACGGAGATTTCTTCTAGACAAGTGCCTCGTACCTACTAGACATTTTAGTCTAGTCGATATTCCTGAATAGCACTCATCACAGTTGCATTCAGTATGTCTGCACACGAGCAAATGAGGGCGATGTTGGATCAATTGATGGGCACATCTCGCAATGGTAATTATGTGTATTATTATTGTTTCCAGTCGTTTACACATGAGTTTATCTTACGAGACTTTAATTTCAATGCTATGCTGAATGTTTATCCATGGTGTTGTACTATGTACTATATTCACCTTAACCGCGCTGCCTCGGTAGGCCGCTCAGGGCGTTTGCTGTTACTATACCGTGCTACGGTGCTGAAAAAGCCTAAAAAGTAACGAATAAAGTAGCCTCCTTTTATTATCTATATATATCTATTATTGGCTAGAAATGCTGATAATGAGCGTGCCTAAAGATGTCTCACCTCAAGAGTCCCATGGTGCGGCGTTCCTTCGGCTTTGCGTCAGCCGCAGCAATCGTTAGCTTCGCAGGCTAGCTCTGTCAGCCTAGGTTAATTAATGGGCTTGGAACATTTGGTAGCATACTGTGGTTCTAGAAGCCATGGAGTCTAAAACTATGTTTTATGTTAGGTATTTTACATTTATACTTTTGCATTAAAATGCTGTTACACTAACACATCATAGTTAATAATCGAATTAATAAAGTTTTTCGTCGCATGAATATTTTAGTCCAGAGAAAGTATTTTTTGTGAACCAGTTTTCCAGTTTATGTCATGAATATAATTTTGGTGTAATTGTGCTTTGATACAGCAAACTAACATCAATAAAAACTAGTTTGATATTTATTGTTCTGTGAGATAGTGACTTTAAACCCAAAAAGTTCAATACACAAAAGCATGTTAAGCCAGAATTACTAATGTTGAATATTTTTCATTCCTTATTATTATTGACTTAGACATTGAAAAATATAATTTAACATGAAGTGACTCTTGGGATTCTAGAACAACGGTATGCTACAAAAAGTCCCAAGCCTACTAATTATGTTCTAAAATTTTTAATACATACATTAATTTTATTAACCCCCGAGACAGTCCTGGATTGTTTATAAATTTATCATGTGTAGTGTGGTACCATACATCCAAAACGCATGAACAATTTTAAGAGGGGTTTTTTTTAAATTGAAAATCTTGTGTGTTGAGGAGGTTCTTAGATATGTTTGTTGTGTTGAGGGTGTATTAATATTTTTATTTGTGCTAAGCTTTACACTGACATACTTACTAAAATGAATTTGAATTGATTCTAGGCGAAGCTGACAGGAATGGGGTCAAGTTCTTTGATGACTCTGTGTGCAAATCATTTTTACTACAATGTTGTCCACATGAAATTCTATCTTCAACGGTAAGCTATTGCAAATTAATATTTCGTGTTCTGAGGGTGAGCTATATATTCTGAATTTCTGACAATAAAGGCAAATCAGTGCAGTAATCAAATACTCACTACCCATCAAAAATTGGATAGTTGAGCATGTAGAATTATTTATTTTTGAAATGTTGTTATCTTATCATCATACTTATATTAAAATTCAGTAATTCAGAATGCTATAGTTGTTTATTTGGGATTGCAGTGTTCTATTTTTATATGCAATGGGATTATTTATGCAACATGTGGACTTAATTTTCATGTTTTTCTTACTACTGGTATCATGTATTATTGGTTTAATCATCCCAATGTGTATGCTGCCCAGTTTCATTCTTCCTTGTTTCATCTGTTGCCATGATACTGTAGTGTCTCTGGAAACATCTAATGGAGTGGCATTAACTGTGGTGAAATATGCTTTTCAGAAAATGCCCAACACTAGTCTTTATTGCTCATCACAATACTTAACAGATGAGGGATAGATTGTATGAGTTAGGCTGTTCTGTAAGTACCAAGATGTACGTATAAACATTTATAGTTAGCTGACTGTACACTTACTGCTAAGCAGGATTTAATTTAATAAGTCTCCCGGGCTTAATATAAAATCGATAAAAAAAACATCGGTTCGTATGCTGCTTTGGTGAGTACATGTAAAAATTTTAGGACCAAAATGTTAAGCCGGGTGAGAGCAATTTGGTGATACATTCTAACTACATTGGGTACGTACTGAGCTGTATACATGGCTAGGAAATGGAAACATACAATTGCATGTAAAAAATAATTATAAGTGGAATTCAATTTTTATGTCAAATTGACTAGACCTCATAACCAAATTATTAATTCTCACTCTTTGGAAATGTTATTTTGTATATTCATCTTTATAATGGTTTTAAACTGTCACAATAATATTGTTATCAATTCAGTATGGTCTTATGATCTATTAGTATTCTGTTAATCTATAATATAAATCACAATTTGAAAATTATGGTCTATCAGTTTAGTCATCATATTAGGATCTAAGTTGTTACGGCTCGGTGTTTCCTCTATGATTTGTAAGTACTTAATATTTATGTCAATATGCCGACGGGTGAACCTGGCGAGCTGAAGGTGATAGATTGTATGTATTTTATTCCAACAATAACTTATGAAATGGTTTAAACAACGTGCTGGAAGGGTTTTCAATGTAATCTTCTGTTTTGACATTCACTGCCAGTAGTTTTGCATGATTGTATTGAATGATATTTACAAGATATGCATATTTACTGGCAGTGGGTGTTCGGTATTCTTTCCTCTCTTTATTCCGTGACAACCTTCACATGAATTACACTTATACATATTTGCCGAGAACTAGTGGTGAAGGGGTGCCATATGTATACTGCTGATACATAATGAAAATTTATTTAATAAGATTATTTAATTTAGAAATAAATACCGTCTCTTGTCCCAAATTCCGCTACATTTTTGCAAGACAATTTAGCATAGTCAGCCTCTGTGAAAGGCGGTTTTGCCTCTTTAAGTCCAAAATACATTCCTTCTCACTTTGCACTTTATTCTCGTTCAGTATGTAAATGTGGCATGACAAATTATTTCAAATGTAGACTGATTGACATTAGTTCATCTATCTTAACTGCAGTGCATCATATGAATTTATAATTAGTTACTTAGGTTGTAAACGCGTCAGATAATTAAGTTACATTTGGAATAAGAAACATTTTAGGGTCTAAAATTGAATTTTTATACTGAATCTTGTGAAATTTTGTTTAAAGGCAAATTTTGAAATGTTTAATGTGCCTTATGTGGATTTTAAACTGATTAATTGATGTGGTTTGACTTGTTTGATTTGCAGCGTATGGATTTAGGTGAGTGTCCAAAAATACATGATCTGGCGCTGCGGGCGGATTATGAGTTAGCGTCAAAGACCAAAGATTATTTCTACGACGTTGACGTGAGTATAATATTACAAAAATAATAATATTTCAATTTTACATTGCAAATATTTGGCGATTTAAATGGTACAAATTGAATTTTCTTAAAATCCATTTCCATATACTTACTAATTTTAGAAATCTAAAGATAATTCTACCTTCTGAGTTGAAGTAGAAGGACGCGGTACAAATTACGAGTGAGTACTAAACTGCGGATAAAATGTGTAACATTGTTGTCATTTGACCCAATGTGTTTAATATAATATAATGTCTACTTTTTATGATTCAAGTCAATTAATTGTGGTTTTGCATGTAGGCAACGGATCACTTAGAGGCATTTATAGCCGACTGCGACCGCCGGACGTCTGCCGCCAAGCAAAGACTTGCTGAAACCCAGGAGGAGCTCTCCGCTGAAGTCACCGAGAAAGCGAATTCAGTCCATGAACTCGCTGAACAGATCGGTCAGAAACTAGCGCGCGCAGAGGCGCTTGGAGAAGAGGGTATGGTGGAAGAAAGCGTCAAGCTTATGGGAGAGGTGTGATATAATGGAAAATTATCGTGCATTTTTAACAATCTTCCCCCTACTAACATCAAGTTAACATTTCAGATTGATGAATTGCGCAAAAAGAAATCTGTCGCAGAGCAGGACTATCGTAACTCTATGCCGGCGTCGTCGTACCAGCAACAAAAGCTGCGCGTTTGCGAAGTGTGCTCTGCGTACCTCGGCATTCACGACAATGACAGGCGGCTCGCCGATCATTTTGGAGGAAAACTGCATCTCGGATTTATCACTATTCGCGATAAGCTTTCCGATCTTAGGGTAAGAAAACTTAGACGTACTTACCCACAGTATTTTTATTCAATTCCTTCACAGTTCTTGTTCACCCAGAAGGCTAATTCTAAATATTGGTGAAAGGATTTTCAAAATCGGATTGTACTTCTGGGGATTATCTCCTGCACCCAAACTTACAAACCTTACCTCTTCTATACCTACCAATATTATAAAGAGGAAAAGTCTGTTTGATTGTAAGTTTGTTTGTCTCCAAAACAACTCATCCGAATTCTTTCAACAGTAGTTATATAAAAAAGACCTTCAGTGGACGGAGTTCTTAACAGTGGTCTTCATTTTCAGAAACGCTAGTAGATTGTTGACTTTTAAAAGTGCTATTGCGGCCTACTTGCAGAATAAAAAATATTTATTTCATTTGTTTCAAAGAAAAACGTAGACAAAAGACGCGAGGAGCGCGGCGCATCGGAGCGCGAGCGCGGCGAGCGCGGTGGCGGCCGGCGGCACTACGTCGGCGGCCGCGAGCTGGACCGTCGCGCGCGTCGCCATCGCGAGTCGGCGCGCGAGCGCACGCGCGACCCCGAGCGCGACCGCGAGCGCGGCAAGGACGACAAGCGCGAGCGCGGGGACCGCCCTGACCGCGCCGACCGCGGTGACCGAGCTGACCGCGGTGACCGCGCCGACCGCGGTGACCGCGCCGACCGAGGAGACCGCGAGAAGGAGCGCGACCGACCCGATCGGGGCGAGAGGGATCGGGAACGCGAGCGCAAGTACGTCTTGTTCACTTATTTCTGTCGCTTTCAGATTTTAAGAACAGTCACGGACTTTAATTGTTGAGCCATTTAGGTGTCAATTAATTTTGGTTTTCATAGTAAGCTTTGAAATGTCCAGTATAAAGTGAGCTCTAAATGGCTTAACAATTAAGGCGCTATAGGTTCAGCGAAGTGAAGCGAACATAGTTTTTGAAACAATATAATGCGTCTGTTTATAATAATATGGTTTCAAAAAAATACGAATAGTAATCTTGAGGCTTTTCTGCAGAGAAATCAGTGATTCGAAACATGATTAAGCAATTTTCGCTCGATAGAAAAAAATCACGAACATAGGTCTAAAACATATTAAAATTCACTTAAAACATTCGTAGCAAATTATGCACAATAGCTGAACATATTAACATTGGTTCTAAAAATCGGCAATATCATGTTTGAGGGAACTTAGTGATTATTTATTTATTTAAACGCACAAAAAATTAAAATTAAAAAACATGCTATCCGCGCTTCCAAACACGCACTTCCATCTCGCTCACGCTTATGCTCAGCGAGAGGGAGAGAAGACCATGATATTATAGCGCCTTAAAGTCTGTGACTGTACAATCACCAGCATCAATAGGTAAAGGGTGTTTGGTCCTTCGTTTGCCAAATTAAAATGGCAGGTAGTTCGGGGTCATTTGCTATAATTTTCCGGCATTCAAAAAATTTTTGAGCCAAAGGGGTTTTTTTTTTAAAAAAATTTTGTAAAATTCTATGTGCCATCGCGATTCAACTTGAATTTAAAAGAAAAGGAAGTGGTAGAGCCTATATTTTGTTAAAATTGTAATGTTTAATGTTGTACACGTCTCTATCAAAGTCAATAGTAGATTGTTAACCAAGGGTTGAAAGTGACCCTTTTTACCCGAGTTCGTTCGAACGCCAATAGTTCGAGGGTGAAATGGGTAATTTCAGCCGAGTTAAACACTAAAGTAAAATACTACACGTATATTTTATAAAACAGGTATATTAAGGTGGTTCGATTGCCATACAAAGCGTTATTTGACATTCGCAGGCTAACGGCGTGATATTTTAAGAAACTTATGTAACAAGCTTTCATCAATTGGCTTCCCATTTGCGCCAAATTCCCCCTTTTCTAGAATAAACTTGTATAAACTAGATTAATTTGAGAAAAATAGTTTTCCCAAAATATCACGTCCCAAACCAATTTCTCAAATTAATCTAGTTTATCCAAGTTTATTCTAGAAATGGGGGAATTTGGCGCAAATGGGAAGCCAATTGATGAAAGTTTGTTACATAAGTTTCTTAAAATATCACGCCGCTTGCCTGCGAATGTCAAATACCGTTTTGTATGGCAATCGAACCACCTTAAGAGTAATCAGTTAAAATACACATACTGCCAACATTAGAAAAAATTAAAAAACGTATCTGATCTAATAGTTTAAATGTTATTTTTTGTATTTGTATAATTCTACGAATAAATGTACAGAATTAATTATATACATATATACTCGTAATATGAAATAAATTAATTATTCTATTTTATATATACCTAAATAATAGTACATTACTTACCTAGGGCGGTTAAACAAAGAATGTCTCAGATCGCAGGTATTTGACGCCCGAGCCGAAGGCAAGGGCGATAAATATGCGCTCTGAGGCTTTCTTTATTACCGCCCGTGGTGAGTACAAAAGTTTACGTCTCTATCTGACCAGGAAGTGGGGTTTTACGCACGCGTAGCGTGCGGTAATTCCTACTTTATGGCCAGGTATGACGTAAAATAATTAAAACTATATCCAACCTCTTTGCACTGGCCACTTGCCACGGCCTACTAGATTATAATCTAGTAGGCCGCGACGCAACTAATCTAGAGAGCCATGCCGAAACGTGGAAAAAGAAAGTGCAAAGGATTATGGCGGGCAGCCGAAAGTGCGTAGCCGTGTTTTCATGGAAAAGCGGCCCTTCCACCAAATGTTTACTGTATTTTTTTTAATTAAGAACTCTCATGGCAAGCGTTATTTCCTGTAAGTTTCAGCTTCCTATCTTTGTTATTTTCTGAGATATTATTTTTTTAAACTTTTTATTATAACTAAAAAAACCCACACTGGCTAACGCGATTTACGAAAACTTTTGGTACAGTAATCTATATATAAAGAGACTCACGTATTCTTTAAATATAATATTATTTTTTTACAAAAAATCTTGGAAATAAAACTTCAGTATTTTTTTCTTGCTTTCTAGAAGAGCGACACCTTAAGTTCTTCGTTAGGTAATTGCTTATATAAAGATCTGCAATATATATTTTTTTCAAAATAATCCAGTTTGTACTTCATACTAGAAAATAGAAAATTAAAGGATAAGGTATACCCATACCAGATAATTTATGACAGGGGGTTATACGGTGGCCTAGGAATCAAATTAGTTGACCATACCATTTTAGGTATATTTTACAAAAAAATATACAAAAATAAATGTTTTGCATATTATTTTTATTTAAAACAAATGACTGAAATGTAATGATGATGTGCATACAGAACAAAAAAAGAGATTTTTTTTTGGAACGCAAGTGGCGGTAGACTTCGTAATTTTCACTAGTTCGTAATTATCAAATACAGCGTCAGTATACCAAATTTCAGCTAGTTATTAAGGGTTTTATGTTTAAAACCTAATACTCCTGAGCTATATATACTAACACGATATGGACATGAGTATGAAATAAATAATTTGAATTTGAATTGGTTACAGGAGGAGTCGATCGCGCAGCAAAAGCAAACGGGACGGATCCGGGGAGAGACCGCGCGACCGCGACCGCGGCCGCGACCGCGAGTCGCGTCGCAGCCGCTCGCATCTGTCCTCGTCGCGCGACCATCGGCGGGAATAACCTGCGCTTCTAGGATAACGTGTGACTAATTGACGACAGCCATTCAGACATCTGTAATAGGGGTTCTCAACCTTTCTCTTTGACCTATACACCAGGGACTGCATAACCGAAAAATACCGGTATTCTATTTTAACGGTATGACGTCATATCGGTTGTCAAATAGCGGTTTCGGTAGCGGAACCTTTATATTTCGCTACCGAAATATAAAGGTAACTTTATTTTTTCCGGTACCGTAACCGCTATTTAATGGTACCGATATATCGACTTAGGCCTGGAGTTGTTGCGAAACCCCCCGCAAAGGCTCTGCTGCTTTGTCTTTTTATCTTTAAATGTTTAGTAGCCAATGCTTCCTCTGTAGAGTGCCAGCTCGCTTACTTTTCTCGATAACCTTTATAATACCGGTATTATAAAGGTTACGGTATCGTTTAAAACTGGTACCGCTAACCGCTATTTCAAAACGGTTACGGTACCGTTATGTTCGCGCAGCGCGCATAACCTTTACGACATAACGGTACCGTAATGGAATACCGGTTTCATACCGGTATAACCGTAACCGAAATCAGTCCCTGCTATACACACGAACTAGTGATTCATTCGAGCCAGTTTAGTTGCTTTACTTTATATAGTAATGATGATTAATGATAGAAATGCGTCAAAATCACATGAACTGATAGGGTATGTATATTATAAGCAGCGTCCGCTGCGCCATGTTTTCGTGGTTTTTAAACGTCAAAAATGTTCGTTTGTTTGCCGAAACTGACGTATTACATATTAGATGTTTAAAAACATCGAAATCATTGGTGCAGCAGACGCAGCTAGATGTAGCGAATTAACAAGAAATTACGGAAATAATTATTTAATGAATTTGAGACAGGTTTCAGTTTTCCAGTTTTTGACATTTTTTGACAGTGACGAGTGCTGCCATGGATATTGTTATGAAAGGTTCATAACTAATCCATGCTAGCTCTTGTGCAACTACCTTATAGATTAGGGTATAATGTAATTAATTTTAGGTTGTTTTGTTTTAAAATAGTGAAAATGTAAAAAGCAATAAGGAAAATACATGCACTATTTTTGTTTGATGTTTCTTTAGTATTTCATAGGGCATTAGCACTAAGTAAAAGGAGAATAATTTTAAATGTTTTACGTATCTGCTCACATATTTGTGTCGAAATCGGATCGGGAGTCAGATAATAGAAACTTGTACAAAGATTTCTGCTCTGCGATTTAATAAACGTTTACCTATGAAAATGTGTCTAATTTAAACATTCTCAATGTAATTTCTTATCGCGTGGAAAGATATATTTGAGTCATATAGAAGTAAAGTCAGCAACATCCAATATGGATTGGATAGTATAATTGGGCAATAGAAATTGGATGTTGCTGACTTTGCTTCTATACGAATCATTTGTTAAGTCAGCAAATAAGAATAAAATAAAATAGCGACTGTAAATCTTTTCGTAATGAGTTCTTTCGCTTCTAAGCTAAAATTGCCTACGATTCGTTTGGCCGCTGTGGACAGAGGCTCTTGTATAAATATGTCATGCTCCCTGGAAAACCCCACTTTGAATTCGGGATTTCTGAGTATGTGAAAAAATTGTACCGAATTAGTACTTACTTGAAAAAATGTGTACCTCTATAGTTTCGAGAGTACAATTATTTTAAATTGGGGTTGCTGGGGAGCATCTCTCCAGCAACCCCAAACTTAAAAAGTAGGAACTTCGCGTAAAATCTAGGTTTTTTTTGGGTAAAATAAGGCCCAAAAAAAATTGTACTCTTGTTTTTACCGTTGATCGAGATAGCTAGGCTAATTAAATTACCAAATTTGTGCCAGAAAGCGAACGCCTGCGTGACACGGCAATACGGAAAACACATGTTCTCCATATTTTGCTAATATTTTTCACCAGGCGCAAAAAAATCATTGCATTGCACAGCAATAGACTGCTGTAACGTTTGGGCAAATAGCTCATTCGATAGCCAGCTTTCTGAAAGTGCCGTCGATGCCGAATAGTTTATCTTAGTTTGCCGGGCTGGAGGAACTCGGCCTAACCAACAAAAACTTTACGCGTAGCACATGACCGCCACCAGTAGCAAACATTAGGCTGGAAATATTGTACTCATTGGTTTTTGCCGTTGAATGAGTCAGCTATGGCCAGGTACTCGCAGTTTTACTTATTATTTTACAATTTTTTGCGCCTGATGAAACATATTAGCAAAATATGGAATACATGTGTTTTCCGTATTGCCGTGTCACGCAATCGTTCACTTTCTGGCGCAAATTTGGTAATTTAACTAGCCTAGCTATCTCGCTCAACGGTAAAACCAAGAGTACAATTTTTTTGGGGCCTTATTTTACCCAAAAAAACCTAGATTTTTATGTATTACGCGAAATTCCTACTTTTTAAGTTCGGGGTTGCTGGAGAGATGCTTCCCAGCAACCCTAATTTAAAATAATTGTACTCTCGAAACTATTGAGGTACACATTTTTTCAAGTAAATTAGTACAATTTTGGTTAAAAAAAAATCACATACTCAGAAATTCCGAAATCGAAAGTGGGGTTGCCAGGGAGCATGACCATAGTATAAAGAGGGCAAAGTATGTTATCTTCATACAAACGCACCGCGCGCGGCTTGTATGTGTGCGCCACAGTATCTGTCGCACACTCTAGCAAAATCTCGACCCGTTTCGCGTGTGATAACATACTTGCCCTCTTTATACTATGGCATGACATTTTGATGACAAAAGTTTTATCGATACAATCTGTAGCTCTAGTATAAGTTTTATCGATACATATACGTTTTCGAACGCGTTTGCGTTTAGTTTCAATTTGTATGGCAACGCGTAGTTTCTAATATTTACCACCAGAGGCGCTGTTTGCGTTGCCACACAAATTGAAACTAATCGCAAACGCGTTCGAAAGCTTATATGCATCGATAAAACTTATACTAGAGCTACAGTTTATCTTTATACTTGTAAATGGCAATTAATAAAAAAACGAATGAGAGGATAAAATTTATTTAAATTCGCATTTCATGCAACTTATTCTAGGTTAGACATTAACATGATATCGAACTATTTTCAAAAATTTCTTAATTTTGCAAAAATTGTGCCGCTGGAAATGACACAATGAGCACCTATAATTTGTAGCTAGCTATTACATGCTTGCGAAATATTAGTGATTGACTCTAGCTAGACTTAGATCGTTTACACCTGGTAACGAAACGGTTTTATCTGTGAATTATTCGAGCGTGATAAGTAAAAATTATTATATATGGTTTCCAGGCAAAATATACCTATCTTTTTTGTTAGGGACGATAAGGCCTGGTAAAATAATTTGGCATAAAAGTTCTGAAACTATCTTTGCGCGCATCGACAATATAGCTGTCTCAAGTACCTACACCGTAATTCGGCAAAAGATTTTCGTTAATTTAGTAGCCATTCAATTATAGCAAATTAATCTACTTATTAGAAAGAACCCCTAACTAGACCACATTTAAAGAACGCCTAAGCTAGCTGCATACAGGGTTGAAATAAATTTTGAGTACGTACCTACTGACCGAAAACATACCTACATTTAGTATGGAGAAAAAGTGTTTGTACAATACCGAAAGTTGACCACAAGGAAACTATTGATACTGGATAGAAATGGAATCGATTGACATAAAAAAAATACATGTAAATTTTTTTATTTTTATTTTCATAATAAATTGTATGGGCAAAGTTTTTCTCGATTTATGGCTTTTCTAGCCGAAAATTTCTTTTTGGTCCCATACAAGCTTTTGATCCTGGACAGGATTGGGATCGATTGGCATCAAAAAAAAAGTTAGTCAAAAATGACCATTTCCTCGCATCCTGTATGTTTTTTCCAAAATCTGTACACGCCAATCTTCATTAATTTGAATTCGAAGGAAGGTCTCCTAAGACCACATTCTCCTAGCAACACGGGATCTGGTAGCTGCTCTCACTGACCCAAAATCTATTTCCACCCTGTATATTCTAAAATTCATATTACACTGTTAGCATATCGTCGGGTGACAAGCAAAACTCACTAAGTAACAAATACCTACTTAAATCAAAGGTCGTATCTCGATATCGACTACGTACTGAGATACGAGGTTTTGAAAAGCAGTGACAGTTTTGGTAGTGACTTTTGCTTGTCACCCGACAATATATAAGGCTGCGCACACAATACGCTAACAAGCTGATCAACAGCATTTCTCTGTTGACTCGCTTGTTAGCGTAGCGTGTGCGCAGTAAATGACTAATACTTAGGTCATTCAAATATGTACCAGTGGCGGAGCGCCCATACAAGCCGATTCCCACCGGCTTCCCTAAAATTTCATGCTAAATATTAGCCATTATATGCCAAACTCGTAGATCATCAAAAAACAGCCCTTTTATTTCGCTCCGGGTTGTCCAGTGAAAATTCTTACGCGCCGCCACTGATATGTACAGTCAGCATCAGTAGCTGCCAAGGTAGCCAAATATATCGCAACACGTCTTTATTGTACATTGCACGTAGAACCGATGGCCGTTGGGGCGGAAAGGTTCTCGAGTGGTGACCACGTATTGGAAGGCGCGGCGTTGGTAGGCCCCCCACAAGGTGGACTGATGACCTGGTAAAGGTCGCGGGAGTCCGCTGGATGCGGGTGGCGCAGGACCGGCCATTGTGGCACTCTTTGGGGGAGGCCCATGTCCAGCAGTGGACGTCTTTCGGCTGATATGATGATGATGACGTCTTTATTACTATAGGAGTAAGGATGTGTTACGATATATTTGGCTGCTGCTAACTATCTGATGCTGACTGTACTTAGCCCTTTGTTCATGCATTTTATTCCATCCCTACCGCTATCCTAACGGCCGCTTAATTACCCTCACCTAATATGACCTTAGTACTGACCTGCGAGTGGTGCGACACGCATGCCCGCGACGCGCATCATTAAATAGTGCGAAACTGTTGAAAACAAACAATATTGTGAGTGCCAACACCTGAATGCTGTGCAGCTGGTGATCCCAAGTGTGTGACCCGGATCGGGACTGTTCCCGTGTGCCCGCGGGACCCCTACCTACTTGTTTATCCCGAGAGGATCGCGGCATTCCAGCAGCTTAAGGTACTGTGCTCCACTGACTGACAAACACCCCTTTTAACCCTTAACACCCTTGTTGGTAGGAATTTGCATGGTGGCCTAGCTAGTGTGTACGCGCCAGTAAACGTCTTTATTTTAATTGGACAGTGCCGTGGCATAACTCAAAACAAACAACAATAGGTACAGTCGCCATCACATACAAAGGTATACTATAGGTGTTCAAAAATATCGGCACATGCACCCTAATGCCTTGAAAATAGAGGTGTGTTCCGATGTTTGTGACGTGCTTGTTTGCTCCGATGTATGTGATGGCGACTGTACGCTTTTTGACATTTTGCCACTAATCATGCATAATGTAACAATTTGTACATCACATACCTTGCCATAAAGTGGCAATAAACACCTACGGCGCGTGCGGAAAATCCCACTGTCCAGGGAAAGACACAATGGCGTACACACCCCGGGCGGTAATAGAGAAAGCCCCAGATCGCATATTTATCGCCGTTGGCTTCGGCTCGCACGTCAAATACCTGCGATTTTTTTAAATACCTCGTTAGTGGCAAACTTGCGTAAGGCAAGCCTGATGGTAAGGTAAGGTAGCCTAATATGTACGCTTACTACAGGGGCTTCATATGCAAATTGCCGAACTCTCTTGAAGAACTCGATACTGTAGGTAGTCCACCGGAAAAACCACGGTAGGGATCGGTGCGTCCAAACCGTACCGTGCGATCTAACAGCCCGTTCACACAGGGTTTCCGTTTTACTGTTCCGTTTTATCGTATACGTTTTTTTTCATTGATGGCGTATGGAGTTGTATGAGCAACTTCACATATGACACAGTATTCAGTATACAGTAAAAAATGTCGGTCCGCTAAATTATGACATTCCGTTTTGTTATCGAATACTGGATGAACGGAATACGTATCCGTCATGTATCCGTACGCTTTTACTGGATATGGATATAATTACGGAGACTATGTGAACGGGCTCTCAGTTAATGACGGATACGTTGAACGCTATACGGTGCATATGTGTGAACAAAACATATTTGTTTGTTGTATCCGTTAAAACGGGTACCGTAAATACGGAAACCCTGTGTGAACGGGCTGTTAGACATTCTGTTTTTTACCGTCTAGCCGCGTTCCAACTTAATTTACTGGCCAATAGCCGCATACATTGGGGGGTGGGGCACAAATAAGATCTTAATGCCCCGGCTTGTCTCGCCTGCACGTGGTCCTCCTGCTGTTCAACGGAAGAGATGGGTATCAGAGAAGGAAAACTTGAAACAAACCCGGCTCGGTGCTAGCCGTCATGCACCTGCAACCGAACCGACTCCACACGTATTGACTTTGTCATTCCTGCGGGCTTAGTCGGTAAGGTCGAGAGTGTGATGTGGGTTTTGGGCATACCCGCATCATATTATTTGTGTCCCAGGCGATGCAGCGTCCGTGGAGAGGTCACTTCACCCACTTCAGCCTGCTGAGTGGAAAACAACACGGAGAGTGGCAGTTACCGGTGCTAAGTCCAAACAGATAGGCGTTAGTGCGGACGCCAGGGGTCACTCTCGACAGTGGGAGGGTCCATTGTAGACCCACTGACAAGTTATCGCCCGCTTCAAGCCGGGCAGCCCCCGGCCGGTAAGGTACTTGTCCGTCTCGGTGCTGACTTGTTTCTAATGGGTGGTAGGAACACTAGTATTGGCTAGACAGTCAGTGTCGTTAGCGATTTCACCTGCGATTACGAAAACAAACAAAATCAAATACCAAAATCGCCAATCCATGCGAATAGGGACATGGAATGTCCGTACAATGAGGACAGGCTTCCCGGACACCAACGGAAGCTTAAATAACGACCAACATCTACGTAAAACTGCAGTTATTGATGCGGAACTGCTACGGCTAAATGTTTCTATAGCTGCATTGCAGGAAACAAGACTACCGGATGAAGGGTCCCTTCGTGAGTCCAATTTCACGTTTTACTGGAAGGGAAAAGGTCTGGCTGAGGCGCGACAACACGGAGTAGGTTTTGCGATTAGGAATGACTTACTGCACGCCACAGAAACTCCAAGGGGGGTGTCAGAACGCATCATGACATGCCGTTTAAACACTGTCAGCGGCTATATAACCCTGATTTCTGCGTACGCCCCGACATTAACATCGTCTTCCGAGTCGAAAGATCAGTTCTACGAACAACTAGATGAAACTGTGCGTGCAGTTTGCAAGGGAGATCGGCTTCTGATACTGGGCGACTTCAATGCTCGAGTAGGACAGTCACATTCTTCTTGGCCAGATTGCATGGGTTGCCACGGTATTGGCAACATAAATGAGAATGAACAGCGTCTCCTAGAATTCTGTTCTCAAAATTTGCTCTGTGTTACGAACACCTATTTCAAGGGCAAATTAATGCGCAAAGTCTCGTGGCGGCACCCTCGATCTGGCCACTGGCACCAGCTAGACGTAATACTAACGAAGAAAAAAGATCTTTGCGATATACTCCATTCACGCACATTCCATAGCGCAGACTGCGATACAGATCACTCGTTGGTAATTACTACAGCCGCTTTCACTGCTAAAAAGATCCACTCGATGCGCACACCCGGTCGTAAAAAAATAAAGCTTCCAACATCCAGAAGTTGCGAAATGGTCGAATCTTACAAGGAACTGATCCACCAAAAAACAGCGCGTTGGGATTTAAACATGAGTGCTAGTCAGCAGTGGGCGAATTTAAAAAGCCTTCTTACAGACACCGCAGCCGACGCCTTTGGTTACTTAAAGTCGTCAAAATCCGACTGGTTTCAGGAAAATATTGAACACCTCCGGCCATTCCTGGAAGCAAAAAGAGATGCAGCACTGATTCATCGTCTCAGACCCAGCGACAAGACACACGACAACTTAACCAAAGCTAAATCTGACCTACAACGAAATACACGCCACTGTGCAAACGCGTACTTTCTTGACGTATGTAAGAGCATCCAAGCTAGTGCAGCTACAGGTAATTTTGCTGGCGTGTATTCAGGCATTAAAAAAGCTCTTGGTCCTTTTCCATCCATAACAGCACTTCTCAAAGAAGCAGATGGCACTGTAATAACTGACTCAGACCGGCAACTTCATCGTTGGGTGGAACACTATTCACAACTTTATTCCCAACCTATTGGAATACAGCCTGAAGCAATCGAGTTAATCCCCAAATTGCCTGCATGGAATGAACTTGATAACATCCCCACTATTGAAGACTTCCGCACCGCTGTTCAGCAACTCAAGGTTGGGAAGAGCCCAGGCAGTGATGATATCCGTGCTGAGGTGGTGAAACTGCAATGTGTGGCTCCATTCCTTTACAATTTTTTCGTGAAATGCTGGAACGAGGAATACATCCCTCAGGATATGCGCGATGCGAATATTATCACGCTCTACAAAGGGAAGGGTGACCGCGGCAACTGTAACTCCTACCGAGGTATCTCTTTGTTGAGCATTGCTGGAAAGCTACTTGGCCGTTTGATCCTGGCTAAGCTGCAGAAATTAGCAGATCGCGTGTATCCTGAGTCACAGTGTGGTTTTCGTGCTCACCGCTCCACCACCGACATGATTTTTACCCTACGTCAGCTTCAGGAAAAATGCAGAGAGCAGAACACCCCCCTGCTGGCTGCTTTTGTGGACTTAAACAAAGCTTTTGACACCGTGAGCAGAGAAGGACTGTATACGATACTGCAAAGTATCGGATGCCCTCCAAAACTTTTAAAGCTCATTAAGCTCTTCCATCTTGACATGAAAGGTTCTGTTGTTTTCAACGGGAACACTTCAGCCCCTTTTGAAATGCGCAGAGGAGTAAGGCAGGGTTGTGTATTGGCGCCCACATTATTTGGCATTTTTTTCTCCGTACTCATGAAAGTTGCCTTCGGCGAAACCACTCAGGGCATTCACCTTCATACCAGGTCTGATGGTAGGCTGTTCAATATATCGCTCTTAAAATCCAAAAAATATCGCGAAGATTTTTATGTTGACAGTTTACTGTTTGCCGATGATGCTGCTTTCGTTGCAACTTCGTCGGAGGAGCTTCAGGGTATGGTAGAGAAGTTCAATGCGGCGTGTAAGCAATTTTCTATGTCGGTAAATGTTAAGAAGACAGTTATAATGGCTCAAGGCGTAGATCGGAGCGCAACTGTACTGTTGGATGATTCGCCTCTGGAAGTGGTTGACAATTTCTGTTACCTAGGATCGACCGTCTCAAATAATCTTTCACTTGATGTTGAGATCAACACCCGCATCGGCAAGGCATCCACGATGTTCGGGAAGCTCAGTACAAGGGTATGGGAAAATAAACATCTAACTGTAAATACAAAGATGATCGTGTATCAGACATGCATCTTATCCATACTCTTGTACGGAGCCGAAACCTGGACGTCGTATGCCAAACAGGAACGGAAAGTGAACAACTTCCATATGCGCTGTCTTCGACGCATTTTAAACATATCGTGGAAGGATCGAGTCACAAACGAGAGGGTGCTTAGCATCGCGCGTTTACCTAGCATTGCTGCCGTTCTGAAACAGAGACGCTTACGTTGGCTAGGACACGTGCAAAGGATGGAGCCTTCTCGTTTGCCACGAAAAACTCTCCTGAGTGAAATAGCACACGCTAAACGATCGGTCGGGCGACCTATGTTGCGTTTTAAGGACAGTGCTAAACGGGACATGGTGTCCTTTAAGATCGACCCCTTAACTTGGGAAGAACATTCCCAAGATCGAGACCATTGGAGGGAGACCCTACGTAATGGAGTGGTGGAACACGATAAAGCTTGGTTCGATCTCTTATCCTATAGACGCGAATTAAGACACCAACGCGCTGCTCTTCCTCTTTCATCTCCGGGCAGGACATTTACTTGCCAATTATGTGGTCGTGGCTGTCGCTCCCGTATCGGCCTGACGAGCCACGTACGTAAGTGCCGCAACTCTAATATGGACGCTGTTTAAATCATCTTTTTATAGATGTATAAGGCCGATGATGAGCCGCATACATTACAGGTTCTATATATTGTTACAATTTAAAATGTGGGCATAATTAAATAACTGTTAAATACTTAAATATTGTTGCAAATGTTATTTAATTAATTAAGGGCCAACATAGTTACAAAAATGTTATGATATAGATGTACATATACTACTCAAAAGAAAATAAGAACCACTTACATATTTCTGTTTTTGAGTACATTTTTAGATGTAAACTAATTGATAAGTGACTAATTAATGATGTCCGGCCTCTTTCAGTATCCAACCTCTTTAATGCTGGTGTTTAAGTCTTACAGCTGGCCAGAAATTGAAGCAAATAAAAAAAACGAGTTTCAGGTCAAATTCCTTTCAGATGGAATCACAATTTTATTCTGTTAAAAAACTATTTCTGTCCATCTTTTGCTTGTTTTAACATCTTTTGTTAATAATGCCACGTCAACGAAGGCATATGGATACCATTACTGCCACCAGAGCCGTTACATTGATTGCTGAAGGTCATTCACAGCGGTCTGTAGCTTTTTCGTTGGGATTCTCTCGCCGAGCCATCCAAAATGTGTGGGATCGGTTCCAAGAGACTGGCAGTGTTGCAAGAAGGCCTGGATCGGGCAGGGTGCGAGCGACTACGGCACAAGAGGATCGCTACATCCGATTGAGTGCCCGTCGAGAGCGCTCTGTGACGGCACGTAAGTTACAAAATCGCCTACGGTTGACAACGGGGACTCGTGTTAGTGACCAAACGATACGTAATCGACTGCATGAAGACCAGCAAAGGTCCAGACGCCGAGTAGTACGAATTCCTTTATCTAGGGTCCAACGTGGAAATCGTTTAAGTTTTTGCCGCGAACATTCAGATTGGAGCATGAATCAATGGGGTATGGTGCTCTTCACAGATGAGTGTAAAGTGAAGCTTTGTAGTGATGATCGGCGGATTAGAGTATGGAGACGACAGGGTGAGAGATTTTCCGATGTCTGCATCAAGGAAATTGACCGCTTTGGAGGTCCTAGTGTGATGGTTTGGGCTGGGATTAGCTTACAAGGCAAAACTGAGCTGGTTTTCTTAAATCAAGGCACAGTAACTGCACAACGGTACATCGATGAAGTCATCAGGCCTCATGTGATTCCATTCTCACAGAGAGTGGGGCCAGGGTTCTGGTTAATGCATGACAATGCCCGCCCACACACAGCTCGGGCCACTCAAGACTGTACTGGATGACTCCCATATTCGTGTCCTACCATGGCCAGCGTATAGTCCGGATTTAAATCCAATAGAGCATATGTGGGACCAATTAAACCGAAGGGTTAGGGAGCATGAGCAAGAGGTTCACAACCAGCAACAGCTTAAGGATGCTCTGAAACGTGCGTGGGAAGAGATACCTGACGAAAACATCAGAAACTTAATCGAGAGTATGCATTCAAGGCTCCAGGAGTGTGAAAACAGGAGAGGAGGACACATCCGTTATACTAAACCATTAAACAAACAGCTTGTGTCAGTTTTTGTTTTGTTTTGCAAAGAGTTTCTGTTTAGTTTTTGCTGTTGACAATGGACTAATTTCATGTTAATTGAAATAAGTGAAACAATTGACTACACAATTAAATGGTTATTAGCATAAGTTAAAACAAAAGCCTTGTTACGTTATTTTAATAAATATACATTACTGTTTACTATATTTTTCACGTAGCAATCAAAATACTTAGTGGCCCCTATTTTCTTTTGAGTAGTATATATACTGTGATCCTATTTATGAAAATAGAATGTGACTAAAATTGTTTAACTAGGAACATTTTGATCTAAAGAAATAAGTAGGTAGGTATCGTACAGACTAAACTATACCTGAGGGTATTCCACTCGTCAAATTTCTGTTCAAGATCTTTGATCAAATGTATTTGCGTCTCACAGTTTGCTTGAAGAGTGAGCGAGACGCAATGCACATTGGACAAAAATCTTGGACGAGTGGAATACCGCCCTAATGCATTCAACTAGAGAAAACAATAAGTAAGGTTTTACATTTTATCGCCTAATAGAATATCCAACCAGTAACTGTTTAGTCCATCACTTTACATTATAAAATAATCGACGGTGGAAAAGCAAAACCACTGAAGCGACATTTTGGTCAAAATAGAGTTATAATAGGTATATTGTTGAAATCAGCGTTATTTTCTGCGTCGATTGAGCCGGGTTTCTCGGCGATCTGATGACTTTCATGTCGCTTAAGGTAATACAAAAATAAGCGCCAAATTTATAAAATGTTACTTTATGCGACACACATTTTGAGTAAAATCTAACCTGTGTCACTTAACCGTACACTCAATCATAACCATGGTCGCATACAGTATTTTTAAAAATCGTTCATTTTCGATGTCATGCAAAGAGTATAGTAAGTATAAGGAGATGTCATGTCACTTAAAGTGTTTCTTCCAGGTACATATTTCATAAGATAAGGTACTTTAGTGTTTCTTCGGACATGTTGAAAATAACTGTTGTCGCATGATGGTGTCGCTTCAATGGTTCTTCCGGGATTTTTTGGGGGCTTTTTCACTTAAGCGACATTTATTTTCGAACCCGCCTTGTTTAGGAGAATAACATCATTTTTATTAAATAGCTATTATAATTTGAAATAACACGTGCATAATTATAACTCAACGCTCTAAAGTTAACAAGAAATAAAGTAACGATTTTTTTTATCAAAAAAAAAACTTTAAAATGCTCTCCTGTAAAATTCATAAAATGTCGCTTCAGTGGTTTTGCCTTTCCACCGTCGATATGATTATCTTTTAATCTAATGGCACCACAATGGCACAGAATAAGTAATAGTACTACGTACAGAAGGTTCTAAATGTGGCCATCCCTTTCTATCGCATGCAACGCGCTGCGACCCGTGCGAGCGTCCCGTACCAACGCGCGGCAGCTACTAATGGACCGCCAGCTGGCGGCCAGCCGGCATGTACTTGTAGCGGCGCGACGAAATCACAGAGTGAACCGCCGCTGCTAATGGTTACTCTTAAATCCTTGTACACCGGTAACACGTTCGCATGTATGTCCGTTCGTCCCTTTCGCACCAGGCACTAAACTTGGTATGGAGGTAAGAGATGAATGTTTTCGCACATAAGCGCCATCGTGCTAGAAGTCTGGTTATCTGGTAAGCTGTTATTTCATTGGCAACATTACAGTATAGATGGGTGAATCAAATGTTTTCTGTTGCTAGTTGCCTTGTTTACTTTAAAACCGTCATTTTATGTGTCGTTTGTTGACATTTTTAGTACCGTAAAACTACACAATTGTAGTCCAGGTCACCCTACTATGGTCTAAATCAATTCTCATATAACATGCTCATGCTGTGACTATTTTCATGGATGAACTGAAAGACAGGCAATATAATAACACAAATTTAAATAAAAACGTATAAAATCACTAATACGACATCGGTATTGATAGAAACGAATGAGTTTACATGAACTAATATAATAAGGCAGAGGTTACACAGATTTTCGATTTCAATATAAAACTCAAGTCAGTATTTATTATAGTAGTAAATTGAGATCAAAAAGATAGTTATCAACAAAGGTAATCTAGGCCAAACATTTTTTGGGTAATACCTGAAAAATCATATTGATTTCAGATACATAATTGTCTTAGGAATAAAGGATCACTTATAACTACTTCTACATATTATATTTTGCTAATGTATCAAACAGGAATTGTAATAAATTATTTTTTATTTTCATTTATTTATTTATTATAATTGTTTGTGCACTACTATCCTGTCCACTGTAGGTACCAGTGGCGTAGCGCCCATACAAGCCGATTCCAACTAAACTCGTAAATCATCAAAAAACAGCCCATAGTTTTGCTCCGGGTTGGCCAGTGAAAATTCTCACGCGCCGCCACTGGTAGGTACTTATAAATACATTGAGATATAATCGGCTAGTTGCATATTAAAGTTATTGAGAAAACGACACAATCAATAATGAACTCTGTTTACGAGATCATATTATAGTAGTTTTTAAATGTGCATGCTAGGTAAACTACACATCGTCCTACATAGGTTTACGTTAACCTCCCTGTGGAAATACAACGACTGTAGGTACAGATGACATCTAATCTTTGATAAATTTACGAAAGCTGGCGCGTATAGATTGACCAGGGGCTCATTTCGCAAAACCTGGTATATTGTACTACAAGATGGAATTTTTTGACTTGTAAAATTAGTTGCATAGACGCTTCCACTAGTATTACAAGTCACATACATTTGTCTTTTTTAGGGTTCCGTAAGAGTAAGAGTAAAACGGGACCCTATTACTAAGACTCCGCTGTCCGTCCGTCCGTCTGTCTGTCACCAGGCTGTATCTCACTGATATTACCGTGATAGTTCCAGCTGAAAATTTCACAGATGATGTACGAGTATTTCTGTTGCCGCTATAACAACAAATACTAAAAACACAGAATAAAATAGTTTTTTTATTGATAATGGTACGGAACCCTTCGTGCGCGAGCCCGACTCGCACTTGGGCGATTTTTTTTAAATTCATTTTGAAAAAGGTACAAGGTGGACTGATAACCTGATAAAGCTCGCGGGAGTCCGCTGGATGCGGGTGGCGCTCTCACCGACTGTGACTCATTGTGGCACTCTTTGGGGGAGGCCTATGTCCAGCAGTGGACGTCTTTCGGCTGATAAGATGATGCTGACATGGTTTCTATGCGGTGCGAGTCCAACACAACTTCTGCGCTGTCCCCGCGGGGAGGTAATCCATGACAGATTTTCGTCCCAGTAAAAAAAATGTTCTTTTACTCACTGAGGCAATCCATTCGTGTCAGCGATCATGATTTATGTACATATTCGCATGCAAATTAGTAATAACAATTATGTATTTCGATAAGATAAGGAAATCATTATTTGAATTAGTAATTCCTTTGATGACCTACTCGTACAACCAATATAACCTAACATTTCATGAGTTATTTGATTTTTATTTTGTGTAGTTTTAATTTGAACCCCAGCATTTCCGACAAAACTCCCGAGAGGGCAGACAAAATGACTACTTTTGTAATAGTATATAGGTAATGATTGGCACATATCCCAGATATCTTGAATGGCGAATCCAGCTCCTGAAACAACCAGAAAACAACATTATTAAAGAAACACATACAAAATATTTTTAGAGGAGAGATTTGGAGAGAAGCGCTCATAGCCCGGAAACCTACTCCCATCCCAATACACCTGCTACGTCTCATGAGAACACGACAAAATGCATGGCAGCAGGTCGAGAAAGTTGCGATGATCAAGAATCAGAAGATTATCGCACCTAAAATTAGCCGAAAGTTTGGAAAATCCTTCACTCCTGGTCAACATTTTAAGGATACGTCATGTGAGAACAGTAAGAGACATGTGACATCATTTAGCCCTTTAATCGTAGAGAGTAAACCTTAGGTCTGTCAGTCCTGAAATGGCCGGAAGTACTTGGCAGACGGTGATAAAGTTACCTTTCGCACCGTCTCTGCCAAGTACTTGCGGCCATTTCAGGAGGCTAAATGATGCCATATGTCTCGTACTGTTGTCACATGAAGGAACCTTAACATTTTGTAAGACTATTATTACCAGTTGTGTTCTGCGTTGACGGGTATGGATGCGGGTGGCGCAGGACCGGCCATTGTGGCACTCTTCGGGGGATACCTATGTCCAGCAGTGGACGTCTTTCGGCTGATATTATGATATGATGATTATTACCAGTGCAACAAGAAGTCGCGTGGCTGTACCGGCTACTGCACCTTGTACATTCAACAAGCTCCTAGAAATAGACTTTGAGCACGTTGTTGGCAACACTGCGCTCCAAAACTCGATTGCCTGCCGTGGGTGCAACAACTGCCAGGCTCAAGTGGGACCGGGCCGGCCTCGTATCTCGCATGCATCCAAACAGGTGAGCTAACATAGCAAGTGGTTCCCACAACAGCTGACCTAGACAGATATAGCGGAACGACTGGATGCATTCCTAAGCAATTGGGCGACAGAAGCAGCTAGTAGGAACGCATGGAGATCACGGGAAGCCTTTGCCCAGCAGTGGCACACTCAATAGGCTCATAATACCTTGGTGTCTAAAGGACGGATCGGGTCCGAACCACTACACTGCGCTCCAAAACAGTATTTAACTAGTTGACGTGGGTGCAAAAACTGCCAGGCTCAAGTAGGACTGGCACGGTCACATCTGTGGCATGCATCCAGATAGGTGGGCTAATATAGCTGCCAAGTGGCTACAAAACGGGTTACGGAGACGGGGCTGACCTAGACAGAGATGGCGGGACGACCTGGATGCATTCCTCAGCAACTGCGCGTCAGAAGCACCCAGTAGAGACGCATGGAGATCACGGGACCTTTGCCCAGCAGTGGGACACTTAATAGGCTCATAAAACCTTTAGCAGGTCTGCGGCGAGTTTGAGCACGTTGTTGGCGACCGTGAGCTGGTCCTTGCTCTCAGGTATATAGATGCCGACGCAGCTGCTCCGTACGAGGGCGTCAAAAGGACAGATCGGGTTCAAAACACTGCAAGAACTGCCAGGCTCAAGTGGGACTGGGCCGGACACGTCTGTGGCATGCATCCAAACAAATGGGCTAACATAGCTACCAAGTGGTTCCCACAACAGTCGACATACACAGAGATGGCGGGACGACCTGGATACATTCCTCAGCAACTGCGCTTCAGAAGCACCCTAGGGACGTATGGAGATCACTGGACCTTTGCCTAGCAGTGGGACACTCAATAGGCTTGCAGTTCACGTTGCTGCCCAGCGTCAGCAGCCGCAGGAGGTAGATGCCGAGGCAGCTGCTCCATACGAGGGCTTCTAGTTATTTATACCTTGAGCAGGTCGGCGGCGAGTTTGAGCACGTTGTTGGCGACCGTGAGTTGCTCCTTGCTCTCGGGCCGCTGCTCGATGGCCAGGTGAAGGTTGATCTGCTCCGTCAGTATGGCGGACAGGCAGCCGCGGTACTTGCGGTTCACGTTGCTGCCCAGGGTCAGCAGCCGCAGGAGGTAGATGCCGAGGCAGCTGCTCCATACGAGGGCTTCTAGTTATTTATACCTTGAGCAGGTCGGCGGCGAGTTTGAGCACGTTGTTGGCGACCGTGAGTTGCTCCTTGCTCTCGGGCCGCTGCTCGATGGCCAGGTGAAGGTTGATCTGCTCCGTCAGTATGGCGGACAGGCAGCCGCGGTACTTGCGGTTCACGTTGCTGCCCAGGGTCAGCAGCCGCAGGAGGTAGATGCCGAGGCAGCTGCTCCATACGAGGGCTTCTAGTTATTTATACCTTGAGCAGGTCGGCGGCGAGTTTGAGCACGTTGTTGGCGACCGTGAGTTGCTCCTTGCTCTCGGGCCGCTGCTCGATGGCCAGGTGAAGGTTGATCTGCTCCGTCAGTATGGCGGACAGGCAGCCGCGGTACTTGCGGTTCACGTTGCTGCCCAGGGTCAGCAGCCGCAGGAGGTAGATGCCGAGGCAGCTGCTCCATACGAGGGCTTCTAGTTATTTATACCTTGAGCAGGTCGGCGGCGAGTTTGAGCACGTTGTTGGCGACCGTGAGTTGCTCCTTGCTCTCGGGCCGCTGCTCGATGGCCAGGTGAAGGTTGATCTGCTCCGTCAGTATGGCGGACAGGCAGCCGCGGTACTTGCGGTTCACGTTGCTGCCCAGGGTCAGCAGCCGCAGGAGGTAGATGCCGAGGCAGCTGCTCCATACGAGGGCTTCTAGTTATTTATACCTTGAGCAGGTCGGCGGCGAGTTTGAGCACGTTGTTGGCGACCGTGAGTTGCTCCTTGCTCTCGGGCCGCTGCTCGATGGCCAGGTGAAGGTTGATCTGCTCCGTCAGTATGGCGGACAGGCAGCCGCGGTACTTGCGGTTCACGTTGCTGCCCAGGGTCAGCAGCCGCAGGAGGTAGATGCCGAGGCAGCTGCTCCATACGAGGGCTTCTAGTTATTTATACCTTGAGCAGGTCGGCGGCGAGTTTGAGCACGTTGTTGGCGACCGTGAGTTGCTCCTTGCTCTCGGGCCGCTGCTCGATGGCCAGGTGAAGGTTGATCTGCTCCGTCAGTATGGCGGACAGGCAGCCGCGGTACTTGCGGTTCACGTTGCTGCCCAGGGTCAGCAGCCGCAGGAGGTAGATGCCGAGGCAGCTGCTCCATACGAGGGCTTCTAGTTATTTATACCTTGAGCAGGTCGGCGGCGAGTTTGAGCACGTTGTTGGCGACCGTGAGTTGCTCCTTGCTCTCGGGCCGCTGCTCGATGGCCAGGTGAAGGTTGATCTGCTCCGTCAGTATGGCGGACAGGCAGCCGCGGTACTTGCGGTTCACGTTGCTGCCCAGGGTCAGCAGCCGCAGGAGGTAGATGCCGAGGCAGCTGCTCCATACGAGGGCTTCTAGTTATTTATACCTTGAGCAGGTCGGCGGCGAGTTTGAGCACGTTGTTGGCGACCGTGAGTTGCTCCTTGCTCTCGGGCCGCTGCTCGATGGCCAGGTGAAGGTTGATCTGCTCCGTCAGTATGGCGGACAGGCAGCCGCGGTACTTGCGGTTCACGTTGCTGCCCAGGGTCAGCAGCCGCAGGAGGTAGATGCCGAGGCAGCTGCTCCATACGAGGGCTTCTAGTTATTTATACCTTGAGCAGGTCGGCGGCGAGTTTGAGCACGTTGTTGGCGACCGTGAGTTGCTCCTTGCTCTCGGGCCGCTGCTCGATGGCCAGGTGAAGGTTGATCTGCTCCGTCAGTATGGCGGACAGGCAGCCGCGGTACTTGCGGTTCACGTTGCTGCCCAGGGTCAGCAGCCGCAGGAGGTAGATGCCGAGGCAGCTGCTCCATACGAGGGCTTCTAGTTATTTATACCTTGAGCAGGTCGGCGGCGAGTTTGAGCACGTTGTTGGCGACCGTGAGTTGCTCCTTGCTCTCGGGCCGCTGCTCGATGGCCAGGTGAAGGTTGATCTGCTCCGTCAGTATGGCGGACAGGCAGCCGCGGTACTTGCGGTTCACGTTGCTGCCCAGGGTCAGCAGCCGCAGGAGGTAGATGCCGAGGCAGCTGCTCCATACGAGGGCTTCTAGTTATTTATACCTTGAGCAGGTCGGCGGCGAGTTTGAGCACGTTGTTGGCGACCGTGAGTTGCTCCTTGCTCTCGGGCCGCTGCTCGATGGCCAGGTGAAGGTTGATCTGCTCCGTCAGTATGGCGGACAGGCAGCCGCGGTACTTGCGGTTCACGTTGCTGCCCAGGGTCAGCAGCCGCAGGAGGTAGATGCCGAGGCAGCTGCTCCATACGAGGGCTTCTAGTTATTTATACCTTGAGCAGGTCGGCGGCGAGTTTGAGCACGTTGTTGGCGACCGTGAGTTGCTCCTTGCTCTCGGGCCGCTGCTCGATGGCCAGGTGAAGGTTGATCTGCTCCGTCAGTATGGCGGACAGGCAGCCGCGGTACTTGCGGTTCACGTTGCTGCCCAGGGTCAGCAGCCGCAGGAGGTAGATGCCGAGGCAGCTGCTCCATACGAGGGCTTCTAGTTATTTATACCTTGAGCAGGTCGGCGGCGAGTTTGAGCACGTTGTTGGCGACCGTGAGTTGCTCCTTGCTCTCGGGCCGCTGCTCGATGGCCAGGTGAAGGTTGATCTGCTCCGTCAGTATGGCGGACAGGCAGCCGCGGTACTTGCGGTTCACGTTGCTGCCCAGGGTCAGCAGCCGCAGGAGGTAGATGCCGAGGCAGCTGCTCCATACGAGGGCTTCTAGTTATTTATACCTTGAGCAGGTCGGCGGCGAGTTTGAGCACGTTGTTGGCGACCGTGAGTTGCTCCTTGCTCTCGGGCCGCTGCTCGATGGCCAGGTGAAGGTTGATCTGCTCCGTCAGTATGGCGGACAGGCAGCCGCGGTACTTGCGGTTCACGTTGCTGCCCAGGGTCAGCAGCCGCAGGAGGTAGATGCCGAGGCAGCTGCTCCATACGAGGGCTTCTAGTTATTTATACCTTGAGCAGGTCGGCGGCGAGTTTGAGCACGTTGTTGGCGACCGTGAGTTGCTCCTTGCTCTCGGGCCGCTGCTCGATGGCCAGGTGAAGGTTGATCTGCTCCGTCAGTATGGCGGACAGGCAGCCGCGGTACTTGCGGTTCACGTTGCTGCCCAGGGTCAGCAGCCGCAGGAGGTAGATGCCGAGGCAGCTGCTCCATACGAGGGCTTCTAGTTATTTATACCTTGAGCAGGTCGGCGGCGAGTTTGAGCACGTTGTTGGCGACCGTGAGTTGCTCCTTGCTCTCGGGCCGCTGCTCGATGGCCAGGTGAAGGTTGATCTGCTCCGTCAGTATGGCGGACAGGCAGCCGCGGTACTTGCGGTTCACGTTGCTGCCCAGGGTCAGCAGCCGCAGGAGGTAGATGCCGAGGCAGCTGCTCCATACGAGAGCTTCTAGGAGCCAGCCGCATTCGAGCGTCACGGAGTCCTGAACAATAAATAGGGTATGCCATTAATGTAATGTTTGCCATAATTATCTGCCCAAGATTTTTTTTACTGAAACTTTAAAATTTTCAGGATTGATGTGATGATAGATAGATTACACGTAGTTAATTATTAGGAATCTATATTGTGATCGTCAGATATGGAAAAAAACCTCACCAAAGTCACTTTTATGGCCAACAAAGGTATCCGATAAATGGTACATGATTTTAGGATCTATGAGTGCGTTTCACAGCAAGATGTGACCGGGAAATATAGGCGTCTCAACCTTTTATTTTTGATGATTTATGATCGATAAATTTGTCTCGGATATAATGACTTGTTTTATTTCTGCACGTTTAACCTTTCGGATGCTTTGACATTGACAGTGCTGAAGGATTATACAATTTTCGTTTCTTTCATAGTCCATTCTCGAGAGTACTGATCAGTGCTAAGGGGCTGTCCATATATTACGTCATTTCAAAAAAGCGCGGGGGGGGGTCTGACCATTGGATGACGGTAATCATTTTATTAGAGGCGTGATGATAGGGGTTTAAGCCCTAAGTCATATGGAGGTTTAAAAACGAAATGATAAAATAATCTTACCCTGAGTAGCTGCGCACTGACACACGCCAGCAGTATGAGAGTGAGCATGAACGCAGCAGATACGATCACATCCACTGAGCGCTGCGGCCCGCGCCGCTGTGGAAATAAATGCTTTCATTAACAGTTGAGCACATACAGTCACCATTGAGGGTATGCAAGGCTTCTTCAACGCAATTCAGAGTATACTTGTATGGAATTGCCATGGAATTAAATAACACTTCATTTCGTTATGCAGTCGTGTTAATAACACGGCAAAAGAGTGCGTGCGAAGAAAGCAGTGGAGCAGCTAAATCCTATACTCTGTACTTTGATTCAATAAAAGATAAAAACCATAAAAAAATAGTGTTTTCTTTATAATTCAAATCTTGCTTGACTTTTGGGACATCCTGGGTTCTCAAATATGCACTCTAACGCTTGGGTAATAAAATAAATAAATATTTGCGGACAATCTTACACAAATCAACCTAGTCCCAAACTAAGCAAAGCTTGTACTATGGGTACTAGACGACGATATAGACATTCATATAGATAAATAAATACTTAAATACATAGAAAAAGTCCATGACTCAAGAAAAAATATTCGTGCTCATCACACAAATAAATGCACTTACCGGGATTCGAACCCAGGACCTCTTGCTTAGATTATGCTTAATAGAGTCGAATTTAGATTATGTGAGCGTCTTTAGGACTACCTTCTAGGAATTAGAACATTTAAGCCTTGGTCAGACACACCGCGCGACGCAGCGCCGCGGTCGCGCGGCGCGACCGCGACACATGCTAACAGATTAGCGACGTCAAACAGACTGCGTCCCGCTGGCATCGCGCCCCGCTTCTGTCGCGCCCCGCGCCGCGCGGCCCCTTGCGTTCACGCGGCGCGGGCGCAGCGCTGCGCGGCGCGGACGCGGCGGCACGCTGCGCCGCGCTGGGTCACACACATCAGTCGGACGTTAGGCAGCGCGCAGTGCTTAGTGCGAGCGTAGCATAATTATTAGTTATTTTGTGATTAGGTATGGATATAGAAAAATTAATGTTTTCGGTATCCTGTATCCGGGCGCGAATCACGCCCGCTGCGTGCCGCGCATCACGCCCTCATCGCGCCGCGTTCGCGCGCGCGGTGAGGGCGTGTTGAGAGCGCGAGGCCGGCGCGATCCGCGCGCGCCCTGTTTGAACAGGCATCGCGTCGGCATCACGCGGCGCGACCGCGGCGCTGCGTCGCGCCGTGTGTCTGACCAAGGCTTTAGAACTATCCATAGATTTCCACGAAAGGTATATAGAGAAAGATTTGGATCAATGAACTGTTTATTGTTGTTATTCTGATCCGTTAGCTAAGACAGACAGAGTTTTTTAGAAAAAGATATGTTACATAATAAGAAAAGGGCTTTAAAATGTCACCAAAACCCTACATTTCGTAGATTTATAAAATCACAGGCTTAAAAAGTGACTAAGGAGACCAAGCAACACAAACAACTTGATTCACCCATTTCAATTTTTTTATAATAATACGTACCCGTAAATACGATCGAGTGGACAGCCAAGTCTTAATATTCCTCACAGTATTCAGTCTAAAGTGCGGCAACTCGCTCTTTCTCGCTCGCCTCGCCGAAGTCAGGTGAGAGAACAGTTTAGCGTACAGGAACCGTTGCTTGAAGGCTCTCTCGGCCACGGCCAGTAGGAAGAATATGAGGCCGCTGAGCGCGAAACGGAGCGCGCATGAGACAATATTCGTCGTTATTTCCCTGAAATTAAGTTTATCTCTTTCATTTATCTATATTTTCAGGTTACAACAATAACTTTCTAAAACAATATTCTAATGTTAACTTTACCGTAATAAGCCTATAGTTTTTTTTACCCCTTTTTGGCCTGCAGCGGTGCGGCCAGCAACAGATTTGCTTAGGTATGGCCCAGGTAGAGGGAGAAGAGAGAAGGAAAATAGTACACAAGAATAAAGATGAAAGAGGAAGAAAAGAGAAGAGTAGAGAGTACCTTAACGATATGGTTAATGTTTAACGATAAGGGTTAAAGATACACTGCCAAGTATATACTTCTACAATGATTTTTTGTGCAGCGCGACCAAGGCTTTAACGCACGCTTTTTGACGTGATAACGTCTTATAAATCGATGAACGCAGGCTGCGCGCACGAAATATCAACGAACATCCCAAACCGCTGGTTCTAGAAATTCCAAATTTGGCCCGTAGGTTCCTTATTAATCATTAATTTAGTGAACAATAGGTATGCACATAATGTAATTATGCTAGATGGTAGGTACACATAAATTAGTCCAGCTATGTTCTGCCCCAAGGCTTACAAAGATCTTATGACTAAACATGTTCATTATAGCTGATTAAACCTATCATTTAAGTATTCGTTGATTGAGTAATAAGCTTTTTTAACTAGAAATACACGCCCGTTTAAATTCTAAAACAATTTCTTTTTGATATCAACAGGTAGATGATTAAAATTTTTCGGGGCCATTAAGAGAGGATTTTTCAAAATTCACCCTCTAAGGGGGTGAAATGGGGGTCCAAAGTTTGTATGGCAGCACAATGTCTTCTTATGACGTTATCACGTAAAATTATCGTCCGTAAACTGTAGCTCTAGTATAAGTTTTATCGGCCCATATACGTTTTCGAACGCGTTTGCGTTTAGTTTCAATTTGTATGGCAAAGCGTAGTTCCTAACAGTTACCACCAGAGGTGCTGTTCGCGTTGCCATACAAATTCAAACTAAACGCAAACGCGTTCGAAAACGTATTGTATCGATATAACTTATACTAGAGCCTCTGACTTTATAGACAACCAATTTTTTTGCCAAGTTTAGAGTTAAGGCGCTGTCAACACCAAAAACGCGCACACTGTCTATTTGTATCGGAGTAAACGAGAGCGAGTGTTACTTGAGCGGCCAGGTTTTAGACGAAAATAATGAATAAAAATTTAAATAAAAAAAAGTGTGGATTTTTTGTGAACGGTTTAGGTATGATTTATGTCGACGTCATGTTTTTAATTGCAGACCCATACGTCAAAAAAAATAAGGACATAGAACCGTTTAAGATGATTTTAAGACCAATCTTTGCAATTATTTTCTATCGAGCCGATTTCATCCATTTATGTTTCGAGTCCGTCTACGGTCTTGGAAATATGATGAATATTAACATATTTCTTTTTTAATGTGCTAGAACAAATACTTTTTCTTAAACAACTGCTTAAATAATATCAATTTCAACCAATTTGGTCTTGTCAGCCTCTTAACAAATGACGCAACTTACCATATATTATCACCAAAAGCACCACTAAATATAGATATGACACATCCCTGACTATAGTTGAAGATCAACGATGGGATGTAAGTCAGAAGTGATAGAGATTGAAGTTCCTCTTCACTTCTGGTGTCTTGTTCTATGGCAACCTGTGAAAACACATGTACGTTAATTATCTTGTTAGCGAATGGCAGATGGCAGAAGATTTGATTAGGGTTATCTACCCTGAGAAGCTAATTTAAACATATAACAAAATAAATTTGTACGTCGGAATTTGCACTCGTGTCGTCTTGCTTGTGAAACAGTGCGGGGGTGTGTGTGTACTCCAACTACTCCAAGTCCCCAGCATACCAAATCTCAGCTCCGACCAATTTGAAGTTTTCGAAAAACCAATGTTTTATTTTTTGTATGACATTTGGTCGGGGCCTCTATTCAAAAGGGTAACTTATCGCATTAACTAAATGTCATTTCCCAACTGTATCGTTTGTCCGAATTTTCATTTCGGCAAAAAGTCAATTATCTCGAAAACCCAAAAAGCTTTTCAATTTTTTTTAAACACTTATCGCGTAGAACTGCGTAGAACCCATTAGGTTAAGTTAGGTTTGTTCTTTGGTCGGCTCGGGAAGCGTGTGGTGTCGCCCTGCACGCTTACGACGGGAGGGGGGGCTTTTGCCTCAGTAGTGAGGGCAGCAGGAGGAATGAGGCTGGCTTAAGGCACTCTAAGCTCTTCATAGAAGGAGTGGACTCGGGCTGGACCAGAAAACTCTGGAAATCCAGTAGGAAGCAACTCAGAATTATATCTGGGGTGTTCACAGGTCACTTCGGGGTCAAGGATCTCTTGGCCAAGATGGGACTATCTGATAGTTTAGACTGTAGAATGTGTGGCGAGGAGGATGAGACTATAGAACACTTATTGTGTGAATGTCATGCCCTTGCCAGACAAAGAATGAACTACTTTGGTAACGGTTACCCGCAACCAAAGGAATTCAAGGTGCTCCCGGCAAACTGCATCATCCGCTTTGTGGAAATGATGGAGCAAGCCTGGGAGCAGGTATAAAGGCTCTCCTTACCAAATGCACAAAAGATCCCACTGGGTCGAAGTGCATCCGAAAGGGCCCTCACCTAGATAAGATAAGATAAGATAAGAGGGCAGCTGCGGCTGTTGCCGAGGGGCGTCGTGGTGAAATGTTCGCGATCCCATGATGCCCCTACTATACGGCAGAGAGGGCATACCTTGGTGGTTTTAGACGGTAGTCCGGGGAGCTCGTCATACCCATCCTAGTTCCTCGGCTAGGTGGGATGCGTAAAGGCATTTCCCAGAGTATAAAAAAAAAAAAAAATGTTTGTTTTATAATCATCCTGAAAATATCATAGCTTCAGATAATAACTACAGCTTAGAAAAGTTGAAAAACACCCGACATTTTCATTTCAAAGTTCAATATCTCAAAAACGGTTGAACCGATTTTGTTGAAACGTAGCTAAGAACCATCTCGATCACGGCAGATTTCGGATAAAAAAACCGCATTCAAATCGGTCCATTCGTTTAGGAGCTACGATGCCACAGATGCCTTTTTTCCGTCGGGGGTTAAAAACGGCCTTTAGGACAAATGAAAATTCGGACAAACGAAACAGCTGGGAAACAATTTTTTGTGATTCAGATAGGTAACCATTCAAGTCTTACTTAACGTATGGCCGCAAAAATAAACCACAAAAAATGGCAAATATGTTTTTTTTACCCAACTGCCGAAGGAGAAGAGAGTTATGTTTTACGAGCGTATGTATGTATGTAAGTATGTATGTAAGTGTGTATGTATGTATGTGTGTATGTCTTATTCTTTGACACGCCCTGTAGCCTAAACCGTTTGACGAATTTCGACATATGAGGTGTCGTTGGATTCCTCATAACCGTTGGAGTGACATATTACGTCATTTAAAAATAAGGGGGGGGGGGGTCTGACCTTTGGATGACGGTAGTTATGTCACTAGGCGGGGAGGGTCCATTCAAGGAATTAACAGGATGATCATGGGGGGGTCAAAAGGTCGATAAAAATCGATGACGTAATATATGGACAAGCCCATAGTATCATGACATGGAAGAGCCTAACTCTACATAGTATCAAACCTCGTAAGGCCCATGCTATTTTTAGGACAAATGTAATAACGGCCCTGTGTCCTGAAAATAGGTCATATTATTTTAAAATTTCGAGTCCTTTAAATAGAGTTTAAATTTGATTACAATAAGCTAATGAGCTGGGCGGTTAAGCCTGAAATTCTTTGTCCTAAAATTAGGCCAATGGGCCTTACGAGGTTATACTAGTATAGTACCTGGATGAGCCTGGCGGCGGGCGTGACCAGCGCCACACTGGCGGCCATTAGAAGGCCGGCCCACATACACCCGTCAGCCGCCATGGCGCGCTCGGCGCGCGCCACCACGTACCAGCTTATATCCACTGCTGACAACTCCGCGCGCAGCGTCGAGCCTCGCTCCCACATAGTGCATCTCACTGCGGAAACCAATCACCACTCTCATTTTAAATGTGCATTACAGGGGCTACCTAGGGGCTGTCAATATATTACGTCATATGACCATTGATTGGATGACGGTAGTCATATTATTAGGCGGGAAGGATCCATTCAAGGAATTAACAGGATGATGATAGGGAGAGGGGGTGTCAAAGATCGATGACTTAATATATGGACAAGCCCCTATTAGAGTTGTAAATATGTAAAAACAAACGGGCAAGACTTCGCCTCCTTCCGTGTTCTATCGCTTGTATAATGATGGGCTGTGCTCCAAAGAAATATATGGCCCAATAATCCGCGACCAATTCTCTTCCTCTTTAAGCATGGGTTAAAAATAATCGGAGATACTGGGCCCGGATTGTGTTTGGTCGCGGATTACTGAGCCCTACATTAATTGGATTCTTTGACTTGATGCCCACCGCACCGATCGCTGTCAGCAGGACGTACTTGTCGTTGATGTGAGGCGCCCTTGAACCTAAATGGTTTAAGCACATTTTTCTGCCTCGAAGCCCAAGATATTCAGGGACTACAGTATTAGTAATACTTCTTCAAGGAATGCGCTTGTAACACCCCTGGAGTAGATATATATATGCGGATGCAATGAAACCAGTGTGTTACGAGAGCTCGTTTATTACTGAAGTCGGTACGGTCGCGGCTCAGCTTACGATAGACGCCTCGGTGACGTCA
This sequence comes from Epinotia brunnichana, assembly GCA_963854355.1. NCBI lineage: Eukaryota > Metazoa > Arthropoda > Insecta > Lepidoptera > Tortricidae > Epinotia > Epinotia brunnichana. Next base: position 17,807,458 of record OY977942.1, on the reverse strand, counting down.
CGCGTATACACATCAAGTTTACCATGAGGCGGTCCGTACCGTACACAAGTTTGCCATCGACTAGGTATAAAAAAAATGTGTATTTTATGTCGGTAGTTTGCACAATGTAATTTGACAGATGACATTTTCATTGAATGAGTAGTATTCGCCGAAACCGATGACAATATGAAATCTTACCAGTGTCACTAGTGGGGTCAAGTAACGCAAAAGGGTCCCAAGAACTGTCAGCGCCACAGTGGAACCCCACGTCCGAATGGGCGCCCTCAGACTGAGAGCCGTAGCTGCTTTCCTCACCTGCCAACAGAAGATATTGCTCACGAGTCTAATAGGATTATAACCCACGGAATCATGCTTATTATTATTTTGCGTAGGTTGGATAGTTAGTGCAGTTTGGCGCGTAACGTCATTGAGTTGACACGAGTCATTATCATAATTAAAAAATATAGGGTAAATCGCCAGTAGCTGGCCACCTTTCAATAACTGACCCCCTCATACTAAAAATGAACTCTGCTCCCCTACAAACAGAATTCAATTTAGTATGACGTGGCCAGTTATTGAAGGGTGGCCAGTAATTGAAACCTTATACTAAAATCAATTCTATTATAGCTGAATAGAGTTAATTTTTAGTATGAGGTGGCCAGTTATTGAACGGAACGATGTTCTATTTAAAATATGTATTTACTTGTGCGTTTCACCCCCTTTTTAATCCAAGCCTCATCAAGGGATTACTAGTGAAAGTAAGGTACTGAACTGACTAAATGAGTCGGAATGTAATGTGAAACACTGAACTATCCACAATTAATGAAACATATGTAATGACGGACATACAAAATTGCACTATCTATATTTAGAGCGTTTGTGCCTTACATGAGATGTAGAAATCAAAATGTGTCATTCTCAGGCAAAATGTCCTTCTTTGTCGATGTCAATAACGACAATTTCTAATCCCGGCTTACCAAGGGGCTATTCATTTATTACGTAAGACCAATTTTACCACTTTCTGACCCCTTCACCCCCTAGCGTAAGAAAAACTATATGACTTTGATGAACATTTTCCTTGTCGTCTTACGTAATAAATTAATAGACCCCAATGAGTTTTTCGCAACTTATCTATGGAATGTAATTTGATATTTACTGTTAGCTTTTCGGTGAAGGAAAAACATCGTGAGGAAACCTGCATACATCTGCGAAGAAATTCAAATGTGTATTTCAAGTCGCCAACCCGCACTAGGCCAGCGTGGGGACTACTGCCCTTTCTCTCTCATCAATGAAAGGAGGCATGAGTCCAGCAGTGGGACGTATATAGCCTGATATATTATGACGCCACCAAAGTTGGATCTTTTGCTTGAGAATGGCACAATAATAAATAAGTACCCACGTTTAATAATAACTACAACGATGTAAATTATAACTTGCACAATTAACCATGGGTCATAACGTGGCTGTGATATCGACATGACAGTCGCACTTTATGACAAGATTATATCACTGTGAAATATCACAGTCTTCCAAACCCCCGACTCAACATACATTGTGAAAGTTACAGTGCCTAAACGCTCTAACATGCTCTATGATTGTTCAATCCACGAGGCCCACTCCTTTTCAATGCAAACAGGATACTACAAACAATACAATTTGTTGCACCAACTTGCTATAGTTAAAGTCTCGACGTTTACGTATTTAAAAAAAATGTATACAAAAAACACCACGTGACTTGGTCATTCAACCAATCATAACAACTTTTTGTATCTATGGTATTATCTTATTGGCTGAAAGACCAAGTCACGTGGTGTTTTTTGTTTACAGTTTTTTAAATACCTAAACGTCCAGACTATAGGGTGGTTTACACCAAACCGTCTGTAATCGTAAGCGGTGCTCGCATGCTGCGACGCATGACGATGGCAACGCGAACAGCGCCTCTAGTGTTAACTATTAGGAACTACGCGTTGCCATACAAATTGAAACTAAACGCAAACGTGTTCGAAAACTTATATGTATCGATAAAACTTATACTAGAGCTACAGTGACATTTAAGGTTTATTGGAGATCGTTGTTGTTCTACGTCCGTAGGAAAAACCCTAGAGACCCTACACGTGACCTCCGGGTGGTGCTAAAAGAACAACAAACTCGGCAGCTGCACTGTTCCTTCTGAACCTCGCAGCGCACACTGGAACCCTATCAGCGACATCGATACGAATACATATATGTACCAGTGTGTAACCGCCATACGATAAATAAAATAAAAGTGACATTTAATACGTGAGTTTAACCGTGGATTAATTAGTAGTATTATAGCAAGTTGTTGTTACTGCTAGGTGTTTATAGCACCACTCATGTGTGGCGCCCCCGCCGTTTCACTGATGGCTCCAACGGAAGACCAGCGCTGGTTATAGCCAGCCACATGCTGTCGCTATGTGTGTGTCACGGATAAAAGTTACTAGTAAACTAGTTTGTTTGGGAGTGGGACGTATCGTGGGTTGAACGATCTGATACCTGGTTAATGTTAATGTAATAGAAGGGCTTACTGTTAGTAGTCTGGCCAACCCAGTCGGACATGGTATGGTGTGAGGGCAGAGCGATGGAGGGCGCCGAGGCCGAACATTCCCCCTCAGACGACGATGTCTGGTAATTCTCTAGTTTCTACACAAACCAATGGGTCACTAGCAGAATGAGTAGATCGCAAAATAACTAGTGTAATATTTTGCCTATATCGCTTTTAGTCTACATCGCAAACGGTCTAGAACGCAAAATGTCTTTACGATAGGGATGTCGACGGAGCCCGACTTGGCCTTCGGCAATTAGAAGAGACCTAACGCACCTAACCTACCTATGAGTGGTCATTTTGCGTTCTAGACCGTTCGCGATGTAGACTAAAAGCGATATAGGCAAAATATTACACTAGTCATTTTGCGATCAACTCATTCTGCTAGTGACCGAAACCAATACAAGTATCGTTATCATTAACTAAAACTTCATACTATAAAGAGCTAATATTGTAAATAGTTAATTATCGCTCGTCAATAAGGATTTTGTTTTTCGTGTGTATATCTATTTCTTTGGCACGCTATGTAGCTTAAACGGTTTGGTGGATTTTAACATTAGACTCCTCATTCACACAACAATTTAATTTAACTTGTTCAGGATATATCATGTCGCTAAATGGCAACACTGGGGAGAGCATGAAGCAATCGCCCATCATGGCCGCAACATGGTTGCAACGTACGTATCGTACAGGACGCAACTATGCGTTGGAGGGAGAAAGACATACTTACGCCAGCCAATTAAGTGAGAAGGTTGCTATCGACTCGTACGGCTACGTCAAGAGGCTGGCAGAGGACAAAAATCTGAAGCGGTTACTCCACCGACAAGAGCCTAGCTCTTAAATAATAAACCTTTCGCTACAATACGCGCCACATAAGTCTGCGTCTCTGAAGTTAGCCCCAATAGGGGTGTACCTAGACTCAAAATGTATAATTACTCCAAATGAAAGAAGGCAAAAACGTATATGTGTCGCTTAACTTCAAACTCAGATAAATCCACTCTAACCACTTGCGAGATAATTGAAAAAATGTGATAATAACGTTAATTCGGTGATTTGAAAGGCAGTATTTTTTTATTATGGCTAAAGCATTTTAAAAAGCCTTACTGTTCGGCAAATTCAGCATTAAAACCATTCATTCTCTACAAAAAATAAAATTTAGATTGGATTTACCTTCATTTGATATAATCGAATGCAATTTATCTATCTTCAAAAAAACTCAGTGTGGATTTGTATAATTTTGATTTAACAGACCTGGATTTAGCTAGATTTGATAAAAAAATACGATTAGAAATTGTCAGCCATGTTGAAAAAACTTCTTTCGCTGATTGGCTTGGACGGACTTACCTACATTTGAAAAAAACTGTCATATCGATTTATCTGGTTTCGTTAAAATATTATGATTTTAACTGTATTTATATCAAAAACCACACAGAATTATATTTAACGGATAAAATTGTATCATAACTAGTTTTTTACCCTTTTATTTTATATCAAAATCTTAAAAAATGTCAGAATTGGATTTACCCGAGTTTGAAGTTAAGCGACTCATATATGCCTAGTGACGAAAATCCCATACAGATATCTCAACAAATTACGAAGCTGCAACCGTTTTAATATTGCTTGTTAGAGAGAGTAAACGCTCTGGGATCGTGACGTCACGATCCCAGAGCCGAGTAAATGGCAATCGTTTCATATGAGGTGCGTTTTGCGGAAAAGGGACAGAATATACCCCCTCTCAAAACATAGGACATTTTATAACTTTGTGATTATTTAATCCACTGCTTTACTTTTTTCTCTATTTGACAATATTTTTATCGTTTTTCGAGAAAGTTCATGATTATTGATTATTTATCTTGGTGTCTACACCCCTACTAAGTCGCCTCCCCTCCCGCATACCCGTCGAACCCCTCTGACACCTTTGCGACGCTACTATACTAGCTAACTTCACAGACGCAAACCTATGTGGCGCGTATTGTACATATATTCTGAAAAACCCTTATTGACACATCTTTGGTAACATTGAGAAATACGTGAAACAATTTAAAGATATTAACTTATTAAGCTTAAGATTTGTTTAGTTAGGTTTCATATTTTTTTGGAAATTAATAACAAATGCTGTATGTGAAACGCAGACTGAGTACAGAAGTTATAAAAATTACAAATGATTCGACTAATTAATATGTTTTTTCTTTACACTTTCATAAAGAGAAGAATGAAGCCAAAGCTGTTATATACCGGTAAAAGGATCATGCTGTCAACTCAAGTACAGATAGCTACCTGGGTTCTTGGGCGGAAAATTGTTGCCATCTATCACCTATTATTGTAAAAATAGGGACGTTAATATTTGTTGGTAAATTATGTGGTACATTAAGTAGACAATTTATAGTTTATGAGCTGTTAAAAAGTACTTTCAGGTTTGGAACTTCTTCGGGTATTTTCTAACTACCGCATATACTGCTCTCTCTGATTACATATTAATACTACACCACCCAAACTCATTTTACCATGGCTACACTGGGGAAATTACCGTAGACGCAACAAATATATAATGAAAAAGGCAGAGAAAAATATTACACATATCTAATAAGGAAATAACAGAGACATGTCTCTGTTGTCACCCGACAGCTTACACGACGTGTCGCGCGACATCACGCTTGCGCGTAAACGCGGCCTTAGGCACCATATAGCACTCAGAGTGCACGGAATGTCGTCTGTTACCATAACTACTCAGGATGTAGCAACGGACCAATAAGTCTGGACGGTGTACGACAAATGGAAAGTTCAATACGAAAGACTTTTTAACATCCCATGAACTGAACTCATGCTCATGGTAACACAGTATACATTCTTACCTTATTTTTCTTTTTAATAGGATACTCTTCGTCGCTGGTCTCCCGCGGGATAGATTCCGGGGCCCAGGACTTCTTGAACCGGACTCCGATCCTCTTGCCCTCAGGAGCCGGAACGGAACCATCGGACTCCTGATCAAGGGATTTCTCATCGTCCTCCTTCTTCAGCCTTTCAAGATTTCTAAGTAGATTAGGAACTGGTTTAATACTTGGTTTCTCCACTGGTTTGTCGTTGACTAGTTTGTTTTCCTTTGGTCGGTCGCCTTCGCTGCCGTTGGAGTAATACCCGTTGAGGCTTTCGAAGCCGTCGTCGCCTTCAGCGAACATGGCTCTGGCGAGGTTCACATTATGTCCATGAGCTTGAACGTTAAAGCTTTCGAGCCGTTTCTTGGTGAGTACGTTCTTATATGTGAACGTGGGTTGTGGCACTTCGTCGGGCGGTGGGGTGAACGTCACTATGGGCGTGGAGACGTCCGGTTTCTTCCACATCATGTAATCCTCGTCGTCGGAGTCTTTGGCTTTCATGACTTTGTGCTTCATGATAGGTTCCATGTTTTTGATGAGGTTCTCTTTTGTCAAATCTTTTTTACGTTTTCTGTAAACACGAGTTGTAACATTTACAAGACTTCCAACATAAACTTGAGGCTAGAAAGTTGGTAACAAAGATGCATTAAAAACGATCGTAATATCATCTGCCCTCAGTTTTTTTCTGATAGTTGAAAGCCAAACGAAGTTACAAAAGATTAAAGCTAGAGAATTGTCTATGGCCCAGCCTTTTGTGATGCCGCAAAGCCCAACCACCCTGCTGTGGCACAGCTACATACCTCAGCGCTGTGTCCGCCACGTCGCGGGACTGCCCCGGAACTTGGCCGGCTTGGCACTGGACTTGCTCTGGTTGGATGTGGCAAAGCTCTCCCCCGACCCTGCTGTACAGCAATATACCTCAGCGCTGTGTCCGCCACGTCGCGGGACTGTCAGCGCCGGAACTTGGCCGGCTTGGCACTGGACTTGCTCTGGTTGGATGTGGCAAAGCTCTCCCCCGACCCTGCTGTACAGCAATATACCTCAGCGCTGTGTCCGCCACGTCGCGGGACTGTCAGCGCCGGAACTTGGCCGGCTTGGCACTGGACTTGCTCTGGCTGGATGTGGCAAAGCTCTCTCCCGACCCTGCTGTACAGCAACATACCTCAGCGCTGTGTCCGCCACGTCGCGGGACTGTCGGCGCCGGAACTTGGCCGGCTTGGCACTGGACTTGCTTTGGCTGGATGTGGCAAAGCTCTCCCCCGACCCTGCTGTACAGCAACATACCTAAGCGCTGTGTCCGCCACGTCGCGGGACTGTCGGCGCCGGAACTTGGCCGGCTTGGCACTGGACTTGCTCTGGCTGGATGTGGCACCACTCTCTCCAGACCCTGCTGTACAGCAACATACCTCAGCGCTGTGTCCGCCACGTCGCGGGACTGTCGGCGCCGGAACTTGGCCGGCTTGGCACTGGACTTGCTCTGGCTGGATGTGGCACCGCTCTCTCCAGACCCTGCTGTACAGCAACATACCTCAGCGCTGTGTCCGCCACGTCGCGGGACTGTCGGCGCCGGAACTTGGCCGGCTTGGCACTGGGCTTGCTGTGGCTAGAAGTAGCACCGCTTTCACCCGACCCACCAGCGCTTCCGGCATCACATTCAGAACGCGCCCTCCTGTTAACCCGAAAATGGGAGACTTTATCTTCAGTTCCAAAAAGGGACGTAACAGTTTAAATAAAACACATAAAATGTACAATTCATTTATGAGCTTTTTTAGCCTGCGGTGCCATCTTTTGATGTTGACGTGTGTACGCACCAGAAATGTCGGCAGCTTGCTGTAGTATCTGAGGGCGCACGTAAGCGAACTCTATCTCGGTGGTGCTTACGGTCTGCGAGTGGACACTCACCACCATCAGTCCCCACCAGCAGTTAGTGTATGAACGAAGCCGGATTATCCACTAGTAGACCTTATTTCGTTGCAACAAGGTCTACGAATAGTCAGTTAGTTAGCTCTGTACGCACCGGAAGTATCGCGGCAGCTTGCGGCGGAAGGTCACGCGCGGGTGAGCTCCATTTCGGTCGTGCTCACGATCTGCGAGTGGACGCTCATCACCATCAGTCCCCACCAGCCAGCAGTATGAACGAAGCCGGAGTATCCACAATTGGGAATGGATGAAAATTTTAAAAGTGCCGGATTATTTTTTTGGTGCAAGGAATAACCTTCCTTAGCACCAGAAAAAAGTTGCAGATTTTTCATCTGCGTCAATTATTTTTGAAAAATATAAACTGTTTCCTCACTTACGTTTTGGGTTTAGGACGGCAAATAAAACACTTTGCTTGATCTCATATTACAAAAAATATCTCAAAAACCCGTGGTAAACTGACACTGGCAATGATATTAGCAGCTATATTTGTCATTGCCAGAGTCAGATATTAATATTTTTTTTGTAATATGACGGATCAAGGAAAGTGTTTCATTCGCTGTCCTAAACCCAAAACGTAAGTGAGGAAACTGTTTATATTTTTCAAAAATAATTAACTCAAATGAAAAGTCGATGCAACTTTTTTCTGGTGCTAAGGAAGGTTATTCCTATCAGGGTCATTGTCAGTCACAAAAACAAAAATCATCTTTCCGGTGGTCAATAGTTAAGGGCTTATGTTTATATATAATATGTTTTTATCACATATAATTATAGAAGAGGCTACGCCGTTTATGCGGATTCAGAGTTCAACCAAAAATTAGGCTTTACAGCCCTTAACTTTGGCAATGTCCACCGAAGAGACGCGAACCTAAATCTGACAATGACCCATCACCAAAAAAAGAATCAGGCACTTCTAAAATGTTCATCCATTCCCCATTGCACCTTAATGCCTAGGGTCTGTTATCGATGATACTCACCGGAAGTATCGCGGCAGCTTGCGGTGGTAGGTGGCGCGCGGGCGCACGCGTCCCAGCTCCATCTCAGTGGTGCTAACGATCTGCGAGTGGACGACGCTCAGTACCACCATCAGGCCGCACGGCACTAACCAGCAGTTGGGCTGCGCGACAATTACAAGCTTCGTTACGTTACACGTTATAAATAAAATAAAATAAAACCGGCCAAGTGAGAGTCGCACTCGCGCACGAAGGGTTCCGTATTATTATTATTTCTGGTAGTGGCTTTCGGGCTGTCAAAGCCCTTATATGCGACCATCGCTGATCTATTGTGATCGCCACTTACTACAATTCTTGGTCAAGTCCTGCAAACTCGAAGAATTGCAGGATTTTGTTGAACTCAAGAAATTTGATCTCCTCCGGGCACATGATGTGTTTGCCCAGGAAGGAGTTACGACTGCGCATGAGGCAAGGGCAATCGGTTAGGATGTGTGTAGGCGTCTCCTCTGCTTCAAAGCAGAATCTGCACTGCCTTGTGTCACACAGTCCTATCGTTTGCATGTGCTTATTTAGGCGGCAGTGCCCAGTAAGCACCCTGACCAGCATGCGTAGACGGTTCCTACTTAGCGCCAAGGCGTCAGAAGACGCCTTTTTGCTAAAGGCTCTAATAAGTGCCTTGGAATGTTTCAGTCCTGGGTTAGCTCTCCAGGCTTGAATGGTCTTGTAGAAACAATAGGCTTTTAGAGTGAGCTTGGTTAGACTTTTAGGGATACCACAGAACGGCTCTGGTCCGCAGTGTTCCGGGTTCAAGGGTTCCATAACATTATCAATAATAAGTTTCTGTCAAAAATTAAATTTTTGGTACAAGCTTTTATCGCTGACTGTAGTTTTCTGTATACCGTCATCAACTACTCATTGAGACGATTCTAACGAGCCCAAACTCAACGGGGTTACGTCGGTTAAGTACTGAATTCCCATGGCCACCTTCTGTCTCCATCATCAGTTTTAAATAAATAGCAGACTACAGAATAGTACTTTTCAGGCAGCAAGTTTTCTATTCGTACTTTTGCTACTCACGCAATTTCTTCAGGAGCGCAGTTATTAATTTCTTCGACCATTTTAAAAGGAACGTATACTTTTGTCTTCACAAACACGAATAAAATCTTAATAATAGTTAATATTTTTTTCATTTTAAACTGTAAGTACCTATATATTTTGGTGGGAAATCGGAAATGTGACACCTCTTGTTTATGGTTTGTTTTGTTTTTAATCTGTTTGCACTTGCCATCCAAACCAAACCGAATCCGGACCCCGGACCGAATTCGAACTGTTTATTTGGACGTTAATAATTCTTGGTTGCTAATGAACGTGTATTAGAGTTTTATGGTGGCCAGACCGATTTAGAATTAGGTCTTAATCAATAAAATCACATTTTTCTTTAAAATGTTCTACAAGTTTGATTGCTTGTGGTGAAATAAAAATGTATGAGGACCAGAGTGGCCAACTTCCTGAAAAATAATTTATCTAATACTGATTCTAAAATGGTATAACACACGCCATTTACATCTTTACAAATAAAGATGTTGCTATAAATGTTCACTTTTAAACACCTTGATTTGGTACTCTCTTTCGAAAACCAGGAGACTTTTACTAAACCTCAAAGTCGATTTTCTGGACCAGTCTAAGGTGCATTCGTGGTTAGAAGGTTGTCCATTATTTACCGGATACCCTGTATATACATCACGTCGCCCACTGATACTGTGGATGTGGACGTTATCAAGTTTCAGTACACCTCACCCAGCTGCGCGAGGGTTCTCCCGCTCTCTAGATCATGCAATCATGTCGACTCAATCCAAAAATGTAAAATCAAGACAATTATGAAAGTGTCAATGTAATTAGTGGCACAGACGGGTTATACGAATTTAAACTCAATGAAATAAAAGACAAAACTTACAATAAATATGCAAGGAATTATGAAATCATGTTTGTACTTCTTACAATAGTGATAGCCTTAATAATTTATCTTTTTATTTAAGTGAGCGAATCGCCAACAAACTGCTTTGCAGTTTGGCGAATCTTTAGGTTAAGTTACTAAAATTGTATTTTTTTTTATTCCAATAAAAAAATAATAATAATAATTTGCAATATTTGCATACCTATTTGTCTCACAGCGCCGTTTTCCATATAGGTAAAGAAACCGAGACTGGTATGGCGTTGAAGTGATAAACATGCCCCGACCTTTGTACTGTTCCATTTATATCTTCCACAGGCAATTTTACTAATAAAATCTGACCGTTCTTCTGATCTGACCTACTTACCAACAACGTAGAAAGAGTATAATTTAAATGCTTGTGTTCCCGCGCAATCTAAACCAAACAAAATGGGAAACCATCGACACGTGAAGATGAAGAATGCTTGTCGGTTTGTGTCCGTCCATGGCATCATAGTTCCAAATAGATTTATAGAAAGTTGTTTAAGTTTTGTCTCATCATGTGTAGGTAGGTATGCAACATGTCTAAATTGAAGAACAGAGAATTTTTCATAAACAATAATAAGTAGTTTATTTAGAAAAACTTTGACAAGAGCTTTAACACTTCAAAGTACTGTGGAATTAAATCATCTGGATCACTTTGACTATGGTGACGAATCATAGGCTGTATACCAGGTGTTTTTAGGGTTCCGTACTCAAAGAGTAAAACGGGACCCTATTACTAAGACTCCGCTGTCCGTCTGTATGTCTGTCTGTCCGTCTGTCACCAGGCTGTATCTCAATAACCGTGATAGCTAGACATTAAATAAATATTTATAGATAATGGTACGGAACCCTTCGTGCGCGAGTCCGACTCGCACTTGGCCGGTTTTTTAGGGCTCCGTACCTAACGGGTAAAACGGGACCCTATTACTAAGACTCCGCTGTCCGTCTGTCTGTCCGTCGGTCACCAGGCTGTATCTCATGAAGCGTGATAGACAGTTGAAATTTTCACAGATAATGTATTTCTGTGGCCGCTATAACAACAAATACTAAAAGACAGAATAAAATAAATATTTAAGGGGGCTCCCATACAACAAACGTGATTTTTTTGCCATTTTTACAAGCTTTTTATTAACTTGCAAAGTATGTAGGTATATAATTTGTTCAGGTAGAATATTGCAATTTAATTTTGAAGCTGATATCTTCAACCGATTGAGCTGTAATTTTGGGTATAGGTATAGTTTGGGTGACAATTCAATATTATGGTACCATCGATCTGATCTGATGATGGAGACAGAAGGTGGCCATGGGAATTCAGTACTTAACCGACGTAACCCCGTTGAGTTTGGGCTCGTTAGAATCGTCTCAATGAGAGATTTTCGTTACAAAAACTATGCGATTTCATCATCATCATCATCATTTTCAGCCTGTAATCGCCCACTGCTGAGCATAAGCCTATGCGATTTATTTTCCCGGAACTCCAACTATCTCTATACTGAATTTCGTCTTCATGGGTTTTATCCAAATTTTCACCCCCTATTTCATCCCTGAGGGGATGATTTTCGGGATTAAAACTATCCGTTGTCATACTCAGGGACTCAAACTATCTTTATACCAAATTTCATCTAAATGGGTTACATCTAAATGTTCACCCCATCAGGGGATGATTTCTAGAATTTAAAACTATCATATGTCCTTTCCCAGGACTCAAACTATCTTTCAACTAAATTTCATAAAAATGGGTCACAAACAAATTTTCACCCCCAATTACACACCCTTAGGGGATGATTTTCGGGATAAAACTGTCCTATGTGCTTCCCCAGGACTCCAACTCGCTATACCGTATATGGGTTCCATCCACAATTTCATCCCCCATTTCACCCCCTTAGGAGATGATTGCTGGACTAAAAATTATTTTAGGTCCTTCCCCAGGACTTCATACCTACATACATACATCTTCATACCAAATTTCATCTAAATGGGTTCTATCCAAATTTTCACCCCTCATTTCACCCTCTCAGGCGATGATTTTTCAGAATAAAACTGCATTGTCCTTCCCTGGGACTCTTTCTATCTCTTTACCAAGTTTTAACTAAATGTTTCAGTTGGGAGAGGTCTACTGCATCCACGCGTATAGCGCCGGCAGTGTGACAACTATAGATAGAGGTCAATCACGTCGACAGAGCACGTGAAGTACATCATGATATTGGCGAGCTGCATGATCCAGAGAGCATGCAAAACCCTCGCTGCTGGAAGAGCTGGAAGAGGTCTGCTGCAGCAGGCAGAAGTATGTCGTCTATAGAGGTCACTTACATCGACAGTATCGGCCGGAGACGTGAAATACAGCACCATATTCGCAAGCTGCATGGACCAAAGTGCGAGAAGGATCCTCGCGCAGCTGGGAGATGTCTGCTGCGCCCACCACACGTACAGCGCTGGTAGGAACACGAGCCGTGCCAGCGCGAACCATACCACACGACGCATCGACAGCGTCGGCTTCGCTTTAGGGAACGATGAGCCTGCGGAAAAGGAATGCGTGTTATATCAATAGTGCCCGGGTGTCAACTAGAGTCTTTGCTACTTTACTTTACGTTGAATGGATAATCTCAGTTTAAAAACGTTTTGTCTCCGAATACAATCGTTATCATGAATGGAGCTTTATTTCCTATATCGCCCTACATTTCAGGTTGTTTCTCAGAACTTTTCTACAAGACCGGCCTGCCTACCTACCTGCCTACTACATAGTTTTTCAGAACTCACCTACAAGACTTTTAATAAGTACAAGGCAGGGGATAGAGCATGTACGAGTATCATTAATTATCATTGATCATCGTTTATTGTATTCATAGGAGTTCCCCAAGTATCGCCACAATAATCAGTTCTTTACAGTGGTCTCTTACTGTTGGTTGTACTTGAGAAACTATATACTACAGGTACTTTGACCAGGTCCACGTCGATGAGGTACGAGCGCGCGTGCGAGGAGAAGTCGACGATGCGGCGGCGGTACATGCTCGCGTCAGTTGCACCTTAGTGTTCCATTCCTTGTACTGTACACTGTAGCAGGCCTACCTCGGACCAGGTCCACGTCGATGAGGTACGAGCGCGCGTGCGAGGAGAAGTCGACGATGCGGCGGCGGTACGTGCTCGCGTCAGCTACACCATGGTGTTCCATTCCTTGTACTGTACTCTGTAGCAGACTCACCTCGGACCAGGTCCACGTCGATGAGGTACGAGGGCGACACTGAAAGTCTTTAGAACTGGCCACTTGTAATAAATATAATAAAAAAATAAGTTCAAAATTTGAAAATGGAACTCTTTCTTAATATTTTTGTGTACGAATTCCACTCGATTGTCATTTGTTTTACGATTTGGCGGCAAATTGAAAATTGTGTGTACTACGTGAGCATGAATTTAACGCGAGAAAATTTTCGAGCAATGATTTTTTACGACTTTCGATGTAATTTAAGTCAACAAGAAAGTTATGATAGACTTCGATTGGCCTTTCACGATGAAGCCCCATCTCGTGCTACTATTTACAACTGGTTTAATGAATTTAAACGTGGCCGCACTGATCTCACTGATGATCTGCGTGAGGGCCGGCCTTCTACGGCGACTACTGAAGATAACATCAGTGTTGTGCGGCGTATGATAGAGACTGACAAAAGAGTAACCTATCAGCAGATTGGTACAAGCTTAGCCATTGGTATGAGTCAAGTCCACAAAATCCTCCATGAACATTTAGCGGTGAGGAAGCTTTGTGCCCGGTGGATACCTCATAATTTGACAGAAGCCCAAAAAGTCCGTCGTGTTGATTGGTGCCGTGAAATGGGTCAAAGATTCAACGGAGGTGACTCAAATGCTGTGTTCGACGTAGTTACGGGTGACGAAAGCTGGATTTACTGTTATGATCCTGAAACTAAAAGACAGTCTGCTGAGTGGGTGTTTCCTTCCGAGGAGTTGCCTACTAAAGTGAAGAGAGGTCGAAGTGTGGGAAAAAAGATGGTGGCCTCGTTCTTCGGAAGGACTGGTCATTACGCAACAATTATTTTAGAGGATCAAAAAACAGTTACTGCGAAGTGGTACACTAACAATTGTTTACCACTTGTCTTGGAAAAAGTTCGAGAAAAACGGCCTCGCAGTAGGATCCTGCTTCACCACGACAACGCCTCATCGCACACCGCCAAGCAAACGATCGACTATTTGGCGACGGCAAACGTGGAATTACTGGGTCACCCACCTTATAGCCCCGACCTTGCACCTTGTGATTTTTATTTATTCCCAAAAATTAAAGAAAAACTTCGAGGAAAACGTTTTATGGACGCCGACGAAGCAGTGGCTGCGTTTCAAAAGGCCGTCGAAGAGACCCCTAAGGACGAGTGGGCAAAGTGCTTTTCTCAGTGGTTCTATCGAATGCAGCGATGTATTGATGTGAAGGGAGGCTATTTTGAAAAGATATAATAAAAGTAATAAGTTGCTTGATTGCTCAGTTTTTGATTTTCTAAGAACTTTCAGTTTGACCCTCGTACGAGCGCGCGTGCGAGGAGAAGTCGACGATGCGGCGGCGGTACGTGCTCGCGTCAGCTACACCATGGTGTTCCATTCCTTGTACTGTACTCTGTAGCAGACTCACCTCGGACCAGGTCCACGTCGATGAGGTACGAGCGCGCGTGCGAGGAGAAGTCGACGATGCGGCGGCGGTACGTGCTCGCGTCAGCTACACCATGGTGTTCCATTCCTTGTACTGTACTCTGTAGCAGACTCACCTCGGACCAGGTCCACGTCGATGAGGTACGAGCGCGCGTGCGAGGAGAAGTCGACGATGCGGCGGCGGTACGTGCTCGCGTCAGCTACACCATGGTGCTCCATTCCTTGTACTGTACTCTGTAGCAGACTCACCTCGGACCAGGTCCACGTCGATGAGGTACGAGCGCGCGTGAAAGGAGAAGTCGACGATGCGGCGGCGGTACGTGCTCGCGTCAGCTACACCATGGTGCTCCATTCCTTGTACTGTACTCTGTAGCAGACTCACCTCGGACCAGGTCCACGTCGATGAGGTAAGAGCGCGCGTGCGAGGAGAAGTCGACGATGCGGCGGCGGTACGTGCTCGCGTCAGCTACACTATGGTGCTCCATTCCTTGTACTGTACTCTGTAGCAGACTCACCTCGGACCAGGTCCACGTCGATGAGGTACGAGCGCGCGTGCGAGGAGAAGTCGACGATGCGGCGGCGGTACGTGCTCGCGTCAGCTACACCATGGTGCTCCATTCCTTGTACTGTACTCTGTAGCGGACTCACCTCGGACCAGGTCCACGTCGATGAGGTACGAGCGCGCGTGCGAGGAGAAGTCGACGATGCGGCGGCGGTACGTGCTCGCGTCAGCTACACCATGGTGTTCCATTCCTTGTACTGTACTCTGTAGCAGACTCACCTCGGACCAGGTCCACGTCGATGAGGTACGAGCGCGCGTGCGAGGAGAAGTCGACGATGCGGCGGCGGTACGTGCTTGCGTCAGCTACACCATGGTGTTCCATTCCTTGTACTGTACTCTGTAGCAGACTCACCTCGGACCAGGTCCACGTCGATGAGGTACGAGCGCGCGTGCGAGGAGAAGTCGACGATGCGGCGGCGGTACGTGCTCGCGTCAGCTACACCATGGTGTTCCATTCCTTGTACTGTACTCTGTAGCAGACTCACCTCGGACCAGGTCCACGTCGATGAGGTACGAGCGCGCGTGCGAGGAGAAGTCGACGATGCAGCGGCGGTACGTGCCGCGCATCAGTAGCTGCACCATGGTCTCCCACTTGTAAAGTACACTGTAGCAGACTCACCTCGGACCAGGTCCACGTCGATGAGGTACGAGCGCGCGTGCGAGGAGAAGTCGACGATGCGGCGGCGGTACGTGCCGCGCATCAGTAGCTGCACCATGGTCTCCCACTTTTAATGTACACTGTAGCAGACTCACCTCGGACCAGGACCACGTCGATGAGGTACGAGCGCGCGTGCGAGGAGAAGTCGACGATGCGGCGGCGGTACGTGCCGCGCATCAGTAGCTGCACCATGGTCTCCCACTTTTAATGTACACTGTAGCAGACTCACCTCGGACCAGGTCCACGTCGATGAGGTACGAGCGCGCGTGCGAGGAGAAGTCGACGATGCGGCGGCGGTACGTGCCGCGCATCAGTAGCTGCACCATGATCTCCCACTTTTAATGTACACTGTAGCAGACTCACCTCGGACCAGGTCCACGTCGATGAGGTACGAGCGCGCGTGCGAGGAGAAGTCGACGATGCGGCGGCGGTACGTGCCGCGCATCAGTAGCTGCACCATGGTCTCCCACTTTTAATGTACACTGTAGCAGACTCACCTCGGACCAGGTCCACGTCGATGAGGTACGAGCGCGCGTGCGAGGAGAAGTCGACGATGCGGCGGCGGTACGTGCCGCGCATCAGTAGCTGCTCCACCATGGTCTCCCATTCTTCCTTGTCGTATGAACTTATCTTTTTCTGGTACCTGGTTATCATTGCATAATTTTTTAAGTGTATTTCAAACTATTCGAACAAGAAGATAATAAAACTTCATTGAACCTGTTACTTTTATTGCAACTAAATAGCACAAATTCGTATATAGGTTACTGATACTATATACTTCCATTGTTCTGCAGCCCGCAGTCACCAGTAAGAGTTTAGCAGCAACTTCGGGATGTGGACAAATGGGAGTAAGTTGGTGATGTGATGTGATAGAGAAACTTCACAGAAATATATCTGTGTACAATGCATGTTTTTTCACATAACACATGTTGTCTTTAGTTATGGATCAACATACTATTTAATTTGTATATTTTAATTCCATATATATTATTCATGTAAATTATACTTTAAAATTTTTGCTGCATTACTTTATTTGGCAAATGATATAGCAGCAATGTGATCCCTTACAAATATGGTAATTACATATTACCAATATATAATTACCATATTGATTATGCAAAATATTTATTAATCATCATAACACATAATGAATAGTCAAATTATCCTGTTACTTACCATGCTGCCAGTTGCATCATGATTAGCAGAATGTATGAAGTTTGTGGTAGCCAATAATTTAACTTCAGTTGAATTTGAAAGCTGAAATAAACCAACAATAATTTTTGCAACCATTCACTTTGTTGACAAAAGACATGACCACAATTTACATTCATGCAGTATATTAATGAGAAATAAACAGAAAAAAAACCAGTCATCATTCAATATTTATATGTATACATTTGCTAGTCTTGGGAAGTTCGAAATATTTGCTCATCATAATTGGGTAATGTTTCAGCATAATATTTCCCATAAAAATGAGGAAAATTTCACAGAATGTCATTTAATTAATAAATTAGGTAATCACCAAGCAATATACTGCAATAAGCAGTGTCACTAACAAGCACTTTTGAAGCGACTGAGAGGAATTCGGCGATTCACAAAGCAGTTAAAAAAATTGTTATGGTTACTGAAACAATGCTCACCATTTGGCTTATTGTAATGGCTGTTTATTGAGAAAGCTTCCCACAGCAGCTGCAGCCGGTTTAATGCGATTACTGGAACCGGAAAACATTTATCTAATTGATTTTAATTAATAACACGTCTTCGCCGCCGCGAACTCGCTCAAAGTAAATCAGTCAATATAATCAGATTTAAATAGCTCTGAGAGAAGTTCAAGGGTGCATGAAAAGCATCGCTAAAGGTCGCATAAAAATAAGTTTGTTATAAATATAGCCTGCTCTACAAGGTGTATAATAAATTACCGTTATGTTCGGTCATTGTGCTTACATATATCGAACACTTATTAGTATGTTTTAATAACGATTAGACTTTAATATATACTTAATATCACAACGGTTATTCACCTGCGCTTCCCGAATCATTATGTTTTATCTTGCCGCATTGTTATTGTGGCTTATCAACAATTTCGCAGAAAATATTACACTGCACCAAACCACAATATAATACAATACAGCAACTGAAGTGCAACTGACATGACATTAACAGTGACAGCTGAGCAGTCTGACAGCGGCATGTTGACAGTTCACTTCATCCAATACCATTCAGCACACAGTTTTAAAAGACGAATGTTCTTTTGTTAATTCGATATAACCTATAGAGTGTGGCAAACGAAAGTTAAACCCTTTGGTTGAACCCACTAGGTTCAATTACGCGGCAACATTGTTGGTCGCATACGCGTATGACGTTTAGTGTTGCCGCGTTATTGAATCTAGTGGGTTCAACTTTCGTTTGCCAGATTCTATAAGTAATATTTATTGTTACGTAACAATAATCGACATAAATAGTATTAGTGGAATGTAGAATATCTTTATGGCGGCCCATACACGGTGATTTAATACTGATAATCTACCATAGCTGTCTCTTTCTATTGCATGTTATAGACCGTGGCCGTTATTATCACCGTGTATTGGCCGCCTATAACTTTTTAGTGGAGGCATATTTCGCAGCGTTACCTTTTCAATGCGTTTTTAATATCATCTTAAACGTTGCGACAGAGCGCGAATTTGAAATATTTCCTAAGCTACCTACGTTTCAACAGAACCGGTTAAGCCTGTTTTAAGATATTGAACTTTGAAATGAAAATGTCGAGGGTTTTTGAAATTTTCTTAGTTGTTAATTATTTTACAAATAGATATTGAACATGAACACTATTTCGAATGAACTGCCACAAATTGAATTGAAAGTATCAGATTCATTATCATTACCTATCTCAGTACAATTAGGTGAATTAGGTAGGTAAGTAGGTACATTAATACTGCAATTATGTATTTCCAAGGTGATCATCTCAGCCACATGATCGCGTTTACGTCGACATACGGCATTCTTCCCTCTCCAAGTAATATACTTGCTATTCTATAGTGAACGACGAATTCTTTACGTCCGGTCCTCAATCGTGGTGCACGGCTATCACAATACGGCCACGACCAATCGCGACATACTCTCGAGCTCTCGAGCACTATCTGTCTCTCTCTTATTAGACTACTTAGAAAGAGCCGGATAGTGCGAGAGAGCTCGAGAGTATGTCGCGGCCGTCTTGTGACAGCTGAGTGCCTACCGCGAAAGGCATTCGAAGTTTTCCCTCTCTGTTCTTGATACCTGTGAGTTCGTACGGAAGTGCGACCGAGAGGTAAAACTTCGCATGCCGTTCGCGGTAGGCCCTCTGTGCTGGCAGGTGATCGCTATGGATTTTGCAGGGAGGGGAGTTACAGGACAGAGACAGGACGAAAAAAAACGAAGTTCGTTCGTGTATCTGCCTCTCTGTCGCATCGCATTTGCATATTCGAACGACAGAGAGGGACGAACTTAGTTTTCGTTTCGCGGTAGCAAATTATTTAATTTGTCAGTACTGACTGACAGAGAAATAGCTATAGTTAGAATGAAAAGTGTGTTGCCTTCTCATTCCAACTATAATTGCGTCTCTGTCGGTTGAGTGTGTGATTAAGTAAATAATAGGGAACATTATGCAAAACTCTTCGTAGGTGGCGACACTAGCAGCGTTGACATTGCATCTCATTCCCACTTGCGGTATTGTCTATGAAAGCATCATTGTCACTCATTTGAGAATTGTGTGTGTGAATCCCTATATTCCTATAGTGGTTTACTATTAGTGGTAGTGCTGCCTCTGGCGGCAGAACATTGCAGTAATGTTCCCTATTCTTACTTACCGTGAGCTTGTCTAATACTTAAGGGCGAGTTACGATTACAGACCGATCAACGTTTTCTTCTCTCTAAAGAGATAAAGTCTGTGAGATTGTATTGTAACCTCTATAGGTTTCTATGTTTTGGGAAATTGCGTGTAGAATGGACTTTCTGGATGATAGGATTGATAGCCTATATTTTAACCCGCGGGTTTGCCTGCGTTTTTACGTGGGTGAAGCCGCGCGGGCAGCGAGTGTCATAATAAGTAGGTAGATGCTTATTTTGAGGTTTTTTTTGGTAGGTCGGATAAATAAAATACAATATAAGTTAATTCGTCAACTTTATTCTTATAAAATTATTTCGATAAGTTACAGGTACGACACGGTATAATGTATTAAAGTAATCTAGCTATGAGTTAATAAGATGCACTAATTACTTATACCCTAATAATATTTAGTTACTAAAACAATGATAACTATACAGTTTTTTTTCCTAAATTACTAACTTTGCATAGAGTTGAATTGTTTTGTACTTTAAAGACTTGGGTCAAGATTCATAAACGTAAAAGTTACAACTTTTTAAATTAAGTAGGTATGATAACACTTTCACATTTTTCATGGCATAAACACACATGTGATGTGACTAATACAGATACAATGATTTGAGAAAACATCCCAACATGATCTTAAGTCGCGTGCTCTCACACAACCAACTACTAACACTACGATAGACGTAGCAATGTAAATCTGACCTCCAATTTCACACAATTGGTAAGAGTCCCGCGATCAAGTTATGCCGGTCGGAGCTGGTTGTGAATCGAATAAGGAACGGAACATACGAGGGGTCGCTGAAAAGATCGCGGCCTAAGCTAGAAAAAAAAAAACAAAAACTATGCAGCTTTTTCCCTTTTTTCCGTGTCTTTGGCAGTTTAAATATAAACGCCATTAAAAAAAAATCGTTTTTCGTTCTGTGCGGCGATAAACTTAACAATGTCTGTCGAATGCGGAAATTTTAATACATTTGAACACCGCGTAGTTTTTAAGTATTTTGTAAAAAAAAAATCGCCTAAAGAGATTTTTGATGATATGACGGATAATATCCATCATCACTATGATAAAAAAATGGGCTCGTTTATTTCAACAAGGACGAGAGAGCTGTGAAGATGACCCCCCCCATATAACCATTTTTGGTAGCAGTTACGTAAATTTTACGACACTTATGTGTAGGAACAAACTGATTCTGGTAACACGTTTGGTTGCTGTTACGTCATTGTTCGGTTGCCGCTACTAAAATTGGGGAAGAGTCGACACAGTAACTTTTGGTTTCGCAGTTCTGTCGCTGTGTGGTAACAATGTTCCCAGTTTGAAACCAGTCATCGCAGAATTCATTCGTTCATTCACTCATTTTGACAGAACTCGTTAGAAACTAACTTTATTTTGTGGTGATTTGAAATAATAGAAGAGACGCCATTACAACAAAATTCACAACGTCAGTGTTTGCTTTAAAAGTGATAATTAGTTAAGAATATGTGTTTAAATCTCAATGGGAAAAGGAATTCTTCGTGTCATTTGATCATATTGGATGAATTTTATCAACGCGCCATCATATAGTCATAATTTTGCCAATATAGCAAAAAACACGATACTTAATATATTGCATTATTTAAATAAATCGATACATTTAAAGAGCTCAAAAGCTTGCAACAATAATAAAAGCTTTTAACAATAACAATAATATATATATAAAAGCAAGAATAAACTATAAAAATTGTTAATTATGATATAAACAATACTGTGGTCACACAGTTACTAGATTGTGACGATGTTAAACTTGAGGTAGTAACAAAGTTACTAAATTTACAAAATGGTTCCATGTTCTTTTTTGTTTACAGAGGTTCTCAAAGTTTAAAAATAATGCCGTTTTCCGTTGTGTTGACGGAGTAAAATTCGAAATTTTTTATATCGCTGGCACCCAGTAACTGGGTAAAAGGTGGGGCTGTTTTAAACCACTATTGAGTGTAATTACGTAATATTTTTTCATTTGGTTCGTGATCACCATTTAGTTTTATATTTCTATTTTTAATCATTTGTTTGGAAAAGTATTTAAATAATTTACTAGTATTTAAGTAAGTATTTACTTACTTGGGGTTTTGTTGTGTGTATTCTTTAATTTTGCAACTTTTCTGTAGAAGTCCGATGAGAGTCTGTTTGGTTTTGCTTTATTCATTTCGTTTGACTCACACATGATTAAACGCAAATTTTTCGATTAATTATGACATGATACAACGGCACAAGATGTGAACAATATGAAATGATTGAGAAGCTTTGGTTTTCTTGAAGCCTTTTTGTTGTCATTTACTGTTAACAAGTTCAGAAACATTGACGTAACATTATTACACTTCGCGTATACTTTAT
Organism: Epinotia brunnichana; assembly: GCA_963854355.1. Classification (NCBI taxonomy): domain Eukaryota; kingdom Metazoa; phylum Arthropoda; class Insecta; order Lepidoptera; family Tortricidae; genus Epinotia; species Epinotia brunnichana. The sequence goes on along the minus strand of OY977942.1, from coordinate 17,785,104 downwards.
TTTTATTGGTTACAGAGTTACCACACCGTTACTACACATTATTCCCTAGTTTGTACACTAGTCACAAACTAAACGCAAAGTGTATAAAAGTGTGTAGACACAAATGTTTCCGTTATGCGTGGAAACAGCGACCACACACAGTTACTAGTGGTTTAGTGGTCGCATTGTGTATCAACTGTTACTACACGTAGAAACCAAAGACAACACAGTTGCAATGTGCCGTAGCAGTTACGAAACCATTGTGACTTGTTACTGCTTTGAAAATGCTGCGACTGAAAATGGCTATCTGGGCTACAAATGTTACAACAAATTCGAACAATATAAACTTGGTTTTTTTGAATGGCACGCGCGCGCTTTTTGCGTATTCAGCCAAACCACGAAAACCGAAACTCGAAGTTCGTATATCTGCATTCCTGTCACCGCCATGGGCAGCCTGTCACGGTGGTTCATGGTCACTGACGAAAATGTTGAAAAAGTGTAAAAATGTGTTTTGGCTGACAGAAGAATTAAAATCTGGCAGATAGCGGAGGAACTATTAGTAAAGAAAGGGTAGGACACATCTATTTTACATGAACCTTTACACATGAAAAAAATACTGCGCGCTGGGTACCAAAAATGCTGACACCGTGACACCGCTTGACAAGGAACGGCGACGTAAAAGTTGCAAAGAATTTTTGGATCTAGCTGAAGGGAATCTGGACGAAATTTACAACCGAATCGTAACCGTAGATGAAACGTGGGTTCGCCAATATGATCCAGAATCAAAACAGGAGTCTAATGCAATGGTTAAAAAGGGGCGAGAGGGCACCAAAGAAATTTAAAGTGGAAACGTCAGCTTCGAAGCGTATGGCGACCGTGTGTTGGGACAGTGAAGGAGTTTTATTAGTTGATTATTTGCCAAAAGGGACCACAATGAACGGTCAATATTATGCAAATTTATTGATTCAAGCACGTGACGCAGTCGTCCAGAAGCGTCGTGGGAAACTTAGCCGTGGAGTGTTGTTTTTACAGGACAACGCACCAGTTCACATTTCCCGTGTTGATAGGCAGACTCTAAAAGACACTGGTTTTGGAGAAATCAATCATCCACCCTACAGTCCATACCTGGCACCGAGCGACTATTTCCTTTTTTCAAATTTGAAAAAAGACTTACGTGGTCGCCTGTTTGCCGATGACAATCAGATCAAGGCTGCGGTAGAGAGCCATTTTGAAGCGAAGGAAAAAGATAATTTTTCGGCGGTATTAAAGCATTATTTGCTCGAAGTGAAAAGTGCTTATCACACTATGGGGACATTACCCTCTTTAATTTTTTTTCTAAGGCCGCGAACTTTTCAGCCGCCCCTCGTACTCATGGTCCTGCTTGGCAGTCCTGTAAGTTTGAATGTAGATCGAGATAGAGAGATAAATTACTCTAGTTTTCTCGCTCTATCTTATTACTTGCAGCGCTTCCACCGCGAACGTCCAACGATGACAGTCCGTATCTCTATATCTATATCCCTCGAATCTAGCAAGTGCGATAGAGATGGAGAGATTCGATATACAATCTTCCAAATTTCGAATCAAAAGAAGCATCGTTTCAAATCAAGAGTTAGTATTAGAAATTGTAACTAATACCTTAGATGAAGCTAACTGACATTGGAATGCTGGAAGAAATGCTATTTCATAATCTATTCTATTCTTTGCTATAGTTCAGTGGTGAGTTCGTCCTGAGGTCGCCGCGTCATTTCAAACAGTTCATCCTCAAGCCACACACTCTCTCTTCTAACAATTGGTCTCCTCTCCCACGGATCGGAGAGGACTATTGTTTCTTTCTCCTTCTCTATTTGCGAGTAGCTTGGTGGCCGGACGTCGGGCCAGTCGCACTGACTCTCTAGCTCTTTATCCAAGATATTGCTGTCGTATGACGTTGGAGAATATGATGGTGGTTTAAAGGTGGAGAAGGATTGTTGTGTGATCTCGGAATCGGAGCTTTGGCTCGGTGGGGGCGATAGGAAATTCACTAGTTGACTCTCTTGCGAATGGCGAGGTAGTGGGTTGCGGCTGTAGCGTTTCAGTATTCTGGAAAGAAATGCACAGATTATAATATAGGTAACTTATTATAAGTTTACATGAAGACAATGCGGTTGGGTACTTAGCTACTTAGTTACACAGAGAAAAGAAACTGTCCTTTCTGTGGTCAAAAGTTAAGTGCTCAGGTACAGTAGCCATAACATACATCGGAGCAAACAAGCAACTCGCAAACATCGGAACACAACTCTATTTTCAAGGCATTAGGTTAGGGTGAATGTTCCGATATTTTTGAACATTCTGTAGTGTATCGATGTATGTGATGGCGACTGTACGTGCATTTATAATAGTATTTTTCACAATCGTGTTATAATAGAGAGCTTTTTAGTCGAGTACCGTGTTGCTGAGCGGCCTAAGTAAGGTACGAGATTAAAAAGCTTGATTATAACACTATTGTGAACAATACTTTTTGTACGAGTTCATTAAAATTAATTTTCTACGAGTCAACTGAACTAATTAAACAAACTCGATACTGTTGAAACGAAGTGCAGCTCATCGCTCGTACGCTTGTTGATATCTTAAAAGACATCAACGAGCGTACGACATCAAAGCGATTCTATTGGTCCAATTCATTACAGTTCAGTAAAGCAGCCACGTGATTGGTCGAATTTATTTTAGTTGTCTGGAGCGTATCGAAAAGTAGTTATTTCGATTGTTTCGACAGTAACATGGACTACAACTATGAAAAGAGTGACGTTGCAGTATTCTCTATGAAATCTTAATACACATATTTTAATCGTCGAGTACAAAAAACGTTTTTTCATTAAACGTCTTTCGAGTTTAATGAATATATTTTAGCTTTAGAGTGTAGGTCCAATTCGTACCCTTTTTTTTCCTAGGTACTTGTACCTAAGTATGTAAAACTGGGAATACGGGCCAGTTGGAAATGGGGACTATATACAATTAGGAATGAGAAGTTGAGAACTACTTAATTGGACCTAAATGGTCAACGCAAGGAAATATTTAATATCTCCTGGACTATATAATACAATCGCAGAGAAAGCTTCTCGAGTGACTTACACGCACTACCGGAAGGCACATCGTGCGTTAAACTCCACACAAGGTGGACTGATGACCTGGATGCGGGTGGCGCAGGACCGGTTATTGTGGCACTCTTTGGGGGAGGTTTATGTCCAGCAGCAGTCTTTCGGCTGATATAGTGATGATATATACTTATGCAAATATTACCTTTCTGCCCAGCTAGCGAGCCGCGGCCACTCCTCTGGGACTACTGGTACCTGCTGCTTATTTAGTAGAATAAGCAACTTCGCCAGGTCGCTCATAACGCAGCTGCAACAAAACTATTATTAAACACACATAAAACAATGTATCTACACAAATTTGAACCTTAACTCGTGGAGTATAAGGTTCATTATAACCCTACAAACGACACACTACTTAACGTAAATAAACACGCGTTAGAACGATAATGCACTGCGTTAAAAGACTAATGTTTACTCTCTCAACCTCGTAACTTACTCTAATCAACTATTGCAAACGCAACCTTTCTCGGTGGTAATAAAGTTTTAAGAGCACAATAAGATAGATCAGAGTCGAAATGTTTGATACAAAGCCCTCATAATAGTAACGTTGCCGGCATTATGAGTTTACTTTCTAAAAACTTCAAAGCAACAATTTTGTAGCCTTTTTTGTTAGTAGGTACTTTTCTTTAAAACGGGGTTTTGACTAGTAGGTAGTAAAACTTGAGGAAGTTGAGTTGTGCAAGCGACAGAATGTAAACAGATGAAATAAAATAACTTCTGCGATTATTCCATAGTACCTAATAAAACTTACGCCAGTGGACTTCCGTATCTGTTTTATTACTGTGGGGTGGGAGTTCATGTATATATTTACCCTTATATTCGGCAGCATTTTAATGCAGTTCAATCGGAACCTGAGACCGAGTTGCACCTTAAAGCCTGCATCACACTGGCGCGGCCTGGCCGCGGCGGTCAATAGTAAACTTGTCATTAGCTGTCAAATTTACTATTGACCGCCACCGCAGGCCGCGCCAGTGTGATTCAGGCCTTAAAATAGGGAACATTACGCAAAACTCCGCGTAGGGGGCGACACTAACAGAGTGGGCATTGTATCTCGTTCCCACTATGCATGCATCCTTGTCACTCATTTGACAATCAATTGTGCATGTGTGTGTGAGTCCCTATCTTCCTCTACTGGTTTACGGTTTGTGCTAGTGCTGCACTCTGGCGGCAGAACATTGCAGTAATGTTCCCTATTGAATTTGACAGGTCGGTTACCGTCAACTAAAGTGCCAGCAACAGCCATCTTTAAGAAAAACGTCCGCATATTCTCAGAATTTATTGACGTTGTTAACTTGAGCGGTGTTTATGGACCATGGATTATATGGATTTGCCTAACGCCATGGCCACGGCTTTGGTCTTAAGCGACCTGAGACCAGCGTTTTATCTGTTCATTGCGCGGTCGAGACGCGCAATGCACTGTGGTTAGTTTGGATCACGCGCAATGAACAGATAAAACGCTGGTCGCAGGTCGCTTAAGACCAAAGTCGTGGCCAGGAGGTAAGAGTGTTTATATGTATAGGCGTGAGCGTTTCCAATCTCCCCTGACAACCCGTGTAATGCGCTGCCGAAAGCCCTGATCCATAAAGCCCGCATCACACTGGCGCGGCAGTCAATAGTAAACTTGCCAGCTTAATGGCCAGGCCGTGCCAGTGTGATGCTGATGTGATGAGGGCTTAAACAAGGCAGACAACACGTTTCCTACTCTATCTAGTTCGATGTCATAACACACTAAGATTTAGTTAATAACATTGGTAATTACACTAATTACCAAGTTGGTAATTAGTTAATTACCAAATTACCTGTAAGCCATTGCGGCATCGTTGTTGCCGAGCTGGTACAGCTCGCGCACCTGGTGTCGCGTGTGGTTCAGTATCGAGAGGAGCGTGTATGCGTGTGGCTGTGAAAAAAAAAACATAAGACAGTTTGTAAAAAAAAATACAATGGGAAATTGTTCTTTGGCGGCTAATACACGGTGATTAAATACTGATGATCCTGGTTTGCCAGTATTTGCAGCAATACTCAATTACTCAGTATGGAAGCAGTATTGAATTGCCCTTTAATTGTAGTTTATGTGACTGTACATTAATAACATCACACGAGTGTTTTAATGCCTAAATTATGTACAGTTACATACACTGCTTTATCTATCCACATATCATAAGCCTCCATGATGCATTCAGGAGCCGCATATTAAGACCGGCATCGCGGCGTTGTTTTCTGGCAGCTGTCATAGTTTTTTTTTTATTCAGAGAAACTAGAGTCAGCTCTAACTATCATATCGTTCGATATCTTACTAACGTGTGACATTTGTTTTTGTATGCAACTTGAAAATTAATTTCGAACTAAACGTCATCTCCACTGATATTAGAATAGAGGTCAAATCAAATTCCTTTGTTTTTCAGAGATGTTCGAAATTTAAATGAAATAATATTATCGAAATCGATGTTATTATTTGGCAATAATATTTAACAGTTTCACAGATAAGAAATTTGTTCTAACAAAACAGTCTGTTTTTATGGTGGTCATAATGTGGGTTTATGATATTTGGATTTGGATAGATAAACGCTAATTATTTATCGCGTCAGTATTAAAGTTCTGCTTCTTCCATATCCTCATCTCGCTCTATCGTATAGCTGCGCACCGCTCATACCATCCAACAAGCAGAATCGTGGGGTGGGCCTTTAGTAGCACACAGATTATTTCTTATATGTGGGGCGGATTTCAAAATCATCCGGATATTCTGCAATATATTGACAGTCCTGTGATACACGTCAATATGCATGTGATCCGGATTGTGATATGGGTGGATCATCAGTATTTTAATCACCGTGTATTCACCGTTGTTGTGTATTAGGGATTCCTATGCTGCAAACAGTGCCAACGGCAGTATTGTTAAGGCTTGGACTGCACGCATAAGGATGCATAGTCCAAGTCAAGGCACCGATGTCTGTCCTTCCTTCCGTCCAGTTTAAACGAATTTATAGCCAGCCAAAAAAGTGGACTACCTTTGCGAGACTCTATTATTAGAGTGTTATGGATCAAAAGTGATAATAGGTAGGCACTTTAAGTTTTCAGTGTCTAACCAAATCCCGTCTAGTCCGGTCTCCAAATGAGTACTTAAATACGTCATTTTCTGAGCTTAATAATGGCCACCATATGCAAACGTTTAAATATAGTACTCGTACCTACGGAATCTCTTGCGCGAGTCCGATATTTTGTAACTTGTTGTAACAGCAGCGTCCGTAAAACACGAACAGAATGAGTTGATAGACAGAACGGAAAATTAGCAGAAATAAACGTTGTATAATCGATTACAAGGCGCACGCTCAATGTTATGCACGTTTTATCAACATTATTTTACCCATATCGGGCATAATCGGTTAATAACGCAGTGACTGTGTCACGGAATGTTTGGGAATTTACTTTTGCACTATTCTGTGCTTTTGCTAAGACGTCAAAGAAAAGGTAAGCTATTTTGAGTTTGCGGTCTCTTACGCTTTGAATATTAGATACCTAGACTAAGTCTGGCATTTGACGAATATGTCTTAGGATCTTTAGGATATTCCTAAACAAATCGGTCTAGTCTCAACTAAGCTCTCAGACTTGTGAAAGTTTTGTGGGTACCTACATAAATCTATTTATTCTAAACTAGACAACACAAATCAAAATCAGATTAACCAATTCAGATTAAATTAGAATAATTAGCCGAGTTATACAGTACAACAAAATTAATTATTTAGATTAGATCCTTAAAGTTTGGTAAGTATTGTATTTAGGAATAAGTTTCTGAACGAAATTAATTCAAAGTTCTGAATAGCTTAAACTTATTGACCGAAGACACAGGTACATTACAATTGTTATAATCGGCAGCTTTAATCGTAACAATAAACCACTTGGGAATGGATTTTGAACTACAATTGTTCAGAAATTGAAACTGATTTTATTTATTTAATGTTTCGCGGCAATTCACTTTTCATTGTGAAGAGTGACAAGAAGTCTTTCGTTAAGCTTAGGTTAAGGGGTATTTGTATGGTTACATTTTAGATTTTTGTATGACAATAAAAATAGTTAACTAGGGTAGTTTTTTTTTGATCGACACGTGGAAATCTGGATCCGGAAACGTGGTGTGCTCTCGTTTCGAAGGCCAAGATCCTTTTTGAATCACTGTGCGAAAATAACTAGTTAGTAGGTAGGTAGGTCGTTTTTAACCGACTTCACAAAAAAGGAGGAGGTTCTCAATTCGGTTGTATTTTTTTAAATATATATTTTTTAAATCTCAGAAATATTTTTTTATGAACCAATTCGTACAATTATTTTATTAATTGAAAGTATAAGCTTCCAGGTTAGTCCCATTGTTTTCAAAACTCCAGTTGGATCATGGGAACCATGAGGAATTGAGGGAACTCCTGTATTAGGCACGCATGTAGTAATTTCGGTATTTTCAATTATAACTCGTGTATTTTACATCCGGAAATCATACATTTGGTGAAGTGGAAGTGATGATGAAGGCCACAGATGGCTTGTGGAACTTCTCAATGGCGTCCTTCAAACTATAAAAGTACGTCACAGATTCTGGTATGATTCCGTTGGAATAGCAAACAATGAAGTGCCAAAGGTGATTCTGAGATCCTTGAGGAATCGCCGGAAGTCCTCAAATATTATAGGCCCACTTACAGCGATTTGGTTTTGTTTCTCTAATAATGTAATAATCAACACATGTGCTCTCGGAAATCAGTTCATGTGGTAAATTGAAAATAAAATGTGGAAATGTTCATGTGGCTTGGCGGCGTAGGTACTGAATTGAAGTCAGTTAAAACTTTATTTTTAAAATAAATTATTTTAGGTTAGAAACGGAAGGGAATCAGTGTACGATGAATTACTCCTAGAGGCAAAGAGTTATGCTCACCCACGCGAACGTCCCGTTGCAATGTTTGACTAGAATGGAGTGGCTGCCAGTATTCTTCGTCAATAGTAAGTGTACAGTCGACGCCGACGTGTGAAATACACTGTTAACTAGACACATCCGCATCATTCTTTGTTGGATAGGTACTTTATCAATGTCACTTAGCAAAGTACATATCAAACAGTTACTCCATCTTAGCTAATGCATAAATGCAGTTCCTTGTTGACTAGACTGCTGCTGACTGTAAACGCAGGATTAACAGCGATTAAACTTGTTAACCAAGCATCGGTTTTATGTATTACCTAAGTGTCTAAGTCTAACCGGCTTTAGGTCTAATTAGAACTAATTGACACGTAGGTAGTCCACGAGAAGCAGGTAAGTTGAGAGAAAACTTAATACCTAGTACCTACCTATAATATACTAGCTGTTGCCCGCGACTTCGTCCGCGTAGAACTTTTTATCGTCTTAGAAAATGATTTCTCTCAATACAAAATTTGAACCCTCTTTTAGGGGATAATTAAAAAAAAAGTTGATGTTCATTTTCTAGTTTGTGAACAAACAGTCTAAAACCAAAGTTAAAAATCTCATACTTTAAAAATGCCTTGAAATACTCAAACTTTGAACCAATTTTAACACTCTTAGGGGATGAATTTGGAAAAACTCTGAAATCAGTTTTGTAGTCTTTTAACGTACAGAATAAGACAGAAGTTAAAAATCTCTTACTCACACTTTAAAATTTTATTGCTCGCCATTTAAAATTTGAACCCCCTTTTAAACCCCCTTAGAGGTTGAATTTTTCTAATCGCTGAAAGAACTTTTTTCGTAAACTTTTAAGTCTCTAGCTCAAAAAAAGTGTCGCCCATACAAAGCTTTCTTAACCCCCTTAGGGGTGGAATTTTCTAAAACTCTGAAAGTACTTTATTATTAATTTTAATAAGTAACATTTTGAATAGTTTTAAGTCTAGTAAAAAAAAAAGTTTTTCCCACACAACACTGGCTACCCTTCTTAAGGATCTTAAGGATCCCCTTAGGGATGGAGTTTTCTAAAACGCTGAAAGTTCTTTTTTAGTATTCTAATAAGTAATCTTTTTGCAAAGTTTTAAGTCTAACTCAAAAAAAAGTGTTGCCCATGCAAAGCTTGCTCTCCTTTTTAACCCTATTAGGGGTGGAATTTTCTAAAACGGTTTGTGTTCTTTTTTTGTATTTTAATAAGTAATCTTTCTACAAAGTTTCAAGTCTCTAACTCAAAAACATAAACTTTCCCTGATAAAAACTTTGCACCCCTTTTTATCCCCCGTAGGGATAGATTTTTTCAAAACGCTGAAAGTCTTTTTTTTTGTATTTTTATAAGTAATCTTTCTACAAAGTTTTAAGTGTCTAGCTCAGAAAAAGTGTTCCCCATACAAACCTTGCACCCTTTTTTAACCCCCTTAGGGAATGATTTTTGTAAAACGCCGAATGTAGTATTTTTCATGTTCTAATAAGTAATTTTTCGTCAAAATTTTAAGTCTCTATTAAAAAATATGTTTTTCCCATACAAACTTTGCACCCTATTTTACCCCCTTAGGGGTGAAATTTTCCAAAACGCTGAAAGTACTTTCTTTGTATTTAAATAATCTTTCTACAAAGTTTTAGGACTCTAGCTAAAAAAAATAGTTTCCCACATACAAACTTTGCACCCCTATTTTAGCCCCCTATTTTTAGGGGTAGAATTTTCTAAAACGCTGAAAGTACTTAATTTGTATTCTGATGACTAATCTTTCTACAAAGTTTTAAGTCTCTATTTAAAAAAAATATTGTTTCCCCCATACAAAATTTGCACCCCTATTTTACCCCCTTAGGGGTAGATTTTTTTAAAACACTGAATCTAGGTACTTTATTTGTATTCTAATGAATAATTTCTCTACAAAGTTTTAAGTCTCTATTTAAAAAAAAGTAGTTTTTCCCATACAAACTTTGCACTCTATTTTACCCCTTTAGGGGTAGAATTTTCTAAAACCCTGAAAGTTCTTTATTTGTATTCTAATGACTGATCTTTCTACAAAGTTTTAAGTCTCTATTTAAAAAAAAAATGTTTCCCCCATACAAACCTTGCACCCTTATTTTACCCCCGTAGGGGTGGAATTTTCCAAAACGCTGAAAGTGTTTCATTTGTATTCTAATAACAAATTTTTCTACAAAGTTTAAGTCTAAAGCTCAAAAAAAAAAGGTTCTCCCATACAAACTTTGCACCCCCATTTTACCCCCTTAGGGGTAGAATTTTAAAAAATCCCTTTTTATCCCTAGCCCACGTTATAAAAGCAACATACTGTGCAAAAATCAACTCTCTAAGATTAGTAGTTTCGGCTGTGCGTTGATGAGTGAGTGAGTGAGTGAGTGAGTGAATAAGTCAGTCAGGACATAGGCATTTATTATGTATAAATAGATAGAAGATAATGAAACTCCCATTCAAATATCTCAAAAAATTATGAAGCTACATCCGTTTTAATGTCGCTTGTTAGAGTGAGAAAACGATGAGGGACTGTGACGTCAATATACTCGAGCGTCATAGTAAAAAACAATCGTTTCATATGAAGTTGCGTTTTGCGGAAAAGGGACAGAACATATCCCCTCTTAAAACTTTGGACTCTTATAACTTAATCATTACCTATATAACCTCTTGCTTTGTTTTTTTCTCCATTTGACTATATTTATTTTAAATTCTTTTTCGAGAAAATACATTATGATTATTTACCATATTTTCGATTCCTGAGCTATAACCACGAACTTCGGAATTCGAAAATATTCGGGTATCTCTATCTCTATCGCACTAACCATACTCGAGTGACAGGGATGCAAATATATGAACATTGAGTATCGGTTTTCGTGGTAGCGCCGCAGGTACTTTGGCTGAATGCGCCGAGCGCGTGCCATTGTCATTCAAAAAAAACAAATTCGTGTTAATTATATTGTTCAAATTTGTTGATTTCATTTATTGAAATTACGACATAAAACGACATTTGCGCATATAAGTTCTCATATCAGAATCGAATATTTTTTTATGGTTTATATTTTAGCATTTGTCTCGTAAAGGTCTATCGTAGACGGGATTTAAATTATTAATAAGTGAAAGGCAAAGCAATGCCGCCATTTTGACGAAAATTTGACGGTTCTTATAGCTGACAGTTGGAGCAGCGTTTGATTTCAATAAAAATAAATGGAAAATTAAATGAAGTCGTATATTTCGGAAAATTAATTAACTGTCGCAGTCGGATAAAAACTATCCTAAGTTGCAGCTAGAATAATAATGTACCTATATAAAATGTTTCATATTTTTCCGTTCATGGGATGCTGAGAACATTCGAACCGCGCAAAGCTTAGTTTCAAACTGGCTGATTCTTTTTTTAATTTAGAGATTTATTATAAGTGGAGATAATTATGTGGAATGAAATGCTGGATAATCAGTAATCACACTATCAATCTACAGTTAGAAGTTAAAGTAAGTAGGTATCATGTGATCGTAATTTTAGTACCTAGGTACCGAAATGTTTAGGTAGGTACTTAGTAGGTATACAAGAAAACTCGTAAGGATAGGTAGGTAGATGGATGCACTGTACTTTACTCAGCGGTAGCTTTATACGGTAAGGACTGCTCTTTGTTGTGTCAAATTGCATGGCAGTCTTTCAAATTTCGCCATTAGTAGATAGGCTCCTAAAGCAGATTCTCCGCCCAAACTTGAAAAGTTGTAGTAGGTAGGTATAGTTGTCCCTAACACTCATCACATTTACTCATGTGCATACGTACAGTCACGGCCTTAAATGTTGAGCCATTTAAAGTGTCAACCAATTTTGGTTTTCATAGTAAGCTTTGAAGTGTCCAGTATAAAGTGAGCTCTAAATGGCTCAACAATTAAAGTCCGTGAGTGACTGTACCTACACTACCATCTGAGCTAGCTGTGAGCGTCGGCTCATTGGACATCTGTCTCGCATTTTGACCAGCTCCTTTGGTTACTTAAGGGGATTGTGAACCTGTAAATGTTCATACAAAAAGCGATAACGTTTTTCACCCCGTAAACATTGTTAGATTTTTATAATTTTTGAACATGTTGTAGATATGGTAAAATACTAGGTCTGTACGTTTTGATTTTTAAGAAATATTGCTTACGTTAAAAGTTATTAGCATCTAAAAATCTATATTTTTGACTTCAAAACTTTGTCTACCTTTTTATTTTTTTTTAATTAATCTATACTAATTTTCTAAAAAAAGAAAACGTACAGACATAGATTAAAGTGTACTTAATCCAATCATACCAAAATTATTTAATTTCATTAAGGTTTAGGGGGGTAAAAACGTTATCACCCGAAACCATATTTCAACAAGAAAATGTAGGCAATTACCTCCAGGACTTGCAGCTCTCTCTATCGCACGATACGGGTCGGGAGGCAGAGCGGTGTGAGACAGATAGGTTTTTTTTAAATACCTACTCGCGCCGCGTATCGACACTTCACAATCTTCTTAAGGGCGGGAGTCTATTAAAAGGTGTTATATGTTTTGTATCTCAGATAACGGCTTTGCTAAACAATACGAAGCCAACAAGTGAGTATATTGAAATGAACTTACCCTTAAGCAGTCCAGCGGTTTGTGCAACTCTTTAAGGGCGGGTTGCACCAACTTACGATTACAGACCGATCAAAGTTAAAAAAAAAAAAAAAAAAAAAATCGCCGGTAGCTGTCACTCCATAGAAACTTGTCAAACTTTCCATACATTCCGATTTTAACAAACATCGCTTACGCTTACAGACTGTATGGTGCAACTCATCCCAACTTAGGGCTCGGCCAAGACTCCGAGAGGCCGCATCACTGGCAGCAGTGGCAGCGATACAAGAGTGTATAGTAATCGCGCTTCAACCTAGGGCGCAACGTAGCCGTATGCATACCTAGCCATAAAAGTACTCTACTCACTCGTAAGCAGTCCAGCTGTTTGTGGAACTCTCTAAGGGCTCGGCCACGACTTCGCGCGGCGGCGACAGCGGCAGCGTTCCGCCCTACGTTGGTGCGCTATTACTACACACTTATCGCTGCCACTGCTGCGGCCTCTCGAAGTCGCAGCTGAGTCGTATCCATACTTATCATAAAAGTACTCTACTCACTCGTAAGCAGTCCAGCTGTTTGTGGAACTCTCTAAGGGCTCGGCCACGACTTCGCGCGGCGGCGACAGCGGCAGCGTTCCGCCCTACGTTGGTGCGCTATTACTACACACTTATCGCTGCCACTGCTGCGGCCTCTCGAAGTCGCAGCTGAGCCGTATCCATACTTATCATAAAAGTACTCTACTCACTCGTAAGCAGTCCAGCTGTTCGTGGAACTCTCTAAGGGCTCGGCCACGACTTCGGGCGGCGGCGACAGCGGCAGCGTTCCGCCCTACGTTGGTGCGCTATTACTACACACTTATCGCTGCCACTGCTGCGGCCTCTCGAAGTCGCAGCTGAGTCGTATCCATACTTATCATAAAAGTACTCTACTCACTCGTAAGCAGTCCAGCTGTTTGTGGAACTCTCTGAGCCGCGTGTCGTCGTCGAGTCCCGGTTGCGGCAGCGGCTGCGAGCGCGCGCGCGCACCTCGCCGACAACGCGCGTACGTCGCGCCCGCTACCACTAGCAGCACGCATGCTACAGCGCCGCACGCGCCGCCTACTAACACCTGCAAAAACGTCAAGTCAAGCTAAAAACGTAGCTCTGGTAATGGTGACACGTAAAGTCATTATAAGATAAATAATTTACTTTAAAAACAAAGTTTTAACCGAATTCAAATCATTGCTTCAATTGTGCCTATAACATTTGAAGAATTCCCTCGAATTCTCCAGTATTCCATTATCAGACCCTGACCTGATGACCATGGGTGGTCCTGGGAAGGATAGGTACGAATTGAGGATCTCCTTCACAAGAAATATCAATATCCTTATTTATCCTTTTCGCTCAAGGAGTCCGCTGGATGCTTGGCGCAGGACCGATCACTTTGCCTCACTTTGGGGGAGGCCTACATATGTCCAGCAGTGGTCTTTTGGCTGATATGATGATGATCAGATCAGAACCTCCTCTTTTTTGATGCCAGTTAGTAAATATATTAAGGGACAAATATACAATCTTACACAAATCGATGTACTCCCAAAGTTAAGCTCAATAAGGCTCGTGTTATGTGTATAGCATAGTGGTAGCATTATCAAATTATCATGTAGCATACCGTGGAAAAAGTCTGTGTCACATTAATTTAAACTCGCGCTTAGTACATATTTATTAAACGGTTATTATTATTATTCATTCATCTATACCGGCCATGGTCAGCCGTGACCATGGCCGGTGCAATGCAACCCGCATCGAAACATCGAAAATGAATAAAGACAAAATAATTATCGCGTAACAACTGTAAATAATTACAATTTAGGCCGAGATTATGGACAGCTGAGGTGTGTGCCGGTGTAGCACCCGCGTCGGAAGTCGCCCGAACACAAACATAATAATTATTATAGCGTTGCTTAGGAAGTTTATGTAAAGACACGAGTTTCCATACCCGCCTGACAGCACGTGTGTCGTGGCGTGGCGGCGTACGCGTTGCCTGTACATAACACGACCTAATGTGTAATAAGGCCTGATTCACACTGACGCGGTTTGCGGTGGCGGTGGCGACAGTAGCGGTGGCGGTGGCCATCAACAGTTATTGTCAAGTTTATTATTGACCGCCACCGCAAGCCGCGCGCATTCAGGCCTTAAAAACATCTGATATCTGTCAGTCTCGTTTGCAAATGTTCGCTCTTTTATTTAAGAGAGAAAAATATTCAAACTGAGGGCCTACCGCGAACGGCATTCGAAGTTTTCCCTCTCTGTCGCACTTACGTACGAACTCGTAAGTATGACACAGAGGGGCAACTTCGAATGCGTTTCGCGGTAGGCCCTCTGAACATGTTTTATGTAGGTACTGCGATAAATATTGTAGGTATTTATACATATTATACCATCAACCACCATTGCAATCATGCATTGCTCCAAGATATCGTATCTCTTGACTCTCTAAGGTGATTTCAGTATTAGCGATAAATATAAGAGTAGGTTAGGTAGGTACTCTAGCTCACTATAATATACATATATTCATACTTAACGTATACTGTATACCTTAGTTGAGTTCATGCATTCATAATCAATCGGGCACATGGAGTAAAGATATATGTAGATGTAACGCATTATAGTTGAAAGGAAAAAAACTTCGTTTAAAACTTCAATGACCCGAGCTCAGACGGGAAATTCTTAGTCATCGTATGAGATCACATATAAAACAAAGTAAACTTAATTTTATTCATAGAATGCCGAGTGTAACTGGTGTATAAAAGGATATATCCAACGCCTGACATAGAAACTTACGACTTCATCTAAATAAGTCATCAAGATTAGATGCAGTTGGAATACCTACTTAAATGACACAATATGTGCAATATGTGTAGCAATCTTTGCAATCCGCGTTGTATAATAATGTTATGTAAAATTATCTGTTCTGGTATTGCTTTACTACATTTTACTACTTATCCATATCCTCCAAAATTAGTGAAAAAATTCGAAGTTGTTCATGGATTAACAAAGTCCGGTACTTATTCCATTTTAGGGCCAGTCCCTGGGCGACCGGGCTCTGCTCGGGTGAAAATACGGCGAAAACAAATTTTCCCAGACATGACACCTATCACCTATCTAGAACCCTCGTCACCACCTATATTCCAAATTTCATCGAAATCGTTAGAGCCGTTTCCGAATATTGCTCGTTTAATAGTATAGGATAGACCGGGCTTAAGACACATCGGTGTAAAAACTTAATAAGAAACTGACTTTATTAATTACTGTAGACTAGAAGCTCTGGTCTTTATAATGAAGAAACGGAAGAAGATAATTAGGTATATATTTGCTTTAAAATAATTTATAACTAAAAACTTATATCGTCCAAATGGCGAACATAATGACAATGGCATTCTCTACCATCTTAAGGCAAAGCAGAACAGATTGTAATGTATAATATAAAATTCTTCTACAATAAACAATCTACATACATAACTACAACTAAGAGAAGTTGAAAAACACTTTTGTTGAAACGTAGCTAAGAAAGAAGTCTAAGAACCATCTCGATCACGTCAGCTTCCGGATAAAAAAAACCGCATTCAAATCGGTCAAGATGCCACAGACAGACAGACAGACAGACACGTCAAACTTATAACACCCCTCTTTTTGCGTCAGGGGTTAAAAATGGCTAGTTATAATTAAGACATTTTCAAGCCAACCTAACCTACGCATTCGGTGCTAATTTAATTTCCATTTCTCAGTTCCGTGTCACGACGGAAGCGCTCGGTCATTCATTACTCCGTGGAAAGTGGCTCGCGTGGAACTCCACTAATAAACACATGTTAGTAAACACGCACGCACGCTTGGATTACTTTCAACCGCGTTACTTCATCTGTGTCGCTCATCATTGCCTCACATTGCATGCGATTGTGCTCCGTGTTGACCTCATTTTGGACGTGTAGGGAACCCTTTATCGCTTATAGTCTTGGGATTGCTCCATACCGTAAATCCATGTTTGATTAACTTTTATGGAAAACAGGCTACGGCCTGTTTGTAAGCAGACGCCGTAGCCTGGGTACGCTTTGCAAGTGCAGAGGAGCCACAAGCGCGTTGCTGACCCTGTATCGATTTGAGGATTCGTTGTAACAACAGCTAAAAACAAAAAGGTCCCTCACTCTCAACAAAGCCAATGCTCGGGAGCTCTGGCATTGGCGATCTTACTCACCGTCAGGAACATAACGGTACTTAGACACATACCCTAAGCAAAAAGGACGCATCTGACTATGAGTCTCATTCAAAAAGGACGCATCTGTCTATGAGTAATATAGTCAGATGCGTCCTTTTTGAATGAGACTCAGAGTCAGATGCGTCCTTTTTGAATGAGACTCAGAGTCAGATGCGTCCTTTTTGCTTAGGACGGCAGTACACTACAGAGCGAATGTGGTGTTATTATGACTGAAGACTTTTGATTCTCTTCTAAGTTTTGGAATAAAGATTGCAGATAATAATAGTTATAGCGATGTTGACAAACAAAACAAAATGTTTATTGTCACAATAGTACCTACAATGCAGATAAAAGGTGAACTTTAAAGGAGTTTCTGTAAGGCAACGCAGAATGTTCGATAGGTACTAGGTCCACTATTATTCCATTTGATACTGAATGATTCCTCTTCTCCAAGACGGGATAAATTTGTGGATGTGCGATATTATACCTGCAATATATTATCGTAATTTAAAATACCTATTTGGTAAACTAATTGGTCAAATTTAACTCGCACCAACGTTTGAAACTAACATTAAGTAACCATTTTTTTTGCATGTTTTTTCTAAAGTACCGTAAAACTACACAACTATAGTCCACTACCCCAACTATGGTCCAAAAGTACCTAAACTCATTCGTTTCTATAAATACATATTATTATCGTATTAGTGATTTTACACGTTTTTATTTAAATTTGTGTTATTTATTTTATTGCCGGTCATTAACTTCACCCATGAAAATAGTCACATAGTTGGGTGACCTGGACTATAGTTGTGTAGTTTTACGGTACCTATTATACAAGATGATAATTAACATTAACTAAATTAACAATAAATAATTAATTCCATAAACCATTGCTAAATAATAGCTTGTATAAAAACGGATACCTACTATTTATGTATGTGCCTGAACTAAAGTGGTCCGTAACAAGCCCTTTCAACACCTAACACCTTTCTACTGACTGACACATTCTTGAATATAATGCCTATAGGTAGGTCACTTAGCTCGTGACGACACATTGTCCCCGTTGAGGTTCGTGCCTTGTATAATTAAATCGCAATGCTTACATTGGCAAACATCGTACGTACCTAGTGTTAACAGTGTCATTAAAGTACGCTTACAAGCCACGACGCTTTTACCGGGACATGTCGTCACGACCTAGTGCGAACAGGCTTAGACGACGGCCTAGATATTCTTTAGACCAATACTACTACAGGATTGTAAACGTAGCTATATATCGCTATATTTAGTACAGTTAGAGTTAAGTTTGAAAAAAGTTAAATTGCGGAAGAATTTCTCCGCATTATTACACATTTATTTAGTCTACGGTTCCACGGAGGCGCCTCTGAGCGAGGCTGGCAAAACAATTTTCGGAGTGGAGACGAGATCCACTGAGACTGATCGATACTTGTCTGTCTCAGTGAAACCAAGCGGTTTTCTACTTCTATATTCCTTTTATTCGCTGAGCAGCCGGGCGCAATTGATATGTAAATAATATCTACGTCATAAGTGTTTGGACGCAGACGCGGCTCAGGAAATCGTCGTTGTGTGCCCAAGCCTCGCGAGAGCCGGCCAGTGCGCAGTGGTAAGACCAGCAGCCGGTATTTGATACGTAATTACTGTAATTACGTACCTCGTCGTCATCGTATAGATTATACGTCTCTTTCTAATTAGAGCACTTAGAAAGAGATTGATACTTTATCTCACATGCGGTCTTGTGCTAGCCGTGAACAGGAACTAGCACAAGTCCAGCTCGGTTAAATTAGGAGCTGCGCATTCGATGTAAATACTGACCTCGTTATAAGTGTTGGCCGGGTAGCAGACTCTTCCCATAAGGTGGTCGTCGTGAGCCCAGGCCTCGCGCGAGGATGCGGGGCATGCGTGCGCGCAGGTCCCGCCCGGCCAGACCAGCAGCCGGGCGCATTTGATGCAGCCGTCTGCCGCGCACCTTACGCACTCTGTGCCGCACCCTAGAACAACGTATTAGGGTCATACATATGATTTAGGTTTCCGTCTTTCCTGTGGACATTGCCAAAATTAAGAACTACAAAGCCTAATTTTTGGTTGGACTCTTAATCCGCATAAACGGCGTCTCCTGTCATATATTATTTATCATGCGATAAAACTTTATTTGCCACATGAAAGACGAATTTTGTTTTAAACACTGTCTATGTATGATCCATTAGGTATTACATTCAATGGCAAAGATTTCTTAGCGTAACGCTCGTAGCAGATAAGATGAGAAAAACCGTATGTACAGGAAAGCGCCTATTAGCAGAGCGCCCATCCCATCTAGCTGGTTCCTGACACTGAAAGATTAAATAAGTATGTGGCTATTGTGGCTGTTATTCAGAAACGCTCGCGCTTGTTGAACCTATAATATGATTTCTTATTTATACCACAACTGGGTCACACTGCAAGGATTTTGTTCAGAGGAAGACACTCCGATATAATAGGCCTTGCCCGTGCGTCAGTGGCAAGCTAGCTGATACCGCAGCCTATGGATGCATGCGACTTCAGACGCGTCACAGGCGCGTTGGCGAACCCTTATTTACTTGAGGATTCGTTGCATCGCGCTATAGACAAATACAGGTCCCCAACTCTCAATCAGATCGTCGGAAGTTCTGGCTACCTGACTCACTGCCACACAACACCACTGACCACATACATATATCAATCCTTCTCCCTAATCTCGTATCGTATCGTATCTCGTATGGCGGGCACCTTGGCATCTGCCCACCTCCCTAATGGCTACGCCCATGTACTCTAAAGTACCACTGCCCTACCTCCCCTAAAGTCGTTGTGTCTGGAAGGATACATACCAATATTTTAAGAGGGATTGAAGAGAATTGGCCTTTTTTCCGTGGACAGGGAAAGTGTCAAAGTCCGTTTGTCTTTGTGTGTTAATTATTTCAGATTTCTGACCTGGCTTCGTGGTATCAATGATGTGTTGATTATTACAGAAAAACCCGAGTCGCTATCTGTGGGATGATAATATTTGAGGAGTTCCATCGATTCCTCAAGGATCTCAGAACTTCATTAATTGCTACTTCAACGAAATCATGTCAGAATCTTTAACGTAGGTGATTTACATCTTTGAGGGTTTCCCTAAGAGTAGTGGGTTTTTTTTTTCCCTAAGGGTTTCCCTAAGTAGTAGAATAAGTTTATAATTTTGAATAAATAAAAGTAAAAAAAAAAAATCTGTGGTCTTCATCTTCAGTTCCACTTCACCAAAATTGCAATTTCCGAAGGTAAATACACGAGTTATAACAAAAAATACCTAAATCACTACACGCGTGCCTATAAAATTTGAGGGTTGGCCTAAATTTCCCTGGGATCCCATCATCAGATCCAGACTTGGTGACAATGGGACCACATCAGGAGTAAACTCTTTTAAATAAAAAAATATTTTTGGAAATCGGTCCACAATTTTATTGACGGAGAAATCGGTGAACATACATAAAAATAAAATACATAATGGAAGATATAACCTCTTCCTTTTTCGAAGTGGGTGAAAATCGCCAAAATTACGTTGCTTCTGTCGGTGCACACATGGTCAGTCCTCAACCAGTGAAGTTTAATAAAGGCAAATGTAGTAAGTACATATTTTTACTGGGGAAGTACCTCCACTTTACAGAAGCCCGCAGCCATAACAACTACAATAAATACTGGTGGTGGCTGGCTTCGTCTGGAGTGAGCTGGTGAGTAAGCTCGCTTCCGGGGATGTGTTGAGTTGAGAGTGAAGGGTTGAGCCAGCCCCCCTTTTCTGTAACTTGTTTTAAGCTCACCTCAACGCTCACCCACAATTATACCTTGACACCGCGATGCGTAGTAATTAATCGTAGGTAGAGGTCTAGTTTCGTAACGGGTGACCGGCGGGGTTAGGGTTGCCATATGGAAGAATTAAATGTCCTGACAAAAATCCGGACATCACCCTAAAAATCCTGACATTTCTTGTAACAGAGATTTGGCGTAGCTTGACGCTCTGCGGTGTACTGTATAGTGGATATACCTTTCTCTTTCCCTCCGCTCGACCCCGTAGCCCCCTCCCTGCGCACGTGTGAATCCGCGCGCGAAGCGCAAACCGCATCGCAGCTGCTCGCGTAGTTAAGTCGCCTCGTATGTTTCGCGTTGATTCATTCCTAAAAATCCGGACACTTGCCAAGTCCGGCCGCAATCCGGACAAAGGGTCAAAAATCCTGACATGTCCGGACAAATCCGGACGTATGGCAACCCTAGGCGGGGTGAGCCGCATTAACGCGTAGCGAATAACAGCCCTGTATTTGTGTATATCTACCAACACAACGAATCTTTAAATCAATAAAGGGTCGGAAACGGGCTTGTCACTCTGCTTAAGTGTCAAGCGGCCATTGCGTTATCTGGCTACCAACCATGCTGTACCATGCAGGCTTCCATTGCCACCTTCATGGTATTAAAACAAAGTTTTAACCGATTTTTTTTTTTTTTTACTTTTATTTATTCAAAATTATAAACTTATTCTACTACATTTATATACTCTTTAGTTCTTAGAAAACTTTGAAGCCTCAATTAGGCTTATTTGTAAGAAATATCTAATTAATATTAGTTTATTAGTTTGCTATCTATCACATTTATCCATACCAGTATTATTCCTCAGTGCTGGTGTTATGAGAGTCTATATAATGTTTTTTTAGCATTTTTTTACATGCTTTTGGATTCTCTGTTCCCTGTATTTTGATTAAAATGTCTGATGGTAGTTGGTTAAGTATATAAGGTAACATGAAATCTGAAGTACATTTACCATATATATTCTTATAGTCAGGTAAAATGTAAGGTGGTAAGTATGCCAGGTTTCTTAGTTTTTCACTACGTGTTCTCATTTTAAGGTTTTTTAGTTGGCTAAATTTATCATATATGATCTGAATATTTATTTTTTCATATACCTATACTTAGCACCTTACAGAAGCCAAATAGGTTGTTATAATTATTTTTACATTGGAGTTTAATTTTAATAGGCACTATAGTTTTAAGAATGGATAGTTGTAGTGTATATATCTTATCTAGATATGTTTTATAAGTGCATCCATATGTGCTGATACTGTAGTTAATTATAGAGTCAGCAAGAGATAAGTACATCATTCTCAAGGTGTTGTAGGGAATTTTAAATTTTCAAATCAGTAGCCAAATTGCTTCAAGTTTGGCTATAAAATTTGAAGAGTTCCCTCGATTTCTCCAGGATCCCATCATCAGAACTGGATTTCGGTGACAACGGAACCAATCTGGAAGTATATGCTTTCAAACAAAGAAAAAAAAAACAAATCGATTCATAAATTACTGAGTTATCGCGAAACAAACACACAAAAAAAAACATACGAATTGAGAACCTTCTCTTTTTTCTTGTTATTAGGCTAGTAATGCTTTGAAGTGTTTGAAGTGGTATAAAATAAGGCGATCCCTGGGGAATATACATCATCATCTTTACTGGCACAGGATCCAGTAAAAAACAGATTAGAAATAAAGTATTTTTCTTAAATTATCCCCAATATCGTCTTCCTTAATCATTAATCTTGTTTTAAAAGGGAAGGTTAAAAATATTTGCGCCAAATTCATTTCAAAACTCATTAATAATGTCCCTTATATTCGAGTCCTATCGTAAATAAGACGGACATTTTTCATGGAAGGGCTATTAGGTAAACAAATAACAATATGAAAAGGTTTTTTACAAGCTCCTATTTGACTTCTCGAGGTTCTCTCTAAATAATTAACCTTATTAGGCTTGTCGTTATTTAAGGCAAACGTCCCAGATCTTGGCTCCTTGGAGGATTATATTAATGTATGCCATCGGGCAGCCATATGGTTGTTTTCCATTGCCACCATTGTCGTTGTAAAAATAACTCATACTGACAATAACATGGACAAACTGAAAAAGACCCAAATCAACAGACAAAGGATTCCATATAAAAATACTCGAGTATCAATTGTTCTAAATTACCATTCCACGAAACCAAAATCATTGACCGTGCAAAATTTAAAACAGCCGCGCTTTTGTTACATGCTGTCATATTGCCTACTTTACTTTAATGTAATTCTCATAAGACCCAGAGAGTTGCCGCAAGAGAAACAAATATTGGATTAAAGCAAATCGGAGTCAATCCTAATTTGATGCCTTCAATTTGTCATTCGTACCGCGCTGGTATTTCTATGCTAATATGCCATGTTTGGGCGTAATGGTATGCATGGCGATGCACGTTCGCTGCTCATTCGATTCTGCGGGTGTAAGTGGGAGACAGTAGCGTTGTGAAGATTATTTTAAACAGATTATTACAAACGCGTTCAAAATTTCTACAGTAAATTGTACCAAATTGTCCAAAGTGTGTTAATTAAGTCATGTTTATAATAATTTCAAATTTCTAATACAATGTTTTGAGTTTCATCGGAATTATAAAAGTATGTCAGTCTAACAGAACAGAACCCCGATATCAAAAATAATAATAAAGTTCATAAAAAGATCTCAAATTACTGAAAGTTTTGGTAACAAAATAGGGAAATTAAAAGTATCTAACTTGTCATCATTTATCAATCATGGTGTTATTGCAATATTAAGGCATCACTGAACTGATCTGATGATGGAGTCAGAAGGTGGCCATAGCAACTCGTAAACTACACAAGACCCGTAGTGTTTGGGGTCATTGGTACCCCTCGCAGCGAGTAAATATTGTGGATGCCAAAAAGTGCTTGTAGGTCAAACAAAGAGATCTTTGCCACTTTGAAACTAACTTAACAGGCATTACAGCTCATGTGATAATGATAACTACACAACTTTGTTTGCAAATTGTACGTGGAAGGTGTGCAGGTTGAATTTTATCGCTTCGTATGTTAATATCATTGTTTTCTTGCCGCTGTATGTAGTCCGAAACGCGATTGCGATGCGCGATTGTATAACGTGCCTCGGTAACTTCTGAATGATAATAGCACAAACATCCTTGTAATCATTTTGTTTGTTCGTTACTTTCATTGCGATTTCTTTATATAATCAAATAATCATACCTCGATTTAGGCGAAATCTACTTATTTCTTATTAGTTAGTTAAAGGCCTCCACACACCGGTCGCGGGCGCGGATCGGGCGCGGGCCCGCGCAAGTTGTAAAACATTGAAACTACACTTCAAACACACACCGAACGCGGGCCCGCGAACCCGCGTTCGGTGTGTGTTTGAAGTGTAGTTTCAATGTTTTACAACTTGCGCGGGCCCGCGCCCGACCCGCGCCCGCGACCGGTGTGTGGAGGACTTAACTGACGCATAGGTACATACTTCTGTTAAGTTTCCGTTGGCTTTCGCTTGTTTTTAGACCACGCTTCGAAGCTGGCGACAAAAGTCGTGTATGGTGACTTTCATAGTTCCACTACACCTACACAATACCACATAACATTTACAGTTAATTTTATTTATGTTATTGGGATTTTGGAGACGGCTGTCTGTTACGTGGGACAATGGCCTTAAAATGATTACTCCCCTGGCGCGTCCTCCCCTGGCGCGTCCCTTCGGGACGCGCCAGCGTCCATGCATATATAGTGGCGGTAATCTCCAAAAAAATATGGGAGAACGAAAAAAAAAAAAAAAAAAAAATTAAAATGATTATTATGAGAAAAAATAATACAGCTAGCAAGCTTTTTCTTTGTAACGTTTGCCCTAATCTACCAGGCACATTCAAAGAGGGACATACGGGTGTTTTATGCTTCCATATCGTCAACAGTTGCACATAAATGCACAGCTGATACTATAGTGCTCTTCATAGTAAACAACAAACATACCTAGGTACCGTACAGTAACTACCAATCCATGGCGCAAATGTAATCAGCATGCTATAATCCGTATACTCACTAGGTACCTACTACTCTGCAATCAACAATATCGAATCGACAATTGCCAAATGTACCTACAGGAAACTTTTGGCTTCTTATTGACAGAGTGACATGAGCGAAAAGGTACGCTACAATTTCCTTAACTCGTGCAAGTATGAAATAAAAGTTCAAATTGAATACAATTATCTAAATTACTACGACAATGACCCGCCAGTTTTCACGATGACTAGTAAATCAATCACGTTTAAATCGCAACGCAGTGCCAGTCGGTTTCAGTCACTTTCCAAAGGGAAAGCGCATACGCACATTTGTGCCAGCGAGTAATT
The DNA here is from genome assembly GCA_963854355.1 of Epinotia brunnichana. Taxonomy (NCBI): domain Eukaryota; kingdom Metazoa; phylum Arthropoda; class Insecta; order Lepidoptera; family Tortricidae; genus Epinotia; species Epinotia brunnichana. The sequence continues at coordinate 17,760,088 of OY977942.1, read as the reverse complement.
AGCGGGATCGATCGAATCAGATACTGTAATTCTATTGTGTTCATTGTAAGCTCATTATGCCGGCGCATGGAGCTTACCTTTCGATGTGATTTCGGTGAATTGCATTAATGAACCGGCACGAATGATTTTGGTCAATGAAATATAATTTTAACTTATTCATTGTAGTTAATACAAACATATAAATTATTTGGATTTTTAGATTTTTTTTATTGCCCCCGCCTCAACCCTATTCCATACGATACCCCTCGGAAAGATACGAGTACCCCTTGGTATAGGTCTATCTATATAGTATAACTGGACAGCACCACACGGGTCATCGAACAAGTTACAAGAAAAATCAGTGTACCTACATTACAGCCTTTGTACTTTGATCTATTGTGTGACGTGTATATTTTTTTTACCTGTTAAGGCCTCCACACACCGGTGGCGGGCGCGGGTCGGGCGCGGGAAGTTGTAAAACATTGAAACTACACTTCAAACACACGTGTAGTTTCAATGTTTTACAACTTGCGCGGGCCCGCGCCCGACCCGCGCCTGACCCGCGCCCGACCCGCGCCCGACCCGCGCCCGCGACCGGTGTGTGGAGGCCTTTATTGTGTACAATAAAGTGCTTGCATACGTACATTTCGGCAAACATAATTCTGAGAGGAAAACTGCGCGCCACGTATTCATTTGAATTGCATAAGTTGTGTTTTTTAAGCCACATGACACCTCGCCTCGTAATTTTGATCTTAAAATGAACGCACTGGATGGAGTCTTCCCTGGGAAATCCTTGACACGAGATTATCTCCAGAAAGATAACGCTCTTTCTCTCTTGGGACTACAGATTAAGAAATTACTTAATTGGACTTAATCCATCTCTATGCATAGAAATGCACTAATAAGATCTAGCACAGCATTTATTATGTAAAGCAGTAAAGACATAATGTCGAAAATATAATGCAATATAATAACATTTATTGTTACAAAAGTAGAACGTCATCGGCCATCATGCATTGAAGTATCTACTAGTAGTCATTAATGCGATAATAGGGAACATTCAGGGGCGTATTTACCCTAGGGCCAAGGGGGCCATGGCCCGGGGCGGCAGGCTCCGAGGGGCGGCCCGAGCCGCTCCGAGGGGCGGCGCGAGCCGCCAAAATGTACTGGCCCCGGGGCGGCAAAACTTACTGGCCCGGGGCGCCAAGTCTTTAAATACGCCTCTAGGAACATTACGCAAAACTCTTCGTAGGTGGCGACACTAGCAGCGTTGACATTGTATCTCGTTCCCACTTGCGGTATTGTCTATGCAAGCATCCTTGTCACTCGTTTGACAATCAATTGTGCATGTGTGTGAATCCCTATATTCCTATACTGGTTTACTATTAGTGGTAGTGCTGCATCTGACGGCAGAACATTGCAGTAATGTTCCCTATTGAATCCGCTTCATTTTGGATGGATAAGGGGATCCCATACGCCAATGACCTTCGAACTGAAGCCCTTAGTTTTCTAATGTGTTTTGTAGCTTATCATATTAACAACAACAGCTTTAAGCAATATAGTATCCAATATTTACTTCAAACATCACTGTATTCGAGATATTTGGCATCAAAGTTGAACAATTTTAGACCAAAAAACAGGTTTTCTGGCCATAACTTTTGTGTTAATTAGTTTAAAATCAAAACCCTACACACGTTTATAGATACATCAGAGACAAACCCAAATATGCAGATTTCGTATATGTTAGATCTTTTACAGCAATCTTATAACAAAAAAAGTGTTTTTTTAGACAATGTTTCAAAAAATCATAAAAAAATAACTATTCATTTCTTTCAAAATATGGTAGACAAAAATGGAGATTAAAGATTGAAAAATCGATAGCCGTTTGCTTTATAATTCTATCTGTAGTGCAAAAGTATTTGTATCGATTCAAAACTAGTCAAAAATCGATGAAAACCTCGGGTAGCCCCTTAAGGCAATTTTTTTGATGGCATGTCATGAATTGTCTTAAAATAATTTTTAGGCAAGCCAGTGAGAATCGGCTTGTATGGACGCTCCGCCACTGTTGGTCAGTGAGTCACTTTTTGAGAATTTTTAGGTTCAATGAGAAGACGGGTGCAGTGGCTGACTAAGGCCAAATAAAGCACTTGTTGTTGGGTTTTTTCTTTATAATCATATCTTTTAAGACGGTCCCCGGAGGGGCTCTTGGCTGGTCGCCGATTACAAGAGTATTGTTTATGCAACAATAGAAAGGGATATGGCAATCGTAGGTAATACTTTAACTTGTTAGGGTTCCGTAGCCAACTGGCAAAAAACGGAACCCCTATGGATTCGTCATGTCTGTCTGTCCGTCCGTATGTCACAGCCACTTTTTTCCGAAACTATAGGAACTATAGGTACTGTTGAAACTTGGTAAGTAGAGTATTATGTGAACCGCATTAAGATTTTCACACAAAAATAGAAAAAAAATAAAAAAAAATTAGGGGTTCCCCATACTTAGAACTGAGGGGTAATTAAGTAGTGAGTAACGTAACGTTCCGAATGCGCGTCATTTAGTTACACTTGGCCTCTTTTCTATTATTATTTGCAACCAATTTATTTCACTGGCAATTATTGTGCGTCGGCGCGTGCCAAAAGGAGGGGCCGTGCCCCAGGAAAATAGGGGCATTTCCTTGTTATCCGCCACGCTGGCCTCAACAGGGCTCAAAATATGAATAGGATATTGAGGTCATGGAACTTAATAATGAACAACTAGGAATTACTTTCTAAGGACACATTTTGTGCCACAGGACAAATAGTAAAGACCTAAGTAACAACTAACACTGTAGCACGTGAAATATACTTTCTTGTCCACATACATACAAATATACATACATAGGTACAGTCGCCATCACATACATCGGAGCAAACAAGCACGTAACAAACATCGGAACAAACCTCTATTTTCAAGGCATTATGGTGCATGCGCCGATATTTTTGAACACCTATAGTGTACCTATGTATGTGATGGCGACTGTACCTACATACATCCACTCGAAAAACATAACCCTCCTTCTTAGGCAGTCACGTAAAAATATGTCCCTGTACTGTAATATTTAGGTTCGGCTGTTTCGCGTTGACAAAAGGGCTATCTATACAGCTAAATTTTTGTTTGGACTCATAACATAATAGGTATTAGTATTTTTAGGCGATAGAAACAATTTAATGCACGTATGGCATACATTATTTGGCCTTTGAGTTTGTCACTTTTAGTACCACCCAGGGGACACGTGCAGGGTTGTGGTAGGTAGCTCCTGCGGACGCAAGTGACAGTTGTCCCCCTTTTGTCAAGTGAGTGTGCAACTCGACTGTTTAGAGGTTCTTAAGCCGCCTCTAATAATTATAAATTTTTGACTATATCACTTACTGGTTCATAAACAGCTAATTGTGCTGACCTACATTATAATAAGTAGGTAAGTAGGTTCTTAATACTAATAATATGTCTAGACAGTTATATAATTTCGAGGGATTTTACTTTGCATCTCATTTTAAATTCTTTTGAGTCACGAACATTAGAATATTTTATTCATATTACTCTAAAACGTTTCATAATTAATTATTAAAATTTTAGTTGTGTGCGTGCATTAATTTCGGAAATCATAGGCTGGGCGCTTATTCAGAAATCTTATACCGTCGTTTCTGGAGAACAGTACAATTGTCATCTGAATTAGGTAGGCACCTATGTAGCTGTTGTTATTGTTTGAAAGTAAATTTAAGGGACGCACGTAGCTGACCCCAGCAACCAGCCAAAGAATACACATATATTGGAGACTAGCTGTTGCCCGCGACGTCGTCCGCGTAGAACTTTTTATCGTCTTAGAAAATTATTTCTCTCAATACAAAATTTGAACCCTCTTTTAGGGGATAATTAAAAAAAAAGTTGATGTTCATTTTCTAGTTTGTGAACAAACAGTCTAAAACCAAAGTTAAAAATCTCATACTTTAAAAATGCCTTGAAATACTCAAACTTTGAACCAATTTTAACACTCTTAGGGGATGAATTTGGAAAAACTCTGAAATCAGTTTTGTAGTCTTTTAACGTACAGAATAAGACCGAAGTTAAAAATCTCTTACTCACACTTTAAAATTGTATTGCTCGCCATTTAAAATTTGAACCCCCTTTTAAACCCCCTTAGAGGTTGAATTTTTCTAATCGCTGAAAGAACTTTTTTCGTAAACTTTTAAGTCTCTAGCTCAAAAAAAGTGTTGCCCATACAAAGCTTTCTTAACCCCCTTAGGGGTGGAATTTTCTAAAACTCTGAAAGTACTTTATTATTAATTTTAATAAGTAACATTTTTAATAGTTTTAAGTCTAGTAAAAAAAAGTTTTTCCCACACAACACTGGCTACCCTTCTTAAGGATCTTAAGGATCCCCTTAGGGATGGAGTTTTCTAAAACGCTGAAAGTTCTTTTTTAGTATTCTAATAAGTAATCTTTTTGCAAAGTTTTAAGTCTAACTCAAAAAAAAGTGTTGCCCATGCAAAGCTTGCTCTCCTTTTTAACCCTATTAGGGGTGGAATTTTCTAAAACGATTTGTGTTCTTTTTTTGTATTTTAATAAGTAATCTTTCTACAAAGTTTCAAGTCTAACTCAAAAACATAAACTTTCCCTGATAAAAACTTTGCACCCCTTTTTATCCCCCTTAGGGATAGATTTTTTCAAAACGCTGAGTCTTTTTTTTTGTATTTTTATAAGTAATCTTTCTACAAAGTTTTAAGTGTCTAGCTCAGAAAAAGTGTTCCCTTGCACCCTTTTTTAACCCCCTTAGGGAATGATTTTTGTAAAACGCCGAATGTAGTATTTTTCATTTTCTAATAAGTAATTTTTCGTCAAAATTTTAAGTCTCTATTAAAAAAAATATGTTTTTCCCATACAAACTTTGCACCCTATTTTACCCCCTTAGGGGTGAAATTTTCCAAAACGCTGAAAGTACTTTCTTTGTATTTAAATAATCTTTCTACAAAGTTTTAGGACTCTAGCTAAAAAAAATAGTTTCCCACATACAAACTTTGCACCCCTATTTTAGCCCCCTATTTTTAGGGGTAGAATTTTCTAAAACGCTGAAAGTACTTAATTTGTATTCTGATGACTAATCATTCTACAAAGTTTTAAGTCTCTATTTAAAAAAAATATTGTTTCCCCCATACAAAATTTGCACCCCTATTTTACCCCCTTAGGGGTAGATTTTTTTAAAACACTGAATCTAGGTACTTTATTTGTATTCTAATGAATAATTTCTCTACAAAGTTTTAAGTCTCTATTTAAAAAAAAGTAGTTTTTCCCATACAAACTTTGCACTCTATTTTACCCCTTTAGGGGTGGAATTTTCCAAAACGCTGAAAGTGTTTCATTTGTATTCTAATAACTAATTTTTCTACAAAGTTTAAGTCTATAGCTCAAAAAAAAAGGTTCTCCCATACAAACTTTGCACCCCCATTTTACCCCCTTAGGGGTAGAATTTTCAAAAATCCCTTTTTATCCCTAGCCCACGTTATAAAAGCAACATACTGTGCAAAAATCAACTCTCTAAGATTAGTAGTTTCGGCTGTGCGTTGATGAGTGAGTGAGTGAATAAATCAGTCAGGACATAGGCATTTATTATGTACTAGCTGTTGCCCGCGACTTCGTCCGCGTAGAACTTTTTATCGTCTTAGAAAATGATTTCTCTCAATACAAAATTTGAACCCTCTTTTAGGGGATAATTAAAAAAAAAGTTGATGTTCATTTTCTAGTTTGTGAACAAACAGTCTAAAACCAAAGTTAAAAATCTCATACTTTAAAAATGCCTTGAAATACTCAAACTTTGAACCAATTTTAACACTCTTAGGGGATGAATTTGGAAAAACTCTGAAATCAGTTTTGTAGTCTTTTAACGTACAGAATAAGACCGAAGTTAAAAATCTCTTACTCACACTTTAAAATTTTATTGCTCGCCATTTAAAATTTGAACCCCCTTTTAAACCCCCTTAGAGGTTGAATTTTTCTAATCGCTGAAAGAACTTTTTTCGTAAACTTTTAAGTCTCTAGCTCAAAAAAGTGTTGCCCATACAAAGCTTTCTTAACCCCCTTAGGGGTGGAATTTTCTAAAACTCTGAAAGTACTTTATTATTCATTTTAATAAGTAACATTTTGAATAGTTTTAAGTCTAGTAAAAAAAAAAGTTTTTCCCACACAACACTGGCTACCCTTCTTAAGGATCTTAAGGATCCCCTTAGGGATGGAGTTTTCTAAAACGCTGACAGTTCTTTTTTAGTATTCTAATAAGTAATCTTTTTGCAAAGTTTTAAGTCTAACTCAAAAAAAAGTGTTGCCCATGCAAAGCTTGCTCTCCTTTTTAACCCTATTAGGGGTGGAATTTTCTAAAACGATTTGTGTTCTTTTTTTGTATTTTAATGAGTAATCTTTCTACAAAGTTTCAAGTCTCTAACTCAAAAACATAAACTTTCCCTGATAAAAACTTTGCACCCCTTTTTATCCCCCTTAGGGATAGATTTTTTCAAAACGCTGAAAGTCTTTTTTTTTGTATTTTTATAAGTAATCTTTCTACAAAGTTTTAAGTGTCTAGCTCAGAAAAAGTGTTCCCCATACAAACCTTGCACCCTTTTTTAACCCCCTTAGGGAATGATTTTTGTAAAACGCCGAATATAGTATTTTTCATAAGTAATTTTTCGTCAAAATTTTAAGTCTCTATTAAAAAAATATATGTTTTTCCCATACAAACTTTGCACCCTATTTTACCCCCTTAGGGGTGAAATTTTCCAAAACGCTGAAAGTACTTTCTTTGTATTTAAATAATCTTTCTACAAAGTTTTAGGACTCTAGCTAAAAAAAATAGTTTCCCACATACAAACTTTGCACCCCTATTTTAGCCCACTATTTTTAGGGGTAGAATTTTCTAAAACGCTGAAAGTACTTAATTTGTATTCTGATGACTAATCTTTCTACAAAGTTTTAAGTCTCTATTTAAAAAAAATATTGTTTCCCCCATACAAACCTTGCACCCCTATTTTACCCCCGTAGGGGTGGAATTTTCCAAAACGCTGAAAGTGTTTCATTTGTATTCTAATAACTAATTTTTCTACAAAGTTTAAGTCTATAGCTCAAAAAAAAGGTTCTCCCATACAAACTTTGCACCCCCATTTTACCCCCTTAGGGGTAGAATTTTCAAAAATCCCTTTTCATCCCTAGCCCACGTTATAAAAGCAACATACTGTGCAAAAATCAACTCTCTAAGATTAGTAGTTTCGGCTGTGCGTTGATGAGTGAGTGAGTGACTGATTGAGTGAATAAGTCAGTCAGGACATAGGCATTTATTATGTATAAATAAATAGAAGATAATGAAACTCCCATTCAAATATCTCAAAAAATTATGAAGCTACATCCGTTTTAATGTCGCTTGTTAGAGTGAGAAAACGATGAGGGACTGTGACGTCAATATACTCGAGCGTCATAGTAAAAAACAATCGTTTCATATGAAGGTGCGTTTTGCGGAAAAGGGACAGAACATACCCCCTCTTAAAACTTTGGACTCTTATAACTGAATCATTACCTATATAACCTCTTGCTTTGTTTTTTTCTCCATTTGACTATATTTATTTTAAATTCTTTTTCGAGAAAATACATTATGATTATTTACCATATTTTCGATTCCTGAGCTACCACGAACTTCGGAATTCGAAAATATTCGGGTATCTCTATCTCTATCGCACTAACCATACTCGAGTGACAGGGATGCAAATATATGAACATTGAGTATCGGTTTTCGTGGTAGCGCCGCAGGTACTTTGGCTGAATGCGCCGAGCGCGTGCCATTGTCATCCAAAAAAAACAAATTCGTGTTAATTATATTGTTCAAATTTGTTGATTTCATTTATTGAAATTACGACATAAAACGACATTTGCGCATATAAGTTCTCATATCAGAATCGAATATTTTTTTATGGTTTATATTTTAGCATTTGTCTCGTAAAGGTCTATCGTAGACGGGATTTAAATTATTAATAAGTGAAAGGCAAAGCAATTCCGCCATTTTGACGAAATTTTGACGGTTCTTATAGCTGACAGTTGGAGCAGCGTTTGATTTCAATAAAAATAAATGAAAAATTAAATGAAGTCGTATATTTCGGAAAATTAATTAACTGTCGCAGTCGGATAAAAACTATCCTAAGTTGCAGCTAGAATAATAATGTACCTATATAAAATATTTCATATTTTTCCATTCATGGGATGCTGAGAACATTCGAACCGCGCAAAGCTTAGTTTCAAACTGGCTGATTCTTTTTTTAATTTAGAGATTTATTATAAGTGGAGATAAATACTCGTAGATAGAAGATAATGAAACTCCCATTCAAATATCTCAAAAAATTATGAAGCTACATCCGTTTTAATGTCGCTTGTTAGAGTGAGAAAACGATGAGGGACTGTGACGTCAATATACTCGAGCGTCATAGTAAAAAACAATCGTTTCATATGAAGGTGCGTTTTGCGGAAAAGGGACAGAACATACCCCCTCTTAAAACTTTGGACTCTTATAACTTAATCATTACCTATATAACCTCTTGCTTTGTTTTTTTCTCCATTTGACTATATTTATTTTAAATTCTTTTTCGAGAAAATACATTATGATTATTTACCATATTTTCGATTCCTGAGCTATAACCACGAACTCCGGAATTCGAAAATATTCGGGTATCTCTATCTCTATCGCACTAACCATACTCGAGTGACAGGGATGCAAATATATGAACATTGAGTATCGGTTTTCGTGGTAGCGCCGCAGGTACTTTGGCTGAATGCGCCGAGCGCGTGCCATTGTCATTCAAAAAAAACAAATTCGTGTTAATTATATTGTTAAAATTTGTTGATTTCATTTATTGAAATTACGACATAAAACGACATTTGCGCATATAAGTTCTCATATCAGAATCGAATATTTTTTTATGGTTTATATTTTAGCATTTGTCTCGTAAACGTATATCGTAGACGGGATTTAAATTATTAATAAGTGAAAGGCAAAGCAATTCCGCCATTTTGACGAAAATTTGACGGTTCTTATAGCTGACAGTTGGAGCAGCGTTTGATTTCAATAAAAATAAATGAAAAATTAAATGAAGTCGTATATTTCGGAAAATTAATTAATTGTCGCAGTCGGATAAAAACTATCCTAAGTTGCAGCTAGAATAATAATGTACCTATATAAAATGTTTCATATTTTTCCGTTCATGGGATGCTGAGAACATTCGAACCGCGCAAAGCTTAGTTTCAAACTGGCTGATTCTTTTTTTAATTTAGAGATTTATTATAAGTGGAGATAGGTAAGTAGGTACCCTACATCCTGACTTAATTCACATCAACGGATACCTGACGTTACGATCAGCGCATTTGTTTGACAGGCACGCGTTGGTATAAATAAAGTTGACTATATCTATCAAATATTAATCCTGTCGGCGTATATTGATTTTCTTAATACCACGACGACTATTAATTAACAAGCATACAGCGTGCCTTGATAAGCATCTGCTTATATATCTATATATGAACGGTTGTGTCTCCAGAGGGATTCCTCACTCTCAACACAAAGAATTCTCGGGAGTCTAGCAACCTTACTCATCAAGTCATCACTGTGTTCAGTAGCAAGTACTTACATTCTTACATGACTAGATAAAGCATACGACTCTTTCGTTCGCCGCGCCGGCTGATAAAAAGTGTCGAATGCATGTAGTCATTTATCTTATCGAGTAACCTGGTAACTGATATATATATACGACTTATACGAGTACCTACATAATGGTCCTCCCTGTCACATCCGACGACAGCGACCCTCACAATTTTCTCCGATGAGCACGTATGTGGGCTCGCCAAAGCCGAACTGAGTTTTAAATGTTCGGTCGGTCGCACTGTGTGCTGTAAGTGGCCCTGCAGGTCGATCACGTAACGCAATGTACGCGCGTCAGGTCTAAACGTCACTTTTTATATGGAAAAATGACAGTTGGATATACCTAACGCGCGTTCAAAACGTTACGTGATTACCCCTCTGGTCATGGTGACTTATGGTATGTATATGACTCACGCACGTGTGTCGTTGACGGGTGCGTCGGCCGGGGGCAGCTGTGCCGCCGCGCCCGCCGCCATCGCCAGCAGCACCAGCGCCAGCGCCGCGGGTCTCATCGCACCGATCTGTCCATTGTGACACTGTGGGACAAAATGAGGACATTTATGAACATTTTTATAGTCTTTGAAATTGCCTGGTAGAGATCGCTCTTTAGCGATAAAACGCACGTATTTTTTACCGGTCTCTCTGTTCCTTAGTTTATTTTTTTGTAAGTTACCTGCTTCAAGCTGGAAACGCACTGAACGCGGTAGCGGCGCGGCGCGGCGCGGTGCGCACAGGCGGTACCGGCTTGTACTATTACTTATTCCGTGGTACCGGTTGTCATGTTCGAGCTAATATGAAAAGGTCCGCACAGAATACCGCGCTGCGCCGCGTCCCGCCGAGGTATTCAGTGCGGACTTTTTCGCATTTAGTTCGACCGGTACAAGTTACAACCGCCTCCGCACCGCGCCGCACCGCACCGGCACCGCTTTCAGTGCGTTTCGTCCTTTATTTGTGTGAGGTGTGCATTAAGGAGTATCTGTAATGTTTTTTTAAGGTCGAATATAGCTCATGTTGTGTTTTCATTATATCACACAAAGTACATATTAAAATTGTACGTGATATAACGAAGCTTTTCATTTCAAAAAATGCATCAAAAAGCATAAAGCATATAAATAAGCCTCTCGTTCGTAGGTAATATGGAGTGGAATAATCCTCAACGTTAAGCTCCTATTGTAATCTGACTTACACAACACAAAAGTGTACAAAATTTCAACTCTATTGGACTCTAAGTAGTTGGTAAAATTTGACTCGTAAGATTTGATCTAAACAAATTAACGAACATATATACCCATAAAACACTGCATTCAAGTTGATTAAAAGCTTGTAGATATCTACAAATTGCCCCTGAATGAAATGTTACACGTTAACACGTCACTTTGTGCCAATTTTAATGATATTGTATCTGAGGTTTATAAGTTTATTTACCCGGGTTTATGACGAGGTCGTAAAAGTAGCACATGCATAGCAAATGGATTTCGCATTTTGACACACGTGGGAATTGACGGGTGAGATACAAGACTGCGATGTTCTATTGTTTTTGACGTTGTACTTTTGTTTCAGTTTTTCGAAGGCCATCCTTCAGTTAAGGAGCAATTATAAGTATTCTCTCAAACATGCAATGAAATATTGACGTTACGTTCCTTATTGACGGCAGCGAAGTGTCACGTTTCAGGTGCGGAGAGACGAGAGACACAATGAAATTTACAACTTTGACAAAGTATTGAGATGTTTTGTATCGGATAGGTACTTTTGTCTAAGATAAGGTAATTTCAAGTTACCCTATTTTTTTAGCCGGCTAAAAAAAATCGTCTGACTCATATAAGTACCTACTATATGAAACATTATAAACGTATTAAAGAGGGCTGGAAATTTGGTTTACATTATACCGGCGGAAGTGGTTATCATTTAAAAAAACTAGTTTCTTCTACTCTTGACGAATCACCTACCTTATTATAGCCTACAAATAAGATTTGCGTTATTGTAATTTATGGTACCTAAAGGCATCCTGTTTTGTGAGATTTTAGTAAATTATTGTATGATGTGGGTCGGAGGGTCTATAACAGTACGGACGTCGAACGGGTTTGCAAATTAGTTAACATTGGCATTCGATAAGCGTCGGGTGACCGCCATCGGGCGATCACTTGTGCGATAGTCTACCACGTCAAATGTTCACTTTGTGTCTTATCACAGAAATAAGTAACTCGTATTCATCTTCATTTGACATTTACTGCGACCAGTCAGTCTAATGCAGGGACTGCATAACCGAAAAATACCGGTATTCTATTTTAACGGTATGACGTCATATCGGTTGTCAAATAGCGGTTTCGGTAGCGTAACCTTTATATTTCGCTATCGAAATATAAAGGTACCTTTATTTTTTCCGGTACCGTAACCGCTATTTAAAGGTACCGATATATCGACTTTGGCCTGGCGTTGTTGCCAAACCGCTGGCAGCTATTTGTCATTAGACTCTAATGACAAATAGGGTTGGGGATGGGGATAATTTTATTATTACTCTAAAAGAAAGAAGGCAAAAGAAATATGCCTAATGACGAAAATCCTATTCATATACCTATCTCAAAGAATTACGAAGATACACCCGTTTTAATATTGCTTGGTAGAGTAGAGAGAAAACGCTTGAGACCCGTGACGTCACAGTTCTCGAGCGTCATAGACGTCATAGTAAATGACAATCGTTTCATGTGAAGTTGCGTAAAGGCACCAGTAGTCAGCCTCTTAACATAATTTCTAAGTTCACAGTCATGTAAATCTGTCATACATGGGCCAAATGGAGTTTATATCATTATCACATGTCGAGAATTTATTATACTTTCATTTAGTAGACGTATTTAAAATGATAACATTATAATATCTGAAATATTTAAAGAAAAGTGAAATTGGGGCCTTTTTCCCAGTAGTCAGCCCCCTGAGACCCTAATATCAGCCTTTAGATACCCAGTGGTCAGCCGCTACCCGCTACATTAGTAGCGGGCGCAGCGGCTGACTATTGGGGTCTCAGTTCTAGGATCTCAAAACCAATCCAGTATTCAGCCGCATCAAAAAATACAAACATTTTACCACAAATAAGAAAATAAAATTATGTAGGCATTAAACTCACATATACCTGCGTAACAAACATAAGAAAACCATCATTCAAACAATACAGTCAACGTCAAAAATGTCTATACAACTTTGAACCTTATCTCAATGACATAGATTTCATAAGTCTACACATAATTTTCGCATCGACGTACCACGCAATGTTAATGGCTGAGTACTGGATCCGCTAAACCCAGTGGTCAGCCGCATATAACCGTTATTTCAAATGCGGCTGACTACTGGGTTTTACTTAAAGTAGACTAGAACATGCTTAACTAAATTTGAAAATTTAAATCTAACGGTCGTAATGGTAGTATTGGCTCGAAAATAAATAAAAAAATGAATAACCCAATAGTCAGCCGCGGGAGGCTGGACACTGGGTTTTTGGTAAAAATTAGGTATTCAATTAGGTAGGTCAGCCCCCTCAATTTATAGGTTAAATCATGATATTTTTATTAAAATACAATGTTAGTACCTCCAGTAATTATTTCATGAAAATCGATAGAGGGAGAACCCCTGATAATCGAGGGAGAGACAGCCAAAAGTATTTGTAAAGAAACCAACTTGAGACTATATCCCGAGCTAGTCCGTCAACAAGGGACATCGGTTAGAGTAGAGTAACTAAAAAAGTAAAATAAAAATCTAGAATAGGAATGTATAGAGTTCTGATGTAATATTGAGCAAGAGTTGCCAAGTTCGAGTTGATTTCTCTGATTGGCTAAAAAGATTTAACGGCCTCCGTAGCCCAGTGGGTAGTGACTCTGCCTACGAAGCTGGAGGTCCCGGGTTCGAATCCCGGTCAGGGCATTTATTTGTGTGTTTATCACGAATATTTGTTCCTGAGTTATGGATGTTATATATGTATATAAGTATCTATATGTATGTATCTATTATATATATCATCGCCTAGTACCCACAACACAAGCCTTACTGAGCTTACCGTGGGCCTAGGTTGATTTGTGTAAGATTGTCCCATAATATTTATTTATTTATTTATTTATTTAAGATTGGAGCAAAAAGTTAGACTTATACTACCACGTTAATGAAAATGTGAAAATTGACGGTCTCTACCAGCCATAGCATCGTAACCAAATGAGGTACGAAAACAATTAGGATACCGTTAGAAAGTCGACGTAAATGCCCTTCCGTATGTATAATCATTTTTAAGTACAAATGTTATTTAAAGCCATTAGGACCTGGCGAAGCTTTTTAATGTTACAAAACTTCGTAATTTTACGTAATTATCGATTTTCCCAATTTAAACGGGAAAAGCAGGAAAACTAATAGACATTGTAATGTATAGCCTAGAAATAGTTCTTTTATAGGAAAATATGTGAAAACCCTCAGGGTTCCCCTGAAATTGGCCTAATATTGTATAATTTTGCTGGACAGAGATCCCATTAATTTTGTGGACCTAAGGGGTATAAAACAGGCTACATTAGCCAGTCCAAGTTGTGTTCGCTCAGCCTCACCAGTGGGAGCTCCTAGGAAGCAGAAGAAAGTGGAAGTAGGGAAATTGTGATAGGAAGTAGGAAAAGTAATAGCCAGTAGTTTGTGTCTCATTTTTTATATTATACCATTTCATTTAGTTCATCAAAGTATTATTTTATCGTCACCCCCCCGTCCTTCAACAGTGCAGCTCAGTCCGCGGGATTAGTGCTCCCCAAGAGCACCTGCGCTATCAAAGCGCGTTACGGCCGTTTTAAAAACACGCTTGAACGGTTCACCCGCCGCGGTTGAAACGCGCGGTTCACCCGCCGCGGTTTTAAAACGCCCATTGTGAGGTGGCTGTAGGGTCGCGAAGGTCGAACTCAGGCCTGTCGCAAATCGACCCCGTCGACGCCACGCGTCGTCCACAACAAGTAACTTCCGCTTTTCCAAATATTTATGTCTATCTATGTATTTAAAAAGTCGTTTTGAAAATCGGTTTAGTTATGATATGATTGAAATATCGACTGTAACATACACACAGTAGGTACATAATATTTATGTATTTAAATTAATGAAATAATAGGTAAAGGAATTCAGAACCCCCATTGTTTTGGAATCCTGTTTACAAAAGGGTAATTGTCAGATTTTGGTGCGCGTCTCATCCGTGGTCATTGCCATAGGGCTTAAGCTATAAAGCCAATTTTTTGGTTGAACCCTGAATCCGCATAAACGGCGTCACCTCTTCTATAATTAAAATAAAAAAAACAGAAGCCCTCTATTGACCACAGAAAAGACGATTTTTGTTTTTGCGACTGACAATGACCCGAAAATAATACGTGTGTTGACGAGAAGGATTTTAGAGCATAACATATCATGTTTAACAATGAATTCATAGTCTATGTCATGTAGGTACTAGGTACTGGCATTCTGAATAATAGCAACGGAATTCGGGCTTATGTGTATCGGGCGTTGGCGTCGGCAATGTCTTTAAGATACAATAGGCCACGTTTTAACCTTGTGCGTAATCTATAGGAGAGCGTGTAAATAAACTGAATCGACAGCAGTCTCACCTTTAGAATGGAAAGTACTTATCTACTTATGATCTTCGGAATAAAATATGAAGCGAATCTAGAGCGGTTCTTTAGGAGTAGTTAATATCAGTATTTGTAAATCGCTAACAACCAAACTGGGTTCATATCGACGAGGAACTCTATTGTCCTTTGTAGTTTACACATCTACAGAGCTATTAGGTACCTATATAAAGTGTCGCATACTATAACCAGGAACAACCGACATGGAAACGGGGCTACCGCAAACACGGTCGATGCGCGCGCGATGCGACGGAGTAGGTAAGGCCCGGTGAAAGTTGCCGACAACGCGTTTGTGACGTACTATTCACGCAACTCATGGGCACGAGCAATTTACGCTACCATTCAACGCCGACCCCCCACGTCCCTTCCACCTCATTAATAACTGCGTTGTAGCGTATGCTTCATATGGAGTTAGAGGGCTCAAGGCAGACTGGTCGTTTTGAAGATAAATCGGCGGTCAAGGGCCTCGGCTCACCGGATCTGCCGGGGTAACATGCGGGCTGCTAGACACTCAAAACATCCGGGACCAATTTTACTTTAACCTTGGTCCAGGGTAGACTGTGTGGAATAGCTGTGTGGATAATGGAGAACGTTATGCGAACTTATTGCCATAATTTAATTTGTTAGCTTAATTGTTAGTACGGGTGTTAGTTCGTGAGCTGACTCAATATATCATGTTATTTTTTTAAGGGGATCAATTAAAAAAAAGGGCCTAAATATTTAAACATTTTTAAAGCAATTGTCAGTTTTTAAACACGATTTGTCCAAACAGTGGCCCGTTTAACGAAGCTACTAGTTACAATTTTACAAGTCTACTCTACAGCTCTACACTGGCAATACTGGTCAAATGGCCAGTCATTACTGGTCAACCCCCTCAGAAACGGGCACAGGAATAGGGACACTGAGGTTAAATTAAACGCCCAAATAGTATGGACTAATCTTGGAATAACTTATAGGTACGCACTCTCTTGTTTTGTCGCTTAACGCAATCAATTTAATAATGAACTTCTTAAATTTTTTCCAGTCGCCGTGGTCGAAAACGGCCAGAATAAACAGGTAAATTCCGCCAAAAATGAAATAGCTAAGTAATTGGTCCCTAATTCCCTATTAGTCTCCTTAAAACCAACGTACACTATGGTAGGCTACTTGAGATTTTTTAAGTTGACCGAATTGCATCAAGGTAGTCCATTCAAAAAGCAACTCTACCATCCAATGTAGAACATTCCAATTCTAATTACAGTTTTATAAAAATTCGGCCACATTAAATAAATCTCAAGTATCTCAACGATACATAAGGTATCTGTCATTGAGTTAGTTTTGTCTTGGATAAGTCTTCAGTAGTCTGCTCTGTAGCTTGCTGGATTAAAGTCTGTACCATTAACCAGAGCCTATTCCTTGAATAAGTCCATCAGTTATATTTGGTCCTTCGAACCGGGTTTAGGAATCCGCTTGTAATATTGTATTTTTTTACACCACGTGTTCGGCTGTAACTGTAGCGAGTCATCATCATTCGTTCGTTCTATTTATTAGTTTGGCGTCGGGGTAGGTAGTATAACGGGTAGGCAAAACTGATCCTTCTACAATCAGCCGTTTTGCCGCAAAATTTCATGATAGGACACTCGCCCCTTAATTTCATGATAGGACACCCCTGTCCTGATCCGGTTTAGTAAACACTAGACCCGTCGGGATTCCTCAAAACCCACAGGCCGGGCCCCAGCATCGAGCTGAAACAGGTCCACAGAAAGTGACATGGCTTCCCATTCTGTAATCTACGAGGAAAGCGGATTTTCAGTTGATACAGAGTCGTAAAACTTTAATGCGGGGGGTTTTCGGGACTAATAAATAATCTGGACAAACAGTCACTAAATCTAAATGTCTTCTCGATTTTCACGACTCTATTTTATTGAAACCATTCTAAATAGTAAACGTTAATAAACTTCAACATCGTTAACTCGAAAGTGTATAAATAAATACACAATTCACGGGAAGGGCAAAGAGTCTGAACCCCACTCATCCGTTTTGCTCAACTCGCCATTAACAATCCTGAAATACTCCTCCTCAGCAGCTGTCTCTGCCTCTTCCTCATTATCAACTTGCTCTGATTTCGGTGACGAAGGCGGCTGTTCCTCTTGTTCCTGCATTCTAAGTTTCAAATTTATTTCTCTTAAACGTGCTTCTAAGTTGTGTTCACGTCTAGTCTCTCTCTCATACAATGAACCCATTAGATGCTTGTCGTTACTACCAGGAATAGCCATGTTTTCAGGTATAGTAGTTAAATAAGTGGATCCATTGCTGGCCCCAACTGCTATAAGTTGGCCTTTTCTGTGTGGGCATACCTTTGTGAGCGCGTGTTTCGATACTTTTGATGACGCTACAGGCTCTTTATATTTACGAAGAAAGTCCCAGTAATACATGTAACCTCCTTGGCACACAGAAATATAACAAGAGTATCTCAAAGGAGCCCAAGCAACATCAGAAACTTGGTAGCGATAAGGTTTGGTTATTATTATGGGAGCCGAACGGACTTCCTCGCTCCACACTTGGACAGAGTAGTCTCCACACGTGACGAACATCCTCGTCGTGCAAGGACTCCGCTGGACGGTTCGAACTGCTCCTAGGTGAGCTTTATAATGTGCTGACATAACTTCTGAATGTTGTCTTCCCAAGCGATTGACGTTTATAACCAGACCGGAGTCGGTTCCACACAAAAACTTTGTGGGAAACCCGGCGTTAAAATCGAATGAACTCACGGCTTCGGCAGTACTTAATTGTGGTTGATCTCCAGTTGACAAGTAAAGGTTCATGATAAGTTGATCTAATGGTTTAGAGAGATCTCTCAAATCCCACCAATAGCAACACCCATCCGGTGAACCGGTAAAGAATTCAGTGTTCGTTCTTGAATTCGTGTAACTCAAGGCAGAAACAGGCGCAAAATGAGAATTAAAAACGGAACTGCTTGAGATAGCCGTTTTGCCACTCCGAATATCAAATACATGTACAGTTCCATTGTTTAGCCCTCCTATTAACACCTCTGGGTCAACGGGTGAACACACTAACTGCCCACAAGGGAAATCTGGCATAATCTCATGTTGCGGTTTGGTTTGGTTTGAAATATTCCATATGTAGCAAGCGGTGGATATGCTTGGCTTCGTGTCTGAGACCCACTCTTTGTAGGCGTAGGACACTGCTAATTTGGATTCTCGCTCATTAGTCCAACATATGCAAGATACCGGACGATTACCTGTGTCTCTGAACACATTTTGCTCCCGTATATTATACGTCTCTACTGGTTGTTGTCTATGCATACTGACAAAGTATGATTCGAACATATTAACGGCGTTGTTTTGGTATATGCAGCGCTCCATCTGTTTAGAAAGGGTTTCTACTGCATGAATGTAATTTTCCTCGTGAATAACACGTCGGCAATGTCGTGCTACTTGTTCTTCGTGGTCTGGATGAACATCACGTGGCCAGCCTCCTTCCGTGTGATTGACACCTTCGTCTTTGAAAAATACTTGCTTAGTGTTTGCTTCATTCGTAGATTGTGGCAGTGTCGCTTGAACAAATTTATGGACGGGATTCCGGAGGCAATACAACTTTTGCTCGGCTTTATCAGGGTTGATTGAATCTATTATGTGCCCCGGAACTAACGTGAACAATGGTTGTCTTCCAAAGTCCTTTCTCTTCTTCGTGTATTCATAACTTGACTTAAAGTAGCGGAAAGGCATATTGATCCTAACTCAGGCACTGGAAATGAATATAGCTAAAGAATATTGAAATTACAATCAGTTTATTTAATACTATTCAGTCAAAACCATTTGATCAATAATAAAATCAGCAAGGCCATGAAACAGATCTCTGTGACGTCACAATCACGTCATAGTTACCATATGTGTCCTTGCTTGATAATGACATTAAATCACTTAAACAACACTTGTAATTAGTGGGTGCATTTTTAATGCCTCTCCGATGGCTGCTCTTATATGTGTATATCGGTGTAGGTAGGTAGACAGTGCGAATAAATCATAATATTAGTTTAATGCCACATTATTATTACTTACATAATATGTAAATCTTGATAAGGGACATAATTGGTAATAATTCAATATAGGACGCATTCATATCTGTAAGTATGTACAGCACACAAGTTGTTTTCTATAGGACTTTAGTTTGGTTTTTTCTTAGGTTGATTAATGTCCGTCTTATTTGCATTGTATGATAAAATGTGTAGGTAGGTACTTTCAATTGGCCTTTGTTTAAATGTTGCACTTGGGCATTTTATTTCGGAAAAGTGGTTGGTACCTACCTGCTAGTAATAAGCAAAGTATTTAGTATTTACCTGCCTTCTTATTTATTTTCTTACGCAGAAGAAATACCAAGATTTTTGTGACGTGTTTTTATAATCGGCGCGGCACGGTATTGTTAAATACCAGGAAATCTTGCAACAATACTCCTCTAATAGGCAGGTAGGTAATATACCATATGTGTGTGGTTATGCACTGTCATTAATATGCATTCGGACCTATGTAGGCTGGTATTAGCTAGTAGACATAAAGAACATTTTGTATGCGGATGCATACATTGCGAGAGCTGGCAATCGCTTAGACTTAGATTAAAATCCTTTTACTTAGATATTTTTGGTCCTGTTGTTTTGACAAATTAGTTTTCTGGGGGCACGGCAGTGCCCCCCGCCAAGTCTAGCAACACAAAGGAACGGCCATACTATCATTTTCTCGAATAGAATACCATTGAATTCGCAAATAATAAACCCAAAATCAAGGAGGTAGGTGGTACCTACTTAACTTACCTACGCCATTGGAGCTTTCATACAGTTAGCCATGTAACTAGTTAAGTCTCAAGATTAATTACCTAATTACATTATGTACCTACTAAATTGTGAATGTCTAATTACAACTAGGCATTCAACAAATTTATACATAGAGTCGGTATCGAAAAGAAAATTCCAATTTAACACTAATGACCGTTAATTCGCGAATAATGAGAATTTCAAACCGGAAAATAGTTATCTTAATTAAACCGAACACTTTCGTTAAACATTGACATAATTCCGCTATTGCTTTACGAACAATGAAATACACAGAACTGCATATTGCACTATTGCAATGCCGTCGAACCCATAAAATAGCGAAAACACTTACTTTGTCCCTAACCATAAAAAGATAAACAGAGGCCGCAATTCGCAAAACGTCCGCAATGCACGTTCACATGTCTCACAATTCATTACACGATTAGCGACATAGCTGTCATAAAAACTGTCACAGAAGGCGCGGCACTATTGTTTTAAGTTTAGAAATCACGAAAGTTGCGCGCGCGTGCGTTCGTTGCGCGCAGCGGCGCAGGCGACTTGGCGGTGACTGCCTGACTGGTACTGGTGCGTCGTGTCGTGCGCGGGAACTCGCGCGCTGTGGAAAGAGAAGTAAGTAGCCGCAGGTTGTCATACTACCGTGGACTGTGATTCGCTTGGTTTGTGCGATGCCAGAAACGTCAACAAACCGATAACTTGATTAACTTCTTGACCAACGGTGGTAACGGTGCTAGTTAGGATATTTATACCTACACCTATCACTATCTTAAAGTAGATATACCCTTGTCTCCATACATTGATCCCGGTTGCAACCTAAAGAGGAGCCCGGATACGGTAGCTTGCTACTTAATTAACTAATTATTGGAGTTGTGGCTGATACCTTTTAACCCAAAGGTAAAACCCTGAGGAGTGAGGTAAACCCAAACCTTGTTGGGATTAGGGTATAATATTTTCATCACACTTACTCGTAAATGGTGTTATTCCATGCCTGTGTGCATGCATGCCTGTATACAGAAGGACAATTGTTCCGGAAGTAATGGTTTTTTGCAACTCCCGAGGGAGTAATGAGCTTGTGTGTGATCTGATTGGTTTAAATCTAGTTGGCCGCGCGCTAAAAGAATTCTGCTCTGTGATTGATTGAAAAAAAAAACTAGATGGCCACGCGCTGCAAAAATACTGCTCTGTGATTGGTTGAAATATTGAAGCTGCGCGCTCCACTCGCACTGATCTGGAAGTGAAGTTGTCAATGTCGTCAATTTTTGATTGACATAGATTTTTCTGTCTTTTGTAGTTATTTTGTTTATTTCGTCGCAAATGTGATGAAAGGCGTTCGGAGTCGGGCTTCTGATAGACTCTTGTTCGCATTACTTATTCCACTTACGCCCCTCGTTAAACAATGTGCTATTTCAAAGCACTTGCGTAGAAAACATTCTTTCCATAGAATTAATAATATAGTAAGTAATCCTTAATAATTACACGGTTAAACTCACGTATATTATACTTAAATGTCTTGTTTCGAACTGTTCGGGCGAGACACACTCATCCTAAAGAAGAACTCCCGTAGGTAGGTACTACCTATGTGGCTTGGCAACGAAGTACTGAATTGAAGTCGGTTTAAACTTTGTTTTTAAAGTAAATTATTACACATAATTATTATGATCGCGGAGGTGCCAAGCGACGCACAAACGAAGTCTCTAAACCGTCATCGTCTGTACAAAATTAAATAAGTGCGTAGTAGATTATGTATTTAGTAAATATTATCTAGTTAAATTCCCTCAAGTATCATTACTTCTATAACTCGTCATCATTAACCAAATATACATATAACTACATAGGTTTATTCGTCTAATTTTCCCCTAATATCCGTCACGCAGCGAGCCTGCATACAATTACCTACACGACTATTTAAGGAGCGGAATGCGAAACTCAGACACTTAATAAAACTAAATCGGTGTCACCATCACCATTAACTTAACATTTATTTTATTTTACCACCTTAACGAGTGAAATGTGCCCGTATCATTAGGGCCGGTAAAACTACACATTAAAGAGCAATTGTGAATGTTTTGCACAAGGAAAAGCTTAGGTAAGTAGTTAACACAATGTGGGACAGTGGTAATGCCGCAGTCACGACGCGGCCAAGTCCACTGGGTAACTTACTTCCATTCCACATAGAGGCTGCGAGGACGTGACGCTAATTATAAAATACCTAGCTAATTTCACAGCAAAATGTTCTAGGTTTACTGCAGATCTTAATCCGCGACGCTTATGAATGAAGCAGGTTGTAAAATCAGGAATGGTGTTTCTTATTTATACTATTACTTATTCTGTGGTTTGGTCTTAAATTGTAGGTCTACGGTCTCCCCCGCCTGTCGTAAGAGGCGACTTAAGGGGGTCAACGGGGTCGCCAGTGATTTTTTTTGTGGCGGGGGCCACAGCACTCGGCCACCCCAGACAAGGCGGCGAAGATGCCCAGAACGAGCCAGCAGGGGCAAAGCGCGAGGAGGGGTCTAGTGCGTTCAACCTGAGATCCTAGAGTCCTCCGAATTACTTAGCGCAGATGGCGGTTGACGTGGAGTTTTTAGTGGGTAGAAATACCACATAACCCAGACCTCCCCCGAAAGCTGGGTACCTGGTTCACAGGTTTTCTCCACGAAAAAAAAAAAAAAAAAAAAGGTACAGTAAACCAGGAAAGTGGTCGCTTTGTTGGATTTCTTGCTGGAGTCTTCATAGCAAACCAGCCGTATAAGCTTTATTGATTATAAATTATAATTATAATTATAATATTTAACAATGTAAGTTTGTAGGTACTCAAATGCTTGTATGACAGTCCCATAAAAGTATGTCCGATATCTAATTCAAAAGCTCGGTGGATTCTTAAAATCAGACCTCAAAATCAATAATATATAGGTATTCCCTGGTATCAAAAGTTATTCATAGTGACCCAGAGTTTTACCTTATTCCCCGTATACCGTACATAACCAAGTTACATAACTAGCACTTGTCAATTCGCGAAACACTAGGTCTGTTAGGTAGCCCCACAGATGTATGAATATAAGGAGATCAGACATGGCGGCCGATTTGTATAGAGTGAGCCTTTTTTTTTTTTTTTTTTAAGCGGGGAAAATGCTTTTCGCATACCACCAGGGTGTGGGGATGGACCCTGGTGGTTATGTGGGACTCCCATGACGGCTGATGAGGCCTATGGTTTACCCACTAAAAACCCCTCTATTTGCCGCCTCTACGCTAGAAAGCGAGGCCACGGGAACGCCCTGGGCACACTTCCGCAACCTTGCCAGCGGCTGTCCGCACTGCGGACTCAACTCCGGGGAAGTAATTTCCCCCTACCTCTGCAAAGGGGTGCACCGAGAGACGGCACGCCCACCACTCAGGGACCTTTGTGTAGGCGACAGACATCCCCGTGCCCGTCGCCCACAGGTACCCTTATGGGGGAAATCGGCGGTCGTAGGCCAACCGCCGTCGCCCCACGCGTTTGCGGCGCATCGGTTGGGAGGCCGGATTGTCCTCCCTCATACGCTCCGCTGCCTCCTTTTGCGTCATCACGTCCTCGCAGAAGGAAGCCGCCGCCTTCCACGACCTGTCGCTCCCCACCATGGCTTCCACCACGGCGGGCAGGGAGAGGTCATGCCCCACCACGGCCACGAGTGTGGCCCGCTGCTCTGCCCAAGCTGGGCACACCGCCAGCGTGTGCTGCGCCGTATCTTCGGCGTCGCCGCACTCATGGCATTCCGCTGTCGGTTCCCGTCCCGCCACCCTGCACAGATATCTCCCGAAACAGCCATGCCCCGAGAGAATCTGCGCAAGGTGAAATGAGAGAAACCCCCCCTTCCTTCCGACCCATCTTTCCAGGACGGGCCGGATTGCTCCGATGGTCCAGTGGCCGGCACTTGGCACCTCCAGCCTTTTTTTCCACTTCTGAAGGAGGACACGGCGGGAGTCAGATCTCCACCGCCTGATCTCCTCCAGGAGTGGTTGCACACCCCTGTCCTGTTGCGCCTCGGTGACACGCCAATATACATCGGCCAGAACCAAGGCGTCGAGGTCCCAGGGCGGAGTCCCCGCCAGCACGCAAGCCGCCTCGTGCGAGACGGTGCGGTATGCTCTCGCCATCCTGAACCGACCGACCCCTGTGGGACACCGCACGACAGTCTCTTCTCCTTCCAATCTTCCTGCGCTGGATACCTGACGGCTCTATCGGTGAGGTAGTCCTCAACCGTCTTCCGCAGGTACTCAGGCACCGCGTGACGCTTCAGTGCAGCCGTGATGCAGGCCCAGGGCAGGGAGTTGAACGCGTTGGCGATGTCAAGAGACACCGCCAATACTACCTGCCCGTGGGAAACTGCTTCATCCGCCAGGGCTTTCACTCGCGCAATAGCGTCGATAGTGGACCTGCCCCGGCGGAATCCAAACTGGTGGTCGCTAAGATTTGGACCTGCCCCCTCCAGATGCCGGTTGAGACGGGCAGCCACTACCCGCTCAAACAGTTTGCTGGCCTCGTCCAGCAACACAATTGGTCTATAGGCCGAAGGTGAGTCCGGTAGTCGCCCCTCCTTACGCAAAAGGACCAGTTTCCCCGACTTCCACACACGGGGAAACTGTCTCTGCGTTAGACATGTGCCAAATAGCGCCCTCAACCGCGCTTCCAGCGGACCCAGGGCCAGAACCCAGGCCCGCCCGGGAACTCCGTCGGGGCCGGGAGCAGTGTTTTTGGCTCGGAGCCGTAGCACCGCTGCTCCCAGTTCACCCTCCGTTACCTCCGGCGCATCACCTACGTCAACTGGCCTCCCTCTAGGGGGTAGCATGGGTGGAGGTGTGTGCTCCTCTCTCGTCGGGAACAGGCCATCGACCACCCGGTCGAGGAGCTGTGGCGGGAGGCTTTGCGTGAGTGGGGGTGCCCAGGGGCGGAGCTTGCGCCTCACCATCCTGTACGGCCTTCCCCACGGGTCGCTGTTGAGAGTCTCCAGCATCTCCTTCTCGGCCAGGTCCTTGGCCCTGCCTATTGCCCCCTGCAGCAACTTGACGGCCTCCCTGTATGCAGCGTACAGCCGCTCCTCTTCTGGCACGTCACGTATTCGACGCCTCCGGCTGTGAGTGTACGGACGTCTCGCTGCAACGCAGGACTCGCGTAGCTGCGCGAGCTCCTCGGACCACCAGTACACTCTGCGCCTCGGGGGAACGGGGCCGACCCGCGGCATGGCTGCGTCGCATACCTCCACCATGGCACTCCCCATCCTCTCGGCCTGTCACAAGTACATTAACCCACACAACGCCCAAGTAATTGACAAGACAAAGCACGCACACATCCAAAATACACACCTAAACACACACACACTTGTATACCTACACGCTTATTTGACAATAAACGCGCATCATATCAGGCATTTTGGGTAAAAACGTAATATTCTCTGCGATCAGCACGCGTGCACAGTATGGCAGTGTATGTCCATTGAGCATACAGCTGCGACACGGCCGCCGGCGGCTTGTCCTCTCTCTAGTATTCTATGCTCTGAGGGTAGCCCTAAGGGCAAGCCGCCCAGAAAGTAGAAACGCCGTGCGGGGCTCCGTCGATTCTTTCGAACTATACGAAGACAATGGCGAAAGTACAGGGAGCAAGGGCTTAAAACTGTGCCCAATGACGTCAAACACCACTACAAGCACGTTTACTTTTCTACTTTTGATAGGGTTATCATTATTGAAAAAGATATACAGTAAAATTGTACACAGGGAGTTTACCTTTTCTTTTCCTCATTCAATTTGAATGCGTTTGATTTTGTTATTGGCATGAGCTTTAATGGACGTGTCTGAACAGGGATTGTAACCGGTTTTTTTTGTATGGGAACGTAACCGTTATTTTTTCGTTCTTTGTTAATTATTTCATTTCCTAATTGGGCAATCTAATAATACGCACTCGTTACCTCAAAACACAACTGAGTCCTACATATGAAGTATGAAATAGTTCGAGATATGTGGTTATTTCGAGGTATTTGCAAAAAACCGGTTAAAATCTATAAGTCAAGACTCTTGACGGCATTATTTGTAATACCTAACCTAAAATGGATATACTTGTAGCATTAGTTCCTGATAGGTAATTAGCATTACTGGGGTTACATGAGCTTAGTATTTGGCATTAGTAGTGTAGTAATAGTAAGTGATTAGGTTAAGCGGGTGGCGCAGGACCCGTCACTTTGGAACTCTTAGGGGGAGGCCTATGTCCAGCAGTGGACGTCTTTCGGCTGATATGATGATGATGATGAAGTGATTAGGGACTTATCTCCAGAGTGACAAGTAACAAAGTAGCCGTCTACACCTTGGTGCTAGAGAATGGTATTAGTAGCCGTCTACACATTGGTGCTAGAGAATGGTATTAGTACCTAGCCGTCTACACCTTGGTGCTAGAGAATGTTATTAGTAGCCGTCTACACCTTGGTGCTAGAGAATGGTATTAGTAGCCGTCTACACCTTGTTGCTAGAGAATGGTATTAGTAGCCGTCTACACCTTGGTGCTAGAGAATGGTATTAGTAGCCGTCTACACCTTGGTGCTAGAGAATGGTATTAGTAGCCGTCTACACCTTGGTGCTAGAGAATGGTATTAGTAGCCGTCTACACCTTGGTGCTAGAGAATGGTATTAGTAGTCTCACCAAGGATTATTAAAAGTATCACTGAGTTGAAAAATAGTTAATCAAAACCCATAATATTTTTGAACAAGCTAAAGCTTTCCAACAATATCCCACACCATGGGTTTAACGAGAAAAAAAATTACATTCCCACTTTACCTATACATATATAATACCTACCAAAAAAATGTTTTTTTAATAATATTTTATTCTTTTATTTTGTCGGCGTGATTGATTTAATTCATGTATAGCTATGCCGAGTTACAGCTTTCCAGTAGTAGGGGTCAATGAGCAAAGCCGCAGACGGACATACGAACATAGCGATAGCATAAGGGTTCCTTGTTGACTACCTACGGACCCCTAAAAAATTACATATAATATAAAGTAAACTGAGTTCGGCTCCCTTTTTATTTTACATTCAGACATATTACCTGTACCTATACGGAAACAAAATTGGTAATGTATCTAAATAAAAAAAAGTGAGCCGAACTCAAGCGGAGTTCTTTATACGACATTTTTTACTCCTTAGGCCCTCAAAACACGCGTTTAAAATTACTACTATACTATCCGCAAAACTATCTGGCCGGTAGGGCAATAAACGTCCGCTACCGTTATGGGTGTAACATGTCGATAACTTATAATGTAAACGTCGATATAATTATTATATTTTCAAATGAAATCTTATATCATTACTGATATTGTTTTTAAAGTTATCTAATGAATAATACTAAATGTTTAAGATATTTCTCTTATATATCTTATAGCAGAATATCAGTGCTTGCTTACGCAAGCAAAGCAAAACTGAGCTTGTACCTTTTTGGCATTGTTGCAACGCACAGTATGTCTTTTATTTTATTTTATAATTTTATTCATAACACAATTGTTTTAAGTTTTTCTCTCTTTCCTATTTTTATTGTGTACCTACTTTTATTTTTTTGTTACATACATATATGGCAAATAAATGATGTATCTATCTATCTATTATTTCCCCGACGCACCGTGTATGTATAGTATAGGTACTGTACTGTTGAAAGAAGTTTTGAAATCGTATGTGTACAGTCAGCATCAAAAGTAGCTACGCAATCGAAGACGTCAAAAGTTCTTATTCCCTTTTAATAAAGACTTTTGGCGTCTTCGTTTGCGTAGCTACTTTTGATGCTGACTGTACCTACCTAGTCCCAGAGTGCGAATTCCTTCCTCAGACAAACTTACATAGAATGTTTCAAACTTACCTACAGGCTACTACAGCCTACAGGCTACTACAGCCTACAGGCTACTACAGCCTACAGGCTACTACAGCCTACAGGCTACTACAGCCTACATGCTTCTACAGCCTACAGGCTACTACAGCCTACACCTATAGGCTACTACAGCCTCACCGACTTTTCCTCTTTATAATATTATGGGAACGACTACTTTTTCTTTAAATTATTCCACGAACAACTGTGGCCAAATCGCGTGCAATTCAAATTAAGAACAATTAGCAAACATTGAAGGGTTGACCAAATGCAGGCGAGCGTTTAATTGTGGTAAGAATCAACCGGCTTAATTGGTCATTATCGTTAAACGGTCGGAAAGATCGTTCCTTGAGTTGATTACCAATTGACCCGGCTGGCCTTGTGTCGCAGACCGTATCTACTTACTGCACAGAATTATGATATCTACACTACATATATACTGGGTATTACGAGTATTAAGTATTAAGGCGACGTAGGCTCAGAAAACGGATTTTTTTAAAGTCGTAGCTCTTGTTTGGATCACAATACAGCTGCCCTAAATTTAATTAGCACTCTTGAGGCCATTCCCGAGGGCCTATAGCTATTCGAATCCTGAGTTTTTGACTTTCGCTCGAAAGAAAAGAATCACTATCATAGGTCTAAAATACACTTAAAAAATTCGTAACCAATTATGCACAGAAGCTAAACATATTAAAATTGGTTCTAAAAATCGGCAATATTTATCATGTTTGAGGGAACTTAGCTATTAAATTTTTATTTATTTAAACGCACAAAAAATTTAAATTAAAAAACATGATATCCGCGCTTCCATACACGCACTTCCATCTCACACGCTTATGCTCAGTGAGAGGGAGAGAAGACCGTGAGCCTATGTTGCCTTAATTTGAATGACCTTTTTATCTATATATACTATATATACTGTCACCTGATACGGCACGACAGTTTCTTCCTAAACATCCTGGAGGGTAACATTGAAGGCAAGAGAGGCAGAGGAAGGCCTAGGCTAACATATTCTAGCCAAATAAAACATAAAGCTGATGTCGAGTCATATGAGGAAGTCAAGAGGCTGGCAATGGACAGAGAAAAGTGGCGGTTACTCCACCGACAAGAGCAAGGCTCTTAAGTAATGATGATGATACTAATATATATATATTTTTTAATAGCCTACACTCAAGAGCAAAAGTTTCGGGTCAATACCGTCATATTTCCTAAAATAGTGCAAGGTTGTACAGTTTTTTTAATCCTGTCATGATCTTTATTAAATTTTACATCTAAACTGCAGAAATAAAAGTAAAAAAAAAACACGTTACCAGGTGTAAATCGGACTCGTAAAAACCCATGAAAAAAACAACGTTAACGGAGCGAGATATCGCAAAAATCGATATATTTGGATGTCGATATTTTTATGATAGGATCCCGGAAATTGCTAATACATTTGGGTATTACGAAGAATAGTATATTATGTAAATAAGACTAGTGTAAAATATTTAAAAAAACCTATTGCGGTTATTTAATTTAGGGTGACCCGAAACTTTTGCTCTTGAGTGTATATTGTGTCCCACTGCTGGGCAAAGGCCTACCCTTTTTTCCGCCACTTGTCTCGATCCAGTGCTAGTGTTCGCCAATCTGTACAAAATGTGTCAAGGTCGTCCCGCCATCGACGAGTATACCTACCTGGGCCAGACAGCATCCTTCGATAACAGGCAGTCTAAAGAAATCGATCGACGCATCGCAAACGCCTGGAAGAGCGTCTGGTCCATGAAGGCGCTAATGAAGGGTAACCTTCCTTTGGCACTGAAGCGCATGCTGTTCGATATGTGTATTCTGCCTATCCTGACCTATGGCGCCCGAACTTGGTCACTAACAGAAGCCCAAAAGTCCCGACTCAAGATTTGCCAGCGAGCAATGGAACGCAGCATACTCGGAGTTCGTAGGATCGATCGGATCAGGAACACGGAGCTGCGTACCAAAACGGGCATCGTAGATGTGGGTGCCAAGACCGCGAAGCTTAAGTGGGACTGGACTGGACATGTCTGCCGAATGCACGCCGAACGATGGGCCAAATTAGCCACCGAATGGACCCCACAAGATGGCTTTCGAAGTAGAGGCAGACCGAAAAGGAGATACTAATATTCTAAAGAGGAAAAGTCTGTGAGATTGTAAGTTTGTATGTAATGGGTAATCTCAGGAACCACCGGACCGATTCCAAAAATTATTTCACCTGTGCATAAAATGGACTTTCTGAATGTGCATCGGCTATGTTTTATCCCGCGGATTTACCTGCGTTTTTTTAAATACGCGGGCGAAGCCGCGCGGGCCGTTATTGTAAGATACTTTGACTCTTGATGACGTTTGTATGCGCTGTTGAACCTGACTGTTGCTTTCTAGGCCCTCGCCGTCCATAGCCTAAAGCCGCGTCCGCTGCGCCATGTTTACGTGATTTTTAAACGTCAAACATGTTTTGCCAATCAAAACAATACCCTATTTGCTTGCCGAAACTGACGGAAAGCATGTTAGATCTATACGCTTGTTAACCACTGACGTAGTATAAATAAACACCTACTTTTTACAACGGATATCATTCCCTATGGGTTTGAGAGGGGAGAGAAAATTTGCATGGGACGCTCTAGGTAGGATGCCCAGCCAGCACGGTTATGCTGTGTCGCGGCTAATTGTTCTAATTAGAACGAGACGGATAGTCTATTTCGCCGCGACACAGCTCGCGCGTCGTCTTGATAAAGGTGCAGTTTGTTTTTTTTTTATGCAACTACGGTAGCAAACAAGCTTACGGCCTGCCTGATGTTAAGCAGGTACCGTATCCGATGGACACTTGTGACTCCAGAAGAATCACAAGCGCGTTGCCGACCCTTTATTCACTTGAGGATTCGCTGTGTTGGATAGAGACATGCCATGTTATAATTATAAATATCGCTTAATCTGTGGCCCTGAAAATTGGTTCTTTTGACCTCAATTTGTTTTTTAACCCCCGATGGATAAAGAGCGGTTTTTTTAGTTTGACGTGTCTGTGTGTCTGTGTGTGTGAGAGTCTGTCTGTGGCATCGTAGCTCCTAAACGAATGGACCGATTTTAATGCAGTTTTTTTATCTGATAGCTGACGTGATCGAGATGGTTCTTAGTTACATTTTAACAAGCCTGGGAGCAGGTATAAAGGAGAGGGCAAATGCACAAAAGATCCCACTGGGTCGAAGTGCATCCGAAAGGGCCCTCACCTAGATAAGATAAGATAAGATACATTTTAACAATATCGGTTCAGCCGTTTTTGAGATATTGAACTTTGAAATTAAAATGTCGCAGAAATTTCTACGAATCGTATGCGCAGACGCGCAGAGTGACGCAAAACAGTAACCCAGGTGCGCATCAGAGTGACGCACAACGGAAACGCAAAATATTTAAGGCCCGCGCAACATGTGTGATTTTTAAATATATAAAAAGCGCAAAATGATCTCGATCAACTACACGAATGGTTTCAAAATAATCTACTCACAATAAATGTAGCAAAAACCAGTTATGTTATATTTAAGGCCAAAAATAAGAAAATAAATGATGAAACTCCACTTACAATTAACTCAATAAAAATAAAAAAAACATCTGAAGAAAAATATTTGGGACTAATACTAGACAGCGAACTATCATGGAAGCCACACATAAACAGAATAAAATCAAAACTATCATCACTTCGAGGGTGTCTTTTTAATATTGTACACTGTTTCCCTCGCAAAGTGTTATACACAATTTATAATTCGTTAGTAAAATCACATCTGAACTATCTCGTAGAGATATGGGGTAGCGCCAATAAATCTGATAAGTCCTTGACCAGGAAGACTAAAGGATAGCTCCGCAATAGGAAAACGCATGTTTACTCAACCATATTTATTGAAGGACAGCAAATGTCACAATAGGTGACCAGAGGGTACCTTGACAGGTTTTATACTAGATCACCAAGAAGGTTAACATACATCACACCCCCTTTCTTAATTAACACTAGTACATACATTTCGTAAGTCAAATAAAAGTTTAAAATAGGTATTCATAAAAGTTGCCCTAGAACTCCCAGCAACCTAACAACGCAAAATGACACCTCGTCAATGAAAACTATCTATATACCCTCTCAATCAAATTCAAAACCATAACGGACTGGTGGTTTCCTAACGCGTTTGCCCTCAGCGACGTGGACTGGGGCCGCCGGATTAATGGCGATGCTGGTCTGTGGGGGCCCTGAAGCTTTCAGGCTGGGCGCGGCACTTGACTTGACATTTTGGGGCGTTGGCGCAACATTCTCGCCACCTCCTGGTGCATCATTCCCTCCATCTCCTGGTTCAGCTAAAACAAACCTTTCTTTGAGTTGGTCTACATGCCGATGCCCTGTGGTGCCATCTCCCCTAGTAACGAGAAAATTACGAGTTCCTTTCACTGCTGATACTACCCCCGGGACCCAATTTCTTTTACCACTGAATTCTCGCATCCATACGGGATCTCCGCTACCCATCTGGCTCAGCGGCTTATCGATAACTCTTTCCGTTTGCCTTCTCTGGGCATCATGAACACGCTGCTCGACTGCTGCCGTGGGTGACAGTAAATCTAGTCTGCAGCGAAGCGCTCGTTTCTGTAACATAATGGCCGGCGTCTCTCCAGTAGTACTGTGTACACAATTACGGTAATTTAATAAGTAAGACTGCAATGCTACATCCAAGTTAACACCTTCTCTTGTAGCCTTCTTTAGCGCTCGCTTGCAGAGCTTCACGGCACCCTCAGCTGCCCCATTTGATGCTGGGTGGTAAGGCGCGCTGAAGGTATGAATTATTCCGTTCAAGCTCATAAAATCCTCCACCTCTTTGCTTGTGAAAGGAGGTCCATTATCGGAGACCAACTCCTTTGGCAAACCGAACCGGGCAAAAGTCTCCATGAGGACCTTAATAACCGCCGTCGCCGTAGTCCTTGACATCACAAAAGCTTCAATCCACTTTGTAGTGGCGTCAATTATGACAAAGAATGTTTTGCCTTCGTAGGGGCCCAAAAAATCGACGTGGAGTCTGCTCCAGGGTTGCTGATAGTAAGGCCACGGTTGTGGCGCAGCCCTAGTGGGTGCTCTTGCTTCAGCTGCGCAAATTTCACACCTTTTGCAGACCTGCTCAATTTCCCTATCAATGCCCGGCCACCAAACAAAACTACGGGCTACCCCCTTCATCTTTACAATTCCTTGATGACTGCTATGCAGCTCTTTCAGTATATTGGCCCTTAGGTTCGTCGGAATCACGATGCGGTACCCCCACATGATGCAGCCCCCTTCTATGTACAGTTCGGCTCTTCGTGCAAAATACGGCTTCATTTGCTCATCTGAATTGTCATTGGGCCAGCCACCTTTTATCAAATGACTAACCTTTCTTAGAGTTTCCTCTTTTTCGGATTCCTTTTTAATGTCGCTGCTGGTAATTGGAAGAAAACTTTGTACAAAGTTCAAATACGTTACCTCCGTGCTAGGATTTCCCCCTTCTCCTGGTGGTGGCAACCTTGACAACGCATCTGCTGTATTCTTTGCGGTGGCAATGTACTCAATGTCATATTGGTACCCGCCTAAGATAACCGCCCATCTCTGCATGCGGCTGGCCGCCATCACGGGAATACCTGCTTTATCACCAAATATCGTTACTAACGGTTTGTGGTCAGTCCTTAGAATAAAACGACGGCCATACAAGTATTGGTGAAACTTTTTAACCGCGTAAATTATTGCTAAGGCTTCCTTTTCGATTTGGGAGTATACCAATTCCGCCTTGTTTAAAACTCGCGAAGCATAGGCTATAGCTCGTTCTGATCCATCCGACATTCGGTGTGAAATAACCGCGCCCAGCCCTTGGCTACTCGCATCCGTTGTCAAAATCAGGGAAAGATCAGGAGAGTAGTGTACTAACACCTCGCTGGAAGATAGCAATTGTTTGACTTTAGTAAAAGCCTCCTCGCACTCTACTGTCCATACAAATCTAACCCCCTTCTTTAAGAGTGCGTACAAAGGTGTCAGTAGCGTACTAATATTTTTGACAAATTTGGCATAGTACATCGTCATCCCAATGAAAGACCGTAATTCCGTAATGTTACGAGGAGCGGCTACTTTCAAAATGTCCTCCACTTTCTTAGGACACGTATGGATCCCCTCGCTGTTCACTATATATCCCAAGTAGGTTATAGAATCTGACATAAAGGAGCACTTTTGTTTTTTAATTTTTAATCCATATTTACCCAAACGTTCGAATACCCTAGTTAAATTTTCTAGGTGTTCTTTATCGTCCACTCCCGTGATTATTACATCGTCTAAAAATACACCTACTCTGGGTATATCAGCAAAAAGCTGCTCCAGAATCCTCTGAAAGATTCCTGGGCTGGAAGACAGACCATAAATGAGTCGGTTGTATCTGAACAGACCCTTATGGGTGTTTATAACAGTATATTTAGCAGTATCATCCAGTACCAGCTGTGCATACGCTTGTGACAAGTCTATTTTACTGAATTTTTTCCCCCCATGCAACCTAGCAAACAGATCCTCAACTCTGGGTAAGGGAAACCGGTCCACCTCTAGACATTTGTTCAGACTTAACTTATAATCGCCGCATAACCGCAAGCTTCCATCAGATTTGACCACTGGCACTATCGGGGTGGCCCACTCGGATGTTTCCACAGGCGTAATGACTCCCTCTTGCTGCAGTCGCTCCAGCTCGCGCTCCACTGATTCCCGCAGTGCGTACGCTAACGGCCGTGCGCGTAGAAACACCGGTCGCGCGCCGTCCTTAACCCGCAACGTGACCAGACCGCCATTGTACCGCCCCAGTCCATCCGCAAAAACATTTTCAAACCTGGAACTAAATTCCTTCAAATCAAACCTCTCACACGATTTAACAAAATGCATGGTTGGGCTAAACACTGGTATGTCTAATTCTTCTAACCATTCCCTTCCCAACAGGTTGGTTTTACCATTATCAATGACATACAAGTCTAAAGTTTTCGCTACATTACCCCATCTAACGACCGGTCTTATCTTACCTAAAGTGTGTACTGTTTCTCCCGTATAGTACCGTAATCGTAAATTGCTCGACTCTACTGCACAATTATTAAAATAAGTGTCATAGCACTGTGAGCTAATACAGGAAATTCGACTACCTGTATCAATTTCCATGACTAAATCTGAATTGTTTACATTAATTGTCAATGTATAGGGTTTATATTTAACCTCACACTCATTAAGCTTTACAAATGAAAAGTTTACCTCTAAATCATCTGATTGTGGTGAATCGCTACTAGCTTGCACGTAATTGTGCCCCGCGACGCTTGCTAATCGTGGACACATTTTTTTCAAATGCCCTTCCCGATTGCACACCCTACAGGTATAAAACCTAAACTTGCAGGTTTCTAACGCATGGGCCCGGCCACACGCTAAACATTGTCTCATGTTCTTCCCACGCATGAGCTCCATCGATTTCGCCGCTGCCATCCCTGAGCGTCCACCGCCGTAGTCATGTCGTTCCGTACTTGGACATGTCCGATTGTGTCCACTTGCCGCACCAGCTTTTACGCTGTTCATATAGCTTCCACTTGTTCTCGCCTGTGAAATACTTCTAGCTCCCATGGCATAACAGGCCGATGAACTGGTGTCTTGACCGGTTCTAGTCGCATTACTTCGGTGATCTACTGCCGCTGCATTGATTTCAGCCGTCTCCATTGCTATCGAAATCTCTGTCGCTGTCTCTAGTTTCAAGTCCTCTTCCATAAACAAGCGTAACCTTATGCTCTCATTGTATAATCCGCAAACAAATTGATCCCGGATACTCTCGTTCAGCCAAGTCCCAAAATCGCAAAATCGACTTATTTTTTTTAGGTCTGCTATGTATTCTGCCACCGATTCATTCCTCGCTTGCTTGCGTTGGCGAAACTTGAATCTTTCGGCTAAAACACTAGGTTTCGGTTGAAGGTGCGTAGTCAACTTTTTAACAATCTCAGCATATGTCAAACTCGCCGGTTTATTCGGAGTGCATAAAGTCACCAGCAACTCGTAGGCTTGCGACCCAATTAGGGTAATCAACAACGGCACTTTCCTCTCATCCTTAACATCGTTCACCACAAAGTACTACTCCAGACGATCTTTGTACGCCTCCCAATTGTCCTTGTGGATATCAAATGTTTCGACACGACCGACTGCCATTTTATCACTTTCGAAGTTTATTTTTTTCTAACTAACGCTCATATTTAATTTTTGCTCGCTCGCGTGAAAATCGTTTAATCTCGTCGCCAGTTGATAAGTCCTTGACCAGGAAGACTAAAGGATAGCTCCGCAATAGGAAAACGCATGTTTACTCAACCATATTTATTGAAGGACAGCAAATGTCACAATAGGTGACCAGAGGGTACCTTGACAGGTTTTATACTAGATCACCAAGAAGGTTAACATACATCACAAAATCCACACTTAAAAGTCTACAGATTGCCCAAAATAAAATCATAAAAACACTTTTTCGTTACGACTTTCTCACACCCAGCGTTAAAATTTATTCAGAAACTAAAATTATGAATCTTAACCAGTTATACTTTAACAATACTTGCCTCCTAATAAGAAAAATACTCGGAAAAAAAATCCATTCACAAATATCTTTTAAAACTAAAACAGAGGCAGGATTACGTCCTTTACGTAATGCCAACAATCTATGTCTCCAGCCAGCGCGTACTAAATTTGGACAAAAAAGCATAGAATATGAAGGGGCAAAGTTCTATAACAAAATACCTAAACACATCAAAGATTGTAAAAAATTTTATATGTTTAAACGGAAATTAAAAGACTTCGTTATTAAAAATATCTAAATCCGGCCCTGTCAGTGACAAGTCGTAAACAAAGAAGTATCGTGTTACTATTCAACTAATCCCCGTATAATTATTTTCGACCTAATATGCATTGCATTAAGGCATAAAATGTAATCGAATCCAATGTTATAAGTGAACTGTTTTCTGACTGTATTCAACTAATCCCTCCCTACCCTCAGTGTGCGAATTATTCGCGCAATTTTGTATTATTTGTATTTCACTTTCTTACTTCTAGGAACAAAATTTGTTCAACAAATACCTTTGTTAATATTTTGTATTAGATACTATTACAGGCTTAGACCTATTATAATTTAAACTGGATAGCGTATTTCGATTTAGTGAATATTTTAATAGATTTTATAAATTTTGTTACATAACTACCTACCTATTGTGTGTACTACTGTAATTTATAATCTATTTTGTGTAATATGCTTAGAGTGTTAAGCACCTTGTGGTGCTTACCTACCGATAAAGTTTAGTAAAATTAGTTTAAGTTTCTCATAAGTGAAATGTATAATTTCTTAGAGAAAAATAAAGTTCTTTAAACCTAAGTAAAGTAAAGTAAAAAGTCATTTATTTAAACAGAATGAGTTTTACATAGTTACCAGGGGTCCCCACACTAGGCTACGCCTGTATCGTGGAGAACCAGTTAATTTTTAAACATCAGAAATAAGTTACCACAGAATTAATTACATTTGGAGGAGTAAGAAAAAATATTTTACATTGAAAAGTTTATACTTAGAGACTAACTTAGATATTAAAGATAGCTTCAGTGTCGGCATAATTTAACGAATGAAGAAATTTAAAAATAAGTGATTTGGCTTCATTTTTTGTGCTGCCCGTTAGGTTACAATATTTCAGTAAAGTGTTATATAGTGCTACCCTAATATAATCGCCAAAACGTTTACCAAAGCTGGAAAGAACTCTAGGAACTGGTAACCTAAAGACGCGTTTTTTAAGTAGTGTGTCGTAGCAAGTCATATATTTAGAGGTTTTGTGTGTACATAATGAAATTTTAAGGATATAAAGTTGACGTACGGTTAAAACGTGTGATTCGGCATACAAGGTCGCAGTTGGATATCGAAAGGGCCTCTTTAACATGACTTTCAGCACCGAACGTTGCGCTCTTTCAATTTCCAACATGGTCGTCTTTGCTGCGCTGCCCCACGCTGTGATACAATAACTGATTACTGACTGGCACAGCGCAGTGTAGACTAGTAGTAACAAAGAGCTATCTGCAGACTGCCGAAGTTTTTTGAAAATATAAATAGATTTTCTAATTCTTGCGGAGAGTTTGTTTATGTGGTGCTTGAAATTTAGTTGTTCGTCGACAAATAGACCCAGGTACTTAATAACGTCAATGCGCTGGATGGAATCGCAGTTACAGGAGATGGCAGGGAAGTCTTTACAAGAATGAATTTTTATAACGGGATTGAGGGACGGTTTCGATGAGGCGGTTTTGTGAAAGCAAAGAAATTTTGTTTTGTTAAGGGTCAAAAGGTTGGCACGAAACCAGTCGGAGGCAATTTTCATGCCTGTTTCTGCAGCAGCAACTGCTTTTTCCCAGCTAATGTCATTAAACAGAATTACCGTGTTGTCAGCGTAGCAAATTATTTCAGAACCTGGAATTTGCAGGTTTAGGATGTCGTTGATGTAAATAATGAAAAGAGTGGGTCCGAGTATGCTTCCTTGCGGTACGCCAAATTTAATTTGCTCCGTAGTACTGCTAATAGAACCCACTCTGACCAGTTGACTCCTCCCGGACAGATAGCTCTCAAACCACGTCAGCGGTACACCACGTATGCCTAACATTTGTAGTTTCCGTAGCAAAATTGGAAAGGAGACAGTGTCAAAGGCTTTTGCCAGATCTAGAAAGATACCCACACACTTGGAGTTATTATCTAGGTAGGAAGAAACAAGGTTGGTAAGAAGTGAGGTGGCGTCCTCGGTGGAAAGGTTCTGCCTGAAACCGAACTGTCTCTTAGATAGAAGACCGAACTTCTCAAGGTACTTAACTAAACGAGTGTTTACCAGCTTTTCCAGAATTTTTGAAAAGGTACTAAGCAGAGATATCGGTCTATAGTTTCCAGGAATATCTTTGGGGCCGTCTTTGTGAATTGGAACGACCGCTGCTATTTTCCAATGCTCAGGAAAACAGCCCGAGCTGAGGCTTAAATTATAAATGTGAGTGATGGGCTCTATAATAATATTTTTGACACACTTTATAAGCTTGTTATTAATCCCGTCCAGGCCTGGTGCACTGTCATCCTTCAGTTGCATGATGATGGATTCAATTTCTGTACAGTCAGTAGGCTGCATGAAAAAGCACTTGTCCGTGACACCACCGATTTGAATTTTGTTGGCGAGGTTTTCTTCTGTCTCTCCTGTTTGTGATATAATGTTTTTGGCTAATTTTTGACCGACGGATGAAAATAAATTATTGCAGTTATTTAATGACTCTTTGGGATACGGGGTGGAAATGAGTTCAACTAACCAGTAAGCAACCGCTTATTTTGTTTGTTTATGTTACAGATATTTTTAACAACGTTCCACAGTTTCTTTGTATTGTGGTTATTGGCAGAGAGTTCAAGATTTTCATGTTTTTCTTTTAGTTGTTTTAGGAGATTGTTAGGTTTTTGTACCTATAATAGGTTAGTTGGAGAATTGATTTGATTTTAGGTGTAGCCTGTCGCGATGTTGTGCACAACGTACTAGTCCGGGGGTCATCCAGGGTTTTAGTGTAAATTTAGATCTGGAGATTTTTATTTGTTTAGAGTTTTTGGCTACGGCATTTTGTATTATAGACATAAAATTGCTAGTTGCGATGTTTACATCAGATTCACCATATACTTTATGCCAGTCATTAGATGAAAGCTCATTAGAGACACCTTCGTAATCAATTACTGTTTTTATTCTATTTGGTTTCGGGTGGGACAATGAATGAGACGAAATTTCGATAGCTGCGGCTTTGTGATCTGTCACGTTGAGGTCACAGACCAGACCAGATACTTGTCGTTTAGTTCGGATAAATATATGGTCCAGACATGCTCCTTCCCGCGTAGGTAGAGTGATCGCCGGTACAAGCCCATGCTCAGCAAGAAGACAAAGGTATTCTGTTGCGTTTGTGCATTGCTTATTAATGGAGATAATGTCGATATTTATGTCACCAGTGAGAATTAACTGATTGACATGCTTGAGCGTTATCAGTGTGTTCTCTAGGTCACAAAGGAAATTTGTAGTGTTTTTAAAAGATGGTGATCTGTAAATACCGAGTATTGTAAATTGTTTTGGAATATCTATTAGCAAACAACACGCCTCATCAAACCGTGGTTCTGATACAGTTGCGTTCCAGAGATCTTTAACATATACTACGACGCCGCCGTTCTGATTTATGTTGTGAGAGGTATGATAAGAAGAGTAGCCGGGTATTTGGTCTATTGCTAATGTATCTTGTAATCTGCATTCAGTTAAAACAAGGACGTCAAACTCCACGTGTGTACGGTGTAGGTTCAGAAGGAAAAAGTCGAAATTTTTATTTATACTGCGAATATTGAAAGTTAAGACTTTAAAGTTCGTTTTGGATTTAAAAACGGTATTACAAGAGTCTGGGCTGTGTACTTCATGACAAGGTATATTTAAAACAGAATCTATATCATCTCCTATCGCTAATCATTTTGGGAATAAAATATAAGATATGTTATTGTTGGATAGATATAGTAAGTACATGCACTTCCTTCATAATTATTTGAGGTGATTATGTAGTAAGGTAACACATTTTGACTTAGCGGAAACATTATTTCAGATAAAGTTGGACTAAAGTAGGACGGAAAAAGAGAGCTCTTGGCGACAGTTAAAACGATCTTAAGATATGATAAACTATTTCGAAATAAGTGGCCTTGTAAACGTTTGCTTATTGTGAGCACATCAATTGGTACAGTAGACAGTGAGTTTTTTGTGTCTAAGTTTTTGATTAAAAGATAGGAGATATAGAGTTGATACCTGGGGCAATGTAACGATTTAGTTTTGCTTGCAGTTGCTTTTGTGCTGACTAGATTTGGCTTAGAATTAACCTTGAAGGTCCACATATTGTTTAGACTTAACTTATTTTGAGATCCATGTTGACATAAGAGGTACACTTTTATATAAAATTTATATGAAATAAAATATTCGACAGCACCAACATTTGCTGTTGGTAACATTACAGATAATAGTAATAAAATGAATAGTAAAAAACTGCTTTTAATTACTACTGTCTCGAAACGGCTGGGCCTGGCTTCTGGGTGCAGGATCTTTTTGAAGCTTATCCAACACTGCTTCCGATGTGATTCGGACTACCGAGCTTGTTTCGGTACGTCGCATGTAGATGGATCCGTTCGCGGACCAGACGAACCTAAACTTAAGTTCGGTTCCGGCAGCTCGAGCTTTACTGAACAAGATTCTGTTAGCTTTAGTAAGATGTTCATTAATGTACACACGTCGAGGGTTTCCGGGTATCTCCAACGCATCGGTAGTGAGCCCGCGACGCACTTTCGCGGCACGCAGGATCTGGTCGCGCGGGGCGCGGCGCGTCAGCGTTAGTACGACCGGGCGCGGCCTCTCGACGCCGCCCGCGCCACCGCCGCGCAGCCCGACGCGCCGCACATCGTCGACGTCGCGCGGGTCTAATTGGACACACAGTTTATTGCAAATTGTATTCACCACTTGATGTAAGTTTTCGCTATTGTTTTCCGTTAAACCAGTTATTTCGACGTTTCTGAGTAGATGGCGTTGTTCCTTTGCTTCAAGTTCCTGGCGCAGCTCGACGACCTCGGCACGCAGGTTTTTTACCTCGGATTTGTAAAAATCAAGTTCTTTCAGTTGGCCTTTCATTTCTGAGATCTCGTTACGGAACATAGAAACATCTTCCGTAGTGTGGTTGAGCGATGCGGTGAAGTCGTTCATCTCCCGTTTCATATTATCGAAGACGCGCTGTAACTGTTGAAGGGCTGCTGTGAATGAAGATAATACCTCGCTGGGGACAGCCATTGATGCAAGGACTTGGGCAGAGTTCATGAAGTCTGTAGCAACGCAATCGTCATTCGATGTTGAGCCAGAGGGCTCAGATCCTGTTGACGGGGGGCAGATGCGACCTGAGGGTGGGGTCTTATCGGTTTTTGTTACCGTTTTGTTCGCCTTACAGCTTGGGCACACATATTTATTATTATTCGATTTGGATGACTTTGTTTCCTCCCGAGTTAGTTTGACACAACGGGAGTGATATATTTTCGGACATTTTGAACATGCAACAGCATCATCATCGCTGCCCTTCCCTTTCAGATGGTTATTACAGGCTCCACAAAGCATCTTCTCGGGCTTTTTTAGTGAATATTTAACACTTAAGAACTTTTAATGGATCTAGAAAACTACTAGTGTCCTCTAGCGGAGAAAGAGCGTATTACTTAAGCCCAACTCTCTCCGGTATGTGTTTCATCGACCCGAGCAGAGTGAGGGCGATTGTAGTTTCTTCGTTTGATGTTAGATGGCGCTGGTACAAAGGAGTGTTAATAGATAGTTATTATGTTTATTTTAGGATAAATTGCACTGAAACTTGTTAAAACGTCACTATTAGGTACTTTTCCACTGTATTTGAAAGGTTAAAATGTTCCAACACTTCACTCAAACATTGTGAGTTATGATTATGAAGCACTCAAGGTCACTTAACCTTTCAATGTCATTGCAACACGGGTTTTTTGCAGTTTATGACTAATGTAACTCAAGATTCACTACGATAACACTTGTACTCGGTATTTAGACTATATAGAAACACTGACGCTAAATAGTTTTACTCGGAATATCGTAAAAACATTAATATTGAATTAAATTGTGAGACGTAACTTTTGTTGATGTTGGCACAAGAAGCGCCACCTGGTGAAAAAAAAAAATATAACATTAGTAGATTGTGAACCGAGGGCAAACAAACACACATTTGAAAAATCGCAAATCTAAGCAAGTAAGTGCGCATACACCTTTACTAAGTAGCGCAGAGTAGCATACTACCATTCTGCGTTACGGGGCGCAGATAGAACTGATCTGCGTCCCGTGACGCAGATCAGTTCTATCTAATCAAACTGTTTTTTCAGGTTTCTTTAGCCTTTAAAGATTACACACACTTTACTGAATAGGGCACA
This sequence comes from Epinotia brunnichana, assembly GCA_963854355.1. Classification (NCBI taxonomy): domain Eukaryota; kingdom Metazoa; phylum Arthropoda; class Insecta; order Lepidoptera; family Tortricidae; genus Epinotia; species Epinotia brunnichana. The sequence continues at coordinate 17,717,067 of OY977942.1, read as the reverse complement.
ATAACAATAACAATTATTCATTCACAACTTACCTTTAAATCATAAAAGATGCACTCCGCGACAAACAGGTTACTTTCCGCTTTGCAGTAAACTTGACCGCCCACTGATAAAAATATGGCTGCTACCGCATCATTGACCATATAGAGGGTAGCTTAGGTGTTGCCACTACTCTAATACAAATACTGCTAACTAACTCCACAAAATGGGGAGACGTTAGTTACGCAGTCAAAGTAGCGCAGAAAAATGGTTTTGTGTGTTTTTTGTTAAATGTGAGAAAATTAATGTACTTTCTTAGGAAACATGAAACGATATTGAAAAGGTGGCTAGGTAACTATCATTTTATAACGTCAAATCAAAAAGATTATCAAAAATATTTATTTTTCTAATGTTTCTGATTGAGTAAAGTGCACTAGGGTAAACTGGGTACGATTGTGCCAGGGTACGGTAGTGACAGTCGCTATAACAGCGAAACTATACGGATCGCGGGGAGGGGTGCAAGGGGAAAGACAAGCGGCATGCAAGTCTAAACGCGTGTCCCAGTGTTGCGTCAGCCAGCGTGCGAGGGTAACGTAGGCAGGAGCCCACATTGATTTTCGACAGTCAAAAGTAAGTTTTTTTGTTCGATTTCTTTTTGTAATTACGGTTATTCGTACAGCAGATATATTGCCTTTCTCGTCTTCTTATAGCTTGCAGTCCATCAAGTAGGAACTTCTGGAGGAGCTTTAAATAAGCTACTGCGAGAAAAAAAAATAGTAAAAAATCAAAGGACCAGACTGGGAGGCACAACGGTAAGCCTGCAAAGCTACCTGCTCGAGCATAGGTACCACTTAACATAGATCCTGGTCCAAACAACACAAATTATGTTTGCCTATAAATTACTAGCTTCATTTTGCCAGCGATCGCTTGTCACCCGTAACCAATGTGCATTGAATCAATGAAGTGCAATTAGATTAGTGCATACAATATGACTACAACTTAAGAAAGTTGAAAAACCCTCGACATTGTCATTTCAAAGTTCAATATCTCATAATCGGCTGGACCGAATGGCTGAAACCACAGATGTATGAATATAAGGAGATCAGACATGGCGGCCGATTTGTATAGAGTGAGCCTGTCGCAAGTACATTAACCCACACAACGCCCAAGTAATTGACAAGACAAAGCACGCACACATCCAAAATACACACCTAAAACACACACACTTGTATACCTACACGCTTATTTGACAATAAACGCGCATCATATCAGGCATTTTGGGAAAAAACGTAATATTCTCTGCGATCAGCACGCGTGCACAGTATGGCAGTGTATGCCCATTGAGCATACAGCTGCGACACGGCCGCCGGTCGTGTATATTCTATGCTCTGAGGCTGAAACGTAGCTAAGAACCATCTCGGTCACATCAGCTTTCGAATAAAAACAAATGCTTTCAAATCGGTCCATTCGTTTAGGAGCTATGATGCCACAGAGAGACACACACAGATACACAGGCACGTCAAACTTTTAACACCCCTCTTTTTGGGTTGGGGTTGAAAAGAGACAGGATTGGCATTTTGTGTTTAGATTAAGCCATTCAGTATAAACCGTGATTTGAAATGTGTTAGGTACCAGAACGGTGTTGACCATTGTTTATTCGTCAGCGAGTAAACGTTCACTTTGAACAAGCATGTGGAGCTACGAAGCACGATGTCCTGGGTTTGAATCCCGGTAAGGGCATTAATTTGTGTGATGAGCACGAATATTTGTTCCTGTATTTCTGTCATGTATTGTAGTTCTATGTATTTAAATATTTATTTATCTATTAGTAGGTATGTTTATCTTCGTCTAGTACCCATAGTACAAGCTTTGCTTAATTTGGGACTAGGTCGATTTGTGTAAGATTGTCCGCTTATACATATGTATATCATCATCATCATCATCATATCAGCCGAAAGACGTCCACTGCTGGACATAGGCCTCCCCCAAAGAGTTCCAAAGTGACTGGTCCACCCGCATCCACCATCATCAGTCCACCTTGTGGGGGGCCTACCAACGCCGCGCCTTCCGGTACGTGGTGCCACTCGAGAACCTTTCCGCCCCAACGGCCATCAGTTCTACGTGCAATGTGCCCCGCCCACTGCCACTTAAGTTTAGCGATTCGGAGGGCCATATCGGTTACCTTGGTTCTGCTGCGGATAGCCTCATTTCTGATGCATATTTATATATATATATATTTATTTATTTAAACCGCGTTAGGGCTCTATTTTCCGCCAGCAATAATTTTATATTCATATACTTACTCTGAATCTGAACTCCAGATATTGCTGGTCAAATCTTAACCTGCCAAGCTCCAAGCCTGTTACCACCAAGTTGTTACCATTGGGATACTTTAAATTTATTGCCCATTATATTTATTGATTTAAAGATAATAAACTCAGGTGTTTTCCTATAAATAGTCTCGGAAATAGTGCAGTTCTGTCACGTCTGAATAAACTAAATACAGTACAGTCAAGGGCACCAATATGTATTCCCTCAAAGTTTCATAATAGTAGTTTATGCAATCGTTATATAATGGATGCTTTTTAAGTCGAGTACCACGTTTAGGCCACGAAGCTTGCTGAGTGGCCTAATTAAGGTACGAGACTTAAAAAGCTAATTATGTAACTATTGTATACAATACTTTTTCTACGAGTCAACGGAAATAATAATTTATTAAACAAACTTGGTATCTATTGAAAATCGCCCTGCTGAAATGAAGCGCAGCAGCTTAGTAATTTTGCGCGTTGATGTCATCACAGTTATCTTATACAGCTCCTGGATTCATAAGATGACTGCTGGCGGTTATCTTATGAAACCATACGAGCTCCGTGACGAGCTCGTGGAGCTCCAGGATTAATAAGTATGTGATCTTAGTTTCGTGTACGAAATCTTAATTCAAAGATTAAAGTCGACGAGTAGAAAAATATGTACCTTATTTTTGCAGAAATAAGGTCTGTGTACATATTTTTGAGACTTTGTGGTGTATGTATACATATTGGTGCCCTTGAGTGTGTACTACTGCTACCATGTGTCATACGATAGGTGACTCGCGTTTTACGTACTCGCTAGCGACTGCGTATTGTAGGTATTAGAGAATGTACACACACCGCCTGGCGGTCACTCATGGAACTAAAATCGGATTGGCACCACTAAGTTATATGTTTTTTATAGGTACTCGATATCGACAACTCGATTGTTCGAATAGCTTTCGATACTTCACGGAGTAAGTAGTGTGCCTCAAGCATACTACAAACGATTCACAGATAGGTATAATTATACCATGCCTTTACCCAAGCCAATACAATAAATGAAACGTAACAATCGACCTGAAACTGTTATACAGCTTCATCGGGAAGGAATAAGCCAAGTTATTGTATTTTTATCGACGGAGAAGTAGAAACGTTAGAGGTTTATTTTTATTTGAAATGTCTTTGATTATTGCATTTTCTTTGTTGATGTTGATTTCTCCGCGATTAGTTGTTTGTTTTCATTTCCATTCTGGAAATAGTTGAGGGATAAATGCACGCTCGGGAGTTATTGGCAATAAGAGAGCCGAGAGTGTAATGATTAATGATCTTAACTAACGCATTTAGTACGACATTTTCAACACAATTATGAGGAAAAATCCATTCCATTAGTTAATATTGTTGTAGGCTGCTAACTATTTATGTTTAGCTGTTGATAGCAATAGGTTAACTTACATTATGGTGCATCGCTAAGTATTTCTAGGGGAGTCAATAGGGAACTTGCATGGAACTTAAATTTAGAATAAATTGCACTCAATCAATGCTAATATACGTAGAAATATCATACAAAAGAAAAAAAAAAACGATTCTATTAGATTTATCTCATGTCAATATGACGAAAAGAAATTATATTTTGTATGACAAGAATATACTTAAACGCAAATTTTGTGGAGATAATTGCAAATTAATGACTTACTCCATAGTAAACGCGCCGAGGATATGAGTTGTGAGTGTTGTGACGTCATATTATAAGCCCGTTTAATACGTATTCGGTGAGTGCGCGCGCGTGCAGATTTCAAATGCATATAACATCAGAAAAATAAATCATAAAGAAGTTTTAATGGTACAGTTGATATTCCTCTGGATTATACTTTTGATTTTCGTAATAAAATAAAAAGATCCATGTACCCTGCATATAGATCTCCTTTTATAATGGAGTTCACACCTCTAAAAATAATCTAACATACAACGACAATTTTCACAAACGTATTCGTGGGAGATGATGCTGCGGAACTAACTTTTTTCTGCAAATATAAGCAAATAACAAATTAAGGGTCTACCATCATATTCATATAGTATTGGTAGCTACCTACCTACTTACGTATTATATATAACATATTTCAAGATGGCATATAAGGTTACATATTTCAGTTCAACGAACGAAGCCAAATAAAGCAAAAAGGAAAATCATTTCTAGGTAGGTAACATGCTTTAGTACTCTCCTCCGCTCGGCTATCATCGCCTGAAATACCGAAAAGATTAGTTGAGGTCGAAGCAAACAACATAAAACGTTCTCATTTTTCTGAGAAATGCTGAGCTACCAGACAACTTAGGTAATGAAAAATTGTTAAGCCAGAAACATTGTCTTTCAACCACCTTCTGTCATAAGTTTTTATGTTTTACATCACGGCAAAAAAATTAGTACCTACATTTCTTATGATATGTGCATTTACACGCGAAATTACATCTGTAGAAAAGTTTTTCAGCCTGCATTGCTTAATTGCGAATCGTTTTTAGGGTTCCGTACTCAAAGAGTAAAACGGGACCCTATTACTAAGACTTCGCTGTCCGTCCGTCCGTCCGTCCGTCTTTCTGTCACCAGGCTGTATCTCAAGAACCGTGATAGCTAGAGAGTTGAAATTTTCACAGATTATGTATTTGTGTTGCCGCTATAATAACAAATACTAAAAACACAATAAAATATTTTTTTAAGGGGGGCTCCCAAACAACAAACGTGATTTTTTTGCCGTTTTTATAGATAATGGTACGGAACCCTTCGTGCGCGAGTCCAACTCGTACTTGGCCGGTTTTTACTAGCTTTATATTAACTTGCACTGTTCGTATACTGTAAGTATGTAAATATGTAAGTTGTCCGTCAAAATTTGCAATCCATTTTTCAGTCACTTCCTGTTATCCAATTGAGCTGAAATTTTGCAAGCATATGTAATAATTGCATGACAATGCAATATTATGATGACTTGGAGCTGATCTGATGCTGGAGCTGGAAGGTGGCCATAGGAACTCCGCAATAAAACGACACAACCCCATCGAGTTTGGGCTCGTTAGAATCGTCTCAATGAGTACTTGATGATGGTATGCAGAAAAGTACAGTCGGCAGTAAAAACTTGTACCAAAAATGAAATTTTTGACAGAAACTTATTTATATTATTGTTGTTGGAATTGGTCAATCACGTTATTTGATTCAAGTCAATAAAAATATCGTATTTGTGTTAAAACATGTACTAGTACTGTAATATATTTACCTAAAGTATTTTTATAAAAGAGTAACTACTCGTAGCAAGATAGTAACTAGTAGCAATTAGCAACTATCCACAGACATTTCCAAATAATGTCCCTAAAACACGGTGTGTCTAATTAACAAAATGGGAGTCCTATGCGGTCGTAAGTGCTATATCTATTCAAGAGAACGTCCTGCCAATTGACCTTGTAGTCCGTGCCCGTAATTGGTCCTTTGTAGCCTGAATCAATTCAATAATGCGACCGTCTGCAGAACTAAGCGTTTTATGTTCACACTGAACCCCTCTCTACTTAAATGTTTATGATATTAGATTTAAGGTAAGCAACTGCATTCGTCGAGAGAGTCTTGAAATGAGCCGAATTCCCGCTAAATTTGGTGATGATCTGGGCAGCCACACCGGCACTCCGCTGACTCGCATCATCCCCATTTGGACCAAAGAGATGCGCAATTTCCGACCCCTGTCCTGATCCGGTTTAGTAGACACCAGGCCCGTCGAGATTCCTCAAAACCCACAGGCCGGGCCCCAGCATCAGGCTCAAACAAGTCCCCAGGAACTGACCTGGCTTCCCATTCTTTAATCCACGAAGAAAGTGAGTTTTCAGTTGGCACTGGGCCGTGAGGGGGTTTTCTGGACTTGAGTCTGGGGGTCTGAGTTAAGGACGTGAGAGCACAGCTGAAACGGATGGTTGCTTCAAGTTTGAGAGTCCGTGGACTGTTATTATATTACAATGTATTGTGGCTGTTTAGAGATTTCATCTAGTTTCGCTTTAATATCTGAGCGCGCTTTAACAAATACGGAAACCTAAAAGTGACAATCATGTTCCAAACGGTTAAGGACACTGATGGAGCTTAATTTTTCACTTGGCTATGTTCACGTGTCTTTAGTACCGGGAACGGAAAAATGAATATGGACCTAAATCCGTTAATGCCACACTTTTGAAGTTACAGAAAATAAGCAATTTCCGAACGAATCGCAAATTTCCCAACTTTTATCATTATAAACGCGCATCAATACTCCACATCTTCAGCTGATGGGTGGCAGTGGCACAACATTTGCGTGATTCATGTGAAGTTCCTCGTGCCAGGAATTCATTTATCATACGTTGTCAGATCGAAAGCGACCCATTTTAGCGGGATTCGAGATTATTCGATTCTTGCGGTTCACTTAAAAGTGATGATTACACAGTTTTCTAACCACGATAGTGATTGAGCGGCGGTGAATATTGTGGAATCAGTTCTTTGTAAATATAATAGGATATATTATACTCATGCAAACAGACATATATAGTAATACTAACTAGTTTGTTTCCCGGTAGGGTTGACAAAGATTGCAGACTACTTGCTTTTTTTTTTTTTTTTTTTTTTATTTATTGACCAATATAACCTGAGTAGTACATTTTGGTATACATTTTTTTCACCAGCGGAAACCTCTGGGGTTTATATGCTGATGAATAGTTCGCTATGGTACATTAATTTACTTGACTACATCACCGTTATAGACTCATAAATATTACAATACACTCGTATTGGGTTCAGATAACGTCAGATACTTTTTGATACTAGGTATCGATTGTAAGCTATTTACGTATTTATGCTGTAGTTCTTTAGGTAGTTGGTTTATTATATGAGGAAGAAGATATCTGACGTTTCTTTTCCCATGCACATTGAGAAAATTAGGTAAATTGTACATAGCTTGTTTTGGTAAATTGTGTCTAAAGTTGCTTTTTCTTACCTTTAATACTAAATGCTCTTTGTACGCATACTCTTCCCTTAAAATACATAGTTTAACTTATGAATGCTAAGATTTTTACAAACCTTTCTTGTTTGATATATTTTCGTAAGATTCTTCAAGCATGACATGATCGACGGTTTAGATACTCTAGATCTGACCTTCCTTTAGAATTCATCAGATTACGTCGGAAAGAAGAAATCTACATTCAAATAAAACATCTAAACATATCCTTAGGTACCGAATATTTTTAGATGAACCTATGAATCCAAATATACCCTTGCATGGTAAGGCAACTAAGGCAAAATGTCCTTTCACCTCACTAGCTCGGAAAGCCCTTTTTGTATGTTTGATATCTATTGAGAAAATCGCTTTTTATCCACATGTGAAGAAAGTAGACGTAGAACGTTAAAAGTACTATGACGTTTAACGTTGACGTTTTTTTTATTTATGGAGGTTCGATTGCCATACAATGCGTTATTTGACATTCGCAGGCTACTTAACGGCGTGATATTTTAAGGAACTTATGTAACAAACTTTCATCAATTGGCTTCCCATTTGCGCCAAATTCCACCTTTCCTAGAATAAATTTGTATAAACTAGATTAATTTGAGAAAAATAGTTTTCCCAAAATATCACGTCCCAAACCAATTTCTCAAATTAATCCAGTTTATACAAGTTTATTCCAGGAAAGGGGGAATTTGGCGCAAATGGGAAGGCAATTTATGAAAGTTTGTTACATAAGTTTCTTAAAATATCACGCCGTTGGCCTGCGAATGTCCAATAACGTTTTGTATGGCAATCGAACCACCTTAAATGTTTGTTTTCCTGACATATATATTATTTCTTTTTTTTTGTTACTTTTTTTTGTGATAGTGTGAGATAGTGTGAGAGATAGTGTGAGATAGTGTGAGATAGTGTGAGATAGTGTGTGATAGTGTGTGATAGTGTGAGTTTTTTTTGTCTTACCCTTTTTCTTATTTTCCTCGCTGTAGTGAGGTGAAAAATTTTGGGTTATACACGGGTGAAAAGTTATTTTATGTCTCGTGTGTTGAAACACTCGCTACGTTCAGGATTCTATTTTTGAACCACTCTTTTCGCTCGTAGTCAATCATAGGATCCTTTCGCTAGCTCGAGTTTCAAATGAACACTCGCAGGTAAAATACAATTTTCCCCCCTTGTATAACAAATAACTATTGCCTAGTTGCCTTACCATGATGTTGATTCTAGTGGGTTTAATGGTAAGAGACTTTACCAGGACCGAAATGATCCAATTTGTTAGTAATGCATGACCAAAGGGTATTTGGTAGTTTCGGAATGTGATCGCATGTCCAGGCAATTTCGCAATGCTAATGTGGGCACATATTCAACTTCAACCACGGTAACTGCGGCTAAAATATTCTAAAACTTGATTAAACGAATTCGCTGAACGGTTGTAGTTAAACCTAAATCAAAGTTCTATCTAAATAGTATTTTGTTAGCCCAGTGGCAATTCTGTACTACTTAATATAAAATGAGAAAGTAAATTTGTTACCTCAGAACTCCGTCATTTATGAACCGTTTCGTACCATTTTTTTTATTAAAAGTAAATGCTTCCAGGTTGGTCCCATTGTTTTCAAAACTCGAGTTGAATGATGGGAACCATGAGGAATTGAGGGAACTCCTCAAATATATAAGGCACGCGTGTAGTAATTTCGGTGTTTTCTATTATAACTCGTGTATTTACATCCGGAAATCATAAATTTGGTGAAGTGGAAGTCATGATGAAGACCACAGATGGCTTTTGGAACTTGTCAATGATGTACTTCAAACTATAAAAGTACGTCACCGATTCTGATATCATTCCATTGAAATAGCAAACAAAGAAGTGCCAAAGGTGATTCTGAGATCCTTGAGGAATTAACGGAAGTCCTCAAATATTATCGGCCCCCATACAGCGATTTGGTTATTTTCTCTAATAATCAACGTATTTGCTCTCGGAAATCAGTTCATGTGGTAAATTGAAAAATAAATGTGGAAATGTTCATGTGGCTTGGCGGAGTACTGAATTGAAGTCGGTTAAAACTTTGTTTTTAAAGTAAATTATTGTAAGGTAATTTCTGAGGAAGTGTATAGGAAAACTCGTACAACTTCCAACCCCTAGTGTAAAGTTTAAGGGGGTGATTTACAAAAAATCCTGAAAATGTATTTTATTATCTCCACTTATAATAAATCTCTAAATTAAAAAAAGAATCAGCCAGTTTGAAACTAAGCTTTGCGCGGTTCGAATGTTCTCAGCATCCCATGAACGGAAAAATATGAAACATTTTATATAGGTACATTATTATTCTAGCTGCAACTTAGGATAGTTTTTATCCGACTGCGACAGTTAATTAATTTTCCGAAATATACGACTTCATTTATTTTTCATTTATTTTTATTGAAATCAAACGCTGCTCCAACTGTCAGCTATAAGAACCGTCAAATTTTCGTCAAAATGGCGGAATTGCTTTGCCTTTCACTTATTAATAATTTAAATCCCGTCTACGATAGACCTTTACGAGACAAATGCTAAAATATAAACCATAAAAAAATATTCGATTCTGATATGAGAACTTATATGCGCAAATGTCGTTTTATGTCGTAATTTCAATAAATGAAATCAACAAATTTGAACAATATAATTAACACGAATTTGTTTTTTTTGAATGACAATGGCACGCGCTCGGCGCATTCAGCCAAAGTACCTGCGGCGCTACCACGAAAACCGATACTCAATGTTCATATATTTGCATCCCTGTCACTCGAGTATGGTTAGTGCGATAGAGATAGAGATACCCGAATATTTTCGAATTCCGAAGTTCGTGGTTATAGCTCAGGAATCGAAAATATGGTAAATAATCATAATGTATTTTCTCGAAAAAGAATTTAAAATAAATATAGTCAAATGGAGAAAAAAACAAAGCAAGAGGTTATATAGGTAATGATTAAGTTATAAGAGTCCAAAGTTTTAAGAGGGGGTATGTTCTGTCCCTTTTCCGCAAAACGCACCTTCATATGAAACGATTGTTTTTTACTATGACGCTCGAGTATATTGACGTCACAGTCCCTCATCGTTTTCTCACTCTAACAAGCGACATTAAAACGGATGTAGCTTCATAATTTTTTGAGATATTTGAATGGGAGTTTCATTATCTTCTATCTATTTATACATAATAAATGCCTATGTCCTGACTGACTTATTCACTCAATCACTCACTCACTCACTCATCAACGCACAGCCGAAACTACTAATCTTAGAGAGTTGATTTTTGCACAGTATGTTGCTTTTATAACGTGGGCTAGGGATAAAAAGGGATTTTTGAAAATTCTACCCCTAAGGGGGTAAAATGGGGGTGCAAAGTTTGTATGGGAGAACCTTTTTTTTTTGAGCTATAGACTTAAACTTTGTAGAAAAATTAGTTATTAGAATACAAATGAAACACTTTCAGCGTTTTGGAAAATTCCACCCCTACGGGGGTAAAATAGGGGTGCAAGGTTTGTATGGGGGAAACATTTTTTTTTTAAATAGAGACTTAAAACTTTGTAGAAAGATCAGTCATTAGAATACAAATAAAGAACTTTCAGGGTTTTAGAAAATTCTACCCCTAAAGGGGTAAAATAGAGTGCAAAGTTTGTATGGGAAAAACTACTTTTTTTTAAATAGAGACTTAAAACTTTGTAGAGAAATTATTCATTAGAATACAAATAAAGTATCTAGATTCAGTGTTTTAAAAAAATCTACCCCTAAGGGGGTAAAATAGGGGTGCAAATTTTGTATGGGGGAAACAATTTTTTTTTTAAATAGAGACTTAAAACTTTGTAGAAAGATTAGTCATCAGAATACAAATTAAGTACTTTCAGCGTTTTAGAAAATTCTACCCCTAAAAATAGGGGGCTAAAATAGGGGTGCAAAGTTTGTATATGGGAAACTATTTTTTTTAGCTAGAGTCCTAAAACTTTGTAGAAAGATTATTTAAATACAAAGAAAGTACTTTCAGCGTTTTGGAAAATTTCACCCCTAAGGGGGTAAAATAGGGTGCAAAGTTTGTATGGGATAAACATATTTTTTTTTAATAGAGACTTAAATCTTTGACGAAAAATTACTTATTAGAACATGAAAAATACTACATTCGGCGTTTTACAAAAATCATTCCCTAAGGGGGTTAAAAAAGGGTGCAAGGTTTGTATGGGGAACACTTTTTCTGAGCTAGAAACTTAAAAATTTGTAGAAAGATTACTTATAAAAATACAAAAAAAAGAGTTTCAGCGTTTTGAAAAAATCTATCCCTAAGGGGGATAAAAAGGGGTGCAAAGTTTTTATCAGGGAAAGTTTATGTTTTTGAGTTAGAGACTTTAAACTTTGTAGAAAGATTACTTATTAAAATACAAAAAAAGAACACAAATCGTTTTAGAAAATTCCACCCCTAATAGGGTTAAAAAGGAGAGCAAGCTTTGCATGGGCAACACTTTTTTTTGAGTTAGACTTAAAACTTTGCAAAAAGATTACTTATTAGAATACTAAAAAAGAACTTTCAGCGTTTTAGAAAACTCCATCCCTAAGGGGATCCTTAAGATCCTTAAGAAGGGTAGCCAGTGTTGTGTGGGAAAAACTTTTTTTTTTACTAGACTTAAAACTATTCAAAATGTTACTTATTAAAATTAATAATAAAGTACTTTCAGAGTTTTAGAAAATTCCACCCCTAAGGAGGTTAAGAAAGCTTTGTATGGGCAACACTTTTTTTGAGCTTGAGACTTAAAAGTTTACGAAAAAAGTTCTTTCAGTGTTTTAAAAAAATCTACCCCTAAGGGGGTAAAATAGGGGTGCAAATTTTGTATGGGGGAAACAATATTTTTTTTAAATAGAGACTTAAAACTTTGTAGAAAGATTAGTCATCAGAATACAAATTAAGTACTTTCAGCGTTTTAGAAAATTCTACCCCTAAAAATAGGGGGCTAAAATAGGGGTGCAAAGTTTGTATATGGGAAACTATTTTTTTTAGCTAGAGTCCTAAAACTTTGTAGAAAGATTATTTAAATACAAAGAAAGTACTTTCAGCGTTTTGGAAAATTTCACCCCTAAGGGGGTAAAATAGGGTGCAAAGTTTGTATGGGATAAACATATTTTTTTTTAATAGAGACTTAAATCTTTGACGAAAAATTACTTATTAGAACATGAAAAATACTACATTCGGCGTTTTACAAAAATCATTCCCTAAGGGGGTTAAAAAAGGGTGCAAGGTTTGTATGGGGAACACTTTTTCTGAGCTAGAAACTTAAAAATTTGTAGAAAGATTACTTATAAAAATACAAAAAAAAGAGTTTCAGCGTTTTGAAAAAATCTATCCCTAAGGGGGATAAAAAGGGGTGCAAAGTTTTTATCAGGGAAAGTTTATGTTTTTGAGTTAGAGACTTTAAACTTTGTAGAAAGATTACTTATTAAAATACAAAAAAAGAACACAAATCGTTTTAGAAAATTCCACCCCTAATAGGGTTAAAAAGGAGAGCAAGCTTTGCATGGGCAACACTTTTTTTTGAGTTAGACTTAAAACTTTGCAAAAAGATTACTTATTAGAATACTAAAAAAGAACTTTCAGCGTTTTAGAAAACTCCATCCCTAAGGGGATCCTTAAGATCCTTAAGAAGGGTAGCCAGTGTTGTGTGGGAAAAACTTTTTTTTTTACTAGACTTAAAACTATTCAAAATGTTACTTATTAAAATTAATAATAAAGTACTTTCAGAGTTTTAGAAAATTCCACCCCTAAGGGGGTTAAGAAAGCTTTGTATGGGCAACACTTTTTTTGAGCTTGAGACTTAAAAGTTTACGAAAAAAGTTCTTTCAGCGATTAGAAAAATTCAACCTCTAAGGGGGTTTAAAAGGGGGTTCAAATTTTAAATGGCGAGCAATAAAATTTTAAAGTGTGAGTAAGAGATTTTTAACTTCGGTCTTATTCTGTACGTTAAAAGACTACAAAACTGATTTCAGAGTTTTTCCAAATTCATCCCCTAAGAGTGTTAAAATTGGTTCAAAGTTTGAGTATTTCAAGGCATTTTTAAAGTATGAGATTTTTAACTTTGGTTTTAGACTGTTTGTTCACAAACTAGAAAATGAACATCAACTTTTTTTTTAATTATCCCCTAAAAGAGGGTTCAAATTTTGTATTGAGAGAAATCATTTTCTAAGACGATAAAAAGTTCTACGCGGACGAAGTCGCGGGCAACAGCTAGTTTATAATAAGGAGTCCCTATTTCAATTTTCAGACCTCTAGCATCAAAATTTTCGGAAGTCTCATACAAAATTGCATCCCCTAGTTTAAGGGGTTGGGGGGTAAAAGTTCCAAGTTTTTGAATTGTTTTGTTGATTGTGTACTAATTTTAGCTTACATACCAAATTTCAGCTTTCTAGGACTTCAGCAAGTACCCTAGAGGTTTTGATGATCAACGTGAGTAAGTCAGTGACGAAATCGGCGTATTTTAGATATCAATAGAATCTAAAGTATACGAGCTATAAATAAAATAAAAATAAAAATTGTTTATTTTCAGATTCCTTAGATCCATAGCATCGTTAGTTACAAAACACTTATACAACTACATTAGTAAATTAATATTAAATGGCCACATGAATATTTTTTTTAGGACGTACGACATATAGGTCGGTGTATCGGCGGAGTATGTCCGAGTCTCACCTCTCCTATAATATGCAATTGAAACTTTATATGTTTAATAAGTTTACTATAATAATGACATCATATCCCGAGAATCTTGTTTATCTGGTATAATCCAAACACAAGTTATGAGGGTTCAAAAAATCAACGAAGCACTTCGAGAAAAGATAGGTGGTGCCTGCCCTTGCGCTTGGCTCGTCTTGGCGGGGGCACTGCCGTGCCCCCAGATAAGGAGATACTCGTGCTTTGAGACAATAGTTTGACATAAGATGCTCTTCATCTCCTAAATAAGGGGGTGAAATAGCAGGGTTGCAGTTTGTGGTTTTGCCCGGCTATGAAAGGATATGTTTTTAGCAGTATATGTTTGTATTTACGTGTGTTCCACCGTAGCGATTAAAATACTGAACCGATTTTGATAAATGTACAATCGATTCAAAATTATGCTCCGGGTGGCATAAGCTACTTTTTGTATAAAAAAAAACATGGGTTTTCGGTTAGTTTTCTGTTATGTAGTTGGGTTACAGGTTTTTGAACTTTTTAATATGTTTGTTTGTAGTTAGTATGGTGAGATTAGCTAGTTCTATGAGAGCGGAGCTACGGCATACTTTGTATGGAGAGAGCGGCCTCTCCGCTCCGTCAACAGTCACCCAAAAACAAACACAAACATAATGGCGTTGCTAGGACTGTTTCTATACAAGGGTAAGCAGTTCCTGATACGTCTGATACGTGTCGCGCCGTCGCACGTGCAGTCGCGCCGCCTCTCTATGAAAACAACCTCAGGGAAATTATTTTTTTCCGAAAACACATTTTGCCGAAATTGCCATTTTATATGATCCAAAGCTGATGTCGCATTATTGAATGTGTTTCATCGATATAGTACGTTACCTTTTAGTCAACCACATTCCACAACTCAACACAATGCACAAGTGATTATCACATTGTATGTCGGTGGAACCAGCGGTGCAATTTCAGAGGTATTGGAGATTGCTTGGCTCGCTATCAGATTTATCGGCGTGGCTGGGCGCTGAACATTTCCTGCTACGCAGTTCACAACGCCTGACTAAATGCGTCTCACCCCTCGCCACCAGGCTAATTTAACCCTGAATTATTTTTACATTAAGAGGGTCGCCAACAAGCATATGGCATACATCCTTTTGATGGTATACAGACACCGAAGGCATAGTATAAAGAGGGCAAAGTATGTTATCTTCATACAAACGCACCGCGCGCGGCTTGTATGTGTGCGCCACAGTATATGTCGCACACTCAAGCAAAATCTCGACCCGTTTTGCACGCGAAAAAATATAATATCAAGAATTATAATATCAAAAATTATAATATCAATAATTATAATATCAATAATCCGAGCCACAAGCATGTGCATTCGCGGGACCCGGCACAAATTCAGATCAGTTTAGCATTTTTTCGACCTCAACGACGGGGCAGCTCTTCCCAACATTGCCCCCTAACCCCTCTCTACATACAACCATCCGTTCTTTTTTTTATATTTATATTTGTTGTAACATTGTATATTTTATGAATAAATATTAGATATCAAAGTATATCTAAGTTCCGCCGAAGTTGCGTTAGGTAGGTTGCTCCAAATTTGAATCAACTAGGTGTTTTGAGAGGTCTGACTTATACTGGCTCGGCTGAGATAAGTTGACGAGAAGCGCTGTGAATACATCTGCTCCGGTGTAGAGATCTGTGAATTTTATTGTGTCCCCTCGTGTGGTTTGAACAAACTTTTGTGTTCCTGTGACCGCTTGAACGAACTTAGTAAGCGGGCGGACATTAATCTTGAAACAGTCGCAGTTGGAAAGTAGCCTGGTGAGACATTGTAACCCCGAGATTAGATATTATTTACGTTCTACATTTTAAAGGTAATACGTGATGTTATCACATGAGTAAAGAAACGTAAGTACCGAATGTCAACAACGCACTGAAAAAAATCCACTAGGTACTACATAATTTACTTTCAAAACAAAGTTTTAACCGACTTCAATTCAGTACCTACTCCGCCAAGCCACATGAACATTTCCAAATTTTTTTTCCAATTTACCACATGAAATGATTTCCGACATCATTGAGAAGTTACACAAGCCATCTGTCGTCTTCATCATCACTTCCACCATCACCAAATTTATGATTTCCGGGTGTTAATACACGAAAATACCGGAATTACTACACGCGTGCCTAATAATTATATTTGAGGAGTTCCCTCAATTCCTCATGGTTCCCATCATCCAACTGGGGTTTTGAAAACAATGGGACCAATCTGGAAGCATATACTTTCAATTAAAAAAAGAATTATACGAATCGGTTCATAAATGACGGAGTTCTGAGGTAACAAACATAAAAAAAAAAAAAAAATACATCCAAATTGAGAACCTCCTCCTTTTTTTCAAGTCGGTTAAAAATGTAGGGCGTCTGTGCGGGTGTCCACTGACTGCCCGTCAGAAATAATCAGTTTACAATACAATCTCACGGAGAGGAGGATTGATGAATAGTGGTAATTTAAGATTAGTTAGTATTAATCACGTAGTACAAGTTAGTACCGAGTGTAAATGGGCGATTATTCGAGCGTTTCAAACGTTTGACTTCGGTGGCTACATTATTGAAGAATTGGACATATATGTTGATGCCATTTTTAGATGTTTGTTAGATGTCCGGTAGACTTATATGCTTACCAGAAACGAAATCGAAATCTGCCGCCACTTCTTAAAAAATGTGGCCACCGAAGTCAGGCCATTTGAAACGCTCTAATAATCGCCCAAATATTAGTTTGTCATTTCATTCTAACTCCTCGTTTAATTAAAGGCACACAAGAAATTCGACCGTTTTACATGAAATCATATTATATCAAGTCTAAATGAATAATTTAGTATTTTTTACAGGTAAGTAGTTTATGGTGCTCATTCTGTTTTTTTTATCATTTCACATTCACTACCAAGAATCGGCTACGCGCTACGCTCGTAGCCGATTCCGTGGTTTTCCCCTTATGTAGCAAAAAGTGACTACGGCGTAGGCGGCCACTAGGCGGGGTCGGCAGTGAAAGTGTTAAAGTGATAGGTAGTAATGAACCTATGAGGTGATGACGGACGGATATAAATTACCTTAGGAATATATATATCCAATATGTGTCATTGTAACGACATATAGGGTTATGATATTTTATTTTTACATAAATATTACCCAAGTAATTGCTGGTGTCGACAGCCACGTTCGACTGACCAGCGGCGCTACCACGAACTTCGAATCTCGAACTTCGTATATCTCCGTCTCTATCGCACTTATGGTTTATGGTACTCGAGCGACCGAAACGGAGATATACGAAGTTCGAGATTTGAAGTTCGTGGTAGCGCCGCAGACAGAGTAATCACGTAACGTTCCGAACGCGCGTCGGTACAATTTAACTGTCAATTTTCCATATAATAAGTTTCTGTCAAAAATTACATTTTTGGTACAAGCTTTTATTGCCGACTGTACTTTTCTGTATACCGTCATCAACTACTCATCGAGACGATTCTAACGAGCTCAAACTGAACGGGGCTACGTCGGTTAAGTACTGAATTCCCATGGCCACCTTCTGTCTCCATCATCAGATCAGCTCGATGGTACCATAATATTGAATTGTCACCCTAACTATACCTTTGAAGATATCTACTTCAAAATTGAGTTGCAAGATTCCACCCGAACAAATTACATACATACTGTTTACATACATTGCAAGTTAATAAAAAGTTTGTAAAAAGTGACAATGAGACCTACCCGACGTTCGTACAATGCGTTACGTGATCGACCTGCTGGGACTATCTGAAACGTGTTTTCGCGTATATAAATCATGTGAATCCTAATGGCTGAGTAATATCCTACTAATCCTACTAATATTATAAATCCGAAAGTTTGGATGGATGGATGAATGTACGTTCCGATAAATCTCAAAAACTACTTGACGAATCTTTATAAAAAATTCCAGTTATGTACCTTATATATCAGAATAGGACATAAGCTATAATTTGTGTCAAATTTCATCCCATTTAGGGACAAAAAAGGGAATTAAACTTTGTATAGAGACGAAATATTTTTGCTTCAAGGCACGCCATTTTCGGTTTTAAGAGTCAAACAGTAAGCAGTATAAT
Organism: Epinotia brunnichana; assembly: GCA_963854355.1. Classification (NCBI taxonomy): domain Eukaryota; kingdom Metazoa; phylum Arthropoda; class Insecta; order Lepidoptera; family Tortricidae; genus Epinotia; species Epinotia brunnichana. Next base: position 17,698,990 of record OY977942.1, on the reverse strand, counting down.
AGCGTAAGCAATTCGACTTATATGCAGAACTTGACGTATGAAAGACAAGTCAACATTTCAATATCTTAAAGCCAAAATGAGTCCATATGAATGTTTACGCCATTCCATGAAATAATGGTGTAGCGATTAGGTAGATAATTGTGTGAGAAAAAAATAGGAGGCTTGCGGCAATATACCAAAATATTCTGACCTCTCAGCCCGTATTAGTTGTTTGAAGAAGCAGATGAAATAGGTTGGATAGTTCAGAAGTTGTCAACATTGAATGACCAGCATAACAACGTCGACAGATATCAATGGTTGTTATGCATTAAGGGGTCAACTAAACTGGATGCATGCCGAACACACCAGGAATACTGTCACGCCATGAATCAACGATTTATCAAGTTTGAAAATTGGTATTTTAAGCATTAGTTGTATTATATGTGGGACATAAATTTAAACAGTATAACGCGCTTTGAAACTTCATGATAGAAAGGTTCAGTTGTCTGTTTGAACATTGGTTTGGTAGCGAGCGAATAAATAAGAGTCAGTTTCTTTCTGAAGCAAGAGGCAACGCAACTGTTTGAAATTGAAAATTAACTAACAATGTATGCTAGACTAGAATGTAGGTGATTAGCTCACATGCCCAATAACATACAAGATAATTTACTAATGCAAAGTTTTAACCAACTTCAATTCTTTATTGCGCCAAGCCACATAAATGAACATTTCATTTCCACATTTCCTTTCCACTATACCACATGAATTGCTTTCCGAGAAAAATACGTTGATTATCAACGAAAAAACCTAAATCGCTATATGTAGGCTGATGATAATATTTGAAGAATTCCGTCGATTCCTCAAGGATCTCGGAATCAGCTTTTTCACTACATTAGTTGCTACTTAAACGTAATCATATCAGAATATGTGACACGCACTTTTTACATCAATGAGGAGTTCCATAAGTCATCTGTGGTCTTCATCATCAGTTCCACTTCACCAAATTTGTGGTTTTCGATTGACATGAGTTACAACAGAAAATAACGAAATCATTACACGCATGCCCAATAAAATTGAGGAGTTCTCTCAATTCCTCATGGATCACATTATTCAACGGGCTTTTTGAAAACAATGGGACCAATCTGGAAGCATATACTTTCAAATGAAAAAATAATTGTACGAATCGGTTCGTAAATGAAGGAGTTCTAAGGTAACAAATATTAAAAAAAAATACTTTTAACCAATTTGAGAACGTCTTCCTTATTTTGCAGTCGATTAAAATGCTAAAATAGTTTCTGGGTACAATAAGTGTCATTAACAATATACCTACGGACGGAGGCAAAAAGGACATACAATTAAAATGCAATTGATCCATTCGTACAAGCTGAAGGACTTTAGGTAAGTGTTTACAACAGGATTTTGAGTGGACCTCTGAAGTTCGCTTTCGGTCTGAAATCAAATTTCTGGGATGGAGGTAATGAGTTTCCACTTCTGAGCCTTTTTGACCTTCAGAGGAGGTTCCACCTTCAGGCCGCTGCCAGGGTTCGGTCTTGGACGGCCAATGGCGTTCTGTGGTTCCTTAATTTATCCCTTGAGGCCACTTATGGTACAAGTTATGCAGTCTTTTGAAATTTAAGGTCTAAGGCTGGCTGTTTAAGGCTGCTTTTCTTTTTATTATTTGGAATTAGGAGGTGCGTGCGTGTGCGTGCGAGAGATATGGAAGGATATTGCATCGATCTTACTCCCTCTTTGGTCATCTGCCGGGACTCAAGGCTCTGTTGAAAAGAAAAGCCTTCCGCCTAGCTTCAAATTGTTACAAGGTGGCTACTTGGAAGGAGGAAAGTAGCTCTAGGCTTCTACATTCTGCCGGGGCTCCAATTTCGAGTTCACAACAATCGCTTTTACGACTAATAAGAGCCATAAGAGGGAGCGCAGCGAATTCAGTAAGTGCATGTTTCATAAAAAACCGGGCTTCATGGGTGTACTTGGTTAGGAAGTAGTCACTTTCGTGATTCAGCCCTCAAAGTGATACATGTAAAGTGAATGGTTTATAAGAATAGTAATAAATTGTACATGACTCTTATTTACAAGTGCAACATTCACACAAGTATTGAAATAGTAGTTTATGCTACTGATACATAATGAGAGGCCTTAAAATACGATTGTGGTTTTATGAAACGAGCGTCAGTGTTTTAAGGCCTAATTATGTACAGTTGCATACAATACTTTATCTAAACACATATCATAAGTACTCTAAGATGGGTTCAGAAGCCGTAGGAAAATGACCTGGATTAAATTAAAAAAAAGTTAGAAAAAGTGAAACAAGTAAAAAACAGCAAATAAGGTTAAAAAAGCAACAAAAAAAGTTAAAAAAAGTTTAAAAAGTAAAAAAAATGTTAAAAAATAGTGATAAAAGGAATAAAAATGAAAAAAAGTTAAAAAAAAGTTAGAAAAAGTAAAAAAAAAACAAAAAAATTAAAAAAAAAACGTGATAAAAGTAAAAAAAAGGAAAAAAAGTTTAAAAAGTAACAAATTAAGTGAAAAAAAAATTAAAAAGTTAAAAAAAAGTGAAAAAGGTATAAAAATTAAAAAAAGTAAAAAAAGTTAGAAAAGGTAAAAAAAGTAAAAAAAAAGTTAGAAATAGTTTAAAAAAGTGAAAAAAGTAAAAAAAGGTGCAAAAAAAGTTAAAAAAAATCAAAAAAAGGTGCAAGAAAGTGCAAAAAAGTGAAAAAAATTAAAAAAATGGAAAAAAGCTAAAAAAGGGAGAAAGGTAAAAAAAATAAAGTGAAAAAAAGAAAAAAAAGGTAAAAAAGTAAAGATAAAAAAAATTGTTAAAAAAGTAAAACTAAAAAACATAATAAATTGACGTTTCGTATCGATAACTGTTTTAATATCTATAGATAGGTACATACTAGAATAGAGACCCACTTGAGTTTTGACAGCTGTTCCAAATTTAAACTCATAACGATACCAAAATCTGTACTGTTATAACATTACAGTACAGATTTTACCTACTACCACAGACAAGACAGTTGTCATAGTAAAACTGGTTGTAATAATGCTGGTCATTACCGACGGTTTCTGAACGCATTTTAGAGCACTCATGATATGTGCGTAGATAATAGTACATTATGATACAAATGAGGTATGTTGATCATTACATCAGAGGCGGAATTGTCACGCGAACCGCAGGTGAGCGTGATAATAGAGCCGAGGATGTAATTATCAAAGCTCACGCGTGTCATACGACGTTTTTCAACACATTTGCGAGGAAAAAATCCTTTTCATAAAATTAACATGTTACAGGCTCCTAAGTTGTTTCCTTTAGTTATTGATGACAAAACAACAGGTTTTTACTCACATATTTGTATATCTCCAAGAATGTACAGTGGTGTCAATTCTATTTATCACTTTTCTATTCACCACGAGTCAACATTTTTAACAATAACCAAACACGCATCACCAATGTTTACAAATATTTGTGAAATTACCTATAATGGCGAGCAACTATTTTTTTTCGTGAAGTTCGCGCAGTGCGCCCGCAGCGAGGCTTAGATGAAATCTCTAAACAGCCAATACAAAATGAAATAAATATTATCTTATTCAATATAAATTCATGTAAAATGTTATCAAAAGTAAATAGTTTTACTAAATAAAACGTTTCTATATCATATCCTACAAGAAATAATCAATTAATCCACAAGAAGGATTTAATTTGTTTAGTCGAGTAAGAATCCATTTGCCGAGAATAAAAAACAAACCTGTATAACCCGGTCAATTTAAGAATGCACCGAGTCCATACATACACCTTGCTGCAAGGTGCCAACGTGTCTTAATCGGGATATAAACATAACTACACGAGTGTCGTAATGTTATTAAACACGCGTGTTTAATACCCAGGATTATGAGCCCAAAAGCGGCACAATAAGAGGCACGTTACGAGCAAATGTGTTGAAAACCATAATGGGGAATGGATGAAAATTTTAGAAATGCCTGATTCTTTTTTTGGTGATAGGAATAACCTTCCTTAGCACCAGAAAAAAGTTGCAGACTTGTCAGCTGCGTCAATTATTTTTGAAAAATATAAACAGTGAGACACTTTCCTTGATCCGTCTCATATTACAAAAAAATATTTTAAATAGCTGACCCTGGCAATGACCAATATAGCTGATGCAACTGTCAATATCATTGCCAGTGTCAGTTTACCACGGATTTTTATGATATTTTTATGTAATATGAGACGGATCAAGGAAATTGTCTCATTCGCCGTCCTAACCACAAAACGTAAGTGAGGTAACTGTTTATATTTCTCAAAAATAATTGATGCATCTGAAAAGTCTACAACTTTTTTCTGGTGCTAAGAAAGGTTATTCCTATCACCAAAAAAAATATCAGGCGTTTCTAAAATTTTCATCTATTCCCCATTGGGTATAGTTTTTCACTCTCTACTCATAATCATAATATAATTGCAAACGTCTGTAATTTTGGATGATTGTTACCTACTCAGACACCTTAAAACGGCAGAACGGTTATAGGTGACTCTTGCCCTACAGGTAAATTATCTATATTTTGTAGACATTGAATGCTATCTTAGGAATTATTACCTAACGGTAGTGGATGAAATAAAAAATGGAAGTTAATACTAAAGTTCACGCGGACGAAGTCGCGGGCAAAAGCTAGTACGAAATAAAAGCATATCCAAGTTTTTAATTACAAATGGTGGGTTAGATTACCTATCCAATTTATAACAGTAATGATCTAATACAGTAAAAAATCTTCAGCTATCAGTGATTTCAAACTCTCTATATACTCTCTGTAACCCGTGATTTCTTTCCCCTGAATTTTATATCATGGCTTGCAGGTTTTCAGGGCCGGATAATCACAAATCCAGTGGGGACGCGCGAATGTGATTTATTACGTCAGAATGAATAAAGCATGATTTGAGGGTTGAATGTATCCATCATAATCTCGTTATTTGTAAAAATAGCCTGTAACATCATTATGGACATTGCCGTGAGTTTCAAATTGTCTTCCTGTTTAGTATTCGATTATTTTATTCTATGTTCCTGTTTTATTGAATCCGATTAAGAGCGGATTGCGTCAAGGAACTACACTTTATTACTTACTTTATTTATTAGGGTTCCGTACCAAAAAGGTAAAAAAGAAACCCTTATGCCGACTCTGTCCGTCTGCCCGTCTGTCACAACGTTAAATATCTCAGGAACTACTTAAGCTATCAATTTGAAATTTGGAACAACTGTTAAAAGCTTAACCCTTTTAACAGTTGTTCCAAATTTCAAATTGATAGCTTAAGTAGTTCCTGAGATACACGTGTATGGAAAATGCAAAAAATAAAAAAACATTTTTATTTTCTGTTTAAATGACGAATATGAGGGGGGTTAAATAATCAAAGTCTAGTAAATAGATCAAGTGGGATATCATATGAAAGGGCTTGAGTTGCACTTTCTAAAACTGTTTTTTTTTCCTACAGTGGTTAAATTTTGATTTATTACGGAAAATGTAGAAAAAAATACCAACCCCCCCCCCCCCTTATCTCCGAAGTTTACGAAGCGAAAATTCTGAAAAAATGATTGATTAAGGAAAATGTAGAAAAAAAATACCCCCCCCCCCCTTATCTCCGAAGTTTACGAAGCGAAAATTCTGAAATAATTACATATGATTAAGAGTAACATAAATATTACAGGAAAAATAAAACGATATCTCTATATAGCTTATTTTTTTTTATTTATCAAAAATAATTTCTTAATTAAATTTGTAATTTACTTACCTACTTTTGTATGACATTTTATATCTTCAAATTCCTATCAGATTAACGTTAAAGTCCCTTCTTTCAAATAAAAAATAAACAATCGAAATCGGTACGCGTGATAAAAAGCTATCGCTGATAAACAAACTACCTAGGTTGTATGTTGTTAGTACCAAAATGCAGAAGGCGCTTTGCAACGGTAACTTCTACTATGAGCTGTTTAAGATCGTTCAAGAATGAATGGGGTCCTGACATGACGGGTATGGTGTATGAAAGTTTGTAAGGAACCCTCGGTGCGCGAGTCAGACTCGTACTTGAGAGGTTTTGTTTTTATTTACCTATAGGCCGGTTTACGTGTATTTTAGATAACCACTATTCACATCCTTAAATGAGTCTGACACTGTAACATTACGGTAATATAAAGCAAATTAAACATGAGGCTGTGTTTATGAACTTCAAAACTCCTTTTCATCTCTCCTGCTCTGAAAGTTGATTTTTCATGGGCATATAGCCGGGTGGAAAATAGCTTTTTCTCCCCTAGGGTGGAAAGTATTTTTTTTTTATTGTTACGGTCAGCCATGGAGTCGAAGATAATAGAGTTACGTCAAATCATTAAAATAAAAACTTTTCACAAATCGACACTCAGCTATAGGTACCTGCATTAACGAGTTGTTTATTACGATTATAGGTTGATAATAAATTATTTTTCCTCACAGTCGAAATGAAAAGTAGAGTGTTTAACTCGGGTGAAATTACCCATTTAACCCTCGAACAATTGGCGCTCTCACTTCGTTCGAGCGCCAGAGATATCTCGGGTTAAATGGGTCACTTTCAACCCTTGGTTAACAATCTACTATTAGGCACCCTTGTAGTTACAAAGGTAACCAGACGCAACCCAGGTGTAAATAATAAGTATTTTCATCCCGTATTGTTTTTTTTTTGAGATCGCTGAGCCAAAATGGTATACCTTTGCTTCAGAACAATCTAATTATGTGTATAATTGTCTCTACTAAATCCCATTGAAGTAAGCGATAAGTGCCAAGCTCAGTAGGTAGCTCGATCTCGGAACGTGTTTTTGACGCCTTAATTATTCGTGCATTGTCTTGATTCCTGCGCTTTCTCTTGCGTAATGAACGTGTGTCTGAGCAGGACGCGCTGATGTTAAGATTGGATAAGGATTAAATAGAAATGGGATATTTAGCTGCAAAATTGGGGCACAGAGCTCGACTGGTTTGGAGTCGAGCCATGAGTTGGCTGTATCGCAGTCGGTGCAAATCTAACTGTACGAGTCGTGCCTTAAATCCAGACCATAATTGGCCTTTGTACAAAACGCTGCAAAACCAGATGAATTATGCTTTTGTGGCACGGCAACAATTGGAATATAGCTCAAGAGCAATACGTGCTCCAATCTTATTTAATTGTTATTACTAGGTACTTGTTATTACTTATCTCCACTTATAATAAATCTCTAAATTAAAAAAAGAATCAGCCAGTTTGAAACTAAGCTTTGCGCGGTTCGAATGTTCTCAGCATCCCATGAACGGAAAAATATGAAACATTTTATATAGGTACATTATTATTCTAGCTGCAACTTAGGATAGTTTTTATCCGACTGCGACAGTTAATTAATTTTCCGAAATATACGACTTCATTTAATTTTTCATTTATTTTTATTGAAATCAAACGCTGCTCCAACTGTCAGCTATAAGAACCGTCAAATTTTCGTCAAAATGGCGGAATTGCTTTGCCTTTCACTTATTAATAATTTAAATCCCGTCTACGATAGACCTTTACGAGACAAATGCTAAAATATAAACCATAAAAAAATATTCGATTCTGATATGAGAACTTATATGCGCAAATGTCGTTTTATGTCGTAATTTCAATAAATGAAATCAACAAATTTGAACAATATAATTAACACGAATTTGTTTTTTTTGAATGACAATGGCACGCGCTCGGCGCATTCAGCCAAAGTACCTGCGGCGCTACCACGAAAACCGATACTCAATGTTCATATATTTGCATCCCTGTCACTCGAGTATGGTTAGTGCGATAGAGATAGAGATACCCGAATATTTTCGAATTCCGAAGTTCGTGGTTATAGCTCAGGAATCGAAAATATGGTAAATAATCATAATGTATTTTCTCGAAAAAGAATTAAAAATAAATATAGTCAAATGGAGAAAAAAACAAAGCAAGAGGTTATATAGGTAATGATTAAGTTATAAGAGTCCAAAGTTTTAAGAGGGGGTATGTTCTGTCCCTTTTCCGCAAAACGCACCTTCATATGAAACGATTGTTTTTTACTATGACGCTCGAGTATATTGACGTCACAGTCCCTCATCGTTTTCTCACTCTAACAAGCGACATTAAAACGGATGTAGCTTCATAATTTTTTGAGATATTTGAATGGGAGTTTCATTATCTTCTATTTATTTATACATAATAAATGCCTATGTCCTGACTGACTTATTCACTCAATCACTCACTCACTCACTCATCAACGCACAGCCGAAACTACGAATCTTAGAGAGTTGATTTTTGCACAGTATGTTGCTTTTATAACGTGGGCTAGGGATAAAAAGGGATTTTTGAAAATTCTACCCCTAAGGGGGTAAAATGGGGGTGCAAAGTTTGTATGGGAGAACCTTTTTTTTTGAGCTATAGACTTAAACTTTGTAGAAAAATTTGTTATTAGAATACAAATGAAACACTTTCAGCGTTTTGGAAAATTCCACCCCTACGGGGGTAAAATAGGGGTGCAAGGTTTGTATGGGGGAAACATTTTTTTTTTAATAGATACTTAAAACTTTGTAGAAAGATCAGTCATTAGAATACAAATAAAGAACTTTCAGGGTTTTAGAAAATTCTATCCCTAAAGGGGTAAAATAGAGTGCAAAGTTTGTATGGGAAAAACTACTTTTTTTTAAATAGAGACTTAAAACTTTGTAGAAAAATTATTCATTAGAATACAAATAAAGTACCTAGATTCAGTGTTTTAAAAAAATCTACCCCTAAGGGGGTAAAATAGGGGTGCAAATTATGTATGGGGGAAACAATATTTTTTTTAAATAGAGACTTAAAACTTTGTAGCAAGATTAGTCATCAGAATACAAATTAAGTACTTTCAGCGTTTTAGAAAATTCTACCCCTAAAAATAGGGGGCTAAAATAGGGGTGCAAAGTTTGTATGTGGGAAACTATTTTTTTTAGCTAGAGTCCTAAAACTTTGTAGAAAGATTATTTAAATACAAAGAAAGTACTTTCAGCGTTTTGGAAAATTTCACCCCTAAGGGGGTAAAATAGGGTGCAAAGTTTGTATAGGAAAAACATATTTTTTTTTAATAGAGACTTAAAATTTTGACGAAAAATTACTTATTAGAACATGAAAAATATTACATTCGGCGTTTTACAAAAATCATTCCCTAAGGGGGTTAAAAAAGGGTGCAAGGTTTGTATTGGGAACACTTTTTCTGAGCTAGACACTTAAAACTTTGTAGAAAGATTACTTATAAAAATACAAAAAAAAAGACTTTCAGCGTTTTGAAAAAATCTCTCCCTAAGGGGGATAAAAAGGGGTGCAAAGTTTTTATCAGGGAAAGTTTATGTTTTTGAGTTAGAGACTTGAAACTTTGTAGAAAGATTACTTATTAAAATACAAAAAAAGAACACAAATCATTTTAGAAAATTCCACCCCTAATAGGGTTAAAAAGGAGAGCAAGCTTTGCATGGGCAACACTTTTTTTTGAGTTAGACTTAAAACTTTGCAAAAAGATTACTTATTAGAATACTAAAAAAGAACTTTCAGCGTTTTAGAAAACTCCATCCCTAAGGGGATCCTTAAGATCCTTAAGAAGGGTAGCCAGTGTTGTGTGGGAAAAACTTTTTTTTTTACTAGACTTAAAACTATTCAAAATGTTACTTATTAAAATTAATAATAAAGTACTTTCAGAGTTTTAGAAAATTCCACCCCTAAGGGGGTTAAGAAAGCTTTGTATGGGCAACACTTTTTTTGAGCTAGAGTTTAAGTTTACGAAAAAAGTTCTTTCAGCGATTAGAAAAATTCAACCTCTAAGGGGGTTTAAAAGGGGGTTCAAATTTTAAATGGCGAGCAATAAAATTTTAAAGTGCGAGTAAGAGATTTTTAACTTCGGTCTTATTCTGTACGTTAAAAGACTACAAAACTGATTTCAGAGTTTTTCCAAATTCATCCCCTAAGAGTGTTAAAATTGGTTCAAAGTTTGAGTATTTCAAGGCATTTTTAAAGTATGAGATTTTTAACTTTGGTTTTAGGCTGTTTGTTCACAAACTAGAATATGAACATCAACTTTTTTTTTAATTATCCCCTAAAAGAGGGTTCAAATTTTGTATTGAGAGAAATCATTTTTTAAGACGACAAAAAGTTCTACGCGGACGAAGTCGCGGGCAACAGCTAGTTATAAATATGAAAGTCTGGATATTCGTTTGTTACTCGATTTCCCAGGTATTTTAAACATAAACTGTAGGGAATATAAGTACCTAAGTATAAATGAATTTTGTATTGCCCTACATACGTAAGTATTTATACTGTTAATTTATATTTTGTATAGGCTCGGGCTCGTTAAACTCGTGAAGATTCGCCTCACTTCTAGCATAAATCAGCACGCAATGAGTCGAAGTAAGGCTCGTCATAGCTTGGTCGATCTACATAGGATCTACAAAGCAAGGAATATATTGATTTGGTGTAAAATAAAAGTTAAATAAAATTTAAATAACTATACAATACAACATAGAAACACCAAAATGGATGCCATTCAGCTGCCAATAATATTTAATACGAGTATATGCAAAAGGCGCTAGTTTTCAGGGCACCCTGAGAGAAATACAAAAGTTCAAGTTATAACGTATTAACTAAACACAATTAATGGGAAGGAGGTGTCGCTGGTCAATAAATTCATAGTAAAGTATTTTTATGCATATAAAATCAGGTTTAAGGTACGAGTATAAAGGTAGGCGTGACGACATTAACAGGTATTCAAACTTAAAATCTCTTTGAATTGTTAGTTTTTGCATTGGAAATATACCTAATAAGTTGATTGAATACATTTTAATTCATATTTGAACGATGCAATGGATGCACTTACAGTTTTTGATGGGTTCTTCTTCTATGTCGCTTCCCCATGACTGAGGGTCGTGACTATACGAGGTCGCCAGTTTGCACACTATTGCTTTGATGGGTTAGAGGAAGATTATTCCAACATTTTGTGCCTCATTCACGCCTATTTCAGAAGCACGAAATTGTCGATTTGCTCGTCTCGCCAATAAAGGTTTCGTGTATGAAAGTACATGTAGCCTAGGTTATCTGCTCGTGAAGTGGTTCACAGGAGACCGGGACCAAATTATTAAAGTGTATTGGAGCGTGGAATTGTTTTCGAACGTCGCCCGCTGCATGCAAACCTGTGCCCTACTTACCGGGCACTGGCGAGGGTAATTAGTTTAAGGGCTTGGTTAATCTTAGGGCTTCTTAGCCTTCCGAATTTCGCGTAAAATCTTGAACGTGCACTGATTGACAATAATGTTACGTATTTTGAATGCATTCGTTTAAAACCGTTGTTGCATTTCACGAGGGCGAGCTATTAACCTGAAAGTCAAATTTTGACTTATTCGCATAAGTATTGTGCAAGAAGTAATATTTGAAATATTTTTTGTTATAATACCTTATTGTGCAGTTTCAGTAGTTAGACAATTAATATCAACCGGGATAAAAGCGGTAGATACGTCCTTTATACAGGACTTCGCCCGGGCATTGCAAAGAACGCAGGCAAATCCGTGGGGTAAAGTAAAGCTTAAAACCATCCAGAAAGTTGATTCTACACGTATAGGTGTAGTAATTTTTGAAATCGCATAATTGGTTCCAAAGATAACCAATTGCATACAAACTTACATTTTACAAAGCTACGATCTTGACTTCCTTTTTTAACCGACTTCAAAAAAGGAGGAGGTTATATGTTCCACTGTATGTATTTTTTTAATGTATGTTCGCCGATTTCTCCGTCAATTGTGGACCGATTTCCAAAATTCTTTTTTTATTCGAAAAAGTATAAAATCGATTTTTTTAGAGAAAAAGAAGTATGAAATCGTAATTTTGGTGAAGTGGCACTGATGATGAAGAGCACAGATGACTTATGGAACTCCTCAAAGATGGTAAGTACGTTAAATATTCTGACATGATTCCGTTGAAGTAACAACTAATGAAGTGTTAATTCTGAGATCCTTGAGGAATCGACGGAACTCCTCAAATATTATCAGCCCAAATATTATAGCGATTGGGGTTTCTCTGTAATAATAAATATAAAATAATAAATAAATATTTGCGGACAATCTTACACAAATCAACCTAGTCCCAAACTAAGCAAAGCTTGTACTATGGGTACTAGACGACGATATAGATACTTATATATAGAGAAATAAATACTTAAATACATAGAAAACATCCATGACTCAGAAACAAATATTCGTGCTCATCACACAAATAAATGCCCTTACCGGGATTCGAACCCAGGACCTCTTGCTTCGTAGGCAGGGTCACTACCAACTAGGCTAAAGCGGTCGTCGGTCATAATCAAGGCATTTGCTCTCGGAAAGCCGTTCATGTGGTAAACTGGAAAGGAAATGTGGATATTTTTATGTACCATGTGGCTTGGCGAAGTACTGAATTGAAGTCGGTTTAAACTTTGTTTTTAAAGTAAATTATTTATTAGTATACCAAATGTGAATCGCAGTTGTAGTGTATAGTATAAATAGACTTCGACTGGTTGAACATGCTATGCTACTAACAATCTGTCTTGAGCTTATTTCACCACTGACTCCGAGTATTATCTTTATCCCGAAATTCTTGTTTAGGTACCGTGTGTGTGTACTTGTGTGTGGTATTGAATACCACAATGGTAGCAAAGGGGGTTCTTAAACATACACTACAGCCTGTGGACGCTGGCTATATCAGAGAAGTCACAAGAGCGTTGCCGACTCTCTATTGATATAAGGATTCGTTGTGCTGACAGAAAGCTAAACACAGGTCCCTCACTCTCAATACTTACTCGCCAAGAGCATGGCTAGCACAAGTATGCACACGAGATTGCTCGCGCACGATACCCGTGCTAAAGTGGTATACATGGTCGCGTCTTATCTCGCGTCGCGCGCGTCTTGTCACTTGTGCTAACGTGCGGGATGGCATTACGCTGTTACTTACGGTGAGCGGCGGGGGTGGTGAGTGAATGTTAAAGTCGGCAGAAGAATATAAAATGTTTATTTAACTAAAACTACTACAAAAACTGTTATTGGCTAAGTTAGAAATATGTTGAAAATGTTAATGTTATAAAACATGTTCGAATGCACCCGGTCACGACGGTATCCGTGAATGCATTAAATTAAATCAAATCGGCACTCAATGCAACTAAATAATCGCATACGCACGCAGGCGCATGTCGCGTGTTAGGTGCATTGCACCGAACACTTACTGCATATACCTTTCTAAAAACATTCACTGCTTTTAGGCAGGCGGGTTATCCGTAGGTGTTGCGAATACCAACCCCGCTGTACCTTCCATTTGGAGTGAAAACAAACTCCAACAATCACATTAGACCCATTAACCGCTTTTATCCCGATTTAGGTACCTTAATGGCAGTAATAATAACCCGGAATGATTGAAACTTTCGGCCAACTGAACCATAAAGCACTTAAAGTACCTATACGTACCTACTACCTAGTAAAGTCTACAGTGTGACTAATATTAGAGTATGGCATATCGTTTTAAGTCGGTATCTACCACAGATGTATGAATATAAGGAGATCGGACATGGCGGCCGATTTGTATAGAGTGAGCCTGTCGCAAGTCCATTACCCACACAACGCCCTAGTAATTGACAAGACAAAGCACGCACACATCTAAAACACACACACTTGTATACCTACACGCTTATTTGACAATAAACGCGCATCATATCAGGCATTTTGGGAAAAAAACGTAATATTCTCTGCGATCAGCACGCGTGCACAGTATGGCAGTGTATGCCCATTGAGCATACAGCTGCGACACGGCCGCCGGCGGCTTGTCCTCTCTCTAGTATTCTATGCTCTGAGGTATCTACGGTGCGAGAGAGGTGTCAGCGCCAGCGAAACAAGCACAAATGAATTCAGCTCAAACGTCGCAAAAGCTGACTCAGTTAAACGATCTACCTGCATCAAAAACTAAATAACTAGTGCAATTTAAATAGCCAGCCAGTTCATAAATCGCAGCTGTGAATGAGTGTTCCTAAAAGCTAATTCTATCTACGATCAGTGCCGCGTGTACGTATACTGTGTATTTTATTTATTTACCTTTACGTTCGGGTTAGTCCGGCGTTGAAAAAAGGATGCCAACATTTGTCGAGTCTGGGTCATAAATATCCGAAAGCGACAGCCGGGTCCGCCATTTTCCTGTTGACAAAATCGCACCCACAATACATTCAAACTTGTCTAAAGTTTCTATTGTTTATAGCTCGACTAGCAATTGCTAAGTGAAGCTAGCTCCCGCGCTCCCGCCTTTTAATTCAGTTAAGTGAGCGCCTTAACCCTTTGACTGTTTGACAACTCTATTTATCAATAAATTCAAATTTATACAATCCTTCTTGTTTCATCAATGACGGCAAATATAACCACATGTTTAATATCCGCTAATGGCTGAGAATCATACAATTTAAATAATCTACTGTTATTGCGGTTTGTTGTTATTTAGAAATTGTACGTTCTACTTTAAATTGACGGCATCATTGTGCGCCCGGGAGACGAAAAGAAAATAATCTTGATGAAACGTCTTGCAATAAAGCGAGAATCGTCTCCGTTGCCTTTTCGTGTTTTCGACGAAATGAACCCGGACATTGAGTCGTCAAAGCGAAAACTTTATTTTCATACTAAGTCTCGCGACAGTTATTGTCTTTGTTAATAGGTTAGTACCTCGTTCAAGCGCCTTATTGCGAAGGTTGAAATCTGATGTTCCTTTGTTGTATTTTATTAATCTATACATATACCTAGCCATTCATGTATTTCATTTAAAAATACGTAACTACATAGGTACATTAAACAATACTATTAGAGAAGTATTTTTTCCGCTAGATAGATTTCTGAGAATAATTCCCGTCTTGTATTCTTTCGATGTGAGAGATCAGGTTAAATACCTGCATTAGATAAAACGCGAAAACTGTCTCCATAAGTGCTTTTGGTGAAATTCAGCTGAACAAGTTTTTGATGCTTATGCAACTTTGACTTCAGGGACCACTTTAGAGTTTCTCGAAACTTTTAGTCTGAAAGGTATTCGTCATAACGCTGGTACCTATCTGTAGTGGATGGAATATTGAGAAAACGCCAATATTTTCTTTAAAAAGTTTTCAGGAGAAAGTACCGCTTTTACTCGTAGTACAAAATAGTAATACGTACATAGGTATACACATACATATACATAGGTACTCGTAAACATACATCATATACTATTAAACGAGCAACATGTATTTGCATTCACGTTCTCGAAAACGAGTGTAACGATTTCGATGAAATTTGGAATATAGTTATGGGGGCGAAAAATCGATCTAGCTAGGTCTCATGTTTGGAAAATTCGTTTTCTCTGTCGTTTCTCTATTTTCACCCGAGCAGAGCTGGGTCACCCCGGAACTATGATAGAAATAGTACGTAGTCTGAGTATCGGAAATATTTGTTAAGTCGTTTCTTCCAGTATAAATGAATAGTCTATATATTGAAATCTGATAATATATATGGATCTCTTATCCATATATATTATCAGATTGAAAATGTACCAAAATTCGTTCGGTAAAGATACTTATCTAGTCTAAATATGCGTGAAAGGGAAACATACAACTTTACAAACTTTCACATATTTTATAACATTAAAAGAATATACACTATACCATCGCCAGTTTTTAGCAAAACCAGCAAAATATGTCAATTCAAATCTTGCTCTTATTGCTAAATACTTGCTAAATGATGTTAATTCCGCTTTCGATGTATCGACATCTAAAATAACTAATTTTAGTTCATTTTCTTCAGCGAATTGGTATTCAGATCGGCTCCACAATCGTAATCAAGTAAAGGCAAGAGTAAGCCTCTATATTGATTTTCCCCGTCATCCAGTGGCCTGTACCTGCGAGAGCCTAATTTATTCACAAACTTTGGAGGTCAAGGTATCACCAATAAGAGAAGTTGTATGTTGTTACGAGCTTACGAGATTAAAAGCATAGTTTGTCCATATTGAAAGTGAGTTGTACATAACCCACGTAGGTATGTACAGAATTGAGGCGAAACGGTTTGTGTAACGGGGGATTTGTAACTATTCAGTGTTTCACAAAATAGGCTTTGATAAAACATTGTTAGCGTTGTTGTACGTTGTCATGAATAAAGTAACAAATACTCGAGAAAAGGATGGTACAGTCGCCATCAGATATATCGGAGCGGCCAAAGTGCTCACAAATATCTGAACACGTCTCTACTGTCATGGCATTAGAGACGTGTTCAGATATATCTGATGGCGACTGTACCTACGGCCGTGCCTCTTTATATTGGAGAGCGAGGGATCTGTATTTTTAACAGACTTCAAAAAAAAGGAGGAGGTTGTCAATTCGGTTGTATTTGTTTTTTTTTTTTTTTTTTAATGTGTGTTACCTTTGAACTCCGTCATTTATGAACCGAAAATCCACCGAGAGATGTCGGGGCTGTTCTAACCTCAATAAACCCCACTGTGAAGTTGCCGGGGTTCTCACTACCCAGAAGAGACTGGTGCCAGCTAAATCGACTACGGACCGACTGTCGTCGCAGCCGAGCATACATGCACCAGTGTGGATGGAGAGACTCGCCGGCGTGCGAGTGCGGCGCCGCCGAGCAGGACATCGCGCACATCATCAGTGCGTGCCCGCTCACCAAGTACAGCGGGCAACTGGAGGACTTGTTCACCAAGGAAAATGACGAGGCTATCCAATGGGTCCAGCAGATGAACATTAGATTATAATAACGATTGAATTAGCCATACGAATAAATAAATATGAACCGATTCGTAACATTATTTTTTTAAATTGCAAGTATATGCTTCCAGGTTGGTCCCATTGTTTTCAAAACTCCAGTTGCATAATAGGAACCACGAGGAATTGAGGGAACTCATCAAATATATAAGGCACGCGTGTAGTAATTTCGGTGTTTTCTATTATAACTCGTGTATTTACATCCGGAAATCATAAATTTGGTGAAGTGGAAGTGATGATGAAGACCACAGATGGCTTGTGGAACTTGTCAATGATGTACTTCAAACTATCTATGAAAGTACCTAACGTCACCGATTCTGAGATCATTCCGTTGAAATAGCAAACAAAGAAGTGCCAAAGGTGATTCTGAGATCCTTGAGGAATTGACGGAAGTCCTCAAATATTATCGGCCCACATACAGCGATTTGGTTTTTTTCTCTAATAATCAACGTATTTTCTCTCGGAAATCAGTTCGTGGTAAATTGGAAAATAAATGTGGAAATGTTCATGTGGCTTGGCGGAGTACTAAATTGAAGTCGGTTCAAACTTTGTTATTAAAGTAAATTTTTTGTGTTTAGCTGGCAACACACTACAGTGAACTCAATAAGGCCTGCACTATACGAAGTTACAAACGAAGTGAACAAAGCTCTCCGTTGTCCAAGCGGCTGTCTGACTGTTTTCCTCTACGACGGGTCTCATATCAACCGATTCTCGTGAAATTTTGTGAGCTAGTTCAATAATTATATCCATACATTTTATGACCATTCAGTATTTGGAAATTTGAAAGAATATTTTTATAAAAATAAACCTGGTTGGGGATTTTGCAGCTCACAGAGCCTCTAGTCACTAGCCGAACGAGCGACCAAAACGAACGAAGTTCTATGCTTCAGCTTGGGCCAAAAATCGTTCGGTCCGGTGTCTGTCCCGATATCCCGCTGCCCCGCTGTCCGGCTAATATTCTCATCTACAGCTCGCATTTCTAACATACCATTATAGCATCTAAGACTCAGGGACAAAATATACTCGCGGTCATCTCCACTTATAATAAATCTCTAAATTAAAAAAAGAATCAGCCTGTTTGAAACTAAGCTTTGCGCGGTTCGAATGTTCTCAGCATCCCATGAACGGAAAAATATGAAACATTTTATATAGGTACATTAATATTCTAGCTGCAACTTAGGATAGTTTTTATCCGACTGCGACAGTTAATTGATTTTCCGAAATATACGACTTCATTTAATTTTTCATTTATTTTTATTGAAATCAAACGCTGCTCCAACTGTCAGCTATAAGAACCGTCAAATTTTCGTCAAAATGGCGGAATTGCTTTGCCTTTCACTTATTAATAATTTAAATCCCGTCTACGATAGACCTTTACGAGACAAATGCTAAAATATATACCATAAAAAAATATTCGATTCTGATATGAGAACTTATATGCGCAAATGTCGTTTTATGTCGTAATTTCAATAAATGAAATCAACAAATTTGAACAATATAATTAACACGAATTTGTTTTTTTTGAATGACAATGGCACGCGCTCGGCGCATTCAGCCAAAGTACCTGCGGCGCTACCACGAAAACCGATACTCAATGTTCATATATTTGCATCCCTGTCACTCGAGTATGGTTAGTGCGATAGAGATAGAGATACCCGAATATTTTCGAATTCCG
Source organism: Epinotia brunnichana (assembly GCA_963854355.1). Taxonomy (NCBI): domain Eukaryota; kingdom Metazoa; phylum Arthropoda; class Insecta; order Lepidoptera; family Tortricidae; genus Epinotia; species Epinotia brunnichana. The sequence continues at coordinate 17,680,528 of OY977942.1, read as the reverse complement.
AAGTTCGTGGTTATAGCTCAGGAATCGAAAATATGGTAAATAATCATAATGTATTTTCTCGAAAAAGAATTTAAAATAAATATAGTCAAATGGAGAAAAAAACAAAGCAAGAGGTTATATAGGTAATGATTAAGTTATAAGAGTCCAAAGTTTTAAGAGGGGGTATGTTCTGTCCCTTTTCCGCAAAACGCACCTTCATATGAAACGATTGTTTTTTACTATGACGCTCGAGTATATTGACGTCACAGTCCCTCATCGTTTTCTCACTCTAACAAGCGACATTAAAACGGATGTAGCTTCATAATTTTTTGAGATATTTGAATGGGAGTTTCATTATCTTCTATCTATTTATACATAATAAATGCCTATGTCCTGACTGACTTATTCACTCAATCACTCACTCACTCACTCATCAACGCACAGCCGAAACTACTAATCTTAGAGAGTTGATTTTTGCACAGTATGTTGCTTTTATAACGTGGGCTAGGGATAAAAAGGGATTTTTGAAAATTCTACCCCTAAGGGGGTAAAATGGGGGTGCAAAGTTTGTATGGGAGAACCTTTTTTTTTGAGCTATAGACTTAAACTTTGTAGAAAAATTAGTTATTAGAATACAAACGAAACACTTTCAGCGTTTTGGAAAATTCCACCTCTACGGGGGTAAAATAGGGGTGCAAGGTTTGTATGGGGAAAACATTTTTTTTTTAAATAGAGACTTAAAACTTAGTAGAAAGATCAGTCATTAGAATACAAATAAAGAACTTTCAGGGTTTTAGAAAATTCTACCCCTAAAGGGGTAAAATAGAGTGCAAAGTTTGTATGGGAAAAACTACTTTTTTTTAAATAGAGACTTAAAACTTTGTAGAGAAATTATTCATTAGAATACAAATAAAGTACCTAGATTCAGTGTTTTAAAAAAATCTACCCCTAAGGGGGTAAAATAGGGGTGCAAATTTTGTATGGGGGAAACAATATATTTTTTAAATAGAGACTTAAAACTTTGTAGAAAGATTAGTCATCAGAATACAAATTAAGTACTTTCAGCGTTTTAGAAAATTCTACCCCTAAAAATAGGGGGCTAAAATAGGGGTGCAAAGTTTGTATGTGGGAAACTATTTTTTTTAGCTAGAGTCCTAAAACTTTGTAGAAAGATTATTTAAATACAAAGAAAGTACTTTCAGCGTTTTGGAAAATTTCACCCCTAAGGGGGTAAAATAGGGTGCAAAGTTTGTATGGGAAAAACATATTTTTTTTTAATAGAGACTTAAAATTTTGACGAAAAATTACTTATTAGAACATGAAAAATACTACATTCGGCGTTTTACAAAAATCATTCCCTAAGGGGGTTAAAAAAGGGTGCAAGGTTTGTATGGGGAACACTTTTTCTGAGCTAGACACTTAAAACTTTGTAGAAAGATTACTTATAAAAATACAAAAAAAAAGGCTTTCAGCGTTTTGAAAAAATCTATCCCTAAGGGGGATAAAAAGGGGTGCAAAGTTTTTATCAGGGAAAGTTTATGTTTTTGAGTTAGAGACTTGAAACTTTGTAGAAAGATTACTTATTAAAATACAAAAAAAGAACACAAATCGTTTTAGAAAATTCTACCCCTAATAGGGTTAAAAAGGAGAGCAAGCTTTGCATGGGCAACACTTTTTTTTGAGTTAGACTTAAAACTTTGCAAAAAGATTACTTATTAGAATACTAAAAAAGAACTTTCAGCGTTTTAGAAAACTCCATCCCTAAGGATCCTTAAGATCCTTAAGAAGGGTAGCCAGTGTTGTGTGGGAAAAACTTTTTTTTTTACTAGACTTAAAACTATTCAAAATGTTACTTATTAAAATTAATAATAAAGTACTTTCAGAGTTTTAGAAAATTCCACCCCTAAGGGGGTTAAGAAAGCTTTGTATGGGCAACACTTTTTTTGAGCTAGAGACTTAAAAGTTTACGAAAAAAGTTCTTTCAGCGATTAGAAAAATTCAACCTCTAAGGGGGTTTAAAAGGGGGTTCAAATTTTAAATGGCGAGCAATAAAATTTTAAAGTGTAAGTAAGAGATTTTTAACTTCGGTCTTATTCTGTACGTTGAAAGACTACAAAACTGATTTCAGAGTTTTTCCAAATTCATCCCCTAAGAGTGTTAAAATTGGTTCAAAGTTTGAGTATTTCAAGGCATTTTTAAAGTATGAGATTTTTAACTTTGGTTTTAGACTGTTTGTTCACAAACTAGAAAATGAACATCAACTTTTTTTTTAATTATCCCCTAAAAGAGGGTTCAAATTTTGTATTGAGAGAAATCATTTTCTAAGACGATAAAAAGTTCTACGCGGACGAAGTCGCGGGCAACAGCTAGTCACAAATAATTATGTGCCCGGGCCCAATTGAATCCGGGTGGGTCCGACATGATCGCAGGCATGATCCCTTCAAGGCTAAACTGGTCGATAAGCTTTTGTGAACACAACACAGTGAAATAGATACGATATTGGATAACTGTTAGTTTACAAATTTACTAGCCTTAAGTACCTAAACACGATTAATGAAAATGGTATTTTACTAACTTTTGAAAACATCTGCGGGAACTACGAAATAGGTAAACAACTTTCAACGAAATGTAATTGTATAGAGGTCAGTGGGTTCCAACTTCATACTGTAGCGGGAGTAGAGTGGTCATCCTTTGCGGGCGGCCCGTTCGGCACCGCGCCAAGCACGTCCACAATTTACTTAGCTGTGGCTCTTTCTAGCGTGATATGAATACACTGCAGAAATATGCCTCTATTCCGTAAAGGTTTTGACGGCTTCCTCTGACGTAAAATACGACCAGTATTTTATACAAGGGGCCGTAGACAAGGTTACAATCGACAATCGCCAACGCCGTGGATAAGCACAGAAATGTATGGGAATGACAAATGCCAACGGCAACGGTCTTAATTAGTTTTCTATTGGTGTTAGCGCTTGTCTATTGTACTTGTCTACGGCCCCAGTAGTTATAAGTTTAACCAAGTTATTTTATAGATAGGTACTAGCTGGGTACTTGTAAGGATTGTTATTTCGCTGGGTCTGGGGTTAGATTAGAACGTCAATTCTGACTGATAACAAAACAGAGAAAAACTAAATCTCAAAATGCAAATCCCACTGTTTCTAGTTTTGACGTCGACGATTTACATTGTAAAAGAAACTTGAAAACGTATTTGACCGTGAAAACAATAACTGCCCGTCAAGGTTGATCGAAAAAAAACGTATCAGGGGCCTGCTGAAGTATTGTAATACCTAATACGAATATTTTACTTATGTTGCCCGGAGCAGTTATGCTAACGAACTGGCATTATGTTGCCCCTCGAGTCACTGTGTGAAGGTTCTGCACTCTCGACCGAGTTATGGCAGAGGGTTGTTTCGGAAAATTATTTGTTGCTTCAGGGAAAAGCGGGCAGTGTGAACCTGAGAGGCGGTGTGGGTAGACGCGTCGACCCGCCGACTCCCGCCGCGCCGCCGCGAACGAGTGCGTGTTTCATGCTGAAATAACAAATGAAACGTGACACTGTTACGCACAATAGCCCGTGACAAAGTGGTGACATGATGTGAGTGTTGACGAAACGTATACACAGTTTAGGAAGGTGTTTACGGTCCCGTGATACTTGGAATGAGTGAAAGAAGTAAGTTAGTTTCATGAAGTTAAATTTGATTTTCATAACGTACCTATTTTGGCAATACTTGCCAAAAATATTACTGACAATTTCTTGATTTCCATTCAAAGAACTTACTTGTAAGTAGGTATCCCAGAGTAACACAGGTTCGTATACATTTTTTTTATTTGTGTAGATACAATCACTTTCATAGAACCATCCTTCATTTTAGCATCGTTCTTCATAGTTTCACTTTACTAAACGGAATACCATGATCTGAAATAAATTAGGTTATTTAAACCGAAGGGTTAAACATTTTAGAATTACATGCTCTTTGAATGCGTTCCATCCGGTGGACTGTCTCGTAGGTTCCTCGTGTATTCAACTAGGTACCCGTCTGTCCGCCGTGTAAAACGCCCACCAGTGGATTACCGATGCAAGAGAGGTTTGATAAAAAATGTTTGGAAAATGATACTTTGTTATCTTATCAACAACAAATCATTTAAATTCCCAACTTTCATATAAAATTGGAGATTAGGAGTACATATTGATCTTCTGTTTCATATTATATTGGTGACACAACATCATGGAGTTCAGCTATGAAAATTGAGAAAATTACTATGCATACTGGAACCAGGGATTGCCTGCCTTGTACTATTATCTCGCTATGCTCGGCCGTTTATATGACACCCCGCAGGCATTCCCTTATTTCACGGCCTTTATAGGTATATATATTTTTTTCCCGCTCAAGGGACGATGATGTCCCGGACCTTTGGGAGGCGTGCGTGGGGCTAGGTACCTACAAAGTATCAACTGAGCCAACACGTAGAGGCCCTTTTGACAATTTAATGAAATGCAAGGAGTACACCGAGCGGATGCTGTCCCTGCCCGTGTCATGGGACGCACACAGAGACAGCACCCGCTGAGGTGTATAGGGACTATTGCTGGTTGATGGAATCTAAAGAAAACGGTTATTGGGTGAAAATGGACTAGTGGCTGGGCTATTTAGTGAAACATCGGACGCCTGCCTAATAAACTGTCTCATTTTTTATCTCTGCCAGACGGTGACTCGCCACCTGCTAGATGGGCCCCTATTAATAGCGACATTAAAAATGGCCTAAGGGCAACACCAGTCAAAGAGGCTGGGGGGGTAGAGAGGTGGCACTGGACTTTAAACATATAGCCAACTCGCCACTTAGGTGTCCACATCTACCCTCTAGCAACAGCTCTTGCGACTCCACTCTGGACAGCCAGTTAAGGCAAGCCAGAGGTGGGGGGCATGTCCAACCAACCACCCGATCGGCTCAGCCTGACCACAGGACACCCCAAGGAGCTTATAGTATTTTTATTATTATAAGTGGTCATGAATGTTTACCTAAATAAGAAATAAATGTACAGGAGTGCAAAATAGTTGCGTGGGCCTAGGTTGATTTGTGTGAGATTGTCCCGTAATATATTATTAACCGACTTCAAAAAAAGGAGGAGGTTCTCAATTCGGATGTTTTTTTTTTTTTTTTAATGTTTGTTACCTCAGAACCGAATTTATGAACCGATTCGTACAATTCATTTTTTAACTGAAAGTATATGCTTCCAGATTGGTCCCATTGTTTCCAAAACCCCAGTTGGATGATGGGAACCATGAGGAATTGAGGGAACTCCTCAAATATATTAGGCACGCGTGTAGTAATTTCGGTATTTTCTATTATAACTCGTGTATTTACACCCGGAAATCATAAATTTGGTGAAGTGGAAGTGATGATGAAGACCACAGATGGCTTGTGGCTTGTGTGATGTCTCAATGATGTACTTCAAACTATATAAGTACGTCACAGATTCTGATATTATTCCGTTGAAATAGCAAACAATGAAGTGCCAAAGGTAATTCTGAGATCCTTGAGGAATCGACGGAAGTCTTCAAATATTATCGGCCCACATATAGCGATTTGGTTTATTGGTCTAAAAATCAACGCTTTTGTTCTCGGAAATCAGTTCATGTGGTAAATTGGAAAAAAAATGTGGAAATGTTAATGTGGCTTGGCGGAGTACTGAATTGAAGTCGGTTAAAACTTTGTTTTGAAAGTAAATAATTTTTATATATTTATATATGATACAAGTGCGGAAAGAAGGTAATTTCCAACGAGTGGCGATGACCAAAAACACGACCGTGAGGGAGTATTTTTGATCGACACGAGTTGGGAATTATCTATCCGCACGTGTATCATACTCGTACAACATTTTACAATGCATAATGCAAGGAAATAAAAAAAATATACATTAAAGGTGAAAATGTTGTCTTTTGTGCAATAAAGGTTAAAAAAATAACTTAATTAAATATAACTACAACTTAGAAAAGTTGTAAAACCCTCGATATTTTCATTTCAAAGTTCTACAATATCAAAGCAATATCTCAAAAACTGATGGACCGATTTTGATGAAACGTAGTTAAGAACCATCTTGATCACGTCAGCTTTCGGAAAAAAAACCGCATTCAAATCGGTCCATTCGTTTAGGAGCTACGATGCCAGACTACAGACACACAGATAGACAAACACACAAAATATATATGACATATAAATTTACATGGTACGTGTATATACGAGTAAATGTAATAATTATCTGCTTTAGAAAGGGACACACTAACACAAGATGAGTATCTTTCGGTTCGTGTTTTCGGTCAAAGAAAGCGTTCTAGATTGTACGTAGCGCAATAAAAAGGTTATGAGTGAAATACACTGATTAGCAGTTCACTCATGGAAGCCGTACACTAATATTAATACTTGTCGAAAGGAACTCTGTCTGTCTATCTGTTATCTTTTCACACTTGGCGACGTGAGCTCAGACAACGGATTTTTAAAAAAGTCGTAGCTCTTGTTTTGACTATAATACGGCTGCCCTAAATTTAATTAGCAATCTTGAGGCCTTTCTCGAGGGACAACAACTATTCGAATCCTGAGTTTTTGACGTGACGCCTACGTCGCCTTAACACATTTGCTGCCAGGAGCTCTAGAGGGCGCGCTGTTCGCAGGCGTTTTCTTCTACTTAGTTGTTTTTTCCCCTTTATTTAATAATCTGCAATCAGTCGCAAGACTTTAAGTGAGTTTAATCAGATGTGTTGTGTTCATGAGAGATTTATGGAAAGGTAGGGCCCATGCCCTAACTTCCCTTATATGCCCAGCAGTTTGACATAATCTGCTTTCAGTAATGGGTTGGTCTGTGGATTTGGGTATATGGTTAGGCGATCCTTGTACAGTCGCCATCACATACATCGGAGCAAACAAGCACGTCACAAACATCGGAACACACCTCTATTTTCAAGGCATTAGGGTGCATGTGCCGATATTTTTGAATACCTATAGTGTACCTATGTATGTGATGGCGACTGTAGGTGTCGCTGTAACGTTTTGCTTTACAAAGAACAATTGGCATCTCCATGTATTCATGAATTGTTGCGGGTTTCCGCTACGGAAATGTAGTTTAAATGTAGTGAAAAGCAAGCTAAAACAGACCTAATTAGAAAAAAAAACCGTAATTTGATTCCTAGTTAGTTCAGTCAGATTTATATAATTTTTTGACGACTTTTAGCCTAGTTGGTAGTGACCCTGCCTACGAAGCTAGACGTCCTGGGGTCGAATCCCGGTACGGGCATTTATTTGTGTGATGAGCACGAATATTTGCTCCTGAGTCATGGATGTTTTCTATGTTTTTAAGTATTAATAATCTATATAAGTATGTGTATCGTCGTCTAGTACCCACGGTACAAGCTTTGCTTAGTTTGGGACTAGGTCGATGTGTGTAAGATTGTCCGCAAACGAATTATTTATTTATTTTTATACTAGCTGTTGCCCGCGACTTCGTCCGCATAGAACTTTTTATCGTCTTAGAAAATGATTTCTCTCAATACAAAATTTGAACCCTCTTTTAGGGGATAATTAAAAAAAAAGTTGATGTTCATTTTCTAGTTTGTGAACAAACAGTCTAAAACCAAAGTTAAAAATCTCATACTTTAAAAATGCCTTGAAATACTCAAACTTTGAACCAATTTTAACACTCTTAGGGGATGAATTTGGAAAAACTCTGAAATCAGTTTTGTAGTCGTACAGAATAAGACCGAAGTTAAAAATCTCTTACTCACACTTTAAAATTTTATTGCTCGCCATTTAAAATTTGAACCCCCTTTTAAACCCCCTTAGAGGTTGAATTTTTCTAATCGCTGAAAGAACTTTTTTCGTAAACTTTTAAGTCTCTAGCTCAAAAAAAGTGTTGCCCATACAAAGCTTTCTTAACCCTCTTAGGGGTGGAATTTTCTAAAACTCTGAAAGTACTTTATTATTAATTTTAAAAAGTAACATTTTGAATAGTTTTAAGTCTAGTAAAAAAAAAAGTTTTTCCCACACAACACTGGCTACCCTTCTTAAGGATCTTAAGGATCCCCTTAGGGATGGAGTTTTCTAAAACGCTGAAAGTTCTTTTTTAGTATTCTAATAAGTAATCTTTTTGCAAAGTTTTAAGTCTAACTCAAAAAAAAGTGTTGCCCATGCAAAGCTTGCTCTCCTTTTTAACCCTATTAGGGGTGGAATTTTCTAAAATGATTTGTGTTCTTTATTTGTATTTTAATAAGTTATCTTTCTACAAAGTTTCAAGTCTGTAACTCAAAAACATAAACTTTCCCTGATAAAAACTTTGCACCCCTTTTTATCCCCCTTAGGGATAGATTTTTTCAAAACGCTTAAAGTCTTTTTTTTTGTATTTTTATAAGTAATCTTTCTACAAAGTTTTAAGTGTCTAGCTCAGAAAAAGTGTTCCCCATACAAACCTTGCACCCTTTTTTAACCCCCTTAGGGAATGATTTATGTAAAACGCCGAATGTAGTATTTTTCATGTTCTAATAAGTAATTTTTCGTCAAAATTTTAAGTCTCTATTAAAAAAAAATATGTTTTTTCCCATACAAACTTTGCACCCTATTTTACCCCCTTAGGGGTGAAATTTTCCAAAACGCTGAAAGTACTTTATTTGTATTTAAATAATCTTTCTACAAAGTTTTAGGACTCTAGCTAAAAAAAATAGTTTCCCACATACAAACTTTGCACCCCTATTTTAGCCCCCTATTTTTAGGGGTAGAATTTTCTAAAACGCTGAAAGTACTTAATTTGTATTCTGATGACTAATCTTTCTACAAAGTTTTAGGTCTCTATTTAAAAAAATATTGTTTCCTTCATACAAAATTTGCACCCCTATTTTACCCCCTTAGGGGTAGATTTTTTTAAAACACTGAATCTAGGTATTTTATTTGTATTCTAATGAATAATTTCTCTACAAAGTTTTAAGTCTCTATTTAAAAAAAAGTAGTTTTTCCCATACAAACTTTGCACTCTATTCTACCCCTTTAGGGGTAGAATTTTCTAAAACCCTGAAAGTTCTTTATTTGTATTCTAATGACTGATCTTTCTACAAAGTTTTAAGTCTCTATTTAAAAAAAAAATGTTTCCCCCATACAAACCTTGCACCCCTATTTTACCCCCGTAGGGGTGGAATTTTCCAAAACGCTGAAAGTGTTTCATTTGTATTCTAATAACAAATTTTTCTACAAAGTTTAAGTCTATAGCTCAAAAAAAAAAGGTTCTCCCATACAAACTTTGCACCCCCATTTTACCCCCTTAGGGGTAAAATTTTCAAATATCCCTTTTTATCCCTAGCCCACGTTATAAAAGCAACATACTGTGCAAAAATCAACTCTCTAAGATTAGTAGTTTCGGCTGTGCGTTGATGAGTGAGTGAGTGAGTGTTTGAGTGAATAAGTCAGTCAGGACATAGGCATTTATTATGTATAAATAGATAGAAGATAATGAAATTCCCATTTAAATATCTCAAAAAATTATGAAGCTACATCCGTTTTAATGTCGCTTGTTAGAGTGAGAAAACGATGAGGGACTGTGACGTCAATATACTCGAGCGTCATAGTAAAAAACAATCGTTTCATATGAAGGTGCGTTTTGCGGAAAAGGGACAGAACATACCCCCTCTTAAAACTTTGGACTCTTATAACTTAATCATTACCTATATAACCTCTTGCTTTGTTTTTTTCTCCATTTGACTATATTTATTTTAAATTCTTTTTAGAGAAAATACATTATGATTATTTGCCATATTTTCGATTCCTGAGCTATAACCACGAACTTCGGAATTCGAAAATATTCGGGTATCTCTATCTCTATCGCACTAACCATACTCGAGTGACAGGGATGCAAATATATGAACATTGAGTATCGGTTTTCGTGGTAGCGCCGCAGGTACTTTGGCTGAATGCGCCGAGCGCGTGCCATTGTCATTCAAAAAAAACAAATTCGTGTTAATTATATTGTTCAAATTTGTTGATTTCATTTATTGAAATTACGACATAAAACGACATTTGCGCATATAAGTTCTCATATCAGAATCGAATATTTTTTTATGGTTTATATTTTAGCATTTGTCTCGTAAAGGTCTATCGTAGACGGGATTTAAATTATTAATAAGTGAAAGGCAAAGCAATTCCGCCATTTTGACGAAAATTTGACGGTTCTTATAGCTGACAGTTGGAGCAGCGTTTGATTTCAATAAAAATAAATGAAAAATTAAATGAAGTCGTATATTTCGGAAAATTAATTAACTGTCGCAGTCGGATAAAAACTATCCTAAGTTGCAGCTAGAATAATAATGTACCTATATAAAATGTTTCATATTTTTCCGTTCATGGGATGCTGAGAACATTCGAACCGCGCAAAGCTTAGTTTCAAACTGGCTGATTCTTTTTTTAATTTAGAGATTTATTATAAGTGGAGATAATGTGTTTTAAGTAGGTAGTAATAACTTAGGTGCATTATTGACCTGTAAAAACTGAGCGCGGTCTCGCCAATAAACTGGTCTGTCAGTTTGGCGAATTCATTTGAAATGGAATAGGTATGTGTTGTACCTTTTTGAAAATAAATAATAATAAAATAAAATAAAATAAAAGTTGACAGTGAATGTGTTAAGCCGCTGAAGCGATTTAGGTGAAATTTGGTATGAAGATAGTTTGAGACCCTGGTAATTGAAACCCATAATAGTATATTGTTTAACGAGGGGCGTAAGTGGAATATTGCAAACAAGAGTCTATCAGAAGCCCGACGCCAAAGGTGGAGGGCTTTTGATGACTCGAGTTTACAATATTCTTAGGCCCGTGTTATACATAATGTTTTACATCACATTTGCGAGGAAATAAATAAAAAATCTATATTTTATACAAGCGCACCAATCAAAAATTGACGAAATTGACAACTTCACTTCCAGATCAGTGCGAGTGGAGCGCGCAGCTTCAATATTTCAACCAATCACGAGCAGTGCAGCGCATGGCCTACTAGATTTTTTTTCAACCAATCACAGAACATAATTCTTGTAGCGCGCGGCAATCTAGATTTGCTTAAACCAATGATCACACACAAGCTCATTACTCCCTTGGGCCCTGAAAAATACCATTACTCCCGGGGGAATAATTTAGGTCATTGTCCTCATACAGGCGTGGAATAATACCATTTATGAGCAAGTGTGATGAAAAATAACTTTTTATTCCGGAAACCATCTCTTAAAGGGCTGAAAAGGGGAGTGGGAGTTTGATTATTGATACTGCGCCGGTATGCTATGTACATAGGTATATGCTATTAGATTTTGTCGCGGGCAATAGCTTGTTTCATAATAGTACATTGTTTAACAAGGCGCGTATGAGGAATATTGCAAACGAGAGTCTATATAGTCAGAAGCCCGACGCCGTGAGGCGGAGGGCTTTTGATGACTCGAGTTTGCAATATTCTTACGCCCGTGTTATACATAATGTTTTTCATCACATTTGCGAGGAAATAAATAACTACAAAAGACAGAAAAATCTATGTTTTATACAAGCGCACCAATCAAATGTTGACGAAATTGACAACTTCACTTCCAGATCAGTGCGAGTGGGGGGCGTAGTTTCAATATTTCAACCAATCACAGAGCATGGAACATTTGGTTGTTGCAGGGCATGGCCTGCTCGATTACCAATCACAGAGCCAGAATTCTTGTCGTACGCGGCCGTCAAGATTTGCTTAACCAATCAGATCACACACAAGCTCATTACTTCCCTTGGGACCATTATTTCCCGCGGGAACAATTTAGGCCATTGTCCTTCCGTATACAGGCATACAATAACACCATTTATGAGCAAGTGTGATGAAAATTAATATACAAATGTACCATTCCTGATCAGTGATCATTAAAATGTCGAAGCCTCGACAGGATTGATCATCAGTCATCAACACAAAAAAAGATTATGGTTGAATGGCAAAAGCTCAAAGTCTTTCAGTCTAGCAGAGCTGGAAACCGTTTTCATTCCGACTTTGTTCGAGTGCGCTCGGAGAGCCGTGGGCCGCAATATCATTCCATCAATATCGACATTGAAAAATGGACGTAACATGCGATTCGTTAGTCGCAAAGAGAAAATAATGCAAAATGCGGAGGGTCGGAACAGGGAACGGTTCTCATAGGCGGATAACAAAAGGAATGCAACGGGAGCGGGTATCGTCCGTTTGATGAGCGCCGTGTCGGCGCAGTGAACGTGTCCGTGCCAGTACCTCAACTACGCTAAACAATAGGGGTTTAGTCACGAGCTTTAATTTGGGACCTACCTAAGTTGGAATATCGTATAGCAAACTGAAGACTTTTAGAGCTAATATTTTAATGTAGTATCATAAAGTTGAGCTGACGTGAAACGTGTCATGCTATGCGAACTTAGAACTTAAGGTGGTTCGATTGCCATACAAAGCGTTATTTGACATTCGCAGGCTAACGGTGTGATATTTTAATAAACTTATTTAACAAACTTTCATCAATTGGCTTCCCATTTGCGCCAAATTCCCCTTATCTCCACTTATAATAAATCTCTAAATTAAAAAAAGAATCAGCCAGTTTGAAACTAAGCTTTGCGCGGTTCGAATGTTCTCAGCATCCCATGAACGGAAAAATATGAAACATTTTATATAGGTACATTATTATTCTAGCTGCAACTTAGGATAGTTTTTATCCGACTGCGACAGTTAATTAATTTTCCGAAATATACGACTTCATTTAATTTTTCATTTATTTTTATTGAAATCAAACGCTGCTCCAACTGTCAGCTATAAGAACCGTCAAATTTTCGTCAAAATGGCGGAATTGCTTTGCCTTTCACTTATTAATAATTTAAATCCCGTCTACGATATACCTTTACGAGACAAATGCTAAAATATAAACCATAAAAAAATATTCGATTCTGATATGAGAACTTATATGCGCAAATGTCGTTTTATGTCGTAATTTCAATAAATGAAATCAACAAATTTGAACAATATAATTAACAAGAATTTGTTTTTTTTGAATGACAATGGCACGCGCTCGGCGCATTCAGCCAAAGTACCTGCGGCGCTACCACGAAAACGGATACTCAATGTTCATATATTTGCATCCCTGTCACTCGAGTATGGTTAGTGCGATAGAGATAGAGATACCCGAATATTTTCGAATTCCGAAGTTCGTGGTTATAGCTCAGGAATCGAAAATATGGTAAATAATCATAATGTATTTTCTCGAAAAAGAATTTAAAATAAATATAGTCAAATGGAGAAAAAAACAAAGCAAGAGGTTATATAGGTAATGATTAAGTTATAAGAGTCCAAAGTTTTAAGAGGGGGTATGTTCTGTCCCTTTTCCGCAAAACGCACCTTCATATGAAACGATTGTTTTTTACTATGACGCTCGAGTATATTGACGTCACAGTCCCTCATCGTTTTCTCACTCTAACAAGCGACATTAAAACGGATGTAGCTTCATAATTTTTTGAGATATTTGAATGGGAGTTTCATTATCTTCTATCTATTTATACATAATAAATGCCTATGTCCTGACTGACTTATTCACTCACTCACTCACTCACTCACTCATCAACGCACAGCCGAAACTACTAATCTTAGAGAGTTGATTTTTGCACAGTATGTTGCTTTTATAACGTGGGCTAGGGATAAAAAGGGATTTTTGAAAATTCTACCCCTAAGGGGGTAAAATGGGGGTGCAAAGTTTGTATGGGAGAACCTTTTTTTTTTGAGCTATAGACTTAAACTTTGTAAAAAAATTAGTTATTAGAATACAAATGAAACACTTTCAGCGTTTTGGAAAATTCCATCCCTACGGGGGTAAAATAGGGGTGCAAGGTTTGTATGGGGGAAACATTTTTTTTTAAATAGAGACTTAAAACTTTGTAGAAAGATCAGTCATTAGAATACAAATAAAGAACTTTCAGGGTTTTAGAAAATTCTACCCCTAAAGGGGTAAAATAGAGTGAAAAGTTTGTATGGGAAAAACTACTTTTTTTTAAATAGAGACTTAAAACTTTGTAGAGAAATTATTCATTAGAATACAAATAAAGTACCTAGATTCAGTGTTTTAAAAAAATCTACCCCTAAGGGGGTAAAATAGGGGTGCAAATTTTGTATGGGGGAAACAATATTTTTTTTAAATAGAGACTTAAAACTTTGTAGAAAGATTAGTCATCAGAATACAAATTAAGAACTTTCAGCGTTTTAGAAAATTCTACCCCTAAAAATAGGGGGCTAAAATAGGGGTGCAAAGTTTGTATGTGGGAAACTATTTTTTTTAGCTAGAGTCCTAAAACTTTGTAGAAAGATTATTTAAATACAAAGAAAGTACTTTCAGCGTTTTGGAAAATTTCACCCCTAAGGGGGTAAAATAGGGTGCAAAGTTTGTATGGGAAAAACATATTTGTTTTAATAGAGACTTAAAATTTTGACGAAAAATTACTTATTAGAACATGAAAAATACTACATTCGGCGTTTTACAAAAATCATTCCCTAAGGGGGTTAAAAAAGGGTGCAAGGTTTGTATGGGGAACACTTTTTCTGAGCTAGACACTTAAAACTTTGTAGAAAGATTACTTATAAAAATACAAAAAAAAAGTGTTTCAGCGTTTTGAAAAAATCTATCCCTAAGGGGGATAAAAAGGGGTGCAAAGTTTTTATCAGGGAAAGTTTATGTTTTTGAGTTAGAGACTTGAAACTTTGTAGAAAGATTACTTATTAAAATACAAAAATAGAACACAAATCGTTTTAGAAAATTCCACCCCTAATAGGGTTAAAAAGGAGAGCAAGCTTTGCATGGGCAACACTTTTTTTTGAGTTAGACTTAAAACTTTGCAAAAAGATTACTTATTAGAATACTAAAAAAGAACTTTCAGCGTTTTAGAAAACTCCATCCCTAAGGGGATCCTTAAGATCCTTAAGAAGGGTAGCCAGTGTTGTGTGGGAAAAACTTTTTTTTTTACTAGACTTAAAACTATTCAAAATGTTACTTATTAAAATTAATAATAAAGTACTTTCAGAGTTTTAGAAAATTCCACCCCTAAGGGGGTTAAGAAAGCTTTGTATGGGCAACACTTTTTTTGAGCTAGAGACTTAAAAGTTTACGAAAAAAGTTCTTTCAGCGATTAGAAAAATTCAACCTCTAAGGGGGTTTAAAAGGGGGTTCAAATTATAAATGGCGAGCAATAAAATGTTAAAGTGTGAGTAAGAGATTTTTAACTTCGGTCTTATTCTGTACGTTAAAAGACTACAAAACTGATTTCAGAGTTTTTCCAAATTCATCCCCTAAGAGTGTTAAAATTGGTTCAAAGTTTGAGTATTTCAAGGCATTTTTAAAGTATGAGATTTTTAACTTTGGTTTTAGACTGTTTGTTCACAAACTAGAAAATGAACATCAACTTTTTTTTTAATTATCCCCTAAAAGAGGGTTCAAATTTTGTATTGAGAGAAATCATTTTCTAAGACGATAAAAAGTTCTACGCGGACGAAGTCGCGGGCAACAGCTAGTCCTAGAATAAACTTGTATAAACTAGATTAATTTGAGAAAAATAGTTTTCCCAAAATATCACGTCCCAAACCAATTTCTCAAATTAATCTAGTTTATACAAGTTTATTCTAGAAAAGGGGGGTATTTGGCGCAAATGGGAAGCCAATATATGAAAGTATGTTACATAAGTTTCTTAAAATATCACGCCATTAGCCTGCGAATGTCAAATAACATTTTGTATGGCAATCGAACCACCTTAATGCAAATCCAGTTTCTTATTGAAAATAGTGTCACCTACTAGATAGGTCGCGAACTCTCTGAAGCTCTAGCGATTGCTAGGCTAGGCTGTCAAGGTATTTCAAAATTCGCCGTATTGACAAAAGACATCAGTAGCCTAGGGGTACAGACGGCGGTATATGGAGTCGATGAGCCGAGGTTCATACCCCGCGACCGACGCACTTTTTGTATGTTTTGTACATTCAAAGAAAAGCTTTAAGTATCGCAGAAGAGATGGCGCCTGTATACGCAAGCATTAAATGCCTCCTCAATTTGGTCGAGTTGCCTGTCTATCTCAGTATGTATATTGTAGTCTTTGACACGTGTCTAGGGGCAACCGCTCAGTGACGTCAACTGGGCGCAACGAGTCAAACGATCGTTTCCGATTTTTTCCGACTAATTGGCAGTCGTCTTTTTGGCCCTGTCCTCTCCGGCCATATTTGTTATTTGCAAATTATATTTCGTGAAAATGTCAGTTTTCTCAATTTTCTTGTCTGACACTGACACATGTTCGTAATTAGAAAACCGTAATGATAGCCTTTTGCAAAGAGGTTATCAATTCAAGGGCCCATTCGATAAGACATTTTAATTGTCTTATCTTGATACTTCACCGCTATTATTGAACTGAAATTTTCGACCTTATTGCATCGTCAATGTTCTAACAACATTTGAAGGAAATGGGTCCTAAATTAAAGCTCGTGACTGTACCTACATTACATGCGTAAGTAATGAAATGAATGAATGATTGAAATAACAACTTTTGATATAACGTAACATCTATCTTATCTTACATATAATAAAGCTGAAGAGGGTCGAAAATCTGTACATGGAAGATGTTCGAAAAAAAATTGGCTTCATATTCTTAGAATCGATAACAGAACACGTTCCAACAGTTTTTAGAATTTTTGTCTGTGTATGTGACCGCGCATCACGTGAAAACGGCTGAACCGATTAAGATGAAATTTGGTATAGAGATATTTTGAGTCCTGGGAAAGGACATAGGGTAGTTTTTATGGGGGGTGAAAATTTGTATGGAGCTACTTAAACCGCTGCACCGATTTGGGTGAAATTTGGTATATAAATAGTTTGAGTCCCGGGAAAGGTAAAAGGGTAGGTTTAATCCCGGAAACCTTCCCTTTAGGGGGTGAAATAGGGGGGTGAATTTTGGTTTAGAGGTAGATTCAGTTCTGGGAAAGGACACCAGATAGTTTTTATTCCGGAAATCATCCCCTAAGGGGGTGAAATGGGGGGTGACATTTTGGCTGGACTCCGTTTAGATCAAATTTGGTATATATATAGTTTGAGTCCCGGAGAATGACAATGGATAGTTTGAATCCCGAAAATCATCCCCTAAAGGGATGAAATAGAGGGTGAAAATTTGGATAAAATCAATTGAAAAATCATCTCCTCAGGGGGTGAAATGAGGAGTGAAAATTAGGATAGAACCTATTTAGATGAAATTCGGTATAGAGATAGTTGGAGTTCCGGGAAAGGAAATCGCATAGTTTTGTAACGAAAATCATCGCCTGAGAGGATGAAATGAGGGTAAAGATTTGGATTGAACTAATTTAGATGAAATCTGGTTAAGAGATAGTTTGAATCTTGGGAAAGGACATATGATAGTTTTTATTCCGGAGATCATCCCCTAAGGGGGTGAAATGGGGTTGAAAATTTGGATGGAACCCATTTACGGTATAGCGATAGTTGGAAGTCCTGGGGAAGGACATAGGATAGTTTTATCCCGAAAATCCTCCCCTAAGGGGTGAAAATTTGGATTTGAGTGACCCATTTAGATGAAATTTGGTTTACAGATAGTTTGAGTTCCGGAAAAGGACATAGAATAGTTTTTATCCCGGAAATCAGCGCAGTGTTGGTAGGCACAAGGTGGACTGATGACCTGGTAAAGGTTGCGAGAGTCCGCTGGATGCGGGTGACGCAGGATTAGTCACTTTGGAACTATTTGGTGGAGTGGGAACCTCTGTTCAGCAGTGGACGTCTTTCGGCTGATATGATGATGATGATAATGATGATAAAAATAGTTTGAGTCTCGGGGAAGGACGTAGGATAGTTTTTATATCGGAAATTTACCCCTAAAAGGGAAATGGAGGGTGAAAGTTAGTATCGAGCTACGATATAAATGAGTTCTACGCGGACGAAGTCGCGGGCAAAAGCTAGTTTGATATAAATGAACGATTGATGTAACGCGCTTTTTAGCGGAAACTACTGACTTTTTACGATTATTATAAAACAAAACTAACCTAACCTAACCTTATGTAGGCCTCAGAAAAAATACGAGTACAGACACAAAATGTCTACAGTTACTGAATAAATTGAAATATATCTAACGTTACATTATATCTTTCGCTCGGATTATACCAAAAGTTTTATACGTTATGAGGCTGAGAGTCATTTATCCGGATCCGGAAGCACATTTTTTCAAGTTTCATAATTCCATAACATGTTGTGCCGCTGAAAGAATTTTAGATTTTTCAGGATATAATACTAACCTAACCTATTTTTTATTTATTTCATAAAATCACCTGCGGCAATGGTTATTTAGCGGAAAATGGCGTTTGAAATTTTGATATTTCGCAATAATAATGATGGCTACGGACAAATAGTTTAGGTAATAGAACTCTATTACTATAGGCCTACTTTTTAACGTGTGTATTTGTGCGACGTTAGGAATCGATCTAGTGCCCTTTAACCGACTTCAAAGAAGGAGGAGATTATAAATATGTTCCACTGTATACATGTATTGTTTTTTATGTTCATTCACCGATTTCTAAGTAAATTGTAGACCGATTTACAATTTTTTTTTAATTAATAGAATATACTCCTGAGGTGGTTCCGTTGTCACCAAATCAGGATCTGATGATAGGCTCCCAGGGTAACTGAGGGCAACCCTCAAATTTTATAGGCACGCGTGTAGTAATCTCGGTATTTTCTTCTATAATATATATCTTATATAATAACTCGTGTATTTTATTTACCCTTGGAAATCGTAATTTTTGTGAAGTGCAACTGATGATGAAGAAAACAGATGACTTATGGAACTCCTCAAAAATGTAAAGTACTTACGTCAAAGTTTCTGACATGATTCCGTTGAAGTAGCAACGAATCGACGGAACTCCTCAAATATAATCAGCCAACAAATAGCGACTTGGGTTTTTTCTGTAATAGGGAACATTACGCAAAACTCTTCGTAGGTGGTGACACTAGCAGCGTTGACATAGTATCTCGTTCCCACTTGCGGTATTGTCTATGCAAGCATCCTTGTCACTCATTTGACAATCAATTGTGCATGTGTGTGTGAATCCCTAATTCCTATACTGGTTTACTATTAGTGGTAGCTGCCTCTGGCGGCAGAACATTGCAGTAATGTTCCCTATACTTAACGCATTTGCTCTCGGAGAGCAATTCATGTGGTAAATGGAAATGTGAACATTTTCATGTAGCTATGTGGCTTGGCTAAGTACTGAATTGAAGTCGGTTTAAACTTTGTTTTTAAAGTAAATTATATTATAACGTAATATGTATTTGTTAAAACTCGATCTAGTGCTTGACACTGAGGTTATCACTTCGCTCGCGATGCACAACTACAGCAGGAACGGCTTCCAAGTTCGTTACACGTGAAACATATAAGGACACAGTTAGTTAGTTAGTTATACTGGGCGTTTTCCGCAAGTCGACATCCATTGTGCCTATTTTGCGTGAAACGGCGGTGTGGCGCTACTCTAACCACCCCAGCTCGTCTAAAAAGTTGGTGAGTGCCTTGGTGTTGCTGACTGCGTCCCGTAGTGTGTTTGGAGAACCTAGGTGCTTAATTCTGTATACTTCTACCTCCTTGCAGTCCAGTAGTATATGTTTAGTCGTTTCTTCTGCCTCCATGCACGCTCTGCACATGGGGCTGTCTGTGATACCTAAGTTATAGAGGTGTTTGTTCAAGGTGTTGTGTCCTGTTATTATACCCACTATCTTGCGCAGTTGGTTTCTATGTGTCCTTAGTAGTGTGGTTGTGAGTTTGTGGTCGCGTTTCGACAGAATCTCTTTGGTCTGTCTGCATGTGTCTATCTCCTCCCAGTATCTTTGGTGTAGGTCTTTGGTGAGTTGGTCCAGTTGATGGTATATGTAGCTTTGTGGCAGGGGCAAGATTGGCTCCGGTCCGTATGCCGTTGTTTCTGAGCCTTTCCTGGCCAGTTCATCCGCTGCATCGTTTATATAAGGACACAATTGAGATGTGAAATAACTGAAATTGAAGACTCTATCATTATTTTAAATATACGGTGATATAACTGAAATTGAAGACTCTATCATTGTTTTAAATATGCGGTGAAATAACTGAAATTGAAGACTCTAGCATTGTTTTAAATATGCGAATAACGCCCCTAGTGCGACGGGCCAATCAACTATTTTTGTGGCTCGTTGCCATGGTTACGTCTCCTGGGTCACGTTTTAAAACTATGATTTTATGGGGTTCAAATCCACCAAACACGTGTTTTCGTTATATTGGTAAACCCATTCCATGACAGCCCATCTCCTAAGCATGATAGAGGAGTCTAATTTATAGTATTTTTCTGAGAAACTCTGTCACTGTTGTCTCATGGTTTACCGGGACAGAATAACGACAGGAAAAAGTTGATTGACACACTAATGGCTCTCCTTAGCCAGGAAGTGTAAGTGGCGGCGGTAAATGACACGTTATGGTGACGTAATTATAATTACAGCCTCGATCCAACTTGTCAGAGCTTATTCGAAGTCAAAGAACGGGCAATAATACTTTAGCTGTGACATCGTAGTCGCTGTAGCGGCTGGCGTAGCTCGTAGCGCCTAGCCAATGGCTACGCTGCAATGGTTTGCCTGAAGCGTTTTATTGATTGGTACGCTTTATTGAACGGATTTGATTTCTTAAAATATCGTGACTGTTTTACATTTTTTATTCTTAATTGGTGTACACTCTTTGGAGCAGGCCTATGTCCAGCAGTGGACGTCAGTCGGCTGATATGATGTCGATGACGATGAATTGGTGTACTTAACATATATATCATACATGATAATACTTGCTATTTGACCATACCTTATTAAAATATGGTAAATACTTATTTAATCTAATGAACTCTTCACTACAAAACCTACTTAATAATAGTACATTATGATACAAGTGAGGTATGTTGATCATTACATCAGAGGCGGAATTGTCACGCGAACCGCAGGTGAGCGTGATAATAGAGCCGAGGATGTAATTATCAAAGCTCACGCGTGTCATACGACGTTTTTCAACACATTTGCGAGGAAAAAAATCCTTTTCATAAAATGAACATGTTACAGACTCCTAAGTTGTTTCCTTTAGTTATTGATGACAACAGGTCTCGTATTTGTACATCTCCAAGAATGTACAGTGGCGTCAATTCTATTTATTTATCACTTTTCTATTCACTACGAGTCAACATTTTTAACAATAACCAAACACGCATCATCAATGTTTACAAATATTTGTGAAATTACCTATAATGGCGCGCAACTATTTTTTTTCGTGAAGTTCGCGCATTGCGCCCGCAGCGAGGCTTATATGAAATCTCTAAACAGCCAATACAAAATAAAATAAATATTTTCTTAATCAATATAAATTCATGTAAAATGTTATCAAAAGTAAATAGTTTTACTAAATTAAACGTTTCTATATCATATCCAACAAGAGATAATCAATTAATCCACAAGAAGGATTTAATTTGTTTAGTCGAGTAAGAATCCATTTGCCGAGAATTAAAAACAAACCTGTATAACCCGGTCAATTTAAGAATGCGCCGAGTCCATACATACACCTTGCTGCAAGGTGCCAACGTGTCTTAATCGGGATATAAACATAACTACACGAGTGTCGTAATGTTATTAAACACGCGTGTTTAATACCCAGGATTATGAGCCCAAAAGCGGCACAATAAGAGGCACGTTACGAGCAAATGTGTTGAAAACTAATTTACTATATATTTTGTTGTTTGTCAGAAGATAAAACACAATTGCTTAACATTTTCTGTATGGAAAATGATTCCACAGGGTCTCTTTCCTTTATTACCTCAGCCAACTCATTTAATTAAAACATTTTCAACACATTTGCTCGTAACGTGCCTCTTATTGTGCCACTTTTAGGCTCATAATCCTAGGTATTAAACACGCGTGTTTTATAACACTCGTGTAGTTATGTTTATATCCCGATTAAGACACGTTGGCACCTCTCAGCAAGGTGTATGTATGGACTCGGCGCATTTTTAAATTGACCGGGTTATACAGGTTTGTTATTAATTCTCGGCAAATGGATTCTTACTCGACTAAACAAATTAAATCCTTCTTGTGGATTAATTGATTATCTCTTGTTGGATATGATATAGAAACGTTTAATTTAGCAAAACTATTTACTTTTGATAACATTTTACATGAATTTATATTGAATAAGAAAATATTTATTTTATTTTTGTATTGGCTGTATAGAGATTTCATCTAAGCCTCGCTGCGGGCGCACTGCGCGAACTTCACGAAAAAAAAATAGTTGCGCGCCATTATAAGTAATTTCACAAATATTTGTAAACATTGATGATGCGTGTTTGGTTATTATTAAAAATGTTGACTCGTGGTGATTAGAAAAGTGATAAATAGAATTGACGCCACTGTACATTCTTGGAGATGTACAAATCTATGTGAGTAAAAACCTGTTGTCATCAATAACTAAAGGAAACAACTTAGGAGCCTGTACCATTTTCATTTTATGTAAAGTATTATTTCCTCGCAAATGTGTTGAAAAACGTCGTATGACACGCGTGAGCTTTGATAATTACATCCTCGGCTCTATTATCACGCTCACCTTTCGCGTGACATTTCCGCTTCTGATGTAATGATCAATATAGCTCACTTGTATCACAATGCACTATTATGACACAATCAAGATAAATCTGAAATGTCGTATTTACCTACAAGCAATGATTACATTTTAGAAATTTTGATTTTTATAGATATTAGTTAGACCAACAGGCCGCTATTTTACCAAGTTGACAATTGTCACCTGACACTGTCAATTCGCCAGGTTACTTGTGGAACCAGTAATGTACAGAGAGTTGTCGTTGTCAGGTGACAATTGTTAAGTTGGTGAAATAGGAGCCAGGAATAAAAAAAAATCTGTTGAAAATGATATTTTAGGTTCAAACTATTATTGACTTTTATATTTTTATTGCACTGTTTTTGCTCAGTCATAATTTCATCAACTACTAAGTAACAGAGAGGGTTTTAATACTTGTAATGATGCCAAAATGGCAGGTTTATCTTGTGTACTTTTGGAGTTCCTATGACTGCCTTCCGTCACTATCATAAGGTCAGCTCCTAGGTGCCATATTATTGCATTCTCACCGTTTAACTACCTGTGCCAAATTTCATCTCAGCCGGATACCTGTGGATAAGTGGCTGAAAAATGGTTCGCTAAATTTGAAGGTCAATTTACATAATACCTATTCTTTTAATTTAGATTTTACTAATAATCTTTGCAATTTCCTCGCAGTGGCGGACCTTACGATATACAACGGTATATTAGATTGATAAAAAGGCTAATAACTTGCTTTAAAAACAAAGTTTAAACCGACTTCAATTCAGTACTTCGCCAAGTACATAAAATATCCACATTTCCTTTCGAATTCACCACATGAACTGCTTTCCGAGAGCAAATGCATTGACTATTAAAGAAAAAACCCAAGTCGCTATCTGTGGGCTGATAATATTTGAGGAGTTCCATCGATTCTTCAAGGATTTCAGAATTGACACTTCATTACATACATTGGCGTACTTTATAGTCTTTGAGGAGTAATATTTACATCTTTCAGGAGTTCCATAAGTCATCTGTGGTCTTCATCATCAGTTCCACTTCACCAAAATTGTGATTTCCGAGGGTAAATACACGAGTTATAACATAAAATACCGAAATCACTACACGCGTGCCTATATAATTTGAGGGTTGCCCTCAATTTCCCTAGGATCCCATCATCAGATGCTGGATTGGTGACAATGGGACCACCTCGGGTGTATACTCTTTCGAAAAAAAAAAAGAATTTTGGAAATCGGTCCACAATTGACGGAAAAATCGGCGAATATACATTTAAAAAAATACATACAATGGAACATACATATAACCTCCTCCTTTTTTGAAGTCGGTTAAAAAGTAAGCAACAGATGGACGCGTGAGGTCGAGGTCCACGCCGCAGGTGAGGACCTCGAAGATGACGGGTCTACAACTAGGTAATCTACTATACCGTTGTATAGCGTGAGGTCCTATTGTTATTTTTATTTGTTTTGGTGAACAATAAATAATAATTTGTATTGTATACTCGTATATACTTCCATACGAACACAGCAAGTTAATAGAAAGCTTGAAGACGAATATAAATTTTATACTCATTTCATTAGACCCTTAGGCACAGCTATCTGTAGGTACACAAATAACATATCTGTTTTGGAACGTGCCCGGGACTAAAAGGGAAGCAACTAATCGAGCGCAGAAAAAAACAAAGTATTTTGCCTTTGCCGAGCATTCGGTGAGAAAATAAACTCGCCCCAAGACACTTTAACCTCGCTCCGCCCGCACAAATGAAGTGGAGGCACCGAACTAGGCTTAAAATGTTTGCCTACAGTCCGTCGATTTGAAATGCTGCGAAGTCATCGAATTCATTTAATTACCTGCAGAAGATGAAAGGGTTTCTCTGTTTGGCGAGCAATTATCTAAGATTTACTTTAAAGCGGTTTTTCGATCAGAATGAGGTAGGTAAATTTCCATAAAAGTAGCTTGGCTTGGCTGGATTGTATGAAAGCATAACTAGGTCGAGGAACAAGTGAAAACAATGTTTTTTTTATCCGCCAGTTTTATTTAAAAATACAGCTTGTATGTCAATTCCACGACTAACAAATTAAAACCTCATATTAGCAATTATCAAAACCCATCAAGCCGTTTAAAGCCTGAATCACACTGCTGGTCCAGCCTTGCTAACTTGACATTATTGACCGCCACCGCAGGCCGCACCAGTCTGTGAGAGGCATTAAAGCCTGCATCACACTGGTGCGGCCTGCGGTGGGGGTCAATAGCAAATTTGACAGCTAATGACAAATTTTCTGTTGACCGCCGCGGCCAGGCCGCGCCAGTCTGTGAGAGCCCTAAGCCTGCATTTAACTGGCGCGGCCTGCGGTGGCGGTCAATAGTAAATTTGACAGCTAATGACAAGTTTACTATTGATCGCCGCGGTCTGGCCGCGCCAGTCTGTGAGAGGACTTAGGCTTGAAACACAGCGGCCGTAGATTCAGGCTTAAGCTGTAAAGCGTGCCAAATAAATATACATACATATAAAGGCATATATACACACCAAAAACCCCAGGGATCCACCTTCTGCCGCAGCCGGTAAAAAATAAACGATTTAAATCCTCCTATTACACAAGATAAACTCTTCGTGTCGCTCACAAGGGAGAGAATGATGAACCTGCAGCTGACACAATACTTAGCAAATATTACAAATTAGGGTGCCATCAAACCGCCGGGCTCACGAGGTATCATGTGCAAAGGCGGGGAGTGATTGATGTTCAGCGGCCATAGATTATATTGATGCTAAGCCGTCGCCCTTTCAAGATGTTAATCGTCTCCTCTCAAACATGCGACGTGGACAAATTTAATTAAGCAAGCTTTAACACCGCCTTGGATGCCCATTATTGGTAGGGCTTACGTGCTGTCACGAATGTATATTCGTTTAAACACCTACATACTCGTATATGTTACCGTGGAATTGTGAACATTGTTAGTTTATATTCCAGACGCAAGAATAAAAACTAACCCAGCATTACCGACCCATTTTACGGTGATAATATACACGTAAATTAATTTAGTGGGTTTGAGCATATAGTATACAATGTGTTCATGACAATTTCCGTTAATTGCAAAGTTTAGATCAAATAAAGTTAATTTCTCAAAGAAGGTTGTATTACTGTTATCAAGATATTCAATGTTTAATCTTATCAGTTTTGCAGATTTAACCGGTGTAAATGGCTCTTAACTGTGACTTCATAACAGCGTTTTAAATTTTGTAAGGTTCCTATACACTACAAGAAGGTTTACAAAGTGAGTTTGTTCGATATACTTAACATATTTTTTACATACATATTTTTTATTTAATGTGTTTCAAGACCCTTGTACAATAAGACAATACCCGTTAATGCTACATTAAATGAATTTGTACAAAAATAAGAAAAAAAAACTTTTTTTTTTCTCAAGAAATAAATTATGCTAATTTGTTTCTGTGAATGTACTCTGCAATATGCCGAAGTTAACGGAAATTCCCGGTAACACCCTGTATACAGCGTGTATTTTTAATATTACCTCAAATTGTAAGCACACCGTGTTAGGGATATGAACCGATTTTGTGAACGAAATTTTCTTAACCTACCAATTTTTTTTCCATATAAAATAATTCAGCACGCAATGTATCACTACTTTGTCTTACTGACGTGACGTCACAGCTGTCACAAGTGACCCGACCCGCTTCTTCTATGTGTCAAAGGAGTGTACGCAATACATTGCTGCTCCATAAATTTTCAAAATTTAGTTATACTTTGTTAGTTAAGACTAACTTAAAATGTTCTTGTAATATCGGTTTATAGCCCTGTTACCTGCATCTGGTTACAATTTGAGGTAATATTAAAAATACAGGCTGTAGATGGTAGCGATTGCATTACCCCCCATGATGAGTACATCCCAGACACGGCCCCGAGGAGCATAATTATTATCTGTTTGATTTTACTCGCCAATTAGACCGATTCTCGTGAAATTTTGTCAGCAAGTCCCATCATTTTTTTTTTTGCCGGTTCAGTTTTTGGAAATTTTTCAAATCATTTTATGTTAATAAAACACAGACTGGCGAGTTGTACTGAACATTTTTATATTATGTAAATCACGTTATTTGTTTCCCATGAATATAACATACAAAGCAATACGACACGTTACTTCTTAACTCATTCACCGACAGTAGGTAGACAGGCGCGCCATATCTGGGCTTAACAACGCTTAATGATTTTGATTGATTTTGATTTAATGTATTATTTATTTATTTAACGCTTAATTGACGGTACTGTCAGCGAAAGTGTTAATAACAATGGCAACAGGGGTCACGGCTCTGATTTCAAAATCTGGACCATATGACTATTTTGGCGGTGCGGGATTGACCTCGGGAGCCCACGCCCGGGCTGTGGGCGGTGGGGGCCCATTATATACGTCATGGATCTTGGAATAACTGTGCACCACTATAAAACAGTATATATTAAAAACTGAAACAAAAAAAACAACTTAAACTTGGCGTCCTCTTGAACGCTGTAATCCCGGTACAATACTTTTATCCCACGCGGGTGAGCCTCGGACGTTTGTTTGTGACAAGGATCTCCCTAACAACTTTAGCCCTAATGTTTCACTAGACCTAATGCATTTTCCTTCGACTTTTCGGATTTTCTTTGAATTATCAAATAGAAGCCATTAGGTCATTAGGCGGGAGTCCGCTGGAAGTGGGTGGCGTAGGTCCGGCTATTGTGGCACTCTTTGGGGGAGACCTATGTCCAGCAGTGGACGTCTTTCGGCTGATATGATGATGATGATGAGGTTAGGTTTGTTGTTTTGTTTTAGGTCTAGTGAAATATTAGGGCTAAAGTTGTTAAGTCTAACAAGGCAGAACCGTGTGACACGTGTCCTATGCACATAGTTCCCCCTGTGCCGGCCCTTAACACTTTCACTGCCAGGAACCCGCCTAGCGGGCGCCTACGCTGTAGTCGTTTTCCGCTACATACGGACAATACCACAGGATCGGCTATTATTTTTGGCAGTGAACGTGGACCGCCCAGAGGGCCTACCGCGAACGGCATTCGAAGCCTTCCCTCTGTGTCGCACTTACGTACGAACTCGTAAGTATGACAGAGAGGGGAAACTTCGAATGCCTTTCGCGGTAGGCCCTCAGGGAGGTCCACTTTCTATCCGTTACTGGCCGCTCGGCTGGCCACAAAGAAAAATCGCGCACCCAGAAGCAGCTTGCACGTGTCTAGTCCTCGTAGTATAACCGATAGGTTATAGGTGTACGCGGGCTCGGTTTTCGCAACTCGACGTCGTAAATGCGCTTATTTTGCGTATGCAGTCCTCGTAGTAATTATAGTGATATAGCGTGCACTTAGATAACATTCACTCAGTGACTAGGTACAGGGTAATTAACATACATACATAAATATCTGTACACGCCTTTATGACATTGACAATAGAGTCCTGTACAGATATGTATGCCCTTATTTATGTACCTACGTATGTTACTACCCTTGACTGTACTTTAAGTACTCTATGTGGCTGTGTTTGTAATCATTCACCTCAATTCTCATGCCGATACCTATATATTCCATATTCCCACATAAGATCTGAATCACACTAGCGCGGCCGGCGGTGGCGGTCATAAGTAAACTTGACAGTTTTTGTCAAATTTCCTGCTGACCGCCACCGCAGGCCGCGTCAGTGGGATTCAGGCTTTAATCGAGGCTCATCCACGTTCGCACGATTAAAAATCGAGATTAATTGTAGCGTAAAATTGTAAAGACTTCAAAACTTACGGGCTATGAAAATTGCGATAAGAATTTCGTTACTAATTGGCGTGTAATGTTGATGGTGATCTTCGGGCCGTACAAAAATTGCTACAATACAAGATGCAAAATCAAAGATAATTTTCGAAAGCAATACCCATGCATACATCTTTTTGGCCCATAATTGATTCTGTGAAAAAAAAGTAGGTGATTAAATTTTCTTATGACATCCTTATGAGAAAAAATTTTGTTTTTATTGTATGGGATGTAGGACACAGGCGTTATGATTTATGATATAGTTAGGTGTAAAACGCACACGAACCAAAAATAACAATTGTAATCGCTGTTATACAAATATTAAATTCATGATTTTAGAATAAAAGCAACAGCACTTGCACGAATTTCTGACCAAGTGCCGTGCCATATGACCGCTAATGTCAAGAGTTACAATAGTTAATTTGAATATAACTTGACAGTTGTAGTCAAATTTACTATGGAGCGTCACCGCAGGCCGCGCCAGTCTGTAAGCTTAAGGCTCAAATCACACGGGACCGTGGCCTGCGGTGACGGTCAATAGTACACTTGTCGGTTAATGTCAAGTTTACTATTGACCGTGACAGGTCGCGCCAGTCTGTGAGAGGTTTTAGGCTTGTAACACCAGCGGTCAATAGTAAACAGGACAGTTATTGACCAATTTGCTACTGACCGCCACCGCATGGCTCGCCAGTGTGATTAGACCGTGCTTTACACTGATCCAATAAATAAATAAATAAATATTTGCGGACAATCTTACACAAATCAACCTAGTCCCAAACTAAGCAAAGCTTGTACTATGGGTACTAGACGACGATATAGATACTTATATAGAGAAATACATACTTAAATACACAGAAAATATCCATGACTCAGGAACAAATATTCATGCTCATCACACAAATAAATGCCCTTACTGGGATTCGAACCCAGGACCTCTTGCAGGATAATAGTATGAATATTTATTGTAGGTATGTCTTATAACCTCTCCTGTAGATTTTAATAAGTATATGATGACTGATGTTGTCCTGACCGATTTCGGCCACAGCGTCTGTGTACTTTTATTTGGTACTAGCTGTTGCCCGCGACTTCGTCCGCGTAGAACTTTTTATCGTCTTAGAAAATGATTTCTCTCAATACAAAATTTGAACCCTCTTTTAGGGGATCATTTAAAAAAAAGTTGATGTTCATTTTCTAGTTTGTGAACAAACAGTCTAAAACCAAAGTTAAAAATCTCATACTTTAAAAATGCCTTGAAATACTCAAACTTTGAACCAATTTTAACACTCTTAGGGGATGAATTTGGAAAAACTCTGAAATCAGTTTTGTAGTCTTTTAACGTACAGAATAAGACCGAAGTTAAAAATCTCTTACTCACACTTTAAAATTTTATTGCTCGCCATTTAAAATTTGAACCCCCTTTTAAACCCCCTTAGAGGTTGAATTTTTCTAATCGCTGAAAGAACTTTTTTCGTAAACTTTTAAGTCTCTAGCTCAAAAAAAGTGTTGCCCATACAAAGCTTTCTTAACCCCCTTAGGGGTGGAATTTTCCAAAACTCTGAAAGTACTTTATTATTAATTTTAATAAGTAACATTTTGAATAGTTTTAAGTCTAGTAAAAAAAAAAGTTTTTCCCACACAACACTGGCTACCCTTCTTAAGGATCTTAAGGATCCCCTTAGGAATGGAGTTTTCTAAAACGCTGAAAGTTCTTTTTTAGTATTCTAATAAGTAATCTTTTTGCAAAGTTTTAAGTCTAACTCAAAAAAAAGTGTTGCCCATGCAAAGCTTGCTCTCCTTTTTAACCCTATTAGGGGTGGAATTTTCTAAAACGATTTGTGTTCTTTTTTTGTATTTTAATAAGTAATCTTTCTACAAAGTTTCAAGTCTCTAACTCAAAAACATAAACTTTCCCTGATAAAAACTTTGCACCCCTTTTTATCCCCCTTAGGGGTAGATTTTTTCAAAACGCTGAAAGTCTTTTTTTTTGTATTTTTATAAGTAATCTTTCTACAAAGTTTTAAGTGTCTAGCTCAGAAAAAGTGTTCCCCATACAAACCTTGCACCCTTTTTTAACCCCCTTAGGGAATGATTTTTGTAAAACGCCGAATATAGTATTTTTCATGTTCTAATAAGTAATTTTTCGTCAAAATTTTAAGTCTCTATTAAAAAAAATATGTTTTTCCCATACAAACTTTGCACCCTATTTTACCCCCTTAGGGGTGAAATTTTCCAAAACGCTGAAAGTACTTTCTTTGTATTTAAATAATCTTTCTACAAAGTTTTAGGACTCTAGCTAAAAAAAATAGTTTCCCACATACAAACTTTGCACCCCTATTTTAGCCCCCTATTTTTAGGGGTAGAATTTTCTAAAACGCTGAAAGTACTTAATTTGTATTCTGATGACTAATCTTTCTACAAAGTTTTAAGTCTCTATTTAAAAAAAAATGTTTCCCCCATACAAACCTTGCACCCCTATTTTACCCCCGTAGGGGTGGAATTTTCCAAAACGCTGAAAGTGTTTCATTTGTATTCTAATAACTAATTTTTCTACAAAGTTTAAGTCTATAGCTCAAAAAAAAGGTTCTCCCATACAAACTTTGCACCCCCATTTTACCCCCTTAGGGGTAGAATTTTCAAAAATCCCTTTTTATCCCTAGCCCACGTTATAAAAGCAACATACTGTGCAACAATCAACTCTCTAAAATTAGTAGTTTCGGCTGTGCGTTGATGAGAGAGTGAGTGAGTGAATAAGTCAGTCAGGACATAGGCATTTATTATGTATAAATAGATAGAAGATAATGAAACTCCCATTCAAATATCTCAAAAAATTATGAAGCTACATCCGTTTTAATGTCGCTTGTTAGAGTGAGAAAACGATGAGGGACTGTGACGTCAATATACTCGAGCGTCATAGTAAAAAACAATCGTTTCATATGAAGGTGCGTTTTGCGGAAAAGGGACAGAACATACCCCCTCTTAAAACTTTGGACTCTTATAACTTAATCATTACCTAAATAACCTCTTGCTTTGTTTTTGTCTCCATTTGACTATATTTATTTTAAATTCTTTTTCGAGAAAATACATTATGATTATTTACCATATTTTCGATTCCTGAGCTATAACCACGAACTTCGAAATTCGAAAATATTCGGGTATCTCTATCTCTATCGCACTAACCATACTCGAGTGACAGGGATGCAAATATATGAACATTGAGTATCGGTTTTCGTGGTAGCGCCGCAGGTACTTTGGCTGAATGCGCCGAGCGCGTGCCATTGTCATTCAAAAAAAACAAATTCGTGTTAATTATATTGTTCAAATTTGTTGATTTCATTTATTGAAATTACGACATAAAACGACATTTGCGCATATAAGTTCTCATATCAGAATCGAATATTTTTTTATGGTTTATATTTTAGCATTTGTCTCGTAAAGGTCTATCGTATACGGGATTTAAATTATTAATAAGTGAAAGGCAAAGCAATTCCGCCATTTTGACGAAAATTTGACGGTTCTTATAGCTGACAGTTGGAGCAGCGTTTGATTTCAATAAAAATAAATGAAAAATTAAATGAAGTCGTATATTTCGGAAAATTAATTAACTGTCGCAGTCGGATAAAAACTTATCCTAAGTTGCAGCTAGAATAATAATGTACCTATATAAAATGTTTCATATTTTTCCGTTCATGGAATGCTGAGAACATTCGAACCGCGCAAAGCTTAGTTTCAAACTGGCTGATTCTTTTTTTATTTTAGAGATTTATTATAAGTGGAGATTAACAATTATTATTACTAGAGTGTTGTTCTTCTACTCTCTGGTGCGCTCTCAAGTGGCTTATGTACCCTATCTTTCTCACAAAAGTGCGAGCGCACTTGGGTAGTGGTAACTGATGGCTGCTGGTAGGCGAGCCTTGAGCTCGTCTCGCTTTTTATCGAGCTCGTTGCGACGTGCAGTTTCAAAGTCTTTAACCTGCTCATGGATGAGCCTTCGCCATTCGGGCCGCCGTGCTGCCATCACCTCTCACTCAGAGGGCTCTATTTTGCATCTCTTCAATAAGTATATTTTTGTTTTTGCATCGTGGTATTTTGGATGACATTGACATCGCCTTCTGCTCGGCCAAGCCTATCTCAGGGCCAACGCCAAAGCTGCTGCTGCCAAGCTGTCCAAGGATGCTTCTTAACATGAAGTCAATTTGATACTTAGACATGTTGGTACTCCGATGGGGAATTATACCCAGAGGTCACTTGTCAAAAGGAGTGCGCGAACACAAAAAATTCCAAAGAGTAAACCATCATTAATCCGAAATTTAAAACTTTTACGAACGCCATTTTTCGCTAAACGAGGAAACATATGAATTATTAAATAAAATAGAAAGCCTTCATTAAATCCATAATACACCGAAAAAAAGAAATAAAGAGTAACATCATGCATTTGTTTCCAATGAAATTTTTATTTACTCTAAGTATTTACATTTCTTTTTTCTATCTATATATTTTCATTTCCTAAGAAACTGTATTTCATTCAAAATTAAGTTGTTTTGGAAATAAGTTGATTTTATTTTCAATAATTTCATATAAATATTACAGTTTACAAATAAATATAATTCAGATTCATTTATTAGCCCAGAGCGAGAGAGCGAGAGATCATTAAGGTTTCTACTTTCCACGAATTGCTCAAAGAATTTGGTCATCAAAGTCATCATACTGCATGCATCAGCAAATAAAAAATGCGGAGATCTTTGTCATCAAAATGTATGTCAACAAAAAACCTGCGCTTGAAACAGTAGATAACATTGGTGATTTGAGGGCATCCATGTTCTAGTACTCGTATGTTAAAAGTCATCGACAAACTGCCGCCATCAAACTATGATCTGGAACGTTTTTTCAACGCTGTTGAGCTCCAGCAACAGCTTCGAGCAGCTCGCAGAACGTCGGTAAGCGTCTCCACGATCAGACGAAGACTACGGGAGAGGAACTTGATGCCCCGCAGGGCCGCTACGGGCCCCCAGTTGACTGTGCAGCACCGGAATGCCAGAAGAGAATTTCGCACTAGCCATGAGAATTGGACGTTCACCCAATGGAGGAATGTCCTCTTTTCTGACGAGACGAGAGTGTGCCTTTACACCAACGATAGACGCAGAAGGGTGTACAGGAGGCAGGGGGAGCGGTTATACAGAAGCCTGCACCGTAGAAACCGTCAGCTACGGGGGTGGATCCTGTATGTTCTGGGGCGGCATTTCCGTCGACGGGAAAACCGAACTTGTTTGCGTTTCCCGGACTGGAGGTGGCCGTGGCCAGGGATCCCTGACTGCTCAACGGTACATTGCGGAGATCCTGGATCCACATGTGGTCCCATATGCTGATGTAATTGGACCTGGGTTCCAATTTATGCACGATAACGCCCGCAGCCATACAACGTTGATCGTTCGGGACTACCTGCATGCTGCTGGTATCAACGTTATGGACTGGCCAACAAGGAGTCCCGACTTAAATCCCATCGAGCACCTCTGGGACCAGCTGAAAAGGCGGGTACGACCGCGTGATCCTCCTCCTGCCACACTTGATGAGCTTCATGATGCTGTCATTGAGGAGTGGAACAACATTCCTCAAGAGAACATCGTGACGCTGATCAGGTCCATGACCGACCGCATGGAAGAGCTTCGGAGGGCTAGAGGAGGCAACACTAGGTTTTAAGTTTAGTTTTAAGCTTTATTTTATAGTTATTGTTGTGTTTTATTTTTTTGTAATTTTTGTTAAATAAACGATTTTTCCTTTTTCCTGTTTTTTTCCCTACGGGGTTGATTTTCAATTGACGTTTTCCGATAGAAGGTTTCATTACCTTTCAAATAAGACCCCATAGTCATGGGGTAAATTACATTCTGTAAGAGCAATTTTCGCTCAAAACGAAATTTTCGAAATGTGCGATTTTTTTGACGCCGAGTGTATCACATTTCAAAAGGGCAAATTACCAAGCATTTTGTTTACGGCTGATTTAGCAATTCAAAATTTGCCTGAGCCTATTGATTAGGGGCTGGAAATTAGAAGATGGGCAACTACGTCCGGTTACATCATTGCAAGAACCTCTATCACTCTTAAGGATTCAGAATTAATTTCTTGCAATTGCAAGACAAGGTGCAGAACATCTCGATGTGGATCTGCTAACCGGAAACAAAAATTTATGGAAAATATATGCCATATCGGTGTCCAAAGTTTCAGTCAGCTCAGTTCAATGAGACTGAAGATAATGCAGATGTATAGTAAAAGTGGATATCGTTTATTTGATTTATTTGTATTTAATGCTTAAAATTTCTAGTAAAACCAATATAAATTAATGCGTGTTAGAAATAGTAATAAAAATAATTTGGTATTTCTTATTTTTTTATGTTGAATGCGGCTTTATGTCCTATATTTTTAAAGGAGCAATATTTGTATAAACTCATATATACAACGTGTTTTGCTTTAATTTTCTGTAATCTTATGTAGATAATTTCTCAAAGAAACGTATGTCCTAACTCGCACTGTTTTCAAAATATTTCAAATCGAAATTTAATCACTTACTTAAGTTAAACCAGTATACAATCTTCTTTTGCTGGGTTTGAACCCCGTACCTTGTACGTAATAAGCAATTGCACTACCAGTGAGCTAAATTTATTAATGAGCTGTCAATGTTGTCACGCACAACGTTTAAGGTACTGACGTAGTTGACACCTAATTGACCCTAACTCTTCCTTCACTCTAACAGGTATTTTACAATAGTCTGCAAGTAAATATTAAATTAATTTGTATGAAAGCTAAAAAAAAAAATTTTTTTTCGCATATCGTTAAACCGAGACACAGGATACTTATATAAATGTACCAAGCACTATGTCGAAGTTGAAGCAAATGAATAAAAACAACCTGTAAATCAAGTTCTCGGAAACGGGTCTTATGATTTACGGGGGCGAGAAATCGATCTAGCTAGGTCTCATGTTCGGGAAAATTCGTTTTCTGCGTATTTTCTCTATTTTAACCCAAGCAGAGCTCAGTCGCCCACAGCATGTAAAATACCTATCATGTGACGTCTTGTTTGCTTAATTCGGCTAAATAGTTTTTGCAATAATAGACAAAATATTGGTATTAACCAAGTCGCGCCATCTTTATGAAGACATAAAAACTCATTCCACCTTTTTAGGAAGCGACAACATGCATTTTGATAATCAGTAGACCATGCTGATTCCAAACAATACTATTTGTCGGTATAAACATTTTCAGTCCTACGAAACTTGCTATTCTTAAACTTTGCCACTCCACTATAAAACATGTTCCACTAAATTTAGCGGAACATGGTTTCCGAAATTATGGAACTCTGAAAAAAAATAATTTCGGACAAATTACTCTTCGGAATAATATAGTATAGGTTACCTGCCCTTTTGTAACGTAGGCTTTACAAGAGCTCAAGACAGTTGCAGAGAAAAGAACAGAATGGCGATTACTCCACCGACAAGAGCTCAGCTCTTAAGTTTATGATGATGTTGAGGCTTTACAGCGCCGATAGTAGGTTTTCGGAACCATACTAGCCACTATCTTAAATATTTGAAATATTTCACTTGCAGTAAGGATTTCTGG
The DNA here is from genome assembly GCA_963854355.1 of Epinotia brunnichana. Lineage (NCBI taxonomy): Eukaryota > Metazoa > Arthropoda > Insecta > Lepidoptera > Tortricidae > Epinotia > Epinotia brunnichana. Next base: position 17,644,496 of record OY977942.1, on the reverse strand, counting down.
AAGGCAACTAGCAAATACGGGCCAGGCTTGTAAAACTCACTTTCCCGAAATATGCATTTTCTCTAAAGGTGTATTTGTTTAGAAGGACAACTTTTTCGGAAGGTACACTGTCCCTAAAAATGTACAACATCCCAATGGTTACACCTTATATATAATATTTACGAGCACGAAGGTTCTAAAATTAAGTCAGTCAAAAACGTTAACATTGGCCATCATGACTGACAAAAACTCTTGTGGACTTTGTGGTAAAGATGCGAGATAATTGTACTTTTTGAAATAGTGCACCTTTTGAGAAAGTGCCTACATAAATACTCATTCCACCACTTTAGGAAGCGACAACATGCATTTTGATAATCAGTAGTCCATGCTGATTCCAACAATACCATTTGTCGGTATAAACATTTTCAGTCCTACGAAACTTGCTATTCTTAAGCTTTGCCACTCCACTATTAAAACATGTTCCACTAAATTTAGCGGAACATGGTTTCCGAAAAGTGCCCCTATTTGGCAAGTGCGCCTTTCGGGAGTGTACATTTTGCGGAACACTTGCACTTTCAGAGAAAGTGTACCTATATTTCGGGAAAGTGAGGTTTACAAGCCTGACCCGCAAATACTTATGTTTCAGCAGGGTTAAATACCTTTTCAATTCCAAAAAACAGAAAGAGAATGCTGGCTACCCCTGTGATGACACACATAATGTATACGATGACAGCAGCGATCAGCGCCTCTGAAACAATTTAAAACTTCAGTGTTTTCAATTAAATATATAAATGCGTTATTGTTTAATGTTTTTTCCTAGGGCCCGTGAAGTACAGTCTTATGATTATGATGTTATTTTGGGATTCAATTTAACATTCGTTTGGAACAAAATATTGTGATTCATATATATTTTTTAACTACCCTTAAGATGCAAATAACGGATCATCAGAGCGCATAAGCAGTGCGAAACCCATGCATTTTTTGTTTGACTTTACGATACAGCATGAGTGATTAACTCTTGAACACGGGTTGATCATTAAAAAGAACTTAAAATAAGAACATACACCTACATTTTTTTGTTTCGAAAAATTTGTTTGTACTTACCAGAATCCCTTAAGTAGGGATACCCGCCGCATGCAATCGACCATATGAGCATTAAAGCCCCGATTATAATGCAGCCTGTGCGCAGTTTAGCGCAAAAACAACAGGTATATACTAACACCATGATTACTGCAACGAAAAACTGTATTATTCAGGCTGATTTCCACTACAATTGAGCTATGTATTCATACAAATTGGCCAAGCTATGAAGCTACTACTCGACCAAGCTAAGAATGCACCTCGCGTCGAATAAGTTACACTGATTCTTAGCTTGGTCGGGTTATACTTGTCACTTGTATGGAAACGTAGGTTTGGTGCTAATGATTTCGCAGCCGATTACATGTAAATATCCACATTATCTCCTGCACAGCGGTATAAGCGTGATACCGTAACCGTTACAGACACACAAGCATAAATATATGTATATATTTGTGAGCATAAAAAGTACATTTGTTTGGATTTTACAATTGTGTAGCATTTGAAGTAGTTCTTATTTTTGTAAAGATAATGCTTGAGCTTACCGTGTATATTTTAACTTTGCTAGATTTTACGTCACTCGTTTATCGATAACCCATTTTCTTGTAATCTAATAAATAAAACATTTTAAAAAATCAAACGTGATCCTAATATGACAAGTAAAGTAAAGGCTTTATCATGCTATTCGAACTTAGAACTAAATGCAAATCCAGTTTCTTATTGAAAACAGTGCCACCTTCTTGATAGGTGGCGAACTCTCTGAAGCTGTAGCGATTGCTAGGCTAGGCTGTCAAAGTATTTCGAAATTCGCCGTGTTGACATTATAGCCTAGGGGTTAAGACGGCGGTATTTGGAGTCGATGAGCCGGGGTTCAAACCCTGCGACCAACGCACTTTTTGTATGTTTTAACAGAAAAGTTTTAATATCGCAGAAGAGATGGCGCCTGCTGTACGCAAGCATTAAATGCCTTCTCAATTTGGTCGAGTTGCCTGTCTATCTCAGTATGTATATTGTAGTCTTTGGGCTTTATGACACGCAGAGTTGACTTTGTATTGACGTATGCCTGTGCTTCCATAGACGTAGTAGCGTATCCCTGTAGATAGAGGATTTATAGATAGCGTCCTAGCGTATTATACCTACCCGAAAGGGACCATGGTAAATTAACCTTGCTAAATAGAGAAGTATCAGAAGACTTAATATATAGTCTTGACGTCTAATGTCGTTTATAATTTAGTCGTGTGACAACATGGTCACGTGAGTTTCAGTACAATATTTTGACAGGTGGTGGCAAAAAAGCTGGTGGCAAACAAAAATTCTGTAGGTATACGCGATGAGGGACAGAAAATATGACATTGTATCTCGTTCCCACTTGCGGTATTATCTATGCATACATCCTTGTCACTATGAATACCAACTTCAACAAGACTGCAAAGTGGACGACATAATGGTGCTCTAAACCACCCGAGAGTATGGGAGTCAACATCAATCCGACCACGAAACCGATGGGTTTCTCGCTATCTAGAAAGGAATGGTGCCAGCTTAACAGGGTGAGAACTGGATGCGGACGGAGCAACGACTTTATGTCCAAGTGTGGGTGGCGGGAGTCGCCGGTCTGCGCGTGTGGAGCCGCCGTGCAGGACGTTGCGCACATTGTCCAGGACTGCCCTCTTACTAAATACCATGGGGACCCTGCAGACCTGCTCACCCTTGAAAATGACGCAATCCCTTGGATACAGAATTTAAAGAATAAGATTATATTATGATTATTGTGTAATGAAAAATGAAAATGAAAAATGAAAATGAAAATGTTTTATTTCATAGATTGCTAGGTTACATTGAAAATAAGGTCCCTCTATTCTATTCTACCTCTATGGTATGCCCACCACCTTGTTTATCTGTCATTCTGAGCAAATGCGATCACTAGAGATAGGGTACCTATACCTATACACGACCGAACGGAGTCAGCGTTTCACGGTAGCCGGCTTCGAGCAACACGGAAGGAAGGCCGTGTTGCTCGAAGGTAGCCGGTCAGTTATTTCTCCTAGCGATAGCAGAAAAAAACGGAACCCGGTACAAAATACCAAACACAGACGGACGGACCTTGAAGTTTACATTGTATACTGGCCGCTTGTTATCCAAATTCAACATTGGCAGAATCATCAAGACCTTGATGTAGACATACTTATTGCCCAAAAATTATTGATTGAAGCTATCGACACTAGAGACACAATAACATCCCTTGTATTCGTCGGGGGTTCCCGGGGAGTTTGATGAAATTTAGTACGATTGTTGGTAGGAAGCCCTGTTTTCGGATCCCAAAAGTCCCCGGGTCAGGTTACGAATGAAGTATATTTCGCAAGATAGCGTACCGTTCTACAAGGTCCTGACCCGGGGACTTCCATCGAACATTCGTACCAAATTTCATCAAACTCCCCGGGATTTCGAGGTTTAATATCGACTGAATTATAAAGATCAAGAATTATAGGCATCGGAGTTTTTGTCGCATGGTAAGACTAATAGCATTCTATGGAGTCGACATTTGCCATAAATGTAAACTCTTATTCATACTCACTCATTTATTAAATTTTTCTTAAAATGCCTTTAGAGCGGTCGATCGTGTATAATTATCTTAGTCGAATTATATAAAGATTGTACAACAAGGGCATAAAACGAGCCATTTAACCTGAGACGTTTATATCCAACCGAGCCACCGGCGAGGGTGGATAGTTAAGTCGAGGGGTTAAATGGCTAATTTATGCCCGAGTTATACACACTGCTTTTAACTTCGATTGCGAGAAAATAACAAATAATTGCAAAATAAAATAAAATAAGAGCTCATTCCTGTCACTTAACTTTTTAAAGTGACGACACGTGATATTAGACTTAGGTACTTCATACTGCCAAGTAATTTAATGGTTCAATACGTTTTTAAATAACAATTGACTCCTATTTTATCTGGTTTTATTAAGTTAGGTAATGGAAAATACGGATGTGAAATTTATTAATGCAAATCAAATCAAATGACCAGTTTATTCTACAAAGTTTTATTGTGTGTGTGGCTGTTCTCTTCTTAGTCTTTAAAACAATTTTTACTTTGTGCACTAGAGCATAAAAGTGGCATTTTGTGCAGCATACATCTAGCACAAAGGCAAACTTTGCGAGCATGAGAAGTGAATTTTTTTTTCTATTAGATTATGAATTCATAACTTGAACCTGACCTTGACCCCGTCGTACCGTATGCACCATTGACCTGCCCCATCAATGGGGCAGATGAGGCTAATTAGTTTCGTTTGCACCATTAATGGTGCAAACGAAACCGCGGATTGGGTATAGTCTCATCTGCACCATTGAGATGACACTATACTATCAAATCAATGCGGTTGTATACTTAGATATTTCCTCAAAGTATTTCCTCTTTGCTTGTTCTAATAAGTATTATTTAAGTGTTGACATTGACAAGGTAACTATTTTGTTTTAATGCTGTTATTTTATGTCAATGTATAATTGGAGCTTAGACTATAAGTAGAACAAATTACAATGAGCGAAACTAATTTAACGTTTGTTGCACAAAGTCGAGGAAGACTTTTATTGTTCGAAGGGTATCAATACCATTTTCACACAAAGTACAAAAATTTAAATAGTATATGGAGGTGTAGATATTTCAAAAAAACAAAATGTACAGGAACGATAACCATTACAGAGGTACGTATACGTAGCATTTATGATTGACTTCAAAGGCAAAGATAATATATATTGACTTGTGGGTAAAGCCGGTGGGTGTACGGGTCACGGGGTTTTTTTATGTTTCACAAGCTTTTTACCATAATTATGTAAGAAAACTCACAAAGACATTTTTTTAGGATGATTCAAAGGTTGTGAAAAAACGTGAGCATTCCAATAACTGTATGCCTGATGAAAACAAAAATGCCGTCTGCCATTTAATAAGTTCGAGCATAGATACAGCGACAACTTCAGAAGAAACAGTACCTGTCATTTATAAAAAGACTGTGGCTACTTTCAAAGATATGGGGCTAAACCTAATTGAAACACTACCACGGTACGAAAGTTATAAAAAGACTGTGGCTACTTTCAAAGATATGGGGCTAAACCTAATTGAAACACTACCACGGTACGAAAGTTATAAAAAGACTGTGGCTACTTTCAAAGATATGGGGCTAAACCTAATTGAAACACTACCACGGTACGAAAGTTATAAAAAGACTGTGGCTACTTTCAAAGATATGGGGCTAAACCTAATTGAAACACTACCACGGTACGAAAGTTATAAAAAGACTGTGGCTACTTTCAAAGATATGGGGCTAAACCTAATTGAAACACTACCACGGTACGAAAGTTATAAAAAGACTGTGGCTACTTTCAAAGATATGGGGCTAAACCTAATTGAAACACTACCACGGTACGAAAGTTATAAAAAGACTGTGGCTACTTTCAAAGATATGGGGCTAAACCTAATTGAAACACTACCACGGTACGAAAGTTATAAAAAGACTGTGGCTACTTTCAAAGATATGGGGCTAAACCTAATTGAAACACTACCACGGTACGAAAGTTATAAAAAGACTGTGGCTACTTTCAAAGATATGGGGCTAAACCTAATTGAAACACTACCACGGTACGAAAGTTATAAAAAGACTGTGGCTACTTTCAAAGATATGGGGCTAAACCTAATTGAAACACTACCACGGTACGAAAGTTATAAAAAGACTGTGGCTACTTTCAAAGATATGGGGCTAAACCTAATTGAAACACTACCACGGTACGAAAGTTATAAAAAGACTGTGGCTACTTTCAAAGATATGGGGCTAAACCTAATTGAAACACTACCACGGTACGAAAGTTATAAAAAGACTGTGGCTACTTTCAAAGATATGGGGCTAAACCTAATTGAAACACTACCACGGTACGAAAGTTATAAAAAGACTGTGGCTACTTTCAAAGATATGGGGCTAAACCTAATTGAAACACTACCACGGTACGAAAGTTATAAAAAGACTGTGGCTACTTTCAAAGATATGGGGCTAAACCTAATTGAAACACTACCACGGTACGAAAGTTATAAAAAGACTGTGGCTACTTTCAAAGATATGGGGCTAAACCTAATTGAAACACTACCACGGTACGAAAGTTATAAAAAGACTGTGGCTACTTTCAAAGATATGGGGCTAAACCTAATTGAAACACTACCACGGTACGAAAGTTATAAAAAGACTGTGGCTACTTTCAAAGATATGGGGCTAAACCTAATTGAAACACTACCACGGTACGAAAGTTATAAAAAGACTGTGGCTACTTTCAAAGATATGGGGCTAAACCTAATTGAAACACTACCACGGTACGAAAGTTATAAAAAGACTGTGGCTACTTTCAAAGATATGGGGCTAAACCTAATTGAAACACTACCACGGTACGAAAGTTATAAAAAGACTGTGGCTACTTTCAAAGATATGGGGCTAAACCTAATTGAAACACTACCACGGTACGAAAGTTATAAAAAGACTGTGGCTACTTTCAAAGATATGGGGCTAAACCTAATTGAAACACTACCACGGTACGAAAGTTATAAAAAGACTGTGGCTACTTTCAAAGATATGGGGCTAAACCTAATTGAAACACTACCACGGTACGAAAGTTATAAAAAGACTGTGGCTACTTTCAAAGATATGGGGCTAAACCTAATTAAAACACTACCACGGTACGAAAGTTATAAATCGGCTGCTTATAGACGGATAAATAAAAAACAGGGAGTTAAGAAGACGGCCTACAGAGTCGGAACTGAAGTCGAAATTGGTAACGATCATAAAGATTTCCTCTTGGCTGACTATCATCACGAACGCGAACGTATTTTAATTTTTGCTTCAGAGGAAGCCAGAGAAATGATTAAAAACGGGAAAACCTTTTTTTGCGACGGTACATTCAAAAAGTGTCCTAAGCCATTCAAACAGTTGTATGTGATTTTTTGCGACCTAGGAAGCACCGAGGATAAAAACTTTGTAGTTCCGGTTGCTTATATTCTTTTGGAAAATAAAAAAAAGGAAACATATACTCATATGTTGGAAATGATTAAGTCGCAAATTCCAGAATGGAACCCTTCTAAATTTATATCGGACTACGAACAATCGTTTATCGGTGCCGTAAGAAGTGCGTTTCCTTTATCAAAGCATCATGGATGTTATTTCCATTTCCAAAACCAATTATGGAGAAAAGCAAAATGTTTTAATTTAAAGAAGCATAACAAAATTAGTAAAATTGTATCTCTATGCACTGTCCTGCCTCTTCTGCCTGTATCAAGAATTAATGATGGATGGGATTACATAGTTTCGGAAAATGATGTTACAGAAGGAGATGTTAATATGCAAAAATTTCTAAAGTACGTAAAAAAAAATTGGATGCCCAAGAAGACACTGTGGTGTTGCTTCGGTGAGCGGCATCGTACGAACAACGTTTGTGAGGGATGGAATGGGTATATCAATAACTGCTTCAAAAGGAGACCTGCCACTGTAAATAAATGCTTAGCTGTGCTTAAGCAAGACGCTGCTTTTAATGCTGTTAACGCATTAACAACATATCCATATAACAACAGGGCAAAACACGTCAAGGAACGTAATAAATATATAATGCATGTACAAATGCAGTTAACTAATGGTGACATTGATGTGCCGCTATTTTTAGAAAAGTTAAGGTAAACTCAGTATTTTTTTGTTATAAAGTTGCATTTCAAATTTTAGGGAACAATGAAATAGGTAATACGTACATGTTTGTGTTGTGTGGACTGAGATAACTAATATTGTAGTTTTAAGCGTCATTATTCAGAAATGAAGCCTTATTAATTTATTTGTAAAATGTATTATTGTTGTTGCTTTTTGTTTGTTTATTTATGTAAAAAAAATTGTTCCGCACACAAACGAAATACGGCCTTATATTGGTTTTTTATTTTACCATGCCTAGGAAAGTAGGGTGAAGTAGTTGTATTGATATTAATGGTGCAAACGACACTAATCAGCCTCATCTGCCCCATTGATGGGGCAGGTCAATGGTGCATACGGTACGACGGGACCTTGACCCTGTACTAGTATATTATGGCATGGGCACTCTATGTCAAAGTGACATGGCTTAAATTCGAATGAAGAAAAATCATCTTAGTTCGATTTTAACCCATATTGCTTTGACATAAAGTGCCCATGCCATATACTAGTACAGCGTCGAGCACTCGGACGTTTACCTAACATATTTTTTACGTGTTTTAATGTATCTTTTGTTTGTTTATAAATTTTCGTAATTAAATCAGTATAAACATGGTAATATTTCCAAAGATAACATTAAATAATCGTTTCTTAACTCGTCAACGTTGTTGTCCTTGATTATAAAAAAATACCTAACTAATTAAATAAATGAATATGAGTATTTTTATTTTTTTATACAATGACGGTGGCAAACAAGCTTACGGCCTGTCTGATGTTAAGCTGTTAAACCGTAGCCTATGGACACTTGTGACTCCAGAAGAATCACAAGCGCGTTGCCAACCCTTTATTCACTTGAGGATTCGCTGCGTTGGCAGATAGAGACATGCAGGTCCCTCACTACCAACACAGCGCATCCTAGGGAGCTCGGGCGACCTTACTCACCACCAGGAACACAACACCACATGCGTCATAGCATGCAATAATATAGCAACACTACAAAGCAGTGGTGCTATTATGGCTGCGGTCTTCTGTAAGGTGATAGAATAAGGTGTAAGATGATATTCCGCTGTGCCCTACCTCACTAAAAAGTATGAATAAGAGTTTACATTTATGGCAAATGTCGACTCCATAGCTTGCTATTAGATTAGTCTTACCATGCGACAAAAACTCCGATGCCTACAAGTGAGTTATAAATATTACTCTTGCCAAGTCTGGCACGACGGTCTTTCGTCAGACTGAAAACCTTTTAGCTCATGCGTTCTCCAGGGGTTTCTTCTGTCGCCATCGCCACTGCTGTTTCTAGTGTTTGTGTGTTCATATCACGTACCATCGTTTACGGACTACGGGGATTTGACTTGACTCCAGGACTTAGATACTTACTACGCCAATAACCTATGCCGACTTAGCCATCGTTGTATCGAGATATTAGTAAACGACGGGTCTATACTTTTTAGCCAAGATGCACAATTTGTAGAGCGTGGCTGGTAGAGTTAAGCGGTGTGGAGTAGGAAGCTTGGCGCTACTTTCGATCTGATATCTTTTCAACCCTTAAAGCTATATGTTTTTAGTGGTTATAGATTAGCATATCTGTTTGATAAGAAGTAAGTTAAGTACAGGGTGGGCCAAACATTTTTGTACTTTTGAAACTTTGATTGAAAAGAAAACCATGAAAGTAAATTTCCTGATCATTAAAATTTTGTGACTAACATCTGATGCAATTTATTATTTGAAAATAACATCTTTGATATGACCCCTATCTCGTCGCTGGCACTCCTGCAAACGAATACGCAGATTTTGGGAAACTCGCTGACACATGCTGCGAGGGATATCGGCTATCTCATCGCGGATGTTTTGCTTGAGTTTGGATATTGTCTTCGGTTTATTACCTTAGAACTCGACTTTATAAACATCCTCGCACGAAAAAATCGGCGGGAGTGAGATCCGGGCTTCCTCCTAAATAGGCGGTGAACTGTTACATACAAATTGTTGCTTTTATAAAACTGTTTAACACAAAAAGCTCGTTGTTGATCAGTAAAACGTTTCACTGCAATTAAAACTGCATAAAGTAATGTCAAATTTCCCTCCACTCAAAAACTATATGATTTATTATTATACAAGATTCAGTGCTGCCATTTACAAAAATTTATGGCCCAACCTATATTTACCTACTTACTAAGGAAAATTAAGAACAGAATACAAACGCGAAAGTATATTTTTATCCTAGATGGATTGATTTGTTAATTGTTACTCTTAAATATCTGAACCGATTTCAATCGCAGGACCGTTTGAGGTGAAAGAAAGGTACTTTGAGCTCTAGAGAAGAAGATGGTACAAAAAACTACTTACTGCCTAGGTGCTTACTTGTGCATATGCATTCTTTGTGGAAATGGCTCTTTAAAAAAATGCGATGGGGAGTGTTTCAGGGAGACCCCCTTTTTATGCCGTCACTCTAAGGTTTCATGTTTATTCCTATAAATAGTAGGTACTCACTATTTTTATTTATTTATCGTATGGCGGTTACACACTGGTACAAATATGTATTCGTATCGATTTCGCTGATAGGGTTCCAGTGTGTACTGCGAGATTTAGAAGGAACAGTGCAGCTGCCGAGTTTGTTGTTCTTTTTAGCACCACCCGGAAGTCACGTGTAGGGTTTCTAGGGTTATTCCTAAGGACGTAGAACAACAACAACCTCGACCTCCAACTCATGAGAGAGAGTGCTCTAGAGGTACCTTCAAAGAGTCGTATATTTATTTCATTTCTTTATTTCATCAATTTACAAGTTTGAACATGGATCGGCTCCCATTTGACATTTGGGCCAGGTTATATAGAACTAATACTCCTCTGTCTTGCTTTTACATAATTTGTACAGTGAAAGAGCAAGCTGTGGAATGTCGTTATATCATGTTAATGGTAAACGTTTCAGTGCACTTTTCATACAAACGTTTTCGGGCAAATCTGCGTAAGTAGATACATAATACTTGCCTACATTTTAATATTATTTATGATAGTTTCAATTTAATTAATATGATGGTATTTAGTAAATAGCGTTATTTCATTCCCGTGAATAATACAACGTGCATTTTGTAGAAAACGTTCTTTATTATCTTATTGTTCGTTTTGCAAGAGTATTTTAAAACGTTTAAAAAAAAATATTTATGGTATTGTCAAATTCACGGTGATTAGTTGATTTGATAACTAAATAAAACAATACCTAATAAGTAGGTACCTACAACATGAACTTGATTCGTAACTTAGCAAATTTGCCCGAGTTTTTGTGTAGAGGGATACGAAACATTGCCGCCCCTTAATAACAAAAGCGACAAGAATGAAAAACTGGACCATCTGACTATTTTTGTGGGTTGACCGAGGTCACAGGTACAGCGGGGCTTCTTGGAGGCCCAGGATATCTGACTTTGATCTTGGAATAACTGTACACCACTATTAAAAAGTAAATTTCACAGACTGAAAAAAAAAACAAACTATAGCTTATTGTCCTCTCGAGCGCTGTAAACCTGGTACAATATTTGCATCCCTTGACCGTGGTTGAACCACGTTCGTGTGTATATTCGCACAATACTGTCTGTGTCATGGATCTTATCAAGACCCTTATGAAATTACGCACACAGTTTCCCCTGTGGCGTTCTTGGGGTCTTATCAGTTATCACACTGGCGATTTGCGAGCTTGTTATGATTTGTGAGCGACGCAATTTCTCAACGAGTCTGCGCGGCGACAACGCCGCGATACCACGTGACCGCCGCGGGTGCGCAACGAGCACACGGCGGCGTTCAATCAGCTTTTTGAACTTGAATCGTGAAACACAAAAACATTCACGATCATCGCGTCCGCGTCGCGGCGATATCGCGCCGCGAGCTTGTAGCACGTTCACTGAACGCTTCATGGCTCACCCGCGTTCGTGAAATAATATAAATGTAGCGTAAAATTGTAAAGACGTCAGCACTTACGCGTCATAAAAATTATGGTACCAACTACGCGATAAACGTTCCAGGAACCTCCCCGCAGGTGGTATGTTGGTGGTTTTACAAAAATGATTATAAGCCAAGTTACAAAATTAGCAATAGTTCTTAATAGCAATATCGCTGCATACATAGTTTTAGCCCATTGCTGGTTCTGTGGGGTAAAAAAATTTTTTTTTAATACAGTTGCTCAAAAAGTGGTACTTTTTGTAGCTGCAATTCGTGCGCAAAGGTGTATTTTGCGCACTAGTGCTTTTTACTTTTCCACGTGTATCGGACGACGTTTTTTAATACAGTTTCGAAAATGAAAAACAACAAGTAACCCAACCAGCAAAACAGTCGTATAAGCAAAGCTTTTTACAGCTAATGATCGAGAAATAGTCGTAAAAAAGAGTTAAATATGCCAAATCGTCGTATAAAAGAACTATACTCAACTCTTTAGCATTTTCGCATTTTGGGCGTAAAACTATGTCGACTAAACGTTTACTCGACATGTTTACAGCGCGTTTACTCAATTATTGTATAAAGGTATGAAATTTCACTTTTATACCACTGTTTGTGCTAAATTAGCTATATAAAAGCTTCTAATTTTCTAATTAGCTGCTGAAGAAGTCTTTATAGCACCGTCATTCGACATTGTTCCCGTGGAAGCATTATAATGGTAAAAAAGCTGCTTATATGACCAAATAGCATCTCGGTTACTCTTAAAAAACTAAGTGTTATACAAAAGATATCGGTTCACTATTACAGCACCTGCCGAGAGAACGTTCTGAGAGTGATTGTTATAGCACCTACAGCAATGTAAATGTAATATATTTTCTATTTTTCAACTAAAAATCGAGTACAGGTCGTAAGATGGCAAACGTACTTCGAAACAATTCCTTTTGATATTTTATTTTTATAAATAATTTCCTAATACCTCAAAAATAAGGAGGTTCATTAAAACAATAACTAAAAATATAGGAAGTTAATCGAAAAATAAAACTTCGCATCGAAATTTAGTATGTTACACGAATAACAGCTAACACCGAAAACATATTATTTTCAAGAACATGGCTACCATTCTATATACCTAGTGTTAAGTAGAAATAAATCAAATATTTTGTACTTACTTCAATGTTTTCGTATTTTCTTAACACAAATAACAGACGTTTATAAAACTGAAATGCTTCTAACATTTAGTGCTATAAAGCTCGCCTTGATGCGATCAATCGACTAAACAGCTGAGTGAGTGCAACAAAGTAGCTATCACAGCACTATTAAGTCGAGTAAAAGCAATTTCGTTGCTTTCAACCGACATATTAGTCGACTAATGCTGAAATGATTGCTATTATAGCATTAATAGTGCTGTATGTCGCTTTTTCTCGACTTTTATAGCATCATTTGGCTCTTAACTCGACTATTTTACGACAATTATAGCACTTTAAGCTGAGTAATTTGCGCCCAAATCGCGTCGAGTAAACGTTTACAGATCTATTACTCGACAGTTTAAAGACCCTTTTCTCAGCTTTAGGTGAAAATAGGAACGTACTTTCATAAGACCAAGAGTTCTGCTGCTTGGGAAGGAATTTGAAACTTTTATATTATTAATTCTGTAACATCATTGTAATACAGTTGAAAAATAATGAAGTTGTTCAAAAAAAAATTTTTTAATACTCTTCTTACTTGTTGTTTTTCTTATTTTTTCGCAACTGTAAAAAACGTCGTTCGATACACGTGCGGAAATGTAATACTTTCCGCACTAGCATCGAAATGTACTATTTCTTATGGCATGCTTAAGGGGAGTTTGATGAAATTTGATACGAATGTTCGTTGGAAGCCCTGTTTTCGTCTCCCATAAGTCCCCGGGTCAACGGCACTACCACGAACTTCGAATCTCGCACATCGTATATCTCCGTCTCTGTCGCTCGAGTACCGTAAACCATAAGTGCGATAGAGACAAAGATATACGAAGTTCGAGATTCGAAGTTCGTGGTAGCGCCGCAGGACCTTGTAGAATGGCGACCATTTTGGAAAATGTACTCCATTCGTAAGAAATTCACGTTTTGTTTGAAAACCACGTACCTACTCTACGAAAATATGGTCTAGAAAGACTAATATTAAAGCAGAATAAATTCTGCACAAGCCTGTAGTTCACAACCTTGACGAGAATGCTTCCACATGTGAGATTTTCCCTAAATGTCCTTCCAGGGAAGATTTTCCGAATTCGAAGCTAGGGAGAATTTCAAATCCACTTTGACTTACACAATAGAGTACATGATAGTGATGTGCCGTGGGAATATTCCCGGGAACGGGAATATTCCCATCGGGAACATTCCCAGGAATATTCCCATGTGCCCGGGAATATTCCCAAAACAGGGGAATATTGGATTACATATTGGGCAACGTAAAATTTTAATAAAGTTAGTTACAGGGAATAGTACTCCGAAGAATAAAATGACTTATGCGAAGTATACATGTTTTACAAATATAGTGATTGATATACACTCAAGAGCAAAAGTTTCGGGTCAGTGAAATACCGTCATATTTCATAAAATAGTGCAAGGTTGTACAATTTTTTAATCCTGTCATGATCTTTATTAAATTTTACATCTAAACTGCAGAAATAAAAGTTAAAAAAAAACACGTTACCAGGTTTAAATCGGACTCGTAAAAACCCTTGAAAAAAACAACGTTAACGGAAAAATCCTCAAATTTGGATGGCGATATTTTTATGATAAATAGGATCCCGGAAATTGCTAATACATTTGGGTATTACGAAGAATAGTATAATAAAAAAACCTATTGCGGTTATTTAATTTAGGGTGACCCGAAACTTTTGCTCTTGAGTGTACATTAAAATTTTACCTTTTGTATCTATCACAATATCGTTCCTCCTTTTCGCGATGCATTTTATGTACAATATTTGTTAACCTGTTATTGAAGCCTTTATGTTTATATCATATAACTCTTTCTTTCATTATAGCTGTCGTCTCACTTTCTCTAAAAAGGTAGACCTTGTAGCACTAGTTCAGTCTTCTCACGTACCTGGCGCTATCAAGACGTGCGTAGATGTGCTTGAATCATGAAGCCGAAGAGTAAAGTGTTTGAACATTTTACTACGTATAACGTTAGTAATAAAGTCACGTTTCGTTGCAAATACTGCAGTAGAGTGTACCTATTTATTTAAAAATGCGACAAAATTTGCCTGTCATTTAGGTAAATGCCCCAAAACACCACGTGTCATACAGTGTTTTTTTAAAGACCGTGAAAAAATAAGTCCAGTAGTGGTTCAAGTGGATCGCATGGTGAACCTAGTTCTTCTTCACCATCACATAGCCAATATCGAGAGCCAATCGAATACTCTACTATGGCAGATATGTTAATGATAATTGAAGCCTGCAATGCCATAAAGAGACGACAAGTCGAAAACACAAACATACGGATACTCTCAGACAATAAATCGGTACTACAAGCACTGAGCAGTGATAACATCACATCTAGCTTGATATACGAATGCTACCAAAACCTCACACAGGTGTGCGCAGATAATAGCAAAATGGATCAAGGGGCACAGTGGCTCAAGAGGAAACGATGCAGCGGATGAACTGGCCAGGAAAGGCTCAGAAACAACGGCATACGGACCAGAGCCAATCTTACCCCTGCCACAAAGCTACATATACAATCAACTGGACCAACACACTAAAGACCTACACCAAAGACACTGTGAGGAGATATACACATGCAGACAGACCTAAGAGATTCTGTCGAAACGCGACTACAAACTCACAACTGCACTACTAAGGACACATAGAAAGCAACTGTGCAAGATAGTGGGAATAATAACAGGACATAGTACCTTGAACAGACACCTCTATAACTTAGGTATCACAGACAGCCCCATGTGCAGAGCATGCATGGAGGCAGAAGAAACGACTAAACATATACTACTGGACTGCAAGCAGGTATAAGTATACAGAATAAGGCACCTAGGTTCTCCAGACACACAACGGGACGCAGTCAGCAACACTAAGGCACTCACCAACTTTCTAGACGAGCTGGGGTGGTAAGAGTAGCGACACACCACCGTTTCACGCAAAATGGATGTCGACTTGTGGAAAACGCTCAGTATAAATAATGGCAGATATGTCGAGCACCTCTATGACCAGCATGAGCTCCGCAGAAACAGTAAGTTGTCAAAAGAATATGAGTAATGTTACATCAATTGTATTGTACGATAGTGAAATGGCAGTGCAACACGTGGTAATTTAACTGTGTTTTAAAATATAGAACGATACTTTATTGTGATAATGCCAATGTAAAGTTTTTAAAATTGAACATTTTATACAAAGTATTCGTACGTGATATAATATAATACAAATAAAGTATGTTACTTTATTCCGGAAGACAAGAAAAGTCCTATACTTACTAAGTACGAGTATGTTGCACTGGCTTTCTGACAAATATTTTGAAACCACGTGTTTTTTAAGGTCCAATTGAATAGTGTTGGGTAGGACATCAAATAAAAATGAGTTTGTATGAGTACCTCATTTCCAAAGATGAGGTGGTACAATGTCCTGCTTCAAATGAGGTGAGGTACCAACAAAAAAAAAACCATTTAAGTATCGGCAGTAAAAACAAGGTTTTCTCAAGTGTAGTGTATCTGTTCTACGCATGAAGAATTTCAAGATGGCGGCAACTTTTTTACAATCCAAGCTCTGATTCATATTAAGAGGCCATAGTCCAGGCAATGAACTGACAGCTTGTATGGAAAATATGTAAAATTTGGAAATAATTTATAATAGCAGATTTTTTTTATGTAATGTATATATTATCAATTAAATAGTTACTTAGTGACAAAATCCAACAAAATTTCAGACATCAAAAAAATTATAACTTAACTAGCTTCTGAAAAGTCAGAAAAAAAATTAATAAATGGTTTTATCTTTATTTTGGTTCATTTACATTTGCTCTATAATATTCAAAATAAATAATTAAAAAAAAAACAATTCATTCGTTTTTAAAATCTATATAAATACTTCCGGATGAAAAGTTTGTTGGATTCTTGAATAAAGCATCTTAGATCAATGTTTTAAAATGATATAAAGAAAAAAAACGCTATTATAAATTAATGTTTTTCAAAACCGTATTTTGCCTGGAGTACCAGGCGGACCCTCAGATATCGATTTTGAATCAAATAAGACTGTATTTCAAGAATTTCAAGATGGCGGCAACTTTTTTACAATCCAAGCTCGGATTCATATTAAGAGGCCCCGCGGACCGTCAGATATCGATTTTGAACAAAATCGGACTGTATTTAAAGAATTTCAAGATGGCGGCAACTTTTTTACAATCCAAGCTCGGATTCATATTAAGAGGCCCCGCGGACCGTCAGATATCGATTTTGAACAAAATCGGACTGTATTTTACAATTGAATTGTAACATTATTTATTATTTTTCTCAGGTTGGAATCCACCAAGCTATTGCAAGTGCGGTTTTGTTTATCTGGCTCGCCATTTTCGCTGTTTGAGCATCCATTGTGGAGAGAAGCATTCCAAAAAGTGAATCCTTTATATACATTACCGTCACGAAAAAAGAGACAATGATTTTTGATGAAACTGTGATGATTTGTATCGTTTTTGTCAATTAAAGAAGTAGTTTTCTAACAATGGTTTTATTTCGACTAGAGGTATATTCCCGGCCACTATGGGAATATTCCCATGAAGGATGGGAATATTCCCAGAAACATTGGGAATATTCCCGGGAACATAGGGAATTTACTTTCGCAGATGAGTTACACTATTTAATGTCTCGGTAAACTGTGTAAAGGTTTAGGTATTGATATAATCGCCAATAACAAAATATGTAAACATACACAATTTCAAAGTTCCCCTATGTTCCCTTCTTGTGGGAATGTTCCCGGGAACGGCACATCAGTAAGTACATCTATTGTGTAAGTCAAAGTGGATTTGAAGTTCTCCCGAGCTTCAAATTTGGAGAATTTTCCCTGCACGGCTATCACAAGACGGCGCGCGAGCTCTCTCGAATTTTCTCGCACTGTTCTCTTTCTAAGTTTTCTAATAAGAGAGAGACGGATGGTGCGAGATAAATCGAGAGAGCTCCCGGTGCTGGAAGGACATTGAGGGAAAATCTCACATGTGGATGCTTTTTTCTCCATGAAAACACGTTTTCTCGTCAACGTTGTGTACCTACCGCAGGTTTGTGCAGAATTTAGTCTGCTTTAACGTTGCTCTACTTAGGTCTAGACCATGTTTTCATAGAGTACGTATTTATCGAACAAAACTTGAATGCTTTACGATTTTGCAAGATGGCGGCAGTTTTACAAGGTCCTGACCTGGCTTCCAAGTCTTCCAACGAACATTCGTACCAAATTTCATCAAACTCCCCTGGATTTCGAGGGCAGACAATCTCGACTACTGTAGGTACTAAAATATTTTATTGATGTTTTAATTGTATGGAAATTCTTTGTTAGGGTTCCGTACTCAAAGAGTAAAACGGGACCCTATTACTAAGACTCCGCTGTCCGTCTGTCTGTCTTTCTGTCTGTCACCAGACTGTATCTGAAACCGTGATAGTTCCAGTTGAAATTTTCACAGATGATGTAAGTATTTCTTATGCCGCTATAACAACAAATACTAAAAACAGAATAAAATAAATATTTGTATAGATAATGGTACGGATACCCTTCGTGCGCGAGTCCGACTCGCACTTGGCCGGTTTTTTTTACCCGTTCCGTTGATCATAAGTTTGTTGTTGCATTCTGGACCCTGGTGTTATCGATGACTTCGCCTTCCGTTCGACCAACTCTAACTTACGGCACAGTAAATAGATTACCTATAGCAGTTCCTCAACTAAAGTCGCTTAGGACATTTTTAGACCTGCGCTCCTCTAACAATCACTTAAGGCCTCCACACACCGGTCGCGCGCCCGACCCGCGCCCGCGACCGGTGTGTGGAGGCCTATAATAGGTACGCACACATGCGTGGCACGCGAACTGATGTACCGCCGACTACTGCCTCAGCGCGTGTCTGTGTGAGTGCGTCACTTTGGGTTTATGTACGGATTTGTTTTACTGTTTTAGCTATAAGTATATCTACTGCGCTTAGGGCTATAGGCAGACCGCTCTCAGTCCTCGCCTGTGCGGGATCGGGCGCCGTCCGCGACTACGGACGGGTGGCTGTGTTGGGCGTAACGCCCGGCTGGTCCGGTGGGGTCATCTACTTCGTCCGTCGGTGCGGTCAAGTCCTGCCGGGTGGGACTCCCGAGGGAGAGGCCCAGCGAGCGACCTGCGGACCGACGGCACTGCAGGAACATCCATGTGTAAGATCAGGTATCCACGGGCGGATCCGGGCGGATCAGGTCCCGCGGTAATGCCCTCTTGTCGGGCGGACGGGAGTGGTAGGGAGCTATGTTCTGCAGGTGCGTCAGGCGTGAGCCGTCTGCCCGCTCGAACATAGCTCTGGTCAGTCTGGTGATGAAGTCGTCCAGGTGTTCGACTTTCAGGTCTCGGTGTAGCACCAGGTTGCTCACGTAGTAGTGGACGTCGGTGGCGACGCGGAGCGACAGCGACTGTTATGCGCGGAGCCGCCGTCGTTTGCACTCTCCCACCAGCGCGGAGCCGCCGTCGTTTGCACTCTCCCACCCTGACGATAACGGGGCGCGGGCGACGCGCGGAAGGCGAAGCCCGGCGCCGGCACGTCGCCCGCGCCTCGTTATCGTCATACCCCTCCGCAGCGAGGACTGAGTTAGGGCTCTCACAGATTGGCGCGGCCTGGCCGCGGCGGTCAATAGTGAACTTGTCATTAGCTGTCAAATTTACTATGGACCGCCACCGCAGTCCGCGCCAGTGTGTAAGAGGCCTAAAGCCGGAACCGGACGTTTGCTGCTGGCTTGATACTTAGGGAATTGCCGTTGGCCGGACTATCTTTTTAAAATCTGGGTAATTTACAAATTACAGTTTGACTCCTTTACTTTAGGATTTATTTCGTATCAGTCTATGAAATGAAATGAAATGAACATTTTATTGATAACAATTGTTATAGGTCATTTTACAGTAGAATAGACATGCTCTAATTATTAGTACATTACTACAGAGGCCGGGAAGTAAGGGGTTGCCGGCCGAGTACATATAGACGGCCGAGCGTAGCGAGGTCGGATAGTTATGAGGCTGGCAACCCTTTTTCACGCCGAGGTATGTATAGTGTTTTTCTTAAACATGCAATGAAATAAATTACAAAAACTCCATGAAATCAAACTTTAATTTCGACTTTAACACCTAGGTACTATTACTTCGTCGATGTTTTCGACGGAACTCATATTAAATATCAAAATCAACAACGCACAATAAATCCAATCAAATAGAATTACAGAATGAAAAATTATCAATTTTGCCTCCAATACGAGTATGATTAAAAAAATACCTGATGCGGTTTGAGTAGACATTTTTACCGCTAATATTTAGATGAAATAATTCAAATGTGTATTTTTCTAGTTAAATTGGCAATATTAAATAATTGCAATTTTTTAATAATTTGTTATGTTCAAGTCGATTCTACATAAATAAAACTGCAAAATATAGTAAACATCGTTTGTTGTTTTTTTAAATAATCGTAGTGGCAGAATGTCACAAAGAACCAAAATGCAAATGTTGCTTATATTTTTTTTAATGGCTGAACGCCGTGATGCTGTGCCTCTAATAAATGTGGAATGGAAATTAAAAAAGACCATCTTGCAGGCCTAGCAACCTAGAGCCTAGGTTAAGAGACCTAGGCCTCCAATTTTGCATGAAATGTCATTATGTGTCTCTCGTCTCACCGCACCTGAAACGGGATACTTCGCTGCCTATTATAAGGAACGTAACGTCAATATTTTATTGCATGTTTGAGAAAAATACCTAATTAGGTTTTAGGTATATACATACATTTATTCATAATGGTTGTTATTTATTATATTATACATTGTTCTATTTATATTAATACATTATTTAAATGTCATATGGCCAATGAAAATTCATTGAAAAATTCATCATATTGGTAAAACGTATTTTCTAAAAGCCACTTTTTTAAACTGGATTTAAATCTTGCAGTGGAAGGTGCACTTCTGATGCTATCTGGCAGACGATTGTAAACGGAAGGTCCAAGGCTGTAGACCGACTTCGCTGACTTCGCTAGTCTATGGTACTCCGCCACCAGCCTGTCTCCATGCTTGTTGCTCCGTAAAGGATATCTTGAGTTCGTGCCCTTGCGTTTGAACTGATCAAGGTTTTCGTGGGTGAAGACTGCCACTTGGTGTATCAATATGCATGGCAGGGGCAGAATTCGGAACTCTAAAAATAGGTCCCGTGCCGGGGCGTCGGCCGGCTTGCTGGCCATGCCGCGCACGGCCCTCTTCTGCATGGAGAACACGCGGTACCAGTCGGCAGCCCGGGCCCACAGCTCCACGCCGTACGACAGTACCGAGTGGACCGTCGCGAAGTAACACTCCCGCACGGCGGCCCGCCCGGCGGTGCGCGCCAGCCAGCGTAGCGCGAAGCATGCGCGCCCCAGCCGACTAACATATCTCATCTATATGCTTTTCCCATGTCAGTGCACTGTCGAGGTGGAACCCGAGCAGGCGTGTGCAGGACACATGCTGTATAGGGGCATCACCTGCGCACACTTGCAGGCTCTCGGTTTGATGACCGTTTAATTTTATTGTCATGTAGCAGGTCTTATCTTTATTGAGTGCCAGCCCATTAGCCATGAACCACTCGTGCAGTTGCCTGACAACGTTGTTTAGAGCCCTTTCGAATTCGCTCTTCGTTGGCATGCTCACCACTGCTGTGATGTCGTCGGCGTACATGTAAATATTAGCACATGCTATCGCTTGCGGTTGCTTGCGGTAGGTCATTTAAGAGGATACTAAATAGGGTGTTAGAAAGGCAGGATCCTTGCGGCACGCCTATTAGGTTGCAGCGCTCTGCGGATTTCACATTGCCGTTGTCGCCGACGACCACCTGAGCCCTTTCAGTCATAAACGAAAGCATAAGCTTTAGGGCTGGGCCCCGGATGCCATAGTGGTCCAGTTTGTCGCCAATAAGCACGTGGTTGGCGGTGTCAAAGGCGCGCGAAAGGTCACAGCATACAATGCCCACGTGCCGTCCTGCTTCACGAGCGCGCAAGACGCAGTGTAGCACCTCCCGCATGAGGTCGGTGGTAGACCGGCCCTGTCGGTATGTCGGTACGTTTCTTGGGAACCAAAAAGACAGATTTAAATGACAATTTTTCTTATTGACAAATGTTATTTTTTTTCGGAATGTCTTGGTATTTATGAAGCCTAAAGTAACTGTCAAATTTTGTATCAGAGCCTGCATCACACTGGCGTGGCCTGTGGTTGCGGTCAATTTTAAACTTGACATTAGCTGTCAAATTTACTATTGACTGCCACCGCAGGCCCTGCCAGTTTACAAGGGGCTTAACATTAAAAATACCCAATTATTAAAAAACCTGCCAAGAAAAAAAATTGGTTAGTTTAGTTCTTTCGAAAATTATTGGAACTCGTAATTTTAGTTTCGTTGCTATGTGTCTATCGCTTACATCCTGTATACAAGTGGCTCTCTGAGCTGTAGAACTCGCGAATCAGTTTTTTCAAAAACTGGACAACCGGACATACAAGAAAATGTTATCCTAAGTAGCTGTAGCAGAGAACTTTGTTCGCTTCGCTTTCTCGTTCAATAATGACATCTTTGTGGTCAAAATCACAACGAGCAGAGCACGGCTTTACAGCGTCATCGCCATAATTAGGTTTTTGGTAATGTCCGAGCGAAACACGATTTTCAGCCAAAAACGAAACCGAATTTTGACCTATGCTTCAGTTTCGGCCGAAACCGGAACCGAATCTTTTGCAAACTTATTAAATTGATCATTTATTTAACACAACTCGCTTGCACTTTCAACCGTAAACGTAAAAAACCGGCCAAGTGCGAGTCGGACTATTTATTTTAAAAACAAAGTTTTAACCGACGAAAAATCAATCATCCCCTATTTTCCTACCCTTAAGGTTGTTTTTTTTCCAAATTTGTATGGGACCAACTTCGGGGTATATACCCTTTCCAATAAAAAAAGAATTATCAAAATCGAACTACTATGTAAGAAGTTATGCGTAGTCATACATAAAAAAAAATATGAATATACGCGTCGACTTGAGAACCTCCTCCGTTTTTTTCGTCGGTTGCAAAACCGGCCAAGTGCGAGTCGGACTCGCGCACGAAGGGTTCCGTACCATTATCTATAAATATTTATTTAATTGTTTTTTAGTATTTGTTGTTATAGCGGCAACCGAAATACATCATCTGTGAAAATTTCAGCTGTCAAATTATCACTGTTGTTGAGATACAGCCTGGTGACAGACGGACAGACAGACGGACAACGGAGTCTTAGTAATAGGGTCCCGTTTTACTCTTTGAGTACGGAACCCTAAAAAACATAGAATTCTACAACAAAGTATCAGTTTCGTCGTTGCTTCTATGAATGTTGGTGGTCACCGTCACAGTAGCCTATTTACTCTAGGCAAAATACGGTTTTGAAAAACATTAATTTATAATAGCGTTTTTTTTTTTTATATCATTTTAAAACATTGATCTAAGATGCTTTATTAAAGAATCCAACAAACTTTCCATCCGGAAGTATTTATATAGATTTAAAAAAGGAATGAATTGTTTTTTTTTTATTATTTATCTTGAATATTATAGAGCAAATGTAAATGAACCAAAATAAAGATAAAACCATTTATTAATATTTTTTCTGACTTTTCAGAAGCTAGTTAAGTTATCATTTTTTTGATGTCTGAAATTTTGTTGGATTTTGTCACTAAGTAACTGTTTAATTGATAATATATCCATTACATAAAAAAATCTGCTATTATAAATTATTTCCAAATTTGACATATTTTCCATACGAGCTGTCAGTTCATTGCCTGGACTAATTCACAAAGCGGATTAATGAAATACGAGATATAGATAAGAAAGTACGAGATCGCCGGAGCTCAGCCGCTTTTTGGCCGAAACCATGTGTCATTGGCCGAAACTGATATAGATAAGAAAGTACGAGATCGCCGGAGCTCAGCCGCTTTTTGGCCGAAACCATGTGTCATTGGCCGAAACTACTAGAAACCGAAACTAAGGTTGCCGGCATCATAAATATATTTCACATGCATTCAGGATTTGGTAAGGGCTACCGGGAGATTCGTTTCAGCTGGGTTATGTAAATACCTTTATAATTCCAAAACACAGAAAGAGAATGCTGGCTGCCGCAGTGACGATACACGTAATGTATACGAAAACCGGTATGTATACCGATATGTATGTGTATAAGCTGGGAGAGAGATTCAACCCTGAAATAAATAATTTACTTTAAAAACAAAGTATTAAACGACTTCGATTCAGTACTCCGCCAAGCCATAATTGAACATTTCCACATTTCCTTTCCACTTTACCAAGAACAGCTTTCCGAGACTAAATACGTTAATTATCTCCACTTATAATAAATCTCTAAATTAAAAAAAGAATCAGCCAGTTTGAAACTAAGCTTTGCGCGGTACGAATGTTCTCAGCATCCCATGAACGGAAAAATATGAAACATTTTATATAGGTACATTATTATTCTAGCTGCAACTTAGGATAGTTTTTATCCGACTGCGACAGTTAATTAATTTTCCGAAATATACGACTTCATTTAATTTTTCATTTATTTTTATTGAAATCAAACGCTGCTCCAACTGTCAGCTATAAGAACCGTCAAATTTTCGTCAAAATGGCGGAATTGCTTTGCCTTTCACTTATTAATAATTTAAATCCCGTCTACGATAGACCTTTACGAGACAAATGCTAAAATATAAACCATAAAAAAATATTCGATTCTGATATGAGAACTTATATGCGCAAATGTCGTTTTATGTCGTAATTTCAATAAATGAAATCAACAAATTTGAACAATATAATTAACACGAATTTGTTTTTTTTGAATGACAATGGCACGCGCTCGGCGCATTCAGCCAAAGTACATGGGGACCGATTTTTGACTTTCGAGCGCTCGACTCTTTCACTCGAAAACTGTCAGAAACGATGAAATACTATTTTTGAAATCCGAGCGATAGAAAATTCAAAAACGAGTGGTATTGACCACTCGTATTCAATTCTATCGGTAGAAAATAAGTGCCGACAATTTGGACACTTCACTTGTATTTAATTTTGGACTGACAATGAACTTAGAAAGAGATAAATAAAGATTAATATATTTTATATTATTTTTCTACCGAATTTTGTGAACTTAGTCTTTTGGCGGGTTTGTTTTAAAATTAAATAATTTAACTTGTCTGTCTCTCTCTCTCTCTCTCTCTCTCTCTCTCTCTCTCTCTTTGCACAGGTTAAAAAGAGACAGAGATATAGTAATATGTAAAGGCCTGGCAATGATTCACAACAACTCGCTATACTTAGAATGAAAAGTATGAATTGCTGTCTCATTCTAACTAAAGAAAGTTGTTGTGACAAATTGTCTATCATTTGTAATTTGTATTAAGCCGGGTCCGCTGCACCAATGTTTTCCATGTTTTTAAACAACTAACATGTTTCCGTCAGTTTCGGCAAACAAATAGGGTATTATTTTGATTGGCAAAACATGTTTGACGTTTAAAAACCACGAAAACATGGCGCAGCGGACGCGGCTTTACTTTTATAACAGGCGGGAAACGAAACGTTTCGTTTACTAGGTATTATTTACTACGTTCTTAGTTTTTTCTGTTATGTAACGCATAAAACACACAAAAAACACTTAAACATTAATATTATAGCCTAAAATAGACCTTCTAATGATGTTTTATTTTTATTCCATGTGTAGAATACAATTTTAAATAACCAGTACTTATCGAATTTCTGCGTACAACGAAGCGCAAAAGTATAAATAGCCAAACCACTAGCTTGAGTGATGAATTTCAAAAATACCTATTATTGGGTTCATGCGAAAATAATCGTGACAAATTTTCGCATGCGATTATTTTCTACCGCTCGCTTTTGATTTCGAGCGCTCGAAAGTCACAAATCGGTCCCCTGCGGCGCTACCACGAAAACCGATACTCAATGTTCATATATTTGCATCCCTGTCACTCGAGTATGGTTAGTGCGATAGAGATAGAGATACCCGAATATTTTCGAATTCCGAAGTTCGTGGTTATAGCTCAGGAATCGAAAATATGGTAAATAATCATAATGTATTTTCTCGAAAAAGAATTTAAAATAAATATAGTCAAATGAAGAAAAAAACAAAGCAAGAGGTTATATAGGTAATGATTAAGTTATAAGAGTCCAAAGTTTTAAGAGGGGGTATGTTCTGTCCCTTTTCCGCAAAACGCACCTTCATATGAAACGATTGTTTTTTACTATGACGCTCAAGTATATTGACGTCACAGTCCCTCATCGTTTTCTCACTCTAACAAGCGACATTAAAACGGATGTAGCTTCATAATTTTTTGAGATATTTGAATGAGAGTTTCATTATCTTCTATCTATTTATACATAATAAATGCCTATGTCCTGACTGACTTATTCACTCACTCACTCACTCATCAACGCACAGCCGAAACTACTAATCTTAGAGAGTTGATTTTTGCACAGTATGTTGCTTTTATAACGTGGGCTAGGGATAAAAAGGGATTTTTGAAAATTCTACCCCTAAGGGGGTAAAATGGGGGTGCAAAGTTTGTATGGGAGAACCTTTTTTTTTTTGAGTAAACTTTGTAGAAAAATTAGTTATTAGAATACAAATGAAACACTTTCAGCGTTTTGGAAAATTCCACCCCTACGGGGGTAAAATAGGGGTGCAAGGTTTGTATGGGGGAAACATTTTTTTTTTAAATAGAGACTTAAAACTTTGTAGAAAGATCAGTCATTAGAATACAAATAAAGAATTTCCAGGGTTTTAGAAAATTCTACCCCTAAAGCGGTAAAATAGAGTGCAAAGTTTGTATGGGAAAAACTACTTTTTTTTAAATAGAGACTTAAAACTTTGTAGAGAAATTATTCATTAGAATACAAATAAAGTACCTAGATTCAGTGTTTTAAAAAAATCTACCCCTAAGGGGGTAAAATAGGGGTGCAAATTTTGTATGGGGGAAACAATATTTTTTTTAAATAGAGACTTAAAACTTTGTAGAAAGATTAGTCATCAGAATACAAATTAAGTACTTTCAGCGTTTTAGAAAATTCTACCCCTAAAAATAGGGGGCTAAAATAGGGGTGCAAAGTTTGTATGTGGGAAACTATTTTTTTTAGCTAGAGTCCTAAAACTTTGTAGAAAGATTATTTAAATACAAAGAAAGTACTTTCAGCGTTTTGGAAAATTTTACCCCTAAGGGGGTAAAATAGGGTGCAAAGTTTGTATGGGAAAAACATTTTTTTTTTTAATAGAGACTTAAAATTTTGTCGAAAAATTACTTATTAGAACATGAAAAATACTACATTCGGCGTTTTACAAAATTCATTCCCTAAGGGGGTTAAAAAAGGGTGCAAGGTTTGTATGGGGAACACTTTTTCTGAGCTAGACACTTAAAACTTTGTAGAAAGATTACTTATAAAAATACAAAAAAAAGACTTTCAGCGTTTTGAAAAAATCTATCCCTAAGGGGGATAAAAAGGGGTGCAAAGTTTTTATCAGGGAAAGTTTATGTTTTTGAGTTAGAGACTTGAAACTTTGTAGAAAGATTACTTATTAAAATACAAAAAAAGAACACAAATCGGCAACACTTTTTTTGAGTTAGACTTAAAACTTTGCAAAAAGATTACTTATTAGAATACTAAAAAAGAACTTTCAGCGTTTTAGAAAACTCCATCCCTAAGGGGATCCTTAAGATCCTTAAGAAGGGTAGCCAGTGTTGTGTGGGAAAAACTTTTATTTTTACTAGACTAAAACTATTCGAAATGTTACTTATTAAAATTAATAATAAAGTACTTTCAGAGTTTTAGAAAATTCCACCCCTAAGGGGGTTAAGAAAGCTTTGTATGGGCAACACTTTTTTTGAGCTAGAGACTTAAAAGTTTACGAAAAAAGTTCTTTCAGCGATTAGAAAAATTCAACCTCTAAGGGGGTTTAAAAGGGGGTTCAAATTTTAAATGGCGAGCAATAAAATTTTAAAGTGTGAGTAAGAGATTTTTAACTTCGGTCTTATTCTGTACGTTAAAATACTACAAAACTGATTTCAGAGTTTTTCCAAATTCATCCCCTACGAGTGTTAAAATTGGTTCAAAGTTTGAGTATTTCAAGGCATTTTTAAAGTATGAGATTTTTAACTTTGGTTTTAGACTGTTTGTTCACAAACTAGAAAATGAACATCAACTTTTTTTTTAATTATCCCCTAAAAGAGGGTTCAAATTTTGTATTGAGAGAAATCATTTTCTAAGACGATAAAAAGTTCTACGCGGACGAAGTCGCGGGCAACGGCTAGTTACAGAATAAAACTGTATCGATATTGTATGTGGGCCGATAATATTTAAGGAGTTCCGTCGATTCCTCAGGGACCTCCAAATTACATTTGGCACTTAAAATTGTTGCTGTTTCAACGGGATCCTATCAGAATCTGTGACCTTTTGATAACAATGGGACCAACCTGGAACCATAATTATACTTTCATATAAATGAAGAATCGGTTCATAAATGACCGAGTTCTGAGGTAAAACAGGGTAACACACATTTAAAAAAAAGATAAAAAAAACATACATCCGAATTGAGAACCTCCCCCCTTTTTTTGAAGTCAGTTGATTAAGACGTTAATTGCCTTCATTGCATGCCAGTATGTATTATGTGGGTGGTTTGAGATGTAGGGTAGGTTGGAAGAGGCTTGCAACAAAATAATAAAGGTTGTCGCACACGTAACCACTCGGCACCGGACCGGCGCCGCCTCACCTCATCGGCTCGCCGTCAATCATACGCAAGCACGTAACGGAAACGGCTCAGCAGCACCGAGGTGTCCACGCGGCTGCAGCTAGGTGACATCGGGCTTACGGCTGGGCGACAGCGCGCTTAAAGCGAGGCGGCGGCTAGCTGGTGGTCGATGATCGTCGATCCCGCACAGTTTGAAGTTGAATGTAGAGCGGAACGCACGGTTTTTAATCAATTTTCATTGCGTGAGATGGCTATGATATGATAGCCATAGCGTTGGATGATGATGAAGAAGAAAATAGGAGAAACCGGAGAAAAAGAAGATATTGGTGTGTACACACACTGAACAGAGAGAGAAGGACCGAAGGAGAATATCGGAGCATAAAAAACATGTGGTAGATGATGAAGAGATACGTGTACTTCCATATGCCAAAGTGTCTATTTTACACCATACTACCATAGAAGAATCTATCAAGAAAAATAATACAACATTTAGAGAAACCGTAACACCGGAGGAAAGATTGGCTGTATTGAATGATTGGATTTTCTTATGTAAAATCCGAAATAAATTACACTGAACTCGCTCGCATCGCGATCGAATCGAAACTGCGAGAGAGACAACCGGAGGGGAGTCGGCGGGGTGGCCGCGGGGGGAACGATGGCGGTCTGCGCGCCGTTCCCGTTCCGGCGGCGAGACGCAAGCGCGGCGGCAGCCCGAAGCAAGCTCTATTATGATTGCGATTATATGACTGCGAGTTGCCCGCGCGCCGCTTGCGGATGACTAGCTTGCGTCGAGACAAGGCGATGCTATGTTGCAGTGCCGATATGAGTGCGTTACAGTATGGAATTTCTTACGAAGAATACTGGACGGCTCGAGTTGAAGCGGCGCCGGTCTGTTGCCGAGCGGTTACGTGCGCGACAACCTTAAATCAGTCTATGATCAGCTGGTGGTTTCATTTCATTAGACACTTCCACATACCCGCCTAACATGGCGCTTCCGATATCATGTACTACAGTCGCCATCACATACATCGGAGCAAACAAGCACGTCACAAACATCGGAACACACCTCTATTTTCAAGGCATTAGGGTGCATGTGCCGATATTTTTGAACACCTAAAGTGTAACTATGTATGTGATGGCGACTGTACCTACTACTCGTATTACCTAAACGTTATTTGTAATTCCAGGGCCCGTAATTTTCATGCCGATGACATCAATTTGACGTCACGCTGCATATAGGATGATCCCAAATAGTTTTATTTTAATCATTAGTCGTCAATCATTTTAATCATGTACTTCAAAAGTAATATATTCACACGTGGAATAATTAATAGGTACCTACTTGATACGTGAAACGTAAATTAAACTATTTGTTTTGTTTTTATACATACGTTTTATAAAATGGTATTGTTACCACATTTCAATAATTACGTAGAAAACAGAATTCCTCTTTAACTTGAAGCACGCCATCCTTCTTGCATTAATTCCCACGCAGATAAAATTACTCAGATTACTTTTGAAGTAATTTGTACATGATTAAAATGATTGACGACTAATGATTAATAATGAAAATAAAACTATTTGGCATGAAAGTTACGGGCCCTGGACTAATTACGTTCTCGGAAACCGTTTTTCCGATTTTGATGAAATTTGCAATATAGGGGTTTACGGGGACGAAAAATCGATCTAGCTTAGGTCTCGTTCTCGAGAAAGTCCCGTTTTTTCTCGCAAAGATATATTTACGCGCAATGCACCTACTTCGTAATTTCGGCTGCGCCACCGCCGCCTGAGTAGACAATGGTTAATCTTTAGCCTACTACGTCAATGGTCGTACGTGGGTTCAAATCCAAGCAGGGAAAGTTTATTTTTGTTTAAGTATTTTTTGTTTATTTTGTTGTTTTAATTGGTACTTAAATGATTTGTTATTGTTTTGTTTTCGTTTTTGTATACACATCGAATTTTAGTAGTATTAAAGACGGACCATCAGAGTTCAGTGTGCAGTACGAAATCAATGTAGGAAAACCGGGGTCAATAGATATCGCGGGGTGAATAGATACATTTTCATGATTTTGTTTGATGCTGCTATTCTGGGACTACTATGATAATTATGTTTGGCAAACATTAATGTAGAATATTCATTCATTACACTACTTACTTAGCATTTGGGGCGCATGAAGATGGTCACAGATACTAAATATTTTAGCCTGAGGTGAGCAGTGCAGCTGTCCCCAAGGTAAGAAATAATTTCTCTCAAAACTTTGTTATGGCAGTGAATTTAGCGATATTTATTAATTTCATTTTGTTGCGTCCGGTTTATTTAGTAACACAGTAAGTATCTAAAGTGCCGTAATAACAAAAGACAATACCAATTTTTTTCATAATTAAGCGTAAAAGTGAAAAATGTGTCGATAAGCTGCCACTGCTTTGTAGCGTTGCTGTATGCATGTTATGAAGTAAGGTCGCCAGAGCTCCCTAGGATGCGCTGTGTTGGCAGATGGAGATATGCAGGTCCCTACTTGCATGTCTCTATCTGCCAACACAGCGCATCCTCAAGTGAATTTATTATTTAATCGTATGGCAATTATTATTTTGGCCTTTGAGTTTGTCACTCTTTAGTACCACCCAGGGGACACGTGCAGGGTTGTGGTAGGTAGCTCCTGCGGACGCGAGTGACAGTTGTCCCCCCTTTGTCAAGTGAGTGGGCAACTCGACTGTTAGAGGTTCTTAAGCCGCCCGAAGGCCTCTAACTCGGCTTAACGACTACTGTCATAGACAGCAACCGGGATCAACTGCTTAGCGTGCCTTCCAAAGCACGGAAGCGCTCATTTATAGTAACCACTCAAACAGGCGGTCACCCATCCAAAGACTGACCCCTGCCGTCTTTGCTTGACCTGCGTTATCGTTTCCGATACGCAGGCGCCGCCGGGCTATGAACGCTTCAAGTGAATAAAGGGTCGGCACCGCGCTTGTGATTCTTTTGGAGTCACAAGTGTCCATAGGTGACGGTTCCTGCTTAACATCAGGCAGGCCGTAAGCTTAAATTGTTTGCCACCGTCGATGTATAAAAAAAAAGCATTTCGTCGTCGAAAAGGGTTCAATAGGCACGACACGTAGGCGTCAATCGATGCTCCGAATGGGGTTTTTAGACACGTCTGAGGGTCTAAAAGACACGACTTATGGGTCAATAAAAACGAAAACGGAACAGTAAAGGAAATGTGCTAGGGTTGTCCAAATCATAATTTCATATTAGATTAACAATTAATTATTTATGAGTATGAAACTTTTCTTCGTTTCTCACACGTAACCACAAGTATAAAATAGGTGTGTGATAAATTTGAAATAATTGGACACTAGTAAACGGCCTTTTTTTCCTCAATAAACTCAAAAAGTTTGTTCCTATACCGTGGCGTGGGTTGTAACCGTCAGTGTCGCTCTTCAGGTAATCTTTCCGTCGCTATTCCACTTCCCCGAAAGGGTTTCATGTCCAATTTATTTACCATTCGAGTCGCATGCCTCTGGAACGGTCTACCCGTTAAAATCAGACAGTCTCCGACCAAATTCGCATTTAAAAGATCTTTACGCAAATTGATTGCTAGCAGTGCTGTTGATTCTTAGTGTTTCTGTTCCCTATTTTCTGCTGTATTATATGTATATATATTTGTGTATTTGTTTTACATCTTAATTTTTGTTATTTATTATGTATACCCATTGTGTGTTATTTCTGTAGTTGCGCCGCTCACAATTGTCTGCTATGCCCAAAGGTTGACTGATAGAGAATGCTTACGGCATTAAGTCCGCCTTTTGTACGTTAAGTTGTTCTTTTGTGCAATAAAGATTAAATAAATTAAGAAATAAACTTAGATGTAATCATCACTTAATAAAATATGCGTTTAGTAGATACACGCATATCCGTAGTACATCCTCAGCAACATTCTTAAGTACCTACCTGGGTACCTACAAATTAAATTTGATATCGTGACAACCCTGACGGATTTCGATTCACCCCGTAGGCGTGTCTATTAATTCCGTTTCAAGGATTTGGAGAAATCGTGTTGTTTTTTCGTTTTTTCTCTAAATTAAACGTATAAGTAAAAGCAATTTCTACAAATGCAAATATGTAGAACTAAGACTCAAAAATTAAATCCTACGTTATTTGCTTTACTTATCGCTCTGGAAGTAGATAATTGTGTCTATTGACCCCCGTTTACGGTATATTATATTTTTGACTTTACGATATGGCATGCGATATGCGATACTTAAAGAGTATTATTATAAGTAGGAACTTACTTATGTATTACCTAAATATATAATTTGCGTTGAAAAATATTTTTGTACTCACCCGAATCAATTAAATAGGGATGCACGCCGTATAAAATTGACCATATCAGCAAGATAATCCCGATTATAATGCCACCTGTGCGCAGCTTCATGCAGAAACAACAAGTATTTACTGTCAACATGATCGCTGTAACCAAAAACTGTATTAATCAGGCTGATTTTTATCACGAAAAAAGAAAAGAAACAAGTGAAATCAAAACATTTTTCGAAAAACCCAACTGCTTTTTTGCAAATATACCTATCACTCTCACGATTAAGAGGAATCCAACGACACCTCACATGTCGAAATCCGTCAAACGGTTTAGGCTGCAGGGTGTGTCAAAGAATAAGACATACATACATATATACATACATACGCTCGAAAAACATAACCCTCTCTCCTTCGGCAGTCGGGTAAAAAAGTTGAGCTTTGTACAGTCACCAATATTAATAAATATCTGAAACGACTTTCTGGGACCGTTTCTGTGGGTGTTACAGGTAGATATTTTTGTCCGTTTTGTTATGGCATACATATACCTGTTCATTTACATTGGCGGTTTTAACGCTATACCTACAACAGCACAAAAAAACATTGTTTGTCATAAAATGGGAGTAGAATCGAATAATACTTAGGTAGATTTTACAAATACTGCAAACTCGAAAAAGAGGCATTCTGGGATGTAGGCATTTTGACACTCATAGTTATTTTGAGATTTAGAATAATTGGAGAATAAGGCAAAATTAAATTACGTTGTAATGAAACCAAAATGGGGCTAATACGGAAATTTCAGGTGAAAAATACAATATGGTATTCTGCTAATCTAACTTTCTGTTAATTGAGCAGAATGCTAGTCTGATTCTGCTAATCTGAAATCTGCTTTTCTGGCATAAATAAATAAAACAAAGTAGTTACGTTAACTAGTATCAAAAGCTGAGTAGTTAATAGTTATTTTTAATTTTAGTAAGTTAAGTTTTATAAAGAATATTAGGTAGTTTAACATATTATAATTATTTTTTCATCTCTCCTGTTCTGAAAGTTGACTTTTCATGGGCATATAGCCGGGTGGAAAATAGCGTTTTCTCCCCTAGGGTGGAAAGTAATTTTCGCGTATTGTAAAAATACCATAAAATCTAGTAAATATTTTTTTTGTTATATTTTTTTTGTCGATCGTTTTTTTTTTCTTTTGTTTTGTTTTTTTGTTTATCTTGTTTTTCTGTTTTATGTTCTATTTTTTTTTAGTTCTTCGTTTTTTGTTCGTTTTTTTTGTTTTTTTTTACGTTTGTTATTTTTGTTTGATTTCGTTTTGATTTCTTTAGTTTTTTTGTTTTTTTTTTGTTGTTTGTTTGTTTTTGTTTGTTTGTTTCAGTTTTTTGTAAGTTTGTTTTGTTTTTTGTTCGTTTTTTTTTTGTTTTTTGTTTTTTCACGTGTCGGCATGTCCCTCTAGATTAGTTGCGTCGCGGCAAGTGGCAAGTGGCCAGTGCAAAGAGGTTAGAGGTTAGATATAGTTTTAATTATGTTACTTAGGTATATCTAAAATCGAATAATTAATTTTCCTCACAGTCGAAATGAAAAGTAGAGTGTTTAACTCGGGTGAAATTACCCATTTCACCCTCGAACTATCTCTCGGGTGTAATGGGTCACTTTCAACCCTTGGTTAACAATCTACTATTGTTGTACTCATTATTCTGCAAGAACCCCTCTGCAAGTAAAGGCCTCCTCCAAAGTGAGCCAGTCTTCCCTGGACTTTGCTGTTTGTTTCTGGCATAAAGCGTTAAAACCGCATTGGGCAAGCCACTAAGATGTAGCTACGTGTCACTTGTATGGAAACATAGATTTGGTGGAAAATGAGCCTTAAAACATTTCGTTGCGCTACGTTCGTAGCCGATTACCTACATGAAAGAATTCGTATGTACGAGTAGAGAAACCGGTTCCTGGCACTGAAAGTGGTAAACGGTTGCGTCAATTGAACTACTAATTTAAACACTTCCTTTATCTTGTATACCTACGAATGTATCTATGTCATATTTATATCCAACTATACTCTATTCTATTTATCATTAGTAGAATCGTGCGTTAATCGTCTAGCGATTTCAAGAAAAACCATTTTGAAACGCAAAAACTTTAGTATTGTTATCATGAAAAAGCACTTAATGATCGAAATAAGTACCCAAACCCTAGTACAGTCCAGGATGAATGAATACGTACATAAATAAGGACATAATAATCTGTACAGGACTCTATTGTCAATGTCATGAAGGCGTGTAAAAGAGATATTTATGTAAGTATTCGTTCACCCTGGACTGTACAATGTTTCCCTTAGATATCCTACATAGTTAAACCTAAAAACGAAGAAAGAATTTTTCCGTTAAAATTCTAATGTGATGTTATATAGCTAGCTTTTTCGATTTTTTTAGCTATTCGGTTGTCAAAGGCGTAATAGGCTCAGCCTAGTTTGGCGTCTGACGGATATAACGTTTATAATTTATGTGTATTTTTGTCAAATAAATAAATTTTAATTTAATTAATATTAAATATAGCAACCCTATTGAAACGACCACCCCCATCAGGGGGTGGGTTTCAGAATAAAAAGTATCGTATGGTATTTTTCAGTCCAGGTTTTAACTATCTGTATGCCAATGCACAATGCCCACGCACACATAAAGCCGAATTACACAGAAACTAGCTTTTGCCCGCGACTTCGTCCGCGTTAACTCGTTAATCGCCTTAAGGGATTAATACTATGATTACTATGCCTGTACAAAATCTAACCGTCAATCTTCAATATGCTAGTAGACTTCTCACAGCCATCAGTTTATCAGCATCAATTATTGAACTCACTCGCCCACAGCAAACTTCCACTCCCATTTAAGGAATGGTTTCCGGAATGAAAATGGTTTGTCCTCCCAGGTCTCAGATAATCTCTTTACCAAATTTTATCTAAACCGGTTCAGCGGTTTAAGCGTGAAAAGGATACGTATTTACTTTTGCATTTTTAATGGTAGTCGATTTAACAATGGTGTATTTTTCATTTCTGTAAAGACAATGTTTGGTTTGGACGTACCGTGTAAATTTTAACTTTGCCAGATTTTGCTTCCCGTGTATAATAGAGGACTCATTTTCTCGTAATCTAGTATATAATTTTACAATAATTAAGACGTCATCCTACATTAACGATCTGCACCAAAGAATATTATACTCACCAAATAAGTGAAGGTTTGATGACAGAACAGATTAAGAGTTTTGACGTCTGTTGCTCCATAGATTAGATTAACAACGACCTTGTTTGTGTAAGGCCTGAATCACACTGGCGCGGCCTGCGATGAAGGTCAATAGAAATCAGATTTAGACCGCCACCGCAGGCTGCGCCGGTCTGTGAGAAGGTTAACACGGCGAGCATGACCCAGGGTATGTCATATCCTGATCGCCTGACAGTAATAAAAACGTTTGTTATTTTTTAAATCTTCGTCTGGCAACAATAGCTCGCTCAGTAGCTGGAGGCAGGGGAGTGCGGGAGGGGATAGTGGCGTGATCGCAGTGCGACGTGAGGCGTCGGCCGAAATATTTGTGCACAAACCTGTTTCGGGTAGTCACACCCTGCGTCATTTTAGACGTATTTTTTTATGTTTGATTTATATATATTTTTTTATTATTCTTAGTGTTTTTAAGGTTTCAATGTATAGGCTTGAGACTATTTTATTAATATTAGTGGTTTTTAAAACCAAATATTCCTGTAAAGGTTGCAGCAAGCCCATATGTATGGAGCATGACTCGATGGCAGTAATTAACCATATTTTCAATAAAAAAAATATTGTTATGTTTTTTTGAGAAGAGGATCTCATTATCTTTTAGATAAAAGTTGATTTATAACCCAAAGACAGTTTTTTTTTTTTTATTGTTCAATTTTGTAAACCTCGAAACTTTTGTTCCTATAATTACATAGTATAAGGTAAACACGAATAAATAAATAAAAAATCATAATTAAAACTTGACTTTGATTTAAATTCATTAAATAATTCATTATTAAACAATATACACTGCACGAAATAACATAAAATTAATAAAAACTATATTATGGTACATTCGGGTATGTCATACCCTGCCTCATGCTTGATGTAACTTTTTTTCACGTCATGCTCGCCGGGTTAAATGCTCCTTTACACAAAGAGCCATCATGGCCGCCGGATATAGGACCTTGGGATAGGACGCAGTTATGCGGTGGAATGAGATGAATATAGGTATTTCTCCCTTTAACGCATGGTTGCGTCCTGTTCCTGTATGATGGGCCATGAATGCCAGCATGATGTAGAAGTAGAAGTAGAAAAGCTTTATTCAACATCACATTACACGAAATTAAAATTAAACATACATGTGAACTTTAAGATTAGGATTAAAATATAAATTTTAAATTAATGTTACAGTTATGATGTGTGTGTGTGTGTGTGATGTTAAAAAGGAGCTTGCCTCAGCATAATGTTACAGCGAGGTCACTGCAACGGTGGTTTTCAGGCAGACCCTGGTAACTATATACATCCATGTTGAATTGCTTGCTGTTTGTCGGGAACGAAATGTCTCGGTTTATTGTGTGTGCGTGTGTATGTGTGTGTGTATGTATATGTGTGCGTGTTTGACTTGACTTGGAATACGAAGTGTGTGATGGATGATATTGTTCAATAGGGATCAAATTTGAGTAATAATATTGTAAGTATGTTTGGATGTTCATAATAAACGTATTTGGCTAATGGCATAATTGAAAGCAAAAAATGTAATGTACTAGGTACTCTGATGGTAGTTCATAT
This sequence comes from Epinotia brunnichana, assembly GCA_963854355.1. Lineage (NCBI taxonomy): Eukaryota > Metazoa > Arthropoda > Insecta > Lepidoptera > Tortricidae > Epinotia > Epinotia brunnichana. The sequence continues at coordinate 17,606,739 of OY977942.1, read as the reverse complement.
GGTCATTAATTACATATATGAAGGCACAGCACGACTACCAGGAGGAAGTACCTGCTGTATTTGCATAAGGTGTCGTTTCAGATGCAATTTGAAAGTGCCAATGGTATTATTACATTTCTTGAGTGGCGGAGGTATGTTATTCCAGCACTTAGTGGCTGTGTATTTAAAACTTCCTCGGAATGCGGCGGTATAGTGACGTGGAGGTAGCAATTTATGACGTACTGATCTAATGCCGTGTGAGGAGGACGTGATGGGCTATTGTGTCGAGCAGCCACAACGCCAGAACGCTCCAGAACGGCTACCGCAAAATGTCAACGTTCATACTCTCTCTCTCTGTCGCTCAAATAAGCAAATGTGATCACTAGAGGTAGAGATGATAGTTGATTGATGAGCGAAGTTGGTGTTACACGGTAGCCGCTCAGTTTTCAAAGGTCCATAGCCAGAATGGCAAAAACAAAACCTTGATTCCTAATGACCGTCCGTCCATCTGTCCGTATGCCGCAGGCATTTTACTCAGAAACTAAGATTATGCTACTATACCTATGGATTAAAATTGGAATATACATGTCTAATGTCCTGAAAATAGCACTGCAAAACATTTATTCCGTTAAGTCATGATCATAAAGGTCTTCCCAAAGCCGCGGATTCCATTATCCGCAATGAACAGGCTTAGACTGACTTTCATCCTGGCAGAATATGTGTCGAACTGTCGACCGACAGTCGACCAGCACTGCTATCCTGGCAGAATATGTGTCGAACTGTCGACCGACAGTCGACCAGCACTGCTATCCTGGCAGAATATGTGTCGAACTGTCGACCGACAGTCGACCAGCACTGCTATCCTGGCAGAATATGTGTCGAACTGTCGACCGACAGTCGACCAGCACTGCTATCCTGGCAGAATGTGTCGAACTGTCGACCGACAGTCGACCAGCACTGCTATCCTGGCAGAATGTGTCGAACTGTCGACCGACAGTCGACCAGCACTGCTATCCTGGCAGAATATGTGTCGAACTGTCGACCGACAGTCGACCAGCACTGCTATCCTGGCAGAATATGTGTCGAACTGTCGACCGACAGTCGACCAGCACTGCTATCCTGGCAGAATATGTGTCGAACTGTCGACCGACAGTCGACCAGCACTGCTATCCTGGCAGAATATGTGTCGAACTGTCGACCGACAGTCGACCAGCACTGCTATCCTGGCAGAATATGTGTCGAACTGTCGACCGACAGTCGACCAGCACTGCTATCCTGGCAGAATATGTGTCGAACTGTCGACCGACAGTCGACCAGCACTGCTATCCTGGCAGAATGTGTCGAACTGTCGACCGACAGTCGACCAGCACTGCTATCCTGGCAGAATATGTGTCGAACTGTCGACCGACAGTCGACCAGCACTGCTATCCTGGCAGAATATGTGTCGAACTGTCGACCGACAGTCGACCAGCACTGCTATCCTGGCAGAATATGTGTCGAACTGTCGACCGACAGTCGACCAGCACTGCTATCCTGGCAGAATATGTGTCGAACTGTCGACCGACAGTCGACCAGCACTGCTATCCTGGCAGAATATGTGTCGAACTGTCGACCGACAGTCGACCAGCACTGCTATCCTGGCAGAATGTGTCGAACTGTCGACCGACAGTCGACCAGCACTGCTATCCTGGCAGAATGTGTCGAACTGTCGACCGACAGTCGACCAGCACTGCTATCCTGGCAGAATGTGTCGAACTGTCGACCGACAGTCGACCAGCACTGCTATCCTGGCAGAATGTGTCGAACTGTCGACCGACAGTCGACCAGCACTGCTATCCTGGCAGAATGTGTCGAACTGTCGACCGACAGTCGACCAGCACTGCTATCCTGGCAGAATGTGTCGAACTGTCGACCGACAGTCGACCAGCACTGCTATCCTGGCAGAATGTGTCGAACTGTCGACCGACAGTCGACCAGCACTGCTATCCTGGCAGAATGTGTCGAACTGTCGACCGACAGTCGACCAGCACTGCTATCCTGGCAGAATGTGTCGAACTGTCGACCGACAGTCGACCAGCACTGCTATCTTGGCAGATTGTGTCGAACTGTCGACCGACAGTCGACCAGCACTGCTATCCTGGCAGAATGTGTCGAACTGTCGACCAACAGTCGACCAGCACTGCTATCCTGGCAGAATGTGTCGAACTGTCGACCGACAGTCGACCAGCACTGCTATCCTGGCAGAATGTGTCGAACTGTCGACCGACAGTCGACCAGCACTGCTATCCTGGCAGAATGTGTCGAACTGTCGACCGACAGTCGACCAGCACTGCTATCACAGGACGACCCACGAGCTGTGTCCCGGCGAGATAAGCGCGAATTACACATGCAAGAAATTGCTTGCAAGTTTAACTACATTACGGGGTTTGATAGGTCCAACTCAGTATAAGTACCTACCTCTAACCCGCAATGTAATGAAACTTGCTTGGGAATGGATAAAATTTTTAGAAGTGCCTGATTATATTTTTGGTTGTAGGAATAACCTTCTTTAGCACCAGAAAAAAGTTGCAAACTTTTCAGCTGCGTCAATTATTTTTGAAAAATATAAACAGTTTCCTCATTTATGTACGTTTTGGGTTTAGTACGGCAAATAAGAAACTTTACTTGAAACGTCTAATACCGTACAGTCAAGATTACATTGTATACCGGCCGTGTATCCAAACTCGATACTGGCTGGCCTTGATATTGCACCAAAAATTATGGATTAATTTTATCTCACATTGCTATGCCAGAAAAAAACGTTGTTTAGACAAAAGCTGGATATACTTAAAATTTAATATACCACTGACCCAACCAACAAAATAAAACCATTTCGACGAAAGACTTTCGATAAAAAAATAACAAACAAATCGGTTCACCCGTTTGGGAGCTAAGATGCCAAAGACAGACAGATACACATGTTAGGCTTATAACACCCCCCGTTTTTGATGGGTATGAAAAATAAGTACTGTTAGGTTACGTTATATTTCTATTAATAATTACGGCTTTTTAATTACTAATATTACTATTTATTAGTACATATTCATTTATTTGCATTATTCGTAATGGCAGTTAAGCGACGGCTACGGCCTCATTGGCTGTGAGCGACGTTTTTAAAAAAAGGCAATGATTGACAGTTCAAACTGTCAATGTCAGAGTTGAAAAGCGCGGGGATGGGAATTACAACATGATTTGTAAAGATTTAATAAATATTGTACAACTACTGGATAATGGATGGAAATAAATAATGGATATTGTATAATAAAACACATAGAGAGTGATATTTGTTTGATTCCAAACTGACCTCCCCTATAGTACTGAAGTGGCACCAGGCCCCTAAGGGTGCGCCTAGATAGCCTAGCCTAGATATAGCCTGTCTAGATAAGTTGAAGCCTAAGAATGTAAATGTAAATAGGTAGTCGAATAAAGGAAAGGTCTGCGTTACCAGGAAGGGTGTTATAAAGAAAACAAAGTATTAGTTTTAAAATTTAAGATCATTTATTGATTTATTGGTTTATTTGATTTGTTGTTTGATATTCGATTGGATTAATATTTGAATGATTTGCTATTTGTTTGTTTGTTTAAATATTTTAAACAAAGTATTTATTTAATAGTTAGTATTACTAGTATTTGATATTTATTTGTTGGTCTAGATATTAAACTGTAGTATTTATTTGATAAATAGTATCATTAGCATTTGGTTGGTATTTTAAATCAAATAATGAGTAATTGATAATCTTTCATATAAAAGCAAAATCGAAACTTTTATTATTATATCAAATAAGGCTAGTTAAACCCTTATTTGATGCTCGACTCGCTTCCTGGGCATAATGTGGTTGGGAAAAGTCAGTCGAGCTTCCGGAAAAACCTCCACGCCTTTAGTGACACATCATTCTAACTAATTAAGGTACACAACTTAATTAGTTTCTTATAAAACTTCTTAAAACGATAGTATTTTACAAGGATGTACTTTGTACATATAGTTTCTCGAGTTAAACATGAATACAATTCACAAGACATTATTCCTTAGGAAAACAATTACACACACACACGATAAAAAGTAGGTACTATCAATAATACACCAGTACTGAAGGTTGAATACTCCTTGACACCACAAAGGAATCGAACCCTTGTTGCATTACTTGATAAGGTTCTCTATTACTTTAGATACGAGGGTCGAACTCGTATCTCATTACTCTTATTCAGTATCATAACTTTATTACTTTTGAACAGAGTTCTTTATTTATTTCTTTTACTGATACAATAGACCACCTTAACTGGTCACAATAGGAGTGTTTACAACCACAATATTATCCTCGTATACACCCACAGTTATAAAACCCACAATACAATCTGGTCGTGTTTATTTGGCTTATTCCGTCAAGTACAGAGATTTCTATAATATTTGTCCTTTATTAACTGGGCAGTGCAATTACTGTGATCTTTAGTAATTAACTCCGAATAAACACGAATCCCAAAAACCACTGCTGTAGGTACTTAGCTTTCAATTATTGCGTAGACTGCCGACCACTGATGTTACAATCTAATTAATAGGTTTCACATAGTATAGACTTGTCGAACACTCTTCTTTGACAATCTTATACAATTATCATTGATATAATACTCGTATATGTAAACACCATCAACACAATCAGATGTACACGCTTCTCCCGTCAATTATCAAGTGAAGTCCTCCCCATCGGTTGACATCTTAAGACGGCCAACCGTTCCATCATTATTACAAACATTACTATAACTTATAAATATTAAGTTCCAACTCTAATTATAGTGACGTAAGGGTTCTCGAACTGCATGGTCATCCTTGGTGCATCTCTGCAGACGCCGGCGCCGCTCTCTCCTTCAGACGACGCTATTGTTCTAATAGTTACCAACATGTGCAACACAGATTGGCGTGCAGCATAGTCCTCTGTCTGGAATAAACATTTAACAACCGTAGACCATTGTATGGGATAATAGACATTAGCTCTGTGTAACAGAACTCCAAATAAAGTGTGTGTTTTGACCAACGACTCCATGCATACTCGTATTGTATCGATTTCCATTGAAATCTTTCACAGCTTTAAGGCAATAACTCGCCTTTTTCCTGACAAGTACGGCCATAAACTATAATATTTTGTTGTCTTAAAATGGTATTCATTCCAATGTTTTTGTTTCGTTAATACTGAGTATTTGACTACTAAACTAGATAAACCATGTTACCATCTCACCCCCCTCTCTGGAGTAAGCTAAAACCGTAGATTTTCGCTTTCTTCACTAAAAAGTGATTACTAGGTTCCCGAAATACGCTCTCTGAAACTATATTTAGTTATAAAAGTTAACAAAATATTGCTAATCATAATATTAGCCAGGTCAGATATCAGTCTATTATCATCTTACAAAATTGTGTATTTCATTAGATGACAATACTTTTATAGTAAAATTTTAACGCTGGTGCTAAAGGTTTTTTTTTTTGATGGGTACCTGGGTTTTAAATGACAGTCGGACGGACATAAGTATAGGTTCCGTTTTTTTCCGTACCACGTACAATACTTAACTTATGCGAAACATTTCGTGCTTAGGAAGACAAGAGCTTAATACTATAAGCATAAGGTACTCTTGGAAAAGCAACTTTCTGGTACATTAATATTCTGTTGCAACAAGGAGTGATACTCTCTGTAATAAATATATTTGTTATTAAATAAAAAATGGTCTAGATAGAACTATAAATTGTGAACGCTGTGCCTTTTTTTCTATCATTTACATTTGTATGTATCGTTTGCTGAAGTCAACGATCTGGGCTCCTACGAAACCTCATATAAGTTTGTTTTGATAAACACAAGCACATTCAATACAAACTGTGTATTGTTTTAAGTATTAGTATGAAATTCTTTACATCTTTGCTCATATGGAATATGTTCATTGTTGTATCGTCATGGCTGAGGGATGTGACGGGTGTGGGCTTTTTTCACCATCACTTATCAAACTGCTCGGCGCTGGGCTCGATGTGTGCTGGCTTGTAGCTATATACTTACATAGTTATGAACATTTACCACGCAGTCTTACGACCGGGTTTATATGTTTGTTTCCACACAGTCCAGCGGACCGGGATTATATATAGTTCCACACAGTCCTAAGACCGGGATTATATATGTAGTTCCACTCAGTCCTAAGACCGGGATTATATGAATATATGTACCGCACAGTTTAATACCGGGTTTATATATATATTTCCACAAGATATACCGCTCAGTCTTAAACCGGGTTTATATGTAGTAAATACCGCTCAGTTTAATACCGGGTTTATATGAATATATGTACCGCACAGTCTAATACCGGGTTTATATATATTTTTCCACAAGATATACCGCTCAGTCTTAAACTGGGTTTATATGTAGTAAATACCGCTCAGTTTAATACCGGGTTTATATAAATATATGTACCGCACAGTCTAATACCGGGTTTATATATATATATATATATTTCCACTTATGGTAATATTATACACACTTAATCTGTAGTACTTCATCTCCGAAAATCATTTTCCATCTCGGAAAATCATGCTTCACCTCTGAAAATCGTCAAACACCTCTGAAATCCGTACATCACACACAAGGTTGAAATTCATTCTTCATCTTTGAAGTTCATACAGCACAAGTCTGGCCAGACTTTCAAACAAAATACCTTATATTCTTTCATCACATCAAAATCCATCCAAGGTATTCATAATTCAGTACAACTACCCAAATCACCTGTAACGTCGTTAAAAATCTCACTGCTGTACGTAGAATAATATACGAACCATTGACTATTGGTCAATATTTCAACTTCTCACCTGTATAATTAATTACCTTCAACTTAAATCTATACAAATTATATATTATATAAAAATAATACCATGAACGATGACATTTGCTTTCCTCAGCATGTTCATAAAGACCACAAAGCGTTCATTGTATTGTAAGTAAATAGTTAAGCAATTAAATCAAATTGCTTTAATCTCCACTTATAATAAATCTCTAAATTAAAAAAAGAATCAGCCAGTTTGAAACTAAGCTTTGCGCGGTTCGAATGTTCTCAGCATCCCATGAACGGAAAAATATGAAACATTTTATATAGGTACATTATTATTCTAGCTGCAACTTAGGATAGTTTTTATCCGACTGCGACAGTTAATTAATTTTCCGAAATATACGACTTCATTTAATTTTTCATTTATTTTTATTGAAATCAAACGCTGCTCCAACTGTCAGCTATAAGAACCGTCAAATTTTCGTCAAAATGGCGGAATTGCTTTGCCTTTCACTTATTAATAATTTAAATCCCTTCTACGATAGACCTTTACGAGACAAATGCTAAAATATAAACCATAAAAAAATATTCGATTCTGATATGAGAACTTATATGCGCAAATGTCGTTTTATGTCGTAATTTCAATAAATGAAATCAACAAATTTTAACAATATAATTAACACGAATTTGTTTTTTTTGAATGACAATGGCACGCGCTCGGCGCATTCAGCCAAAGTACCTGCGGCGCTACCACGAAAACCGATACTCAATGTTCATATATTTGCATCCCTGTCACTCGAGTATGGTTAGTGCGATAGAGATAGAGATACCCGAATATTTTCGAATTCCGAAGTTCGTGGTTATAGCTCAGGAATCGAAAATATGGTAAATAATCATAATGTATTTTCTCGAAAAAGAATTTAAAATAAATATAGTCAAATGGAGAAAAAAACAAAGCAAGAGGTTTATATAGGTAATGATTAAGTTATAAGAGTCCAAAGTTTTAAGAGGGAGTATGTTCTGTCCCTTTTCCGCAAAACGCACCTTCATATGAAACGATTGTTTTTTACTATGACGCTCGAGTATATTGACGTCACAGTCCCTCATCGTTTTCTCACTCTAACAAGCGACATTAAAACGGATGTAGCTTCATAATTTTTTGAGATATTTGAATGGGAGTTTCATTATCTTCTATCTATTTATACATAATAAATGCCTATGTCCTGACTGACTTATTCACTCACTCACTCACTCATCAACGCACAGCCGAAACTACTAATCTTAGAGAGTTGATTTTTGCACAGTATGTTGCTTTTATAACGTGGGCTAGGGATAAAAAGGCATTTTTGAAAATTCTACCCCTAAGGGGGTAAAATGGGGGTGCAAAGTTTGTATGGGAGAACCTTTTTTTTTTGAGCTATAGACTTAAACTTTGTAGAAAAATTAGTTATTAGAATACAAATGAAACACTTTCAGCGTTTTGGAAAATTCCACCCCTACGGGGGTAAAATAGGGGTGCAAGGTTTGTATGGGGGAAACATTTTTTTTTTAAATAGAGACTTAAAACTTTGTAGAAAGATCAGTCATTAGAATACAAATAAAGAACTTTCAGGGTTTTAGAAAATTCTACCCCTAAAGGGGTAAAATAGAGTGCAAAGTTTGTATGGGAAAAACTACTTTTTTTAAATAGAGACTTAAAACTTTGTAGAGAAATTATTCATTAGAATACAAATAAAGTACCTAGATTCAGTGTTTAAAAAAAATCTACCCCTAAGGGGGTAAAATAGGGGTGCAAATTTTGTATGGGGGAAACAATATTTTTTTTAAATAGAGACTTAAAACTTTGTAGAAAGATTAGTCATCAGAATACAAATTAAGTACTTTCAGCGTTTTAGAAAATTCTACCCCTAAAAATAGGGGGCTAAAATAGGGGTGCAAAGTTTGTATGTGGGAAACAATTTTTTTTAGCTAGAGTCCTAAAACTTTGTAGAAAGATTATTTAAATACAAAGAAAGTACTTTCAGCGTTTTGGAAAATTTCACCCCTAAGGGGTTAAAATAGGGTGCAAAGTTTGTATGGGAAAAACATATTTTTTTTTAATAGAGACTTAAAATTTTGACGAAAAATTACTTATTAGAACATGAAAAATACTACATTCGGCGTTTTACAAAAATCATTCCCTAAGGGGGTTAAAAAAGGGTGCAAGGTTTGTATGGGGAACACTTTTTCTGAGCTAGACACTTAAAACTTTGTAGAAAGATTACTTATAAAAATACAAAAAAAAGACTTTCAGCGTTTTGAAAAAATCTATCCCTAAGGGGGATAAAAAGGGGTGCAAAGTTTTTATCAGGGAAAGTTTATGTTTTTGAGTTAGAGACTTGAAACTTTGTAGAAAGATTACTTATTAAAATACAAAAAAAGAACACAAATCGTTTTAGAAAATTCCACCCCTAATAGGGTTAAAAAGGAGAGCAAGCTTTGCATGGGCAACACTTTTTTTTGAGTTAGACTTAAAACTTTGCAAAAAGATTACTTATTAGAATACTAAAAAAGAACTTTCAGCGTTTTAGAAAACTCCATCCCTAAGGGGATCCTTAAGATCCTTAAGAAGGGTAGCCAGTGTTGTGTGGGAAAAACTTTTTTTTACTAGACTTAAAACTATTCAAAATGTTACTTATTAAAATTAATAATAAAGTACTTTCAGACTTCCACCCCTAAGGGGGTTAAGAAAGCTTTGTATGGGCAACACTTTTTTTGAGCTAGAGACTTAAAAGTTTACGAAAAAAGTTCTTTCAGCGATTAGAAAAATTCAACCTCTAAGGGGGTTTAAAAGGGGGTTCAAATTTTAAATGGCGAGCAATAAAATTTTAAAGTGTGAGTAAGAGATTTTTAACTTCGGTCTTATTCTGTACGTTAAAAGACTACAAAACTGATTTCAGAGTTTTTCCAAATTCATCCCCTAAGAGTGTTAAAATTGGTTCAAAGTTTGAGTATTTCAAGGCATTTTTAAAGTATGAGATTTTTAACTTTGGTTTTAGACTGTTTGTTCACAAACTAGAAAATGAACATCAACTTTTTTTTTAATTATCCCCTAAAAGAGGGTTCAAATTTTGTATTGAGAGAAATCATTTTCTAAGACGATAAAAAGTTCTACGCGGACGAAGTCGCGGGCAACAGCTAGTACTTAATATAGGTCGAAAGAAATACGTTCATATGGTACCTACGTGCACTCCAAAAATATGACCAAGCGGAAATACGTCATATGAATTTTGTTCAAAATAGTCGATTTTCGTATTACATTTTGACATTTATTTAATTTAGACAACATTTACTTTGCACGTATTTGAATATGAACCTATTTCATAGCGGACAAAATTCCATTTGGGCTAGATTAATTATGAACAAGAAAAAATATGGTTATAAACAAATATAGACTCAATTAAATAAAAAAAAAACTATATTCACTTTTGGTGGTACCTATATTACTTTTGGTCCAATTTGAAAATAATCATTTAGTGTTGACGAATTTCCATTTCTGCCGAATGACAGTAAATCCTTTTTGATCGTAATATAAAGCAAAAGAAGAAAAAATAGAAGTTAGTTGGGGATAGAAAACTAATCAAAGTTCTTTTTTGTCTACAGGTAAATTAGTGCTAGAGTTTATGAATAGGAATTGGAAACTCGTAGCCGAGGAGTTTGGGAAACCTATCGTCGACTTTGGCGTGAGCTCCATCATGACCAGCGTCAACCAGCTGTTCAGGTCTGTGCCGCTGGAAGACCTGGTGTCGGGGCCTGTCGACCTATGATGCGACCAGAGAAAATTGTACCAGGAGTTAACTTAGCCATGTTAACTCCTGGAAAAAAGAATTAGGCTCTAGGAGCAGCTCCTCGAAAAAGAATTAAAAATATAGTCACATGGAGGATAAAGTAACATAAGACAATAAATAGATAATCACAAAGTTATATGTGTCCAAAGTTTTAAGAGGGGGTATACTCTTTCCCTGTTCCGCAAAGCGCACCTCCACATGAAAAGCTTGTCATTTACTATGACGCTTTTCTCTCTCTGTCAAGAAAACTTAAAACAAAAAAATATGCCTGACGGCGAAAATCCTATTCAAATATCTCAAAAAGTTACGAAGATAGTTGTATCTTTTTTTTATTGTATTTGAATAGGATTTTCGCCGTCAGGCATATTTTTTTGCCTTCTTTCTTTTGGAGTAATAATAAAATTGGAGTCCCCAAACCTATTTATTATTCTTTATGTTTTATTTAATTCAGTATTGTAAAATGACACCTATATATGGGTAGGTATAGTTTTTCAGCACCCGCATAGGATTCAAACTCAATCTATTTGAATTTACTTACAGATCACGCATAGTTTAATATTAAGTATTCTCAAGAATGTTTTGCAGTAGCAAATCAGATTTAATAAACCACATTTACCTGCTGTCCTACTTATGTATGTACCAAGTATGTACCTACTCGAATGCATCCAATACACGCAATATGTTTGTGTGAACGAATAATTACATGCGAATTATTATTATTGTGATTATACAATCAATTATATACATTAATGTGTATTATTTATATAGTTATCCATTTACATCCGTTTGGGGTAAAAAGCGACTCTGTATATTGCTATACGAATGAATAGATAAATTGATAATTAAAGGCAAGTTCAATTGAATTTTCGACAGCTGGTGACAAACAAAATAAAGTGTGTGACAAACTAATAAGTTAAAAGATACTGTACGTCCCGACTACAAAAATAACTAATAAATAACTCTTTTTCTTTCCTACAAAAGGTAGCCCATGTTACGCGGGGCATCTGTTTTTAAAGTACCTTAAACGCTACGGTGGAACGTAGGACAAAAAGCCTATTATAGGTACCTACGCGATGAAGGACAGGACAGGAGATTTGACATTGCATCTCGTTCCCACTTGTGGCATTATCTATGCTTACATCTTTGTTACTCGTGTGAGTCCCTCTATACAGGGTGGAAAGTTAAAACGGGGCATTTATTCGCCGCATCGTCTTACTAAAAGACAGACTACTTGCACTTTGGGATCCCCATACTAACTGTATGGAAAAAGTTTTCTTTGATTTCTGGGCGTTCTAGTAGTCAATCCTTAGTCGGCCCCAAAGAGTATTTTGATCCTTAATATGAATGGGATCGAATGGCATTAAAAAAAAATCGTCAGAATTGATAATTTTCTCGCTGACTGTACCTTTTTTAAAAAATCTGTGAATGTAGATTGTCATCACTTAAAAACTTAGGAATGAAATCCTAATGCCATTTTTGCGTGGCGGCAAGGGATCTAGTAGCTGCCCTTACTGCCCCGTTTTAACTTTCCACCCTGTATACCCCGTCCGCAGATATGTGCAGACTAAACCGTATGCATTAACATCACTTAACACTTAAATACTTCTGTAAACAAAAGTGTTTTGTGAAGTTTTAAAGGCGTTTTAACTAAAATAGGGTAGACGGATGTTTATGATTAACGGCATAAGACTGGACGACTGACTGACGGACTTCAGTGACACGTAATATAGCTTTTTAGGGTTCCGTACTCAAAGAGTAAAACGGGGCCCTAATTAAGTACTAAGACTCCGCTGTCCGTCTGTCTGTCTGTCTGTCTGTCTGTCTGTCTGTCTGTCTGTCCGTCTGTCACCAGGCTGTATCTCAACAACCGTGATAGTAAGACAGTTGAAATTTTCACAGATGATGTATTTCTGTTGCCGCTATAACAACAAATACTAAAAAACATAATAAATAAAAAAAAACTTTTTTCTTTTTTTTTTTTACAATCTTACACAAATCAACTTAGGCCCAAAATACGCAAAGCTTGTACTATGGGTATGGGGTTTAAAAGGGGGTTCAAATTTTAAATGGCGAGCAATAAAATTCTAAAGTGTGAGTAAGAGATTTTTAACTTCGGTCTTATTCTGTACGTTAAAAGACTACAAAACTGATTTCAGAGTTTTTACAAATTCATCCCCTAAGAGTGTTAAAATTGGTTCAAAGTTTGAGTATTTCAAGACATTTTTAAAGTAAGTATGAGATTTTTAACTTCGGTTTTAGACTGTTTGTTCACAAACTAGAAAATGAACATCAACGTTTTTTTTTTAATTATCCCCTAAAAGAGGGTTCAAATTTTGTATTGAGAGAAATCATTTTCTAAGACGATAAAAAGTTCTACGCGGACGAAGTCGCGGGCAACAGCTAGTTATAAATATGTAAGTATGTATAACTTTGATCATCGGGCGTGTCTATTTTACGCTTAATACCACTTATATAACAAAATTTATAACTACAATTTATCAAACACATAATTGGACTCGCTACCATATAGTCAAAATCAGTTCAATTCAGCCCGTTATTGTCCAATACAATAAATCAAATCCAATAAGATATTGTACTGTTAGAAATACAAAATTCTTATTTAAGTACATCTTATTATCTCACCATATCCAACTTGAATATAAAGTTAAACCACTTGTCTCCCCAACCCAAACATTAACGGATATATAACGTTCCGTATATATTAATTCACTAATGGATTAAAATTCACTTGATTGCGAATTTCAAGCTTCTTCCCACTTGGAACCAACTCATTATTTTAGTAACCGCTCTGTTCACGCCACAGCCGTTTAGTCGACCTGGGTCTACGATTGGGTTTTCTTTTATCACCACGCGTATCGTGCGAACTCATACGTTGAAGTTGCTCTTGTGACTTGTAATTACCATTATTTACTCGATTAATAGTACTGTTATGACTGTTACACCTAACATTGAGGTCAATTTTAGCTAGAAATTCAAATGCTGTATTAAAATTTGCTTCGTTATTGCTGGTAAACCACAATTGCTGCACATGCTCTGAGTAATGCCTCATAAGCCAAATAACTAGTATTTTTTTCTTCGATTGGAATCGTTAGTGAGCTAACGACTTCCATCTGAGTAGCAAAATGTTCGCTCATATCTAAATCACCATATGGATTATAAGACCCATTCATTAAATTGTACAATGCTGTTTGTTGTCGCTGTTCACTCCAGTATATACGTCTGAACTCGTTCTCAAACTCATCCAACGTTCGCCAATACCTACTTCGAAATTCCATCATTGTACGAGCCGATTTTGGTAAACACTCCATTGCAATATCAAAAATTCTATCATGTGCGTTCAAAAGGTTTATATATCTACGAAACCATGTAATAAACTTCATCGGATTAGGGTCCTCCCTGCCTTTAAAATAAGGTTTAGCTATATCGGGCTGCATAACGTAAACATTTTGTCTAACACTACTCGGGTCCGTCTGTAACACCGGAACTATAGGTATCTCTGTCATATCTACATACGTATCAATTCGCTTAGACAGCGTGTCAAACTTCTCTTGCACCATTTTGAAACCACGTTGCTGGTTCGCTTTAAACTCCGCACTAGTCTGCTCTACATTACTATCCGTCGTAACAATTAATTGACTATCTTCGCCTCGATAACGTCCACTTCGCAATTTACTCCGCCCTGACATTACTACTAAGTAAACACAAAAAACTATTCCACTATTTCAATGCGCTTTAGTAAACGAGTGCAAGAGTTCCTATAATAAACACAATATTCACGATCTAAAGATAATTGGTCAAAACACACACACAAGATTAGAATTATGTAATTAAAAAAAACGGTACAATGTCTCGGAACCGTCATGCGATAAACTTGTTTCATATAATTTTATCGGTATATATTCTTTACAATACAAAGGATATCCAAAGCACCCCTCTCAGATCATACGAATAATCATCATCAATGGACATAGGCCTCCCCCAAAGAGTGCCACAATGGCCGGTCCTGCGCCACCCGCATCCAGCGGACTCGCGATACGAATAATGTTATGTATTAATTAAAATTGTAAGCAATTATTTAATTATAAATTTAAACCTCCCCTCTCAGACCTTTCGATTATTTAGAACTTTCCATACGTTTGCAATATAGCTTTAAATATAACTTTTCTCAAACATGCTCGGAAATGTATGCGTTAATGTCACGAAATCAAGACATGAAGTTTCATGTTTATGGCTCCCTACATTACTTCTTGGCCTAGGCCAAGAAGTAATGTATGAAAACCCTAACTAAAAACATTATTGGCCGCTACTCTAACTTTTTAAATTTGCTTACTAATATTAAACAGACAAAGGGAAAATTACATACTGCCAACCACTACTAGGTAGGTGCTCTTTTTTAATTGTTTTGTTTTTAATTTTTTTGTTTTTTAATGTTCGTGATTTTAGTGATCGTTTATAATCGGTCGGTCGGTCGGTCGGTCGGTCGGTCGGTCGGTCGGTCGGTCGGTCGGTCGGTCGGTAGGTAGATCGGTCGGTCGGTAGGTAGATCGGTCGGTCGGTCGGTCGGTCGGTCGGTCGGTCGGTCGGTCGGTCGGTCGGTCGGTCGGTCGGTCGGTCGGTCGGTCGGTCGGTCGGTCGGTCGGTAGGTAGGTAGGTAGGTCGGTCGGTCGGTCGGTCGGTCGGTAGGTAGATCGGTCGGTCGGTCGGTCGGTCGGTCGGTCGGTCGGTCGGTCGGTCGGTCGGTCGGTCGGTCGGTCGGTCGGTCGGTCGGTCGGTAGGTAGATCGGTCGGTCGGTCGGTCGGTCGGTCGGTCGGTCGGTCGGTCGGTCGGTCGGTCGGTCGGTCGGTCGGTCGGTCGGTCGGTCGGTCGGTCGGTCGGTCGGTCGGTCGGTCGGTCGGTCGGTCGGTCGGTCGGTCGGTAGGTAGGTAGGTAGGTCGGTCGGTCGGTCGGTCGGTAGGTCGGTCGATCGGTCGGTCGGTCGGTCGGTCGGTCGGTCGGTCGGTCGGTCGGTCGGTTATTATTTCCTCACATCGTTTGAGAAAAGCACTATACAAGCCTCGGCCGGAACAGGGATTGGTGGACTCGTTGTATCCGGCCTCGTCTACGACTCGGCCGTCTAGCCCAAACTCGTCCATCAATCCCTTACTTCACGGCCTTTGCAGTAATGTACTATTATAACACAATAAATAAGCAATGATCGTCATAATGGCAAATAATTATTAGTTTCCTACGTTGTGTATTTTTTTAAATTAAATTGTTTGCGTCCAAGTTCTTTTTACTAGTTGTGTATTATTTATTAAAACATAAAGTCTAGAATCCTGCGTCACGAGCTCCACGTGAAGTGGCACCAGGCCCCTAAGGGTGCGCCTAGATAGCCTAGCCTAGATATAGCCTGTCTAGATAAGTTGAAGCCTAAGAATGTAAATGTAAATAGGTAGTCGAATAAAGGAAAGGTCTGCGTTACCAGGAAGGGTGTTATAAAGAAAACAAAGTATTAGTTTTAAAATTTAAGATCATTTATTGATTTATTGGTTTATTTGATTTGTTGTTTGATATTCGATTGGATTAATATTTGAATGATTTGCTATTTGTTTGTTTGTTTAAATATTTTAAACAAAGTATTTATTTAATAGTTAGTATTACTAGTATTTGATATTTATTTGTTGGTCTAGATATTAAACTGTAGTATTTATTTGATAAATAGTATCATTAGCATTTGGTTGGTATTTTAAATCAAATAATGAGTAATTGATAATCTTTCATATAAAAGCAAAATCGAAACTTTTATTATTATCTCCACTTATAATAAATCTCTAAATTAAAAAAAGAATCAGCCAGTTTGAAACTAAGCTTTGCGCGGTTCGAATGTTCTCAGCATCCCATGAACGGAAAAATATGAAACATTTTATATAGGTACATTATTATTCTAGCTGCAACTTAGGATAGTTTTTATCCGACTGCGACAGTTAATTAATTTTCCGAAATATACGACTTCATTTAATTTTTCATTTATTTTTATTGAAATCAAACGCTGCTCCAACTGTCAGCTATAAGAACCGTCAAATTTTCGTCAAAATGGCGGAATTGCTTTGCCTTTCACTTATTAATAATTTAAATCCCGTCTACGATAGACCTTTACGAGACAAATGCCAAAATATAAACCATAAAAAAATATTCGATTCTGATATGAGAACTTATATGCGCAAATGTCGTTTTATGTCGTAATTTCAATAAATGAAATCAACAAATTTGAACAATATAATTAACACGAATTTGTTTTTTTTGAATGACAATGGCACGCGCTCGGCGCATTCAGCCAAAGTACCTGTGGCGCTACCACGAAAACCGATACTCAATGTTCATATATTTGCATCCCTGTCACTCGAGTATGGTTAGTGCGATAGAGATAGAGATACCCGAATATTTTCGAATTCCGAAGTTCGTGGTTATAGCTCAGGAATCGAAAATATGGTAAATAATCATAATGTATTTTCTCGAAAAAGAATTTAAAATAAATATAGTCAAATGGAGAAAAAAACAAAGCAAGAGGTTATATAGGTAATGATTAAGTTATAAGAGTCCAAAGTTTTAAGAGGGGGTATGTTCTGTCCCTTTTCCGCAAAACGCACCTTCATATGAAACGATTGTTTTTTACTATGACGCTCGAGTATATTGACGTCACAGTCCCTCATCGTTTTCTCACTCTAACAAGCGACATTAAAACGGATGTAGCTTCATAATTTTTTGAGATATTTGAATGGGAGTTTCATTATCTTCTATCTATTTATACATAATAAATGCCTATGTCCTGACTGACTTATTCACTCAATCACTCACTCACTCACTCATCAACGCACAGCCGAAACTACTAATCTTAGAGAGTTGATTTTTGCACAGTATGTTGCTTTTATAACGTGGGCTAGGGATAAAAAGGGATTTTTGAAAATTCTACCCCTAAGGGGGTAAAATGGGGGTGCAAAGTTTGTATGGGAGAACCTTTTTTTTTTGAGCTATAGACTTAAACTTTGTAGAAAAATTAGTTATTAGAATACAAATGAAACACTTTCAGCGTTTTGGAAAATTCCACCCCTACGGGGGTAAAATAGGGGTGCAAGGTTTGTATGGGGGAAACATTTTTTTTTTAAATAGAGACTTAAAACTTTGTAGAAAGATCAGTCATTAGAATACAAATAAAGAACTTTCAGGGTTTTAGAAAATTCTACCCCTAAAAATAGGGGGCTAAAATAGGGGTGCAAAGTTTGTATGTGGGAAACTATTTTTTTTAGCTAGAGTCCTAAAACTTTGTAGAAAGATTATTTAAATACAAAGAAAGTACTTTCAGCGTTTTGAAAAATTTCACCCCTAAGGGGGTAAAATAGGGTGCAAAGTTTGTATGGGAAAAACATATTTCTTTTTAATAGAGACTTAAAATTTTGACGAAAAATTACTTATTAGAACATGAAAAATACTACATTCGGCGTTTTACAAAAATCATTCCCTAAGGGGGTTGAAAAAGGGTGCAAGGTTTGTATGGGGAACACTTTTTCTGAGCTAGACACTTAAAACTTTGTAGAAAGATTACTTATAAAAATACATAAAAAAAGACTTTCAGCGTTTTGAAAAAATCTATCCCTAAGGGGGATAAAAAGGGGTGCAAAGTTTTTATCAGGGAAAGTTTATGTTTTTGAGTTAGAGACTTGAAACTTTGTAGAAAGATTACTTATTAAAATACAAAAAAAGAACACAAATCGTTTTAGAAAATTCCACCCCTAATAGGGTTAAAAAGGAGAGCAAGCTTTGCATGGGCAACACTTTTTTTTGAGTTAGACTTAAAACTTTGCAAAAAGATTACTTATTAGAATACTAAAAAAGAACTTTCAGCGTTTTAGAAAACTCCATCCCTAAGGGGATCCTTAAGATCCTTAAGAAGGGTAGCCAGTGTTGTGTGGGAAAAACTTTTTTTTTTACTAGACTTAAAACTATTCAAAATGTTACTTATTAAAATTAATAATAAAGTACTTTCAGAGTTTTAGAAAATTCCACCCCTAAGGGGGTTAAGAAAGCTTTGTATGGGCAACACTTTTTTTGAGCTAGAGACTTAAAAGTTTACGAAAAAAGTTCTTTCAGCGATTAGAAAAATTCAACCTCTAAGGGGGTTTAAAAGGGGGTTCAAATTTTAAATGGCGAGCAATAAAATTTTAAAGTGTGAGTAAGAGATTTTTAACTTCGGTCTTATTCTGTACGTTAAAAGACTACAAAACTGATTTCAGAGTTTTTCCAAATTCATCCCCTAAGAGTGTTAAAATTGGTTCAAAGTTTGAGTATTTCAAGGCATTTTTAAAGTATGAGATTTTTAACTTTGGTTTTAGACAAACTAGAAAATGAACATCAACTTTTTTTTTAATTATCCCCTAAAAGAGGTTTCAAATTTTGTATTGAGAGAAATCATTTTCTAAGACGATAAAAAGTTCTACGCGGACGAAGTCGCGGGCAACAGCTAGTATCAAATAAGGCTAGTTAAACCCTTATTTGATGCTCGACTCGCTTCCTGGGCATAATGTGGTTGGGAAAAGTCAGTCGAGCTTCCGGAAAAACCTCCACGCCTTTAGTGACACATCATTCTAACTAATTAAGGTACACAACTTAATTAGTTTCTTATAAAACTTCTTAAAACGATAGTATTTTACAAGGATGTACTTTGTACATATAGTTTCTCGAGTTAAACATGAATACAATTCACAAGACATTATTCCTTAGGAAAACAATTACACACACACACGATAAAAAGTAGGTACTATCAATAATACACCAGTACTGAAGGTTGAATACTCCTTGACACCACAAAGGAATCGAACCCTTGTTGCATTACTTGATAAGGTTCTCTATTACTTTAGATACGAGGGTCGAACTCGTATCTCATTACTCTTATTCAGTATCATAACTTTATTACTTTTGAACAGAGTTCTTTATTTATTTCTTTTACTGATACAATAGACCACCTTAACTGGTCACAATAGGAGTGTTTACAACCACAATATTATCCTCGTATACACCCACAGTTATAAAACCCACAATACAATCTGGTCGTGTTTATTTGGCTTATTCCGTCAAGTACAGAGATTTCTATAATATTTGTCCTTTATTAACTGGGCAGTGCAATTACTGTGATCTTTAGTAATTGACTCCGAATAAACACGAATCCCAAAAACCACTGCTGTAGGTACTTAGCTTTCAATTATTGCGTAGACTGCCGACCACTGATGTTACAATCTAATTAATAGGTTTCACATAGTATAGACTTGTCGAACACTCTTCTTTGACAATCTTATACAATTATCATTGATATAATACTCGTATATGTAAACACCATCAACACAATCAGATGTACACGCTTCTCCCGTCAATTATCAAGTGAAGTCCTCCCCATCGGTTGACATCTTAAGACGGCCAACCGTTCCATCATTATTACAAACATTACTATAACTTATAAATATTAAGTTCCAACTCTAATTATAGTGACGTAAGGGTTCTCGAACTGCATGGTCATCCTTGGTGCATCTCTGCAGACGCCGGCGCCGCTCTCTCCTTCAGACGACGCTATTGTTCTAATAGTTACCAACATGTGCAACACAGATTGGCGTGCAGCATAGTCCTCTGTCTGGAATAAACATTTAACAACCGTAGACCATTGTATGGGATAATAGACATTAGCTCTGTGTAACAGAACTCCAAATAAAGTGTGTGTTTTGACCAACGACTCCATGCATACTCGTATTGTATCGATTTCCATTGAAATCTTTCACAGCTTTAAGGCAATAACTCGCCTTTTTCCTGACAAGTACGGCCATAAACTATAATATTTTGTTGTCTTAAAATGGTATTCATTCCAATGTTTTTGTTTCGTTAATACTGAGTATTTGACTACTAAACTAGGTAAACCATGTTACCATCTCACCACCTACCCTTGCCGAGTCGAAACGAAGGTCTTCTGTCAGGCTGAATACTTGTTATATCAAGCGTTTAACAGGGTTGTCTTCTGTAGCCACTGCTGTTTCTTGTTGTGCTATGTGACGTCATGTCATATGCCGTCGTTTACGGATCACGGGGATTCGACTGAACTCTATGACGTGGACTACGTCGATGGCCTGTGCCTACTTAGCCACCGTTGCGTCGATATGCAGAACACAGCAGGCCCCGTAGCATGGATGGCCTTATCACGCGATAAGTGATAAGATAGAGCATCCGTCCCTGGCTGACACCGTTAGATAGAACGAGACGACGCGCCTATCCTGTCACTTATCGCGTGATAACACGCCATCCATGCTACGGGGCCTGATATGTGGGTCTATTTTTGACTTTCGAGCGCTCGAAAACAGCAGAATTCGTCGGGTGACAAGCAAAAGTTACTACCAAAACTGTCACTGCTCTTCAAAACATCGTATCTCGCTACGTATTCGATATCAAGATACGATCTTTGATTTAAGTAGGTATTTGTTACTTAGCGAGTTTTGCTTGTCACCCGACGAGATATATGTGGGCCGATTTTTGACTTTCGAGCGCTCGAAAACAGCAGATATATGTGGGCCGATTTTTGACTTTTGAGCGCTCGAAAATTATATACGAGTAAATAGGATTGTACTTAGTGTCAAAATTGTAAACCCTTACATACTACCGAAAGAGTTGAATACGAGTGTGGTCAATACCACTGGTTTTTAAATTATCTATCGCTTTTTCAAAATTCATTCAATCGTTTTTGACAGTTTTCGAGTGGAAGAGTCGAGCGCTCGAAACTCGAAAATTGCCACTCAGGATTGAAAAAATGCATTGAGAAACAGCTCATATTTAATATAGTTTTTAACACTTTCACTGGCAGGAACCCGCCTAGCGGCCGCCTATGCCGTAGGCGCTTTCCGCTAGATACGAGGAAAACCACGGGATCGGCCACGAGTGTAGCGATTCTTGGCAGTGAATGTGTTAACATATTTAATTTATTTCGTTATTTCATTGACTTACAAAGTTCTACATGGGTCCCATTGGACATTTTGGATCATGTTATATATAGAAATTATACCCCTTCGTCTCGCTCTTACATAATTTGTTGAGCGAAAGAAGAAAGTGGAATGTCCTTATATTAGTATGTCAACGGTACAAGTTGCAGTGCACTTTGCATTTCGGGGCAAATCTGCGTAAGTATAAGTACATAACGTTTTGATATCATATATTTGTATTTAGTAAATCATGTTATATGATTCCCGTGAATAATGCGTTTTATGGAAATAAACAGCTATGTGCATTTTATGTTGCTGTGTCGATACAAACCCGATAGGGTTTAACGACACTGTTAGATTTAACCAAATGCATTTTCTTTTATATATGTAATAAATAAAAAAAAAAAAAAAAAAAAAAAAATGGAAAATATGTAGGAGGAACCTCATATTCGTATTTTTCGTTTTGCATGAGTATTTTTATTTATGGCCTGTCATGATATTTGTCTAATTTCGTGGTATTTAGTTGATATGAATTACTAAATAAAACACATTTCCCCGAAAAACTTTTGTGTGGAAAACGCCATGAAACGCCTTTTAAAAGGCGACATGCGTTATGGCATGGTTTTCATAAACTCGACCATCTGACTTTCTTCGCCTCGTTCTATTTTCAAGCTTCTTCGTCATCGTTCTGGGCATAACTGTACACCACCACAAAACAGTAGATATTCCACACTGAAAAAAAAAGTGGCTTAATTTTGGGGTTCTCTTGAACGCTGTAAACCTCATAAAGATAGCAGCCAAAGTAGCCAAACAAATATATCGTAAACTTGCTCTACATTTATAAAGATGCGATAAAATTGGCTACCTTGGCGATTACTATCTATATGACTGTACATAATTTTCAGGGTGTAGTTATTGATATAACAACAATTGATACAACGTAAAGTTTGATATACCTTTGAAGCTTTGATATAACGCGCTTTTTTGCGAAAACTACTGACTTATCACGATTGTTATAAAAATAACCCTAACCTATCCTGAGAAACAATATAATCACAAACATGAATCCCGGTCAGGGCATTTATTTGTGAATTTATCACGAATATTTGTTCCTGAGTTATGGATGTTATACAGGGTGGAAGTTGACGTAAGACCTTCCCGGAAATATTGAATCGTTTAAGTGATATACAGTAGATTTGTAATGGTTAGAATCATGAATTAAGTAAAAAATTATTAAACCAAATTTACTACTTTTTCACTGTGGTGATGACCCTAGTGGCGGTGATAAAGCTAAGCTAATTACCGAGCGTTGACGTAATCGCACTGTTGTTTGAATGACGCATAAATGTCAAATAAATTAAATGCCAAAATATTAATATCAATGACTTTATTACTTATGGCCATATCTAACACTTTCTTCACATACGGTGTTCAAACTAGCTCTTGGATTACGTTCAATATACCGCAGCACTTTTTCTTCAAGTCTAGCCGCAATTTGAACAACAGGTCCTCCACGTTTGTCATTCTGAGCTGTTCGTGGTACAATGGGCTGATTATTGGCGACACGATCATAAGCACGTAAAATCGCCCTTCGTCCAGTTGGATGTGGTGGTGGATATGTTTCTCGATATCGTCTTAAAGTTTCAGCCACATTAAAGTTACATGTCGCGTATAATAATAGCAAATTTAAGTAACCACGAGCATCTAACAAAGGCATTTTTATTTTTATGACACTGTCTATCAAATACCTATTTTGACTTCTTCTTAACAATGACTCATCTTCTTGGTTTCTAACCACGCAAAGAGGTTCGTTAGTTATCAAAAATGTTTTGATTCTAAATATTTAGGTAATGTTTCGCATGTACGTTTTTAATCAAACAAAAAACAAAGACAACCTATTGCATGAAAAATATGCCTGCTCAACCAGGTCACAGTTTAAATTTACTCGAGTATGGTTTTGTGAAACGAGCTAAAACCTTTTTATTAGTCCCTGTCCTTTGTTTTATTAGTACGAGGAAAGGAAAGAGGTTACGTTATCATCTATGATCTTTCTTTGAGTGAGTACTTTTGAGTGGTTGTCAATGTCAGCATTTGAACTATTTGTTGTGGTTAGTTTTATTCATTCAAGGAATTAAATTTATTTACCTTATCCAACAATCAAACAAGTGGAGCCACAATGAGAGTCGCCTCCGCAAATTCTGCAATATTTCTTACCGCGTTGCAAGATCTAAGAATAGATAAACGGCAACAAATTAACATAACATCCTTTCGTGTAAGATTGTTTACGTGTAAGTTCATTGACCTAGTCACCTGGTTAGGGTTGGCACGAGTAGTTTTTTGAGTAAATGTTTAAAAGGCTATAAGTTGAAAACGGCTACACATATTTACATAGTTTGTATGGAGGAAATATAGTGCTAAGGCTAAACTACCTCCCATTTCCACAAAAGGCCCTCGTCGACTTCCACCCTGTACAGTATCTATATGTATGTATCTATTATATATATCATCGCCTAGTACCCACAACACAAGCCTTACTGAGCTTACCGTGGGCCTAGGTTGATTTGTGTAAGATTGTCCCGTAATATTTATTTATTTATTTATGAATAATTGACATTCGGTATGTCTAAAGTTACACTAATGTTACGTTTATATCAAACATTATATGTACATTATGAGAGGCTCCCGTATTTTAATCTCACGAACGCAGATGAGCACGTTCCAGGCAATGAACTGACAACTTGTATGGAAAAAATGACAAATTTGGAAATAATTTATAATAGCAGATTTTTTATATGTTATAGATATATTATCAATTAAATAGTTACCAAGCGACAAAATTCAACAAAATTTCAGACATCAGAAAATTTATAACTTAACTAACTTCTGAAATCTCAGAAAAAAAAAAATGGTTTTATCTTTATTTTGGTTCATTTACATTTGCTCTATGATATTCAAAATAAATATACATAAAAAGACAATTTATGCTTTTTTGAAATCTATACAGGGTGGGCAGGAGTATACCGACAGATTTTAACCATTCACTCTCGGGTGGAAAGATTGTTGGATTCTTGAATAAAGCATCTTAGAATAACGTTTTAAAATTAAAAAAAACAAAATAACCCTATTATAAATTAATGATTTTCAAAACCTTATTTTGCCTGGAGTATTTATATTTATTTGCAAACCGTCTCTCTGCGTCATGTGTCTTATTCGTAACTTCCCGAACTGAATAATAATGCACACAGTATCCTCATGTGCTGGCTCTACCCGGTTGGTAGAGAAATCTTACCGTTACTGGCCGCTCAGCTGGCCACAAGCGAAAATCACGCACCCAGAGACATTTTGAACACTATGTCCTATTGTTGACGTAGTACTATTACTTATTCTGTGATTGTAGTCCCTCACAAGCATGTCTCGACCGCGTTCGTCATATAAAATAACTGTACCTATCGTAAAATTGTAGAGACAATCAAACTTACGTGTTATAAATATTGCGTTAGCAACTGTCCCGGAAAAATATAATATTGAATTGTATGGTGGCATAAAAATTGATACAAGATCACATATAAAATCAACGCCAATCCTAATCAGCAATATCCATGCATATGCAAATTTCGCCCAAGTTTCATTCTGTGAAAAAAAAAATACTTACCTAAGTTTAAGCACTTAATAGGGTTCTCTTATCAGTCCTTGAGGAAATGTTTTATTATTGTTTTTATTGATATACTACCATTACTAGCTGCCCGATCGGCTTCGCTCGCTTATTGCAAAGAACGCAGCGCAGGAAAAGCCGGTGCGATAATAAGTTTCAATCAAAAATTTAATTTTTGGTACAAGCTTTTATTGCCGACTGTACTTTTCTGTATACCGTCATCGACTACTAATTGAGACGATTCTAACGAGCCCAAACTCAACGGGTTTACGTCGGTTAAGTACTGAATTCCCGTGGCCACCTGTTCCCATCATCAGATCAGCTTGATGGTACGATAATATTGAATTGGCATCCAAACTATACTAATACCCAAAATTACAGGTCATACGGGGAACGGCAAGTGACTGAAAAATGGATTGCAAATTTTGACGGACACTTACATTTACATACTTATACATATACATATGAACAGGTCAAGTTAATATAAAGCTTGTAAAAAAATAGCCCATAACCATCCAGAAAGTCCAGTTTATACGCAGCTGAAAGGGTTTTTGAAATAGGATGCCTAAAGAGAGATAATGCATTACATTTTTGCATTTAATATATTAGTATATTTTTGTGTGATATATGTAGGTTTCTTTACCGCATAAATGTCCTTTCGAGAGCAAATACGTTGATTATTTATTACAGAAAACAAAACAAATCGCTTTAAGTGGGCCGATAATAATTACGGAGTTCCGTCGCTTCCTCAAATATCCCAGAATCACCTTTGGCACTTCACTAAATGCTATTTCAACGGAATCATATCAGAATCTGTGACGTACTTTTATAGTTATAAGTACATCATTGA
This sequence comes from Epinotia brunnichana, assembly GCA_963854355.1. Taxonomy (NCBI): domain Eukaryota; kingdom Metazoa; phylum Arthropoda; class Insecta; order Lepidoptera; family Tortricidae; genus Epinotia; species Epinotia brunnichana. The sequence continues at coordinate 17,580,596 of OY977942.1, read as the reverse complement.
GGAGTTCCTTAAGTCATCTGTGGTCTTCATCATCAGTTCCACTTACCCAATTTGTGATTTTCGGGTGTAAATACACGAGTTATACATAATAGAAAATACCTACATTACTACGCGCGTGCCTAATATCGAATATATTTGAGGCTTTCCCTCAATTCCTCATAGTTTCCATAATCCAACTGAAGGTTTGATAACAATGGGACTTTCAAAAAAAAATGCGGGTTGTGTCGGAGATACAACCGTTAATTAAGTTTAAGTGGATACTTCTTTGTTGGCTATGGAGCCCTAAGTAATATATCTGAATTAATTCACTGAAATCTGTATAAGTTAAGTACAGATAATTCGGTATATATGGCAACATTGACTGACGTAGCTCATTTGACTCGCGATACATTGAAAATGGCGGTCATTTCAGCATTATTTTCATGTCCGCCACATAAACTAAATAACATTGTCATTAACAACTAATGGCAAATGAAGAAGGAATAAAACATATAACAAACGATTATTTGAAATCAGATTAAGATTAGGCTTCTCTACAAAAAGTTATTCCGGAAGTCACGTGATACATTTTGAACTGTACCCCTATACAAGAACGCGAGCAAAGAAGTATCCACTTCAAAAACTAAATGTATGCATTAAGTATACTCCAAATACAACTTAAAAGCTAAATATGTAGAATACAGCACTGTTAGTGGCAAGACAAGGCACGGGTACGATTTTTACAAGCTTTTATTTAGGTACTTTCACCTGTCCCGTTGTCTGTCTGTCTGTAATCAAATCTTGCAAGTTAAATTTGACCCACTTCCCGGTTTGCGATTGAGCTGAAATTTTGCATGCATATGTATATCGCATGACAATGCAATATTATGATGACATGGAGCTGATCTGATGCTGGAGCTGGAAGGTGGCCATAGGAACTCCGCAATAAAACTACACAACCCCATCGAGTTTGGGCTCGTTAGAATCGTCTCAATGAGTAAGTAGTTGATGATGGTTTACAGAAAAGTACAGTCGGCAAAAAAATATTGTACCAAAAATGAAATTTTTGATAAAAACTTATTTATACAAACAAAAGACTGTTCAATGTCACTGTGAACCGCTAGAATATGACAATAAATGTAAGTACGTAGGTATGCAATTACTTAATTAAATGAGGAATCTTGGGCCTACGTGCCAAAGTGGACCCCGGGCTCACAACCGGAAATAACGCCAGAAGGATGACCAATTAAGTAAGTATTTTACCAAAACAATCTCATCTCTACGAATCCGGGTGAAGAATAATGTCGAACAAATCGATTTGTTACACAATAACAGCAATAAGAAACTATTTTTAAACTGACTAATAAAATAAAAACTAAAATGTCAATAAAATAATCTTAAAAGAAGTCAAACTACAGTTATATTTTAAAATATTTTTAGTAAATATCCCTTTCCTTTGGGCTCTGCCGTAGTAGGGCAAAAACTACTGATGGTCAATATTTCAAGATACGTTGAATTAAAATGATTGACGTGACTAAAATGACCATGATTGACGTGACTAAAATGACCATGATTGACGTGACTAAAATGACCATGATTGACGTGACTAAAATGACCATGATTGAAAAACAAAAACCTTGTGAACCCCAAAAATCAGAAAGAGAATGCTGGCTATCCCTGTGATGACACACAGTATGTACGTGACAACAGCGAGCAGCAACCCTGAAATATTTTAAGACGTTCAGTGCAGTCAACGAACATCTGCGAACGGACGTATGCGATCAAGTTCAACGTGCAGTGCCCTCAATGGCCATATCGATCAAATTCAACGTGCAGTGCCTTCAAAGGACGTAGGTATGCGATCAAGTTCAACGTGCAGTGCCTTCAACGGGCATATGCGATCAAGTTCAACGTGCAGTGTCTTCAACGGACGTAGGTATGCGATCAAGTTCAACGTGCAGTGCCTTCAACGGACATATGCGATCAAGTTCAACGTGCAGTGCCTTCAACGGACGTAGGTATGCGATCAAGTTCAACGTGCAGTGCCTTCAACGGACATATGCGATCAAGTTCAACGTGCAGTGCCCTCAACGGCCATATGCGATCAAATTCAACGTGCAGTGCCTTCAACGGACGTAGGCATGCGATCAAGTTCAACGTGCAGTGCCTTCAACGGGCATATCCGATCAAGTTCAACGTTCAGTGTCTTCAATTTCATTGTTTTTTATTCCGGCTGCGCCTTTGTTAACTGTTAGGTTAAGCAGAGTACAGTCTTGAAGTAATTTAAGGATTCAATTTATCTTTACAGTGATTTTTACATATTTTTTATTGATACTGGACTTATGCATTTAACCTTCTAGACGCCAACGACGAATCATCAGGCAGTGGGCAGTGCGGAATCGTTGCATTTTGTGTTTGTCTTTACGATATAGTATGAGTGATTAACTGTTGAACATGCAGGCGTGATATTATATGTCATAGACCCTGGCATAGGCTAACTAGCCTAGCTACCTAAAATACCAAAACAGAAGGTGAGGATGCCAAGGTACAATAATATACACATAATTTAACTAAATTACCAAATTTGCGTCAAAAAGCGAGTGCCTGCGTGATAATGTAGTACGGAAAACGCACGTTCTCCATATTGTCCTATTATTTTTCATCCGGCGATCAGAATTATTAAAAAGAACAAATAAATTTTGGTTATTTTCTTAATATAGTTAACTCATTCAACGGTAATATAAGAGTGTAAGTACAAGTTTTATGGGCCTTCTTTTACACGAAAAAGTCAGTTTATACGCGAAATTTCTTCGTTTTTATTTAGTTTTGGGGTTGCTGCGGAAATGCTCTCCAGCAACCCCAAATTAAAACAATTATACTCTCGTAACACAGAGAGACACCGCTCCCTCTTTTAGTATTACCGAGTACGTGAAAAAAAATTACCCAATAAGTACTGAGTTAGTACTTACCCACATATTTAAAAAAAATGTACCTCAATAGTTACGAGAGCACAATTGTTTTAATTTGGAGTTGCTGGAGAGCATTTCCGCAGCAAGCCCAAAACTAAATAAAATAGAAGGAATTTCGCGTATAAACTGACTTTTTCGGGTAAAAGAAGGCCCATAAAATTTGTACTTACTCTCTTATATTACCGTTGAATGAGTTAACTAAATTAAGAAAATTACCAAAATTTATTTGTTCTTTAATTCTGATCGCCGGATGAAAAATAATAGCAAAATATGTAGAACATGCTTTTTCCGTACTACATTATCCTACCGTTTTACAATGTCCTGACCCGGATACTTTTGGAAGACGAAAACAGGGCTTCTAACGAACATTCGTACCAAATTTCATCAAAGTCACCGGGATTTCGAGGTTGAACAATATCGACTGTTCTAAAAACCATGGTTTTGCAAGTAACACTCGAGCACGTAAAGTTTTCCAATCTTAGATTATAATTTTGTCAGGATGTCGCCGTCGACGGATACGTCTGGGAGGGCACCATCATCATGTACTCACCAAAACCAAATAAATAGGGATACCCGCCGTATGCAAGGGATACTATCAGCATAATGATAGCGATTATAATGCAGCCCGTGCGCAGGCTAGCGCAGAAACAACAACTATTAACCAACGTCATGCCCACTGAAACAAAAAACTGAATTAATCAAGCTGCTTTGTCATCTTAGGTTTTCATACAAATTTGCCAAACTATGAAACTATGTGTTACTTGTATGGGAACGTAGGTTTGGTGGAAACAACGACGTAGGCGCTTTTTGCTACGTACCCGGGAAACCAATTCAGTGCTAATTATTCCGTAGCGCTAAGCGTAGCTGATAATAGTACATTACTTACCTAGGGCGGTTAAACAAAGAATGTCTCAGATCGCAGGTATTTGACGCTCGAGCCGAAGGCAAGGGCGATAAATATGCGCTCTGAGGCTTTCTTTATTACCGCCCGTGGTGAGTACAACATTTTACGTCTTTATCTGGCCAGGAAGTGGGGTTTTCCGCACGCATAGCGTGCGGTAATTCCTACTTTATGGCCAGGTATGACGTAAAATGCGTTAAATCCGTAAGCTTCTTTAATGTGACTGAGTTTTTATAAAGCTGTGATAGGAATTGGAATCTACTACCTTGTAGTAGATTTGCTTTTTGAACGGACTCTTTTGATGCAAATCGACCAACTCAAATAATTTTAAGTATAGAAGAATCAGGGACAGGCCTCTAGCCGCTTCTTGTTTGCTTTCGTGCACCTCCAAGGTGCAATTCACCCAAAAGCGGTTGAATTAACACTTTGACAGTGTGACAGTCAGACACTCGTTATAGACTGCTGCCAGCGTTGTGCAGTCAGCCAATAAATTGGTCTGCCACTTTTCAACTACCACTACTCTTAACCGATTTCAAAAAGGAGGAGGTTCTCAGTTCGTCGGAATCTATTATTTTTTATGTATGCTCCTCGATTAGTCGATTACACAAAAACGCCTGGACCAATTTGGAATACGCCACATTTCTCCTAAACGTACATTATATACCTTTTCACCTCACTTGCTCGGAAAGGCTTGCTTGTATGTTTGATATCTATTGAGAAAATCGCTTTTTATCCACATGTGAAGAAAGTAGACGTAGAACGTTAAATGTTTATTTTTGGTTTTTTGTATATTTTATGACATATTTTTTTACTTTTTTTTTATTTTTTTTAACTTTTTTTAACTTTTTTTTTAACTTTTTTTAAAACTTTTTTTTAACTTTTTTTTAACTTTTTTTACCTTTTTTTCTTCTTTTCCTCGCTGTAGTGAGGTGAAAAGATTTGTGTTATACACGGGTGAAAAGTTATTTTACGTCTCGTGTGTTGAAACACTCGCTATGCTCAGGATTCTATTTTTGAACCACTCGCTCCACTCGTGGTCAATCATAGAATCCTTTCGCTAGCTCGTGTTTCATATGAACACTCGCAGGTAAAATACAACTTTTCCCCCTTGTATAACAAATAACTATTTCCCGCGCCTTCGTCCGCGTTCTACCTACTCTATCTAGCTATAAAAATTAGCTCAAAAAAATTAGCTAAAGATTATAATAAAAATAATCCCTCATGACGGCAACCTCGTGAAGGCCGAGAAGGACAAAGCCGCAAGTACCTAGACCTGGCTCACGAGGTGACCGCCATGTGGGATGTTGATTCGACGATCATCGTCCCGATAGTCGTTTCGGCGAACGGTTTAATAGCGAAGAGTCTCGGCCGTTGCCTGAAGAGACTCTCGCTAGATGGCTGGGTCAAGGGTCAGATACAGAAAGCGGTACGTCTGGACACGGCGCGGATTGTCAGGAGATTCCTCTCTCTGTCGCCCTGACCACCGGTAGCTTAGGCCCCGCTATTGTACAAATCTAACCTGAGAGCAAATGTTAATAAAGAGAATAATAATAATAAGGGATAATTACCGTGATAAAAACTAGATATTCCAGGTCCTTTCTAGGGTCTTAGAATTATCTCGATACCAAATTTTACCACAATGAGTTCAGTGGTTTAAGCGCTAAATGGTAACAAACAGGCAGACAAACATGACAGAAGGAAATAACTGCCAAGTCAATTTAAGGCAAAGAAACTGTAATAAAATAACAGTTATATTCGCATTTATAATATTAGGTAGTAGGTTGTATGGATTTAACATAGTTTGATTTGGAAAAGTTTTAATTTTCACAAGTTTTTATTTAATCTGCCATACTATGATTCAGTTTCAGACTCGTATTTATTTCATAATAAGGTTACATTGTAATTAAATTAGCAGTATGTCAATTAACATGCGAGTCAAAATGCAAAAAAGAAGTGAAGTGTTGTCATTATTATGTTATGTTCGTCAATAACTACACTACTACTTCGAAAAGTTGAAAAACCCCCAACATTTTTATCTCAAAGTTCAATATCTCAAAAACGGCTAAACCGATTTTGTTGAAACGTAGCTAAGAACCATCTCGATCACGTCAGCGTTCGGATAAACAAAACCGCATTCAAATCGGTTCATTCGTTTAGGAGCAACGATGCCACAGACAGACACATACACAGAAAGACATACACACAGACACACAGACACGTCGAACTTATAACACCCCTCTTTTTCCGTCGGGGGTTAAAAACCAAATAGATATGAATAGTGTTGCATTCAAGTTTGCTGGCCAAGATTCTGTATCAGGTCGAGTTGTGTTTAAATGATGAGGTGGAAAGCTGGCTGGCTGACCCATATCGGTGACTTCTACTAAGATCTAGACGAGTATTTTTTACACGGGATTGAGCATTTGGAGAGGATGTCGTTGAAATTGCCAGAATGGTTCCAGAATGCCAGCTATCTAAATGTTTAGTTATCAGTTGTTTCATTTAAAGTTAAGTACAAAAAATATGTTCTACTTTTACAGTACACTATTTGCACCACTTGCACCTTATTTCATTTTTTCTACTCCTGTACCGTTATCTGTCATTTATATAGGCTGTAGCTCAAATACAATGACACCACTAATAAGTCATCGCAAAACTCTATGCTCTATGGCCCAAAAACGCACTGTTTAGAGTACTTTTTTGGTTCATACATTTTTCATAAAAGCACTGTTTAACTTTTTTTTAAATCGGCCGCTAATGCTGCTATATTGCAGTGGTGCCAACTTCATAGACAAATATTTCGAAATAATAGTATTTTAAGCAACTGTTGTATAAGAAGGGTCTTAAAAGGCGAGTGGCGTGGGTTGCGATGCGAGCCTTGGCGAGCATCGCAATTAAATGCGCCACGAGCGTTTTTAGACCAGTTATACACCGTTGCATACAATACTTTTTATACGACACATTTTAAATAAATAGCAGACTACAGAATTAAACTTTTCAGACAGCAAGTTTTCTATTCGTACTTTTGCTACTCACGCAATTTCTTCAGGAGTGCAGTTATTAATTTCTTCGACCATTTTAAAAGGAACGTACACTTTTGTCTTCACAAACACGAATAAAATCTTAATAGTTTAGGACTAATAGTTTATCATCTTTCGTCTTTTCATTTTGAACTGTATTTTGGTGGGAAATCGGAAATGTGACAGCTCTTGCTTATGGTTTGTTTTGTTTTTAATTTGTTTGCACTTGCCATCCGAACTAAACCAAATCCGGACCCGCCCCGAATTCGAACTGTTTATTTTTATAAATAATACCAAGAATTTATAAAACATGTAATTTAACACACAATAGATGATGATTTATTATTATTGTAGTAAATAATTTATAATATACAAATGTTAAATCGTAAATAAATACTTTTATTTCGAAATATTTGTTTATGAAGTTGGCACCACTGCAATATAGCGGCCGATTAAAAAAAAAGTTAAACAGTGCTTTTATGAAAAATGTATGAACCAAAAAAGTACGCTAAACAGTGGGTTTTTGGGCCATAGAGCATAGAGTTTTTCGACGACTTATTAGTGGTGTCATTGTATTTGAGCTACAGCCTATATAAATGACAGATAACGGTACAGGAGTAGAAAAAAGTATTTATTTACGATTTAACATTTGTATATTATACATTATTTACTACAATAATAATAAATCATCATATATTGTGTGTTAAATTACATGTTTTATAAATTCTTGGTATTATTTATAAAAATAAACAGTTCGAATTCGGTCCGGGTCCGCATTCGGTTTGGTTCGGATGGCAAGTGCAAACAAATTAAAAAAAAACAAACCATAAGCAAGAGCTGTCACATTTCCCACCATAATACAGTTCAAAATGAAAAGACGAAAGATGATAAACTATTAATCCTAAACTATTAAGATTTTATTCGTGTTTGTGAAGACAAAAGTGTGCGTTCCTTTTAACATGGTCGAAGAAATTAATAACTGCACTCCTGAAGAAATTGCGTGAGTAGCAAAAGTACGAATAGAAAACTTGCTGCCTGAAAAGTTTAACTATTCTTTAGTCTGCTATTTATTTAAAATTTGTCGTAGAAAAAGTATTGTATGCAACGGTGTATAACTGGTCTAAAAACGCTCGTGGCGTCTTTAATTGCGATGCTCGCCAAGGCTCGCATCGCAACCCACGCCACTCGCCTTTTAAGACCCTTCTTATACAACAGTTGCATAAAATACTATTAATGGACGATATTCTCTAACGGTGATGCTAGTGAACGTGTATTAGAGTTTTATGGTGGCCAGACTGATTTCTGTTTAATTAGGTCTTAATTAATAAAATCACATTTTTCTTTAAAATGTTCTACAAGTTTGATTGCTTGTGGTGAAAAAAAAATTTATGAGGACCAGAGTGGCCAACTTCCTGAAAAATAGTTTATCTAATAATGATTCTAAAATGGTATAACACATGCCATTTACATCTTTACAAATAAATACCTAATACTGTTTTGATGTCTAAAGTAGGTACGTGTATATTTAATAATATGTATGGATCGTTTCATTTACTATGCATCCATTATCGGTCTTGCCGCGGATAGGAGCACTCTCTTGTAAGGGTATCCACGGAAGATCAGCGTCAAGGTATTTTTACATGGTACCTTGTCAGTAAGCTTAGTGGAGTCCTTTTCTCTGACGCTTTTGTTGAAAATGTCTACTGTTGTGTTGTTGTGTTAGTCTAAGTGTCTTGAATATTTTTTTATTTTTATTTCTTTAGTTAAATAAATTGCTTGCACGGAGCTGATTTGATGATGGAGTCAGAAGGTGGTCAGGGCAACTCCAAAACTGGATAAGATATAATAGACCCTTCATGCTTAGGCTCATTGGAACCCTCTTAACGAGTAGTTGACGACTGTGCAAAAGTCGCTTGCACCAATATTACAAATTTTAACAGATATGTATTGTATTCTTTGTGATGACAATGTTTTTACTTACCATGTAAATTGTGACTTTTCTAGATTTTGCTTTACAAGCCTAATCGACAACTCATTTTCTCGTAATCTAAGTAGTATAAGATATTATAAAAATTATGACGTGATCTTCCATTAATAATCGGCACCAAATCTGCATATAAAATGGCAAGTGAAGGGCGGTGAGTGCTGATCAAACAATATAATACTCACTAAAGGATGTGGTGATGATTTTATGACAACCAGATGACAACACCCGAGTTTTGAAGTCTGCCTGCGCTTCCACAGACTATACTAGCTTTTGAGGGTAATTCTACGAGCGTTCCAACCGCCGTCAGTAGGTTCAGTCAACGGCATAAATATATGATAGAACAAAGGCCGCAAAAATATCTGATGACAACACTATTCCTAGAGCCGTAAGAGCGTGTCAGATATTTTTGCGGTCTTTGATTCATCATAGCCGGTGACTGTACAGTCGGCCAAAAATGTGGTCTACCACTCTACGGTACCGTAGTGCGCCTGATGGTAAGCGATCACCGTAGCCTAAATTTGTGCGCTCACAACTCCAGATGCCTCACATGCTCGTTGCTGACTCTTTATAGTAGTTTATGTGACTGTACATAATGAAGGGCATCAAACACGAGTGTGGGTTTATGAAACGAGTCGAAGGCGAATTTCATAATTACATCACACGAGTGTTTTAATGCCTAATTATGTACAGTTACATACACTATTTTATCTACCCCCATGTTATAAACCCTTAATGATGTGTTCGAGAACCATTAGAATAACCGCCATTCCACCGGACCCGCACCACCCCAAAACCGGACCTGATTTCCATAATAACATCGATTGTCGATGTTATTATAATTTTTCATACATTATAATAACACTGGCACGGATAAAACGCTGATGTAACGTTACTAGTTGCAAATATGGTGGTCGTTATATATGGTTTCCGAACACATTCTAGAGGATTTATGATATGGGTGCAGATAAAAAATGTTTAGCTACACCCATATCATAAATCCTTTATAATGTGTTCTGAAACCATATATAATGACCACCATTATTACAACCAGTAACGTAACATCAACTTTTTATCTGTGCCAGTTTTATTATAATATTTACAATGTATGAAAAATCATAATAATATCGATATCAATGATATGATTTGAAATCTAGTTGGGCCATGGCGGTGCAATGGCGGTTATTCTAATGGTTCCCGAACACATCATTGAGGATTTATAATATGTGGGTAGATAAAGTAGTGTATGTAACTGTAGATAATTAGGCATTAAAACACTCGAGTGATCCTATTATCAAACTCGCTGACGCTCATTTCATAAACCCACACTCGTATTTAATGCCCTTCATTATGTACAGTCACATAAACTACTAATATACTACTTTCCACTCCTTTCTTGAAGAAGCTCACATTTACTTACTGTTACAGTTCATCGGGGATACCTCGGCAGCTCATTCCACAGCCGGAGCGTTCGTGGGAGAAAGTTGTAAGTGTTGTAAGCATAACCACCTTGTACTCGACTATAAAAATTCTGTCTTATACCGGATCTATCGTAAACAGAATCTGTCGTAAACAGAATCTGGTCTAAACGGAATAACTTAAGGTCCTAAAATAATTCTCACTAGTTAAATCAACCGAACAAACGAGAAAAAATCTCACTAGTTCTGTCAAATGAACTAGATAACTGAACTAGACTAACTAGAGGGAATAGAGGAATGTGATTTGATTTTGGTTTGAGAGTTTCGAAAAACGAATAATATTCTTTTATCGAAACTAGTTTCGCGATAAGACTTATTGTTCTTTTATCGAAACCAACTTCGAAAGGAGACATAATATTCATAATTAGAATTATTCTTTTACCGAAACCAATTTCGAAAGAAGAAGTATTATCTGGGGGCACGGCAGTGCCCCCGCCAAGTTGAGTTTTATTAATTGGGATTTTTTAAATTCAAAAATACATTTCATATTGGATAGATAGGGAGATACTTTGAGCCCTCGAGAAAAAGATTTATTTCAGGAAATGGTCCTTTAAAAGATTTATTAAAAGAGGAAGACCCCTATAAGGTATTATGTCTGTCACTCTTATAGGCCCATGTTTCAGATCCATAATTACATTCCTATAAAGAGTAGAGGAAGCAAAAAACAGTTTTTAAAATTAATATTTACTTTATTTTTTATTTCAACAATTATTAAGTTGTACACGACTCCCGTTTGACATTTAGATAAAGTTATACGATGAGGTATAAAAAAACGATACTCCTATGTCTTACATAATTTGTTTAGCAAAAGAGGGAATGTTGTTATAGTATTTATCATTTATCCTTTACTAAACTGTACCATCTGACTATCTTCCCGCTGTGTCTTTGGTGGTCCATCCTAATCGTCATCGATCTTTGAATAACTGCGTACACTACCATAAAACAGTAGATGTTACAGACTGAAAAAGAAAAACGGGTTACATTTGGCGTTTTCTTGAAAACTGTAAACCCTGTGTACAGTTAGCCTCATAAAGATAGTAGCAGCAAAATATATTGTGACCATTCTCTTACAGCAATACGAGTAAGAATACGATAAAGGCTAATATGGCTGCTATCTATATGATGCGGACTGTACAGGAATTTCAGCCCGTGTGATATAACGTAATGTTTGATATAAATTTACGCCTCAGAAAAACTATCTAAAATTTTTACAGTTACTGAATAATTTACAATGTCTTCATACTAGTTCATACGTTCAACGTTCATCATTATACCAGCCGAAATACATCCATAGTCCTCTCCCTAAAGCCGCGTCCACTGCGCCATGTTTTCGTGGTTTTTAAACGTCAAATATGTTTTGCCAATCAAAACAATACCCTATTTGTTTGCCGAAACTGACGGAAAACATGTTAGATGTTTAAAAACATGGAAACCATTGGTGCAGCGGACCCGGCTTAAGAGTGACACAATGGTTTCTTTATGCCAAAAGTTACGTGTATTATCATCTAGTCCTTGGGCGACCGAGCTCCGCTCGGATAAAAATGGAGATAGTACGGAGAAAACGAATTTTCCCGGACATGAGACCTATCTAGATCGATTTCTCGCCTCCTTAACCACCTACATTCCAAATTTCATCGAAATCGTTAGAGCCGTTTCCGAGAACGTGATTGCAAATATATATATATATCAAAATATTGCTCGTTTAATAGTATAGGGTGTATAATATATATATCATATATACGTTATGAGACAATCTCGTATCCGCTGGTGAGCCATGTTCATTGTTCGTGTGTGAATGTATACTGTATATTAGCACATTGTCTCCCTGTGTTATGGGCCCCCTTAACCTTTTCGCCGCCACGTCAAAAAAGAAATAGCGTGATGCCACCCACGCCAAGCAACAAATTGCACGTAAACAACTTTCAACTTTGTATTTTCAAAAGAAGGTGCATTTTATTTCGAATTTTGTGATTTGATATCAAGTCGTGGGGCACGAAAAATGTTCTGAACTTCTGACTTGTTTGTTTTGTTGTCAAGTCATCGGCGGCGAAAAGGTTAAGGCCGCTTACGGAGGTTGCTCCACTTTCCATCCTCTACTGGTCGGTCAGCTGCGGGCGTAGCATGGGTGACGTTTTATCACTTATCGCTGTCGATAAGACATTCGTTCTGACAAGTAAGCGAGTGAAGAGAGTGACGGATGTCTTATCCACTACGATATGTGATATAACTACTACTTAGAAAAGTTGGAAAACCCCCGACATTTTCACTTCAAAGTTCAATATCTTAAGAACGGCTTAACCGATTTTGTTGAAATGTAGCTAAAAACCATCTCAACACGTCAGCTTACAAACAAAAAAAAACCGCATTCACATCGGTCCATTCGTTTAGGAGCCACGATGCCACAGACAGACATACACACAGACACAACCAGACACACATACACACACACACACACACACACACACACACACACACACACATAGACACGTCAAACTTATAACAAAACTCTTTTTTCGTCGGGCCCGTTGGCCACAAAGGAAAATCACGCACCCAGAGACAACGAGTCGCTATAGTCCTAGTGTAGTCCCACACAATCATGGCTCACCCGCGTTCCTGGGATAAAATTGTACATACCATAAATAAAGTATGAGAAGATATGTCAACGCCATACATTAAAATAAAACCACCTTAATTTGAATGACCACCAGGGGGCGTTAGTTAACTGGTTAAAAACATTGGTGACGCCAATAGATATCGCTTATATCAATACGCCTTCTATGAACTATCGAATACACTAGCGACATCTTAACAACAGTTGATGTTCTAAAGAATCTGTTGACGCAGTCAGTAGATGTCACTTTACAAGGCATTAAAAAAAGGAATACCTTATCCTAAAAATAGATTTACACAAGAGAAAAATAATATGTAGGTATACCTATAGGGCAAGTTCAAAAACTTATATGCAATCAAAATTACATAATTAGTATCCTGCAAATGACGCACAATATTGTAGTCATATTTATGTCAATATTAGTTTAAGACAATTGGCAATAATGGAGGGAGTTAGCGTCGGAGCCGTTCGTACCGCTATCCGGAAGTATGGTCAGGACTTCACTTTTCACGACGCACCTAAAAGCGGACGGAAAGGCCTGCGGACCCAAAATTGGACCGGAAGATCGCACAAGCGTTTATGAGAAAAAAAAGACATATCTGTTCGAGATGTCGCCAAAAAACTACTTACATCGACAAGTGACGTCCCTCGTGCCAAGGAAAGAATTGGTCTCAAGAAAAAAAAAAACAGAAAAAGCCGAAGAGGAGCGACAAACAAGCCGCGCGCGTTAAGCCCAGGGCCCGAAAACTGTACGACCAAATCTTGTCCCAAAAAAAGTGTGCATTATTATATTATGAATGACGAGTCGTACATAAAGTTCGATTATAAAATGCTGCCAGGTGATCAGTTTTACACCGTACGAGAAGGTCAGGATGTCGATGATTCCGAAAAGTAGATTTTTACTGAAAAATTCGGTAAAAAGGCTCTAGGGGCCGATTTTTGACTTTCGAGCGCTCGAAAATTAAATAAAAGTGAATACGATTTTAGTGTCAAAATTGCAGGCACTAACTTTCTACCGATATAATTGAATTTTCTATCGCTATTTCAAAAGAGCGTTTCGTAATTTTTGTCCGTTTTCGAATGAAAGATTCGAGCGCTCGAAAGTCAAAAATCGGTCCCATGGTCTGGCAGGCTATTTGTGAGTGTGGTAAGTTGTCGAAAGAAAGAAAGAAAGTTGGAAGAAAGTCTCCAAAATCATTGGAGATAAATCTGTGCTGCAGCTTATGGCTAGTGTAAGGTCCAAAGTGCGTTCTCTGGCATATAATTGACAATTTTTCCCATACTTGTCATTAAACTTTATTTTATTGCTTAATATTGGTTATAAAATGAAAAAAAAAACATGCGTTTAAAATTGATAATAATTGTTTTATTGCATTTAGAACTTGTGCTTATACTTTCTGGAACACCCGATAGTCTCAGAAATATATAGCCTTAATAAATTAAATATATACGATACATTTTCACCTTCAAAATAATTGAAAAACCATAAGAAACGGTAAGTCAAATAGAACTAAAAATCCTGAAGTGTTTTTTTAAAATAGAGTACATAATTCTCTGCTAAAGAGTTTGGAATAGAAATTGTTATACGACTTGAAGCGTCAAGTGGCTGGCTGATGATTACATCAAGATTATGGAGTTCGATATTACACAAATACGTTCATATGCCGCTTACAATAGAGTTGTGGTACTTGTGGTTATGGAGATTTGATTGTTAACATAATTTTGATTATCATGTTGGATATATAATTATATTAATTATGGTATAATAGTGGATATATATTTTTGAACTTTATGGTGTTTCTAAGTTTATGGTTTAATAAATGAGGACATATTATTGCAACTGTTGTCTACATAGTTGTCTCCCAAACTGTGTATACTATTTTATGTACATTTTTATGTTGTCGAATTTATGACCATTTAGATGACTACGCTTTTTGTCACTCTGTGGTGTACCTATACATATATTTGACCTTGACTGTACCTTAATGTAGAAAAATTAAAAACTATTGAAGTTGAAAGCATCAGTTAGAAAAAAAAAACCGGCCAAATGCGAGTCGGACTCGCGCACGAAGGGTTCCGTACCATTATCAATAAAAATATTTATTTTATTTTGTTTTTAGTATTTGTTGTTATAGCGGCAACAGAAATACATAATCTGTGAAAATTTCAACTCTTTAGCTATTACGGTTCTTGAGATACAGCCTGGTGTCAGACAGACGGACGGACGGACGGACGGACAGCGAAGTCTTAGTAATAGGGTCTCGTTTTACTCTTTGAGTACGGAACCCTAAAAAGTGCGTACACCACGGGCGGTAGTAAAAAAAGCCTCTGACCGCATTTTGTTTGCCCTTGGGTCCATGCGATACGAGACATTATTTTTACCGCCCTTGGTGAGTAATGCAGATTTCCTTGAGAGAAGTAAGGTAAGGCATCAATAAAACGTTATTGTAAATGATTTCATTTATTTTGCAGTACCTAGCCTAATTTTTTGCTGGTTTTGTATTAAATTTCTTTTGTGAGATTTACAATAATAATTTATCTTGGTTACAATCATTTTTCCCGAAACATAATCTATGTGCTCTGTACAATACATATTGAATGAGTTTAAATAATCTGTCTTTAAAATACAAATTAAATTATTCCAAACATTTTTTTTTTACATTTAATTTATGTTTAAGGCGCTATAGGTTCAGCGAAGTGAAGCGAACATAGTTTTTGAAACAATATAATGAGTCTGTTTATAATAATATGGTTTCAAAAAATACGAATAGTAATCTTGAGGCTTTTCTGCAGGGAAATCAGTGATTCGAAACACGATTAAGCAATTTTCGCTCGATTGAAAAAAATCACGAACATAGGTCTAAAACATATTAAAGTTCACTTAAAACATTCGTAGCAAATTATGCACAATAGCTAAACATATTAACATTGGTTCTAAAAATCGGCAATATCATGTTTGAGGGAACTTAGCGATTACTTTTTTTATTTATTTAAACGCACAAAAAATAAAATTAAAAAACATGATATCCGCGCTTCCAAACACGCACTTCCATCTCGCTCACGCTTATGCTCAGCGAGAGGGAGAGAAGACCATGATACTATAGCGCCTTAACTATATTAACGCATTCACTGCCACCTCCTTTTCCTGGGCATTCGCCAGGTGCCACACTTTTTAAAATGTACTTTATGTAATGCACTTTACGTAATTACGAACGCGTCTGTGCGTCGATGGCACACGGTGAAAGTCACTGGAACGCACATACGCGTCGGTGGCAGTGAATGCGTTAAGTATGTTTAAAATTAGGAATTATTTGAATTGCGTTTATTTTGGTCCGTGGTTTAATTAATATCCCAAAGAATGGCTTTTTCTTTCCCATTCCCATGTCTTGCTTAAACTGCCAACCACTTCGGTTCGAATCTCGACACTGGCAAATATTTTGTATGATAAGTTCTAGCGACTAGGTTAGGTACACTCAGCGTCAAATACTTTATAGCAACCAAACTAGTCAAATAGTTCGGTACACCTTATATTTAGTATGGTGTACCGAACTATTTGGCCACTTTGACTGCTCCAGAGTATTTGACGCTGACTGTACCACCTATTATTATTATTTTATTTATAAATTGGCTACGTTTTTTTTTATATATATTTACACCACAACAATACATTTAGTAAACAAAACAGGTTCAAAACAGATCTATGGACGCTTATCGTACTAGAATCCTGCGTTATGATACTTTTTCCACTTACGAGCTTAACTGCACTAAAGGTCAAGCAGTTCACTAGATGGCGGCGCACAAATAAATGCTTGTCTAAATTAATTTGATTCGATTTACGATCTTTTAACGCCCTTTTCTAGTTGTTTTTATTTGAAAAAGTTAGTTATGTGAAAATGAATATTTGTAGATGTTAATATTTAAGATTTCGAATACAGTAAAATATTAAAAGCCATCAGCGGTGCTCCAAGCGACATCACTTACAGTTTCTCAGAACTATTCGACCGCAGTATGGGATGCTGCCTCTTTGTGTATTTTCTCTATGTACATACAGGCGTCAGTTTCAAAACTTACGCGTTATAAAAATTGCGTTACCAATTGTCCCGGAAAAATACAAGTATGGATTTGGTGTTATTATAAAAACTGGCATAAGACCACATACAAAATCAAAGACAATTCTTATAGTAGTCTAATTTCATAATAACATCACACGAGTGTTTTAATGCCTAATTATGTACAGTTACATACACTACTTTTATCTATCCACATATCATAATCATAAGCCTCCATGATGCATTCAGGAGCCACATATTATATTAGATTATTTTAATTCAGAGACAAACTAGAGTGGGATCCAACTATCATATCGTTCGATATTTTACTTACGTGCGACATTTTTCGTTTTTATTTTTTTATTCATTATTAACGTTGGTGCATTTGATTATTGTTGCGGGTATTGCTACTATTTATTTATATCGCCCATAATAATAACAGTTGCAAATCTCATGGAGTCTACGAGAAATTGTTTTTTTTTCCGTCAAATCGCCTGATGTTCCTTTCTTCTACATTTACAATTTTACATTTTTTATAAGCATATTGAACTACATCGATTTCCAGATTCAATGAAAAATGTCCGGTCCCAAACGTTTCTGGAACACTGTGAACCTGTGCAATCCCAAAATTCAGAAAGATAATGCTGGCTACCGCAGTGATGACACACATAATGTACCTATGTGAGAATCGCGAGCAGCCCCTCTGAAATAGGTAATCAAAGTCGTTCAGCACGGTTATCACAAGACGGCGCGCGAGTTGTGTCGTAACGAGATAGACGTGAGATAGACTATCCGTCTCTTGCTAAGTGTTCTAATTAGAAATAGACGGATATATATGATAAGTGTTCTAATTAGAAATAGATAAAAATAACTCGCCGCGACACAGCTCGCGGGGGAGTCCTGTGATAGCCATGCAGTGCCTCCCTCGGACAAATACATTCATCTATCCATCCATCCATACATATAATAGAGCTGAAGAGGGTCGAAAGTCTGTACATGGAATGGATTCGAAAAGAAATTGGCTAGGGATACTTAGAATCGACAACAGAACACGTTCCAACAGTTTTTAGAATTTTTGTCTGTTTGTCTGTTTATGTGACCGCGCATCACGTGAAAACGGCTAAACCGATTTAGATGAAATTTAGTATAGATATAGTTTGAGACCTGAGAAAGGACATAGAATAGTTTTTATCCCAGAAATCATCCTCAAAGAGGATGAAATTGGGGGTGGAAAATTGTATGGATCTACTTAAACAGCTGCACCGATTTGGATGAAATTTGGTATATAAATAGTTTGAGTCCCGAGGAAGGACATAGGATAGGTTTTATCCCGGAAATCATCCCCTAAGGGGGTGATATGGGGGAGGGGTGAAAATTTGGTTATAACCCATTTTGATTAAATTTGGTTAAGATATAGTTTAAGTCCTAGGAAAGGACATAGGATAGTTTTTATCCCGTTAATCATCCCCTAAGGGGGTGAAATTATGGGTGGAAATTTGGATGGAGCCCATTTGAATTACAATTTGGTATGTCGATAGTTTGAGTCCTGGGAAAGGACATAGGATAGTTTTAATTCTGGAAATCACTCCCTAAGGGGGTAAAATGGGGGGGGGGGGGTGAAAATGTGGATGGGACCCGTTTAAATGAAACTTGGTATGGAGATAGTTTGAGTCCCGGAGAATACAACGGATAGTTTTAATCCCGAAAATCATTTCCTAAGGGGATGAAATAGGGGCTGGAAATTTGGATAAAATCCATGTAGATAAAATTTGGTAAAGAGATAGTTAGAGTCCTGGGGAAGGACAAAAGTAATAGTAATAGTTGTTGTGGGTAGACTTAAGATTAACAATGCACCCGCATGGAATATAATAAATCAGTTGTTGTCTCGGTCTTGCGCTGTTTCATTGATATTACATGGTGGCAGCGGTGGGATTTTGTAATAAATATAAATTGTACAAAAAACGAATCGGCTACTTATAATAAAGCGTTGTGCGTTGTGTGATGAGTAATTAGTAGCGGCAGTGCGTTAGTGGGACTTATATTTACAATGGAACACGCGAGACCTCCACCCGAACTCAATATGGCGGGCGGACCCGTTACCCGGGCCGACTCATGGAAGCGGTGGAAGCAACAATTCATATTGTTTATAAAGGCGTCTGGGGTGAGCAGTGAAGCTGGCGGGGTGCAGGCTAGCTTACTCGTCAACCTTATCGGACCCGAGGGATTCGACGTATTCCAAACGTTTACATTCGATAGCGAGGCAGACAAGGATGACGTAAAGGCCATAATAAAAAAGTTCGATGAGTATTTCGGAGCAAAAGTCAACATAACCTTGTTAAGGTACAGATTCTTTACTCGGTATCAAGAAGACGGAGAATCGATTCAGTCTTATGTTACGGCTTTGCGTCTCCTCAGCAAAAACTGCGAATTCAGTGGTTTGCAGGAAGAATTACTTAAAGATCGTATCGTGTGTGGAATAAGCAATCCCGTTGTGCGAGACAGGTTACTTAGGTGCGACGACCTGAACCTGGACAAGGCTGTCAAGCTGTGCCAAGCTGAGGAGGTGTCACAGGAGAGCGGTAGACAGCTAGGTAGTAGTGCAGGCGAGTGTTCCAGTGCGATGCATGTGCATGGCGTGGAGAAACGCGCGAGCGGCGGAGGCGCGCGGCCCCGTCAAGGCTTAGCGCCGAACGCTTGGCGCTGGCGCGGCGACGGCGGCGGCGGCGGCGCGTGGGCACCGTCTCGCGAGGGCGGCGGAGGCGGCGGCGGCGGCGCGCGGGCGCCGTCTCGCGAGTGCGCCGGCTGCGGCGGCACACGCTGTGCGACCCGGGAGTGCCCTGCGCAGTATGTACTTGTTTCACGTGCGGCAATCGGGGCCACTTCTCCAGAATGTGTAAGTCTCGTTTTATTCAAACTAACAATGGAGTCAAAAAAGTGTATGAAATTGAACAAGCAGACTCGTGCAGTAGTGGATCGGGAGAAGAAGAGCAGTATTATATGGACATGGTTCGTAGTGATCAGGGTAAAGAGCAATGGTCTGAGACCCTGTTGTGTGAAAATGGTGCGGAGCGATTTAATCTTGACAGTGGCGCAGACATTAACATTATCTCTTTGGAACGATTTTTGTCACTAGGTTATAAGGTCCAAATGTTACAATCGGTCAAAATTAAACTGGAATCTTATACAGGCGATGTGATACCCATTAAAGGGGTCTGTAATTTAAATTGGTGGTACATGAATAAGCAATACTGTTTACATTTTGCGGTCGCTAACATCGGGTGTCAGAGTGTGCTGGGACGGCAATCATGTGAAGAGATAGGTTTAATAAAAAGAGTGAATGCCGTCAATTTAACTAAATACTCGGATCTGTTGTATGACGTGACGGCTCCAGTGCTGCTGTCCGTCGACGCGTCTCGCGACGCACTGGGCGCCGTGCTCATGCAGGGCGGGCGGCCCGTAATAGAGTTCGCCTCGCGCACGCTCACGGACACGCAGCGCCGGTACGCGCAGGTCGACAAAGAGTTATTAGCCATCGTGTTTGCTTGTGAACGATTCCACAAGTATATAATTGGCAAAGAGAAGGTTCATGTGGAATCGGAAAACAAACTCTTAGAGAGCATTTTCAAAAAACCCCTAATGCATGCCCCGGCACGCCTGCTGCGCTTGATGTTGTGTCTACAACATTATGACTTGGTGGTCACTTATAAACCAGGAAAGTTTATGTATATAGCGGACACATTGTCTCGGGCGCCGTTACCAGACCTATACCGTGAGGAGGTTCATAAAAATAACTCTTATCAAATACAAATGATAGTTAAAAACATTCCAATCTCAAACGCAAAATTAACACTCGTTAAGAAGGAGACTCGGCGAGATCCGGAGTGCATAAAACTATCAGAGTACATACATGTAGGTTGGCCGGATCATAAGTCAAAAGTAGTGGCCGACTTGAAAATGTTTTGGTCTAACAGAAAGGAATTATTTGAAGTGGACGGAGTTATTTTTAAAAATATGTCGGTTTTAATACCGCGTGCCTTACGATCAATGATGTTAAATATAATACATGAGGGTCATGTGGGCATAGATCGTTGTAAACGGCGCGCGAGACAAGTAATGTACTGGCCCAGCATGTCGCGGGACATCGAGGCCATGGTGGGACGTTGTGCCACCTGCCAAGAGTGCTCAAACGCCCCATCCAAAGAACCGCTTTACGCTAGTGCTAGTGCTACGGTTAATGGTAAAGCTAAGGCTCCCCGCTCATACATTGTACAAAATCCAGTGGGAGGTAAATTTAGACGAAATCGTCGTCACTCAATTAAATGTACTATGAACGACGAGCCGGCATCTTCGAATTCGAACCCGCATCAGCCGTCAGCTGACTGTGCGGAAGAATTCAAGGGCGCCTGCGAACATGTGGGTCACGAGGAAGCAGGCGAAAATGCACCTTCTGTTGTCGCAAATAAGGTAGATATTCGAACAATGCCAACTTTCGAGGGACCCATGACTCGTAAGAAGGCAAAATTACTTGCAAAAAGTTTAAATCGAGAAACAAATTAGTTAAATGCATATTGTTTTCTTTTAAAGAAATTTCGTAAGCAAGATCTATCTCCATGATGACGTTTGCGTATCTCATTCAAATACCTACTTAGTTGAGGTGGATAGGATCGTAATTACTAATCTTAATACCTACAGATAAGGTTCAAAATTCAAAAACCTGATGATTATTGTTAAATAAAGTTATTAATTATTATGCATTGTACTAATTGCACTTATCGGTGTTTTCTGATACAGATATGTTTAGATATAAGTATTAGATGTAGTCTAGTTAAGTATAAGCTATTCATAATATAAGTTAGAATACTGGGTACTTACCTACTCACATCAATTAACTAGGTAACTACCTAAGTACGTTTATTTTGTCTGATTAACAATGTTAAAATAATGTGGTTTTTTTTATATAAAGGGGAATATGGGCATGTAATATAGGTAGCCAACTATAGTAAGTACCTACCTTGGTCAGATACGTTACGAACGAGCGTATCGCAAACAAATTGTAAACTGGTACGTAGTTTACTATAAATTAAATTTAGGTTTAATCTTACGAAATCCTTTTGGGGGAGATGTTGTGGGTAGACTTAAGATTAACAATGCACCCGCAAGGAATATAATAAATCAGTTGTTGTCTCGGTCTTGCGCTGTTTCATTGATATTACAATAGTAATAGTAATTTATTCTTTCAAGTAGGCTTACAGTTAAGCACTTTCAAAATGTCAAATATACAATGTAAAAAAACAATAACAATAACAAATATAACAAAACTACTTAGGTACTAACACAACATAATAATTATAGCTAATACAGTTACAAGTAGTACATTTTAATTATGCGTAGAGCAATTCATTCCCAGACAGTTTTGTCATTCATATAGTCTTTAATGCTGTAATATGCTTTTCACCTCACTAGCTCGGAAAGCCCATTTTTATTCTTTAAAAACAGATAGCAAAACTGCATTTTATCCACAAGAGTGCAAAGAATATTTGAAATCCGAACGTGTTATTAGTTACTTTCTTAAACATAATAACATGTAAAGGCCAGTCCAGACAGGACATTTTTCGCCCATCAGATTTATTTTATTTAGGTACCTTTTTTTGAATGTTTTATTCTTTTTTAACTGTTTTTTTGTTTTATAAATCTTTTTTCTTTTTCTCATTTTTAAAAATGTTGTTTCTCTTTTTAAATGTTTTGTTTCTTTTTGAATGTTTTTCTGTATTTTTTTTCTCTTTTTAATGTATTTTTGGTCTTTTTATACGTTTTTTTTCCTTTTTTTTAAATTCTTTTCTTCTTTTTTTAATGTTTTTTGAAATTCTATGTATTTTTTTGATGTTTTCGTCTACATTTTAATGTTTTTTTTTATATTTTATTGATTTAAATGTGTTTATTCAAGGTTTTTTTTATTTTTTCCACAAAAAAAAAAAAAAATTATGTTTTTTTCATTTTGATTTATTTTTGTGGTTTTTCCATTTTTTTTTTTTAAATGTTTTTTTTAGTTTTTTTTCTTTTTTCATCTTTTTTTTACGTTTTTTCTCTTATTTTAATGTTTTTTGTAACTTTTTTTCTTTTATTATGTTTTTGTCTCTATTTTATTGCTTTGTTTTTCTTTTTTCAATGATTTTTGCTTTTTTCACCTTTTTATAGATGTTTTGTTTCTTTTTGAATGTTTTTTTTCTTTTTTCTCTTTTTTATACGTTTTTCCTTTTTTTTAATGTTTATTTTTTATTATTTCAAGGTTTTTTGAAATTCTCTTATATTTTTTTGATGTTTTTGCCATATTTTAATGTTTTTTTTTATTTTTTATTGATTTATATGTGTTTTTCAAGGTTTTTTTCTTTTTCCATTATTTTAAATTTTTTTTCCACTCTTTTTACATGTTTTTTTTTGTTTTTTTGTCTTTTTTTGTCTTTTTTTACTTTTTTTCTCTTAATATAATGTTTTTTGTAACTTTTTTCTTTTTACATGTTTTTTTTTTGTTTTTTGTCTTTTTTTTACGTTTTTTTTCTTAATGTTATGTTTTTTGTAACTTTTTTCTTTTTTATATGTTTTTGTCTCTATTTTATTGCTTCGTTTTTCTTTTACCAGTCTTTTTAAATGTTTTTTGAAATTATTTTTGCCTTTTTTAAAAGTTTTTCTTTATTTTAATGTTATTTTTTTTGTTTCTCAATGTTTTTTCTCTTCCTCTTTATTAAATGTTTTTTTTTTAATTTTGTAATATTTTGTTTCTTTTTTCATGTTTTTAATTTTTTTTCTCATTTTTAATGTTTTTTCCCCCTTTTTAATATATTTTTTTTAATTTTTTCGTTACTTTACTTTTTTGTTTTTTTTCCTCGCTTTAGTGAGGTGAAAAGATTTGTGTTACACACGGGTGCAAGTTATTTTGACGTCTCGTGTGTTGCAACACTCGCTACTTTATTTTTTCCACTTTTTAAAAACAATTTTTTTTTTATGTTTTTTTCTTTTTGATTTATTTTTGTGGTTTTTCCACTTTCTTTTCTTTTTAAATGTTTTTTTTTTTAGTTTTTTGTCTATTTTTATCTATTTTTTACGTTTTTTCTCTTATTTTAATGTTTTTTGTAACTTTTTTTCTTTTATTATGTTTTTGTCTCTATTTTATTGCTTTGTTTTTCTTTTTTCAATGATTTTTGCTTTTTTCTCGTTTTTATTAATGTTTTGTTTCTTTTTGTATGTTTTTTTCTTTTTTTATGTTTTTTTGGTCTTTTTTCTCTTTTTTATACGTTTTTTCCCTTTTTTTAATGTTTATTTTTTATTATTTCAAGGTTTTTTGAAATTCTCTTATATTTTTTTGATGTTTTTGCCATATTTTAATGTTTTTTTTATTTTTTATTGATTTATATGTGTTTTTCAAGGTTTTTTTCTATTCCCATTATTTTAATTTTTTTTTCCATTTTTTTTACATGTTTTTTTTAGTTTTTTGTCTTTTTTTACGTTTTTTTTCTTAATGTTATTTTTTTTGTAACCTTTTTCTTTTTTATATGTTTTTGTCTCTATTTTATTGCTTCATTTTTCTTTTATCAGTCTTTTTTAATGTTTTTTGAAATTATTTTTGCCTTTTTCAAAAGTTTTTCTTTATTTTAATGTTATTTTTTTGTTTTTCAATGTTTTTTCTCTTTTCCTCTTTATTAAATGTTTTTTTTAATTTTGTAATATTTTGTTTCTTTTTTTGTTTTTTATTTTTTTTTCCCCTACTTAATACTTTTTTTAAAATTTTCCTTACTTTACTTTTTTGTTTTTTTTTGTTTTTTTTCCTCGCTTTAGTGAGGTGAAAAGATTTGTGTTACACACGGGTGCAAGTAATTTTGACGTCTCGTGTGTTGCAACACTCGCTACGCTCAGGATTCTATTTTTGAACCACTCGCTTCGCTCAGGATTCTATTTTTGAACCACTCGCTTCGCTCGTGGTTCAACCATAGAATCCATTCGCAAGCTCGTGGTTCAACCCTAGAATCCATTCGCTAGCTCGTGTTTCAATTCCACACTCGCGGTTAAAATACAACTTTGCACCCTTGTATAACAAATAACTATTACGTACTAGTTTAAGTTTCAGATAGTTTTTAAGTTTGTTAATTGTCAGACTAGTCACACTACTTGGGAGTTTATTATAGAACCGTATACAATTACCCTTGAAAGATTTGTTTATTTTTTGCAGCCGAGTATAGGGCACTGCGAGCTTGTCTTTATTTCTGGTATTTAGATTATGTATATCATAATTTCTTTTAAAGTTAACAATATTTTTATGAACATACATGATATTTTCATAAATGTATTGAGAATGCACTGTCAGTATATTAATTAGTTTAAATTTTTCTCTAAGGGACTCTCTAGGTCCCATCTTATAAATTGCGCGAATAGCCCGCTTCTGCAGTACAAAAACAGCACCAATGTCAGCAGCGCTACCCCATAGTAAAATGCCATATGACATAATGCTATGGAAGTAGCTAAAGTAGACCAATCTCGCGGTTTTCTCGTCGGTTAGTTGACGGATTTTACTAACTGCAAAAGATAAATTTTACTCCGGAAATCGTCGCCTTAGGGCGTGAAATGGGGGTGAACATTTGAATGTAACCCATTTAGATGAAATTTGGTTAAGATATTGTTTGAGTCCTGGGAAAGGACAAAGGATAGTTTTTATTCCGGAAATCATCTCCTGAGGTGATGAAATTAGGGGTGAAAATTTGGATGGAACCCATTTAGATGAAATTTAGTAAAGACATAGTTTGAGCCCTAGGAAAGGACACAGGATAGTTTTTATTCCAATAATCATACCCAAAGGGGGTGAAATGGGGGTGAAAATTTGAATAGAACCCATTTAGATGAAATTTGGTATAGATATAGTTTGAGCCGCGGGGAAGAACAGCGGATGGCTTTTATCCCAAAAATAATCCCCTATTTCATCGGGGGTGAAAATTGGGATGTACCCTATTTAGTTAAAATTTGGTATAGAGATAGTTGGAGTCCCGGGGAAGGACAATGCATAGTTTTTATCCCTAAAATCATCTCCTGAGAGGATGAAATGAGGGGTGAAGATTTGAATGGAACCCATTTAAATTGAAATCTGGTACAGAGATAGTTTGAGTCCCGGCGAAACCATTTGGGGGTGAACATTTGTATGGAGCTACTAGAACGGCTGCACCGATTAAGATGAAATTTGGTATAGAGACAGTTCGATTCCCGGGGATAGGTTTTATTAAGGACATTAGATAGAGTTTATCCCGAAAATCATCCCTTAGGGGTGAAATAAGTAATTAAAATTTGGATGGATGGAACCCAGTAAGATGAAATTTGGTACCTATAGAGATAGATTTTGGCCCGAAAATCATTCCCTAAGGGGGTGAAATGGGGGATAAATATTTGGATGAAACGCATTTAGATGAAATTTGGTTTAGAGATAGTTTGAGTTCTGGGAAAGGACATGGGATAGTTTTTATCCCGGAAATCATCTCTTAAGGGGATGAAATGGGAGAATAACAATTGTATGGAGCTACTATACAACCGCTGCACCCGTTTAGATAAAGTTATCTCGGGGAAACACATAGGATAGTTTTTATCCCGGAAATAAATCCCTAAAGGGGAAATGGAGGGTGAAAGTTTGTTTCGAGCTACGATATAAACGAGTTCTACGCGGACGAAGTCGCGGACAGAAGCTAGTGTACAATATTTTTGCGGGCGTGTCCTGGGTGTGACTTTGTTTACTGTAAGGTTATGCAAAAAGGTTTAGGTTATATCTTCTAAAATTATTTCAATGGCCGCGAAACACAATGGGCCATCGTGGCCATACGAGTATGTTTTTCTCCCGTTAACGCATCCTGCAAAAATGCGTTAACGGGAGAAAAACATACTTTCATGTCATTTCAGAGCATAGCTGCACCCTACCCTGCGGTCATAATGGCGTGTGTTGAGCTACAATCAGATTCAATTTCACTTTAATTTGAAACTAAATATATGGTTTTTGTTGAAGAATTTAAAAGTCCAGTACTTTTGCATTCATCTTTTTAGATTGCTTTGTAGAATGCTTTGTACCAATTGTACCTCGTGTGTTCATCAGTTTTGAGACGAGAAAAAAACTCAAGTTATAAAAAAACAGAAACAATTTATTTTAATAAAACAAACATAAACCCATATCAATATGCATTGAATAAATAAAAAAGTTATAAAATTTACTCGAAATGACCGCCTCTTTTTTCGATACAGGCCTTTAAGCGTGCTGACCACTCGTCAATAGCGGTGGCACGCACCTTATCTATAGGGATTCGCTTCGATTCTTCAGCGTGCGTTTTAGGGGCTGAAGGTTTGGATGTGACTTTCGGCAACAATTTTGTCCACAAAGCGTAATCCAACGGGTTTAAGTAGGGCTTGACGAAGGCCATTCTTCAGTACTAATAAAGCTAGGTAAATTCTCTTTTAGCTAATTCAGTGTAGATTTCGCTTTATGCCATCTCGATAAAGAATGACAAATAATCGTTTTTTTTTTTTTTCAAATAACAAGATTCCATACTCAAAATTCGAAACACTTGGAGCAAGCTGCGGGCATGTTCTTATTTCAAATTCAAGTTTTTAAATTCGTCTCAAAACTTATGAACACACGATATCAATGCATTTCATATGTTGACTTTACAATAAAGTAGGTACATTTGCATCGAAAAATATTTTTGTACTCACCAAAACCGTTTATTATATACGAATAGGTACCCGTCGTATCCAATCGACAATATCAACAGTATTATTTCAATTATAACGCTGCCCGCCGCGCACAGCTTAATGCAGCAACAACAAGTATTCACTAACACCATCACTGAAACGAAACCCGTATTATTAAGGCTGATAGTTTGGCATTTTTACTGCACATTATATAACATTGGTGACACTAGTGACCCAAAATCCATTGCGAACTTATTCTCGGAGCACTTTAAGGTGAAGTCGCCGTTGGAACCCGCGCAGCAGGTGGTAGACGAGGGTGCCTGTCATGACTCTGACCTGGTTCGGTTTTCGGCCAAACAGGTTGTTAGTGACGCAATCAAAAATATGACAAGAGGTAAGTCACCGGTTCATGATAGCCTCAGCGTCGAGCACCTGCAGCACGCGGGTGTCCACCACCCCCGGGTACTATCGATGTTCTACTCGCTGTGCATGGCGCATTCTTATCTGCCCCAGGATATGATGCGGACACTGGTTGTCCCCATTGTAAAGGACAAGACGGGTAATGTTACTGATAAGTGCAATTATCGGCCCATTTCTCTGGCCACAGTCTTGGCAAAAAGACAGCCTGCTGAATACATGTCTTAATGACTATGTACACCTGCACGATGCACAGTTCGGGTTTAGACCCGGGCTGTCTACCGAAACTGCTATCCTTAGCTTGAAACACACGGTTCAGTACTATACAGAGCGTCGAACGCCAGTCTACGCCTGTTTCTTAGACCTCTCCAAGGCGTTCGACCTTGTGTCGTACGACGTCCTGTGGGACAAGCTGAGGAGTAGTAATGTGCCGGCAGAGCTGTTGCGCATCTTTCAGTACTGGTATCAGAACCAGCTGAACGGCGTGAAATGGGCGGATAACATATCAGACACGTACATGTTGAAATGTGGGGTGAGTACTGTACGTGAATGATCTGATTGGCGGGCTTAGCAACAAACGCATCGGATGCAGTGTGGATGATGTTATCGTTAATAACATGTTGTAAGGTGTTGCTCAGCCCGTCGGTCAGGGCGCTTAGGGAGCTGCTGGGCTCATTTAAGAAGTACGCTTTGTCGCATGGCTTGACGTACAATGTCACAAAGAGCGAGTATCTGGTCTTTTAGGCCATCGGAGGCAAGTTGCCTGAGACAGTGCCTCCCATAAAGCTAAATGGTGGTGACCTTAAACGAGTCTTCAAGTTTAAGTATCTCGGCCACTATGTAACCGATGACCTTAATGACCAAACAGATATAGAGCGGGAAAGGAGGGCGTTGGCGGTCAGATGCAATATGTTGGTTCGGTGGTTTGCATGATGTAGTAAGCAGGTTAAAATAACTTTGTTCAAAGCCTACTGCCAGGTATATTACACGAGCAGCCTATGGACGAACTGTACGCAGAAGGCAATCAACGCCTATCGAGTCCAGTACAACAATGGCTTCAGGATGTTGCTGGGACTACCGCGTTTCTGCAGTGCATCAGGTATGTTTGCGCTCGCGGGAGCGGACGCCTTCTACGCCAAAACTGCCTCCTTGCTCTGCAGACTTTCCAACTACATCCTGAAGACCATAGCCGGGCGGTTTGACTCGTGCATAATGCGCCACCTTATACAGATGCACGTCAGCAAAAGGTGACGCCGTTTCATATTTGTATTTGAATTCAATTTATTTGTATTTTAATTTATTTTTTAATTTTCAATTCAAATTATTTCAATGAAATTAAATCAATGCAACAACGTAATGTAATGTTATTTAATAAAATCTTATTAAATTCCACACTAACATTTAAACAAACAGAAAATTAAAATTCTTCGAAGAATTAATTCCCATAAAGCTGGAAATCGTTTCAATACCTTCATTTGGCCCTAAATACATGTAATCCGTTTTTTTACTGTCCTCAAAGGCAGCTATCCTACCATACAAGTTTCATTCTATTTTTCGATGACGTTTTTTTCGATGAATTTTTGTACTATTTTTTTGCCATTTGGGTCATTGTCAGATTTAGGTTCGCGTCTTTTCGGTGGACATTGCCAAAGTTAAGGGCTATAAAGCCTAATTTTAGGTTGAACTCTTAATCCGCATAAACGGCGTTGTCTCTTCTATAATTCTATGTGATAAAAATATAGTATATATAAACACAAGCCCGTAACTATTGACCACCGGAAAGATGATTTTTGTTTTTGTGACTGACAATGACCCATTTGCGCAAAATTTGCCAAGTTAAGCCGCGGCCGACCAAGAGCAGTTGAAGTGACTTAAAGTCAGCTACCCCTACAGAGTAGGCATTTTCTATTTTTTTATCACGTAGGGTTTCTTGCAGTCGGCCACCGGACTATTATCTTATCATAATCGGCCAAAACATTGTTTCCATATTTTGGACTTACAAAAATTTCGCTTTCGCTCCCGCGCTTTGTCACAGCGGGCGAGGGCTGCTCTCCCTCCGCGCCTCCGGCTTTTTTTTATTTTTTTTTATTTATTTATTTAAACAACTTAAATCTATCTTTACAGGCGGTACCTAATGCGATAGACAAGCTACATTTTACTAAAACTATAGTAAGTAAGGCTTTGAAAATAAGGAGGGCCTTATTAGGCGACGGTACCTTATTTAAAATAAACTGTTGATATTTTGCATACCATATGTAATGGCTGTTTAAGGAGGTGCTGAATATTTTGTAACAAGACCATAACAACCCTTTTTCTTGCAAAATAAACCATTTAAATTTGTATTGTAAAGTTTGTATCGTTCTACGATATAAACGAGTACTACGCGGACGGAGTCGCGGGCGGACAGAAGCTAGTGTAATAATAACCTCCGTTTTTTGCTTTAATACGTGTTTTCATATATTTGAAACGTAGCATGCTTAAAAGCTAGGTGTTATTTAATATGAAAACGCATACTAGTTTAAATAATAGTGGATAAAATAAAATACCCGTGACGGTAAATATTTTTCACCACACTTGCTCGTAAAGGGTGTATTATAGGCAAGTTTATAGAGCAGCTATACCCGATTTACCTCCATCAGGAGCTATAGGATGTATAACTCCCTAGGGAGTTATGTGCTTGTGTGTGATCTGATTGGTTAAAAACAAATCAAACAAATTGATTGGCAAATCTAGTTGGCCACGCGTCACAAGAATTCTTCTCTGTGATTAGTTGAAAAAAAATCCAGCTGGCCATGCGGCGCCACGCCCCCTCGCCCTCCTCAAATCGGTAAATGAAGTTGTCAATTTCGTCAATTTTTGAGTGGTGCGGTTGTATGAAACTTAGATGTTTCTGTCTTTTGTAGTTAAGTATTGCTTTCCTCGCAAATGTGATGAAAAACATTGGTGATTGGTTGAAAAAAACCAGCAGGCCATGCGGCGCCACGCCCCCTCGCCCTCCTCAAATCTGTAAGTGATGTTGTCAATTTCGTAAATTTTTGAGTGGAGCGGTTGTATGAAACTTAGATTTTTCTGTCTTTTGTAGTTATTTATTTCCTCGCAAATGTGATGAAAACCATTGGTGATTGGTTGAAAAAAAAACCAGCAGGCCATGCGGCGCTACGCCCCCTCGCCCTCCTCAAATCTGTAAGTGATGTTGTCAATTTCGTCAATTTTTGAGTGGTTGTATGAAACTTAGATTTTTCTGTCTTTTGTAGTTATTTATTTCCTCGCAAATGTGATGAAAAACATTGGTGATTGGTTGAAAAAAAAACCAGCAGGCCATGCGGCGCCACGCCCCCTCGCCCTCCTCAAATCTGTAAGTGATGTTGTCAATTTCGTCAATTTTTGAGTGGTGCGGTTGTATGAAACTTAGATTTTTCTGTTTTTTGTAGTTATTTATTTCCTCGCAAATGTGATGAAAACCATTGGTGATTGGTTGAAAAAAAAACCAGCAGGCCATGCGGCGCCACGCCCCCTCGCCCTCCTCAAATCTGTAAGTGATGTTGTCAATTTCGTCAATTTTTGAGTGGTTGTATGAAACTTAGATTTTTCTGTCTTTTGTAGTTATTTATTTCCTCGCAAATGTGATGAAAAACATTGTGTGTATCACGGGCAGTAAGAGGATTACAAACTCGACTCATTAAAAGCCCCCCGTCTTTGGCGTCGGGCTTCTAATAAACTCTCGTTAGTAATACCCTACTTACGGCCCTTAATGCACAATGTACTATTCGTAACGAACCTGCTGTTCCGTTCCTAGTGGTTTGGGTGTGACGACACCCTCGAGGTGCCGGTGTCTCCGAGTTTAGAGAGATCTCGGCACGCCATAGATTTGTAAAGCTGGAATATCTGACTATATTCGTGTTGTGAGACTGGCCATGGGTGCTGCTAATGCTGCTGATGTGGCGCTGGTCTTTATAGAATAACTGTACATCAGTATAAAAAAGGTGGACATTAGTGTCTGAAACAGAAAAAATAGTTTTAAATTTAACTCGGTAATGTGAAAATTGTACTGACATCAAAATATACTTACACGTAATGAATAATTCGCGAGTAATTGTTATGTGTTTATCACTGAATGATGCGTGTTCTAGAGTCATAATAATTTTAATAATACTAATAACGAAATCAAAGTAAAGGTCAAACAGCGATGCGAACACTTTCGTTATGTTTTTCCTTGTAGTATCCTGTATAACAACGTAACAATTGATTACATAATAATTTCCATACAAAACGTCATCAGACATTCGTAGGCTAACGGCGTGATATTTTAAGAAACTTATGTAACTGACTTTCATAAATTGGCTTTCCATTTGCGCGAAATTCCCCCTTTCCTAGAATAAACTTTTCCCAAAGTATCACGTCCCAAACAATTTTTCTCAAAATAACATTTGGCAAAGAAAGTTTCTTAAAAATATCACTCCGTTAGCCTGCGAATGTCAAATGACGTTTTGTATGGTAATCGAACCACCTTAAAATACGGGTTCAAATTGAATGTAATGTAATGTAAAACTAGAGGTAATTTTTATTATTACAAGCTTTATTATTAACTTGCACTGTACGTATGTAAATATGTAAGTTGTCCGTTAAAATTTGTAATCCATTTTTCGGTCATTTCCCATTATCCAATTGAGCTGAAATTTTGCATGCATATGTATATCGCATGACAATGCAATATTATGATGACTTGGAGCTGATTTGATGCTGGAGCAGGAAGTTGGCCATAGGAACTCCGCAATAAAACGACACAACCACATCGAGTTTGGGCTTGTTAGAATCGTCTCAATTGATGATGATGGTATGCAGAAAAGTACAGTCGGCAATAAAAGCTTGTACCAAAAATGAAATTTTTGACAAAAACTTAGTTTTTCACATTGAAAACAATTGAACTGATCATGACATCGCCTTCTGCTCGGCCAACTTAAACTTATAAATTGTTCATCCAGTTCGTTGCTCGAAGTCAAAGGGTTGATATTATTATGGGTGACAAATACCTGCACTCACTACGCCTACGACACAAACTATGTTTAAGTATAATAATACAATACCTTTTTAATCCAAAAATACAGAACGAGAGCCCAGGCTATAAGAGAGCAACCTTTTATGTTTTCAAAAACGTCAAGAACAGAAATTATCGACATCGTACCTGAAATCAAGTTAGTTTGAAGTGGAGGACTGGATACGAATGGTCTTGAAATTTGGTATATACCTGTCTACATATCTTATACGTATCTTATAGCTTTGCAGTCCACCACGCAGGGTCGCTTTAATACGCCTTAAGGCCTCATTTATGAACACAGAGCATTCCACGTCGCGACGCAAAAGAATAATTTGAATCCCGTGTGGCGTCGCACTGTGGACTGAGAATCGGCTCTCCATAGAAAATAGACTATTTAAAATTTAATGATACTTTTTTTCGGGTAATGGCTTCTTCTAGTCATTATCATACCATTATATGACTTTGAGATAATTTGGCCCGCTACGTAAAGCCTTTTAATTTTTTCTAAAAATAATTGTATGGAATGTGAAAATCAGATTTTTTCTGAAGGTTAAACGAACACCGTTATATCCTCGCGGACGGTTACAATGCTAATTATTTCTGATTTTCGGACGTACTCATTTTTTTAAGAATGGTTGCCTTTTTATACGGGGAGCCGATTGTTAGTCAACAGTGCGCCGAAAGATTTCGGGATAAAATAGAACCACCGCCTTTTTTATCGTGGGTGTCGTAAAATTCGACTATGAGAAGAGTAAAATTTGTTGTAGGTGACGGGTTAGCTTCCCTATCTACCCGGCGTCATCAGGAGGGTTATGTTTCTCGAGCACATGTATGTATGTATGTATAATATGTATGTATGTATGTGGATAAGAAATTTCTATATCACGGGCTACAGTCCATAACAGTCCATAACATACAGGGCTTAATAGATTTTGACATATGAGGTGTTTTTGGCTTGCTGATACATAGTCATAATTAATCGTGTGAACATAAGTTTGATTTCATTTTTGTAAACTTAGAATAGGCATGATGCCTCATGTTAAAATTGATAACTTAGTGTTCCTAAACCATCAAATTATTGTAATAAAGTATAAAATATATTTTTATTTTTTTTATTGTCCAAGAGTAAATTTACAGCTACCAATAATCTAACGCTTTAATAGAAATAAAATTGTATGACAGCTATGATATGAACCTAAACGCAGTATTTCGCGAGCGAAACAGCAATTTACTTGATTTTCCATACAACGGTTATTACAAATCACAGGTATGACGTCATACCTGTGTGTCAATTAGTATGAAGCGTTTATGGCTGCTGCCGGCGAGGTCAATCTTTGTCTCAAATTTTTGGGTATTTATGTTCTTTAATTGTAGTTGCTCCCATACAAATATTTGTTCCGCTGCAAACTCGTACGAATGCCTCTAACATTAGTAGTTTCTGTTTTGCGTTGATAAGTCAGTCATTCAGTCAGTCAGGCAGTAAGGACTTTTTCTTTTATAGATAGATATGGGTAGATATACTGTGTTAAATATTATCCACGTACCTACTTACCGAGACCCAGAACAATGGGATAAATATTGACTGTAGACAATATTATTGATGTGATCGCGATTATTATGCAGCCAGTACGCAGGTTAAAGCAAAAGCAGCTTTTAGTCATTTCATGATCACTGAAACGCAAAACTTTCTTAAAATTACAGCACATATGTATGTAGTAGTACCATAGAATAGGTTCTCTGTTAACAAATCCCCTGTTTAGGTATGGTATGTCGAACGAGCCTAAACGTGGCCATCCCTTTCTATCGCATGCAACGCGCTGCGATAGAACGCGTGCGTGCCGTAGCAGCGCTAACATACCGGCTTGGGCCGTATGTACTTGTAGCGGCGCGACGAAATCACGGAGTGAGCCGGACCTGGGGCCTATTTCATAAAACTTTACAAGCGTACAATTTGACAAAATTGTACAATTTTCCATAGAAAAAGTTGACAATTTTGTCAAATTGTACGCTTGTAAAGTTTTATGAAATAGGCCCCTGGTAGTATTTCGTTACATATGGAGATTAAACTGCTACGGACTACGGCGTAGCGCTAGGAGTGAAGTGAATGACCTAAGCTAAACTCTGGTGGAAACAAGCATAAAATATCAATATACTGTACCCCAACCCCGAAAGTTGAAGTAGTTTAACTAAGGTAGCTTATGTCATCCGGGGCATATTTCGAATCGATTGATAACTCATTCATCAAAATCTGTTCAGTATCTCAAACGCTACGGTGGAACACCCGTACACAAACATATACTGCTAAAATCTGTTCAGTATCTCAAACGCTACGGTGGAATACCCGTACACAAACATATACTGCTAAGATCTGTTCAGTATCTCAAACGCTACGGTGGAACACCCGTACATAAACATA
The DNA here is from genome assembly GCA_963854355.1 of Epinotia brunnichana. Lineage (NCBI taxonomy): Eukaryota > Metazoa > Arthropoda > Insecta > Lepidoptera > Tortricidae > Epinotia > Epinotia brunnichana. The sequence continues at coordinate 17,545,030 of OY977942.1, read as the reverse complement.
GACTGCTAAAATCTGTTCAGTATCTCAAACGCTACGGTGGAACACCCGTACATAAACATAGACTGCTAAAATCTGTTCAGTATCTCAAACGCTACGGTGGAACACCCGTACATAAACATAGACTGCTAAGATCTGTTCAGTATCTCAAACGCTACGGTGGAACACCCGTACACAAACATAGACTGCTAAGATCTGTTCAGTATCTCAAACGCTACGGTGGAACACCCGTACACAAACATAGACTGCTAAGATCTGTTCAGTATCTCAAACGCTACGGTGGAACACCCGTACATAAACATAGACTGCTAAAATCTGTTCAGTATCTCAAACGCTACGGTGGAACACCCGTACATAAACATAGACTGCTAAAATCTGTTCAGTATCTCAAACGCTACGGTGGAACACCCGTACATAAACATAGACTGCTAAAATCTGTGAAGTATCTCAAACGCTACGGTAGAACACCCGTACACAAACATAGACTGCTAAGATCTGTTCAGTATCTCAAACGCTACGGTGGAACACCCGTACATAAACATAGACTGCTAAAATCTGTTCAGTATCTCAAACGCTACGGTGGAACACCCGTACATAAACATAGACTGCTAAAATCTGTTCAGTATCTCAAACGCTATACGGTGGAACACCCGTACACAAACATAGACTGCTAAGATCTGTTCAGTATCTCAAACGCTACGGTGGAACACCCGTACACAAACATGGACTGCTAAATATCATATCCCTTCCTTTCGTCTCTGCCGTAGTCGGGCAAAAGAGCCTGGAAAGATGCTCCAATTTGAGAACTATTAATGATATGCTACATTATAATGTATATGCTTATTCATTATCTTACTTTGCCCGTTTAATCTGTGGCTTTAACTTGATTGTCTATTGATTTCTAATGATTTGTAGTTAGTTTTTACCTTAGAATAATAACGCATAGAAGGATAGTTTCATAAGGCCGACGCGCCAAGCGTGAGGCATAAAATGGATTCATGTACGAGTAGTTGTGATGAACTCGTATTCACACGCGCCAATACGCACACAAACGCACTAATTTTGTTCCACCGATTGGCGTACTGGGCCATTTATGGCCGAGTTTTAGTGGCCTCACCGTTGCGCGTGAACTGCGTTTCTAGGCGTTATTATTCTAAGGTTTTTACTTACCGTAGAGTAGAACATTCCCAAGATCGAGACCATCGGAGGGAGACCCTACGTAATGGAGTGGTGGAACACGTTATAGCTTGGTTCGATCTCTTATCCTATAGGCGCGAATTGAGACACCAACGCGCTGCCCTTGCTGTTTCATCTCTGGGCAGGATCTGGCATTTACTTGCCAATTATGCGGTCGTGGTTGTCGCTCCCGTATCGGAATTACAAGCCACGTACGTTAAGTGCCGCACCATCTTACCTCTAATATGGACGCTGTTTAAATCATCTTTTCATAGATGTACGAGGCCAATGATAACGATGATGTACTTACCGTGTACATTTTTACTCGGTTATTTTACTTTCACATTCACAAACTCATTTTCTCATTTTTTGGGATAAGTTATTTATTACGAGGTTCCAACAATCCTACATCATTATTATTTATCTAATAATGGCTGATGGAGACAGATTAATTTTTTTATGTCCAATTTCCACAGACTACTTACGGAAGAATAGAAGAGAAGAACGATAACTCTATCCAAAAAAATGTACACTTTGTTTACATACTAGCGCCATCGTTCCCTTCCAGAGAACTAAAAGTGACAAAAGCGGGCTTTTCAATTAGTCGTATTATATTCTTTGAATAAGTCGTATTATATTTCACACTTTAGCCTAGTTGGTAGTGACACCATATAGTTACGCCACTGGCATTAACAAAATACAGTAAAACTGATTTTTAATCGTTGGTCTTTTATTAAGTTTCATACCTTAAAATATTTGTAGTTCCTAGTTTAGGGAAACGGTGGAATCGAATTGATTTAACTATCTTGAGATCAGCACTTAACACATTTTCGGTATACATCTGTAGACATGGCTATCTCCAGGTTATCTCTATGTAAAGTAAACAGCAACCACGCATTACTTGCCGACCCATAAATGATCATGGTATAACCTTGAACCATCCAACAAGAATTGGAGAAAAACTGACAGCCGAATAGTCTCCAACTTCGCTTCAAGTCCACATGCAAACATTTATTACAGCACACAATAAGAGCGTTCTCGAGAAGTCGAGCATGATCCCCACGCGACAGCGACGACGAAAGATGCGTAAAATTAAATATATAATAAAATAACTTTACGTGGATATGTTTTGACAACTTAGACAATGTATTCGTTGAAGTTGAATGACAGCTCATTTTTTTTTTTTTTTTTATGGCCTGGTATGACAGGCCAGAGTATTGTTGATTCTTGCTAGGTAAAAGTACAAACAACAATCTTTTTTTTACTGGCAACTTTATGTTAATACCGAGAACCCGGCCGTCTTAGAAGAGTTATTACGCCTTGCTACTTAGACGAACAACGTATCAGACCGGCAACTCAGGAACAAAAAAAAATGCCTAAAGCAACTATATCTGTACTTAATCTGTACGTTTAGTGTTGAATGACGTTTCTTTTTTTATTTATTTGGAATACTTTTAAGGCAACGGGTCGAGGCGTATACATCCAGCGTAGTCTAGCCTTGAAATAATTTTATGATGATGATTAATTTAACTCCCGGTATTTAAATTGGACACCTGATTTCAGCTCAATGGAGGCAAGTGTCTACAATTGAAATACCAGGAAATCTACTTAGTGGGAAATAAATGAGATAAAGAAAGAAGAAAGAAAGCATTTTTTATTTCGGACAATTGTTACACATCCATATTATGTTAGTAAAAACTTATACTACTATACTTATCATTACTAATGTTAGTGGAAAGTATAATTATAGTTGGAATGTACATGCATGGACATCCAGTGAGCGAGGATAGGGCTGTCCATCCTCCCAGCGATCACCCTCAGGAGAGCGTTGGCGCCGCCCCGTACGCGCTCGGCCAGGGATGCGACCCGCTTGCGGCACGGCTTGAAAACCGTCGGTGCTCCACGCGGCGAACATCCCTGACGCGCTGCAGCGCCAGGGCAGCCCCAACAACCCCCTGAAGGCATTATTGTACTGGATGCGTAGAGCACTGTTGCACGTGTATATATTTTGGCAGTAAGTTTTGAACAGTGTTATCTTCACCTCGCGCGAACAGCGTGCAAACCTGCGTGATAGCATATTAGTCATATTACCCCTAATCGACAGTGCTCTGCGTTCCCATTCCATGTCGACATCGTCTTTGAGGGTGTCTGTGACCCAATGTCCCAAATATTTAAATTTAGACACAGTCTGAAGAGGAGAACCGTTGAGACTTATGGGCGGAATAGAGGGAAAGTGGTGTAAAATAGCGTCCTTTCGCGAACTTTTACATACACAGCACTCGTAAAACATTTTGCAACATGCTAAACACTAACAGAGGAGGCTTTATCACAAAATATAGAGGAGAGGAAAGCACAACGACTTCACTCGATCAACAATAGGGAACATTACTGCAATGTTCTGCCGCCAGAGGCAGCACTAACACTAATAGTAAACCAGTATAGAAATATAGGGATTAACACACACATGCAAAATTGATTGTCAAATGAGTGACAAGGATGCTTGCATAGACAATACCGCAAGTGCGAACGAGATACAATGTCAACGCTGCTAGTGTCGCCACCTACGAAGAGTTTTGCGTAATGTTCCCTATTTACTTTTCCTAGAAACGTGGAATTTGAAGACATGTGACAGTTGAGAGCTACTGCATGCGTTTCGTTGCATGTAGATTACCAGCCGTGCCAATTTCGTTTAGTTTTGACGTCTAGGTATGGGTGAGACTCAGATTATTATTATTCTGTGGTGCGACTACTCTATAAAGGTGGTACACGATGAAGGTTTTTTAATAAACACTATTTCAACACATCGCTGTTTATGCTTGGTGCCAAAGACTACAATATACATACTGAGATAGACAGGCAACTCGACCAAATTGAGAAGGCATTTAATGCTTGCGTATACAGGCGCCATCTCTTCTGCGGTAGTTACAACTTTTCTTTGAATGAACAAAACATACAAAAAGTGCGTCGGTCGTAGGGATTGAACCCCGGATCATCGACTCCAAATACCACCGTCTGTACCCCTAGGCTACTGATGCCTTGTGACAATACGGCGAATTTTGAAATACCTTGACAGCCTAGCCTAGCAATCACTAGAGCTTCAGAGAGTTCGCCAGCTATCAAGAAGGTGGCACACTGTTTTCAATAAGAAACTGGATTTGCATTAAGTTCTAAGTTCGCATAGCATGCTTGGTGCAAAAAGATGGACGCTGTTCATGCAAGTCACAACATATATTCTCTTTGGTCACAACATTACAGTCACACAGCGTTCAACTTTTGCCTGGTATATATTTTTATTTCATCTTAGGTACCACACCAGGAACAACAGGAATAATTCAAAATGAGGATTCTCTGCAAAATTGGAGCTGATAACACGGTCATTATTCTCGTGCGTTTGTACGCAATAATATTGAAGCAGTATGGCGTATGACCTCTAGATATGAAACGGGGGCGTGGCGCGTGTCGCCGCGACATGGCCAAATGGGCATGTCACTGCCCGCCGCAGGTTAGTCGCAATTTGCCGTGAATCTGAAATGTTCTCCAACATTTATTCAAAATGCCGAATTATAGCGTGGTTACATGCTAACATAGGAGTGAAACTAATAACTACAAGAATAGTGGAGTCACGTACCACATTTAAGTATTAGTATTTTCACTTATAAGTCAGTAAAAACAAATATTTTAATAAATAAACGCAACTCCACATCATTTCTCGGGATCGAACTAACATATCAAACGAAAATACGTATTTTTGTTCTATGCGTTGTACATTGAACGTTCAATACAAGAAGATACCTGTACAGTGCTAAACCACGGCGCAATGTATTAAACCTCTATCAATATGAACAATGCTTGAATTTTTTAGTGGTACGGCCGCTGCTTGGCGTCGTGAACTAGAGCGGTGGCAAAGTCTAGTTACAGTTTATGCGTAATCGATAAGATAGAAGTACGATATCATACTAGTGATTTTATTTCGACTACTTTCGCTGTTTTATTTCATTTCATTACTTGTTTTGGTTGGTTGTCTAGCTTAAGGGTACCTAATAAGTTTTTCACTAAGTTGCAATATTAAAGTTGTATATACAAGTAAATAATTATATACTTGCATAAAATATACAATTTGAATAGTTGCAAATGGCTCTAGAACAACTTCAAATGTGATATAATTATAAATAATTTCTTTGAAATGAGTGTTTTTTACTTTCATTTGAATTGTGATAATTTAAGAAGAAATTTCGGTTTCTTGTTGCAGTTTTCCAAAGACTAAAGGGTACTAAAATAAATGTATAGATGCTACTGGCAGACGTCCTAACTGGTTTCCTGCACAGAGAATAGTTATGTGTTCGGAACATTTTCTTATATATTTGACACCTCGCTCGCTTGAAACCTAGGTGTCAAATGTATGGAAACACATATATTAATTCGCGCCAAAATGCGAGTGGCATAAGCCTGGTACCAGTCAAAAATATCGATGCGACCAGAGTTTTAAATGTATGTGAACACGAACTTATAAAAAGCCGGTTATGTTATTCTGTAGATAGGTATTCGTCAATATTTTTTACCTTTGCGATTTATGGTAAGTTAACAACCCGTGATATTTAAACTTGTAGTTAGAAGTTTAAATACCACCACATAAACTTACCATTTTGGTACCCATCAATATCTTAACATAATATTAATTTAAATATCAATGTCGATATAACATATTTTTAACATTTGTCGCCCCCCTAGTGTAGTGCGTTTAAGCCAATCACAGCCCTTGTATGCATGTTGCCGTAGACTCACTGGCAACGCCCGAGTCTTTGTTTTTACACGGTTCAATGTGTGTGCGCAGCGCGCCCGCGGGGGTAGAAAACTGGGGACATGGGTTTTGGTTGAAATGAAGCAGTACGGCACTTCTCCCTATTTTTATGTTCTGAGCGTATGACAGAACAAACCGACTGACACTATGCATATTGAATGTCATGCCCTTGCCAGACATAGAAATAATTTCTTTGGTAACGGCTATCCACAACCAAAGGAATTCAAGGTACGGTCAGCCTCACAAGGGGCTTAACACATTTGTACCGTGTCACATTAAACGTCATGCTTAACTGCCATATGGAGTTGTCAAACGAGTGAAAACGACAAGGTACTTAGGTGTTCAGCAACTTATGATGCTGCGTCCTGCGTCATCCGATTTGTGGAAATGATGGAGCGAGCTTGGGAGTAGTAGGCATAAAGGATGGGGCAAATGCACAAAAAAATCCCACTGGGTCGAAGTTTATCCGAAATTACCCTCATTTAGATAAGATAAAATGCATATTGAAAAAAAAATTAAACAATTTCGGCATCCGCGGTAATATTGTCATTCCAGCAATAATAATGACTGTGTAAGGGGTGCCATTAGGTGCGGGCGAGCGAGGCTCGCAATCGTTCCACTCGACTTCGCAGGCAGGGCGGAAAAAAACAATTATAAGAAAAAGCTTTCCCGATGATATCAAAACAAAAAGTTGTTAAAAGTTGCCATCGAGCTTTTATAACTTGAGGAATTTCAATTTTAGTGATCGCTTTTGCCATTGGGATTTGGGAATTAGTAAATGTTTTTATTTTATTTTGGTGGATGATTAGCAGCTGGGATAGAAGACATCGGTTTGAATTATGAGTAAGTACTTACAGAGAAATACATTCAATAGTTATTTGTTATACAAGAATGCAAAGTTGTATTTTACCCGCGAGTGTTTCGACACACGAGAAGTAAAATAGGTATATTTGCATGCACCCGTGTGTAACACAAAACTTTTCACCCGAGGAAAGTGCAACATGCAAAACAACATTATTTAATTTAAATAATAAATTTGCACCCTTGTATGAAAAAATATAACAAATAACTATTTTTTTTTTGGTCAAGTGCGAGTCGGATTTTATTTTTCCCATATATTTTGAGACCCCAGCGCCTGATGAAGGCAACAAGCAATTCTGAAAAGTTTTTTTTTGTGTGGGAGCCCCCTTAAATATTTATTTTATTCTGTGTTTTAGTATTTGTTGTTATGGCGGCAACAAAAATACATCATCTGTGAAAATTTCAACTGTCTAACTATCACAGTTCGTGAGATAGGTACATGAGATACGCTCCAAGGTTAAATTACTTTGCCCACTAGTGGATAAAAGGCGATTTTGCTCACTCGTTTTAAAGGATAAAAGACGGCTTTCCGAGGCAGTGAGGGGAAAAATAATTAACGGTATGTCTGTATTCCTGTCTGTAAGGAGAACCTTTAATAAATTTTACTAACTTCTATACAATAAAATATTTTTTGTAATTACAGAAAACTAATGAAGACTATTTGTATTGAATGAATGAAAACATTTATTTCAAGTAACACAGGACTCATACAGGAAATTACATATTAACTTAAGCATAGCATAAAAATAAATTAAATTTCTACACGAAATAGGCACTGTTGGAAACATGCATTTCGCAACAGTGCCTCATGTATGGACAATCTAGCCTGTCCGCTATCGACCGCAGGATGGGGTTGGGGCTGGCCCGCGCCCGGCGCACCAGGGATGTGCAGCGCTTGCGCATAGTCGCATAAAAGCTGTCTACACGCGCTTCTGCGAACATCCCTGATGCGCTACAGAAGCGGGGCAGCCCCACCAGCACCCGGAACGCGTTATTATATTGGACCCGGAGGGCTCCGTGGGCCCGTTGCGTGTAATACCTCCATAATCCGCACGTGTAGGTACAGGGAAGTACAATATGCTTTGAACAGAGTTATTTTAACCTCCCTCGTACACCGCGCGAACTTACGGGAAATCATATTGGCCCTCACTGACAGCGCCCTCCGTTCCCTTTCTATGTCCTTATTATATTTTAAGTCAGCTGTGACAATATGACCTAGGTATTTGAAGCTTGACACCCTCTCTAATGGTGTATTGTATTGTACAATTCCATTACCTACAAAAATCCAAAAACGCACAACAAATAAATAGACGTGGACAAGATTCTCAATTGCTCAACAAACTCAACTTGAAAAAGGCTACAATAAACAGTCGAGAGCCGAAGCTCGAATTAGTAGTTTTTTTCTATGGTCCGGGCGACCCATTAAGCATACTGAATCTAGGCGGAGCGACAGTATAAAAGTATAGCACATACTTAATCATATACATACGTATAACTTGATATAACCTACTGAAAAAAGGAAATGAGAACGTGTAAGAGTAAGGCTTGGTCACACTGGCGCAGTCTGTGGTGGCGGTTGATAGTAAACTTGACAGCCCCCCTATTCTGTAACTTGTTATAAGCTCACCTCTGAAGTTGGCTACTAAGATCTCAGTTTACATGGCTGTAGTACTGCCTAATATCCTATACTCCGCTGAAACGTGGACCGTGTACCGCCGACACATCCGCATGCTGGACCGATTCCACCTCCGATGTTTGCGGAAAATACTTAACATCCGATGGTCTGACCGCGTGCGGAACACCGAAGTGCTGCGGAGAGCCAATGTCAGTGGCATTGATATGAGGCTTACCTTATGCGGCGACAGCTTCGGTGGTGCGGACACATGTTACGAATGTCAGAACAGCGAGTGGCGAAGCGCATATTTTATTCGGAACTTGAGGAGGGCAAGCGAAAGCATGGCGGACAACTCCTCAAGTATAAATATGTTCTGAAGCAGCACATGAAAAGGTGTCGCATTGAGCCCTCGCTGTGGGAGAAGGAGGCTGCCAAAAGAACGGAGTGGCGACATCTGGTTTAAACAAAAATATCTAATTTTGAAACCGAGTGGCGTTTTGAGCTAGACTCGAAGCGCGATGCATTGAAAGCCAGACCACCTGCGGCAACCAATTATTATTGTTTAAACGGTGTGCTCACATGCCCGCAATGTGCGAGGACCTTCACGAAGAAGATTGGCTACATAAGTCAAATGCGAGCGCACGCGACCGTCAACAGCATACCTAAACTATGTAATACTATTAGGTATACTATTAGGTATTCTGTGCCTGAACGCAGTCGCTATGGCCGAACTCGGCCGGGACTACATCATCATAAGCTCACCACAACGCTCACCCACAATTATACCTTGACACTGGGATGCGTAGTTATTAAGCGAAGGTAGAGGTCTAGTTTCGTAACGGGTGACCGGCGGGGTGAACCGCATTAACGCGTAGCGAATAACAGCCCAGTTCACATTTACTATTGACCGCCACCGCAGACCGCACAGAAGAGCGAGAACCTTGAGTAATATAAAAATTACAGACCCGAATCCTATTCTAAATACCCATTCAGGAATCGTGAGTGAATCTAGCATCGTTCGACAAGTTGTTAGTAAGGGATTACTTCCAGCTAACATTTGAGCAATTGTGGTAGGTAGAACGAGATTTATATAAACGTACACCGTGTACAAAAATTAACACAGAAAAGGGGTCCCCGATCAAATTCTAGAGGAAAATTCTAAACTTTGAAAATTTGTGGTTAAGTGCAGTCGTTTTTATTGATGTTTATTCATAAAGTTATTTTTATATCAGTAATATCTACACTAAAATTATTTTTAAGATTAATTTAAAACGATAAAAATATCTTAAATGATCATCTGCTACTCGCCTTACTACACGTGCTGACTGACGTGTGCAGCGGGCCTAAGACAGTAGCTGTCGACGTTCAAATGTGGTTTAAAACAAAAGTTACCAAATACTACAATATACATACTGAGATAGACAGGCAACTCGACCAAATTGAGAAGGCATTTAATGCTTGCGTATACAGGCGCCATCTCTTCTGCGATACTTAAAACTTTTCTTTGAATGTACAAAACATACAAAAAGTGCGTCCATCGTAGGGTTTGAACCCCGGCTCATCGACTCCAAATACCGCCGTCCGTACAGCAGGCTACTGATGTCTTAAGACAATACGGAGAATTTTGAAATACCTTGACAGCCTAGCAATTGCTAGAGCTTCAGAGAGTTCGCCATCTATCAAGTAGGTGGCACTATTTTCAATAAGAAACTGGATTTGCATTAAGTTTTAAGTTCGCATAGCATGAAAGTGACTATTGTCATAAGACTTCATTGGAAATCTGTTATTTTTTTGTGTTTATAGGTACAATTGTTTTGATTCATTATATTTGAGAGATTTAGATGGCGTCCTCTAAATCTCTCATCTGAAGCAAAATAAAGAGAAGATATTTTGATTGTCTAGGAGAACTTAACACGGTAAATTCAAAACATTAATTGTATACCTACTTAGGTCATTTGAAAACGTCTGTTTTGAATACATAAGAATATTTGGTCGGGGTATACCAACCTCGCAAGGGTACCTACGCGGCGGGGCTCCTATCTCTAAGGCTGTTTGCCCTTCGGGCATCTGAAGTTACCTAACGAAGCTACCGACGAAATTTTTTTTAAGTTCTGCGTAGTGCGTAGGTACCCTTTGCCCTAACGAAGTGGGTCTTCTCTTACAAGAGACTAAGCATAATTATGCAATTTGTGAAAAACAGCGCATCTCAGATGGATGTGCAGCCCTAGCCTTGTTTATGGACGGCCGACGCGTGCAGCGGCACGAGATGCGAGCTGCGGAGCTGCCCCGCTATTCTGGGCTGTTATTCGCTACGCGTTAATGCGGCTCACCCCGCCGGTCACCCGTTACGAAACTAGACCTCTACCTACGCTTAATAACTACGCATCGCGGTGTCAAGGTTTAATTAAGGGTGAGCGTTGAGGTGAGCTTAAAACAAGTTACAGAATGGGGGGGGCAGAATAGGGGTATAGGGGACGCCTCGATTCGTAATAACTAAACTTAAGTATAGGTCTAGTTTATTTAGGCGTGACGGGTGAGGTCAGGAGCATTAGCACGTTCCGAATAACAGCCCTGTCAAGCGAATATAAAAACGTCAGGCCCGTGTACACACTATGAAGTTTTATTCCTTTATCATATTAACTTAATTTTGAATATCATCGCCTTACTCGTATGTTTGTGTTGGTCCGAGATCCGAAATGTGCGCCGCGCCGCCAAACGCTCGGATCCATTCCATCCATACCTATATATACCTATTACCTACTATAAAATAAACTTGAAATAATAATAATAATATATGAAATACTTATACTACAACGTGTTCTTGACAATTTCCGTCAATTGCAAGGGGGCATAGTTTAGATCAAATAAAGTTAATTTCTCCAAGACAGTAGTATCTTACTCTTACTGTTATCAAGATATTCAATGTTTAATTTAATCAGTTTTGCAGATTTAACCAGTGTATATGGCTCTTAACTGTGACGGTCATAACAGCTTTTTAAGTTTTGTAAGGTTCCTATACCTACACTAAAAGAAAGTTTCAAAGTGAGTTCGTTCGATATTACATATTTATTACATACACATGTTTTATTCTATGTGTTTCAAGAACCTTGTACAATAATACAATAACCGTTAATGCTACATTAAATAATTTTATACAAAAATCGAAAAAAATAAAAAAAAATAAGTGAAAAGGGGAGTGGAAATTTCTATAGGAGTGCGATAATTGATGCTGCGCCTGTGGGAACTCTATTAGCATATTTGCTTGTAGATTGTGTACAGACGTAGTAGGTATTAATCACCTAAAGCGATTAACCAGTAAACGCGGAAGAGGTCGCGGACAAAAGATAGTTGTCCATAAACGTAGCCTAAATACAGTAATCTAAATGCAACTTTGTGTTTCAGCGAAATGTATTTGTTGAAAAACTGCTGTGGCCGCTATTCTCTGCAAGGAGGCTGCATATATGCAGTACTACTCAATGTTTTGATAACAATTTTATATTTCTTTATAGTGGATACCAAGTATATACCTAAGGGTAGGTCAATATTGTTTTACTTCAAATTAATGTCTAAATGTTATTATAATTCTAAAGGCCATACTAAGTCGGGTTTCCATAGTAAGTGGGCTCTTATATCAAATGGGTTCGGGTTTTTTTTCTCTTATAGTGAAGAATATTTATGCGGAGTATGATACTTTTTAACTTTTGATTTTTAAGTTATTTTTTAATACATAATTATGTTGTTGTTCGAAATCTTCAAGCGATTTGCTTCAAATTTTAATATGATGTTCTTGACATACATTTGCATAGCCACCCAAAAAACTAAAACTAGTTAATAATATAAAAAACCGGCCAAGTGCGAGTCGGACTCGCGCACGAAGGGTTCCGTACCATTATCTATAAAAAACTATTTTAGATTTATTTATTTCGAGATAAAAAATACAATATAGGTTTGCATACAATGTCAACATTATAAGAATCCTTATCACGATCGTCAATAATCAGAAATAAAATTTAAAAATATTCAAAATGTAAATACACAAAGTGGAAATTGTAGCTCCAATTACGGATTGTCATTTAACAACTAATAGACACATACTATTAAACAGAAATGAACAATGTCAATTTATGCATTAGGTACGATTTAAAAGTTGAATATAGAATATAAATGTTACACAAGAAATCATATCAAATTATAGCTGTCAATAAATCAAATAAACTCTTAAAAAACCATTTCCATGAACTCATGAACAGAGTACAGAGGGTTATCCAACAAAAGATTTCTCAGTCTACGCCTAAATGTTTCGTCACAAGGTTCGTTTCTTATACGGAATACTTAATTGTTCTGTGGTTTCTTATATCGGCGGGTAGGTGCTCGAAATAAGTAGGCCCTATTTTACAACCTCTCTTTATTCCTAAATAAGAAAGGAAAATATAACATAGAAAAGTCATAAAACGGGCTGAAGTGTGTACAGGCCCCCTATTCTGTAACTTGTTTTAAGCTCACCTTAACGCTCTCCCACAATTATACCTTCACACCGCGATGCGTAGTAATTAAGCGTAGGTAGAGGTCTAGTTTCCTAACGGGTGACCGGCGGGGTGAGCCGCATTAACGTGTAGCGAATAACAGCCCTGGAGTAGCTGGATAAGGTCGTCAAAACTAATGTTTTTTGTGAACGAAAGTATGCAATTGTGTTACGTTTTGTTATGAGTTTGGTAATTTTGTGATACTTTGTGTTATCCAAGCACTCGATACAAAATGTCACAAGAGAATATACCGGTTGAAAAAAAACCTTAATCTCTGTTCCATTGTTTATGCGTATTTTTTTTACTTTTCTCCACTTGAAGACAACAATTAAGGCGCTGTCAACACCAAAAACGCGCACACTGTCTATTTGTATCGGAGTAAACGAGAGCGAGTGTTACTTGAGCGGCCAGGTTTTAGAAGAAAATAATGAATAAATATTCAAATAAAAAAGTGTGGATTATTTGTGAAATATGGCTCCTTAGTGGTTTAGGTATGAATATGTGGACTTCATGTTTTTAATTGCAGACCCATTCGTCAAAAAAAAGGACTTAGAACCGTTTAAGATGATTTTAAGACCAATCTTTGCAATTATTTTCTATCGAGCCGATTTCGTCCAATTATGTTTCGAGTAGACGGCTACGGTCTTGGAAATGTTATGAATATTAACTTTTTTTTTTTGATGTGCTAGAACCAATAGATTTTCTTAAAATACTGCTTAAATAATATCAATTTCAACAAATTAGGTCTTGTCAGCCTCTTAAACAATAGCATCGCCGCATCGGTAATGATAGGGTTTAAGGGGACGTAGGTTCGTGGTCTTCTCTCCCTCTCACTGAGCATAAGCGTGAGCGAGATGGAAGTGCGTGTTTGAAAGCGCGGATATCATGTTTTTTAATTCTAGTTTTTTGTGCGTTTTAATAAATAAAAAAGTGATAGCTGATTTCCCTCAAACATGACATTGCCAATTTTAATATGTTTAACTGTTGTGCATAATTTGTTATGATTTTTTAAGTGTATTTTAGACCTATGTTCGTGATTTTTTTCTATCGAGCGAAAGTCAAAAACTCAGTATTCGAATAGCTGATTTCCCTCGAGAAAGGCCTCAAGATTGCTAATTAAATTTAGGGCAGCCGTATTATAATACAAACAAGAACTAGGATTTTTTTAAAATCAGTTTTTGGAGCTCACGTCGCCTTAAGTTATTTTCGTCATTTCAAGTGGAAGAAACCATCTGTAGCATAAGTGCACTTTATTAATGTAAAATTTAATTATTGCAGCTGATTCTTGGATAATTATTACAAACAACGCAGTAGCTATAATTGCTATAATAACCAGCATTATATATCTGGTATTTGCAGTTTTGGTAAAGGTATTTTTCCGTTTTTCATATTGTTTTATTAGTTACACTATCATCAATCGACAATCGAGTACGCCGCTCATCCGTAGTTCCGTAGATTCTATATAATAGCTTAAAGCAGTAAATAAAACCGTACTTACACGTCCGGTGCGACACACTCACACAGACAAGAGTTGCGACAATAAACTGAAGTGCAAGTCGGGGTGCAGGTTGGTGTTATATCAGTTCGCATGCCGCACATGTGTGCGTAGAACTCATGTAAATGGAGAGCTTGTAAAAATATCTTAAGAAACGGATGAGATGAAATGAAATGAAAATGAAAATGAAAAATTATTTATTCGTTTTCTGAAGTACCTACTAATTTAACATGTTCTGGTGTCCCTTTTTAAGTAAAAGTAATACCTGTGCTAAGGGGCACCGCTCTTCCATATGCATGTATCGATGCAGGTAGTTAATATATATTAATGACTAGCTGTTGCCCGCGACTTCGTCCGCGTAGAACTTATACTTAGAAAATATAATGCAAACAAACTTCTACTTACCATCTTAAGGGATGATTTCCGAGGCAAAAACTATTCTATATCCTTCGAAGGGTCTCAAATTATCTCTATACCAAATTTCATCTAGGTACATGGATTTTATCCAAACTTTCACCCCCTATTTCATACCCTTAGGGAATGATTTTCGGGATAAAAACTATCTAATGTCATTCTTCGGGACTCAAACGACCTTTATACCAAATTTCATCTAAACGGGATTCATCCAAATTTTCACCCCCATTTCACCCCCTTAGGGAGTGATTTCCGGAATTAAAACTATCCTATGTCCTTTCCCAGGACTCAAGCTATCTCTTTACCAAATTGTATTAAAATGGGTTCCATCCGAATTTTTACCCCTAATTGCACCCCCTTAGGGGATGATTTCTGGGGTAAAAACTATCCCATGTCCTTTCCCAGGACTTAACCTATATCTACACCAAATTTCATCAAAATAGATTACATACAAATTCCCCCCCCTATAATAAAACCTATTATATGTCCTTCCCCGGGACTCAAACTATTTATATACCAAATTTCATCTAAATCGGTGCAGCGGTTTAAGTAGCTCCATACAAATTTCCACCCCCAATTTCAGCCCCTCAGATATAAAAACTACCCTTTATCCTTCCCCGGGGCTCAAACTATCTGTATACCAAATTTCATCTAAATCGGTTCAGCGGTTTAGGCGTGAAGAGGTAACAGACAGACAGACACACTTTAGCATTTATAATATTAATATGGAAGTATGGATTATTAGTATGGATAGTATGGGTTCTTTCCGCTTGTCTTCCAAATAGAGGTGTAGCTGTAGACTCACTTCAAAGAAGAAACGAAAAACTCATTCAAATATCTCAAAAAATTACGAAGCTACATCCGTTTTAATGTCGCTTGTTAGAGTGAGAAAACGATGAGGGACTGTGACGTCAATATACTCGAGCGTCATAGTAAAAAACAATCGTTTCATATGAAGGTGCGTTTAGCGGAAAAGGGACAGAACATACCCCCTCTTAAAACTTTGGACTCTTATAACTTAATCATTACCTATATAACCTCTTGCTTTGTTTTTTTCTCCATTTGACTATATTTATTTTAAATTCTTTTTCGAGAAAATACATTATGATTATTTACCATATTTTCGATTCCTGAGCTATAACCACGAACTTCGGAATTCGAAAATATTCGGGTATCTCTATCTCTATCGCACTAACCATACTCGAGTGACAGGGATGCAAATATATGAACATTGAGTATCGGTTTTCGTGGGAGCGCCCCGCACTCGCCGCAGGTACTTTGGCTGAATGCGCCGAGCGCGTGCCATTGTCATTCAAAAAAAACAAATTCGTGTTAATTATATTGTTCAAATTTGTTGATTTCATTTATTGAAATTACGACATAAATCGACATTTGCGCATATAAGTTCTCATATCAGAATCGAATATTTTTTTATGGTTTATATTTTAGCATTTGTCTCGTAAAGGTCTATCGTAGACGGGATTTAAATTATTAATAAGTGAAAGGCAAAGCAATTCCGCCATTTTGACGAAAATTTGACGGTTCTTATAGCTGACAGTTGGAGCAGCGTTTGATTTCAATAAAAATAAATGAAAAATTAAATGAAGTCGTATATTTCGGAAAATTAATTAACTGTCGCAGTAAGATAAAAACTATCCTAAGTTGCAGCTAGAATAATAATGTACCTATATAAAATGTTTCATATTTTTCCGTTCATGGGATGCTGAGAACATTCGAACCGCGCAAAGCTTAGTTTCAAACTGGCTGATTCTTTTTTTAATTTAGAGATTTATTATAAGTGGAGATTACTTAATTAATTCTATAATATGTTCTAGGAGTACAAAATTTATATAAAGTTAGAAACAAGAACAATTGAAGGAGTCTGTAATTGAATGTGGGTAATATATGTATATATTTGTAATGCAAGTGAGTGTGTGTGTGTGTGTGTGTGTGTATGTTTGTGTGTATGTTTGTGTGTATGTGTATGTGTGTGTGTATGTGTGTGTGTGTGTGGTTTCATTATTTGATTCGCATTTATAGGTGCCTGTAAGTATTTAGTATAATGTTTTCCAGGTCGCCGTAGGTTTTCGTTTTCAGCCACGCAGTCACTCTAGTTCTACATTTATGTGCTGTGGTAGGGTAGATATCAATTTCTTTATTTATTAAGTTGTAGAGTTTGCCAGATAGGGTGGCATATTGTCTTCGCGCAAAAGCAGTTTTCACTGTCGGTATTGAGATGACATATATCCTTTTCCTCCTTTTCAGCTGGTCTATTGGTACGTATTTGGTAGATTTATGTCTCCTCAAGACCGCATTCAGTGCATACAGTTTGCGCAAGGACAACAGGTCACACAAAACATACAAGTCAGAAGTCGGGAATCTACGTGGCTTGAAATACATAACTTTAAGAAGAGCCCGCTGAGCCCTTTCTAATTGAATGAAGTTGGTTTTTGTGGCTCCACCCCATATTGGTATGCTATATACCAATACAGACTGGGCAAGAGATGTGTAGATCTGGTTCAATAGTTTTTTAGGAGCCACATGTCTTAAGTTTTTGAAAATCCAGGTCATCTTTCGTACTCTGGACATGACCAATTCTGTGTGTGCGTGCCAGGTGAGTCGTTGATCTACCAAAATTCCAAGATATTTCGTACAGTTAACTTTATCTATGGCTGTACATAAACAGTTGTGCTGCTGAGGGTCATGACATGTATGGATCTTAATCTTAAAGCTATTATCTGGCTGTGTAGTTATATTATTTGTAAAGCAGATGTAGTTTGTCTTACTTATATTTAATGTCAATAGATTAGATTTTAACCAATGGGTAAGATACTGCGTGAGCTTATATATTTACTGTGCCCGCGATCTTTTTACAAGATTTACATGTACCTATGTATAAGTACATAGATAGGAAGTCCTTCAAAATTTGCAAACCAACTTATTAATGTTATCAAGTTGTCAACTAGAGATGCAACGGATATCCGGCCACTATCCGGTATCCGACCACAATTTTATTATCCGGCCTAATACCGCATAGTGACGAGGCATCCGGCCGGATACCGGATGATTTACCCAGCCAGGCCGTGGCCAGCCAGGGACCAGTGGTCAGCCTTTTGAGTCGTTTATTGGTCATCAATATCTGGTAATTATATTCGTTTTAACAATTCGTGAGTATTTAAATAGGAGCTCTGATTCCTTATTGGTAAATACATCATGTGACAGGTGCGGTGAGGGAGCGTGGGAAAGAGATATACTCGTTGATATACATATGTAGGAGTGTAGGCGAGAGCAGTAGTGTCATGTCCGCCATATTTTTTGCTGCACGTGGTGTTCTCTTAACAGGTATGAAAAACCATGTTTTAATGTTTAGAGTTATTTGTTTATGATTGGTTTATTTATTCGTTTATCTATTAACTGACATTGTAATTTAATGAAAATATCAATATTTAACCTATAAATTGAGGGGGCTGACTACTGGATACCATTTTTTTCCAAAAATGCAGTGCCCAGCCTCCCGTGGCTGACCATTGGGTTATTAATTTATTTATTTATATTCGAGCTGATACAAACTTTACGACCATTAGATATAGATTTTAAAATTTAAGGTGAAAAAAAACCAAATATTTATTTCAGTCAGATCAGATGCGATCCATAGAGAGTTGGTACAAAAAAAATATTTGGTCTTCCCAATAACAACCTGCGACCAGTACCTACATGGTAAGCGGACAGTTGAGACGCTCTACCAGCTCCTTCAGAAGGCTGTTGTTGCTGCCTCGCACTCGCATTAAGTTGTTCGTTCGTTACGCATGTTGTCTACTTAAAGTAAAACCCAGTTGTCAGCCGCATTTGAAATACTTAACGGTTATATGCGGCTGGCCACTGGGTTTAGCGGATCCAGTACTCAGCCAGCCTTTTTTTTTTTTTTTTTTACTTGGGGAAATGCCTTTACGCATCCCACCTAGCCGAGGAACTAGGATGGGTATGACGGGCTCCCGGGAACCCCCCGGACTACCGTCTAAAACCACCAAGGTATGCCCTCTCTGCCGTGTAGTAGGGGCGTCATGGGATCGCGAACATTTCACCACGACGCCCCTCGGCAACAGCCGCAGCTGCCCTCACTACTGAGGCAAAAGCCCCCCCTCCCGTCGTAAGCGTGCAGGGCGACCACACGCTTCCCGACCCGACCAAAGGACCTCTGCGCCGGGAGAGGGTGATAGACCTCGGATTCACCCTCTCAGGTCCCCTTGTAACTTTTTATAGAGGTTTTCTCCCTCGCAGCCACAACTCGGCCCCGGCCTGACGGTTGCAGCCCCCGCGCCTAACATGAACCCTCTGATAGCAGAGGATTTGTCAGGGTTCCGGGTCCGTTATTTATTATAGAGGCAAACGGCAATGGCCTCTCCCTCAAGCCGCACCTGGGGAATCTTGCGATTCCCTGGGCGGAACCCCCCGACCCCCCCGTGTCGGGTTATTGGTAACACCAGCAAGCGATAACTTAGGGTTCACTAAATTATCACTTGCCGTTGTCTCCAGAGCGCACAGGCCAAGACACTACCCATTCCTGCGGATCAACCGAATCAAGAGGAATCGCTAGAGTCCAGACACTCGAGGAGGTTACCCGACCTAGCACCCCAGTACTCAGCCAGCCTAACCTAACCTAACCTAACCTTGCGTGGTACCTCGATGCGAAAAATATGTGTACACTTTTGAACTCTATGTCAGAGTAGTTGCACCACTCCGTAGTCCAGTAGCAGTAGAATGCAGGTCTGTATGAGACTCTCTTCCACTTTACCACATGAACTGCTTATCGAGGGTAAATACGTTGATTATTATTATTACAGACGAAAACCACTGGCGCGGCCTGCGGTGGCGGTCAATAGTAAATTTGACAGATAATGACAAGTCTACAAACGGCCGCCGCGGCCAGGCCGCGCCAGTCTGTGCGAGTCTCAAGTTTTCCCACGTTTTCTTTTTAGGGTTCCGTAGTTTTTTTAATTATCATAGACAACACGCTTCCTTTTGTAAGTGATCAAAGAGGAGTAGGTATTTAACAACGTCTTAAATAAAGGAATAAGACGGCGTGGGTAGGCCCCCCCAAAAGGTGGACTGATGACCTGGTAAAGGTCGCGGGAGCCCGCTGGATGCGGGTGGCGCAGGACCGGTCACTCTGGCACTCCTTGGGGGAGGCCTATTGTTAGCTATTTAATACATTCTGTAATTTTGGTTCTATTCATCAAATACTAATAAAAATGTATAATGTCATATGGGTATCGGTCATAAAAGCGCGGGTCAGTAGGTCGATCACGTGACGCATTGTACGAACGTCGGGTAGCAGGTCGATCACGTAACGCATTGTACGAACGTCGGGTAGGTCTAAATGTCACTTTTTACATAGAAAATTGACAGTTAAATCGTAGCGACGCGCGTTCGGAACGTTACGTGATTTGATTACCCCTCTGGTGAGGGCAGTCGTCGACTAGCTGTCAGATAGAGAAGTTGTGTGACAATTTATATTCTGTTAATTCTATAGTAATGTGTCTATGAATAAACTTTATATTTACTAGTCTTCGTGAGTATAATTTACAACAGGAACCCTGGCAATACTGCGTTCCTAATACTATGTCCAGCAGTGAAAGAAATAAAAATGAATACGAAATAAAATTAGACACTAACTAAAATGCGTGTATATTTATATTAAACTCCAATTAATTTTTAATACATAAAACATGTAATATTGTGATCGATTTCAATGTTTTTAACTGTTTTATGTAGGTATGTCAATTGGAACTGGAGCCCAATTCTCGGGCCAATCGAGATAATGTCGTATAGAGATGATCTCTATTGACGTAATCTCTACGGAAAATCTCACCCAAATCTCGAAGACAGCAAAATTTCTTATTCTGGGGCATGATAGAGATCATGTCGAGTGACAATCTCAATGTCTATTGCAACCTTTGAGTATTAAGCCCACTGGAGATGTCATACACAGGCGACCCCCTCCGGCAAAGTACATTGGTCAACTGGTCAACCACGTTATATAAAACTACTTAAAGCCGCTTCATCGCCATTTTGTATCGATCCGTGTCGCGTGACGTTTCTCTCGAAAAATGGTGAATTGTGCAGTATTATTATGTAAAAGGCGATCTGACAGCTCAAATTCGCAACAAGTTCGCGTTTCCTATCATAGGTAAGTATTTTTACTAACTATTAAATGTGTATTGAAGTACAATCTCCATTTAAAGAAAATACCGTTTACGATACGTAAACGACAAAAAATGTAAACATGGTATCGTGGTACGGGGTCGAATCTGTCTTTAGGGATGCGATGAAGGTAAGAAAAGCGACTCAACATTTGAATGAATCATTCATTCATTCAATCTCTGCAATTTGTTTAATAGTCAGTTTTTTATTAGATATTGAATTAAATAGTAGGTATATATGTTTGTTACATTTGAATCTTGTAAGGTGAATTAGAAAAATTACTTTTCTCTGGACATACATTGTTGAAATTTAGTCTTATAATTCACTTTAAAAACAAAGTTTTAACCGACGAAAAATCAATCATCCCCTATTTTCCTACCCTTAAGGTTGGTTTTTTTTTCCAAATTTATATGGGACCAACTTCGGGGTATACCCTTTCTAATAAAAAAAGAATTATCAAAATCAAACTACACTGTAAAAAGTTATGCGTGGTCATACATAAAATATATGTATATATATACGCGTCGACTTGAGAACCACCTCCGTTTTTTTCGTCGGTTGAAAAAGAAAGGAATTGTTGGCAAAAAAAATTCTAGATAAAAGGATTACATTTAGTGCGGGACCATGAATGTATGTGTTATTCATATACTATTATTTATATACTTTATTTAATATAATTATATATCCTTTATGATTTCCAAAAGATCCCTATATAAAGGAGAAATGGAGAAAATTTTGTAATAACGAAAATTATTCTTGAAAACCTACACGTACAAGTGTTGTCTGTTCGGAGCACTTTACTCCGGAAAGCTACAAAAATGATACTAACAGAAAGACATTGGTTGAAGGTGCAATACCTTATTTGCGACTATGTCCTTGTTTGGTGAGTTTCTTTTTTTCTTTGTTTTTCCTAAATCTACGACTAGTTTTAATAAATGTGGTTATACATTTAGTTTAAAAATTAAATGTATACCACATTTAATTTTTAAACCCGGCTTTTTTTCCATAAAATCAAATTAATGATAACAAATTAAAATATTGCCCCATTTTTACACTTGTTTTCGAAATTATCCCAATTTCTAAAGCCTGACCACCACAAATATAAATGAGGATGCGCCATATTGCGGAATTTCACTGGAACTAATTTCTTACACTGGCAATGATTTTATGATTATTTGTTGTTATTTGTGATTGGTTGGTGAATAATGTCAACGTCATTCAAGGTGGTCGTTCACATTTCTTTAAAGACAAATATTAACAAAACGCTAAAAATAATTTGCAGTCGTGAGTGGAATATTATCAATAATGTGTAGGTACACGTGTTTACTAAACGAAAAACTTTTACAAAAGCATTCTACTAAATGGTTTTTAAATGATAACCTAAGAACCGATACATTGACAGTTGCAAAATTATTGCCATATGATCTCATAAATAGCGCCGTCTTCACAATCCTCATATAGTCAGAATTTAATTCAAAAATCCATTTTAAAAGTTCCTTACTCTAAAAGAGTGTAAGTGACAAGTAATTAGACACAGCGCAGAAAATTATAATGTTTTTTTAAGTTGTAATTGTAATTTTTTTTGTAATTTGTCATTGTAATTTTAAGAACCTTATTGAAATCCTGGAGTGCGTTAAGTATAGATCTGCTGGCTGCTGCATATGATATTTGTAAGATTACCATTCATCACATTATCTCGGTATCAGCCCAGAAAAACCGCGGGCGACAGTTCATTCCACAGTTTAACTGTGCGAGAGGGCTAAGGACACGGGCACATAAATACAGACAGACATACATACAAATAAACATTTTTTTGGGTAGTATCTTCAATGTACAGAATTTTCACTTTTACAATTTTATAATAAATAGTATAAGATAATTCAGTTCATTCATCAAACTGATTTGACTCATTCTTCAGATCTGTCCGTTGTGTCCCATCACTAACTTGTTCGTATGTATGCTGCACGGTCACGTGAAAACTCTGTCTGTGTGCGTGTAATTTTTGATGTGTTAAATTTTTTTGTAGTGTGCGTTTATCTCAACAGTAAAATTTGTGTCTGTTGATTTATTCATATTTTGGTGGTGTGCTGTACGTGTTTACCTCACCCCCCGCTAAAAGTGGCGAAAAAAATTGTTCGAAGTGTTTACGTTATGACATCTACAGTGGGCTTAATACTCAAAGATTGCAACATACGATTATTTTTCTTGATTGTGTTAATTTTCAATCGATTATATATATATATATATATATATATATATATATATTTTAAGTTTTTTTTTATTCAATATCAAGAACAAAAGTGTTATTAATTTACAATGATGTAATCCATAATTATGGTGATTTAACACATAAAAAATATATACATTTTTGCTCGTTTAACAACTTACGTGAAAAGGAACGCAGAAAAACTGTTCGGACTTGGCAGTTTCGTGTGACAACTGTCAGTATTTGTAAGCTGTCAATATGTTCCGCCATTACGCCACTGACAGATCGAATGTATAAGAAAATCGGTGATACTACCATCTCGATCGCTACCGACCACTCGTTGCATCTCGATAGCATACTTTAAAAAAAATGGGCGGGAACTTGATAGGTTTTTGAAATACTCGCTGTTTTAAGATATTATTGAAAATATTATTTGATTTCCTCGCATTTTTGGAGGAAGTATCTGCCTCGGCGGGAATGGGAATTGGGAATTCCTGGATTCGTATGTAGGTAGGTATCTATTGTCGGATTCATCTTCCCTTCATCTGACAAAAGCACCTCATCCACGAATTGCTATTTCCCGGCCTCTGCAATAATGTACTATTTGTATAAATTACTATTATTAAGAAACATAAAAAATCCTCTTTTTTTCAGCATCAACCCTGGGCGACTTACATGTACATGCTTATAGTGTTATTTAGTCCAATCCTATGGACATGGATGGCTGTTATAATAGTCATTAATGGAGGATTTGGAATTTATCATTTAACTATGTGCATAAGCCATATCTGTAAGTTATTTGTATATCTATATCTATATCTACCTATAGGTACAGTCGCCATCACATACATCGGTACACTATATAGGTAGGTGTTCAAAAATATCGGCACATGCACCCTAATGCCGATGTTTGTGACGTGCTTGTTTGCTCCGATGTATGTGATGGCGACTGTACCTCCGAGTACACTACCTACTACTATTTAAAGAGGATAAGTCTGTGAGATTGTAACTTTGTTAGTACAGTCACCATCACATACATCGGAGCAAACAAGCACGTCACAAACATCGGAACACACCTCTATTTTCAAGGCATTAGAGTGCATGTGCCGATATTTTTGAACACCTAGAGTGTACCTATGTATGTGATGGCGACTGTACCTAATGGGTAACTCTGGGACCACTTATCCGATTTCAAAAATTCTTTGACCTGCTTGTAGATTGGACGTCCCGGATGGTCATATTGGCCATGGGTTAAGTTTTAATCCCACGAGTTTCCTTCGTTTATAACCGACTTCAAAAAAAGGAGGAGGTTCTCAATTCGGTTGTAATATTTTTTTTTTATAATTTTTTTTAATGTGTGTTACCTCAGAACTCCGTCATTTATGAACCGATTCGTACCATTATTTTTCTAATTGAAAATATATGCTTCCAGGTTGGTTTCATTGTTTTCAAAACTCACCTACACAATACTTACCTAGTTTATAAGTTAAATTGCTGTGCCCTAGCAGGGTTCATGTTGCGACCTGTATTATATTTTAAGACCTATTGTAAAACACATCTCCACTTATAATAAATCTCTAAATTAAAAAAAGAATCAGCCAGTTTGAAACTAAGCTTTGCGCGGTTCGAATGTTCTCAGCATCCCATGAACGGAAAAATATGAAACATTTTATATAGGTACATTATTATTCTAGCTGCAACTTAGGATAGTTTTTATCCGACTGCGACAGTTAATTAATTTTCCGAAATATACGACTTCATTTAATTTTTCATTTATTTTTATTGAAATCAAACGCTGCTCCAACTGTCAGCTATAAGAACCGTCAAATTTTCGTCAAAATGGCGGAATTGCTTTGCCTTTCACTTATTAATAATTTAAATCCCGTCTACGATAGACCTTTACGAGACAAATGCTAAAATATAAACCATAAAAAAATATTCGATTCTGATATGAGAACTTATATGCGCAAATGTCGTTTTATGTCGTAATTTCAATAAATGAAATCAACAAATTTGAACAATATAATTAACACGAATTTGTTTTTTTTGAATGACAATGGCACGCGCTCGGCGCATTCAGCCAAAGGACCTGCGGCGCTACCACGAAAACCGATACTCAATGTTCATATATTTGCATCCCTGTCACTCGAGTATGCTTAGTGCGATAGAGATAGAGATACCCGAATATTTTCGAATTCCGAAGTTCGTGGTTATAGCTCAGGAATCGAAAATATGGTAAATAATCATAATGTATTTTCTCGAAAAAGAATTTAAAATAAATATAGTCAAATGGAGAAAAAAACAAAGCAAGAGGTTATATAGGTAATGATTAAGTTATAAGAGTCCAAAGTTTTAAGAGGGGGTATGTTCTGTCCCTTTTCCGCAAAACGCACCTTCATATGAAACGATTGTTTTTTACTATGACGCTCGAGTATATTGACGTCACAGTCCCTCATCGTTTTCTCACTCTAACAAGCGACATTAAAACGGATGTAGCTTCATAATTTTTTGATATATTTGAATGGGAGTTTCATTATCTTCTATCTATTTATCTCCACTTATAATAAATCTCTAAATTAAAAAAAAGAATCAGCCAGTTTGAAACTAAGCTTTCTGTGGTACGAATGTTCTCAGCATCCCATGGACGGAAAAATATGAAACATTTTATATAGGTACATTATTATTCCAGCTGCAACTTAGGATAGTTTTTATCCGACTGCGACGATTAATTTATTTTCCGTAATATACGACTTCATTTAATTTTTCATTTATTATTCTTAAAGTATATCGCCGCCACATCTGTCAGCTAAAAGAAACGTCAAAATTACAGTAATAAGAAATACTACGGACAAAATGGCGGAATTGCTTTGCCTTTCTTTCGCCTATTAATAATTTTAATCCCGTCTACGATATACATTGACGAGACACATAGGTACCAAAAGCAAATATAAAATTAATCGATTTTGATATGCGAACTTATATGCGCAAATGTCGAATTAAGGCGTACTTTGTACAAATGTAACAACAAATTCGAAAAATATAAACTTGGTTTTTTTGAATGGCACGCGCGCGCGCTCTTTGCGTAATCAGCCAACCCACGAAAACCGAAACTCGAAGTTCGTATATCTGAGGGCCTACCGCGAACGGCATTCGAAGTTTTCCCTCTCTGTCGCACTTATGTACGAACTTGTAAGTATGACAGAGAGGGGAAACTTCGAATGCCTTTCGCGGTAGGCCCTCTGCATTCCTGTCATTTGTTAGTGCGATAGAGATAGAGATACCCGAATATTTTCGAATTCCGAAGTTCGTGGTTTAAAAGAAAATACGGATGTCGGATAGATCTAAATTAATATTTTATGTGTGAATATGGTTAAAATTATTTGGAAATACTATTGTTGTTATTGTTTTAGTATATTTGACTAGCTTTAAGTTTAATATTGTACGTCCGAAATGGGCAAGCTGTTGGACTTTATTTTACCCAAAACAACTAAATGTACACAGTTCTGACAATAAAGAAATCTTATTTTATCTTATCTTATCGAAAATATGGATGTAGACACTAAACAAAATAATCATAATGTTGTATTATCTCGAAAAAAAAACAACGCAAGAGGCTATATAGGTAATCACTAAGTTATAAGTGTATAAAGTTTTAGGAGGGGGTTTGTTGCGTCTCTTTTCCGCAAAACGCACCTTTATAATGAAACGATTGTTTTTTACTATGACGCTCGAGGATCGTGACGTCACGGTCCCTGATCGTTTTCTCACTCTAACAAGCGACATTAAAACGGTTGTAGCTTCGTAATTTTTTGAGATATTTGAATGAGTTTTTCGTTTCTTTTTTCTTTTGAAGTGAGTCTACAGCTACACCTCTATTTGGAAGACAAGCGGAAAGAACCCATACTATCCATACTAATAATCCATACTTCCATACTAATATTATAAATGCGAAAGTGTGTATGTCTGTTACCTCTTCACGCCTAAACCGCTGAACCGATTTAGATGAAATGAGCCCCGGGGAAGGACAAAGTTTTAGTAGTTTTTATATCTGTATAAGTAGTTTTTATATCTGAGGGGCTGAAATTGGGGGTGGAAATTTGTATGGAGCTACTTAAACCGCTGCACCGATTTAGATGAAATTTGGTATATAAATAGTTTGAGTCCCGGGGAATGACATATAATAGGTTTTATCCCGGAAATCATCCCCTAAGGGGGTGAAAAAGGGGGGGGGGGGGGGGGGGTGAAAATTTGGATGTAATCTATTTTGATGAAATTTGGTGTAGATATAGGTTAAGTCCTGGGAAAGGACATGGGATAGTTTTTACCCCAGAAATCATCCCCTAAGGGGATGAAATTAGGGGTGAAAATTCGGATGGAACCCATTTTAATACAATGTGGTATAGAGATAGCTTGAGTCCTGGGAAAGGACATAGGATAGTTGTAATTCCGGAAATCACTCCCTAAGGGGGTGAAATGGGGTGTGAAAATTTGGATGAATCCCGTTTAGATGAAATTTGGTATAAAGGTCGTTTGAGTCCCGAAGAATGACATTAGATAGTTTTTATCCCGAAAATAATTCCCTAAGGGTATGAAATAGGGGGTGAAAGTTTGGATAAAATCCATGTACCTAGATGAAATTTGGTATAGAGATAATTTGAGACCCTTCAAAGGATATAGAATAGTTTTTGCCCCGGAAATCATTCCTTTAGATGGTAGAAGTTTGTTTGCATTATATTTTCTAAGTATTAAGTTCTACGCGGACAAAGTCGCGGGCAACAGCTAGTGAAGCAATAAATGAATATGAATATGAACTCCAGTTGAATGATGGGAACCATGAGGAATTGAGGGAACTCCACAAATATAGGCACGCGTGTAGTAATTTCGGTGTTTTCTATTATAACTCGTGTATTTACATCCGGAAATCATAAATTTGGTGAAGTGGAAGTGATGATGAAGACCACAGATGGCTTGTGGAACTTCTCAATGATGTACTTCACTATAAACGTACGTCACTGATTCTGATATCATTCCATTGAAATAGCAAACAAAGAAGTGCCAAGTGATTCTGAGATCCTTGAGGAATTGACATAATTCCTCAAATATTATCGGCCCACATACAGCGATTTAGTTTTTTTCTCTAATAATCAACGTATTTGCTCTCGGAAATTAGTTCATGTGGTAAATTGGAAAATAAATGTGGAAATGTTCATGTGGCTTGGTGGAGTACTGAATTGAAGTCGGTTAAAATTTTGTTTTTAAAGTAAATTAGTAGGGTTTCGTACCTGGAAAGGAAAAACACGGAACGGTGAGCGCGTGGAGCTATCGAGTTGAAATTAAAACCATACTTATACTCAAATCTACAGTCCCTTGAAGTGAAAAATCAAACTTATAAGTTAACTTAAAAAAAGATAAGGCTGCTTAGCCCGCAAAAAACAAATATTTTGACATTTTCGACACTCTCAAGGGAATCAAAATTAATAGGGTACTTTCCGTTGAACTATAACTATAAAATTTGACGAGTAATATCGTCTTACCTATAATATAAGTTCTACCATTTCGTGCAAATTACATGTTCGTAGAAAAAAAAAACCGGCCAAGTGCGAGTCGGACTCGCGCACGAAGGGTTCCGTACCATTATCTATAATAGTATTTTTCACAATCGTGTTATAATAGAGAGCTTTTTAGTCGAGTACCGTGTTTAGGTCACGAAGCTTGCTGAGTGGCCTAAGTAAGGTACGAGATTAAAAAGCTTGATTATAACACTATTGTGAACAATACTTTTTGTACGAGTTCATTAAAATTAATTTTCTACGAGTCAACTGAACTAATTAAACAAACTCGATACTGTTGAAACGAAGTGCAGCCTATCGTTCGTACGCTCGTTGATATCTTAAAAGACATCAACGAGCGTACGACATCAACGAGTAAACTCAATAATCAAAGCGATTCTATTGGTCCAATTCATTACAGTTCGGTAAAGCAGCCACGTGATTGGTCGAATTTATTTTAGTTCTATTTTCAATTTTTTTTCGGTTGTCTGGAGCGTATCGAAACAGTTATTTCGATTGTTTCGACAGTAACATTTACTACAACTATGAAAAGAGTGACGTTGCAGTATTCTCTATGAAATCTTAATACACAGATTTTAATCGACGAGTACAAAAAAAACTATTTTATTCTGTGTTTTTAGTATTTGTTGTTATAGCGGCAACAGAAATACATCATCTGTGAAAATTTCAGCTGGAACTATCACGGTATTAGTGGGATACAGCCTGGTGACAGAGAGACGGACGGACGGACGGACGGACGGACGGACGGATGGACGGACGGACGGACGGACGGACGGACGGACAGCGGAGTCTTAAGGCCTCCACACACCGGTCGCGGGCGCGGGTCGGGCGCGGGTCGGGCGCGGGCCCGCGCCCGCGACCGGTGTGTGGAGGCCTTTAGACTCCGCTGTCCGTCCGTCCAACCCTAAAAAAAGCGTAACTACGTTTGTATGGAGAACCGAGCTTGCCGGGGACTATTAAACAAGAAAAAGGTTGTCCCAGATTATACTATGTAATCTTTTTTTCCTGTGCGTCACGCGACAGGTATATAAAAAAACGGCATACAAAACTGTGACGATCCGGAATGGAATATTTGGGACACTTTTTTTCTTGTTTGAGGATCGTCAGTATTAACGATTCTGAACGTATTAAGTACCCCTTTTTTGAGAAAAACCGAACCTATCATAATTCATAATTCATTTATTGCTTTTCCATGTAGTTTCATAGGTCTTTAATTACAATTATGTGCTAATACATGACCCTGGTAGGGCACAGCAATAACTTATAACTAAAAAAATTATATAACACTTAACAGAGCGGTATTATTATAAATCATTATAAGATACAAACTGGATCAATATATTTTATGTCAAAAACTTAATGCTACTTATGAATGTCTCTGACTACGCTTATTATAATTGGATATAATTAATGACTAAATGTTAAAGCTACATATAATGTCAAAAGCTTAATTTTCACATAAAGATATCAGACAGGTATTCATTCGTTGAGTAATAACATTTTTTCAGGAGCAGCATAGTCAATTTTGATTTGAATTTAAATATATCAATTTCATCCTTAATTATATCCGGCAATTTATTATAAATTTTTACGCACATCGCAAATGGGCCTGAATGTACCATTTGTAGCTTTGAGGATGGTTTGCACAGCTTGTTGCGAGGCCTTAAGTGTTGTGGCCGTGAGTATTGTGGAAATAGAGGCAAGTTTTTCTGTACAAAAACACATACTTGCAAGATGTATATCGATGGAAGAGAAAGAAAGAAAAGAAAGAAAGAAAGAAGACATTTATTTACTACACAAAAGACACACAGAAACAAAGGGAGTAGGCATACATTACAATTTAACACATATTGTGTGTGTCTTCGCGGCAGTAAATAGGTCGCTGTCTCAGCATTATGCCGAGGTGTCAGACAGACACCTACAGCGCTGATTTTCAGACAGCACCGTACGTGACTCACGGAACGCAACACAACATAAGACCATTGATAAATACATAATTATTGTATACACATAATCTCCACTTATAATCTCCACTTATAATAAATCTCTAAATTAAAAAAAGAATCAGCCAGTTTGAAACTAAGCTTTCTGTGGTACGAATGTTCTCAGCATCCCATGGACGGAAAAATATGAAACATTTTATATAGGTACATTATTATTCCAGCTGCAACTTAGGATAGTTTTTATCCGACTGCGACAATTAATTTATTTTCCGTAATATACGACTTCATTTAATTTTTCATTTATTATTCTTAAAGTATATCGCCGCCACATCTGTCAGCTAAAAGAAACGTCAAAATCACAGACTAATAAGAAATACTACGGACAAAATGGCGGAATTTCTTTGCCTTTCTTTCGCCTATTAATAATTTTAATCCCGTCTACGATATACATTGACGAGACACATAGGTACCAAAAGCAAATATAAAATTAATCGATTTTGATATGCGAACTTATATGCGCAAATGTCGAATTAAGGCGTAATTTCTACAAATGTAACAACAAATTCGAACAATATAAACTTGTTTTTTTTTAATGGCACGCGCGCGCGCTCTTTGCGTATTCAGCCAAACCAAGAAAACCGAAACTCGAAGTTCGTTTGTTAGTGCGCTCGCATTGCTCCTCGCACTCGCATTCCTGTCATTTGTTAGTGCGATAGAGATAAAGATACCCGAATATTTTCGAATTCCGAAGTTCGTGGTTTAAAAGAAAATACGGATGTCGTATAGATCTAAATTAATATTTTATGTGTGAATATGGTTAAAATTATTTGGAAATACTATTTTTGTTATTGTTTTAGTATATTTGACAAGCTTTAAGTTTAATATTGTACGTCCGAAATGGGCAAGCTGTTGGACTTTATTTTACCCAAAACAACTAAATGTACAGTTCTGACAATAAACAAATCTTATTTTATCTTATCTTATCGAAAATAGGGATGTAGACACTAAACAAAATAATCATAATGTTGTATTATCTCGAAAAAAAAACAACGCAAGAGGCTATACTCGTATAGGTAATCACTAAGTTATAAGTGTATATACGAGGGCGGAGTGATAAGTCTGGTAAAAATAATATTCAAAATAATTTGTTCATAAATTCAATGAGGTCCACTTGTAGTCGAACCTTCTTGAGGTTAAATATTATATTTTCAGCCTATTCGCATGACGAAATAAAAAGTTTTGATAAAAAAGAAAAAAATATCGCTTTGACGTTTGCAAACATGGAGAAAAGTGAGTTTCGTGTTCTGATCAAACATTATTTTTTGCGAAAAAAAACTATTACAGAGACAAAAAAAAGCCTAGAAAAATATTACGGAGACTCTGGCCCGTCGATTAAAATGATTCACAAGTGGTTTACTGATTTTCGTTGTGGTCGTACAAGCACTGTTGACGCCGACCGACCCGGACGGCCAGTTGAGGTCACTACACCAGAGATGATCACGAAAATCCATGATATCGTATTGAATGACCGAAGAGTTAAAGTCCGTGAGATAGCTGATATTGTAAGCATTTCAGACGAACGGGTTCGTAATATCCTACACTCTTATTTGGAAATGAAGAAGCTATCCGCCCGTTGGGTGCCGCGATTGCTCACAGTGGACCAAAAACGTACTAGAGTGACCATTTCTGAGGAATGTTTGGCGAAGTTTAGGCTTAATGAAAAGGACTTCATGCGTCGTTTCATAACTGTTGACGAAACATGGATACATCATCATACACCAGAAACCAAGGAGCAGTCGAAACAATGGATTGCTTCAGGTGAACCTGCACCGAAGAAGGCCAAAGCAGTTTTATCGGCGAATAAAGTTATGGCTACTGTCTTCTGGGATGCTCGTGGTGTAATATATATTGATTACCTTCAAAAAGGCAAAACAATCAACGGCGAATATTATGCTAGTTTATTACAGCGATTCCATCAAGTTTTGATGGAAAAACGACCCCATTTAGCGAGGAAGAAAATTATTTTCACCAAGACAACGCACGGGTGCACACTTGTGCAGTTGCTATGGCTAAAATCCACGAGTTACATTACGAATTGGTCCCGCACCCGCCTTATTCTCCAGATTTAGCACCCTGCGATTATTTTCTTTTTCCCAACTTGAAGAAATGGCTTGGCGGAAAAAGATTTCGTTCCAACGAGGAAATCATCGAAGAAACCAATGCTTATTTTGAAGGGTTGGAGAAACTGAGGAATACGGAGGGAATCGAAAAGCTAGAAAAACGATGGGATAAGTGCATTGAGTTAGAAGGAGACTACGTTGAAAAATAAATATTTACTTTGGCCAAAACAAAACAAATAGTTTATTTTTTACCAGACTTATCACTCCGCCCTCGTAGTTTTAAGAGGGGGTTTGTTGCGTCTCTTTTCCGCAAAACGCACCTTTATAATGAAACGATTGTTTTTTACTATGACGCTCGAGGATCGTGACGTCACGGTCCCTGATCGTTTTCTCACTCTAACAAGCGACATTAAAACGGTTGTAGCTTCGTAATTTTTTGAGATATTTGAATGAGTTTTTCGTTTCTTCATTCTTTTGAAGTGAGTCTACAGCTACCTACACCTCCATTTGGAAGACAAGCGGAAAGAACCCATACTATCCATACTAATAATCCATACTTCCATATTAATATTATAAATGCGAAAGTGTGTCTGTCTGTCTGTTACCTCTTCACGCCTAAACCGCTGAACCGATTTAGATGAAATTTGGTATACAGATAGTTTGAGCCCCGGGGAAGGATAAAGGGTAGTTTTTATATCTGAGGGGCTGAAATTGGGGGTGGAAATTTGTATGGAGCTACTTAAACCGCTGCACCGATTTAGATGAAATTTGGTATATAAATAGTTTGAGTCCCGGGGAAGGACATATAATAGGTTTTATCCCGGAAATCATCCCCTAAGGGGGTGAAAAGGGGAAGGGGGGAGTGAAAATCTGGATGTAATCTATTTTGATGAAATTTGGTGTAGATATAGGTTAAGTCCTGGGAAAGGACATGGAATAGTTTTTACCCCAGAAATCATCCCCTAAGGGAGTAAAATTAGGGGTAAAAATTCGGATGGAACCCATTTTAATACAATTTGGTATAGAGATAGCTTGAGTCCTGGGAAAGGACATAGGATAGTTTTAATTCCGGAAATCACTCCCTAAGGGGGTGAAATGGGGGGTGAAAATTTGGATGAATCCCGTTTAGATGAAATTTGGTATAAAGGTCGTTTGAGTCCCGAAGAATGACATTAGATAGTTTTTATCCCGAAAATGATTCCCTAAGGGTATGAAATTAGGGGTGAGAGTTTGGATAAAATCCATGTACCTAGATGAAATTTGGTATAGAGATAATTTGAGACCCTTCGAAGGATATAGAATAGTTTTTGCCTCGGAAATCATCCCTTAAGATGGTAAGTAGAAGTTTGTTTGCATTATATTTTCTAAGTATAAGTTCTACGCGGACAAAGTCGCGGGCAACAGCTAGTAAATAATAAATGTAATAAATTTGTAAAATATGTACCAGTAGCCAAATGGGATAGAAAGAAAAACACAAAGCACAAAACGCGACACGGTTGGGATAGGAAAGTGCTGGATGGGTTAGGATTGGGTTTGGGAAAGGATATTTTGTTCAATATAGTGTTTTCTACAGCTCTCCATTGAGTCGATATTAACCAAAATCCTAATGCATCTTTTTTGCTATCTAAATAAGTGAATACAATCTACACTGTTACCCCATAAAACAATTCCGTACTTGAGCCAAGAATATGCATAGGCGTAATAGGCACATTTGGCTGTTCTAAGATCGGTAGAGGTTTTCAATTTGTGGAGCGCGTAGGTGAATCTATTTAATTTCAGCATAACTTTGTCGATATGCTTTTCCAGTTGATTTTGGCGTCTATAGTGATTCCAAGAAGTGGAAAGCTGCTTACCGGCTCTAAGTAGGTGTTATCAAATGAGTAATCTATGTCCAATTCTCGTCGCTGGTAAGGTCCGAATTGGATCAATTTCGTTTTAGCGAAGTTAACTTGTAAGTTGTGTTCAGAAAGCCAGGTCGTTATGCTAACTAGGGCTGAGTCCAACTGATTTTCTAGGTTCTGTTCGTTTACACATGTAATTACAATAGATATATCGTCAGCAAATATGGTTGAGGGACAGTCAATTACTTTAGGTAAATCGTTGATATAAATTAAAAATAATACACAACCGATAACGCTACCTTGGGGAATAGATTTAGTTACTTTAGCTTCCTGAGATCGTACAATATGTATTTTGCCCGTGGATAGATTATGATATTCCACTTCAACGAATTGCGTGCGATTTTGCAGGTATGATGAAAACCAGGCGTGCACGACTCCTCTCACGCCAACACCATATAGCTTTTGTAAGAGGATATCGTGCAAAACTCTATCATAAGCTTTACTCATGTCGAGCAGAACTCCGATAGCATAAGCTTTGTCACTTATAATATTTAAGACATTTTTAATATATTTAAAAACAGCCAGAGAAGTTGACCTATGTTTCCTAAAGCCATTTTGGCAGTCACTAAATATATTGAATTGTTCGCTGAAGGAATAAAGCCTAGTAGTCATAGCAGATTCGATTATTTTTGAGAAGGTAGTTAGCAATGCTATTGGTCGATAGTTATTACAGTCTGTTTGACAGCCTTTTTTAAAAATAGGTTTAATTATTGATATTTTTAATTGGTCAGGAAAAGTGCCTTCTGTGAAAGATTGGTTGATGAGTAAAGTTAGTGGTGCAGTAAGCTCTTGGGCGCATTTTTTTATTAGTATTGGGGGCATTTCATCTACGCCAAAGCTACGCTTGTTTTTCAGGTTACGAATGATTTTATAGACTTCTCGAGGAGTGACTAGTGACAGATACATAGAGCTCTCTGATGGTGTTACAACTGGCTGTCCAGATGGGCATGGCTGTGATTTTGCTTCACTGTTTCCTACCGATGTAAAAAACCTGTTAAACTCATTTGTAACCATTTTAG
Organism: Epinotia brunnichana; assembly: GCA_963854355.1. Classification (NCBI taxonomy): domain Eukaryota; kingdom Metazoa; phylum Arthropoda; class Insecta; order Lepidoptera; family Tortricidae; genus Epinotia; species Epinotia brunnichana. Next base: position 17,509,191 of record OY977942.1, on the reverse strand, counting down.
GGTCTTCAGTGATAATATTTTGAATATTCAACTTGATATTTTTTTTTGTTTTTGTTGCGCTTTATTCGTTTGTTCCTTGATTACATTCCACATTGATTTAGTAATATTTGATGAACTTTTTATACGACGTATATTTTGAAGTCGTTTCGAAGTTGCGACGGTTTTCTTTAATAATTTGTCATACTTTTTGTGTTTTTGTGAAATTGTGTTTCTGGTCTGCGTGGCCAATTTTTTGAGAAGTCTTATGCTGGCAGGATTTTTTAATTCCATTTGTAAGCCAAGTATTTTTAGGTTTGTTTTTATATTTTATTTTTACTATTGGTATACATACGTTTAAATTATTCGTAAGGGTATTGAGAAAAAGGTTAAAATTGTAGTTGACATTTTTATGTTTATCAAATAGTTTATCAAAATCATTTTTTTTTAGCTCGGACTTAAAATCGTTAATGTTTTGTTCATTAAACTGCCTTTTTTCAGTTATCCATCTGGTTAGTGCCTTTATATTTTTAGCAGGTATGTTAATGAGTAGTCCCTTATGGTCGGAAAAGCCGTACTCATTTACTGATACATTTAAATGTTGACGATTAAAATTAGTAAATATGAGATCCAAACAAGTTGCAGTTGTCTGAGTCACTCTGGTAGGTTCCTTTACGTGTTGGTGAAAATTGAAGCTGCTCATGAGGTTTAGTAGAGTTGTAGTAGAAGTTGACGTTTCTAATATATTTACGTTCATATCGCCGCCTATAATAATGTCTTTAGAAGCATATTTATTTTGCAGGTGTTGCAATAAGATACGGAGCGCATTGAAAAAAGTTTCTGGCATTCTCTTGCTATTTGGCCAGTATAGATTTATAAAGGCAAATAAAGGTTAGGTTTTGTTTCGGAAGATCTATTGCGCATATTTCGAATAAAGATTCTATGGACATACTGTTTATATCTTGGCACTCTGCATATTCGGTTTCTTCTCCTTTTACCATTATGCACACTCCTCCTCCTTCGCAGGTCGATCATATTTTTCACTCCGTGACAATGTCATGGTCTTGGTATTTTACAGTAGGTATTATAAAAGATTTTTATTACAAATTCCACCTTGTGTTGATGTATCTTATCATAATCCATATTGTGTATTATATTCCGATTTGCGTATCTATCTGCCGAAACAAGTCCGTGCGTGAGCCTTGCTGCAATACTCGTACCAAGAAAATCGAAACTCGCAATATCTCCCTCTCTGTCGCTTGAATATGCAAGTGCGACAGCGACAGAGATAGACGAACAAACGATTGAAGCCTGCCTATAAGTACCTAATTAATTAAAACTTAAATCCTACTTAAACCTAATTCGTCCAGCTAAATCTGATAGTAGTTTTAGGTAGATTACGATGTGTTGCATTTGTAACTTTTTTATTTAAGTACAGATTTTTAATTAAATTAATAATTACAGAAATTAAAATCCTATTTAAACCTTACTCGTCCGGCTCAATCTAATAGTTGTCTTAGTTAGATTACCATATGCTCTATTTGTTCCGAATTGTTTAAAGTAGGTACAGCTTTTTATTTAAATGAATAATGACAGAAATAATTTGTGCGAGTAAAGTAAAAGCACGGAACCAATTCATTTCATTTTCATTAATTTCGGGTCATAATTAGATTGTACCTATTATACTTATTGAATTAACACCTACATAAGATTCGAAAAAAAGCGGCCAAGTGCGAGTCGGACTCGCACATGAAGGGTTCCGTAAAATAAATTGCGGTTTACGATTTATGACGTATTAAAAAAAACTACTTACTAGACCTCGTTCAAACCAATTTTCGGTGGAAGTTTGCACGGTAATGTACATCATATATTTTTTTTAGTTTTATCGTTCTCTTATTTTAGAAGTTAAAGCGGCCAAGTGCGAGTCGGACTCGCACATGTTTACGATTTATGACGTATTAAAAAAAAAACTACTTACCAGATCTCGTTCAAACCAATTTTCGGTGGAAGTTTGCATGGTAATGTACATCATATATTTTTTTTAATTTTATCATTTGCTTATTTTAGAAGTTACAGGGGGGGGGGGACACATTTTACCACTTTGGAAGTGTCTCTCGCGTAAACTATTTTGTTGAGAACAAAATGATATTAGAAACCTTAATATCATTTTAAAGACCTATCCATAGATACACCACACGTAAGGGTTTGATGAAAAAAAAAATTGAGTTTCAGTTCTGTGTATCTTATGTACACCTAAAACTTTCGATTTTTGTGTAAAAATTTTAATGCGGTTTACATAATACATCTACTTACCAAGTTTCAACAGTATAACTCTTATATAGTTTCGGAAAAAAGTGGCTGTGACATACGGACGGACAGACAGACAGACAGACATGACGAATCTATAAGGGTTCCGTTTTTTGCCATTTGGCTACGGAACCCTAAAAAGCATGCATTAAGTGCTACATTAAATTCAAATATTTTTTATATGTTGTGGAAGGTACGTAGGTATACTTTGCATTTAAAATATATTATATTATTGCAATATTAAATATATGAAAAAAAACTTGCCAAAAGTTCAGAACATAAATGTATAATAACTAATATATATTACACGTACTCGTACCACATTAAAATTATCCTCTGATATGGTGGAAATACTTATTTAGGATTAAAACTATGAAGGTATTAATTAAACAGTATATAATTGATATTTACCTCCACGTCAGTCAAAGTAGCTTTTTAATGTTGATATCGAACACTGGTGACACATCAACATCATAGTGTGGATACTACAACTACAACTATGATGTGCTCTATTACAAATTCAGAATGTTATAGGTGCGTAAAAGCCTAGCGATATATTTTTTAACGTGACGATGTTCTCACGGCTGAGGTGAAAAGTTGTATGTATCACACGAGAGCAAAGATATTTGCATCTCGTGCCTTTGAGTCCCTCACTACGCTCAAGATTCTATATTTGAATCTTTCTCTTGCTCGGGACTCAACATCAACACTCGCAGCAAACATCTACTTTGCTCTCTTGTTGAACAAATAACTATTTACGTATCGTTCTTCTTGCCTTGCCCGCGATCACCGTCTCAATCGACCAGAGAATGGTGAACAGGGAAAACGCGTACCAGATTGTTGTAAAAAAATATTAGTGACGGAGTTTTGAATTTGGTATCGGTTTTTTTAGTTAATACTTCATTACCAACATCGCTTTTTCATTTCCATAACATTGAATATCATTAACATGTGTCCGTACTTCATTACCATTCCTTTTGATAAAAAACAATTGCCTACGATATCTTGTCAAAGGCCGTGCCAGGATAAGCTAAGTTATTCTGCCCCCCTCGAGTTTTGTATTGTAATTTTTATGGATACTGGCTCTACATTAGTAGGTAATTAATGTGCAAAATGTGAGCCCCCTAAACTTTATAGTTTTTGTTAAAAATAAAAACTAAATATGAGTTTTCATCTATTATTTTTTTCTAGCCAACCGATTTTAGCGTGCTATAATATATATATTGTACATATATATATATTGGCGAAGCGGCACGCCGTTCTATTGACTGCTGACGGCGTATGTTCCATAACACTTTGGGCTGACTATGTTAGTCTGGTTTTAGGTACTAACTACTTGCACGATTTTTTTTAGATTTTATAAAACACTTTCACCAACCAAATTTTTTGACGGGTTTAGCGGGCTGCTGACGCGTACTGTTCCAATATTCTGCAGACTGACTATGTCCGCATAGTTTGTTAGTTGTCTTACTATCCACAGACAAATTTTCAGATTTTATAAAACAATTGCGACGTAAGTAGGTGTTTTCTTAACAAGTTCGGAACCACCCCCACGCCAGTTGTCCCAATAACTGGCTGACTGACGGCAGGCTATTGATATTCAAGCTATTTATTTTATTTATTTTTATTTTATTTTCAGACAACATCGGACACACATTAAAATAAGTACAATATTCACCATAAAATCTATTTAAAATAATCATTAAAATAATATAAAATGTCAAAAAAGAAAATTAAAATTAAAATAAATAAATTAGATACAAAGTCGACTTTACTAGAAAAACTAAACTAAAAGGTGCAGGCTATTTTATATTCCTGTGTATAAGAATCTGCATGCCGTGAGTCATATACGGACAATCGAACCTTGCAGAAATCATATTCAGGATGATATTGGGACTAGCACGCACTTTGCAGAGCAAGGACGCGCACCGCTTGCGCAGAGTGGTGAAGAAGCATGTGGTGCGCGCCTCCGCTAACATGCCCGATGCACTGCAGCGGCGCGACAGTCCCAGCATCACCCTGAACGCGTCATTGTATTGGACGCGTAGGGCACTGAGCGATTTGCGCGTATGCCGGATGCCGGGCCCACAGACTGCACGAGTACAACGAGGTACAATAAGCTCGAAACAAACTCACTTTAACTTCCCTCGTGCGTCGCGTGAATCTGCGAGCCAGCATATTTGCCCTAACTGCGAGCGCCCTACTCTCCCTCTCAATATCGGCGTCATCCGTCAGGTCATCAGTGAGTAGGTGGCCAAGGTACTTAAACTGCTGAGCATGGCCCAGTTCCACTCCATTCAACATTATTGGCGGCATTCTTGAAGGTAACTTGGGCCCAGACTAATAAACTAATAAAATAAACTAACCTCACTTTTTTTTGAGTTGTATATTGTTCACAAGTACTGAGCAGTTTCCTAAGCCCGCAGACCGACGCACTCAACAGCACCATGTCGTCTGCGTAACTGATATTGTTAACACAGACACCGTCAATGTGGCAGCCAACATGCTGACTGCTGAGCGCGACGATCAGCGTGTTTAAATATACATTAACGGCCTCCGTAGCCCAGTTGGTAGTGACTCTGCCTACGAAGCTGGAGGTCCCGGGTTCGAATCCCGGTCAGGGCATTTATTTGTGTGTTTATCACGAATATTTGTTCCTGAGTTATGGATGTTATATATGTATATAAGTATCTATATGTATATATCTATTATATATATCGTCGACTAGTACCCATAACACAAGCCTTATTAAGCTTACCGTGGGCCTAGGTTGATTTGTGTTAGATTGTCCCGTAATATTTATTATTTATTTATTATTTATTATTAAACAGCTTTGGTGATGTCAAACCGCCCTGTCTGACCCCGCACTGCAACCTATGGGCTCACAGAGCATATCGGTCCAACGTTCATTATTAATTTGGTTACTATACCAATACTTAAATATTTGAATAATGTCTACAGGCACATTAAACTCTCTAAGTTTTTCTCTAAGGCGAATACAGTCGTCTTACGTGTGGTATAGTAGCTAACGGCATGCTTAAGGCACACAGCGCCGGATCTAGAATTTTTTCGAGGCGGGGCAATAACTATAAAATGCCGCCCCCGCCTGCATATATTTTTTATATATATTTTTTTCCTTTAAGTATAATTATCATAATTTCTTAACCATCAGATGCCCACTGATAGTCCAGGCAATGAACTGACAGCTTGTATGGAAAATATGTCAAATTTGGAAATAATTTATAATAGCAGATTTTTTTTATGTAATGGATATATTATCAATTAAATAGTTACTTAGTGTCAAAATCCAACAAAATTTCAGACATCAAAAAAATGATACCTTAACTAACTTCTGAAAAGTCAGAAAAAATATTAATAAATGGTTTTATCTTTATTTTGGTTCATTTACATTTGCTCTATAATATTCAAGATGAATTTTTTTTTAATTCTATATAAATACTTCCGGATGGAAAGTTTGTTGGATTCTTGAATAAAGCATCATAGATTAATGTTTTAAAATGATATAAAGAAAAAAAACGCTATTATGAATTAATGTTTGTCAAAACCGTATTTTGCCTGGAGTATGATAGACACAGGCCTAACGTAACGCGGAAAGAACGCTACAACGACCGGTCTAGCGTTGCTCTTTCTGTGTTAAGCCTATGTTTTTTTTACGAATATGTATTGTAAGACGTAATATATACAGTGTGTCTTTATAATGTGCACATAGCAAAATGGGAGAAACTACGCCCAATTTTATGGTCGCAAAAAGTTTTTTTTGGCTATTTTGTAATTTTTTATGATTTTTTTAGTTTTATATTTTGCAATTCCATACCATTGTAAATAAAACGTTACTGATCTTAAACTACACCGCCTATCGACACGAAACAAAAACAAAAATGATCATTAATAACAGGCTAAAGCACTAAAATAATATTTGTCGAAAAAAATCACGCTCCCAATTTATTATTACGAGGTTTTTCATAAAGTTATGACTGAGATACAACCAAAATATGTTTGTTTTCAATAGATCTATCATAATCTACCAGTTTTACGAGTGACCGTACACCTAAAAAAAAACCGCCAAGTACGAGTCTGACTCGCGCACCGAGGGTTACGTACAAACTTTCATACACCATACCCGTCATGTCAGGACCCAATTCAATCTTGAACAATCTTAAACAGCTCATAGTAGAAGCTACCGTTCCTTCTGCATTTTGGTACTAACAACTTACAACCTAGTAGGAATGTTTGTTTATCAGCTATAGCTTTTTATCACGCGTACCGATTTCGATTATTTATTTTTTATTTGAAAGAAGGGACTTTAACGATGATCTGATAGGAATTTGAAGACATAAAATTTCGTGAAAAAGTAGGTAAATTACAAATGTAATTAAGAAATTATTTTTGATAAATAAAAAAAATAAGCTAGATAGAGATATCATTTAAATTTTCCTGTATTATTTATGTTACTCTTAATCATATGTCATTATTTCAGAATTTTCGCTTCGTAAACTTAGGAGATAGGGGGGGGGGGGGGTGAGGGGGGGTTATTTTTTTGTACATTTTCCTTAATAAATCAAAATTTAACCACTGTAGAAAAAAAATAAAAACGGTTTTAGAAAGTGCAACTCAAGCCCTTTCATATGATACCCCATTTGATCTATTTACTGGACTTTGATTTTTTAACCCCCCTCATATTCGTCATTTACACAGGAAATAATATGTATATTATTTTTTTTCATTTTCCATACGCGTGTCTTAACCCTTTTAACAGTTGTTCTAAATTTCAAATTGAGATATTTAACGTTGTGACAGACGGACGTACAGACGGACAGAGTCGCACCATAAGGGTTCCTATTTTACCTTTAGTTTTGGTACGGAACCCTAACAACATTTTTACCCAATGCCCTTTATTCACATTTTTTATGGGCCGCCATAGTTTCCCTTAAAATTATTTTAGTAAACACATTTGATAACGAAATTAAAACCAGCGAGCATTCTTTTAGGTAAGTTCAATTGAAATACATTTACTCGTAGATCCACAAAATTAAATAACTGAATTATTTTTAAATTCATCAATAAATTAACGAGAAATTGCTTATTAAAGTTTAATTATTTATACGTGGTATTAAAGTATCTATATACCTACCTAGTAACTTAAAAAGCACAAGAAAATTGTTAAAATAATTACCTAGTAGGAGTATATAATTCGTGAGTATATATTTTATACTTTTGTAGATCGACAATAACTATGTAAGTAAATTGAATGACACACAAATTGAATGTTAAAAACAAAACACGGCCGCGGAGAGATATCGACGAAGGAGTTCTGTTACCAAATATAATTTCATCCCTTTCGCATGCAGGCTAACCGTCCTTAAATGTGAACTTTCTCTCGTGAAGCCATAAAATAAAACAATAGTCTCCCAAAACAATAGCGAATAGCCCAGAATCTGGGCCCCAGATGTGCTATCGCCGCGCCCCGTAGTCCGAGCGAGCGGTTTATCCCGTCCCGTCTCCTTGGCTGATATTCTTTTTAGCGCTCATGCGCATCATCACCTCACTCGTGTTTAAAGTTGCGTTGATGATGAGTGATGGCGTGATGAGACGTGTATTCGTCTGCGGAAGATCGAATTTGCCGCCCTCTGAATTTGGCGCCCGGGGCATGGGCCCCGGCTTGCCCCCCCCTAGATCCGGCGCTGAAGGCACAGTATGGCAGACTCAGTGGATAGCCCGGGTTTAAAGCCGAACTGATTGTCATGTAACGTTAAGTATTGGTCCAACTGAACATTACCGCAGCAGACCGTCAAGCACTTTTGCCGTAATAGTGGCCAACGAAATAGGTCTATAATTACCCTTATCCGACATATCTCCCACCTTACTCTTAACTATTATAGGTACTAATATGGTTTTCATGAAATCCGTAGGTAAGTATGAGTGGCGAAGACATAAGGAATAAAACATTGCCAGAACTCTACAAAGGTGGGGCCCGGCGTTTCGTAGATGCTCAACACTTAGACCATCGTGGCCAGGAGACTTGCCTCTCGACATTTGTTTAATGACTTACGCTACATCTTTATCTGTAATCTCATGTACTAAGGCGCAATTAGTGTCAGTGTCAAGCATGGACATGGACGGTCCAAGAGTAGACCTCACCTCAAAATGGTTCCTAAACAATGTTGCTATTTCAGCGGGATCAGTAACACCACTGACGCTCACTGGCAATCCGGGCGCGGGATTCAACTTATTAGTACTCTTCCAGAACCTTTGAAAGTCATTATTCGAGTGATGTGATGCTAACAGTAAGTCCATTTTAATTTGATCCTGATGGTTTTGACACCATCTGAGCCGTGATTTAAATATTCTTCGGCTAGCACACATAGCATCGTACAAGTGACCTGAGGATGGTTTGCCGTTGTCATCCCATATCTGAAAATGTAGCATGGCCTGCCTGTGAGCCTCACCTACGTGCTTGTTCCAGCCTGTAACACACTTATTATTATTTCGTTTGGCGCAACTTCCAACATAACTTAACCTTTCTAAGAGCAGTCACAATATTCGTATACATTGTGTTAATAATATTTCTGTGATCACTATCATTTCAAAAACCAGACTTACAGCAGTGACGCATTTCTGCTGGGAACTCAATTTCTTTTAGCAGATTATTACAGCACTACGTTTACCGGGTAGTCTGACTCCATGACCCCATTTAACCTTAAGATTGTTACAGTCAAATATATTCAGATCACTTTTTGGCCTAATTGCACCTATGTCAATTTTTAAACACAAAGGAAAATGATCAGACCACATGGTATCGTGGTTAACAAAAACATTTACAACTGAGATCAACGCGGCCTCAGTGACCACACAATGGTCCAACCACCGTCTCGACACATGCGCATCACTTATGAATGTATTTGTTTCCGACGATAAGCCCAAAATATTCGTATCCGCATTCCGCAATAGTCCAAGCGCGCTCACTACAAAAGTCTGATAGGTCATTAAAAAATAAACCGTTAGGATGTGCATTAAAGTCCCCGAGTACATAGACCGACTCACAGTTAGCATTATCCACGATAGCACTTACCGCCCCAAGACAATCCGTAAATTCCGCTAGATTACTATACATGTCTGTAGGCATATATACAATTATAACTACGATATGTCGTTTTTCGAAGACTATTTTAATCGCACAGATACGCGGGTTATTATCACAATCTTACACTGACACATCACGAAAAACGCTTTTTCGTCAAAGAATGGCTGCTCCTCCTATATGGCCTACCACGCAACATGCCCACAGTGGTATCAACCGCCGACTTTCCATTAGCGTTGAACTTGCTGTCAATGTCGTTTAAATATGGAATCTCTCCAGGTAGTAGCCAGGTTCTTTGTAATGCTATTAACCTTTTGAACGCCAAGAACCTATAAAGTGGTCGTGTGTCGTCGTGCCCACCACGCCAAGAACCCATATAGCGGTTATGACGTCGGCTGTCAAACCAACCTTCAGTCTTTCATATAAGCTTCATAATCACTCTGTTATGGAAAGAAGGTTGGCGTGTCAGTGCCACTGAATCATAGCGTTGAAAAGGTTAAATCGGATGATTTGCTTATTTCCCTGATATTCTCAAGAGAGCGTTTCACATTCTTACAGTTGAAGCTTACAATTTGATATGTAATATCCATTAAAAATACATTTTAATGTAGTTCCGAAACCAGGGGTAGAAGTCTCCCTGGGCATGTTATTCACAAACCGCCTAAATATGATGCCCTCAGGCCACAGTTTATCTTCCAAAAACATGGACAACTTATGCTTCGATACAAATAATTTATAGGCATCGTGGTTATTATGCTTTTTTATGGCAATTTTATATAATGTTACCTACAGTTTCATGTGTCTTGTCACGAATATAATCGACAATGTCCTGCTCGGCCGTGTCCTTGTGCACATTTGTGATAAGCATGGGCACCTTCATAGCAGCAGCCTTGAAGTTGCAATTATTCTCGCGTGCTACGCCCCTCATACCTATCAGTCGTTTTTTTACGTATTGCCTTACGGCTTTCAACATCTGTCCACACTCCAGGGTTGTGATCGAGACCGGATCTGGCACCTGCAGTGAATACCGATGTCTTCACAATCTCCGCTAAAGTTTTAGTTTTGGTCATAGATTGAGTGCATATGTCACCAGTATTACTATTACAAGTGGAGGATTGCGAATCCGTCGCAGCGCTCAGCTGCTTAGTTATCATCATTACGTCATTACGAGTTCAAGTTCAGCCGCCGGCGCCGAGGCCACGACTGCGCTGGACTTAGATGTACCCTCATTTGTGCAAAGCGACTCGCATTTATTATTCGGTACCGATATTTGGTTTTGTATAGAACTCAAATTACTCATATTCTGCGGAGATGTCTTCTCAGGAGATAGGGATCGTGATAAAGAGTTGTCATCGATATCCAGATGAGTAATTCCGCTAGGGCCGCTATCCAGGTAAGCGCCCCGCCTAGTATTCACATTGCAGTATGAACCTATAATAGATGCATGTCTAAAATCATCCACTTGGTCAACCGTTGCAAATCTAGATCTCATGTCGGTTACCTCCGCTTGTACTCGCAAAAGATCTTTCAACAATTTAGAAACATCGATGTGATCATAGGACAGTGGGGGTAGCTTATCCAGATTGTGAGCAACAAATACCGGTAATATGTTGGGGTCCGTCCTCTTAAAAACATTGATTATATCTTCCAAATCACGCTGTTCCTTGCCATCGCCCTTTCTCATAACATTGCGCTGGCTTTTAGGCAAGGATTCAAACACTAACGATTTCGACGTTTTTATTTCGGCTGGAGAAAACGCTGACCTGCATAGTCTCACTAACGTACCTATCCTCCGTTGAAACACTGAGTTTATTCTGAATATATGCTAGGAGTTCATCGATTACGATGTTACACGAATTGCACTTCAACGTGCGCGTCATTATAACGGTCACTCGCGTAGTGCAGCGATAAGGAGCCGAGCAAAGACTACAATATACATACTGAGATAGACAGGCAACTCGACCAAATTGAGAAGGCTACAGCAGGCGCCATCTCTTCTGCGATAATAAAACTTTTCTGTTAAAACATACAAAAAGTGCGTCGGTCGGAGGGTTTGAACCTCGGCTCATCGTCTCCCAATACCGCCGTCTTTACCCCTAGGCTATGGATGTATAATGTCAACACGGCGAATTTCGAAATACCTTGACAGCCTAAGCCTAGCAATCGCTACAGCTTCAAAGAGTTCGCAACCTATCAAGAAGGTGGCACTGTTTTCAATAAGAAACTGGTTTCTAAGTTCGCATAACATGGAGCCGAGCACACCCGTCGTATTCGAATGTGCGCGAGCAACTGATGACCTAATATTAAAATATCAGCCTTTATAAAACTGTTGCAGTTTTGGTCCCTCAGCTCTCCGTCTATCATATACCTTGTCTCGTTAGCGGTAATGAAACTATTAATAAAACCAAAATTTCGTTTTCAGTGATAAATATCTACCTTTTGTGGGTGATGTACAGTTATATGAAGAGCCCCACTACTACAGATACAAATAGCCCATAGTGTTTTGCTTGAAAGCTACTTCAAAGAGCGCAAGTATTTACTGTGTAATAAAATAACACAAGTAAAAATAAAATAAGAGAGAGATAACAAAAAGGCTCAAAATTTGAAACGCCGAGAAAGAGAATGACTGGCACAATTACTCGTCGGATCCGTAACGCCAAGAACTACGAGGGGTAGCTATTATGGTCTGCATTGTCAAAACAACCTTTATAATTTATCAAGTAAATTTAATATTGGTTTTGTAGAAAAGACGTTGTTGACTTTTGTTTTTATGCACGGCTAGCACCCTTTTACCCTTCTTTTTCCTTAGGTTGGCGCCTGCATACGTTTAATACTTAGTATTCAAGCAAATTCTAAACAAAGCTCGTCGTAAGTACAAGGCACGTGGTCAGTGCGCGAGTACTCCATAAGTTTTTATTGTATTTTGATGGATAATAAAGGTGCATTTTTAGGAAAATCTCGTTTTAAACTGATGCTAAAACATTAGTCCGTCTGTCCGTATGTCACAGGCATTTTACTCGAAAACTATAAAGTGTATTTGAATGAAATTTGGAGTATTGGTGTATTTTGATAGCGGCTACAATAGTTGTGCAATGAAATGACTAAATAGATATTTTTTTCGGGTACACGCCATACTTTTATATGGACTGCAGTTAAGGACATGACGATGATTAAGTTTATGAACTAAGCTTTGACACCTAAAATCACTGCCATAATCCCAGAAATAGACATTACAATAATATTGACTTGGATACAAGTCGCATTTTTTAACCGTCTTCAATGTATGTTGTCGTTGTTCGAATGTATGTTTTTTTTTAATGTATGTCGCCGATTTCTCCGTCAATTTGACAACATTTCATTTTTTATAGCGGCTCAAACTAAAAACCATTTAGAGATTTGGGCTAGCTGAGTAATTTTAACAATAAAAGCACTGGTTCCTTAGATTAAGACTATATTCCACAATAAATTATAAGCCATCGACCCGTAGACATATCACGCACGGGCGCCGCCATGAATGTCGCAGTGTTGCCCACTGCCCTGTCAACTAAGGCACGCTCGGAATATTTACCTTCGGTAATCACAATTTTGGTTAAGTGGAACTGATGATGAAGACGACAGATAACTCATGGAACTCCTCAAAGATGTAATGTATGCTCGCCGATTTTTCCGTCAATTGTGGACCGATTTCCAAAATTCTTTTTTTATTTCAAAGAGTATACTCCTGCGGTGGTCCCATTGTCACCAAATCAGGCTCTGATGATGGTATCCCAGGAAAATTGAGGGCAACCCTCAAATTTTATAAGCACGTGACAGAAATGTAAATAAAAGCGAATTATAGTAATTATGATATCAACATATTATTTGTAATATTTATTACCACGTGTATGGATTGAGAATAAAAAGCTGAAACATTGTAGTATTTACTTACTTACCCCTTTATTCGTGTACACTGTACCCGATTTAGACAATTCGTTACTACTATGTTGAATAGGCAAGGGAAATATAAAGTATTTGTTATAATAAAAATCATAGAATTATTGTAACAACTCTTTTATTGGCCAAAATACCAGTAAAAACCTTCAAACCATAAGTATTCATTTATTAATCATTAAATTATCCATAAGTTAATTAATTCACTTATAACGTGACTAATAATCAAAGCATCAATAATAATTCAAGCATATAATGCAGTTGAAATACACAGCAATATCACAAAGTACATAATTAATACCAAGGGTTACTTAACTGACTGGACTTCCCAGGAGATGTTCACCATGGAACAGCAGTGACAATAATGAATTCAGAATCGGCCGGTCAAACCCTTTTATACCTGATTTCAGGTGTTCGACCACGCCACCTCTGTTCGATAAACACGTGACACGTGACGTCATGGATAGTTTAGTCAGTCATTTTAATCACTTGATCAATAAATTCTTACTAGTATTCATTTAAAATATACACAAACATATTAAAACCATTATAAATAGGCACCATGAAAATTACATACTGATATTAATTTTAATTTTAGCATTGGCAATATTATTAGTAAGTCAACGATTATACACTTACCCGACATATTTTCATTGAAGTGTCAAATCAGTATCTAATAGTCTGGTGACACAGAAAAGTGACAAACTAATCAATAAAGAAGGTTAATTCGCATCTTAAATTACTGGTAAGCTTATGTGCTATATTACATAATAATCTAACACGGCCATACTGACTTGTACTTCGCTCCCGAAGTAGCATAATTTAATTTCTTTTTAAATACTAATTGGCTTATCAATATTGCTAATTACTATTGCTACTGGTTACCATCACTGTCACAGTAACCTCAATTCATCATCATTGTTATATCTGTATTGGTCGCTGTATTCTTAAATCTATTGCTACTGTTTCACTTCTAACATCAAGTGAGGCTCGGTAGCAACTAAAATCTATTGCTACTGTTTCACTTCTAACATCAAGTGAGGCTCGGTAGCAACTAAAATCTATTGCTACTGTTTCACTTCTAACATCAAGTGAGGCTCGGTAGCAACTTAAATCTATTGCTACTGTTTCACTTCTAACATCAAGTGAGGCTCGGTAGCAACTTAAATCTATTGCTACTGTTTCACTTCTTACATCAAGTGAGGCTCGGTAGCAAATAAATTTACTTCCACTGTTTCACTTCTAACATCAAGTGAGGCTCGGTAGAATTATTTCATCACTCAAGTAATTTAATTGATACCTATTTTGTCAATTTAACGACGCAAATGTTTTATTATGGTGAGATGCATATTAAGCCATAATATTAATGAAGAGGGTATATTTACCATACCTATATAATGGCGTTAAGTTGACAAAATATATTTCGTTGCAATCATAAATTTATAACCTTTAACAGCTTTACTGGCCTTCGCTGCAGTCTTCATGCTGCTCCAGTCGAACTCCTTGGCCAGAACTTCAATGATGTTGCACCAGCTGGCAGCTCCACAGTCGTTCCGCTCGGGGTCGAATAATGGCAGCGCGATGTCATCATCCTTTTGACTGCGTTGTGTAGGTAGTGGTGAGAGCGTCACGAATCGCTTTCAGTGAATCTTGAACTGCTGTATCGGCCATCCTAAAATTCACAGGCAGGTATCAGGTATGTAAAAAAATACAACAACAAAAAAAAGTAGGTCGTATCCCACTTCTGATGACAGAAATGTAAATAAAAGCGAATTATAGTAATTATGATATCAACATATTATTTGTAATATTTATTACCACGTGTATGGATTGAGAATAAAAAGCTGAAACATTGTAGTATTTACTTACTTACCCCTTTATTCGTGTACACTGTACCCGATTTAGACAATTCGTTACTACTATGTTGAATAGGCAAGGGAAATATAAAGTATTTGTTATAATAAAAATCATAGAATTATTGTAACAACTCTTTTATTGGCCAAAATACCAGTAAAAACCTTCAAACCATAAGTATTCATTTATTTATCATTAAATTATCCATAAGTTAATTAATTCACTTATAACGTGACTAATAATCAAAGCATCAATAATAATTCAAGCATATAATGCAGTTGAAATACACAGCAATATCACAAAGTACATAATTAATACCAAGGGTTACTTAACTGACTGGACTTCCCAGGACATGTTCACCATGGAACAGCAGTGACAATAATGAATTCAGAATCGGCCGGTCAAACCCTTTTATACCTGATTTCAGGTGTTCGACCACGCCACCTCTGTTCGATAAACACGTGACACGTGACGTCATGGATAGTTTAGTCAGTCATTTTAATCACTTGATCAATAAATTCTTACTAGTATTCATTTAAAATATACACAAACATATTAAAACCATTATAAATAGGCACCATGAAAATTACATACTGATATTAATTTTAATTTTAGCATTGGCAATATTATTAGTAAGTCAACGATTATACACTTACCCGACATATTTTCATTGAAGTGTCAAATCAGTATCTAATAGTCTGGTGACACAGAAAAGTGACAAACTAATCAATAAAGAAGGTTAATTCGCATCTTAAATTACTGGTAAGCTTATGTGCTATCTCCACTTATAATAAATCTCTAAATTAAAAAAAGAATCAGCCAGTTTGAAACTAAGCTTTGCGCAGTTCGAATGTTCTCAGCATCCCATGAACGGAAAAATATAAAACATTTTATATAGGTACATTATTATTCTAGCTGCAACTTAGGATAGTTTTTATCCGACTGCGACAGTTAATTAATTTTCCGAAATATACGACTTCATTTAATTTTTCATTTTTTTTTATTGAAATCAAACGCTGCTCCAACTGTCAGCTATAAGAACCGTCAAATTTTCGTCAAAATGGCGGAATTGCTTTGCCTTTCACTTATTAATAATTGAAATCCCGTCTACGATAGACCTTTACGAGACAAATGCTAAAATATAAACCATAAAAAAATATTCGATTCTGATATGAGAACTTATATGCGCAAATGTCGTTTTATGTCGTAATTTCAATAAATGAAATCAACAAATTTGAACAATATAATTAACACGAATTTGTTTTTTTTGAATGACAATGGCACGCGCTCGTCGCATTCAGCCAAAGTACCTGCGGCGCTACCACGAAAACCGATACTCAATGTTCATATATTTGCATCCCTGTCACTCGAGTATAGTTAGTGCGATAGATATAGAGATACCCGAATATTTTCGAATTCCGAAGTTCGTGGTTCAGGAATCGAAAATATGGTAAATAATCATAATGTATTTTCTCGAAAAAGAATTTAAAATAAATATAGTCAAATGGAGAAAAAAACAAAGCAAGAGGTTATATAGGTAATGATTAAGTTATAAGAGTCCAAAGTTTTAAGAGTGTTCTGTTCCTTTTCCGCAAAACGCACCTTCATATGAAACGATTGTTTTTTACTATGACGCTTTTTCTTTCACCCTAAGGGGGTAAAATAGGGTGCAAAGTTTGTATGGGAAAAACATTTTTTTTTTTAATAGAGACTTAAAATTTTGAAGAAAAATTACTTATTAGAACATGAAAAATACTACATTCGGCGTTTTACAAAAATCATTCCCTAAGGGGGTTAAAAAAGGGTGCAAGGTTTGTATGGGGAACACTTTTTCTGAGCTAGACACTTAACACTTTGTAGAAAGATTACTTATAAAAATACAAAAAAAAAAGACTTTCAGCGTTTTGAAAAAATCTATCCCTAAGGGGGATAAAAAGGGGTGCAAAGTTTTTATCAGGGAAAGTTTATGTTTTTGAGTTAGAGACTTTAAACTTTGTAGAAAGATTACTTATTAAAATACAAAAAAAGAACACAAATCGTTTTAGAAAATTCCACCCCTAATAGGGTTAAAAAGGAGAGCAAGCTTTGCATGGGCAACACTTTTTTTTGAGTTAGACTTAAAACTTTGCAAAAAGATTACTTATTAGAATACTAAAAAAGAACTTTCAGCGTTTTAGAAAACTCCATCCCTAAGGGGATCCTTAAGATCCTTAAGAAGGGTAGCCAGTGTTGTGTGGGAAAAACCTTTTTTTTTACAAGACTTAAAACTATTCAAAATGTTACTTATTAAAATTAATAATAAAGTACTTTCAGAGTTTTAGAAAATTCCACCCTAAGGGGGTTAAGAAAGCTTTGTATGGGCAACACTTTTTTTGAGCTAGAGACTTAAAAGTTTACGAAAAAAGTTCTTTCAGCGATTAGAAAAATTCAACCTCTAAGGGGGTTTAAAAGGGGGTTCAAATTTTAAATGGCGAGCAATAAAATTTTAAAGTGTGAGTAAGAGATTTTTAACTTCGGTCTTATTCTGTACGTTAAAAGACTACAAAACTGATTTCAGAGTTTTTCCAAATTCATCCCCTAAGAGTGTTAAAATTGGTTCAAAGTTTGAGTATTTCAAGGCATTTTTAAAGTATGAGATTTTTAACTTTGGTTTTAGACTGTTTTGTTCACAAACTAGAAAATGAACATCAACTTTTTTTTTAATTATCCCCTAAAAGAGGGTTCAAATTTTGTATTGAGAGAAATCATTTTCTAAGACGATAAAAAGTTCTACGCGGACGAAGTCGCGGGCAACAGCTAGTATTACATAATAATCTAACACACGCGTGTAGTGATGGCGGTATTTTCTATTATCCCACTAAGAACATAAATGTGAAAATGGGAGCCAAGTTCAATATTAAGAATATGCGTGGTTGTCAACTTCGCCGACAAAAGAATTGAGATCTAAATGGGTGCCAAGTTTAGTTAATAATCCTAAAATAAAACTGGTGCAACGTCTGTCCATCGCGATTCAGCGCGGCAACGCGGCGAGCGTGATGGGCACCTTTCCACCGGGGGTGGCTCGGGGCGGGCTTTTTCACTAAGTTAATAATTTATTATTAACACTCATTGTACCTTTTTATTTATTGTCTAACTGTGTAATTGACTTATGTTGAAATAAAAAAATAATGATTCAAAAAAAAAAACACCCCAATTATTTATACAAAGCAGATAACAGGATAAATTGATGCTCAATTACGCACAACTACCGAGCTGGATTCCAAATTTCATCCTTCTAGGTCATCTGAAAGTAGGTTAGATTTAGGTTATAGGTACTATATGTCAGTCAGTCAGTGCTAAACTTTACGACTTTTGACCTTTATATCTTTATAACCGTTTGAGCTAGCTTCATGAAATTTGGGCTTCTAGATGTCCTTATGGACGTAGTTTTATGTGTTTACGTTAAAGAGGTTTTGAGTTATAGAATGGTCAAAAGTGGCACCAAGTGTTTCGTGTAATATTACACTCGGCGCTGGCTAGCCAGTTCCTCTGCTTGAACTTGGCTTGACACGCTGCCGTATTGTGTTTTTACCCTCGGAAATCGTAATTTTGGTGAAGTGGAACTGGTGATGAAGACCACAGATGACTTATGGAATTTGTCAAAGATGTAAAGTACGCCAAAGATTTTGACATGATTCCGTTGAAGTAGCAACTAACCACTCACTTGCTTGTGGCAACCACCGTTGCCAATTTTGTGCACCCTTAAACTGCTTCTGGCAACTGTGGTTGCCAAGCAAAGTATGGGCTTCCTTGATAAAAATAAATTGAAAGCAATTTAGGCTACCTTTTTTTAAATCCGAAAGCAAGTGAGTGGCTAATGAAGTGTTTATTCTGAGATCCTTGAGGAATCGACAGAACTCCTCAAATATTATCAGCCCACAAAAAGCAACTTGGGTTTTTTCTGTAATAATCAACGCATTTGCTCTCGGAAAGCAGTTGTGTAGATTGGAATGGAAATGTAGAAATTTTCATGTACCATGTGGCTTGGCGAAGTACTGAATTGAAGTCGGTTTATACTTTGTTTTTAACCGACTTCAAAAAAAGGAGGAGGTTCTCAATTCGGATGTATTTTTTTTAAAGTCAATTATTTTAAACAGTTAGGAGGAAAGACCACTGGTAATTTTTCCATACAAACGTTCTCGACTGTTTCCTCCGCGGTTCTTAACCGTAGTTTAATGATTTTTTCTCCTCACTGCCTCGGAAAGCCGTCTTTTATCCTTTAAAACCAGTGAGCAAAATCGCATTTTATCCACTAGTGGGAATAGTTATTTGTTCAACAAGAGAGCAAAGTAGATTTTTGCTGCGAGTGTTGATGTTGAGTCCCGAGCAAGCGAAAGTTTACATACAACTTTTCACCTCAGCAGTGAGAACATCGTCACGTTAAAAAATATATCGCTAGGCTTTTACGCACCTATAATATTCTGAATTTGTAATAGAGCACTGGTGACACAGTGACTGTGGACACTATGATGTGTCACCAGTCACGTGCTCGATATCAAAATTAAAAAGCTACATTGACTCACGGAGTGAGCAAAATCGCATTTTGCTCACTGTTTTCACGCAGCAAAATATGCTTGTTCAAGCTGCTGAGGTGAAAAAGTAATTTTACCTTGGAGCGTATCTCATGAACCGTGATAGTTAGACAGTTGAAATTTTCACAGATTAGACCTATTTCTGTTGCCGCTATAACAACAAATACTAAAAAACAGAATAAAATAAATATTTAAGGGGGCTCCGATACAAAAAAACTTTTCAGGGTTGCTTGTTGCCTTCATAAGGCGCTGGGTCTCAAAATGTATGGGAAAACTAAAATCCGATTCGCACTTGAGCAACATTTTTTTTATACAAGGGTGCAAATTTATTATTTGAATTCAATAAAGTTGTTTTGCATGTTGCACTTTCCTGGCTACAGTGAGGTGAAAAGTTTTGTGTTACACACGGGTGCAAATGTATTTTACTTCTCGTGTGTTGAAACACTCGCTACGCTCAGGATTCTATTCAAGAACCACTCGCTTCGCTCGTGGTTAAATTATATAATCATTTTGCTTGCTCGTGTTTCAATTCGACACTCGCGGGTAAAATACAACTTTGCACCCTTGTATAACAAATAACATCATCCTCCTAGCGTTATTCCCGGTTGTGCCCCTAAAGGAGCCCGGGGTCCGCTTTGACACCTAATCCCAAGATTTGGCATAGGCACTAGTTTTACGAAAGCGACTGCCATCTGACCTTCCAACCCAGAGGGAAAACTAGACCTTATTGGAATTAGACCGGTTTCCTCACGATATTTTCCTTCACCGAAAAGCTAACGGTAATTCCGTACATAAGTTCCGAAAAACTCATTGGTACGAGCCGGGATTCAAACCCACGACCGCCGCTTGACAGCCGCATGCCTGAACCACTAGGCTACCGTAGCTTCTTGTATAACAAATAACAATTTAAAAAAATATCAATTTATTAATATCTGTGTCGGTACGTTTTGATTTCTTTGATATTCTTATTTTTACAAGTGCACGGTGACTTCAAAGAAAGCTTAAAACAGCCCATTTACATAGTCCGCAAACATACGATTATTACACTAATCCGTTGACAATAAGCGCAATAATTTACTTTAAAAACAAAGTTTCAACCGACTTCAATTCAGTTCTCCGCTAAGCCACATGAACATTTCCACATTTATTTTCCAATTTACCACATGAACTGATTTCCGAGAGCAAATGCGTTGATTATTAGAGAAAAAACCGGTCAAGTGCGAGTCAGACTCGCGCACCGAGGGTTGCGGACCAGCCTGTACAATAGAAACAAGTCCAATCAAATTTTCAGTGATGTTACTAAAAATTTACGGTTTTCGCAATTTTTCCTTTATCTGTGCTATAAGACGTTGCTTCGTACCAAATTTCAAGATTCTGAATTTACGGAATGTCCTACCCTGTAGGTTTTGATTCCTTTGAGAGTTTCAAAAATTTGCGGAAATTTGCAACATAAACAGCCGTATCTTTTGATTGCCTCAGCTTAGATGTTTGAATTTTTCACAGCTCCAAGAGACAGTAGATTTGAGTATTTAATATAAATTTCAGCTTGATACCTCTACGCGTTCCTGAGAAAAAGACACACAGACAGACGGATTGATCTAGTGTTGTGGATAACGCTCATTTTGATGCTTAAAGACTCGAACCCTAAAGACTCAAGTGACGAAAAAACAATATTTTGCATTCATATAAGCGTAAAATAAACCAACACGGTTCTTAAACAGCATCGAGTCTTTAAGCCTCGGGAGTCTTTAAGGCTCGAGTCTATAAGCCTCGAAATGAGCGTTATCCACAACACTAGATTGATCACTTCTGAGGGTTTACTTTGATCACTGATACCCTCATCATCATCATTTTATTTTTCTTTCCTTTATCCGGAACGCACGTGACTCCGACAGCCCATGTGCCATAAAACTTGTTTACACTGCCCTGGTACGTAGTAAATTGGAAGCTGCATCGATTGTCTGGAACCCTTATGAGTCCTCTTACGCCTTGCTGCTTGAAAAAATCCGAAAAACCTTTTTGAGATTTTTTTATAAAAATATGTACGGGTACTATCTTTTTTTATACCCTACAAAGTTCCTGCTAGGGGTATTGGGTTTTAATTCTCTGGAAGCGAGGCGTAACTATGCACTACTCACGGTTGGTTGCAAAATTTTACGAGGTGATTCAGACTGCCCTGAACTGGTGGAGCGGATAGTGAGGCTGCACACTCCGTTGCAATCTTGGATGCATCTACGTCCGCGAAACCGACCACTGCTTGCTCCTCCGGAGGCGCGAACTGTAGCTCATAGTAAGTCGCCGCTTATTCGAGCTCTTCACTGCCTCAATGCACTTCTCGCATCTGCTTCTGACTGGGATGTTTTCGCTAGTAGCTGGGTAAAAGTCTGTCGTGAATGCGTGAATTGAGGTTTAGCGAGACGATGGATGACCGCCAGTCTTCGATAGTATATTAAGTATGCTGTAAATGTTAATTCTAAGATTCACAGTGCATTAGTTATGTAACTGTAATACTGGGTAATAATTGTTTGAATAAATAAATAAAAAAATAAATAAAAAAAAAACATATCAGCCGAAAGATGTCCATTGCTGGAAATAGGCCTCCCCTAGAGAGTGCCACAATGAGCGGTCCTGTGCCACCCGCATCCAGCGGACTCCCATCCCGCGACCTTTACCAAGTCATCAGGCCACCTTGTGGAGGACCTACCCACGCTGCGCCTTCCGGTACGTGGTCACCACTCGAGAACCTTTCCGCCCCAACGGCCATCGGTTCTACGTGCATTGTGCAATGTTACTCTTATGTGAATGATACCCCTAATTAATATAAAATAAATGTCAAAGAAACCCCAAAGGCACATAAACCTTTATAAACCAATCCTAATTGGGGTTACTATCATAATCCGTTAAAAAAAGGGAAGTTTTAAAGTAACCCCGATATCAGTATAAAGTTGATCACTGACTTAACATTTTTGTTCTAAAGAAACATTCATAAAAAAGATTGTTAGTGGAATCGATAGAGGATCAAAAACCGATAATTTCGTTCTTTTCCTTATTTTTTTGGATAAACGTTCAGAGAGATACAGACGTTTAAATTCTGAAATTGATCAAATTAACCCCATTCCACGGTACACGCGTGCCTAATATATTTGACGAGTTCCTTCAATTCCCCATGGTTTCCATGATCCAACAGGAGTTTTGAAAACAATGGGACCAAAATTTGACGACCGCTTTAGCCTAGTTGGTAGTGACCCTGCCTACGAAGCAAGAGGTCCTGGGTTCGAATCCCGGTAAGGGCATTTATTTGTGTGATGAGCACGAATATTTGTTCCTGAGTCATGGATGTTTTCTATGTATTTAGGTATTTATTTCTCTATATAAGTATCTATATCGTCGTCTAGTACCCATAGTACAAGCTTTGCTTAGTTTGGGACTAGGTTGATTTGTGTAAGATTGTCCGCAAATATTTATTTATTTAATCTGGAAGCATATACTTTCAATTAAAAAGAAGAATTGTATGAATCGGTTCATAAATGACGGAGTTCTGAGGTAACAAACATTAAAAATAAAAAAATACATCCGAATTGAGAACCTCGTCCTTCTTTCTGAAGTCGGTTAAAAATAAAACAGCTCGACATTTAGTATTTCATTCTTATTCAGTTTTTGTTACGATTGATAAAGTTTCGGAGGAGGAAACAGTCGAGAACGAAACTAATCTATACCCTTAGCGTTGGATTGAAGTGAGTTGCGTTTACGCAGACGCTAGAGTCTAA
Source organism: Epinotia brunnichana (assembly GCA_963854355.1). NCBI lineage: Eukaryota > Metazoa > Arthropoda > Insecta > Lepidoptera > Tortricidae > Epinotia > Epinotia brunnichana. The sequence continues at coordinate 17,485,687 of OY977942.1, read as the reverse complement.
CGCTAGAGTATGAAAAGTCTACACACCGCCCCTGGCGGTCACTCATAGAACTAAAAATCCAAACCGCAGCGTGAGTCACTTATACATTACTTTACCTGCGATCGAGTTCACGATCGTTCGTATAGTTTAATCGATTTTCCAATATTCAACTTATATTACAAGCATTTTATCGTTTTAATTTAAATGCTAGCGTTTGTACCGACAAACGCTGAAATTACAGATTACGCGCATCGCGACGTCGACAGTGTTGAAACAATATGGCGGCGCGTGTGCCATTTATTTGCAGATTTAAATACAAAATACGCGACAATCCGAATTTTGCGGGTAAATGGTGTCAATTCAAAACCCTTGTTTTTATAAGTTTGAGATAAATTTCGATCGGATCTACGGTAACTCTTGACGGAATAATACGATATCACGGGCCATTTTGCAAGTGAAATAGTAAACTACAGTCACTACGGTATTCTTCTATTCGAAATGTCTCACACGTTTAATTCGCTTTAGTCTGTAGTTACGTAACGTTAACATTGTCGCCTGAAAGTAAGGTGTAGTTTGCGTTAAATCCGGTAGTTCTGATATTTTGTAGACTTGTTTATGATGTTGGCTCTATGAATAATACAATTTTGTGACCTCGAGCGCCGAACGCCACTTTGTCAAAAGTCGAAAATACCGCAAAATCTCTAAAGGACTCGTTTTTGATAGAACCTTTTAAGGATGTTTTTAAAGTAGACTGAGTTTGCTACAATATGAGACTAGAGTGGTCTCTGTAGTAGACCCAATAGTTTTCGAGGTAAAGCTTTTCAAAATTCATATTTTTTTCGTACTTTTGCAATATTTTAGACGTCGCTCGAACAACTCTAGCGGGATGAAGTTCCAAGTACCCCCGACGGAGTTTGCTAGTGTTGCGAAGTTCGAAAATTTATAAACTTTGAAATGTTTTATCTCGGAAACTATTGAGTCTACAGAAACAATTCTAGTCTCATATTGTTGCAAATCTAGTCTACTTTCAAACAGTCCTGAAAAGGTACCATCAAAAACTACTCCTTTAGGGTTAAAATAAAAACTTTCGCGGTAGTTTCAATTTTTGACAAAGTCGCGTTCGGCGCTCGAAATCAAAAACTTGGATTATTGATTGGTCAAGTCTACAAAAAATCAGAACTACCGAATTTGACGCAAACTACCCCGTGCTTTCAGGCGACAAACTTGCGACAAAGTTACTGGATTAATCAGTCAACATCCCATCCCTGTTTTAAAAACGCCACACATTTTATATCACAATACGCGTTCTAATTATAAGCATATTTATTAAAAAGTATTTGACCGTTAAAATAATAACTACCAGCCTGCACGTCAAGATTGATCGAAAAGAAAACGTATCAGGGGCTTGCTGAAATAATGTAATATTAAAAATATTCTACTTAAGTTGCCCGGAGCAGTTATGCTAACAAACTTGCATTATGTTGCCCCTCGAGTCACTGTGTGAAGGTTCTGCACTCTCGACCGAGTTATGGCAGAGGGTTGTTTCGGAAAATCTATTGTTGCTTTAGGGAAAAGCGGGCAGTGTGAACCTGAGAGGCGGTGTGGGTAGACGCGTCGACCCGCCGACTCCCGCCGCGCCGCCGCGAACGAGTGCGTGTTTCTTGCTGAAATAACAAATTACTGTTACGCACAGTAGCCCGTGACAAAGTGGTGACATGATGTGAGTGTTGACGAAACATATAAACAGTTTAGTAAGGTGCTTTCAGATACTTGGAATGAGTGAAAAAAGTAAGTTAGTTTCATGAAGTTAAATTTGAGTTTCTTAACGTATTTTTGGCAAATATTGTGTGATATTATATAACTGACAATTTCTTGATTTCCATTTAAAAAACTTACTTGTAATTATAATTAGGTATCCCACAGTAGTAACGTAGGTGGTATTCAATTATTTTATTTGTGTAGATACAATCACTTTCATACAACCATCCTTCGTATTAGCATCGTTCTTCATTGTTTCACTTTACTAAACGAAATACCATGATCTGAAATAAATTAGGTTATTTAAACCAATGGCTTCAAAATTCTAGAATTAAGTACATGCTCTTTGAATGCGTTCCATACGGTGGACTGTCTCGTGGGTTCCTCATGTATTCAACTACCTAGGTACCTGTCTGTCCGCCGTGTAAAACGCCCACCAGTGGATTACCGATGCAAGAAAGGTTTGATAAAAAATGCTTGGAAAATGATACTTTGTCATCAACAACAAATCATTTAAGTTCGCAAACTTTCATATGTAATTGGAGATTAGGCTACAAATTCATCTTCTGTTTCATATTAAATTGGTGACACAACATCATGAAGTTCAGCCATTTAAAAAAACTTAGAGATTTTTATGACATTGCATGTTTGAGGAAATTACTAGGTACCTATACATACTGGAACCAGCCTCGTACTATTATCTCGCTATGCTCGGCCGTTTATATGACACCCCGCAGGCAATCCCTTATTTCACGGCTCTTGTAGTAATGTAAATTTACTTTAAATAAAAACAAAGTTTTAACCGACTTCAATTCAGTACTCCGCCAAGCCACATTAACATTTCCACATTTTTTTTCCAATTTACCACATGAACTGATTTCCGAGAACAAATACGTTCATTATTAGAGAAAATAACCAAATCGCTGTATGTGGGCCGATAATATTTGAGGACTTCCGTCAATTCCTCAAGGACCTCAGAATCACCTTTAGCACTTTTTTGTTTGCTATTTCAACGGAATTATATCAGAATCTGTGACGTACTTTTATAGTTTGAAGTACATCATTGACAAGTTCCACAAGCCATCTGTGGTCTTCATCATCACTTCCACTTCACCAAATTTATGATTTCCGGATGTAAATACACGAGTATTAATAGAAAACACCGAAATTACTACACGCGTGCCTTATATATTTGAGGAGTTCCCTCAATTCCTCATGGTTTCCATCATTCAACTGGAGTTTTGAAAACAATGGGACCAACCTGGAATCATATACTTTCAATTAAAATAAGAATGGTACGAATCGGTTCATAATACACACATAAAAAAAAAATACAACCGAATTGAGAACCTCCTCCTTTTTTTTAAGTCGGTAAAAAAATTGAATCACGCGTTTTTAGCGTTCCGTACCAAAAAGATAAAAAAGGAACCCTTATGTGAGACTCTGTCCGTCTGTCACAACGATAAATATCTCAGGAACTACTGAAGCTATCAATTTGAAATTTGGAACAACTATTAAGAAGGTTAAGACACGTGTATGGAAAATGAAAAAAATGAATACCTAAACATTTTAATTTTCTGTTTAAATAAGACATAAGACATTTATTTAGCAGAATCGTTTACACATATATTTACGAGTATAAGTACCAGTCCCAGGCTTGTAATGATGAATATGAGGGGGTTTAAAAATTCATAGTCTAGTAAATAGATCAAGTGGGGTACCATATGAAAGGGCTTGAGTTGTACTTACTAAAACCGTTTTTTTTCTACAGTGGTTAAATTTTGATTTATTAAGGAAAATGTAGAAAAAAATATTTTTCTAAAGTGAATAGTTTGTGCGAGAGACACTTCCAAAGTTGTAAAATGTGTGTCCCCCCCCCCCTGTAACTTCTATAATATGAGAATGATAAAATAAAAAAAATATATAATTATGATGTACCCTTCCCGCGTGGTCAGTCAGGTTCAAAAAAAAAAAAAAAAAAAAATTATGTACATTGCCATGCAAACTTCCACCGAATATTGGTTTGAACGAGATCTAGTAAGTAGTTTTTTTTTTATACGTGATAAATCGTAAACCGCAATTTATTTTATGTAACCCTTCATGGGCGAGCCCGACTCGCACTTGGCCGCTTTTTTTATCTCCCGGCACGCCCGAAGGAAGCCGAGAGGTAAGAAAATGAACACAATATATGTAGATAAGAAGTAGTTACTGAATACAAAAGAGATATTATAGGTGTATCTACTTCCATATATATAAAACTGTATGCATCAAGTAATAATCAGAACAATTTGTATCTGGTTTAATTTAAGTAGGTATGTAGGTAAAAATGAATTGATTGTTTCCTGATATTATGGGAATTTAAATTCTAGTATAGTAAATATATACCTGCTTACTAAAACAACAACTTCGTATCCCTATAAAGGGTACGTCATAGTCATAGAGGTTTCTTATAATATTAGATCTCACCTTAGTAAAATTACCAGTGATGAATGATTATTCATAAGTAATAACTAATGCCGTACTGTCCCTAATTTTTTATTCCTTACGTTGCATGGTAACGTAACGCATTCGTTGCATTAATTTATTATACATATTAATAGTATTTTTTATACTCCTGTACCGTTATCTGTCATTTATATAGGCTGTAGCTCAAATACAATGACACCACTAATAAGTCGTCGCAATACTCTATGCTCTATGGCCCAAAAAAGCACTGTTTAGCGTACTTTTTTGGTTCATACATTTTTCACAAAAACACTGTTTAAGTTTTTTTTAATCAGCCGCTATATTGCAGTGGTGCCAACTTCATAAACAAATATTTCGAAATAAAAGTATTTATTTACGATTTAAATTTTGTATATTATAAATTATTTACTACAATTTTATACTATTAAACGAGCAATATTTGTATATATATATATTTGCAATCGCGTTCTCGGAAAAGGCTCTAACGATTTCGATGAAATTTGAGATACTGGGGTTTACGGGGGCGAGAAATCGATCTAGATTGGTCTCATGTCCGGGAAAATTAGTTTTCTCCGTATTTTCTCCATTTTCATCCGAGCAGAGCTCGGTCGCCCAGGGACTAATAATAAATCATCATCTGTTGTGTGTTAAATTACATGTTTTATAAATTCTTGGTATTATTTATAAAAATAAACAGTTCGAATTCGGTCCGGGTCCGGATTTGGTTTGGTTCGGATGGCCAGTGCAAACAAATTAAAAACAAAACAAACCATAAGCAAGAGCTGTCACATTTCCGATTTCCCACCAAAATACAGTTCAAAATGAAAAGACGAAAGATGATAAACTATTAGTCCTAAACTATTAAGATTTTATTCGTGTTTGCGAAGACAAAAGTGTACGTTCCTTTTAGAACGGTCGAAGAAATTAATATCTGCACTCCTGAAGAAATTGCGTGAGTAGCAAAAGTACGAATAGAAAACTTGTTGCCTGAAAAGTTTAACTATTCTGTAGTCTGCTATTTATTAAAAATTTGTCGTAGAAAAAGTATTGTATGCAACGGTGTATAACTGGTCTAAAAACGCTCGTGGCGTCTTTAATTGCGATGCTCGCCAAGGCTCGCATTGCAACCCACGCCACTCGCCTTTTAAGACCCTTCTTATACAACAGTTGCATAAAATACTATTATGCAACTGTTTTATAAGAAGGGTCTTAAAATGCGAGTTTTTAGACCAGTTATAAACCGTTGCATACAATACTTTTTCTACGACAAATTTTAAATAAATAGCAGACTACAAATTAGTTAGCCTTTTCGGGCAGCAAGTTTTCTATTCGTACTTTTGCTACTCACGCAATTTCCTCAGGAGTGCAGTTATTAATTACTTCGACCATTTTAAAAGTAACGTACACTTTTTATCTTCACAAACACGAATACAATCTTAATATTCTAGGACTAACAGTTTATCGTCTTTCATCTTTTCATTTTGAAATGTATATATTTTGGTGGGAAATCGGAAATGTGACACTTCTTGTTTATGGTTTGTTTTGTTTTTAATTTGTTTGCATTTGCCATCCGAACCAAACCTAATCCGGACCCGGACCGAATTCGAACTTTATTTTCATAAATAATACCAAGAATTTATAAAACATGTAATTTAACACACAATAGATGATGATTTATTATTATTGTAGTAAATAATGTATAATATACAAATGTTAAATCGTAAATAAAAACTTTTATTTCGAAATATTTGTTTATGAAGTTGGCACCACTGCAATATAGCGGCCGATTTAAAAAAGTTTAACAGTGCTTTTATGAAAAATGTATGAACCAAAAAAGTACGCTAAACAGTGCGTTTTTGGGCCATAGAGCATAGAGTTTTTCGACGACTTATTAGTGGTGTTATTGTATTTGAGCTACAGCCTATATAAATGACAGATAACGGTACAGGAGTAGAAAAAAATGTTTAAAGCAACAAGATTTTGCATTACTGTGGGTTGCAGCAAAGTCAATAAAATGTGGCCTGGCGGTCTTGGTGTATTCAATTCTTGGTGTATTTATTATGTTAGAGATGTATAATGAAATAATGTATTATAAATATTATAATGTATGAAGAATAGAATATACATTTATTGCTTTCAATATGGAATGCAAGAAATAAATGGGCAATAAGAGTACATTATTATTTTATTTTTAGTTGCTTACAGCCCTCACTACGAGTATCGGCGACGCGGCGAGTGAGCCGATTCATTTTCACCGTTCGTACACAGCCTTAACGTTCCGTTTGGCTTGCGCTGGAGTGGAATAAAGCGGGATTTTGTAAAGATCAAAGGAGTGTGCCTTCTGTACTTGTACTATTATCCATTCTGTGGTTATACCCTAACTGAGCCCGGGCTCCGCTTTGGCACCTAATCCCAAGACTTAGCTCTGCCATAGACTACCTAGTTTCATTATTAGAACATTTCGAAAAAAGTTAATCGACAAAAAAATCGATAGGGTCATTTCGCCGGTTAGCGACCACCTAATTTCATGTGCCGGTTAGCGACCACTTAGCTGAGTTGGTGAACTGAAAGCATATTTTCTCGTTTTTTTAGTAAATTCCTATTCCATAACTACAACCAATAATGCATACGGCTGACTGTTTCAATAGGCTTTGTAGAATTGATGTTATCTTCAATTGAAAAAACCATGTTCTTCAGGTGGTCGCTAACCGAAGGTGGTCGCGTAACCGGCGAAGTGACCCTACCTATATAAATTAATTGTCAAAATTTCAAGAGGATCGGTTGTGAAATGCGACATGTAGAGGACATTAACTGGTCAGCCGGATAAACGAAATAATTTTGGCCCAAGCGGAAGCATAGAACTTCGTTCGCTTCGCTCGCTCGTTCGATTACAATCAGTGCCAAAGATTTCGTAGCTTGCTTTGCTCGTAGCCGATAAGGCGATAATAGGTATATGGAACTCCGTATGTAGAGGAAAGCACCTATGACCAGTGCGCCCACTTAGCAACTTCCTGGCACCGAAATTGTTCAGAACTAGCAAGACGCGTGTTTTTTGTCGTTTGAACGAGAAAAGGGCCTAAAGCGCACCCCAAAATCGGATTTCGCCACCGTAAAGGGCATGTCGAGAAAAAGCGAACGGTTTCTTTGTGGAGCCGATTCGTTTGTCTTTTGAGTTTTGCCGACTAGGGTATCATTAAGTGCGCTTGTTAGCTTTCCCCTTTTCTAACAACTTTGTCAACACTTGTACAGTCACCAGCATTAGTATCTGCCATTACCAGCCTCATTTTGCAAACTTGCCTACTCCATAGTTAATAACCTTAAAAAGTTCAATGGCACATAATTCACTTTCCATTTCACCCATCATCCATTACAACCATCACTAATCATTCATACACAGAATCACTAATTCCATTAGAAATCTCTTATCATGATGTAAGAGCGGATTCAGTCGCCCGTATCCTTTGCGGGCTGTTTCTGGTTATATCAAAGACCAAAAAGAAAAAAAAAAGTATCTGCCATAAATATCTGACACGTCCTAACGGCCCTAGAAATAAAGTCGTGTCAGATATTTATGCGCGCGTTGTTATAGCAGATATAAATGCTGGTGACTGTACCGCTCAGTTTACTCAAACAGCAAAAAATTCAGTGACTGTGTGAGCTATAAAATTTTACCGAATCAAATCTTAGTACATAGGTACATAATTATTATTATTATAACGGGCCCTTGGTTGACTTCGACCTTCAGCAGGAACATTGTAGTTTAGGAACTTGTCATAGAATACACTGAGGCGGTGCAGCCCATGGACCGCAACGCGTAGCGCAAACTCCTCTCTCATGTACATATCTATATACAGTCTGTAGTACGTTAGTATAGTCCATTTCAAATACGAAGGCCCTATGCACTTGAAACTTAACAATAGGGCTCATAATGTTTGCCTTTTAGTTTCTTTTGTTATCACTAATCTTATAGCTAACGCCCATTGACCGTCTCAAGTGCAATCGGGCCTTGGTATTTGAAATGTAGTATACATTATACCTCAATACCAAGGATCGCTACACGCTACGCTCGTAGCCGATCCTGTGATTTTCTCGCTAGCGGAAAGCGGCTACGGCGTAGGCGCCCGCTAGGCGGGTTCCTGCCGTTCCTGGCAGTGAAAATGTTAACTGACCACATAAATAGGTTAGAAACAACCAAGTCTATGTAGTATTAAAGAAAATCAGTTATAAAGACGACGATTTATGCAACCAATAAAGAGAGTTCTATTTTCTTTCCATTGTCCTCAATACCGACTCCATCAAATTCTAACAATAAGCGGTAAAGTTTGCCGCATAAAACACCTTCGTACGTTATTCGCAGGTTCGAGTTTCGGGATGAACGAAATCTTTCTGTGTTTAGATTACATGACGTATGATTATTGATTACTATTGAAATATGTACGAGCTTTTATTGCCGACTGTACTCATCAACTACTTGGAACCTAAGTAGTTGATGAGTACAGTCGGCAATAAAAGCTCGTACAAGCCGAAACGCGACAGGATAGTTTCTATAGCCCCCTTCCCTTCAGCTTCCATTAATAATTTCAGTTCGGTGGAACCATGATATATTATTTAATTTTGCGTTGTCACAAAATTTATGAATGTATGCCGAATTTCAGCTCAGGGGCTGAAAAAATATTTTGATGGTCAACATACTTTCATACAATGAATAGAGCAAGTTAAATCGAAGCTTGTCAAAATATTGAAGTCACTATTCGCTAATAAGCAGTAGTAGTAGAAAGACTAGTAAGAGTAGAACAACGAAGAAGAAGAACAACGGAAGAACTGCGACCCTACATACAGAGCGCGCGAGCCGAACGAGCGAAGCGAGCGTGCCGCGGCAGCAGCCAGCGAAAAGAACAACGGAAGAACTGCGACCCTACTATACAGAGCGCGCGAGCCGAACGAGCGAAGCGAGCGTGCCGCGGCAGCAGCCGGCGAAGAGAACAACGGAAGAACTGCGACCCTACATATAGAGCGCGCGAGCCGAACGAGCGAAGCGAGCGTGCCGCGGCAGCAGCCAGCGAAAAGAACAACGGAAGAACTGCGACCCTACTATACAGAGCGCGCGAGCCGAACGAGCGAAGCGAGCGTGCCGCGGCAGCAGCCGGCGAAGAGAACAACGGAAGAACTGCGACCCTACATACAGAGCGCGCGAGCCGAACGAGCAAAGCGAGCGTGCCGCGGCAGCAGCCGGCGAAGAGAAGAAAAGCATTTTGACATAATATGCTTATCTTTGCGCATTCTTTACAATAACAAAAGAAAAAAACTGGCCAAGTGCGAGTCGGACTCGCGCACGAAGGGTTCCGTACCATTATCTATAAAAACGTCAAAAAAATCATGTTTGTTGTATGGGAATAAAAACGAATAAAAAAAATAAAAATGTTTATTTTATTCTGTTTTTTAGTATTTGTTGTTATAGCGGCAACAGAAATACATCATCTGTGAAAATGTCAATTGTCTAACTATCACGGTTCATGAGATTCGCCTGGTCACAGACGGAAAGACAGACAGACAGACAGACGGACAGACAGATGGACAGACAGACAGACAGACTGACGGACAGCGGACTCTTAGTAATAGGGTCCCGTTTTAGTCTTTGAGTACGGAACCCTAAAAAAGAATAGAAAAAAAAAACTTGGACAATTTTTTGGTAAGTTAGAACCTTTTTTACAAACCCTGTTTTCGACACATTTTGGTGATAAAAACCCTAAGTCCCAAAATTGGTCCCCCTTTCCTATACTCTGACCGTTATACTTACAGGAGGAAGACGATATTGAGCTTGCCCACGAGGAATTGCATTCGCAGGAAAAAGGGAAAGCTGTGTCGATGTTTTTATAGTAGTTTATCTATCCAAATATCATAAACCTTCCATGATGCGTTCAAGAACCGCACATTATGACCACCATAAAAATAGACTGTTTTGTTAGAACAAATTTCTTATCTGTGAAAATGTTGTTGTTGCTAAATAATAACATCGATTTCGATAATATTATTTCATTCAAATTTCGAACGTCTCTGAAAAACAAAGAAATTTGATTTAACCTATATTCTAATATCAGTCGAGATGACGTTTATCGAAGTGAATTGTCAATTTGCATACATATTTGACAAATGTCGCACGTAAGTAAGATATCGAAAGATATGATGGTTCGATCCGACTCTACTTTGTCTCTGAATTAAAAAAAAAAAACTATGACAGCTGCCAGAAAACAACGCCGCGATGCCGGTCATAATATGCGGCTCCTGAATGCATCATGGAGGCTTATGATATGTGGATAGATAAAGTAGTGTATGTAACTGTACATAATTATAGGCATTAAATCACTCGTGTTTAATGCCCTTCATTATGTACAGTCACATAAACTACTATTATGTGACTGTACATAAGCCTCCATGATACATTTAGGAGCCGCATACTACGACGTCTATGACCGGCATCGCGGCGTTGTTATCTTACAGCTGTCATAGTATTTTTTTAATTCAGAGACAAACTAGAGTCGGATCCAACTATCATTGTCGCGAACGCCCTCTCTTTATATAGGAATGTAACCGGTACAAATACAGTTAGACTGCGCAATATTAGAGGGCGCCGCGAAAGGGTTTATATGTGGACATAGGAAGGGTAATCTGAATCCTACCTTGAATCATCTCTGCAGTCCACGGATATCTGCTTCGCTTTTCTAGACGATGACGCTCGCGGCACTCGCACGGTGACGCTCGCGTCTACCATCTGTGGTTATAAAGATAACCATGACACACCTGTCACGTAGGCCTTAGAAACTTAGCACATATAAGTTCTACCTACTGAACAACTGGAGTTGTACCACGTCTTCTCCTAAATATACGAATAGTCGTTCCTTCACTAGGGTTAGCCACATAAGGTGTGTACACTATATTACTGTATCTAGTTCTCGCCCTTCGACCGAGAAACTATGGAGGTACCTCCCCTATATACTGTCATCATGACTAGGGCATATTATCTATCAGAAGTAACTATGTTCTCAGGCTACTGTAGCATGTTATCGCGATGGTTAATTGTCATTAAGTAACACAGGATTCAGGAAATAGTTCTAGTATAAAACCTTTAGAATATGTAGATTATAGCACACAATTATATCAGAGCAAATAAATCTTCATAGAACAAATAAAGTACTAAGAAACTAAGACACTTAGCTTTCAGAGACCACCTGCGTAGCCCCCGGCTCCTTGGCGAGAACTCCGTAGACTTCTTCGACCTTCGCTGCCGCTCCATGATAAAATGAGGCTTTTTCCACGGAACAAACGATTAAATGCTCCAAAACTCCCACTTTAGTCTACCCACAGTCACAACTATATCATAACCTTGCCAGTGCAAATAATCTTAAGGCGTCACTACACGTTCCGACCACGAGTTAAAGTCTTCGCGATATCAACTGCCAGATGTCGCGACACTCCCCACTCCAAAAGAAGTGAAGTCATCTCGAAGTGGTTGGCCGCAACACTGGAAAGCCAAAAGAAGCTACGTCACAGGACGTCATCCTTTAAGACCCTCCTGACGACCATTAGAGATAAGACTAGGCAAACAACTTCCCAAGTTGGCACAGTTGTGCTTAGATCTAGAACACTCATTTCCCATTCCTTGACCTTATTTTTCCCACTCACTACAAGGTTTTCTTTCAATTCATTTACTAAGTTACGGATAAAAAACTTCAAACTTGCACGCTATTAGCTTATGTGGCAAATAAACTTATTCCGATACTAGCTTATTAGCGTGGGTCTCGCTTATTACGGTAGGTACTGAAACTGAGCCTCTCTTAGGTCTGTACAAGAAAGCTTCTCAAAAGCACGGGGAGCGCATCAATTAAACACAGAGATCCAACGTCAAGCACTTAGTAGGACTTTGTTTGACAATCTCACGGCACTGTTCTCCCACGACATGTAAATATATTCATCTGTATCTCTTCGGATTTCTTATTCAGTTCACAGGCCTTGGAATATATTCTGAACCCCCTTTTCCACTTCTCTCTTAACTCATTGTTACAGTCATTGTCAATGACGTCATCCATATCATTACGAAGCTTCATCTCAAATTATATCCCTTCGCAACATCAATAATTATTCTCAATTCTCGAAGTCCAAATCAACAAATCAAATCTCGTTCATTTTATTTCATTCGCTGTTAAGTCATGTACATACATTATAATTAAGGTGTTCAAATTCAGTACCTCCGAACAAACAGACCGAAAGAAATTAATTTATTAGAATAAAGGGAACGAAAGCTATTCTGTGCCTTTCTAGTATTCCCGAAATCAATGCTATGTAGTTTACTTCCACAATCTTAACACCCTCACTCTCCGATCTCTGGTAATGAAATGACAGGCTCAACATATTCGATAGACCCTCCCCAACCAAAAGAAAAAACTGCCTTTTCCGACGATAACTAAAACAGGTTAGGATGGTTATACCAGCTATCGATCTCATTCCTGTCAAACTTATAGACATCAACAAATTTGAGCGGTAGGTATCTATCGAACCTCTATCCTTCAGTTTCTATATATCGTTACCAAAGACTTAGATACCTTGATCAGTTGAGTTACATGCCCTGAAAAAATCGTGTAATATAAGACACGACCTGTAACAATTTCAAGAAACTAGTAAACGATGTACCTTCAGCATCGCTTATTCTTTAACGACGGAAGTTGTCTTGTCTACCCTGAAACAATAATCTCCTTCCATCACTCCGTCTAGTACAACTGACGACCAGTATATTCCCACGTATATCTCTTTAGATTAGATCAGAGGTTATTCAAACGCTGAGGACGACTATCCGATTCTTTCGAAGCTTTTGCAAATGTTAAACAACCTTAACTTCCACATACCCCGACATACCAACACTTCAACTCTTACTGGTACGTTACGATATACTGATACGTCAACTTTTATTCGAATTCAAAACCACCTTCTAATTACTCGTTAGTTTTTGAACTAGTCACCGACTCCTCCTTCTCGCTACTAATACCCGGTACCACATTATCAATAATTCAATACATATCTCAAAAAACAGCATGTCACCAGATGTTGATCATTAGTAGTGCAACTTGGATGTAGATTCAATAAATATCTCCTATACTCTTAATGCCAAATGATTAACTAAATCGGCTATGTTTCTCTAACGTTCTAAATTAGAATCCATGAGTATTGACTTCGTATGTATAGCTGAAACGAACAAGCAATGATACTCCCGAGCACCGAATCAGTGACATAAATCGGTTGAATGATAATCGGGCCTCCTACAAGGATAAATAGTGTTATGATCTTCTATTTAGAAACCACTATCTAGGTATTAAACCATTTCTCATCGTGAGTGCAGAATTCTACTGCAAGAGCTGACTTTCGACTAAGTTCCTATGTCTGAACATCATTCGAACTATAATACCTAAGTATTGGATAAGACTTACATAAATCATTACAGAACTACACTAATAGCTTCACCATAGCTACTGGCTAAACAACCAAGTGTCAAATCAAGATTTCGATATACTAGATACCATGTAGGTCTACTACTTATTTCAGCGACCAAATATCTTTCTCAATAAGGTAACTGTATCTTTTCTTTGTATTGTTAGTTACCAGACGTTTCAAATTTCAATACAATGTCTCTCAGAGAAAATTCTAGATTAATGTAAGCTTTACATCTAAATCTTGCAAACAAGTAACTGTCAATTCATTCAAATAGTCCTATTTATTAAGTCCGCCCGACCAATACTTGACATATTTAAACTCTTTACTTTATCAATGCTGGCTCAAATCTTTGACTTTATAGTAAACTTCAACAAGAAAAAATATTCAATATCAACCAAAATAGGAAAATTTATGTAAGTGATGGTACCGTCTACATCTACAAGTATTACTTAAGTAATGACCCGTCATTACCTATATGTTAAATTGAAACTATTTAGTCATCCATGTCCATACTTTGGATACTTATATATTGAGCACGATCTGAGGCCTATGGCCTATGTCCAGTACTGGACGTCTTTCGGCTGGTATGATGATGATGAGCACGATTTAAGATAATCTGTGATATTATGCATTAAACGTCATTGACAAGTTAAACGAACTCGTAGTACCTAAGTACTTGAATGTATATACAAATCTCTATTGATATATACTACCTATGTCTAATATTCAGGGGTTATAGAATTATTTCCATTTCGCGTGTAACATCTAAATTGATTCGAACAATTCTTTCATCCTTTCCCACATTTCTTTTCATTCTTTTTCGTTGGATGCGGGTGGTGCAGGACCGGCCACTCCGGCACTCTTTGGGGGAGGCCCATGTTCAGCAGTGTACGCCCCTCGGCTGATATGATGATGATGACGAATCCTTTCATTTTCAGTACTATAGAATATCAATTACTCATTTAGGTACTTCAACTGGTTGTGATCAAACGTAGCTAACGACATACTAGCTTTCTCTTATTATTCAAATAATTGCCATAATCAATGAATTTAGACTATTCCATTAAGTAAGAAGATGAAAACGTTTAATAACATTTTACTGTACCTACAGTTCGCGTAGATATTACGATCCATACAGCCCCCCTATTCTGTAACTTGTTTTAAGCTCCCCTCAACGCTCACCCACAATTATACGTTGACACCGCGATGCGTAGTAATTAAGCGTAGGTAGAGGTCTAGTTTCGTAACGGTTGACCGGCGGGGTGAGCCGCATTAACGCGTAGCTAATAACAGCCCAGTACATGATGATGATGTCCTCCCAGTCGTATCCGGCTTATAATTTGATATAACTAGTCGAGTAGGTATTAAGCTTAAGACTCACAGGTGATTCGCAAAACTACACGGTTATGCACCCAATACCTACCAATGCATACTTAAGATGCTCAAGTCTATCCCGATGATATATACACATAAGTGAAAACCACATTAACTTCACGTGACTACATTATGAGTTGGTTAGGTAGGTCTTAGACTGACAAACGTAACCAAAGACTTTAATTATATACTATAACTAGCTGTTGCCCGCGACTTCGTCCGCGTAGAACTTATACTTAGAAAATATAATGCAAACCAACTTCTACTTACCATCTTAAGGGATGATTTCCGAGGCAAAAACTATTCTATATCATTCGAAGGGTCTCAAATTATCTCTATACCAAATTTCATCTAGGTACATGGATTTTATCCAAACTTTCACCCCCTATTTCATACCCTTAGAGAATGATTTTCGGGATAAAAACTATCTAATATCATTCTTTGGGACTCAAACGACCTTTATACCAAATTTCATCTAAACGGGATTCATCCAAATTTTCACCCCCATTTCACCCCCTTAGGGAGTGATTTCCGGAATTACAACTATCCTATGTCCTTTCCCAGGACTCAAGCTATCTCTTTACCAAATTGTATTAAAATGGGTTCTATCCGAATTTTCACCCCTAATTTCACCCCCTTAGGGGATGATTTCTGAAGTAAAAACTATCCCATGTCCTTTCCCAGGACTCAACCTATATCTACACCAAATTTCATCAAAATAGATTACATCCAAATTTTCACCCCCCCCCCCCCTTCACCCCCTTAGGGGATAATTTCCGGGATAAAACCTATTAGCTCCATACAAATTTCCACCCCCAATTTCAGCCCCTCAGATATAAAAACTACCCTTTGTCCTTCCCCGGAGCTCAAACTATCTGTATACCAAATTTCATCTAAATCGGTTCAGCGGTTTAGGCGTGAAGAGGTAACAGACAGACAAACACACTTTCGCATTTATAATATTAATATGGAAGTATGGATTATTAGTATGGATAGTATGGGTTCTTTCCGCTTGTCTTCCAAATAGAGGTGTAGCTGTAGACTCACTTCAAAAGAAAGAAGAAACGAAAAACTCATTCAAATATCTCAAAAAATTACGAAGCTACAACCGTTTTAATGTCGCTTGTTAGAGTGAGAAAACGATCAGGGACCGTGACGTCACGATCCTCGAGCTTCATAGTAAAAAACAATCGTTTCATTATAAAGGTGCGTTTTGCGGAAAAGAGACGCATGCAAACCCCCTCTTCAAACTTTATACACTTATAACTTAGTGATTACCTATACGAGTATAGCCTCTTGCGTTGTTTTTTTTCGAGATAATACAACATTATGATTACTATGTTTAGTGTCTACATCCCTATTTTCGATAAGATAAGATAAAATAAGATTTCTTTATTGTCAGAACTGTGTACATTTAGTGGTTTTGGGTAAAATAAAGTCCAACAGCTTGCCCATTTCGGACGTACAATATTAAACTTAAAGCTAGTCAAATATACTAAAACAATAACAACAATAGTATTTCCAAATAATTTTAACCATATTCACACATAAAATATTAATTTAGATCTATCCGATATCCGTATTTTCTTTTAAACCACGAACTTCGGAATTCGAAACTATTCGGGTATCTCTATCTCTATCGCACTAACAAATGACAGGAATGCAGATATACGAACTTCGAGTTTCAGTTTTCGTGGTTTGGCTGAATACGCAAAGAGCGCGCGCGCGTGCCATTCAAAAAAACCAAGTTTATATTGTTCGAATTTGTTGTTACATTTTGTAGAAATTACGCCTTAATTCGACATTTGCGCATATAAGTTCGCATATCAAAATCGATTAATTTTATATTTGCTTTTGGTACCTATGTGTCTCGTCAATGTATATCGTAGACGGGATTAAAATTATTAATAGGCGAAAGAAAGGCAAAGAAATTCCGCCATTTTGTCCGTAGTATTTCTTTTTAGTCTGTGATTTTGACGTTTCTTTTAGCTGACAGATGTGGCGGCGGTATACTTTAAGAATAATAAATGAAAAATAAATGAAGTCGTATATTACGGAAAATAAATTAATTGTCGCAGTCGAATAAAAACTATTCTAAGTTGCAGCTGGAATAATAATGTACTTATATAAAATGTTTCATATTTTTCCGTCCATGGGATGCTGAGAACATTCGTACTACAGAAAGCTTAGTTTCAAACTGGCTGATTCTTTTTTTAATTTAGAGATTTATTATAAGTGGAGATAAATAGATAGAAGATAATGAAACTCCCATTCAAATATCTCAAAAAAATATGAAGCTACATCCGTTTTAATGTCGCTTGTTAGAGTGAGAAAACGATGAGGGACTGTGACGTCAATATACTCGAGCGTCATAGTAAAAAACAATCGTTTCATATGAAGGTGCGTTTTGCGGAAAAGGGACAGAACATACCCCCTCTTAAAACTTTGGACTCTTATAACTTAATCATTACCTATATAACCTCTTGCTTTGTTTTTTTCTCCATTTGACTATATTTATTTTAAATTCTTTTTCGAGAAAACACATTATGATTATTTACCATATTTTCGATTCCTGAGCTATAACCACGAACTTCGGAATTCGAAAATATTCGGGTATCTCTATCTCTATCGCACTAACCATACTCGAGTGACAGGGATGAAAATATATGAACATTGAGTATCGGTTTTCGTGGTAGCGCCGCAGGTACTTTGGCTGAATGCGCCGAGCGCGTGCCATTGTCATTCAAAAAAAACAAATTCGTGTTAATTATATTGTTCAAATTTGTTGATTTCATTTATTGAAATTACGACATAAAACGACATTTGCGCATATAAGTTCTCATATCAGAATCGAATATTTTTTTATGGTTTATATTTTAGCATTTGTCTCGTAAAGGTCTATCGTAGACGGGATTTAAATTATGAATAAGTGAAAGGCAAAGCAATTCCGCCATTTTGACGAAAATTTGACGGTTCTTATAGCTGACAGTTGGAGCAGCGTTTGATTCAATAAAAATAAATGAAAAATTAAATGAAGTCGTATATTTCGGAAAATTAATTAACTGTCGCAGTCGGATAAAAACTATCCTAAGTTGCAGCTAAAATAATAATGTACCTATATAAAATGTTTCATATTTTTCCGTTCATGGGATGCTGAGAACATTCGAACCGCGCAAAGCTTAGTTTCAAACTGGCTGATTCTTTTTTTAATTTAGAGATTTATTATAAGTGGAGATACTATAATTATAATGCCTACATATCGAAGTATGTTCACTGAATAACTCAGTAACTTTTACACCATTACATGTAGGTTAGTAACTACATACCCTACGTATTCCCATCTGTCTTTGAAATAATCGAGTATCATAGCACGTAACTACGCCATAAACAATTAATCAACAGTTGTATCAACACCCGCTACAATCACGCTGCAACGAGAAATGAGATTATAGACGAAGAACTCTGTTAAAAAGAAAAACATTGTTGTACCCACATATTCTCTTTCTATTTTCAATTGAATCTCGTACGTAGACATATTATACTACCCAATCATTATCTCATTCGTCTATAAATCACTACATTGACAACTAGTACGCTAATGTAAGTACCTACTTAGAAGAAACTTATCACTTCATGTTGGAAAATCATATTATTTTCACTCTGAAGGCAGCAGTCGTTCTCAGAAGTCTGAAACAATTTTTTGAGCCGTCTTCGGTTGCTCACTATCAGAATATACAATATCATGAAATCTATTTTTCGGCATTCCATCTCCTTATATGTACGCACACGACGAACCAAAGAGACGGAACTACTAAAGGCTTTAACAACAAGAGTGGAATCCAACTGCGTGAAAGAAACTGCTCGATTAGAACGTAAATCATTACTGGAATCGTTCACGACGGCACGAGTGATAGGTAAACTGTTCCAAGTAGTTTCAACAACACGCCCATCCTGCAATTCCTGGAATTTGTAGACCGAAACATTTCTATGATCTGAATATAGGCTGGACACATACCAACTCATAAAACGCGTTATATTTCGAAGTTGTATGAAACCTTCCCTTAACAATACTGTTACTCGCATGTACCTATGCTTCTGAAGTAAAACATGAAACTGGATAAATATCTCGAACGTTTACTTAATGTACGCACTGAAAAATAATTAGTACCAGATAGGTATACTATATGCATCATAGCTTGTTCAAGCTTAATATGTACGACCGTTATTAATCTGCGTCAAAATGTATGTACTATTGGGTACCGGAATAATATATATCTATTCCTAATTAATCTATGTAATCATTACTACTATGCTAGTCTGTGCACTAGGTACATTGATTCTAAGTTCTTCCTTTAACCAAGTTTACTTACTTTAATATTTTAATCCACATAATTCGGCACTATAAATAGCAATAGTCAATTATCACATTAGTAGGTATTTAAATAATATGACTCTAAAATAAGATGAAAGCAATAAGTCAAAGTCGCATTGAATTTAATTGTAAAGACAAAAATGAATTTTTCTTTTTAAATCCATATTCATCCTCTCTCTGTCTGATTATTTCTCTGATTAAACGTACCCTATATGCATAATTATAGTGATTCTTTCAATAATTCTCACTCGTATTTTTATTTTTTATTGCTATTTGATGATGATCTGATGATGATGTATAAAAGTACTAGTCCGGCATTGGAAACGAAATCCATCTTGTCGACTGATATGATTTTCACAAAAGCTATTGCTTTACCACAAAATATGACTGACCACTCTGACTCAAAAGTCTGGCAAGTTCTTTTGCTTTTACTTATACCCAACATACATACATAAAGACTCCTACTATACATCTATGTATAGTCGATCGTACGCATGATTATTAGAATAGAATACTGGTTAATCCTACGAGATCTCATACTCATTACCAAGTTAATATAGTCCAAGGAAAAATACTGGTAAATTAATTTGTTCCATAACATGTTACGTTTTATGTAAATATGCTAGTGCTACCTCTAACCTTCTCAAAAATACTTCTTCTGACTCATTAAGTTCATTGAAATCTCTTTATTGCACTGAAATGCTGGACACGAGTATACAATGCACTGAGTAACTGCAAATATTACCGTTGAATGTAAATATGTTATGGATACTTGCCATAAACGTTAACTGTAAGGACTCGTACACAACTGAAACGACATTACAACATAATTACGCAATAGGCAGCAAGTCAATCACTCCTGGAATAATAACAATGTACGTATGAAACCGAAGTTGCGCGACCTAGTTAAATCCACTTCCCCTGCGCTTTGCTGCTTTTACCCGACTGCCGAAGGAGGGAGGGTTATGTTTTTCTGTCTGTAAATAAATGCTGCGTCTAACCTCACGTAACGTGCGTAACCTCAGTTGCAATAAGTACCTACAACAAATAAAATTTGACGGCACTAGGAACTACCTAGACACGATAAATAGGTAATAATTTATCTTTTAACAACACAACTACTGGAAGTCAATTTGTCGATTTACAACCAAAGAGCTATTTCGTGTATTAGCTAAAATTACGTACTCACAAGTAACACCTTTCTTTATACTCAAATACGTTGACAACAAAGGCACCCTGAACATGTCCTACCCGAAAATCACGTCACATATGCACGTTTGTAATCGCTCGGGGACAATAAATACTGCTGTACCTTAACATCAACACAGCTAACAATAATTGGAGCTCACAAGCTAGATCAAACCATTAGCATCAAATTGAAATGTCAAATAATTCGGCAACAACTATGACGACACTTATATGCGTTGGCAGCAAAAACTAACGAATTTCACTTCGTACACAAATCAAACTGCAACGCGCTACGACGTAGTGCTACTAGTTACTTTTGCAGATCCTGTAGGAATCACATCCTGGAAAGAAATGTTCTAGCATTTCACAAAAACAGTATGTAGGTACCTATGCGATCATATCTCGTACTACTGCTGTTACAAACATTGTTGAAGGAAACAATCGATTCTAAACTTCAAGATAATCCTCTCAAACTGAATCTAACCCCGAGATCCTCGTATTTATTTAAACTAACTTTCTTACCGTTAATTATCCAAAGGTAATGCGCTGTATCTCTCTCAAATTAACGGTTCTTTCCAAATCACGATTATCTAAATCCTTTCCAACACTTAAGAGCGTAGTCGGTCTGCGACAAAATTGAGAAATAGGTATTTGTACAAACTATTGCCGTCGCGTTGCCCCAAGCGACCGCGTGCGATGCGCGATAGGGACAACCGCAGCTTAGACCGATTTTCACAACAAATTCTTGACAAGATCGATGCTTTGTATGGAAAAATGCTGCTAGGCTACCCTCTTAACTCGACTCACTTTGTAGAAATATTTCGTCTCATCGCCACGACTCTTCTCAACTACCCTCTTTTTTTTTTTGTTATTATTATATAATTAGAATAAGAAGTACTTCCACCAATATCTGAATGCAATGCAAGCACAAATCCTTGATACTCATTAAAATATGGTATCCGACATAATATAGAACAGCTTTTCAATCTTTCGCTTTTATATCATATTAGACTGAAAAAATCTGTGATGCAATATGATACGCAAATTTATGATGAAAACAGTTAATCCGTTGCTTTTCCGTCTTATTTTATACGGTAACTGTTTCTTAGCTTCTGTAAACTGTACGTGTTCTCAAAATGTTCAAAATAGCAACGTACCAACATTAATTTTATTGAAAACATGGAAGAACTATAAAAGGAATCTTCATTACAACATTGAAGCACTGATCGAGAAGCAACTAGCCGGGGCCCTCGGCTGAATTGACATCACCATTAGTGTTCCATAGAAGCTCTAATTTAATGTATCATTATTCAACTGGTATTGTATGTAATACATTCTATACCATGTATAATTTAGCTAAAATTTACATAATTCTCAAACAAATGTAAAAATGGGACAAATAAATCATACCGCTGTTAGCTTGTTTCAATCAATCAAGGAATTGTATGTGCATCGAGAAATAATTGAAGTATGCTACACCATACTCCACCACGCCACTAAATCGCCAAACCAAGGGTTAAGATAAAACTGCCTGAAACAAACTGGCTACTCCGACTGCCTACCAGCTCAATATAACCGATAGGCACGGATTCAAATATCCCAGCACCATTCACCATGTCGCGAACGCCCTCTCTTTATATAGGAATGTAACCGGTACAAATACAGTTAGACTGCGCAATATTAGAGGGCGCCGCGAAAGGGTTTATATGTGGACATAGGAAGGGTAATCTGAATCCTACCTTGAATCATCTCTGCAGTCCACGGATATCTGCTTCGCTTTTCTAGACGATGACGCTCGCGGCACTCGCACGGTGACGCTCGCGTCTACCATCTGTGGTTATAAAGATAACCATGACACACCTGTCACGTAGGCCTTAGAAACTTAGCACATATAAGTTCTACCTACTGAACAACTGGAGTTGTACCACGTCTTCTCCTAAATATACGAATAGTCGTTCCTTCACTAGGGTTAGCCACATAAGGTGTGTACACTATATTACTGTATCTAGTTCTCGCCCTTCGACCGAGAAACTATGGAGGTACCTCCCCTATATACTGTCATCATGACTAGGGCATATTATCTATCAGAAGTAACTATGTTCTCAGGCTACTGTAGCATGTTATCGCGATGGTTAATTGTCATTAAGTAACACAGGATTCAGGAAATAGTTCTAGTATAAAACCTTTAGAATATGTAGATTATAGCACACAATTATATCAGAGCAAATAAATCTTCATAGAACAAATAAAGTACTAAGAAACTAAGACACTTAGCTTTCAGAGACCACCTGCGTAGCCCCCGGCTCCTTGGCGAGAACTCCGTAGACTTCTTCGACCTTCGCTGCCGCTCCATGATAAAATGAGGCTTTTTCCACGGAACAAACGATTAAATGCTCCAAAACTCCCACTTTAGTCTACCCACAGTCACAACTATATCATAACCTTGCCAGTGCAAATAATCTTAAGGCGTCACTACACGTTCCGACCACGAGTTAAAGTCTTCGCGATATCAACTGCCAGATGTCGCGACAATCATGTCGTTCGATATCTTACTTACGTGCGACATTTGTCAAATTTGTATGCAAATTGACAAGTCATTTCGAACTTAACGTCATCTCGACTGATATTAGAATAGAGGTCAAATCAAATTTCTTTGTTTTCAGCGATGTTCGAAATTTGAATATTCATATTCATATATTTTATTGGTAAAAGTATAAGTAACATTTTACAAGTCAATTTGTTAAAATTGTTAGCTACAATAATTAAATAATATTTGTTATTTTCTTAAAATAAATTCTTCAATGCTATAATGAAATAATATTATCGAAATCGATGTTATTATTTAGCAATAATAACATTTTCACAGATAAGAAATTTGTTCTAACAAAACAGTCTATTTTATGGTGGTCATAATGTGCTGTTCTTGAACGCATCATGGAGGGTTTATGATATTTGGATAGATAAAACATCTAACATGGTATACGTCAGGTTCGGCAAACAAATAGAGTATTGTTGTTGCCTTAAGGCCTCTCACAGAGCGGAGCGGCCTGGCCGCGGCGGTCAATATTAAACTTGTCATTAGCTGTCAAATTTACTATTGACCGCCACCGCAGTCCGCGCCAGTGTGTTGCAGGCTTAAAGTGAGAAAAGTTAGGCCTGAATCACACTGGTGCAGACTTCGGTGGCGGTCAATAGTAAAATTTACGGTTATTGTCATTGATTAAGGTTTTATAAATTCAATCCTATTTCAATGTCACCAAGACTTTAGTTGGAAATAAAGTCTGACCACACTGGCGTGGCCTGCGGTGGCGGCGGTGGCGGCAGTGGTGGCGGTCAACAGTAAACTTGACAGTAGCAGAATTGTCAGAGAAACAGTTAATGAACAATATTGAAAAAAAATTACCTGGCCCGTGGAAAAGGTTTTTTCATTAACTTGCTCATAGAAAAATTTCAAAAGAATGGGAAATAGGTAGGTACTCGTAGTTCCATTCAGGGGACCGATTTTCGACTTTCGAGCGCTCGACTCTTTCAGTCGAAAACTATCAAGAATGATGAAATGCTATTTTAAAATAGCAATAGAAAATATAAAAACCGACTCGCGCATGAAGGGTTCCGTACCATTATCTATAAAAATATTTATTTTATTCTGTTTTTAGTTTTGTTTTCTGTTTTATGTTGTTTTTCAGAGAGGTAGGGCACAGCGGAATGTCATCTCGCTTGTATGTGGAGCAGCCCAACTGGGGAAGTACCTCCACCTTACAGAAGACCACAGCCATAATAGCACTACTGCTTTGTAGTGTTGCTATATGTATGCATGCTATGAAGCATGTGGTGTTGTGGTGGATAAGGTCGCCAGAGCTCCCTAGGATGCGCTGTGTTGGGAGTGAGGGACCTGCATGTCTCTATCTGCCAACACAGCGAATCCTCAAGTGAATAAAGGGTCGGCAACGCGCTTGTCATCATTCTGTAGTCGTCCATAGGCGACGGTACCAGCTTAACATCAGGCAGGCCGTAAGCTTGTTTGCCACCGTCGTTGTATATAAAAAAAAAGTATTTGTTGTTATAGCGGCAGCAGAAATACATCATCTGTGAAGATTGGAACTATCACGGTATCAGTGAGATACAGCCTGGTGACAGACAGACAGACAGACAGACAGACGGACAGCGGAGTCTTAGTAATAGGGTCCCGTTTTACTCTTTGAGTACGGAACCCTAAAAACGACTGGTATTGACCACTCGTATTCAATTCTATCGGTAAAAAGTTAGTGCCTGCAATTTTGACACTATATTCGTATATCATTTAATTTAATTTATTAATTAATTAATTAATAAGAGGAGTGCCTCAAGGATCAGTTATTGGTCCAATCCTATTCATATTATACTCTGCAGATATATCGTCACACATCACACACTGTAAGTATCACATCTATGCTGACGATATTCAGGTCTATGTATCGTGTAAACCTTCTGAAGTTGATAGTGCTATAAGCAAGCTAAACCTAGACCTTGCAAGTATTGCCGCTTGGGCCGCTGACAATAGCTTGTTACTTAACCCTAGTAAAACCAAGTACCTTGTCTTTGGTACCAGGCGGCGACTCACTGCCTTTCACCCGTCAGTTGATGTTATGATGCTCGGTACTCCTATAGAGCGTGTGTATGAAGCTCGGAACCTAGGCCTACATATGGACTGTGGACTTAGGTATGAAAAGCACATCTCTAATGTGGTCAGTAGTTGCTTTTACAAACTTAAATTGCTTTATAAAATTAGGCCATACTTATGTGAGCAGTTACGCATCCGTCTAGTTGAATCACTTGTCCTGTCTAAACTTAATTACATGGATGTTGTGACTGGTCCATGTCTCTACGCAAAAACCAATAAACTCATACAGCGTGTACAGAATGCCTGTGCGCGTTTCATTTTCAACATACCATCGAGGGCCCATGTTACTCCGTTCCTCAACAAACATAATATTTTAAAAATGCAACACCGACAAAAACTGCATCTTGCTTGTCTCTTATTCGGGGTTTTAAAGCACCAAGCTCCAGTATATCTTTTCGAGAAGCTCATCATCAATAGGTCACGGGGAAACCGTCAGTGTAAAAAGCCTCTTATTACTCCTCAACATGCCTCAGCCTCATTCCGGGGGAGTTTCCGCTTTGCAGCTACTAGATGCTGGAACTGTCTTCCACCGCCTTTAGCCAGGGACCTGGGATGCATATATAGTTTTAGAATCAAGCTGAAAAAGTATTTGCTAGAGCATCAATTTAGTCAGGAAACCTTATGTCTTGAAACTAGCTGCCTTTAAGTGCCCTGTCTTTGTCTTTGTATCTTTATTCCTCATATCTTTGTGTGTTTATTAGCTGCCTTTTTTGTAACTTAGTTTACCGCTTTGCCATGCCTAATTTAATTTAATTTTAAATTAAGATTAAGATTATGATTTAGGATTGCGGTCAGATACTTACTGTCGGGATATGTCCCATCTGCATATAAATAAATCCGCACAACATCTGGTTCGCATAATAATTGTGTTATCTATCATGTTTAGATTGTGTGAATTCCTGGCAGTCGTTTTATGTATGTACAGTTAAGCTTGTGACGTTCAATATTTAATTTTTGCACCAAACTGTATTCGTTCTTAGTTTTCTTCCTGTATCACTAATGTACCATATATTCACTATCTGAAATAAAAGTTGCGTTCGGTCTGTCAAGTTGACAGTGACACTGACACCAGTTTGCCGACGCGTTCACACGATGCAATTTGCCGTGCCACTCTGGCGTCGGATTTGTAATAGTTTTAAGATATATTGTGTTTAGCGTAGGTATTTGTTTTGTGTTGCCTTCCAGGAGGTAACTCAGGTAAAGGCTCCGACGGAAGACCAGCGCTGGCCTTCTAGGTTAGCACCATGCTGAGTCGGGGCCTTTTCGTGGACCATGTATTTTTAACGTTCTGTGTTTTGTTTTTTACACCCATTGTTTTGTCCACGAATAAATGTTTTCTTTCTTTCTTTCTTTCTTTCTTTCTAATTTTCGAGCGCTCGAAAGCCAAAAATCGGCCCCCAGATATGTCAACTCTGCTAACGACATGAGGCTGAGGGATTATACCTACTCAATTAGTATATAAAAACATAATCGACCCAGCCGACCGTGCTTTTGCCTGCGATTTCGTCCGCGTGAAATTCGTTTATATCGTACCTTCATACAAACTTCCGCCCTCCATTTGACCCCTTTCATCATCAATATCATCATATCAGCCGAAAGACGTACACTGCTGGACAAAGGCCTCCCCCAAAGAGTGCCACAATGGCCGGTCCTGCGCCACCCGCATCCAGTGGACTCCCGCGACCTTTACCAGGTCATCAGTCCACCTTGTGGGGGGGCCTACCCACGCCGCGCCTTCCGGTACGTGGTCGCCACTCGAGAACCTTTCCGCCCCAACAGCCCTCGGTTCTACGTGCAATGTACCCCGCCCACTGCCGCTTAAGTTTAGCAATTCGGAGGGCTATATCGGTTACCTTGGTTCTGCTGCGGATAGCCTCATTTTTGATGCGATCGCGCAGAGAAACTCCCAGCATAGCCCTCTCCATTGCCCTTTGAGTGACTATGAGCCTTCTTATGAGGCCCATAGTAAG
Organism: Epinotia brunnichana; assembly: GCA_963854355.1. Taxonomy (NCBI): domain Eukaryota; kingdom Metazoa; phylum Arthropoda; class Insecta; order Lepidoptera; family Tortricidae; genus Epinotia; species Epinotia brunnichana. The sequence continues at coordinate 17,458,440 of OY977942.1, read as the reverse complement.
CGACCACGTTTCCGTGCCATATGTCATCACTGGAAGATATGGCATAGGTTTTATAATTAAATCTCATCTCAAAAAGAATAAAGAAAGTTACCTCGGTCTTTCCGAAAGGGTAACCATATTGAACCTGAAATTCGAAAGAACCAACCTATCCATCATTCAAGTCTACGCCCCTACTGCAAAAGCAAGCGACGATGAAATCGATAACTTTTATATGACAATAAACAGGGCAATAGAACTAGCACACACAGACTACATACTGATGGGCGACTTAAATGCTAAAATTGGGATACCAAAAAATGTGGAACATTTAATCATGAAAGCACACGGATATGGAGATAGAAACGAGAGAGGACAAAGATTAATCGATTACGCCAGTGAAAACAAACTGTCCATAATGAATACTTTTTTTTTCAAAAAAAAACAAAAATCAAATGGACCTGGCAATTACCGGATGGGACCTATAAAAACGAATAGAATTCGTGCTATCAAATCGACCTAGTCTGTTTTAAAATATAGAAGTACTGAACATTAATTACCCTTCAGATCATAGGCCAGTAAGAGCTACAATATTATATGATACACATTTTAAGAAAAGCAGAACAAAGTATACTAACTGTCAAATTAGCACAATGAAAAGCGAAGAAGAAATCTCCAAGTTCAAAGAATACCTAACCTCCTAAATATCGAGAGATCAAATGTTCACACAGAATATTACTTTGTCCCAGAAATACTACGATAACTTAATCAGACTCATTACTGCAAGCTTGCAAAATGTCCGAGAAGCACAAAACTCCAAGAAAAACCACAAAATATTGTCTGAGCGCACACTAAAACTTTTAAAAAGAAGACAAGACCTCCAAAGAAGTGAAAATAAAACTAGAGCAACGAGAAACGAAATCTCGGCGCTTTATAAGCTTGTTAGCAAATATATAAAGAAAGACTACGCTAAATACAGATTGAAAAACACCTGCGCCAAACTGGAAGCACAAAAAAGGCACACAAAGAGTTGAAACCACATAAAACTTGGATCGAAGAGCTAAAACGAGGCGAAAAAACTAAAAACATCCGCAGCGACGTCCTCAGTATAGCAACAGAGTTCTACAGCGCAAAAGAGCCAAAATACACCAGCCACGAAAACCATGATACCACAAGCGAAGGTAACAAACGAAATAGTTCCCAAATGGAAGAAAAAGACGTCATCGAGGCATTGGACAAACTAAAACCAGACAAAAGCCCGGGCTCGGACAACCTAGCAAACGAAACTTTAAAAATAGCTGCCCCAATACTAGCCATACCCTTTACAAATTTGTTCAATTTCATTCTCGAATCTGGAGAGACACCTACCCAATGGTCCGAATCTAACATCATTTTGTTATACATAAAAGGGGACCCAAAGGATATAGGGAACTATAGACCAATAAGCCTTTTTTTTTTTTTTTTTTTGTCGGTGTGAAAATGCTTTACGCATACCCCCGGCCTGGGGAAGGCTATTTCGGGGTTATGTGGGACTCTCTCCTCCCGCCGCCATCCGACTGATGGTGACTGGAGGAGCATACCCACTAAAAACACACCGGCGTCACCCGCATTGCCGTTAAGGGGGCGCCATGGGATCGCGAACATTCTAACCACGGCACCCCCCGGCGGTCCCGGCTTCTACTCGTGCCAGGACACCCGCGCCAAAGGAGGGGAGGGTCAGGACGCTTGACCCTCCCCCCAGACGTGTAGGGCCATGTGCAATGTGGGTCCCCAACCCACTGGCCCTACTGGGGGAGGACGCGGCCTGCCGCTGCATACCGCGCGCGTCTTCGACCCCTCCGTCTGCGCCGGAGCGGGAGCGCATCCGCACTGTCTTTGCGCTCCAGCTCCGCGGCCTCCTTCTGCGATATGACGACTTCGCAGAAGGAGGCCGTCGCCTCCCAAGATCTCTCGCTACGCAACATGGCCGCCACGACGCTGGGCAGCGAGAGATCACTCACTCCAAGGGCCATCACCATTGTGCGGCGCTCGTCGGTCCAGCGAGTACACCACTCCAAGGTGTGCTGGGCCGTATCATCTTCAGCGCCGCACTCATGGCAGGCGGGGCTTCCCTCCCTTTTGATTTTATGCAGGTAATGACCGAAACATCCGTGTCCGGTCATCACCTGCGTTAATCGGAAGTCCACCTTACCATGGACCCTATCCAGCCATCCGTCCAGCGACCCAAGGAGTGCCCCTACAGTTCGGATTCCGTAGGGGGAGTCCTCTAGGTCGCTTTTCCACCGTTCGCGCAGCCTACGCTCGGTCTGCCGCCGCGCCGCATAGACCAATAAGCCTAACCTAACCTAATCTAACCTAAGCTATTTTCTACAATCCTGAACAAAAAAATAAGTTCTACACTAGAAAAGAGTCAACCCATCGAACAGGCAGGATTTAGAAAGGGCTTCTCTACAATCGATCATATTCACACACTCGAGCTTCTAATTGAGAATTACCATGAGGGAAAAAGACCGTTGTACTTGGCATATATCGATTACAAAAAAACATTCGATTCAGTGTCACACAACTATATCTGGGAAACACTAACAACACAAAATGTGGAGCACCAATATATAAGAGTAATCAAAAGCATATATCGTCGGGTGACAAGCAAAAGTCACTACTAAAACTGTCACTGCTCTTCAAAACCTCGTATCTCGGTAGGTAGTTGATATCGAGATACGACCTTTGATTTAAGTAGGTATTTGTTACTTAGTGAGTTTTGCTTGTCACTCGACGATATAGCAACAGCAAAAGTAGAGTTAAACTAGAAGCAGCCGGTTCTTGGTTCCCTGTAAAGAGAGGTGTAAGACAGGGGGACCCCCCATCACCTACACCTCTATTCTATTTATAGCCACTTTAGAGTCAATAATAAGCAAGCTTGACTGGAAATAATGCGGCATAAAAGTCAAAACAAAGTACTTAAGCCACCTACGTTTTACGGACGACTTGGTGCTGATATCAGAGAAAGGAAAAGAACTACAGCACATGGTTGAGTCATTAAATAAAGCTAGCAAGCTCGCTGGCCTAGAAATGAGCCTCTCTAAAACTATGATAATGACCAACAGCACCAAGGTACAAATATATGTCGATGACGAGCCACTTCAATATGCCGAAAAATATATTTATCTAGGCAAACAAATAAGCTTCGACAGATCAAGCAATTACCAGGAAGTTGAACATGGAACATGGAATAAGTATTGGAGCTTAAAGGAAATATTTAAGAGCAACATGCCAATCAACCTGAAGACTAATGTTATGAACTCATGCCTTATACCATGCCTGACCTACGCTTGTCAGACGTGGAAGTTTAACAGCAATATCAGAAATAAAATTACTACGTGCCAACGCGGAATGGAGCGCAGTATGCTAAATAAAAAAATAAGACATACAAAAATACGAAATATCACAAAAGCAACAGACGGTCTGGAACAAGCTCTTGCATTAAAATGGAAGTGGGCCGGACATGTAGCACGCCTTCAAGATCAGAGGTGGACAAAAAGTGTGACAGTATGGAGGGGGCCAGTAGGCAAAAGAAAGAAAGGGAGACCTTGCAACAGATGGGAGGATGAAATCAAACACACAGCGGGTCCAAACTGGTTACAAACAGCAAAGTCCAGGGAAGACTGGCTCACTTTGGAGGAGGCCTTTACCTGCAGAGGGGTACTTGCAGAATAAAGGATGATTCACGCTAGACCGGGCCGGTTCCGGCCCGGGCCGTAAACTTACCGAGCCGTCGCCGAGCTTATTTTGATACACCTTTGACCACCGGGCCGTTTCCGGGCCGTTTCCGGGCCGACGCCGAGCCGACACCGGGCCGGGACATTGTGCAAACGTTATGTCACCGAGCTCGCACCGGGCCGGGGCCGGGCCGACACCGAGGCTCGGTCGCCGTGCCACGTCCGGGCCGATTCCGAGCGTTGGGTGTCAATCACAGCGGGCAGCGACCGGGCCGTTTCCGTCGTTCTAATGTCAAAGAAAGTCTGTCATTGTCACTGAGTCATTGTCATTGTAATTTATTCCAGCACTGCAACATACTTGCATAAGTTCTCTCATTTATACGATAAAATACGATAAACAAAGCTAAATAATATGTCGAAGAAGAAGATACTATGTTCTTCAAAACAATTTGGCGTGCATCGACTTTGGCGTTCCCGTGAAGCAAGAGGAGAGTTCAAAATGTTGTGTAAAGATCTTTGGACCTATGATGACAAATTTTATGATTATTTTCACGTGACACAAGATTCTATCCATGAAAAAGTTAAACACTGTTTGGAAAAGAAAATTACTAGGTTCCAGAAACCGATATCCTCCGAACATCGACTAGCTCTTTGTTTAAGGTAAGCAAAATGCAAATTCAATAAAATCTAAGTAGGTATGCGCTATGAGAGTGTGGGTGAGTTGTGTATTACCTGCATTTTTCTCCAGCCCCGCTATTCTGTAACTTGTTTTAAGCTCAACTTCCTCAACGTTCACCCACAAATATATCTTGACGCCGTGATTCGTAGAAACTACGCGTAATCAGAGGTCTGAATGAAGGGTTGAGAACATGCTTGTTATAGGTACTAGTGAAGTCGCAAGTATCCATACGCTATGGTGTCTGTGTTTGTGTACAATCAGGTGGGCAGATCCTATATTTTATGCTGTGCAGCAATGCGTCTATATTTTGTGTAAACATAAATGTGTGCGTTATTGTTACTTGAATGGCTAAATAATATGTATTTATAAGTGTTTGGTAACTGTAGGTAACAACAGTCAATCGCTCGGAGTTGACGCTTGAGGAGAAAAACAAATTAAATAAATAATGCTACCCAATCATATCTATAGGTAATGCTAATAATTATAAATTAAAATCCATTTGTAAATTATAAATTAAGGTAAAATTTATTTGCAGATTCCTGACTAAAGGGGATTCATTCAAAACACTCTGGCTCAATTTTCGAATTGGTCATTCTACCGTTTGTAAAATTGTTAACGAAACTTGTCGAGCAATATTTTGTTTAATGAAAGAGGTGGTGGCCACAGCCAAATGAAGAGACGTGGAGGAAAATTGCAGATGAATTTGAAAGGCTGTGGCGTTTCCCAAATTGCATTGGAGCATTAGATGGCAAGCATTTTTGTATCGAAGCACCAGTAAATAGTGGTTCTGTATACTTTAATCACAAAAAAATCATTTTCCATAGTTTCATTGACCTTGGTTGACGCACATTACAAATTTATCTACGTGGATGTTGGATCTTAAGGCCGGAATAGCGATATGGCAGCTTTTTTGCGAATAGCTCTAAAGAGACAGAAATTAAATAATAATACTTAAAATACCTGGTCGATCTTTGCCGAATTCAATAATTACGGGTACCACCCCGTTTGTCATGGTTGGCGACGAAGCTTTTCCTTTGAAAACATATTTGATGCGACCGTCAGGCCAATGGTAGAGATCCAGAAACAAATTATAATTTCAAATTATCTCTTGCCTGACGGTTAGTGGTAAATGCTAGGAGGATGATGGTGATTCCATGGTATTTTTGGGGCCTTGATTGAACGTAGAACCGATGGCCGTTGGTGCGGAAAGTTTCTCGAGTGGTGACCAAGTACCTCAAGAAGGTGGACTGATGGGTGGTAGGCAAATGCGCTCGCCTGGCGCAGGACCGGTAACTGTGGCATTTTTGGGGTAGGTAGGTAGGTATAGGCATCCCCAGCAACGTACTTTTTTCGGCTGATATGATGATGATGACGACATTTATGACCTTATGACATCCAATAGGGCAATTTAATTTGAACAGAAGTTTTTGAGATTTTGATGTCAGTATATGGTGTCAAATCTCCATCTTAGTACCTTGGCTGAAATTGATCCTAAGGCTCCTGTATGTCCGTCCGTCCATCTGTTACAGGGCTGTATCATTTGAACTCTTGGCACCTGTTTCTTCTGAAGTACGGAACCCTCCGTATGCGTATCATTTTCGTTTATGTGAATGTGTTTCCACACATTCACGTCATTCATTTGTGTGTTCGGGGGTACGTATCCTTAGGTATTCTTTTATCGTGTTTACCAATTTTTTTTTTTTTTCATGTGGTTTTTGAGCTACCCTACCTACTAACGAAACTTGGTAACCCTGAAACACGAAAGACGTTTACAATACCCACAACCAACGCCAGCCTAAGATTGACTTCTACAAATAGGTATATATAATATCTACTTCCATTAAGCTCGGGTTTTATAAAGCCCGTTAGACCTTATTTCGATCAGTAAAGTAAAAAAATGTGCCGAATTACTGAAATTTGATATGGGTCAAGTATTTTTATCTGTAGAAATATAATAAAGAGGAAAAGTCTGTGAGATTGTATTAGCTTTGTAAGGTTGTAAGTTTGTATGTAGGGAGCTAGGGAGTATTATGCGGCACCATTTATCCGAGGAGTAAGTTATTATTTTGTCTTTTTCTGGTTCTGTACTCTGTACCTAGGATCCTTCAACTACTCAGGCTCCGTCCGTCTGTTCTGTTACTGGGTTGTATCGTTTGATGATATGCCGAGAGAGATAGCTTTGGAAGTATTCTTTTATATTAAGTGGGTGGAAAACAGGCATACGGTCTGCCTGATGTGATTCCAGAATAATGAAAAGCGTGTGGCCGACCCTTTATTGATTTGAGGATTCGTTGTGCTGATAGCTAGAGATGATCACGGGTCCCTCGCTCTCATCACGACACATCTTCGGGAGTTCTTGCGCCCTTACTCACCACCAGGAACACAACACCACATACCTAACCGACAGAGCAAGTAGTGGCGTTATTATGACTACGGTCTTCTGTAAGGTGAAGGCACTACTCCAGTTGGGCTGCTCCTGCTTCAATTGTGCTAGTTATAATTATATATATTGTAGGTATTTGTGTATTGTATACATATAGCTGGTTGATTCACTTACTGTTTATTCTTGCAGCATAGTGTATTATTATAGCTTATCGCGTAGTGGAGGAAAGAAGAAAAGAAGGTCTTAAGAAAGTAGTTGAACCGTAAAACACGAAAGATGATTTCAAGACCGACAACCCACGCCAGCTTAAGATTGGCTGCTAAAAATAGGTACGTACTAATCTATAATATCTACATATATTAAGCCCCTGTTTTATAAAGCCCGTTTAACCTAATTTTCGTAGACATGGAAAAGCTTAATCATACATCACATTTTATACACGCAGTGTATTAATCAAACTTTAAAAACCGGCCAAAGGCGAGTTGGACTCGCGCATGAAGGGTTCCGTACCATTATCTATAAAAACGGCAAAAAAATCACGTTTGTTGAAATATTTTATTTTATTTTTAGTATTTGTTGTTATAGCGGCAACAGAAATACATAATCTGTGAAAATTTCAACTCTCTAGCTATCACGGTTCTTGAGATACAGCCTGGTGACAGACAGACGGACAGCGAAGTCTTAGTAATAGGGTCCCGTTTTACTATTTAAGGACGGAACCCTAAAAACAACAAGGCATAACAACGTGTGATGCTAAAAAAGCGGTTAGACTCAGCATAATGTTGCAGTGAGTACTGGGTAACTGATGATGTACTGAGAAATATGGTTTAACCTCAGAGCATAGAGCACAAGCCGCCGGCGGCCGCGTCGCAGTTGTTAGCTCAATGGGCATACTCTGCCGCTAGTTCACCGTCCGTTGTTACCGAGTGTGCACGCGTGCTGATCACAGAGAATATTATTTACGTTTCTTCCCAAAATGCCTGATATGATGCGCGTGTATTGTCCAATAAAAGCGTAGGTATACAAGTGTGTGTGCTTTAGAAGTGTGCGTGCTTTGTCTTGTCAATTAATTGTGCTTTGTGTGGGTAAAACTTGCGACAGGCGTACTCAATACAAATAGGGAACATTACGCAAAACTCTTCGTAGGTGACGACACTATAGCAGCGTTGACATTGTATCTCGTTCGCACTTGCGGTATTGTCTATGCAAGCATTCTTGTCACTCATTTGACAATCAATTTTGCATGTGTGTGTGAATCCCTATATTTCTATACTGGTTTACTATTAGTGTTAGTGCTGCCTCTGGCGGCAGAACATTGCAGTAATGTTCCCTATTGGCCGGCATATCCGATCTCCTTATAATCCTTATATTAATCTGTGGGTTTAACGCATCTTTATAGAACCGAGTCGAAGTATGTTAGCAGAATGGGAGTAAATATTGCTCTAGCTTAGAAAGTAGTAGGTACTCATAAATTATTATTTTTAATGCTGTTGCCTAGTGGTTAAGGCATGTGGCTGTCAAGCGGCGGTCGTAGGTTCGAATCCCGGCCCGTACCAATCAGTTTCTCGGAACTTATCACGGAGTATTTACCGTTAGCTTTTCGGTGAAGGAAAACATCGTGAGGAAACCGGTCTTATCCCAATAAGGTCTAGATCTCCCTCTGGTTTGAAAGGTCAGTGGCAGTAGCTTTCGTAAAACTAGTGCCTACGCCAAATCTTGGGATTAGATGTCAAAGCGGACCCCGAGCTCCTTTAGGGTTCAACCGGGAATAACGCTAGGATGATGATGCTGTTATGGTCCACTCTCATTTTTGGATTGCAAAGAGATATTAAATACACTTCAGCGTCAAAATTTGGATCAAGTATTTTTATCTGAAGTAATATAATACAGAGGAAAAATCTGTGAGATTGTGAGGTTGTGGTTGTGCTTTGTAAGTTTGGATGTAGGGGGCAATATCCAGAACCATTTGTCCGAGGAAGTTCTCATTTTGTCTTCTTTGGGTTCTGTACGCAAAAGGACCCTTACTGTTACTGGGTTTAATAGTATTGTTTGACGATATGCCGAAAGATATAGCTTTAGAAATTTTAGTTTGTAGGCATACGGTCTGCCTGATGCGATTCCAGAATCATCACTGACGCTGTGCCGACCCTTTATCGATTTGAGGATTCGTTCCGTTGCGCGTTGTTAGCAAGAATCAACCCGGCCATAACACAAGCCGGAAACAACACAGCCTCGGGAGCTCTGGCGACCTTACATGTCACCAGCAACACAACACCGCATACCTACTGAGCAATAGTAGGATAAGATTGGTACTCGTACATAGGTAGGTATAACTGCAAATAATAGGTTTAGCTACTCTTTCCGGAGATAGCGTTATAATTATATATATCTATAGTATGCTGTTATTATAATTATAAGACAACAAACTCGGCAGCTGCACTGTTCCTTCTGAACCTCGCAGCGCACACTGGAACTCTATCAGCGACATCAATACGAATACATATATTTACCAGTGTGAAACCGCCATACGATTAATAATTATAAGACGATTCATTCACTTACGGTTTATTTAAAAGCTTAAATCTTGCAGCATTATCTATTTTTACAGCTTATCGTTATCGCGTAGTCTTGCTTTATGAAAAAGAACTTGCTGTATTGAGTTTGATTAATAATCCACTACCAAAAATAAAACTAAAAGAACCCTGCATTTATTTAATTCACTGAATAAAACTTTACTTTGGATGTTTTATTTCTTGTTACATGTACGAGCAACGTTAGCCGGTCTAGATGATACAATACTGCAGCCACAACAGGCTGATAGCCAAACGAGCTGGTTTCCGATCCAGCATGATCACACGTAGCATGATGCCATCACTTCTCTGCCAGCGGGTAGACCCAACTGCTTCACCACATGTAACGGCGGCGGAGAGACGATGGCCCATCGGATGCCATTACTTCTCTGTCAACGGATGGAAATAATTTCTTCACACATGGCACGGCGAAAAGACGATGACCTATCGGATGCCATTATTGCCATGCCATCACTTCTCCGTCAGCAGGCGGCCAATCGCAGCCGATCTACTACTCAATAAGTTTACCTACCTATACTATACTTTAGTATTCAATTTTGTAAATAAAACTATTGGTGTTTTTTTATATTCCAACGGTAAATTGGATTACTTCCAGCTTTCATAATGGAACTTGACTTTGACATCAAGTCATGGCCATAGACAAAACACTTAGCTGTCATCAGGTTTTATCCGGATAAGGTTAGTTGGGCTACGTTACGAGCCGTTAGGTTGGTTACCATTTCCAAGTAATGTTATTCGCTAACCTAGGTTAAGGTTAGTTCACATGCATGTTACTCAGACTAGCAAAAGCGGAAATCGGAAAGACCATTTTTTTAAAGTATTTCTTATTTCTATTTTGTGACTGTACCTACACGATTAACAGCGTTCAAACATTACTATGAACGTAAAAGGCACGCTTATGCTTATGCATTTGATATTTTAAGAATGTATAGACAAAGTTTGTACTTTGTTAGCAGAAGTAGACGTTTGATATGAAAAAAAATCCATGCATCCCTACCAGTGGAGACAACCCGGTAGGGATAGGTAGAACAGGGGAATATGAACCATTAGTTCCATATGGTACTTCTGGGAAATTTCCTTCAAAATTAATATCCCGGTAGATCCATATGGAACTAGAAAATATGCATGTCAGACCCACCATTACCCCTAGCCATACCCCTGGGGGTAGGGTGGGACTGAACCATACCACCGTAGTGCTGTGCACTATATGCTTTCAGGTTTTGTTTTTCCAAATATTACGTACACTGGTGTTACCTAAATAGCATCCCATTCAGGGACTTATTTCGGTTACGGTTATACAGGTATGAATCCGCTATTCAATTACGGTACCGTTATGTTGTAAAGGTTGTGCGCGCCGCACGAACATAACGGTACCGTAACCGTTTTGAAATAACGGTATTATAAAGGTAACCGAAAAAAAAAATAAGTGAGCTGGCACTACAAACATTGACAGAAGAAGCATTGGCTATTACTAAACATTTAAAGACAAAAAGACAAAACATCTGTGCGGCTGCCGGCGGTTTGGCAACAATGCCAGGCCAAAGTCGATATATCGGTTACCTATAAAAAGCGGTTACGGTACCGGAAAAAATAAAGAATAAGCGATAGCGGAATATAAAGGTTCTGCTACCGAAACCGCCATTTGACAACCGATATGACGTCATAACGTAAAAATAGAATACCGGTATTTTTCGGTTATGCAGTCCCTGAGCCCATGTGACAAAGTATAAATACTTATAATTAAGTTTTATATGATTGTTCTTAATGATAATCTTAAGGCGCTGTCAACACCAAAAACGCGCACACTATCTATTTGTATCGGAGTAAACGAGAGCGAGTGTTACTTGAGCGGCCAGGTTTTAGCCGAAAATAATGAATAAAAATTTAAAAAAAAAGTGTGGATTTTTTGTCAAATATGGCTCGTCTACGGTTTAGGTATGAATATGTGGACTTCATGTTTTGAATTGCAGACCCATACGTCAAAAAAATAAGGACATAGAACCGTTTAAAATGAATTTAAGACCAATCTTTGCAATTATTTTCTATCGAGCCGATTTCGTCCAATTATGGTTCCGTCTACGGTCTTGGAAATATGATGAATATTAACATATATTTTTTTTGATGTGCTAGTACAAGTAGTTTTTCTTAAACAACTGCTTAAATATTATCAACTTTAACAAATTTGGTCTTGTCAGCCTCTTAAGGTTGTCGCCCCGCGTAACCGCTCGCCACGGGACCGGCGCCGCCTCACCTCATCGGCTCGCCGTAAACCAGGCGTCAATCATACGCAAGCACGTAACGGAAACAACGGCTCAGCACCACCGAGGTGTCCGCGCGGCTGCACCTTACGGCTGGGCGACAGCGCGCTTAAAGCGAGGCGGCGGCTAGCTGGTGGTCGATGATCTTCGATGCCGCTCAGTTTGAAGTTGAATGTAGAGCAGAACGCACGGTTATGATTATGAATCAATTTTTCAGTGCGTGACATGGCTATGGCAGCCCTATGGCCCGCGGAGCGGGGCTCCTATTTCTGGTCTGTTTGCCCTTCGGGCATCTGAAGATACCTCACGAACCTAACCTACCTAACTGGTTTTGCCAGAACGGCTTTCGTTATTTTCAGTTTAATAAAATAAATATTTGTATCTGTTAGGTACCTATTTATTTTTCTATTTTTGCATCAAATCCCAGCACTACTAACGGTGGTATGGTTCAGTCCCACCCTACCCCCAGGGGTATGGCTAGGGGTATGGTGGGTCTGACATGAAAATATGGAACTTCTGGGATAGACCCCCCTGAACGCACGGTACGAGTTTGATATAAATGCAGATAAGTGTATAATTTACTAGGGGAAATATATACTTATCTGCATTTAAGGTGTCTTTTTTTTGCCAGTGATGAATGGCGTTTAAAAAATCTGCTCATTCTAGGAAGATGGAAATCTATCCGCACATTCCTTACATCTGACTAATCTTAGGCACGAGTAAATCAAGGCGATATCAGTACGAAAACTGTAATTTACCTAATAATAAGAACGCGTTTTTGTAAATGAGTTAAGCATTAAAAAAACTAATAGCCGTGTGTTACACATAACACCATGTCAAATCTGTCAGATATTGTGATTTTCCAAGATTTGCAAAAATAAAAATAAAATTATACTTTGTCCTGTTTTATTTATTATTGTATTTAGTATAACCAGTTAGACAACCAGAAGCTACTTCTGGATATTCAGTTTGATAACGGAACAACAAATTAAGTTCTAAGGCTGAGCGCAAACGTTCGGGTTCCACGTACGGTTTCCTACCATGCAGAAATCATACGCGGATATCGAACGTTTGTGCCCAGCCTAAATCCTAACTTATATTATACATGCGAAAGCTCTGGCAGTATATCTGTCTGTGTGTTACGTTTTCACGCTTAAATCTCTGAACCGATTGAATCCTTTTGAAGGACATATGTTATTTTTATAGGGGGAGAAAACGGGGCGAATGTTAGTATGGAGCTTTATAACGTTATAAACGAGTTTCACGCGGACGAAGTTAAACGGAAACTAGTCACTCATAATTAAATAATATCATGGATCAGTCCTAATCTGACTGGTTTTTGTTAAATACAATGTAAATATATCTATTTTAATTACCTATTAGAACAATCAGACGTTATGCTTTCTCTTCATAAGATGCCTCATACAAAAATATCTAACAATGTACAATAGCCCTTAAAATTCGGTCAGTGTATCGTTGTAATAAACCTTTACATGTGCTAAACTATTTTTTATGAGGTCAACATCACATAATGTAAACCGACTAAATGCAAGGTTAGATGGACTACCATATTTCACATATTCATATATGACAGCTAACAGCCTTTGTATTTTTGATGTATATGTCCGTGCCGGGCCCGAGCCGAGACCGGGCTACGGGCATTGGAGCGTTGTTATAGTTAACCGGGCCGTTTCCGGGCCGTTTCCGGGCCGGGCTGGGACCGAGCTGCTTCCGAGCCTCGGTTGGCGGTAGAACGGCCGTCAAACGGTGGTGTTACAGTTGAGCGACCGGGCCGTGCCGACACCGAGCCGCTTCCGAGCCTCGGCCGTGGCCCGGCCGGGCTTGGGTATGACGTCAGCCGCGCAAAAACGCCGCGTTTTTCTTAGAAAACGGCACGGGCCGGAGACGGCCCGTTTTAGCGTGAATCATCCTTAACGAGTGCAACAAAAATAATGATAATATTTTAAACTACCTAATATTCTTTATAAAACTTAACTAAACAATAAAAATATCTAACTGCTCAACTTTTGATACTAACATAACTACTTTGTAAACTTAATTCAGAAAGAAATAAAAGGCTTTTTTATTTTTATTTATTTATTTTATTATGTCATCACTGGCAACACACACTAGTCAAAGACTCTCGTCTTGAGACTCTGCGGAATATTGGACGAAAAGATGTGCCGTAGCTTCCCGAATGCTGCCCAGCCGAGTCGGATTCGACGATTGACCTCTTTCTCAAAGTTGGACCTACCTAACTGGACACTCTGTCCTAGGTATACATAATCGTCTACAACTTCGAGCGTAAAGTGTCCGATTGAAATGGGAGTTGTGGTACTACATGGACGTTTGACATGATCTTCGTCTTATCCATGTTCATCCTTAGACCAACTCGCTCAAAAGCTTTACTGAGGTCATCGAGCATAGTACTCAAGTCCTCCATGGTCTCAGCCAAGACTACTATATCATCAGCAAACCGAAGGTGAGTGATGAACCCGCCGTTGAAGTTGATGCCTAATAACCTTCTCCAGTACAGAGTCTTGAAAACGTCTTCCAGTGCAGCGCTGAACAGTTTTGGGGAAATAACATCCCCTTGTCTGACACCCCGCTGCAGCGGAATAGGTTTCGAGCTCTGATCCTGAAGTCGGACTGACATAGTGGCGTTCTCGTACAAACACTTCAGTACTTCGATATAGTGGCAGTCTACTTGGCACCGCTGGAGAGACTGTAATACAGCCCAGGTTTCGACTGAATCGAAGGCTTTCTCGTAGTCCACGAACGCTAAACAGAGGGGCTCCTCAGTTTTCTGTATAACCTGGCGGAGCGTGTGGATATGGTCTACGGTACTAAAGCCTCTTCGGAAACCGGCTTGTTCGGGAGGCTGGAAGTCATCAAGCCTGCGTGCGAGACGATTCGTAATGACTCTTGAAAACAGCTTATATACATGGCTCAGAAGTGAGATGGGTCGCTAGTTCTTCAGCAGGGTGTTGTCACCCTTTTTGAAGAACAGCACTACCTCACCTCTGTTCCACGCCTTTGGCGTTCTCCCTTCCAGTAAGACGGTGTCGAACAACTTCTAAAGGGCCGTAAGGATCAGTTTTCCACCCGCCTTCAGGAGTTCGGCTGTAATTCCGTCTTCACCGGGTGCCTTGCTGTTCTTAAGCTGTTTCAGAGCCATTCTAATCTCGTACAGGCTGATGTCCGGGATGTCGTCGGTATAGTGTCGGGTTAGTCTAGTTCTAGGGTCTTTCGCCAGACCCCTTTAGGGGATGATTTTCGGGAAAATCTATCCTTTGTCCTTCCCTGGGGCTTTAAACTCCATACCATCATCTAAATCGGTTCAGTGGGATCACGAACTGTAACTTAAACTCTGTTAGGTATTCGCATTTTTCTAGGCAATCTTGCTTTGAGTCTGTGCTAAGTTATTTTAGATCTAGGTCAAAAGCCAACCTTTATTTGACAGTTATCTCCACTTATAATAAATCTCTAAATTAAAAAAAGAATCAGCCAGTTTGAAACTAAGCTTTGCGCGGTTCGAATGTTCTCAGCATCCCATGAACGGAAAAATATGAAACATTTTATATAGGTACATTATTATTCTAGCTGCAACTTAGGATACTTTTTATCCGACTGCGACAGTTAATTAATTTTCCGAAATATACGACTTCATTTAATTTTTCATTTATTTTTATTGAAATCAAACGCTGCTCCAACTGTCAGCTATAAGAACCGTCAAATTTTCGTCAAAATGGCGGAATTGCTTTGCCTTTCACTTATTAATAATTTAAATCCCGTCTACGATAGACCTTTACGAGACAAATGCTAAAATATAAACCATAAAAAAATATTCGATTCTGATATGAGAACTTATATGCGCAAATGTCGTTTTATGTCGTAATTTCAATAAATGAAATCAACAAATTTGAACAATATAATTAACACGAATTTGTTTTTTTTGAATGACAATGGCACGCGCTCGGCGCATTCAGCCAAAGTACCTGCGGCGCTACTACGAAAACCGATACTCAATGTTCATATATTTGCATTCCTGTCACTCGAGTATGGTTAGTGCGATAGAGATAGAGATACCCGAATATTTTCGAATAGGGAACATTACTGCAATGTTTTGCCGCCAGAGTGCAGCACTAACACAATTAGTAAACAGTTTTTTTGACAACTTTGACAAGTCCTTCAAAGCTCTGGATCAAATAGTGAAGAAAATATTTCAATGAATAAAATGCATCAGTGCCGCGTAATTGGATGCAAGAATGAAGGGCATCATTCATTTCCGAAGGAAACGATGATATGAAAACTATGGGAAGCGGCAATACGTCGTAAAGCAAAAAAAAGCCCTCATCCACCTTTAAATGGCTATAGGATGCCATTTTAATATCACAGTACAGGTATTTTACACACGAATGATAATAAAACGATTGTAGTTTAACGCGTTTTCATCAATTATTCGTTATTGTTTGTTAGGTAAATAAATATGACATTGTACGTCATGGCGGTTTGTTGGTGCCGGTTAATGTACGGCCCGATAATACACGTCCATCTATCGTTATCTCTCTCTTTTTGTATAAGTTAAAAAGAGACATAGATATAGAGGATGCCAATTATTGGGCCGTACATTAACCGGCACCGGTTTGTTTACGGGTTGTGTTAGTGTCGCCCCCTACGCAGAGCTTTGCGTAATGTTCCCTATTCCGAAGTTCGTGGTTATAGCTCAGGAATCGAAAATATGGTAAATAATCATAATATATTTTCTCGATAAAGAATTTAAAATAAATATAGTCAAATGGAGAAAAAAACAAAGCAAGAGGTTATATAGGTAATGATTAAGTTATAATTATAAGAGTCCAAAGTTTTAAGAGGGGGTATGTTCTGTCCCTTTTCCGCAAAACGCACCTTCATATGAAACGACTGTTTTTTACTATGACGCTCGAGTATATTGACGTCACAGTCCCTCATCGTTTTCTCACTCTAACAAGCGACATTAAAACGGATGTAGCTTCATAATTTTTTGAGATATTTGAATGGGAGTTTCATTATCTTCTATCTATTTATACATAATAAATGCCTATGTCCTGACTGACTTATTCACTCACTCACTCACTCACTCACTCATCAACGCACAGCCGAAACTACTAATCTTAGAGAGTTGATTTTTGCACAGTATGTTGCTTTTATAACGTGGGCTAAGGATAAAAAGGGATTTTTGAAAATTCTACCCCTAAGGGGGTAAAATAGGGGTGCAAAGTTTGTATGGGAGAACCTTTTTTTTTTGAGCTATAGACTTAAACTTTGTAGAAAAAATTGTTATTAGAATACAAATGAAACACTTTCAGCGTTTTGGAAAATTCCACCCCTACGGGGGTAAAATAGGGGTGCAAGGTTTGTATGGGGAAAACATTTTTTTTTTTAAATAGAGACTTAAAACTTTGTAGAAAGATCAGTCATTAGAATACAAATAAAGAACTTTCAGGGTTTTAGAAAATTCTACCCCTAA